>CM051662.1:12760220-13991787 GCA_028020825.1 Podargus strigoides
ACAGGGAACTGCTTGAGAGAGTCCAGCGCAGAGCCACAAAGATGATGAAGGAAGTGGAACATCTCCCTTATGAGGAAAGGCTGAGGGAGCTGGGTCTCTTTAGGTTGGAGAAGAGGAGACTGAGGGGTGACCTCATCCATGTTTACAAATATGTAAAGGGTGAGTGTCAGGACGATGGAGCCAAGCTTTTTCAGTGATGACCAATGATAGGACAAGGGACAATGGATACAAACTGGAGCACAGGAGGTTCCATGTGAATATCAGGAAGAATTTCTTTACTGTGAGAGTGACAGAGCACTGGAACAGGCTGCCCGGAGAGGTTATGGAGTCTCCTTTGCTGGAGACATTCAAAACCCGCCTGGATGCGTTCCTGTGTGATGTATTCTAGGTGACCCTGCTCTGGCAGGGGGATTGGACTAGATGATCTTTCGAGGTCCCTTCCAACTCCTAGGATTCTGTGAAACCTGATCACCTTCTAGAAGTCCCTGGAGTTAGTGAAGGTGAACATGGGCTGAGGTGTCTGAGGCTGAAACAGTGTTTGAGGGAAACAATCCGTGTTTGATCCACATCTCAGCTACCAGGTAGATATAAAGCCTTTCCCCCATGTCCATCATATGCTAATTAACTCCAGTGGCTGTTGCTGCAAACTACATTCCCAGTGCACTCCTGCTGCAGGGTTAGGTACAGAAAAGCGCTAGAAAGAGACCTCAGTCTCGTGTCCAATATTTACTTCTCAGTCTCATTAAGATTCCCTGTTGTAGGGCTGTCCTCTGTGGTGGTGGGGCAGGCGGGCACCTGTGTGCCTGCTCCACCAGCTCTAGTGCCACCTAATTGGTTCAACTCCCAACTGAAGTACCTTCAGCTCTGTCAGTACAGAGGGTGTATTTCTTCCATTTTGTAAAATAAACCAACCAACCAAAAAAAAACCCCAAACTACTTTAAAAATTGTCTTCAGCTCATTTAATGTTTTAAGTAAAGGGGGAAATAAGGCAGGGCAGAAGCTGCAAACTGGAACTCTTCCAAGGACTGGATGCTCCAAGGTAATCGGGCTGTGCTTCATGCAACAGCTCTAGGATTGCAGACCAAGAGAGGAGAAAACTGTAACCTGCATCAACCTTGCAATGAGCTTAGTTCTACAACTTCCAGGTATGTGCTGGACATGCAAATAAACCAAAATCTAATCACTTCAACTTAGGAGGTGAATGGGAACAGACAATGCAGAAATAGCAGCCTTAAAGCATGAAACACTTTTTTTTATTTTTGGGAAGCAACAACAAGAAAAATCCCTCCACCCCTGAAACCCCCAAATCCTTTCCTCTTTGGGGTGAATGAGAATTGCTGACACCACAGCCAAACCATGGAGTTTCACCAAACTTGTGACACAGAAATGCACATGCTTAACATCACAGTTCATTGACAGTACTGATTAGCAGCAGGGGGATGTTTTATTATCTCTTAAGAATTGCACCATTTGCCATTAATCAGTGACATGGCCTTTTAAACACGCTCTGTGCATGTCTGCGCAAGATATAGGACAGAGCATCGGTTCTGGAAAGTATTAGATGTGCAGATACACCTAAATGGCTAGCTGGAGATTTACCTGTCTAAAGGGAAAGCCTGTGGAAAAAAAGGCAGCTTTTGAGCTGTGATTTAACAGCCCATGTGGAGCATAGCTTCCCCACAGTTGTTCCCATCAGTTGTAATTCAGTTTCTCTTACAGTCAGAAGGCAGGTCGAATTCTCAGGTGCAGCCAACACAGCTTTGAACTACGTCTTTGGATACAGGCAGCGAAATGGTATTGAATGTCTTCCTTGGCTTTCTTAGAACCTACTCAGCTACAATTTCCTTTCTTTTTGGTCCATTACTAATTAAAAGGAAATGGCATAGATTCTCCTTTCCATCCCATCCACAAGAAGAGATGAGGAGCTTCTTCATCAGGTTTTCTGAAGGAAAAGCTTTGGACCTTACTGTGCTCCGTGTTTATAAACCTGGGAGACCAGTATTCATTTGACCTTCCCATGAAAGCATCATGCAAGGAAATTTCAGCAGCCCCCGTAGACAAAGGAGACAAAATCCAGTTAACATAAGCTGTTTTGCTAGCAAGCTGCAGGATCTGGGGGAAGCCAGGTAGCACACCGGAGGCAAGTCATACACACTGCCAAAGTCTATAAAGATTTCATGGGAACCCTGAGCCAAGAGAGAAGAAGCAGCATGCCGTTACAGCTGGCGTGACCAGCTCAGCTTCTTCGACCCATGTCTGATGAAGGATCGCCCCATGGTTAAAATGGGCAGAGCTCCCTCCCCCATACATTACTGAGGGTGGGAAATTCTGCTTAGTTTTGTTTTGTTTGTTTGCCCTCCTCTTCTTCTTTGAATGTTTGATATGGGTAATTTTCTTTGCATGCATGGTACTGGAGATTTAATGTGCAAGACAAAGGACATTGAATCTTCCTTCCCAAACAGCAGGTGGTAGTGCTGGGTTACGCAGAAAGCTCTAGAAACTGCTTACAGATGTTGCTTCCTTGTTGAGTAACAGGCTGGAAGTGGATACTAAACAAACTTTTCTCCTTTTTTTTTATTATTTTGCCTTTTTTTTGGAGGGTCACTTAATGTTTACCCCTTTTCAGTAGGTAGCTTAACAAATATTTGAAAGTGTGTTTTAAAAATAAATCCGGCTAAAATAAATACTCTGGAGTTTGGGATAAATATAGCTCACAGGATGAGATGTTATTAATCCTCTAAAAATCTTGCAAGTTTTCTGTCATATTTTTGTGAAAACTGATAAAGAGGTTTTGTGTTTCTTAACTTCTGGAATAGTTTGATTATTTTTTTTCGTTTATTTTCCAGACTAGTGTTTTAGGGTATGTGTTTGTTCTTCTCCTTTATTCAAGAAGATAATTATTTTTTCTTTTTTTTTTTTTTTTCCTCTTTTTTAAAAATACAGTTCAATTCTACTTTTCCCCTTGGGAATTTGAAACATTGTGCAGTGTTGCTTATTTGTCAATGATTATTTTGTGTTGTTTGCAATACTGATCCCCTTGCTGAGGGAGCTGGAAGAAGTCATTGCTAGACCGCTCTCCATCATCTTTCAAAAGTCCTGGAGAACAGGAGAGGTGCCTGAGGACTGGAGGATAGCAAATGTCACTCCAATCTATAAAAGGGCAAGAAGGAGGACCCCAGTAACTACAGGCCGGTCAGCCTCACCTCTATCCCTGGAAAGGTGATGGAACAGCTTGTTCTTGGTGCCATCTCAAAGAATGTTGAGGAAAAGAGGGTTATCAGGAGTAGTCAACATGGGTTCACCAAGGGGAAAATCATGTTTGACCAACCTGATAGCCTTCTATGAGGACATAACTAGATGGATTGATGAGGGGAGGGCAGTTGAGGTGGTCTACCTTGACTTCAGCAAGGCTTTTGACACTGTCTTCCATGGCATCCTCACAACCAAACTTACCAAGTGTGAACTGGATGGTTGGGCAGTGAGGTGGATTGGGAACTGGCTGAAGGACAGAGCTCAGAGAGTAGTGGTCAGTGGGGCAGAGTCTAGTTGGAGGCCTGTGACTAGTGGTGTCCCCCAGGTGCCAATACTGGGTCTGGTCCTATTCAACATATTCATGAATGACCTGGACGAAGGGACAGAGTGCATCCTCAGCAAGTTTGCTGATGATACAAAGCTGGGAGGAGTGGCTGACATGCCAGAGGGCTGTGTAGCCATCCAGCATGACCTGGACAGGCTGGAGAGCTGGGCAGGGAGAGACTTAATGAAATTCAATAAGAGCAAGTGCAGAGTCTTGCATCTGGGAAAGAACAACTCTGTGTATCAGTACAGGCTGGGGGCGGAGCTGCTGGAGAGGAGCTCTGGGGACAAGGACCTGGGAGTCCTGGTGGACAACAGGCTGACCATGAGCAAGCAATGTGCCCTCGCAGCCAAGAAGGCCAATGGCATCCTGGGGTGCCAGCAGGTCAAGGGAGGTTCTCCTCCCCCTCTACTCTGCCCTGGTGAGGCCTCATCTGGAGTACTGTGTCCAGTTCTGGGCTCCCCAGTTCAAGAGGGACATGGAGCTACTGGAAAGATTCCAGTGCAGGGCCACTAAGATGATGAAGGGACTGGAGCATCTCCCATATGAGGAGAGGCTGAGGGAACTGGGTCTATTTAGCTTGGAGAAGAGGAGGCTGACGGGGGATCTCATTAATGCTTATAAATATCTAAAGGGCTGGTGTCAGGAAGACAGGGTCAGACTCTTCTCGGTGGTGTCCAGTGACAGGACAAGGGGCAATGGGCACAATCTGGAACACAGGAGGTTCAGTCTTAACATAAGAAAACACTTCTTCACAGTGAGGGTGACAGAGCACTGGAACAGGCTGCCCAGAGAGGTTGTGGAGTCTCCGTCTCTGGACACATTTCAAACCTGTCCAGATGTGTTCCTGTGTGATCCTAGGATCCTGTTCTAGCAGGGGGATTGGACTAGATGATCTTCAGAGGTCCCTTCCAACCCCTACCATTCTGTGATTCTGTGAAACCTTTTGCTAATTAAATATAATGCAGTAATAAACCAAGTTCTAAATGAATTTTCATTCTGTTTTTCTGTTACTTCTGACTGATTGGTGTCATTACCATTTTCACCATTACCATTTTCTGAAATTATCATTGCAACATGAATGTTGTAAGCAGTTTACATAGTATAATATTAAAGCCATGCCTGGAGTGTCATAGTAATCCCCACATCAACCAAAGCCTGCACATGAACTGCTTCACTGTTTTTTTCCCCACAAACTGTGCAGGCTTTGCCCTAGTGTATTTTTTTTCTTAAATCTATTTGAATAAGATTTAGACTGGGTTTATGATTTAAGATTTTTTGTTTTGTTTTTCTTTTTTTTTCTTCTGTCCTGGAGCAATAGTTAAATAAATCTTGCTGTGGCTACAACAGCTGTCCCAGTTACAAAATTATTCTGCTTTAAGAGCCTACTTAAGTATCTATGTGACTTTGTTCTGACCTTTTGTATTTCCAAAAATTCCCTCTTGCCTGGGCAAAAGATAGCTAGTAAAATGTACATATGCCAGTGCTGGGCTTACATAAACCTCTTGATGATAAAAAAACTGTATGCAGGGAAACACCTCTGCAGTGGTGTATTGGCCCTCAGCTACTCATATATAGTATGGCACAGGACTGAGGCAAAAAGGAAACACAAATCCCATTTTGAAAAAATTTTGACAGACTCTTTCCCCATGTTGGACTGCAAATCCCTTCTGCTTTGTCTCTGTTAAGACTATGACTGCAAATACAATAATCTAATATTTTATATAGTTTTGGCTTACCTGTACAAAATAACGTCATGCACAATGTAACCAGAGAAAACAATTTTGTCAACAGCATAAGCTAACCCCAACTTTCCCTGGGCTCAGTATTCAAACAATTTCATTATTGCTTTGCCAAGAGGTTGGAGAAAAAGTTAGCAGAAGCTCCTGCATAGTAGAGGCATGTTTGCAAGCCTTATGGGCAGGAAGGATGATCATGTGACTCAGGCCCTGAAGTGTCCCAGATGTGCCACAGATTTCTCATACAGACTAGTTAATCTTCTGGGGCCGTATGTTCAACTCCAATAAAGTCAGCTCAGCTTTCCGGATTTTCTGCAGCTGAGGTTTCTGATCCCTTGCAGATCAGTTGTCCATCTGTAAAGCAGAGATATTAACACTTCCCTGCCTCATACACTGCAAAAGGATCAGCTCATTAAAGTTCATTTGCCACTCATGTAACAGTTTGAGAAGCTACAGAAATGCCCTTGCAGACAAAGCAGCTTGGCATCCCAAGTAGGTCTGAAAAAGATTTGTTACAGATAGAATTTTTTTGCTAATGAGGGGTTGATTGGGACTTTGTGTCCAAAAGAAAAAAATAAAAACCCCAAACCTCCAGAACTTGTCAATTCCTTATCATTCAAAGGAACAAACAAATGTAATTTGGTGGCCCTGCCTAAAATGACTGCTGCTGAGCATGGACCCCAACAGGAGAAGCAATTCAATGTGGGGTGAAACAGGAGAGTTTTAACAAAAGTCATCCCTCCTGCAAGGCTTCTCTGGTTCCTCACTTCATCCATTTGGTTTGGGTTGGGCTCCTCCAGTGTTTTATGTTGGCGAAGTTCTTTTTAATATTAAGTAATACAGAGGAAATGATGTCTTTTTGCAGCAGTTACTGAACAATTAAGGGCTCAGTTCTTCAAGGAATTGTAAGCCTGTGGGTGGTCTCATTGATTTCAGGACTACTTGCATGTTTAAAACTGGGCGTGCGCTTGTGTATCATGTTCAGCTGGACCCTCCTCAAACTGCTGCTGAGATTACCATTTTAGAGTCACTTTACAGTCTCTAAAATTATTACTGGAACTGCTGCCTCTTCTGGGCATTGCACACACCCGCAGTCTGCCTCTGTCTCCTGACTGATTTAATGCCACAACACTGAGGCGTAGAATCATGGCAATGTTTCCATTAAATCCACACCGTACTGCACATTTCCCGGTATTAATAATTTAACTACGGCATCCTTTCCAGACTATGAAAAGAAATATTGAGATCGGCTTTCTTTAAAAAATGCTTATTTCACATCAAGCAGGACAAAAGCATGAAAATATGTATGCATTAAGTAAAACAAATGATCTGACAAATCTTCCCTCAAAAAAGTTAAATGTAGCTAAACAGAATTCCTATGTGGTAAGTGTATTACAGGGCTTTAAATCAGAGCACATGGAATAAGTTGAGCTGCAAGCTGCAAGGGGAAACTTTGTTTACATATGTTCAGCTGGTAATGTGTGCTTTTATGCTTTCCAGTGTCCTGCTGGGGTTCTAAGAAAATATTTACAAGATGCAAATAAAATGTAAATGGAATCATGTTTCCATGAAGAAAAATGAATTAACATCATCCATGCAGCTTATGCAGTTTTGCATACTGCACCAATGTTGCCTTATGATCCTTTAGGACCTTTCTTTGCACAGAAAGCTGATTACCTGGAACGTACTACTGCTGCTGCTGCTTCTTTTTTTAAAATTATTTTTTTATTTTTTAAACAGACATTCTGTTCAAGATTATCTTGCCTTGCAACACATGCCTTCACATTTTATCTCTTTATCATCTAAACAAACCCTGGTTTCTGAGATGGCTTTCCATTTCCACAGGTGTTTCTTACCAGTTCCACATTTTCTTCTGACAACATGAAAAAATTAATCATATGTCCCTTCTTAGTAGCTGTTGCCTGACCCAACACTAAAGCTTTTCTGAATGCAGAAATGTGTTGTGTGGCTGCTGTAATATCTCTATACTCCAAGGGTCTGCTGCTGCTTTCTTTTTTACGGCTACAAGGAGTCACATGCTTGACCCTCAGCACAGAGGAAAATTCACTTCAGAGTCAGAGAGGAAAGATATGACCTATTTAAAACAGTGAAAAATATTAAATTATTAGGTATTGTACCTCATTATCTTGCCAATACAGTTATTTATTTAAAACATACTGGGTGTGGAGTATCAATGCTCCTATTACTGTTTCTCCTATGTGAAAGCACATGTCATACAAAGGTATTAAACAGCAGGTCTCACAGCAGCCACATGGACCCACTGGTACTTTTCTTGGTCAAAGCTTTGTTTTCCTGCATCAGTGCCTAACCTTCACCTTTGGCACCTCATATCTGCTCCTTCCATCCCATCCCCCCTACTAGAAAAGAAAAAAATCATACAAGTGAATTGATATGTTCTAGGTTCTGAGACAGCAACTGCAACAAAGTACAGAGGTACCGCTAGTGGGTGAATTTGATCCATCACATTTTACATTTTAAAATGTAGAAAATGGGAAAACACACACTGGGAATATGCAAGCCTTGAAATGACTTACACAGTGTATTCGTATTCCTGTCTTACAAGAGCTATCATAAAAATTTGATCTTACAGAAAATAGACATCTACAAAGCACCTGCAATTCCTTGTGTCATTTTGAATCTTTGATATGTACTTAAGGTACTTATTAAAATACTTGTCATTTATATAAATGAACCCAGACAGCAAATAAATGCTTTGTAATAATTTTGCAGTAATATGTATAATTAGATAGGAAGCTTTTCAGGGTAAACACTGTGTTTTACTGCTGATTATAATTACCTAGCAGGCTTCAGTCTTAATAGGTGCCTTCAGCTGCTATACCTATTGAATTAAATCATCATTCTCATCACCCTCCTGCAATCTAAGTCAGAAAAATGGTGTGCTACATTTCTGCAGTGCTCGTAGTGTCCAGGTGGTTGTGCAGAGTGGAGGGGTGTGCTGGCATTAGCTGGCCACCCTCTCCCAGCCCCTGGCCACCCCATGTGTTCCCAATTAGCAATGTGGCCAATGGAGCCTGAGCAGCACATTGGAGGCTGCAGCGCTGCGAGTGTTATCAATCTGATCAGATTTTGATGATTTTGATGATTTTATGATTTTAGTTTAGCTAAAATCAAGTTAGGCCTAATCAAATCATATGAGGGAGTGACTGTGTTTTGTTTCAGTAACCACAGAAAGCACACAGAACAAACAGGTGGTACCAGCAGCTAAAGTACATGAAGTGAACAGGTGGTACAAGCAGCTGGGGCCCAGCATTGTCTGTAACTAGAAACCATGTAGTCAAGAAAGTAAAATATTATGTTTAAGCAACCACCGTGGAAACAATACAGTAATTAATCATATAGTGGCTAAAGTCACAGTGACCAGTTTATGCTGCTTAAAGATCCCCTTATCCCCCTCCCCATCCTAATCTGAATATTAGAGGGTACAATCAATAAAGTAACTATGGCGTGACTATAGGTGACCAATGATTGTTATTAGAGATGAATATACATGAAGTGATGTAATCCGACAAATCATTAGGGGCCAATCAAGGGAAAGGTTAATTTTAATGAGCAATTGAAAGCGAGCAGTACATGCAGTTTTATGTTAAATAGCTTATACAATGGAACTCAAATATATAAAAACCCTGCTAAAGGTGATGTAACCCAGGATACGCTAGGTGGAGTTATCCCCCCTATCCTCAGTGCGCCAATAAAGAAGTGTCTGCTTATCTACATCACGTTGGTGTTGATAAGTTCTTTGTCCTGTTTGGTGACAGTTTTGGCGACCCAGATGGGACCTCGCTGAAAGAGACCGGAGGAGTCGGGGACCTGATCGGTTCCAGCCGGCACCGAGGAAATTCTCGGGGATACCCATCGATCCCCAATCCATAAGGCTCTTCACGACGTCCCCTGGAATTGGTAAGACACTTGTTAAAATTATCTGGTCTGGGGAAAGGGGTTCGAGTCCCCTAGTCTGCCTGTCAGACGCGGCGAAAGCTGCGCAGGGTTGGACTGAGAGGGTACCCGTCTGTGGAAGCCTAGGCGCCGCCCGGTAAGACGAATACGAAAGTTTCGCAGGGTTGGCATCGGTGTATGCAGGTTGGAGTCCTGCCGTATCTGGTATCTGGGTAATTTGAGTACTCTCAGGAAAATTGTTGTGCACACTTCTGGTATTTCTGTAATAACTGTGGAGCGCTGTGGAGTGTGATTGAGTGAGTCTGAGACGCACAAATGCGTGTGAAGCGAGAGGGAGCTTTGATCCGTGGTTCTGTTATCCCACGAGGGGTGCAGCCGGAGATAAGCGAAGCGAAAGGACGAAACGAGTGTTAAAAATATTATATTATATAATTATATTATTACTATATAATAATATTATATTATACTGTGGTGGTATAACAATGGCATTTAAGCTCCCAAAGTTGTTTAAGGAGAGAAATGAGGGTTCTATACCAAGGACCTCTCCTTTGGGTTGCCTTTTGGCTCACTGGAAAGAGATGCGTGAGTTGCGTAAAAATCAACTTATCAAATACTGTAATCATGTGTGGCCAATGTATAAGCTAGAAGATCAGGAGGTATGGCCCTTAAATGGAACTTTAAACTATAATACTATTTTACAGTTAATGTTATTTTGTAAACGAGAAGGAAAGTGGGATGAAGCTCCATATGTGGATTTGTTTTTCTATCTAAGGGAAAAACCTGAGTGGCAAAAGGAATGTGGGATGACTGACCAAATAATGCCTCTTATGAAAAAGGATAAAAAGGTCCAGGAACATTGCCCTGCATGCACCGCTACTAAAATGTGTCTTAAGCATCTAGCACTCAAGAAAGAAGGACAGGTAGATACAGGTCCTGAACTAGATATTGCTCCCACTGCCCCAGTATTTCCTATATATCCCCCTATCCTGTTACCTCTCCCCGAATATGAGCCTGACCCTAGATCTGGACAACAAACAGAGCAATCTGCCCGGGGCACTGATTTAAGAGAAGAGGTTCAACCTCATCCAGACAGTAGTGGAATCGAGGAGGAGGAGTCTAAAACAGAACCTTCTTCACCAGTGTCCAGGAGAACCTGGCATCGTACTCATTTAATAACCCCCTTAAGATCAAGGGCCAGGAAACATTTAATTGCCCCATTGAGACAAGGGGTTGGGCAAAATGGGCCAGTATATGTAAAAATACCTTTTTCACCTTCTGATTTGATTCTTTGGAAGGAATCAGCTGGCCCTTATAGAGAGGACCCGGGTAAGGTAGGGAGAGTAATGGGTATGATAATTAAAACCCAGAATCCAGATTGGGATGATCTGCAGGTAATTTTGGACACCCTTATGGATTCCACTGAGAAACAAATGGTTTTGAGAACCACTAGAATGCGGGCAGAAGAAGACATCCATACACGGACAATAGACGGCACTATAGACCAGAATTTCCCTACTGGTGATCCCCAGTGGGATCCAAACCAAGCTGAGCATGTGTGGAGATTAAAACGATACCAACAGTGGATCCTATTTGGTGTCCAAAATGTTATGCCTAAGGCTATAAATTGGTGAAGTTATATGATATTCGACAAGAGAAAAATGAATCCCCTACAGCATTTTTAGAAAGATTGAAAGAAGCTATTTGTAAGTATACAGATATGCAGCCTGAAGCAGAAGAAACCAAAGCACAATTGGCATTAATCTTTTTGGGACAATCTCAGGAAGATATAAGAAGGAAGCTTCAAAAATTGGAGGGAAGGGAAATCCAGAATTTGGATAGATTATTAGAGGTAGCGTGGAAAGTTTACAATAATAGAGAAAAGGAAAATGAAGTCCAAAACCAAAAACAATTGCTTGCAGCACTAACTGGAGCACAGAATTTCCCAAGTCAAGGGAGAGGGAGGGGTTACCCAAAGCGGGGAGTGTGGGGGGAAAGAGGAAGAACAGGTAATAGAGTCCCCCTCGGAATAAATCAATGTGCCTTTTGTAAAGAGGAGGGACACTGGAAAAAGGAATGCCCAAAGAAACTGAATGGTCAGCAAGCAGCAGCAAGAGTAATGGTTCTGGGAGAATATACAGATTGACGGGGACCGGAGGCGAACCCAACTGAGCCTCTGGTTACCATTAAGCTGGGAGAAAAAGAGGTTGCATTTTTGGTTGATACGGGAGCAACATTTTCAGTTTTGAATACACAAAAAGGAAAAATAGGAATAAAATCAGCAAATATTATTGGAGCCACAGGGAAAGAGGAAAACCGACCATTCCTACAGCCCTTGGATTTGAAATTTGGAGGCAAAAGTATAACACATGAATTTCTGTATGTTCCAGATTGTCCGATACCCTTAATGGGAAGAGATTTGCTATCTAAATTAAATGCACAAATTGTCTTTGAAGACGGGGAGTTGTTTTTAAAAATACCTGAATCAAAAACAGGAGAAATTTTGATGATACAAGAAAAACCAAAAGTACAAGAAATTCCCCCAGAAGTAAATAATGCAGTAATCCCCATGGTATGGGAAACCGATATCCCAGGAAAACTCAAATTGGCCCAGCCTGTGAAAACTGAATTAAAGAAAGGAGCAAAACCGGTAAGGATTAGACAATATCCAATTAAACAAGAAGCAAAGCAAGGAATTAAAAAGCTGATTGATAAATTTTTGAAATATAACATTTTAGAAGAGTGTGAGTCAGAGTATAATACCCCTATCCTACCAATACGGAAACCCTCAGGTGATTTTAGATTGGTGCAGGATCTGCGACCTGTAAATCAGATCGTAAAAGATATCCATCCGGTAGTGGCAAATCCATATACATTATTAACGGCTCTCAGAGAGACATATCAGTGGTTTACAGTGACTGATTTGAAAGATGCTTTCTTTTGCATACCCCTGGACCAGGAAAGCCGTAATTTATTTGCTTTTGAGTGGGAAGACCCACAGACAGGGCGCAAAACACAATTAACATGGACACGGCTACCCCAAGGATTTAAAAACAGCCCAACGATCTTCGGTAACCAGCTGGCGAAAGAATTGGAAATTTGGACAAAGGAAAAGACAACGACGCCACGACCAGATCACCTGCTCCTAAAGTATGTGGATGATATTCTAATAGCTACCGAAGAGAAGCCTGCTTGTATCCAGGTAACCATTGAACTTTTAAATTTCCTGGGACTTAATGGGTATAAGGTGTCTAAAAAGAAAGCCCAAATAGCAAGCCAAACAGTAATATACTTGGGCTTTGAGATTTCAAAAGGGCAGAGAAAGCTGGGAACTGACCGAAAGGAAGCAATTTGTGCTATCCCTGAACCTCGGACTATGCATGAATTAAGAGCATTTCTGGGAACGACCGGGTGGTGTCGTCTTTGGATTATGAACTATGGGCTGATAGCCAAACCACTCTACGAGGCCCAGAAATCTACCCCTCTTGTGTGGGGTTACCAACAACAACAGGCCTTTCGAGACCTTAAGCAAGCTTTAATGTCAGCACCAGCTCTAGGATTGTTCAAGAAGTTCAATTGTTCAAGATTGTTCAATTCAGGTCAAGAAGGACAGGGAACTGCTCGAGAGAGTCCAGCGTAGAGCCACAAAGATGATTAAGGGAGTGGAACATCTCCCTTATGAGGAAAGGCTGAGGGAGCTGGGTCTCTTTAGCTTGGAGGAGAGGAGACTGAGGGGTGACCTTATTAATGTTTATAAATATGTAAAGGGTGAGTGTCACGAGGATGGAGCCAGGCTCTTCTCAGTGACATCCAATGATAGGACAAGGGGCAATGGGTGTAAGCTGGAACATAGGAGGTTCCACATAAATGTGAGGAAGAATTTCTTCACAGTGAGGGTGACAGAACACTGGAACAGGCTGCCCAGAGAGGTTGTGGAGTCTCCTTCTCTGGAGACATTCAAAACCCGCCTGGACATGTTCCTGTGTGACCTGATCTAGGTATTCCTGCTCTGGCAGGGGGGTTGGACTAGATGATCTTTTAAGGTCCCTTCCAATCCCTAACGTTCTGTGATTCTGTGATTCTGTGATTCTGTGATTGCCTGACCTAACCAAAGACTTTCAGTTGTTTGTCCATGAGAGGCAACACCTTGCTCTGGGAGTCCTGACCCAAAGGATGGGAAGCTGGAAAAGGCCGGTGGGATACTTTTCCAAACAACTGGACACAGTGAGTAAGGGATGGCCTGCCTGCTTGCGAGCAGTAGCAGCAACAGTCATACTGATACAAGAAGCCCGCAAGCTCACTCTGGGGAGAGTCATCACAGTTTATGTCCCACACATGGTTATTACAGTGCTGGAGCAAAAAGGAGGACATTGGCTCTCCCCTAGCAGAATGATGAAATACCAAGTAATCCTTACCGAACAGGATGATGTGGTCTTAAAAACAACTAACCTTGTGAATCCTGCAGTACTAGAAATGGCATTAATTCCCACTAGGACTGTAACACTCCCTAAAGAACTTCCAAAGTATTCAAAAGAAGATGAGAAATTGGCTCAACTTGTAAATGCAAAGAAAAATCCAGAAGGATGGTGGACAGCTTCTGAAGGTCAGGTTGTAGTACCCCCATTCATTATGAAAGAAATTCTACAGATAAAACATCAGGAATGCCACTGGGGCGTGGAAGCCTTGGTGACATTCCTGAAAAGGCATGTAATATCAGTAAAGATATTAGAAATGTCTAAATCAGTTACTGTTAAGTGTGAAGTATGCCTCAAGAATAATCCAGTCATACAGAGGAAGGTTAAAATGGGTAAGTTAAACCTGGGATGGAACCTGGTGATTACTGGCAGATTGATTTTACTGAATTACCAAGATGCAGAGGGTATCGGTATATTCTGGTCGGGGTTGATACCTTTTCTGGATGGCCGGAGGCCTTTCCCTGTCGTACAAATCAAGCTAAAGAAACAGTTAAGTGGCTTTTACAAGAAATAATTCCAAGGTTTGGGGTGCCCCTCGGGATATCATCAGATAGGGGCCCACATTTTGTAGCAACTGTAATACAGGATATAAGTAAAACTCTGGGAATAACCTGGGATTTACATGCCTCTTGGAGGCCTCAGTCTAGTGGAAAAGTAGAAAGAATGAATCAAACTTTAAAAAGACTGATTAGCAAAATTTGTCAGGAGGCTAATTTGAAATGGGCTCAAGCACTCCCACTGGCATTATTGCATATTCGAATACAGCCAAGAAGTGGGATGTCAGTCAGCCCCTATGAATTAATGTATGGAAAACCATATGAAACCCTGAACCCAATCCAAGTATGCATATAAAAGGAAAACAGGATGTGTATAATTATTTGCTTTCTCTTGGAAAAACTCTAGCTAAACTCCGGAGCACAGTGGTGTGAAATCGACCCTTGACTTTGGAGAATCCTGTCCATAACTTCCAGCCTGGAGACTATGTCTACATAAAGACCTGGACATCAGAGCCTCTACAAGAGAACTGGAAGGGACCTTATCAAGTGTTGCTAACTACGTTCACTGCAATCAAGATCGCTGAATCTGATGCTTGGATCCATTATACCAGAGTGAAGAAAGCACCATCCTCAAACTGGAGAGTGACTGGAGATCCAGAGACTTTAAAACTGACATTGAAACATGATTAATTATCTGAATTTTAACTTCTTGTTGCAGTCTATGATGGTGGAAACCTGGATGGAAGAAAGGTTGTTACCAGACCTAGCACAAGTAATCAGTAACACTCAGATTCAAACCTGTGATTTGAATGGCTGGGGAAAAGGTGTAGAGAGACAACTACAGGTAAAAGATAAAAGGGTAATAAAGAAAAAATGAGAAACAGGTGAAGTGCTGGGGTCTGAACCCCCAGCCCTAAATTAAGGTTGACATATGGGTGGTCCCCATGGCCCTTTAAGAGGAAGGGTTGGAGAGTCTGTCTGTGGAGTGGACGCACTTCACAGAGTTTTCCTGTTGGGGAAGGACCTCCTGACCACTCATGCAACCGGATCGCAGTCAGGTCTGGCACATACAAACGCGGGCGTTGTGGGGAGGCAACATGGGGTTACTTTTGTCATGTGTAACTGCCTTGTTCACCTGGTTGTCTCCCATTTTCTCTGTGGGTTATCTCATGTCTCTGTTTGTTCCATCTGTTATGAGCGATATTGTGTCATTCCTGGGGTCGCTGGGGTTGATGTCTGTTATTCATGATCTATCTGACTTGTTTGTACCCCCAGCAATCCTCTATATACTGACCCCTTTACGTGAAATAGAACCTACGTACTGGATTGTTGGTCTGCTGCTGGCTGTGTCCTTTTTACTGGGCCTACTAATTGGCAAAACAACAGGTAAAGAACCAGACATGGAACAGGTAATATCGGTACCAGGTAAAACGCGAGAAGAGAATTTAATAATAGGTTTGATCAAAGAATTTGCAAAATTACAAAATGTATCACAAATTACTGCTTGCCTGCCAATTCCATGAGCAGTTGGGGAGTCAATTCCATGGGGAATTTTGACAATGGATCTGACTACAGTAGAGAAAAAAAATGAGACTACCCACTGTAAACAGAAGCCGTTAGTTGAATGGCAAGAAAAAGTAGAGAATATTAGAAAGAGATGGAAGTTTCCAGGGAATAAAGAAGATTGTCACAAGTTACCAAATTCTATTTTTGAATCAAGAGAGCCAACAAGCCAAATGCATTTTCTTTGTAGTGGGCCAACGTGTGATGATAGAAATAGAGGATATTGTTCTTATGATGAACAAATAAAACAAAATGTATCTAGAACAATCATGAAATGGGAATGCGAAAGAGCTAATCGAACCACAGGACTAGAAGAGAAGTGGGAATCCATTTAGTCTACAAGCATACTTTTACAATTTCAGTACATGGCAGAGACATCATGGTGTTTCACATGGGATGGACTAAAATTTTCAACAAATCCAATTGTAATAGATAAAAGTACATCTACAAGAGAAAAAGAAAAAGTAGTTCCTTGGTGGCAATGTAAACAAATATATAATTGTAGTTCAGTGAACCAAGCATTTCAACGCATACCCCCTCTAGCTGCAGCTCTAAAATTTGGGTGCTTATGTCGGGGACTAGAAAATAATTTGAACGTAACTAGTCCCTGGAAAGTTAGTTGCCAAAGGTATGCAATTCCAAGCCCTGGGCATTTAGTCTGGGTAATGAGCGATGGTACCTGGACCACTCATTTAAACACTGACGGAAAAGTTAAATAACATTGGGATTGCCCACATTATGCCCTATATGGAAAAAAGCTCCCTTCAAGGGAAATCAAGAAAATTTGCACATAGCACGACTAAAAAGATCAGAAAGAGGAAATGAAGATGATGAAACCTAGAATGATCCAGGAGCAGGGGTGAAAATAGGATGGGTATTAGAATCTCTCCTAAATCCTGTAGCATCCTATAGAAATAGAAAGTGGTTGTATCAGCTAACTGGACAGGTTGAACGATTGGCAAATGTGACACGCAGAGGGTTCAGAAAAATGAATATACAGTTGCAGGCTACATCAAGGATGGCTTTACAGAATAGGATGGCACTGGATATCCTACTGCTAAAGGAGCATGGTGTGTGTGGATTTTTAAGAGACAGAATAGACCATTGTTGTGTACATATTCCAAATGTAACTGAAGATGTCGAGCACGGTCTGGTGTTATTAGGAAAAATAGAACAAGAAACACACGAACTTAGAGAGGACATGTCGGAAAACTGGATAGGTAAAATTTTCAGTGGATTAGGATTGAATCTGAGTTCATGGATAAAATCATTAATCGAGACTCTAATCATTCTAGCATTGGTATTTCTAGCACTCATTCTGGCATACAAATGTTTGGAACGACAATTGACTCAAAAAACAGAATTTAATCGGATGATTATACAAGCAGTGGCAAGACAACGAGATGAACCATCAAAAGATCCACCATCATACGACAACTCGGGGTTCCGTGAAATCACACTATAAATAAGTGAAAGTATTGAGTATGATTATCAATACTTTCAAAGGGGGGAAATGTTTTCCACATATTAGTGTAATAGTCTCTTACTATATTCTGAAGAACAGAACAAAACTTTTCTCCCCTCCCCAATGAAGATGAGCAGTGAGAGAGTGTATATGACCTCAATAGCTCAGTTTTGTTCTCCATTTCATGCTGGTACTATTTTAAAGGTAACATCGTAGAATTACCCTCCTGGTGTTTTCTCAGCTCCTCGTGACCAGTGAAAGAATAGCCCTAAAGGTCCGAACCAGAGTCTGATAACATGGTATTCCAAGTGCCCAAGCTCTAGTGGCACCAGTGAAGGGTGATGGCATTCAGTGGCACACTTCTGGCAGGGACCCAGGGACACACAGCCAGGTGAAACCCAGCTCTACCACAGCTTTGCTTCTCTGGGGTGGCATAAGGCACTCAGGGTGCAGCTGACCCTGCTGCCTCTTTCGTCACTTGTACCATTACCAGGTGCCAACAGGGAGCTTGAATAGAGTTTCTGCTTTAATCTCTGTACAAGCATGTTAGGCAGGGCCTCCTGTGTGCCCTGTCGGTCAGAAGGGAGGGGAAAGTGAGATGTTGTGTGTCACTGATCTGATCCTGCAGCTTTTGCACCAGGGGGGATCCACAGAAGAGGCTGCAGGTTTGCAGGTGTGGGGACTGATCGGAGGCTGGTTCAGATTTAGGGACTGGCCTTCAGATCAAGACAGGCAGAGGAAAAAGGGTAAAGAAACACCCTAATTTACAATGGCAGTTTAGCTACTGGTAGCAGCCCAGGTTTCCCCCCTTTGCAGCACATCAGGAAAACTTCCATGCCATCCTGCGCCAGCAGCGTCAGTCCCTCAGACTGCAGCATTTCCTTCAAATGTGTTTTGTTTGCTTGTTCCTCTTATTTTCCAGAGCTTGTTTTTACATCTGTGGAAACCAGGCACAGACTCTCACTCACGGACTTCAGAAGAGGTTCGCTGCTGAATAACCTGTACTTACAGTGCATGCTGCAACGGCCCAGATAAATAACGGGAGCATTTTGCCGTGCAAGTGGAGTTATGAAATATGCTGTATCCCATCCATAAGTGAGATGGTGCTTGTGCAGTCCCGCTCCCTTCCTCTGCCTGTCGTGGAGCCAGGGGAGCCAGGCGGACCCAGGGGCTGAGCTGGCTGCTCCACACCGGCCCCAGCTCCCGGCCCACACCAGCGAGGATGGCCAGGAGCCGAGCAGCCCTTCGCCAACTTACGTGGCTCTGGGAAATGGAAAGTCCTGTTTACTTTTGGCTGCGATGGGGCTTTCATGTTTCTAATGAGGCACATTTCTCCCTGTGCCTTCCTTTAACTTGCTTGATAAGTCTGAATGGGCATGTTTTTCATCCTAAAAATAAACAATTAAAGAAATCTAAACAAACAGAGGGGAGAAAAAGAACTCCTTCCTGTTCTCACAGCTAATCTCTGCAAAATTTAAACATGCTTATCAGCCAGCTGTGCTTCATTATTATCTTTGGCTTCCATCTTTTGTCCCAGTCTGCAGCGGATGCAGGCTGTCTGGTTTGTGTCATCCAGCAGTTTGCACTGACTGGTTCTGATAAAAGAGCCATCAGCTTTTCAGGGGAAAAAAAAGGGTAGAAGGCTTGGAAAAGAGTAAATGTGATAACAAAAAGCCTGCTACAGAGAGCAGAGAAGTCATGAAACACATCCTCACTTTGGCACCGAGAAGCGAGGGATGTTCCCACCTAGGTGAGCAAGACCAATGCCTTGCATGTTTGCTCAGGTATTAATCCTGTAATCACATTAAAAAGGGATGTTCTGGGATATGTGAGGATTTCAGAGCCCAGCCACATCTGGTTACACTGTTCATGCCAAACTGTTTCACATTTCAATGGAGAAGTGAAATCCCATACAAGTGATGGAGCGCTCTGTGTTTCTACCACCCTGGCAGAGTGAAGGGATTGCGTGGCTGGTGGTGGCCCTTGGTGATTCACACTTGGATCGATGAAGGGAGAATGGGATCCTAAGCAGCGATGTGTGGGGAAAATGGCTCTTGTCCACACCTCTAGCAGCCTTTGGGTAGGGATTGGGTGATGATCACACTCAGGCCGGGAGGGGGCTGTGTGCTAAATATTCTTGGCTGCTGCAAAAAGTCACATAGAACAACTGTGCAAATGCTGTAACTTATAGCATGGTCCTGCAAAGAACATGAGGAGATGCAAAGGTGTGCTACAGGCACTTTGTCCTGCTCCATCACTGCCTCTTCCCCTGCCCTGCACACACATGCACTGAGGCTGCTGTGCCATATTGCCTAGAAGAAAAAATAGTTGCACACATAAGCGGACCCTTGGTTATCAGAGAACAAAATGAAAGCTGATTAAAAGTCGTAAAAGAGTTGTGTGACCAGTGGGAGCTCCTGCCCACTCAGGACTAAGGCATGGATGCAGGGTAGGCAAAGTCTGTTCTGGAGGGGGACATGCATCCTGTTTAGTCTGATCTCTTGCTCAGACTGGAATTTAGTGGGACAGGGCGGGATGGCAAGGGGAGCCCACCCCTTTCCATGAATGCAGTAGTGCTTTCCAGTGTGCGAGGCAGTAGCTCTCAGAGTGCAGGAGGGCTCCAGCCACGAAGGGGCGGTGTTGGGGCTCTCAAAGGCACCAGCTGTGGTAAATTTGGGGTACTCCTGAGGGAACATAGGCAGACCAGTTCTGAGTTTCTTGAGCCACGGGGCAGCTCACAGGCACATTTAAGGTTTCATGTGTGCTAGCCCAGGTTTTAGCAAACTCAAGCCAGTTTGTGGCTTTGAACAGAAAAAACACAGTCAGGTTTGCTGCTGCAGAAGTGTCTGAAGATGGAGTGGGTAGGGGGTCCTTTGTTGTTTGGTTTATTTTTAACCTAGATTATTCCTTTTGCATTTCAGAGTTAAACAAAAACAGATCTCAAAATGCAGAGGTGGAAGAGTGCATGGATGATGATCAAAACAGGAGAGAATGCTTGCTTGAAACCTAGGGCTGCACAACTATGGTGTCCCAAGGAATGCCAAGGCTTACCAGCCTGTTGCAGCATCTATTTCAATAAACATGTGGGAGCACAGGCAGCTGGGAGGCTGGTGGCCAGGAGCAGCCAGTCTCTAGCCCAGGGGCTGCTGGACCATGAGCACTGGGAAGCCGTCACCACATGCTGGTTCTGCAGGGCACTGGGCAAGGAGCTGCAGTGTTCCTTCCCGTCGCTGCGTCCCCAGCATCCTCCTGCCACCTGTGTCCAGGTTGGCAGTCCAGGAGTCAGCTCAAAAATTAAAAGTATATATATCTAAGCTATACACTGGCTCTTGCAGGTAGGGCTCTCAAGCCAGTCTCAGAAAGTTTTTAACTGGATTTGATGTGTATTTTTTTTCCTGCTGTGGCTTTGCAGACTTCTTCAGGGGTACAGCTGTCCAGTTTTACCAGCAGTGTAACTTCTCATATCAGCAACCTTCCATGTATTTTATAGTAGGCTTTGTAGTTGCCAGATGCCACAGAAACGTTGACCACTTGCAACATTCAAACAAGCTAGACTGTATTCATCATCCTATTCTGGGAAGACCTACAGAATGGAAAGGTCACACAAAGTCTTACAAAAGTGCACTCTTTTGAAGTATGCCTTACCACTGCTTTGGATAGAAAGGGATTGTTAATATACCACATAGCAGGGACTGGAAAGAATTGTGCATGAAATGACAGAGGAAGGTTCCTGATAAATTACTGACCATGTTATAACTTCATGAGATAAATACGATGCTTTTTTATATACTTTTTCTTTGAAATGTTCCATGCATTCAGCTTTGGAGAGCTTGTAAACTACCAGCTTATTCATTAGTTTGCAGCTGAAATACTTTTTTAAAAAAAATAAAAAGGCTCTGTAATTAAACATTCAGTTTTGCAAGTCCTCCACAACATATCAAACCCCTGTTTTCATTTTACTGCCGGAAGAGTTGAAACACAGGCTTGTCCTCTTGCCCTGTATGAGGAACTCTGTTCTCTTGTAACAGCTGTTAGCAGAAGCTGAGGGACGGTCATGTTTATCTTAAGAAGAATTTTTGGCAGGTTTCACCCCTAAAGTTTGGGTTCAAATATTCCCGTGTCTCAAAAAAAGTATCTGCTTGGGGGGAAGGACTGGTTGTGTGGAAGTGAGTGAACGTGATGAGAAGCTAGTGAACTCATCTCAAGGACCACCGCAAGGTAAAACTCTGGGTAGCTGGGAAGTAAACTGAAATTAGAGACCCGATGACAAAAGAACCAGCCCAGGAAGTAGCTGCTGAAGAACAGGACTTTTGGAAAGGTGTGTTGTGCAGCAGTCAGGAAGGGGAGATCTCTTTACTTTCATGTGATGGATGTTGGGAAAGTTCAAAGATCAGAACGGATAGGGATCACAATGGTGCTGTCTTATGCAGTAGGTGCTCCATGTCCATGGACATGGTGATGTGGTCCATCTGTCTGTTTCAAAGTCCACTGAAATAGTTGGGGAAAATATATCCTCATACTGCCTTAGGCCATGATCTCAGCATGTGGAGGTTTGACAAGTCACCTCTTATTGCTGTCTACAGATGTGCAAACACTGTTCATGGTAGCCAAAGTGAGAGGCTGCTTACATTTCTTTCCTTCTAAGCCCAGCATCAGTAACCTGCACTTTCTCAAGAAAAGGAAATGAAGTAGATGTTATTTGCTTATGCCTCCCCCCTCATCTTTATCTGGAAGAGAAGACACAAGACAAAAAGAAGAAAATGTGAGAAAGAGCACAAGAAGAAAAAATGTTGCTGAAGGTGGTAGGTGGCCTGGTGGGGTGGCATGCTGAAACAGGCTGAGAGGAGCCTGGAGAGGGAAAGAATGCTGTAAATGAAATCCACCATTACCGAGAAGGCTCTGCTGTTGTCACAGGCTGATCAAAGTAGTGAACAAATACACCCGGACCTGCAGACGAACATTCCTGTGTGACCTGATTTAGGTGTTCCTGCTCTGGCAGGGGGATTGGACTAGATGATCTTTTGAGGTCCCTTCCAATCCCTAACATTCTGTGATTCTGTGATTCTGTGATTTCTTGAGGGTGTGCTGGCCATCAGGAGCACATTCTCTGCTTCCTTGGCTGCCTGCAGGGTTAGAGCAGGATGTTTCCTGAGGAGCAGCCCCAGACATTCCTGTGGGGGAACTAAGTGCAAAGAGTTCTCCCTGCTGCACTCAACATTGCTGCTTGGCTGGGTTGACCAGGAATCTGCATGAAAAGGAAAGGGCTTTTTGACAGGTGATGGATTAGCCAGCAGGCAGAGCCAAACCTCTGTTCTGTAGCTGTCAAGGGTGCCCAAAACCCTCACAAGCAAGACAGTGAAATGCATTCCTTCAGACAATTGTTTGAAGATCTAGCAAAAAAATGTGATTATGGTATAAGATATCTGAACTCCAGAAATGTTTAGGATGTTAATGTGTGTCAGACTCTGTACTGAAGTGATGTAAACACATTGGCAAGTAAAGGATTAACTTTTTTTTTTTTTTTTTGGATAGGCAAAATATACCCTTTGTATATATGATATTTTTTAGTAAATAAGTATAGCTTTTCCAAAATACTGAGTCCATTACATCCATTTAAATGACTGCTGATCTCCCCCACCCCTCAAATACCCAGCAGTCATGAGCAGCACCACACAGCCTGTGACTGCTTGCTTCTTAGTGGGTTCCAAGGTTTTTTTTTTCACAGATTGAAGAGAGTTGGAAAGTATCAAAATTCCTTGTAAATAGTTCTCTTTCTCTCTCCCTTCACCCTCTTTTATCATAGCCAGCTTTACCTCTTTTATAGTTCAATATGTGTATACACGCTGCAAAAATAAATCTAGGGATGGAAAGGTAAGATGACTTGATCACCTCATCATAAGCCATCTGCTAGGGTCACCTCAGCCTGGGACAGTGGACTTGTCAAATACTTCAATACTAGAACAACATTTTAGATATCATCGTGAGCAACTAGTAGATAATCCAATGTTACAGTTTTGGAAGTGGGATGGAATGTTATTTTTAATGTCTTAAAATCTGTCTGTAATGTCTCTCTGTAATGCACATCCATCTCTACTGTCTTTTCACAGAGCAATCAGATTGCTTTCTTAGAGCCTTTCTTTCAGCATCTCACTGATGAGGACCTTCTATTTGCTTCAAGAAACTTTTTCTCCACCACGGAACATAGAATAACATCCACAGTTTCTCAAGAGAAAAGACATATATGTCTGCCTTTCCCAGTGGCAGGTTTTATGTACTGGATTCAGAGCTGCCTGGAATCTCTTGAGGAAAGAAAACTGAACCCAAGTGGCTTGTTGCCATTTGTTTAGACATTACTGAAGGCCGAAACTCTTCTCTCCATCAGACCAGCTTTTCCTAGCTGTGCTTTTTTTTTGCTGGGATTTCATCATGGAACTGACAGCCAGCAGAAATAACAGCTTCCTCCGAGGTGCCTGGCAAACCTCACATCCAAGAGGGACTGAGAACAATCCTGGATGTGCTTCTTGGTGGGTTCAGTCCAAGTAGCTGTCTCTGTCCTCAAGGGTAGGTTATGCTTCAGAGTGCTTCTTTTCCTGGTTGCCCAAACAAGGTGGCTGGGGGGCAGGAGGAGGAAGCAGGTGCTGCATGACAGGGCTGCCCACCAGCCTTGGAGCCAGAGCTCCTCTCATCGTCAAAGCAAGAGGGAAGCGAGAGCTGGTGGGCAATAGGACCTTGTTCCAACACACAGTCAGGACGTGTGTAGGCATGTATTTAGACCATGAGTTTGGAAAGTGCTCACTGGAGCTGCCAGCAAGGGCTAACCACTGCCTGTCTGGGAAGGACACTGCACATTTTTAAGAAGGAGCTGGTTTATTCTTATTTAGCCATGTCTCATATATAGGAGGAAGCATAATAGCACAGTGTGGCCTAATTGCTCACATCTGGATCCCTGTGGAAAATGTACAGTGGTGTATATGCAGTTTCAGTGGAAGAGGCATGATTTACTGAGCTGTTCTTGGAAGCAGCAGAAGGTTAGTAAGTACAAACCAGATCTACTTCAAGTAGTAACTACAGCCCAGAGCTCCTCTCCACCCTTTTGTTCCATGCACACTCGCACACGTACACACGGACATAACTGGGCTGCCAGAGGAGTATAGCTTTCAGAGGGTTTTTCTGTTAAAATAAAAGCAGAAAAGAAGCCCCTGTGTAAAGGCTATGTAGCCAGAGGAGCTGTTTATTCATCAGAGCCATGTAGTTCTGAATCTTGAAATTGAAACGAAACAAAAATAAAACACACCATGCTTACTGCTTCTACTACCATAATAATAGCAGTGGCTGCCTCTAGCACATCATTTTCTACCAGAGTGCCACTGTGAAATGGGCCACAAAGGAGGCACAGGCTTCATCCCAGGATAATCAGTAAGTCAGTTCCAGATAGCATCCATCCACACAGTCACCCCCATTTTCTGGAAACCAATTTGTTTAACAATCAAAAACTACAAAACCCCTCCCTACCTCTTGATTTCTCCCATCTTGTCTTTCTCCACCCACAATTGTCTCTCCTCACACATCTCAGTATTATTGATTGACCAACTGCCAAATTTATCCTCTGACAGATTAATATTTTTCCTCTAAAAAGCTGGGAGGAACTGATTGCATATAAATTCTGCTTGAGGTCATAATTACAGCAATCCATGCAGCTAGGTGGGTTACTTCTCTTTGTTTCTCACAGACAAGTCCTGCCACAAATCTTTCAGCTCTACCGCACACAAAGACAGGCTTTTGTTTCATTTTGTTTTGAATTATTTCTATATAAAAATTAACACACTAGCTGAATGCTCAGTTTTTTTTTAATAACCGTCCTTATTGCTTTCTGAGTTTAACTTGCTTATTTGCCCATAGCCCTTAGCTGGAATGGATATAGACAGCTACTTATTTTATTATCATTTCTTGTACTGAAATAGAAAGTCATTGACTTGCGTTGCTGCATAGGGGACCACCCCCTCTTGCAAGGAATTAATATCTTTTGGGGAAAAAAAAAAAAAAAAAAAAGTCAGGTCAACAGTTTTGTCTGTTTAAGTCTTCACAGCATATTTACACTGCAAAGTTGCAGCTAGAGATGAAAGAAATGATGTTAGATGCAAACTAAAAGCTCTCTAATATTTTAGCTGTTATTTCACCCTTGATGTTCCTGTGGGAACAGAGAGGGAAAGGAGGGTGCTGCTTGTTTGTGGCTGAAGAGGTGGGAACTTGACTCTTGGTACCACTGTACTGACAGGTCTAGTGTCCTGATCGACTCTCTAATCCAGATCATCTCACAGATCAGGAGAGGATTTCCAGTGCCACATCAGTGAGGGCTGGTGGGTGGGAGGGTAGGTGTCACCCACCTGGATCTCTCACACCATCTCTAGGCTCCAAAGAGATAAGGACATTGTGCAGGAGAACAGATGTCAGTGGTGCAAACCCCACTGAGCATTTAACTGCTACTATTTATTAAATTCTTTCCTGCAGCTCTTGCTCTCATTCAGTGAGAAAGAATGGTTTCCCTGTTATCTCTTTAATGTTTGTTTTCTCTCCTCCTTCTGTCTTTTCCCCATTTCTTTCTTTTGTTTGCTTTTGTGTGTGTATGTGTGAGTGTCTCCTCTGTTAATTCTCCTCTGCTTCTTCCCTTGCTTCATCACTTCTTTTCTTGGCACCAGAAAAAAGTTGTAAAAACAGGACATAGAATCATAGAATCAAAGAATCATAGAATCATAGAATAATTATGGTTGGAAGGGACCTCCAGGGTCATCAAGTCCAACCTTTATCCCATCATATTCCTAACCACTAAACCACTAGACCATGGCTTCAAGTGCCTCATCAACTCATTTTTTGAACACCCCCAGGGACGGTGACTCCACCACCTCCCTGGGCAGCCTGTTCCAATGTCTAACCACCCTCTCAGTAAAGAACTTGTCCTGGGTTACAATGTATTCTATTACCATGAGCCGTTGAAGCCTGGCGCCGGTGTTCCTTGCCCCCACCCCCCCGGGACTATTCTTCTGTTAATGCGCCCATCAGGGCCTTGCCCCAGGACTCACCATCCCTGTGTGAGATGCTCCGGCCAGGGGGGGAGGGGTGGAGCCAAGCATTCCCGCCGGAGATATTTGGCGGTTTGGAGCAGCGCTCGGGGCCTTACCCGCTGGGATCCCAGAGGACAGGGACTGCACCGCCGCCGGATTTTCGGAGGAGGACCAGTTTTCCTTTTCTACAAGATCACCGCTTCAACGGGATCATTTAAAAGAGAACTGCAGCTGCCACCGAAATCGGATTGCTCAGACTTTCTTTTCTCTACGGACCACCGCTTTAACCGGACCATTTTGGAGAGAACTGCAGCTGCCACTGGATCGGACTGGTACCAGCACCCTGCCCGGCAGGGGGCCAGGTTGTATCCCTGACTCTGTCAGGCCTGTAACCAGTTTCTCTGTATTATTGTTTTGTTGTATACATTAGTAAAAACTGTTATTCCCATTTTCCTCATATCTTTGCCTGAAAGCCCCTTAATTTCAATTTTATAATAATTCGGAGGGAAGGGGGTTGTATTTTCCATTCCAAGGGGGGCTCCTGCCTTCCTTAGCAGACACCTGTCTTCAAACCGGGACAGAACTTCTTCCTAATATCCAACCTAAACTTCCCCTGATGTAACTTGAGGCCATTTCCTCTCATCCTATCATTAGTAATTTGGGAGAAGAGACCAACACCAGCCTCACTACAACCTCCTTTTAGGTAGTTGTAGAGGGCAATGAGATCTCCTCTCAGTCTCCTCCAGACTAAACAACCCCAGTTCCCTCAGCCGGTCTCCATAAGGCCTGTTTTCCAGACCTCTCACCAGCTTCGTTGCCCTTCTCTGGACTCGCTCCAGCACCTCAATGTCCTTCCCATACTGCGGTGCCCAGAACTGGACACAGTACTCAAGGTGTGGTCTCACGAGTGCCGAGTACAGGGGCACGATCACCTCCCTACTCCTGCTGGTCACACCGTTTCTGATACAGGCCAGGATGCCATTGGCCTTCTTGGCCACCTGGGCACACTGCTGGCTCGTGTTCAGTCGGCTGTCAACCAACACCCCCAGGTCCTTTTCCGCCAGGCAGCTTTCCAGCCACTCTTCCCCAAGCCTGTAGCGCTGCATGGGGTTGTTGTGACCAAAGTGCATGACCCGGCACTTACCCTTGTTAAACCTCATACAATTAGCCTCAGCCCATCGCTCCAGCCTGTCCAAATCCCTCTGCAGAGCCTCCCTACCCTCAGGCAGATCGACACTCCCACTCAATTTTGTGTCATCTGCAAAATGAAAATATGCCATGGGAATAGTTACAAGAATGAATGCTGTAGGTGTAGGAGTGGCTGCAAAGCCTGATCACTCATTAAATGTAGGTAGAGACACTTATGGAGGTGACTGCGTGGCGAGTAACCAAGGGTACCAAAGGACCAAACTCAATGACCATAGCAGATCCTCCCAATCTTCTTTCATTTTCCTTTGGATCATCAGTTTTAGGCACTTCAGGCCAAACTAAAACCTCATAAGCAACACTTCTAGTAGTGACATGTAATTAAAGAGTCAAATGCTATGGACAGTATTCCAGAAATAGTAGTTATCAGTGTTTATAGGGTCTCAAGGGCCCTGGATCCTTTAAACAGCACCAAAGAGAATGTTAGTCACCCTGTTTTGTGGCAATATGACAGTTTTCCAGCTACAGGCATTCCTGGCACTTACATGACAATTATCATCCAAGGGAAGAAACTCTGCCTCTGACCAGCACAGTTACTGTATGTAGTGTTCCCAGATGTTTTCTTCAAATGTGGCTTCCTTGTGAATGCGTCCCATTTGGCAATAGGTAGAGCAGCAGAGGTGAGTTCTTGTGACACCATCTGAGTAACAGAAAATACAGAACATTTCACAGCATAAACTGTAAGGACGGTTCTGGCCAACTGCAGTCTTCTTATTTCTTTTTTTATTTTAATTTTTTTTCCCAACATTTTGAAAAGAGCTTTTCTTTGTCTTCAGAGACTTCTCAGAGAAAATAAATGCTGTAGTATTGGCTCAGTTCCAGGGACTGGATTTTTGCAGTATGAACTGAAGACACTGAGCAGAAACACATAATCAAGACTGTGAGTCTGGAAACCACCATGTTCCCTTCCTGAAAAAATAAAAAAAAATTAGGAGCTTTGTAAGCTTTTTTTATTTGAATCACTCACAGAAAACATTTTACAATATCATGACTGAATGCTACCCTTGGACAGAAACACAGAGCATTGATGAGTTAAGTATGATCAGTGTATCTAAAAGGAAAAAAATCTTTTAATCAGTGAGTTCATTTCTATCAATTGCTGTTAAGTGTTTCAGAGACTTTGTTTGTTCTTGTCTCCCTATGGGAAAAAGCAGAGCAAACCAAAAAGCCCTTCTTCCATCCAGTGTTATAAGACTGAAAGCATTTACTTCACAGAATGACACAGAATCACAGAATGTTAGGGATTGGAAGGGACCTCAAAAGATCATCTAGTCCAATCCCCCTGCCAGAGCAGGAACACCTAGGTCAGGTCACACAGGAACGCATCCAGGCGGGTTTTGAATGTCTCCAGAGAAGGAGACTCCACAACCTCTCTGGACAGCCTGTTCCAGTGTTCTGTTACCCTCACTGTGAAGAAGTTCTTCCTCACATTTATGTGGAACCTCCTATGTTTCAGCTTGTACCCATTGCCCCTAGTCCTATCATTGGATGTCACTGAGAAGAGCCTGGCTCCATCCTCATGACACTCACCCTTTACATATTTATAGACATTAATAAGGTCACCCCTCAGTATCCTCTCCTCCAAGCTAAAGAGACCCAGCTCCTTCAGCCTTTCCTCATAAGGGAGATGTTCCACTCCCTTAATCATCTTTGTGGCTCTGCGCTGGACTCTCTCAAGTAGTTCCCTGTCCTTCTTGAACTGGGGGGCCCAGAACTGGACACAAGATTCCAGATGCGGCCTCACCAGGGCAGAGTCGAGGGGGAGGAGAACCTCTCTCGACCTAACCACATCCCTTCTAATGCACCCCAGGATGCCATTGGCCTTCTTGGCCACAAGGGCACATTGCTGGCTCATGGTCATCCTGCTGTCCACCAGGACCCCCAGGTCCCTTTCCCCTACGCTGCTCTCCAACAGGTCAGTCCCCAACTTATACTGGCACATGGGGTTGTTCTTCCCCAGATGCAAGACTCTACACTTGCCCTTGTTATATTTCATTAAATTTCTCCCTGCCCAACTCTCCAGCCTGTCTAGGTCTCTGAATGGCAACACAGCCTTCTGGTGTGTCAGCCACTCCTCCCAGTTCTGTGTCATCAGCAAACTTGCTGACAGAGCACTCTATTCCCTCATCCAAATTCTTGATAAATATGTTGAATAGTACTGGTCCCAGTACCGACCCCTGAGGGACTCCACTAGATACAGGCCTCCAACTAGACTCCGTCCCATTGACCACAACTCTCTGGCTTCTTTCCTTCAGCCAGTTCACAATCTGCCTCCCTATCCGATCATCCAGACCACACTTCCTCAGTTTAGTTGCGAGGATGCTGTGGGAGACAGTGTCAAATGCTTTACTGAAATCAAGATAGACCACATCTACTGCTCTACCATCATCTACCCACCGGATTCTGTCCTCATAAAAGGCTATCAGGGTGGTCAAGCATGATTTCCCCTTGGTGAAGCCATGTTGACTGCCTCTAATGACCCTCTTATCCTTGACATGCCTAGAGACAGCACCAAGGATAAATTTTCCATCACCTTTCCAGGGATGGAGGTGAGGCTGACCCGTCTATAGTTACCTGGGTCTTCCTTCTTGCCCTTTTTGAAGACTGGAGTGACATTTGCTTTCCTCCAGTCCTCAGGAACTTCTTGGAGTAGAATGATTTTCAGTTCTTGTACCCTTCCAAATATTGCATTCCACAAATTTGAGAACACCAAAATTGAATTACTGATATTTATTCAAGAAAACACAAATATGCTTGGACCTTTCAACCACTAGTATTGTGATCAGTGTGTCTCCTATCTGAGTGCTGATGGTGAAAATGATGACTTATTTTAAAAATAAATAATAATACATTAAAAATAAAAAGTAACATTCCAGACACTCCCATCTTGGTTGAAAATAAAAAGAATTGCTGCTTCAGTAATAGCTTCAGTTAAATATAAACCTTCACTTTCTTACTATTAAAGGCAACGGAAAAACTCCTAAACTGTCTTAACTGTGGGTTACTTTATCTGTCTTTACCTTTACCTTTACTTTCACCTTCACCTTCATCTTCGCCTTTGTCTTCGCCTTCGCCTTTACCTATTATTACTACAAGTATTTCATTGGTAAAGTTGCTAAAAAAGTGTCCTGGAAAGTGGATTTGTATCTGAGAAAAGGAATGTAGTTCCATGTATTTCAGATGGATGGCGTTTTTAGTAAAAGCAAGATGGATAAGAGACAGTTATCCTAAAATTGTCTGTGGGTTTGGAGTGGAGAGCATTATAGTATTCTGCAGGTATGTGATAAAACGAGCTTGCCTAGTCAGGCAGATTAAGGTCTTGAACTATGGTTTTATACATCCAGTTACACCCAATCACACCATCCAGACTGGGTCTGTAGTTGTCTAATGGAATTAATGTTTAGTTGCTGATTTAAGGTAAATCTACTCCAAAAAGACAGAAAACCAGAAGCCCAATACCATAACTGAAGCCTAAAAGAGTTCAGCTCTCCAAGCATGTGCATGGAGAACAGCAGAGCAGGAGAACCACTCATCTCCTATGAGTTTGTATCTGTACTTATGAAAAAAACTCTCTTTTGATTTCCAAAAAGTAAGAGATGGTGCATGCATTAGTCGTGATGAGGTTTGTGGTTTTTTTTAAAAAAGACAAATAGTGAGCAACTTTATTATTTATTTATACTGTGAGACTCTAAGCATAAATTATTCATCCTGCTGGACAATTGTTGACTGTGTCTAGAGCAGGTCTAAGCATAGATAAGAGAAACTATCAAAGTGTTTATGTAAAGCTCTATATGCTCTTTGGTCAGTATTTTCTAGTGAGTTAAGGAGACAACAGAAGTGCTTCCACTGTTCAAGGTGTCCGGAGTTATTTTTATTCCATTAAAAAAAGCAAGTTTAAAATTTGATTTTCAAGAGAGAGCATTTCAACACTTTCATGAGTTTTAGACAGGATCCTGGGCAAGTCCTTCACCCAAACAGAATATGCATTATTCCATGAACACCCTGTCACAGCAGGTATGTCAGGAATTACATACACAGCAGTATTGCATGATTGCAATTTAAATTACCAAAATAAGTCTTCTTACTTTATCTTATTCCAAGATAAGCTGATAGATTCATAAATGTCTTCCACTCATTCCCATTCGTTAGTGCTTCAGGGGAGAGGAAGCAATTAGGCTATCAGTGAATGAGGGAGAGAAGTCTTTCAGACAACATTACCTGAGTGGTTGTGCTCATTTTTCCTGCTGACGTGCAGAGGCATTGCTGCACACCCTTTCCCAGCCCCTCTTTGGTGCTCAGTACTCTTCTGCCCAGTGCAGGGTAAAAAAAGGAGAAATTAAGGAACAAGCTAAATTTCAGTTCTTCTGCAGCAAGTGTGATGTTCCCAGCTTTCAGCATTTCTTATAAGAGATGTAGGCTTCTCCAGGCTTTTTCTCCCTAAATATAATATTATGAAATGGGAGGGATTAATTTCATTTTTCCTTTATCACCTCTGTCCTTCCATCTACTTTCTCCTATGACATACGCTATGCCTGGATAGTCATCTTAGTACAGAGTTCCTTTGTACCAGGGACTGCACTGTTAGCTGTATGAGGTGTCCAGAAAAAAGGGACTCTAGGCTGTTGTACATATATTTCAATGTTTCTTTCTTTGGTTTTTCATAACTTGAATTAAACGTTTAGGAAAAAAAAGCAGAAAGAGGACACAGGAAAATTAGAAAGAAACTATATGTAAGAAAAGAAAAAATTAGTCAGAAATTATTAAAATACAACAGTTTAGGAAGCAGGCACAAGAAGAGGGATCAGAAGATCCTTACGCTTTTCCTAAGGACTCAAAGAGACTTTGTAGAGTTTATTGCAACCCTGGTGGTCCCTGAGTTGCTGTCTGGAGGAAAAGACTTGCCCTATAAGGAAAAAGTGGATGGAGAAAGAGGACAGATTTATGTTCTTCTATTTCTGTTCTCTCTCTCCTGATTTTTTTCAGGAAAAGTTCATTTGTACATTCCAAAAAAAATATCTATTTTCTGAGTTTAAAAGCCCTTCTGATAGTCCTGAGGTCTCCTTTCAAGGAAATGACATAGACCCACCTCAATGACTCACAACACTAGAGACTAGCCAGTGATATTTAAATAGTCATAATATAAGAGTGTTGGAAGAACTCTGTACTGCTTTGGCATCTCTACCACTGTTTGGAACATATTTCAGTTATTTTTGTGACATTTTAATCTGATATTCTGTAAATAGCCCTAGGAGAATGACTTTGTAGAGGAGACATAATATAGCAAAATACACAATACAAGAAAATACTTTAGACTATTTTAAATAATTTATGGAGATATTGGACTGAATGAACATTTTTTAACTATTATTTGTTAAAATCTTTTCTATATTTGTGTTTTAAGTAGATGCATGAAGAACAGCTGGATAACTTCAAAAGCCCAGTCTTTACACAAGCATCGAAAAAGTCTCCTGACTACCCAAAGCTTATCCTTATCTCTGTTGATAGTCCTTCTGTATTTTCTAAATACAGTGCACTTTTCTGTTCTGATTCAGCCACAGTCACCTTTCCAGTAAGTCTTAACCATCCATTACTTTAAACTTTGAAAACTTGCTTACCCTGTTGAGGTCAATGGGAATAATTTTCTAGTATGGGGAAACAGTAAAAAGAAAATGTCTAGCTAGGACTTAGAGTAGTTTGCCTTTTAAAGTGGTACAAACTCTTACATTGTTTTCTTTCCTGTTTTTCCACCAAAGCATATGAAAAAGCTCTGCATACACTGAGTTTTGAATGGGGGACTATTGTCTGAATTACTGTTGTTTTCATATCAGCCATTCTTGTTATTGTTTGATTATGAGGCTTCTGATGGCAAGCAGGGCGACCTTCTCCAGGGCCTGATACCACTATATGGTGTGAAGCACTGTTTGAAGATGACTCAGCTTTGACTCCTACTCCTTATGTTCACAATGTAGATTCAAGTGCAAAAACTGTAACACAAAGTCATGTTGATGCCGTAACCTTAACAGACTTCTAACAGGCTGCAAGAGCACACAGTCAAATATTTGAAGTGGAGCATTTTCCAGCAACCTCACTTAATCCATCCTTTATAGGAGGAAAATTAAAGCTATGTTTCCACTGAGTTCAGGTGAGGTTTCGGGAAATATGTGCTTGTAAACAAAATCACAAAGATTCTTCCCACCTGCTTCTGCTTTCACTCCTGATTAAACCCTAAGGTCAATTATTTGAAAATCTGGGGAAACTTCTGAGTCAGAGGTTGATCAGATTCCAGAAAGAAAAAAAATCCAAATAGGAAAAAGAGACCAGATGAGGCAAAACTGGTAATGTTGACAAATAGGTTGGCTTTTTTAATGTAGTTTGTCAAGTTAGGACAGGGAAATTGTGATGTAATAGGAAGAGAAATTGTTGGTCATAATACAAACCGACATTTATTTCAAATTGATGGAAAGTTTCACAGTAAACACATTTTGTCCATGTTTTTTCTACAATGCAAGAATGCTAGGGCCATTTTGTCTTCCTGTTGAGTAAAGGGTCTTTCTTTCTGCTTTTCTGTATATTTTAAAAGACCTGATCCACCTAGACATTAGGTATCTAATGTTAAAATTCTGGATGAGCTGTTTTGATCATCCGTCTTTGTAAAAGGGCATGTGGAAGAAAAAATACATATATGAAGGCAAGGAACTTACTGGACTACACTGTCATGAAAATTTAGAATAAAAAGATAAGTCTATCCCTCTTCAGTATGAACATTAAACATTGGGTTTAAAGTGCTAGAGCCAGCTTGTATTCTTGTTCACACTGACATGATGCTTATAGATTTAGGCAGTGGCTTGAGGGGTATATCTGGCAGCAGAAGTTGGGTTAGTGTGCATTGCTGGCATTACTAGGTGCTCTGGCTATATCTATACTAGTGAACTAAATAGGGCCAGGCTCCCAGCTAAACCTCTGCAAGAAGTGTTCATTCCTACCACTGGTTTGGCAGTCTCTCAGGCACAATATTGACTGAGCTCACCAGCACCTCTAAGACAATATGAAAGCCTTTGGACAGCATGGGCCAAATCCTATTCTTAATAAACAGACTGCATGAATCAACAGTGTTGAGACGGTGAGGCTGGAGAGGGTTTAGCTGCATGGCCTTAGCAATACAGATGACAACACATTTTGCAGCTGCCATGCCAGTTGACTGTAGGCCCATAGAGCAGGCTATGGCCCATTTTAACAGATATAGCCTCTAAAGCCAGTGCTGCCTTGGAATATTTACTGTAGGAGATGAAACTACAAGTTGAGATGCAAAATATTTGGAGAAGGAAAGGAGACTAGCAGGGATTTTGGGGGGGATATTCGTGATGCAGAAGAGTGTCACTGTGTTCCCTCCTGTGGAAGCTAGCAATGCAGGAGTGGGGAGATAAGTGAAAATATGTGGAAAAAATTAAGCTGGAAATAGCAAGGGGGCCTTACCAGCGCTTACCAGTAGAGGTGCTAAACTCTGGAGTGACCCTTTTGACTTAGTCCTGAGCTCTGTTTGATGGGGAGAAAATAAATGCTGCTGGCATTTAACAAAAGGAGCAGACCAAATCCAGAACAGATAATGGGAACACCGAGAACGTTTGGTGAGGCAAAGTAATAATATTCCAGAAATTGGAAAACCCATCAGATGAAGTCAGTGAAATGGAATGTGTGTCATGAGACATAAAATGTCTGATGGAAATAAAGAGGGTTTAAGAAAGTTATTGAAAACACTGAACCAAAATATTTCAGTCTCAGAATCAGGAAGTCTGAGAGAGAATAGCTGGGTGTATTGGAGCCTCAGGAATCTCAGTAAGTATTTAAGGAAGGGAATAAGTTTATGGAGTTGATAGGAGGCTTTTTAACATCTGTTTCTACCAGTGAGAATTCAGTTGAGATGTTGCCCAAGATGTACTGTTTTAAGGGAATAAGCATGAGATAAATGAGGTGCAAAAGAAGAATCACAGAAAAAAGTAACAAATTTAGAAGAAAAAAAAGTTATATAAACCTAGAAATTTTGAAAGGACTGAAGAGTGTATTTTCTGAGCTGCAGACAAAACAAGAATACTGCAAGCTGAATAACATCAGCTGCTACATTAAGAAATTGGTCTGTAGCAAAGATTTTATTTACATTTTTTTAAGCCCTAAAGAATAATATTTTAAAAGACAAAATATGTTGCTTAATTAAGAGATTAGAAATAGATTGGAAAATAAGTATTTAAAATATTTCTGTAATACAATCATGTAATTTCTAAATATCATTTGCATTTTACATTCAGTCGTATATTGAATTTGTAACTGACAATCCTAGGACTTTTAGCTGTTAGTCTGAGTTTTTTTTTATTCCACGTGTTTGGGTTGGTTTTTTTTCATTCTTTTCCATATGTCTGTAGTATCATAAATGCAGGAGAAAGCAGAAAAGCTAAAGAAATAAATGGGCAGAGCAGTTCATTAAAGAGATTATATTTGTATCGGTGCATATCTCATAGAAATATGGATTAAACTTCAGCAAATGAGAGTGGAAACTGTAATTTAGTTCCCAGAGTAATAAAAACGCTGCTCTAATAAAAACTCCTACTCTTGCAGCATGCTCTGTGATGGTGGCTAGCTGCAGTGTCTGGAGCCACAACACTAAGCTCTGTGTGCCTGTGCTCTGTCACCTCCCAGCCCATGCACAGAGCAGTCCGGTGGTTTTTGCAAGCCAGTTTGCAAGGTATTTCAGCTACATTGCAAATGGGCTGTGGAGGGTAGTGGGAGGTGGAAGAGTGGTGTGGAGGGTGTCTCCCCAAAGCTGAAGAGTGCCTGTAGCAACACATTGCAGGGGATCTGGCTGAAGCTGGACTATTGCCTCGTGGATGGCAGGAGCATATTCCCTGTCTTGTCCTTCTCCTTATCTGTTTCATGTTACTCCTTTACATGGTGCTTGCCCTGTGAAGTGCCATGTTATAACCTCCCTAGCCCAGCTCACTACACTTGGACCCCATCTTTTTCCCACCACCAGCCTTGCTAAGAAAGCCTTTGCTCTTTTTTTCCATCAGATACCCTGAGGATGGTGGAAGAAGCCCATTTTGGGTTTTTTGGTCCAGGGCTATAATTTTCTGCTTCCCATTAACTTCATTGTTCTCTTTGGGAGAACTGGAATGGCAGAATTTTGTCCCTAATGTGGTACTTTAAGTTAAGTTTTCATTAATAAAATAAGGCAGTCGGGATCTTGGCAAGACATGGAGAAAGCCCCAAAACTGATAAAAAGGGACCCCATGCCCACAGCTGCTTTTTCCCTTGAGTCTTCCTCTGGACTATGTAAAGCAGTTGGCAAGGACTTCTGACATACAGGATGAAGGGGGGAAACAGACATTTAGTAAAGCAATATTAAAAGCTTGGAAAAAAATTATAAATAATAAGAACAAATTAGTTTTAATTTTTTCTATTGTTCCACTTTGAAAACCAATTGAAGGGGAACAGCATGGTCCGAGACATGTTCAAGGGCAGTGCTATTCCCCTGTTCTGTAACTTGCTTCCATTCTTGCATGGAGTTTGACCATCCTGGACTTTGGGAGCTTCATAGGAGGCTTGTATGAGAATTCCTTGTGCCAAAAACATTAGCTCCAAATACATGTTTTCAAAGCTAAAAGTGGATAGTACCTTTCTCCCTGCTGCTTCACTGCTACTGCTTATAGTGCCTGGCAACTGATCTTGGTCCATCTGATCTCAGTCCAGCTCAACAGAGAACAGACACCATATATCCTTATTTTAGCTTGAAAGAAAGCCCCTGTTTTCCCTAAATGCTTGTTTAAAGTCAGTAATCTTCTTATTTTCTCCTTGTACTTTTCTCTACCTTTTGATCCTAAGAAACTAAGTAGCGCATTATAAATTATGAACCCTCTGACTGCACAGTATAGCTCTGGTTTCTAGAGCATCTCTGTAGATCGGAGAAAAGAAGAGCTCAAGCATCCAGGGAATTCTGGTTAGATATCACATGTGCCTGTCCCAAGCCCAATGATGACATACTATATTATAAGTATTTTCTGGCACTGCATAAGCAAATTACAATATATGCTGTTCCACTAAACTCTCCCATCTGCCCAGTGCAAACTTCTCACACTTACTATGAGGTTTCTAACACCAAGACAATAAGAAAGCTTTTGTTATTTAATTCCTTAATTACTTAAATCCTGCACTGTGCTTATCACAATGTCAGACAAGTGCCCAGGAAAATAAAATAGTGGATGTGCACTACAGACAGGAAAGAAGATCAAAAGGGAAAAACCCCAAAAACTTTCTGAGTTTGAGATTTAGGAATCTGGTGTTCTCACAGGAAAGTCAAACGAGCACTGTATGTATGGGCAGACTCAACAGAGAGCAATGACAGCAATGCTGTTGGAATTTCCATAGTAAAAATAGGTACAGAATTATGTTGCAGAAGTATTCCCATGCACTCCTAAGCAGTAACTCTCTACTGTCTCAGACAATCTGATAACAGATAGGAAAGTTGGTAATTAATACACTGTCAAATATCTCTGGATCTGACTATAGACAGGTACTTTTGTATAGCTGCTCCTCCTTAGACTTGGCATCCCATCCACTGTTGGATTAGATACAGACAGGACTAAATACACAAGGAGTTATGACAGAAGTGGAAGCGTGGAAAGACTTCTGATTGAATAAGAAAAGTAGCATAGAAGACTGAATGACATCTGCCTCAAACTTTCTTGTCTAGATTTCATAAACATTGTGAAATGCTCTGTGGTCTCTATTATGAACAAAATGTACCCAAAGACCTTTGTTAAATATCTGCTTAAAACCACCCCCAACAGAATTGCCATTTTTTTGTGGTCAAAAAACCATAACAGACTGCAATAAGACGAAAAAATTGAAAGATATAGGTGTAAAGTTCATGCTTACCTTCTGGTTTCTGTGCTTTTAGAGTAATCCTGAGTGATAATTTATGTCTTTTTTTTCTTCAGCAACATGTCCAAAAATTACCTTAAGAAATAGGATGCAATTTTGAATGATACCTCAAAGAACTTATATATTAAACTCACAGGACTGAGGCTTCCCAGAGACCATCGAGTATTGCATGTTTAGCTTAATATCATGAAAGCTGACAGTTCTTGAAAACTGTGATGTTCATTTCAAATCCAACTTTTAAGGAGGGAATGAGGGGACCCATTGGAATGTTAGCTGACATATCAAGTGAAAACTCCTAATAGCATACCCAGATAATCTGAAAAGTGACATTAGGTTGCTTTGCCCTAGTAGAACTGTCAGAAAACCTCTTTGACAAACCAGTTGTTTTGATATATTTTTGGTCAGAAAATATCTGTTTGCTGACACTGAGTCTTTCCACAGGAATGCACTATTGAAACAAAATTTATTGAGAAAGCTATTTTTAGGTTCAAGATAGAATTGCTGATCAAGTGTGAAAGAGAGGAGCAGAGAGTGCCCTCCCCCCAACACCCGGTTGCCTGGAGGTTAAGGCACACATTGCAACAGAAGAGCTTCATGCTAGTCCCAGGGCTAGTCCCAAGTGATACTTCATTTTGGATTTATCATATGAGAGGTGACTGACTCAGCTCTCCAGAAAGTGACTATTTTGGGACATAGTGATTTGTACTATTGTTCTTTGGCATAAGGAGAAAGTTTATGAAGTCTTAGGACCATTATGAAATCTCAAGATACCCAGTTCCACTCAGTTGTACTTCTGAGACTGCAGATTTCAAAATGCAAAATTAAGTTGATCAACTGAACTGGCAACATTTTCAACATGCCATTTGCATGGAAACAGAGGAAAAGTCAAAATCCTGTATGTTGCCATTAAGGACAACAATCAAAGTTTACAATATCTATAAAGGAAGTTTAAGATGATTTAGGATATTTTTGAAATATCTGAAGACAATGCAGAGCATCATCTGGCAAACCCAATACTTGAGTAGCTGTCTAGATTCTGAAAGAGAGTTAGATGAGTCTGTCTTCATTATAGAGAGTCCCATAAAGCACAGCTTTGAAATAGGGCTTAAATACAGTATACTTATATTCTGGAAAACTGACCCAAGAGACGTGCTGTGGACTTTCACTTCCTTACGACAGCCAAGTATAAACTGACCTCACAGAAAAATGTTTCTGAAGTAGCAGCCTCACACTACCCCTAAGCAAAAATACTCATTCAGATACTGTTCTTACCCTAGCTATCTGTAAAGGATGGAGCTCCTGGACAGGTGAATCGTATAATTATGGATGCAAGCTGGAACATAGGAGGTTCCACATAAATGTGAGGAAGAATTTCTTCACAGTGAGGGTAACAGAACACTGGAACAGGCTGCCCAGAGAGGTTGTGGAGTCTCCTTCTCTGGAGACATTCAAAACCCACCTGGATGTGTTCCTGTGTGACCTGACCTAGGTGTTCCTGCTCTGGCAGGGGGATTGGACTAGATGATCTTTTGAGGTCCCTTCCAATCCCTAACATTCTGTGATTCTGTGATTCTGTGTGTTCCTTTTATAAATCAGTGAAGGCATGGTTCTTGTCAATGAGTGTGTACAGCATGTGGAAGAAACAGTACACGGATGGGAGGTGGATCTGTCTGCAAGCTATTAATATTGACATAGCAAATATTCCTCATAGTTTCACACTGCAGTGCTGGTAGGGATGGCAAGATGTTGCAAAGGACAAGTTTTAATGCGTTTCCAGTACTTTAAGGATGTGATTTATGGATCTTAGGTATCCAGCCTCAGCTAGCCATTTAGGCTTCTTCTGTGGTCTGTGGAAAGAAACTGCATAGCCATATGGTAATGTATTCATCTTAATATAGGTCTGTATGATTAACAGGGTGAATCGCTTCCTATAATTGCCTATCCCTCTCCATGCACTAGAGAGGTTGCACACATAACTGATTACATTGGGTGCTTAATTTAAAAGGTAACAGAACTTAGATGAAATAAAAGTCCTTTCCCCTTACTGCTGTAAATAACCATCTATTTCTACTGTGTAACTTGTGAGTGAGGTATCTTGGTCTCTGTGAAAAGCAATGATGCATAACACAAAACTTTCGTATTCCCCATATGCAGTTTCTTGTTCTGTTCTAGGGACAATACAGGTGGGAAAGGGGAATCAGTTCTCTGGGTTGATTGTGATGCTTCAATTTTTTATCCTATCCCTTATAGACAAAGGAATCTGTTGTTTCATCTTTCTAATGTAGCTTTGATATACAGAGACAAGTTCTGTAAATGGGTGGAAGTCAAGACTCACGGAATTGTTGTGGAAACATTAAGATCTTTGTGACTATAAACTTGGAGAAATGCCAGCTGGGAACTGTAATTTAAAAATTGACTGACAATAAAAGTTTAATTTAAACCAAACCAAACAATTTTTCGTGAATTCTTTGCATAGTGTGAATTTCACCCTCACTGATTGTACCTTCAAATAAGTAAAATCCCCTGAGATTATCTGCAGGGTCAATAAATCCTATACAGTGCAATGTTACCATCTTTAATTTCTAGTAATACAGACCCAGAACATCCACATGTAACATGTAGGCATTGCTCAATCTTAAGCATCTTCAATGATATTCAAAAGCAGAAGAAAATGAGGTTACTCTTTTTAAATTGCTGCAGTAGCTAAACCAAGATGCCAACTGAATATCCCTTGAATGAGGATTAATTCCTTTCATCTGCACTTCTAGCAATCTTAGTCTACAAAATTAACATATACTATCTCCTTGAAAAGTTGCAGTAGAGTTATCCAATGCAGACATTTGAATACTGCTCAACACCAAAAGGCCGGAGTCCTCCCCTCCCTTTCCCTTTCCCTTTTTTTCCCTTTTCCTTTCCCTTCTTTTTTTTTGATAAGTATTTGGAAGCTAAATGAACTTTTTCCTGACAGTTTTAGGAGCTTTTCACTCAAAACCAGCAGTGGAGCATGGGAGTTAAGGAATGAGAGCAGAGTCCTACATGTGTACACAGTACTTGCACTGCAAGCAATACAACTTTTCTGAGAGGAAATGCACCTTTTCATCTTATAGGTCATAGGAGTTACTGTGTCAAGTAAATCACTAAGTTTTCTGGCTCTCTGGTTATTACATGTATTCTCCTGGAGATGCAAAATTTGAGAGAGATGGAGCCTGCTTCTAAATGTGCTCTGTGTACTGGTTGGTGTCTTGCTGTGTTCATGGGGGACTCCCAGTGCTGGGGCCCAACTGCATGTTAAAATTGGATGGTTCAAATTCAATTCCTCCTTGACATACCTTTCAAGTCTGAACAGATTGGAAGCCCTCAGGGTTCTGAATGTGACCTTCTCTGGAAGCACTTTATGAGATTAACTCTCAAAGCACAGCTGGTCTCTGTCTCCCGTTATGCTACATATTAGTGATGCCATCAAACTCTATTTGAAAAAGCATAACAATCAGCAAGCCTAAACTCAAATCTGACTGAGTAAAACTTGGTCCAATTTCCTTATGTTTCCTTTCTCTTTATTCAGAGTCCTTCATGGAAACTGCTTCCAGAAAGACTTCCATGTGTTAATATCATCATGCATTATATTGCAGATGGAGGAAAATATATATTCCTTACAGCAACTCTGGAGAGAATTAAGGTTTTCTTTTATGCACAGTGAGCCTCACAAAGTCATGGTGAGGTAAAAAAGGATGTTTTTCTCCAAAATTTGTACAGAGCAATTTTCTTCAGAGAGATTTGCTTCATAACACTGACAACAGTTAGGAAATAGGATTCGACAACTAATCTAAAGAAATGCGAAGTAGAAGCTCCCTTCTTGCTCACAGTCTGTGATTAACTGCCAAGATCAGTCCATGGGGCTTTCTTTTATATTTAATTTATTCAAAAGTCCACTATATAAACAGCACAGAAAGAATGAAGACTCAAACTTTATTAGTTGCATCATAGTTACTGTTTGGCATTTACAGAGGAGGTCTATGGCTGTCAGAACCAGAACAAGAACAAAATGTGGTTTCATTTGAATACTAAAATTGGCCAGTTCCTGGACCAAAATGGAGTGAATCAGAACCAAATATTTGCCAAGACTTCCCCCTTTCAGTCATGGCAATAAAAAAGGAAATTCCTGGCTGGCTGCTCTCAAGTGTGCTCTATCATCTTGTTATCTACTTTGGGGTGGAGCTGCTCTTCCAGTTATGCTCCTACAGAGGCAGCAGATGATTCAAACACTAAAGTAGACATAGTAAAACTACATGTTATGTATTCCACTGTTACACCTAAGAAACTAAAATGTTCTGGTTCCTTTTCCTATTTGCTTTTTCATTTATAACTGAATGCGAGATTATATGATACCAAAGATAATACCTCAAAAGACCCAGTTTATGAGAGTCTTCAGGCCAGCAGTTTTTATCCTGAAAAATCAGACTTTATTGAACAGTGGCATCTGAACACCTATCACACAAAAATGTTAGCAGGGGGGTAAATAAGGAGTAAAGTTTGGACACAAGATTGCAAAAGATCATGATTTTGGAGAACAACTAGGACTACTTTAAAATATTCAAACTGAAAAATTGAGTCCCTCTCTGGATTTTTAATCCAGCACACTCCTAATACTGGAAGAAAGCCTGTCTAGCATTACTTTAAAAACTGTTTTTTTCCTCTTTATGCAATGTAAAGTATAATGAATTCATGGTCCTGCTGGAAGCATCATGCAGCTGCTGTTACTCTGTTTTCAGAGCAATCTGTCTTCAGTCTCAAAGGGTCCAGATACAATTTCTTAGAATTTCTATAACTAGAAAAGGATAAATTCTGGTCTGCAGTTGAAGCTATACTGGAAGAAATGACTAATAAATCATACTAACTTATAAAGTGGGTGAAGTAGAGCCTCAGCCCTATTCCAGTCAAAGTCTCGAATGCAAGTTTGTATTGCTCAAGCCCCTGGAAAATAGGGTCACTCCTATTTAGATTTACTAGCCAGTTATAGCTATAGCCACCCTTGGCAAAGGTTTTGTCAAGTAGAAAAAGATAGGTTCCTGGTAGTTCTGCATAAGCTTTTCACTAAATGATCACATTAGCCTTATCTGACTAAACTGATTTTCATTGGCTCTGATGAAAAAGGAAGTATGAATGACATTAATAATCTCTGCAATTCCAGGAATAACACCTCAGTTCCTGTTAAAAAATAGAAATAAGGAGTACATCTTTGGAAACAGAGAAAAAAAAAAATTCTGGAAACTTCTAGAGAAACCCACATAGTCATTGACAGTCATGGGCCAGAAACTTTCTGATAAATGTTCTTTATAATGTTCTTATAATTTGTGCCATGTGACAGAGCAAATGAACGACTGCACTGGAGAAAGAGAACAATCAGCAAGGATGTGAAATTACACTTGGCACAGTTTACTTTGCCTCAGAGCTTTCTAGAGAATCAGTCTTTCATTTTAGTATGAGCCCAACGCCTCCCCCCCCCCTTTTTTTTTTTTTTTAAACAATCTTTAGCTTTTGTGGCTGGTTGCTAGAAATGAAGACAAAAAGGAACTTTGAAACACAGTCCACAGTTACATTTCCAAAACCTTCATCAGGTTCTGAAATGCTCACTTTCCTGGGGCAGGGGAGAGGAAGAGAGAAAAATAATTAAGGTGAATATTTTGTTTCTTGCATATATTCTCTACAGTAATAAAAGTTTCTAGATCAAAGAGGTTCTTTGTTAGCCATCTCCAAGTCTAGCCTCAACTGAAGACAAATCCAAATAGTGTCCTTTTGATGTTTTTTTGTTTAATTCTTGAAACCACTCCCTTGATGCTCTGAATACCTTCCATCATATGAGCTTGGATGGTAATAGACTTTCCCCACTTTCAAACAGGCACTAATCAACCCCTCTTGGGACCAAAACCAGTAGCAATGTCTTTGAAGGGAGGGTCTGCGTGTTGAGTAACCTTCACCACCCTTCCCTTTGTAAAACTAGCACTCCAGAGAAACAACGAACAGCAGCCTTTAACTCTGTGATATGAATTACTGAAGCTAGACCAGTAGGCTGACCAAGCATTTGTTTTCAACATTTTTGTGGAATATCTGTAGCCTTTCTTTATCTGCCTCTGTAGTTCTGTGAGTTGGCTACTTGAAGGGAGTAAAATAGCATTGGTGATCAGGGTCTTTCTCTGCTCTGAACTTTATTTAAGGTATGTATAATTGGCTGTGGAATGTTTGTTGTTTTCATGTTAAAAAAAAAAAACAAACCAAAATCAATGTTATGTGAGCAGTTTAACTGCAGAAGTCTTTCATGTTTAATGCAGTCGTAATTAGAGTTTCAGCAGACATTTTCAAATATCCAACTGTAATCAAGGAAAATGTAAATCCAGATAGAAGGCAATGGGAGAACTATACAAACAGGGGTTTTGATTCTCATGCAGGGCATCTGAAAAAAGCTACCACAGCACTGTGGCACCTTGATGTTACTGACAAAACCTCAGAGTGTAGCCCTGCCATTTAACAGAAAGTATTCAAGAGTATTCTAAACCAGTCTATCTCATTTGAGGGCAATAGTGAAGGTGGTTTCCTGAAAGGAACTGAGATGCCACAACTGTGAAATCAGAGTATCAGGGACTACTCCTTTGCAGCAAGGTTTTCATGATCTCTTCCAGAAATGAGATCATATCCACTGTGGAAGATGGCTAGACACGTTGTCCTTAATATGAATGATTGAGTGAATTACAGGATATGAGGGAATGAAGCCCCAGAATATATATTTGTGTACAAACACACACACCCACATACACATATGCATAAACATAAGCATAAGCATATTTGTTTTAAACAATTCTGTGTAGAGCTGTCTTTACCAGATATAATTGTGTTCCTCGATAAACAAGCAGAACCACTGCTTTCAGATATCACTAGCAATACATGTCAAAATACAACTGGCAAACAGGCCACAACAGCTGAAGAGCTGCTTTTAATTAACCTCAGTGCAAGATGATAATGGAAGTGCATTTCTCTTTTCCTGTTGAATGAAGATGCACTGATTCAGCAATAATTGAACTCTAAACACTTTGTAAACTACTTCTGGAGGAACAGCAAGAAATGCCAGCAAAGTCATCTGTGTGTCATTAAGAGGAGAGAGGCCTCTATTGAGGCTGATCTTCCCAGTCCCAGATCACGAAGGGAAGGCAGTGATAGTGGTCGGACATCTTGAGCAGTGTACTTGGCATAAGCAGCTCATGTTGTGAGTTTTGTGAAGGTGGTAGTTACAAGACAATAGGGTAGTCTGATGTGGTCTAAGATTTCTTAATCAAATACCCTTCCTTCTAACAGCTCTTTTACCCATTACAGTGGAACTGTTTTTAAAGTGCTTATGTTAGAAAAGCAGGACTGCATTTATGTTTCTGCTTTGTGACTGCCAGAGCCCTCAAGTGCTTTATTATAGTACATTGCCAGTTTTGTTATAGCTAAGGTTGAGAACTCCTTATGCATGCAAGCTTTTTTTCATTTAAGACCATAAACTCTTGCTGATCTCACCTAGAATTGCACATGCCTGCTCATGATGCAGGATTGGTTTTGTGGTCCAGACCTTGGGTTCAATGAGCAAGAGGTTCTTAAGATACAACTTGCTGAATAAAACACCATTTCTTAGATGAAATCTGCTGCTGTGGGTGCATGTGGACAGCTATGTAACTCCCTATGGAGAGTCACAAAACCTGGCTTCACTCCTACCCTAAGTACTCTCAGGTGTTCACTGCAAACCTGCTACTTCCATGGGAAACAAGACTAAGAAAGATGTGGGATTTTTAATTTATTTTTTTTAAAAAAAAACCCAAAACCAAACAAAAAACCAAACCAAACCAAAACCACAAGAAAAAAAGAGAAAGAGATTACTCTTTGCAGAGAGGTATGCCTAGCTGTCAGGCACCAGATGAATTAGAGTGAGTACTGGCAGGCAGAATATCCTAGCAAGTATCTGCCCATGAGCCAAGGGTTATATGAATTTAATTGCTCAAGGGAACATACTTTGGTTGCTGCTTCCATGTCACATCCAAGCAATGTAAATCTGAACCTTGCTCTTGACTGAAATCTGAGAAAGGTCTGCAGGAGTTTCACTAAAATCCATCTCTGCTAAAGGGATGGGTGTGTGTGTAAGGAAGAAATGTAATCAGTCTACTGACTAATGAGAAGCTGGTTGTGAAAAGAAAGTGCAACATGTGCATGCTGGATGGGATATGATGGAGGAATGTCAGGCAGCAGCTTTGGGAAGGAAGGAGAGACTGTGCAGAGAAATAGAGGAGATTGAATGGAATAAAAAGTCAGGGAGCAGTTAAAGGGCAAAGGGGAGCTGGGAGTCAGGGAAACAGAAGGAGGAAGGAAGTGGGCGAGGGAGGTAGGGGGATGTCAGATGTGGCTGTGACCAGACATCACTTTGCTCTTCCTTTTCCAGATGTGTTCTGGAACACAGATGTGAGCCTGGTCACGGGTCAACAGGGCCCTCATCCTGTCTCCAGTTTAGTCAGAAATTTGGGCCAGGGAAGAAACGAAGAGGTAAAGGTCATACAGATTTACTCTTTAGAAAAGGAAATAATTTAAATGTAAGGCACTGACAACCTGAAGTATACTGGTGGCCTGGCTGGCCTATCATGAGTGGGGAAAGGCCTTGGAGGTGCATGTGTCAGATAGACCCAGCAGAGAAGAAAACTGACTGAAAAAGGTGCAGGATTACATTTCAGTGATATCCTAGACATAATCTGCTTGAATGACAGTTCCGTAACCTAGGAAAACCTTGAAACTGCTGTTATTTCTAGCATCTTCCACAACACAGGATGCTAAAATACGCCCCTGTTATGTGCTACCTGGCTTCTGCAGAGTTAATTTCTCAAAAAGGAGGGAGGGAGAAAGGGAAGGAGGGAAGGAGAGAAGTAGATGGAAGAAAGAACTGAAAAAATAGGCAAATTGCAGGTAGCTTGTGGGGAGAGAAAGAAAAATGAAGAATGAGAGAAGCTATATATTTATATTTTCCCTACCATGTCTGTTTTTCATGGAAAATGAAATTTTTCTGGAAATGTTTGTATGGATCTTGCAGATTTTCTGTCAGACAAGCAACTGTCTAATAGTGCTGGCAGATGAGATGTGATTGCTCTCAGTCAGAAACTCCAGCCAGGCTGCCATATATCCAAAAGTCTCAGGTATGTCCCTAGCAACTGCATAGTGCAATATACCTACATGGATCTCAGAAGCTCTGGACCTACTTTATATCTGTTTCATAGATAAGCAATTACGCTCATTGTCAGTGTCCTGAAATCATTAAATTTACTGTGCATAGACTAATATGTAAAATGTGTGTAGTAAGTAGATCCAACACATCCTAGGTGCACCACACACCAAAGAGACTAGTACTTTAGTAGGGGAAATCCTGGAGAGAAGTGTGGCAGCTCTGCATGATAGTTCTTTTCCAAGCATTTTAATTTGCTATAGCTACTGTTTACTATACCCATTTGTGATTTATCTCAGAAACCTTGTTAGAAACATGTAGAAATGTAGGCATTTCCCTGTTACTTTACCACTTTGCCACAGTAAAAGATGTACTGGAATGTGCAGAAGTAATTAGGACTCCCAATAGCAAGCATGTGGCTTAGAAAGAGAAATGTTAGATTAGCACCCTGAGCCCTGAAGAAACAGGGAATTAAGCATGATGGAAGGCATTTACACCCTGGGAGAAACATGTCGTTTTCTTCCAGTGAGAACAGGGATTTCTTCTCTAGCTCACTGAGCACTCTGGGATGGGAGGAGTGCTCGCCTCACCGCACCATGGACCTTCATGTGTTCTTTTTAGTGAGGCACAAGGTGGAAGCTTTGTTAAGAAGGTTCATGAAGTTTTCTGGATCAGACATGTCTTTCCCTTGCAAGTTTCTTAAGACACATAGCATGTTATCCTAGGCACTTCCCTCCAGGACATAATATGACCTTATTTAGGCAAAAGATGGCAGTAGGACCTCCTCACTATCCTGCTGTTCACAGCCTGCAGTGGACTTAGAAAATCCCTTCCCGTCACACTCATGGGATCCTTTTTCCTCCTTCCCCAGGACTGATCTGTGGCCAACGAGCAAACACCCTGTCATCTTGCTGTTGCCTCGGCACTGATGCCAGCTGTTGGTGGAGGCAACCAGCAGCACAGGGAGGGGACAGGAGAGGCAGCTGTGGCTCCCCGCTTGGCTCTGCATAGCAGCCCCCATCCAGTGAGAGGCTCTGTTCATGCTGGAGGAAGCTCTCTGGCAACCTCTGAAAAACTCAGGTTGTCTGTAGCAATCTTCTGGAGACACTGCATGCTGTATTGTGGATTGACACGGCTTTATTGTAAGCATCCACCTTCAAAACTTGCATAGCAGGCTTGGCTGCAAGCAGCCCTGCATCCATGGGCAGCTGGCTGCAGGGGTACGCTGATAGCTCTGTATGAGGGCTTCTGCCTGCTTTTGCCAATATGGGCACAGGTGCCATTTGCTGCAGATGGTTTCTAGGCAAGAGCTAGATCAAAAAATCAGTGAAAAAAGAGCTCAAGTGGGAAAAATGACACATCCTGATTAGGACTACGAGACAGTAAAGGCTTTTGCGAGTACAGCTAATTGATAACATTAGGTGCAGCATCAATGACAAACACCACCCTGTGTGAAGCAGAAAGTGCAATGGTTCCATGAAGTGTATGAAGATAAAATGACTCAAAGACTCACAAAATTTTGTGGTGCAGAAATTTGGTAGAAGTTTCCTGTGCTGATGGTGGTTCTGCATTTCCCAGTCTTGTACAGAAGTGGAAATTCCAAAATGCTCATGGAAAAATTTTACTTGTGGTCTATGACAAAGCCATAGGCATAAAGTACTGGAAACATTGTGAGAGAATTTTACCCATCAGCTTGGCAATGAGTAGCAATATTTATTTATTCATTGCCTAGACTGGCTCAAGCATTTAAGCGGTAAGCACCAGGACGTCCCAGACATTTATTTATAGCATTTTTCCTATTTCATAAACAAGTGAGGTTGTATTTGTGATTGCCAGCATATCCTTCTGCACTCTGTACTGGTTCAGTATTCTCTTAGTAAATCACTGAATAAAACACCTTCTGAATTTCTGAACTAGTTTTGCTTTCTACCCTGTTGTAAATGAAAAGCTTTAAGAAATTCTGGAAGAGGCCTTGTCTTTCTTTTGGGGATTTTTTTCACCAATGAAAATTGTTCATATAGTATGTGGATATTTTTTTAATTTTTTTTTTACGTTTTCATTGTTCTTGTGTTCAATGAACTTGAGCCTGGGCCTCAGCACTACTCTGTTTTCACAAACTGCCTTTGGCTAACTCAAACTTGTGAAACTTCTGTAGGTGTAAAAGAGGACCCAGTGCTTAAGATTTATGGATGAGTGGAAGGTTTTATAGTTTCGTTAGTTTGCCAAAGACTGTTTAGGATTACTGATACATTCCAAAAAAGGAAATAAAAATGAATTATATAAAATATTCCCCCCTGCTGAATTTGTGCTCCAGAGGTCCCTTCCAACCATTCTGTATTCTGCGATTTTACAATCATGTCACTGAGAAGGAAAACGATACATTTTTTCTTTAAAAGTTAACAGGAAGAAACTTTATCAGTAGCACATCACAATAAAATATGCAGTTTCTTCAAGGCATTTATGGACACGTTCACTTTTTGGTTGGCCTTTCAAAATTCAGCTTCACATATATTAAAAATAAACAGGAGTCTCTCATTTAAGGCTTGGACATTTAACCATCTATTGGACTCGCAGGCAATGTGGGTGTTAGTTCAATGCTCAGATGCAAAACCATGAGATTTTAAACATTTAAATGTGCATTCAACTCTGGATTTCCTCTCACTCTTAGTATCTATCAATTCACATGCAGTTTCATGTTTAGAAATAGGGTTGGAGTCTCAGCAGTAATGCATCTATTTCCAAGGCATTTCAGGTAGTTTCCAGACTTTAATTTCTATCTGCTTCTGTCAAAGCAACCAGTTTCAAACAAAAATTGCCCAGTTCTGTAGTCTCATCAGTTTGTGGAGACAGCTCCACCCATGTTACTCAACCTCTGCTAAGACATTGCCCACATCTGGAGCTCTGACTTTGACAGTGCCAATTGTCTTATTCTGGGTAGGAGCTCAACAGCTTCTTCCATTTGGCCAGAATGAAGAATAATTCACATATTCACAGCTTATAAACATATTTGCTGGCAACTCTCCAGAACAGCTTTGTGATCGGTGTATGGAAGATGTAGCCTGACAGGTATGAAACTGACGTTTAATTTAGCTTCAAGAGAGAGGTTCATAGCACTTTATTTTCCAATGGAAAAGTTAAACATTTCAATTCATGCACAGCTGATAAATGAATACTACCTCTGACTCCCAAAATCAAACACCCCCTCACAGCCAGTCATTAAAAAAAAACAAATCACAAAAGACAGATAGGGCCTGATTTTTGTTCAGATTTCATTGTGTGAATTTAAAAAATGCACACACATTTCACAGGTGAAAAGAGAAAAAATGTGATAATTGAACATTCTAGTTTGGCAATCAAGGTTCTTAAAACCATGCTGAGTATCAACAGTTATGAGTTCTTTTGGACTGATATTGCAGCTTCCATCTGTGTGAAAACAGCTGTCTTTATAGTCGTTGTATTGCATCATGAACTCTGAATAAAGATTAATTCTCTCTGCAAAATTGCAGAACTTTCCTTTTCTCCCAAACTGAATTAAACCAGCAAACCCCCAAGTAGCTCAAAAGAGCTTCCATTTTTTGGAAGTACATCTTGCATTTCACATAACACAGGACTGACACCTCACCATGAGATCTGCAATGGCAGAAAAGAGGTCTGTTGACTTTTCCAAGCAGAAAGAAAATGCACTTCCAAATGACACTTATACCTCCTTTCCACCACATATAACATATGTTCTCATCTCTATTAAGAAAATTCAAATTAACCTATTATATTAATGGGAAACATTTATGCAAGCCTTGCACCCCAATTATCTTTACTTTTAGAATTAGCTGGAACTATTTTCCACGGTAGACATGGGATACATTATTCTTCTTTCCCACATAAGTTGCTACATATGTAAAACATCACTGGAGGTTCCTTTCTTTCTTCAGGTTGACTTTCCCTGCCTCTCCACATTAGTTTGGCTATTCCAGCACTTCTAAAGTACTCCATATGTTGATGAATAAACCGTCATTCCCCACTTGTAATGAGATTACTCAGTCCTTGGGAGCAGATTTATTAGCTACAGTTATTTAATGTCTAATCACAGCCTTACTTTCCATAAAGAAAATGAACAGGAATGGATTGCATTTAAGAGCTTGGGGTCCTAAATATTTGGGTTACATCTATGTAGACTTTGTAATTTGGAAGGAAAGAAAAAGCAAACAATAAACACAGAGAGGGAGGGCTTTTTACAAACCTAGGCTAATAAATATGAAGAGTCTGTCAATGGACTTTCTGCACATGCTTTAGAGTTTTTACACAGGCTGAACACACCTTCACCATATATTTGTCCAGCAATGATGTCATCTGTTATGAATAAGTAATGGGTGGAAACAGAAAAGTGCAATGGAGGGAATATGCTATAACAGTGGAATAAACAGGCCTTGTAGTAACTGTGTGGTGAGAGAGAGACTTTGTGTGAGGTAGAAACCACAATTCTACCAGATGGCATAGGCAATTGTCCTGAAGGAGAAGGGATGTGAGGGGCCCAGCTGTAACTCTTACTCTCCCAAGTATCACTCTGATCCTCCTTTCCTAGCTATCCTCCTGGGTGAAATTCAGGGGATGATTCAGTCAGAAACTTCAGCTACAAAAATAGCTCCACATGTAGCCTAAGGAAGGTTCTTTGAGTATTTGAAAAACTTCCTATCTAGGGGAGATTTGGATGTGTAATTACCATGCGCTGACTCACCCCCATCTAAGCTATGGCTGCCTCTCTTACTGCCTTCTCCCCTTACCCTGTTTCATTATCCCCTGTTCCTTGGAATGTCCCTTTCTCTTTATCTTTCCTTCTACTTATTGTTTTCCTGCAAAGTATCAGCCCTCTCCCTGATGCTACCACCAGCCTGAGGTCTGCTGCCACACCAGGGGTCATGTTTGTGGTGTCAAACCCATTCAGGAGTCTATCTATCTTGCCTGCTTAGAGTAGATGCTTTTTGCAGCAAGCTGCAGCTGTGATTCTTCCAGGGCTGCCTTCTAGGCTGACGCTAATATATAGTCATTCTCTATTGCTAACACATAAATAAACACGGAATCAATATTTTTTTCAGTTCCAGAGCCCCCTTGGGTGTCTTATTGTATGGCTAGTGCAGTTAGGTGTGATGAAATAATAGAAAAGATGATTTTCCAAGCATATTTCTTATTGTGGAAGATCATTTTCCACCATTACCCTTCTCTTAATAAATTTGATTTTGAAGGTTTTGGGAGTTAGTACTAAAAGTTATAATTTAGTTCAGAATCTCTTACTGGTTGGGAAGAATTAGTATATTTGAGTATAGGCAAATGAAATGTAAATATTTTTTAACCATGGAAACCTTGGTTGGTGATGACTTCACTCCTACAGAACAGTTTAGTGATCTTAGTTTTCAAGAGAGGGATATTTTAACCAAAACATCCAGGCAGTGCTATTGAGATTTATAGGACTCACTGTCTGAGACCTCTCTCACACAGTTCCTCTGTTGCCAAGTGAAGTGCTGGGGTCTGAACCCCCAGCCCTGAATTAAGGTTGACATATGGGTGGTTCCCACAGCCCTTTAAGAGGAGGGGATGAGTTTACCTTTTGGCTTTCCTCCAGGGTGCGGCTGGCCTTGCAGGGAGAGCCCTTGGGTAAACAAGCCCCAGGTGCCCCACATTGGGTAAATGAGTGCCAGGTGTCCTGTTTGGGGATAAAAGCTGGGCCCACTTGCAGGAAGGGTTGGAGAGTCTGTCTGTGGAGTGGACGCACTTCACAGAGTTTTCTGTTGGGGAAGGACCTCCTGACTCCTCATGCAACGGGATCGCAGTCAGGTCTGGCACATACAAACGTGGGCTTTGTGGGGAGGCAACATGGGGTTACTTTGGTCATATGTAGCCGCCTTGTTCTCCTGGTTGTCTCCCATTTTCTCTGTGGGTTATCTCGTGTCTCTGTTTGTTCCATCTGTTATGAGCGATATTGTGTCATTCCTGGGGTCGCTGGGGTTGATGTCTGTTATTCGTGATCTATCTGACTTGTTTGTACCCCCAGCAATCCTCTATATACTGACCCCTTTACGTGAAATAGAACCTACGTACTGGATTGTTGTTCTACTGCTGGCTGTGTCCTTTTTACTGGGCCTACTAATTGGCAAAACACCAAGTTACACGAGAAAAGAAGTATAGTGCTACACTGCAAAAATAGCATACAATTATAGTGCCAGGTATATTTGATACTCTCACTTTGATTCAATATATTAGTATATTTGAGATTAGAACTAGGAATTGAAGTGGAGAAAAGGGACATTTCTGGGCATTTTACCACACCCCAACAAACATCACATTTTTGTTTTCTAAATAAAGGCCAGACCCCCAACTCAGGAAAAGTGGAGAATGCATGGAAGAGAGGTGCTTTTATGCATCTTAGGAATCGAAGAAGCCTCAAGCCTGCACTATTGTGGGTGCCTGTGACACTGCCCTGCCCTAGGTTCAAACCTGCAGTTTTTCTGAGAAGTAGGGGCTTTCAGAGACCTCTGACATTTTACAATCTCTACCCAGACCTAGGCAAAGATGCAGATCATGGTGTAAGTATTCCACTTCTAGACTATGAGAAGCTTATAAGTTGAGTGCTTAATATGTCTTTGGCAATGCAGTACCTGCAAGTGCAAGGTATTGTATACTATTTTGTGGGCACTTTGCTTCACAAAAGTTGCTAAGCATACAGTAGGAACAGTGGATGCACTAAAATCTTATCTAATTATGGTAGAACTTTAATTAATCTGTAGTTGTCAACAACTAGGACACTAAATAATAATTACTCCAAGGCATTTATTGTGAAAACAAAATTAACCAAGGTCAACCAAAACCACTACTGCCCTGTAGCAAGATGAACTGGACATGATATGCATTCATTCAGGGTTCCTTTCTTTCCTTTTCAGCTTCACTAAAACTTTCCTCACCAAAATCTCTGGCATCTTTCTCTTAGTGAACCTCTGCTCAACCACATCATGCTTGTCACTCTTGCTTTCTTAATCCCTCTGAATCGATCTCTCTCCTTCTTCTATTGTTCTTGCTTGCCCATATTGTGTCACTCCTATTAATCTGCTGACCCAGTTGCTATCCTTCAGAAGTACTCCCTTGTTTCCATTGTTCTTCTCTGTCAGTGTCTCTCTTATGGCTCTTCTGTTCTTATCCTTAGTTATATATATTCTTATCCTTAGCAATATGAAATTATCATATGTCACTACTTAGTGATATTATTTTATTGCTTATTTATGTTGTGGTAAAATTGTACTTGGTGCCTTCATCACAGGTCTTGAAACATTAATATAGGACCTGTGCAAATATCCCAAGATGATTCCTACTCCAAGGAATGTAAAAGTGCAAGAAAAGAGACAACACAAGTAAGTAAGACAAAGAGGGAGGAAGGAAGGAGAGCACAAGAACCATAGTGCCACATTACTTTATTCACTTATCACTCTCTTCACATTAAAGGATTGCTTAAATAATGGAATCTGAGTTCCTTAATTTTTCTGCATATCTTCTTGGTTTTCAGAGTTTCAGACTTTTTCAGAGTCTCACAACTTCTGAAAATCTCAAACTACAGCAATCAACCTTAACATGTTACTTTCTTCCAAAAGCCAAACTGACTAGGTTGTCCCTATGAAGTATTTGTGGCCCAATTCTTCCACTTCCAGCATGCTAAACCCGAAGGTAATGTAATTTATATAATTACTTTTAGTTACATAGTCCAACCATCACCTGGGAAATAAACGTAGTATCTCTCAAATCTCATGTATCCTTACTTAAAATAATCTTCCCTGTAGAAACATGTCCACTTTCAGGGTGTGAATTGTTCCTAACACCTAAAGACTACTGAGAAAACTACTGAAAATTGTCCTGTAGCTGTGGCTGAGAAATTTGGTTTTCATATATGTGGACATTACAGATAGGAATCCCAGAGATTTCTGAAAACAGAATTTGAGGTTTGAATAACAGATTATTTGTGCATTAATGCAAAGAACATGGGATAAACCAAGTGACATGTATGCTTTTTTGGATTAAACTGGAATATCAGCAGCTGTAGGATGCATTCTTGGTTTTGCTTTGGGAAAATAGGGTTATCTTCTTTTAATTAGCAGTGACAGCATGTAGAGAGCACTGAAGAGATTTGCTCTGTGCCAAAAATCTTCATAGGGCATGCAGGGTATGCACTTTGAGAAATTTGAATGGAAATGGATAGCGTTAAGGGCAAAGTTCACTAAGGGAAAAAGACTATAAATTAATGAGATGGTGGCTACAGATGCAAATCCAGCATGGGAAGTTCCCACCCCTCATGTACTGCCTTTGGTCAATAATTCCTGACTTGTGCTATCTCCTCAGTTGTAGAGTTACAACTGCTCAAGTCTTTCAAAAGTAAATACAGAAGTAAAATTTTTGTAAAATTACCTGACATCAGAATTCCAAAAAATATGTTTGCCAAAGAATCTCTCATATAAAAATGAAAAATTTAAGCTGTTTTGTTCAGATAGAAGATATTATTAGATATACAGAATTCTAATTATTCTATTACTGTAGCTTCTAGTATGCATCTTTATAATAGTAGATTGATATTCGTTGGCTTGACATTTTTTCCTTTACCCTACTGATTGCAAATATAGTTTGAAGCACATTTTAAAATGGAATCATTTAAATGTCATTCAACAGAGTAAGCAGCGTGCCTGGATACCTGCGGCTGTGTAGTCACACAGCTACACAAGGGGAAAAAAAAGAAACCATGGTAACAATGTAACTCAGAAATAACACAGTTTTGAATAATCAGTTTAGGATGGAAGAAATTATGCAATTATAGATAGGCTAGTGTAGTATCTATCAGCAGGCAGCTTTGCCCAAATCTGTGCAGATATGCATGCTTACTATCTTTACAACTAGCAAAAATTTTTTACAAGAGGCACTAAAAAAAGGAAATTATATTATTAATTACAGTAAGAATAATGTCCTCATATTTGCTCATTTTTGGATACTTGGAAATAAATTTCAAAATTACTCTTCTGACAGAAAGGCAGTACAACTAGACTGGACATTTTTTCAGACACTGGCATTTTAAAGCAGAGGTGAGAGGGAGTTCCTAAAAACAGCAGCACTCTGTCTTCAGTATAAAAAAACTCCGCAAACCCAGCTGTCTGATTGTAGGGCAGCATCTGAACCACAGTATTATTTAGCTTTTTTAAGAGCTGAAATGCTCTATAAGTAGTGAAAGCAGTAAATTTTTCCTTTGGCTTTGGATAATATTAGGTTTACAAAGAACTTGTGCCTATGCTGTTGTCTTTACTGGACTTTCTGCCTTCATGTCAATTGACTGGCTTGAGATCTGACTACTAATATGCAGGAATCAGCTGAAAGTTTCATTTGAAACAGATTTTTTGTATAAAGATATCATGTTACTCCTTAGAGAGTGTTTTCTCATATGCTCCTCAAATTACAGCTGCTCAGGCAATCCTCCATCTAAGTCATTCAAAACAATGAATATTGTACTCATGCTACTGAGGCACAAAATGTCTTTATACTTCATCAGGAAATATTTTAAACCAATAAACAGACAGGCAGAACATTCATAATTAAGGCTGCCAATTTGTCCTTAGTTCACATATTTTTTAAACAAACTACTATGTAGTTTTTCTGAAAAGAAAGCAAAAAGGTTGTACAATTAGATATGAAGCCTGAGAAAGCTGCAAAGGAAACTGAAGTTGACTCTTCTGGAATGGAGGGTTAGGGGGTTTATACAGTGGTTGTCACTGCTGCTGGCGTTCCCCTCCTCCTGCAGACTCAAAAATGCCCTTGTCCTTACTGTTAAAGCAGCACTTTTGCTGTAACAAAAAGTTTTTTCCCCCCCACAGGAATGTGACTTCAGTCTCCTTTTAAGCAGCAAACTCAGTCTTTCATGTTTGGGTAGTAGTTCTATCATAGAATTGCAGAATCCTAGTCATTTTGGTTGGAAAAGACCTTTAAGATCACTGAGTCGAATAGTTAACCTGGCACTGCTGAGTCCTTTCTTGGTAAGGAAGAAATTGAACCAAGACTGTTTCCCTACATTAAATACTATTAAAGCTTCTCCTTACCTGAAATAAGAAAAAATGATGGCGTTAAAGAGACAATATGCATTTGAAGTCTACTCAACTTCAAGAAGTCATAGTAAGTTTCAGTCCTCTTCCATTTTTGATAGCTTTGCAATTATTAATTTTTTGTTTCTCTTCTCCTGTAGTTGAAAAATGAAATGATCCCATTTCCCATAGCAACACAAAACAGTGGAAAGCTGTCTGTGTATACACTGGAAAAGGTGAAATGATAAAATTTTGCATTTACTGACAGGGAACTCTGAATCACTAATCAGTATCAAAAATGTTTGGCATAAATGATGAAATAGCTCACTTCCTATGGCACCAGGTCTAAAAATGACAAAATGGGGCAGACCCCTGCACCCATGGAGAGGCCAAAGTCCCCTGCTGATATCTGCATATGTAAAACAACCTCCCACTGGAAAAGAAGACAATGGAACATCTCTATACTTCTGGCTTCAATTTAAATTAATTTTTTTTCTTGTCATACAATTTCCTGACTGCAATTATATTTATACTCTCTCATGCATAAATTGCATTATTCTGGTAAATATTTAAGCAACTGTCGTGGTAGTAGTTTGTATTTTATGTGGGCATAATAATATATTTCATGACATCATCAATGGTTTGCAGCCTTCCATTTGGCTTTCCACATTCTTCCAATTTTAATTTTTCAGATGGCCTGTGGAAGTAGGCTATCATTCTGAAATAGCTGTAAAAAAGCAGTTGGTACCTAATAAAAATGAACACAAAAACTTCCAAATTGCCTAATTGCCCAGAAAGTATGAATTAGGTTCTAATCCTCTGGGTACTTATCTTGCACTTTACTGGACATGTGAAAGGACCCCAGAAAGCATAGGATGGTGGCTCAGACCTCTGGCTGTGCCCTGTGCCACAAGTGGCCGCCCACCATCACAGATGCGGGTGCAGTAGTTTCACTTCATCCACCTTCTGCAGACGCAGCTTTGGTTCAGGCAACTGCAGGCAGCCTTGCGTGCCCCGCAGGTGAACGTACCCCCTGCGTGTGCTGCCGAGGGGTGCCCCAGCACAGGGCGTTGGTGCTGCTCCCAGGAGCAGGTCCCTGCTGAGCCCCAGACCAGACGTCTTCAGTCACTTTGCACAGCCAGGGAATCCACTTTTTTGAGAGACCTCTGGCTCTTACCTTTTCAACTTTCACCTTTTTACCAAGACTTTGAATGAAACTGGGGGAAAAAAATGTGACTAGCCAAATTTTGTCAAAAAAAAAAAAAAAAAAAAAAAAAGCCTCTAGTAGTAAAATACACCTTGTCAGCTCCAGCAGTACTGTCCCGGTTTGAAAGACAGGTGTCTGCTAAGGAAGGCAGGAGCCCCCCTTGGAATGGAAAATACAACCCCCTTCCCCCCAAATTGTTATAGAATTGAAATTAAGGGGCTTTCAGGCAAAGATATGAGGAAAATGGGAATAACAGTTTTTACTAATATATACAACAAAACTATAACACAGAGAAACTGGTTACAGGCCTGACAGAGTCAGGGATACAACCTGGCCCCCTGCCGGGCAGGGTGCTGGTACCAGTCCGATCCAGTGGCAGCTGCAGTTCTCTTTGAAATGGTCCTGTTAAAGCGGTGGTCCGTAGGAAAAGAAAACAAAGTCTGAGCAATCCGATTTCGGTGGCAGCTGCAGTTCTCTTTTAAATGATCCCGTTGAAGCGGTGATCTTGTAGAAAAGAAAACTGGTCCTCCTCCGACAATCCGGCCGCGGTGCAGTCCCTGTCCTCTGGGATCCCAGCGGGCAAGGCCCCTCGCGCTGCTCCAAACCCCAAAAATCTCCGGCGGGGATGCTTGGCTCCACCCCTCCCCCCCTGGCCGGGGCATCTCACAAAGAGATGGTGAGTCCTGGGGCAAGGCACTGATGGGCGCATTAACAGAAGAATAGTCCCGAGGGGCGAGGCAAGGAACACCGGCGCCAGGCTTCAACGGCTCATGGTAATAGAATACATTGCAACCCAGGACAAGTACACAGCTGGAGTATGAACATGTTAAAGACCTGGATGTAAATTCAGTTCTTCACTCAGAGTGCCTTTTTTAAACCAACACTGATATGGTCACAATTGTCTGAAGAATGATTCAACAGCTCTTAAGTAAAATAAAAAGAAACCATGCATTCAATGGTGTACTCAGCTGCTAAGAAACCATCAGTAAACCGCAGGAAAATGCCCAAATTATGAGATTTGAACAGATTTCCATTGTGTAAAACAGTTCAGACTTACACAGGACTAACAACAACATAAAAACAGGATAGAAAGCAAATAGCTCAGTACTAATTCTGTAAAAAAGAATCTTGGCACAATCAGCTACATCATGCTATAGGAGAAAATAAACCCAAAAAAAAAATAATCTGTGATACTGTCCTGGTTCCCCAGGCACAGACTCATGGGCCAGCCATGCAGGCAGGCCGTGAGTAGCCCTGAGTCAGCTGAGAGATCCAATCAAGGCAGCTGACTCACAGGTGTATCCCATACCACCTCATCATGCTCATTATAAAAGGAGGGAGCTCAGTTAAAGTGACGTTCATCTTTCTGGGGCTTCTACTTTTTGGTCTTCTGCTCATGCTGCTGACCCCAAGAACTAGGCTGAGTATGATCTTGTACACTTCATGCTGGTGATTGTATTAGTTTTGTTATTTTCATTAAATTTGTTTCTCCTTCAACCCATGGGGCTTCTCCCTTTTTTTCCTCGGTTTCCCTTCTCAGCTGGGGAGGGATCATTGGGCTGTAGAACAACTGCTACGGTTTAGCCCCAGGTACAGGCTAAATGTAAACAGATACATATACAGGATTACTGCCTGTGAGGTTGTCCTGGTTCGGCTAGGATGGGGTTAATTTTCCCCAGCACTCGGGAGGGAGCTACAGCCGGGCTATTCCATCCCAAGCTGACGTCATGTCCGGGTGCCCAGGCGTGGGCAGTGCAGGAGCGGCTTTTGTCTGGGTCTGTCCCTCGTGCTATGTCCGTGTGGTATAGCTCTTGTTCTGTACATTATTATCATTGTTATTGCTGTTGTTCGGTTTGTTGTTACACTGTTGTATTAAATCTTCCTTATCCCAACCCCGGGGTTTGTATTTTACTCCCTGTCCCGTCCCCATCCGAGGGTGGGGGAGGGGCAGCGGCAACGTGGTCTCGGGTTCTGGCAGGGTCTAAACCACCGCAGCCTTTTTGGCGCCCAACGTGGGGCACGAGAGGGTTGACAAGGACAAAAAAACCTAACCAGGGTGTGTTGAAACAATCTGTTAGGCGCAATTTTCTGTTTATATATTTGTATTGTTTGAATAAGGTATATTTACAGTGCTGGCCGATTTGCTCGCGTGGTGGGGCTGGAATAATCTTTTTATCCATTGTGGTGTATTTTCAGTGCTGGTGTCTGTTGCAAATGTGTCAGGAGTCTTGTTTTGCTGTACTGGCTGCTGACTACTTATAATATGGTTGCATCATTGCTTGTGGGGGTGAACTGGTACCTGTATGTGGCCTGGGCATTTGTTAGTGGCCTCAAGCCAGCTATGGGTGAGCCAGGGGAAGAGATCTTCTCAGTTGTTGAGAGTTTTGGCTATCCAGGCCAGCATATTTGCGGCGCTGTGTTTTTTGAATGTCTGCTATATCCTGTTTAAGGTCATATGGTCCTTCTCCAATAATACCACCATCTGGAAACCTGCCCCGAGGCCAGATATTTATGAATGGCAAGGCGTGTGGGGAAAAATATGGACAAGTGCCTAGGTGAGTGGTCACCCCCAGTGCTTTGGAATTTCACTCCTGAACAAGTGCAGAGTCCAGTCAAAATAGTGGAGCATTTAAAAAAGGTGTCTTGCCAATATGATAAACCTCAGGAGACACAACTTACTGCAATACGTTGGGGACTTGCCCATGCCTACCATGTCCTCCTTAACACTACTCAGTGCTTTCAAGAGGAAGAAAGGGTCTCAGGATCTGAAAACGAGCCAACTAGTGTGTCAGCTGAGCCAGAGGGACAGACAGTGCTAGTATAAATATACATAAAAAAAATCAGCCTGCATAGTGAGGGATGGAGATGAGCCAGGCCCACCATGAGAACAGGAGGAAGAGCCAGAGGTGATCACCTGATTTCTATCCCTGAGTGAGTTGCGAGATATGTGGAAGGATTTCAGCCACCTTCCAGGTGAGCAGATTATCACCTGGCTGCTCCAATGCTGGGAGAGCGGAGCTGGTGTTCAGGAATTAGAGGGGAAAGAGGCCAAGCAGCTGGGATCCTTGTCCAGGGAAGCTGGCATTGACAAGGTAGTAGGGAGACAGGTCCAACCCCTCAGCCTTTGGAGGTGACTCCTTTTCAGTATAAGGGAATGGTACACCTACAAGGATGATATCCTATGCCAGTTAAGCAAGTGGACCAACATGGAGAGAGGTATTCAGTATCTCAGGGAATTAGCTGTGTTTGATATGATTTACGGTGATCTGAATGATGAGTGATCACCCATGGACCCAGATCAAGCCCACTGCACACCCTCCATGTGGCGGAAGTTCCTGTGAAGCGCACCACAATCACATGCCAATGCATTGGCAGTGGTGTCTTGGAGACACGGCCAGGTTCAAACAGTGGATGAAGTGGCTGGCCAGCTCTGGCAATATGAAGGAAGTCTCCCTTCCTCTCAACATGCCTGGGTTTCAGCTGTAAGGGAACTGTCTCAGAGGCTCCAGAGAATGGAAGAGAACATGTCCTACACTTCACCTGCACGGGCCGACGTCTTGGCCATAAGGAGCAGACGCCTCCCCACCCAAGAGAAAGACAGTGGAAGGTACACACCATGGGGTACCCTGTGGTTCTACCTCCGTGACCATGGAGAAGACATGAGGAGGTGGGATGGAAAACCCACTTCCACCCTAGCTGAACGAGTACAGCAGCTGAAAGGGGAGTCGTCCAAGAAAAACATCGCTCCAGTTTCCCATCGGAAGTCCCCCAGACAGAATAGAATGCTCGGTCTTACGCCTGACCCTCTTGCGGGGGCCTCTGAGCCATTCTTAGAACAAGTGAGTGATGCTGAGCAGGATTAGAGGGGCCCTGCCTCCAGCCAGGTGGAGGAAAGGGATAGTCAGATTTACTGGATGGTGTGGATCTGATGGCCTGGCACATCAGACCCACAAGAATATAAGGCCTTGGTGGATACTGGCGCACAGTGCACCCTGATGCCATCAAGCTATATTGGGGTTGAGCCCATCTGTATCTCCGGAGTGACAGGGGGATCCCAACAGCTGACCCTGTTGGAAGCTGAAGTGAGCCTAACTGGGAAGAACTGGCATAAACACCTCATTGGAACTGGTCCAGATGCCCCGTGCATCCTGGGCATAGATTATCTCAGGAGAGGGTACTTTTAAGACCCAAAAGGGTACCGGTGGGCCTTTGGTATAGCTGCCCTGGAGGAAAGTGAACAATTGTCCACCTTACCCGACCTCTCAGAGGACCCTTTAGTGGTGGGGTTGCTGAAGGTTGAAGAGCAGTGAGTGCCAACTGCTACCAAGACGGTGCACCGGCAGCAGTACCGTACCAACTGAGACTCCCTGGTCCCCATCCATCAGCTGATCCATCAACTAGAGAGCCAGAAGGTGATTAGCAAAACTCATTCACCCTTCAACAGCCCTATATGGCCAGTGAGAAAGTCTAATGGCGAATGGAGACTAACCGTGGACTACCGTGGCCTGAATGAAGTTACGCCAGCGATGAGTGCTGCAGTGCTGGACATGCTAGAGCTCTAATATGAACTGGAGTCGAAGGCAGCCAAGTGGTACGCCACAATTGACATTGCTAATGTGTTTTTCTCCATTCCAATAGCACCAGAGTGCAGGCCACAGTTTGTGTTCACTTGGAGGGGCATCCAGTATACCTGGAATCGATTGCCCCAGGGGTGGAACCACAGCTCCACCATTTGCCATGGACTGGTCCATACTGCACTGGAGAAAGGTGGGGCTCCAGAACACCTGCAGTACATTGATGACATCATTGTATGAGGGGATGCAGCAGCAGAAGTCTTTGAAAAAGGAAAGAAGATAATTGAAATCCTCCTAAAGGCTGGTTTTGCCATCAAAGTAAATGGGGCCTGCAAAGGAGATTCAGTTCCTAGGAATAAAATGGGAAGATGGGTGTCACCACATCCCAATGGAGGTGATAAATAAGATGGCAGCCATGGCCCCATCAACTAATAAAAAGAAGACTCAGTCTTTCCTGGGTGCTGTAGGGTTCTGGAGGGTGCACGTGCCAAATGACAGCTTGATTGTGAGCCCTCTCTCTATCGCATGGCCTGTAAGAAGAATGATTTTGAATGGGGCCCTGAGCAACAGCAAGCTTTTGAACACATTAAAGGGGAGATTGCTCAGGCAGTAGCCCTTGGCCCAGTCCAGGCAGGACAAGAGGTTAAAAACATGCTCTACACCGCAGCCGGGGAGAATGGTCCTACCTGGAGCCTCTGGCAGAGAGCACCCGGGGAAACCCGAGGCTGACCTCTAGGCTTTTGGAGCCGGGGATACAAAGGCTCCGAAGCTAACTATACACCAACTGAAAAGGAGATACTGGCAGCATACGAAGGAGTTCGAGCTGCCTCAGAAGTAGTCAGCACTGAAACACAGCTCCTTCTGGCACCCCGACTGCCGGTGCTGGGCTGGATGTTCAAAGGAAGGGTTTCCTCTACACATCATGCAACAGATGCCACGTGGAGTAAATGGGTTGTGTTGATAACACAACGGGCTCGAATAGGGACCCCCAGCCACCCAGGAATATTGGAGGTGATCACCAACTGGCCAGAGAGCAAAGATTCTGGGATGTCACCAGAGCAGGAGGTGACACATGCTGAGGAGGCCCCACCATATGACAAGCTGCCAGACGAGGAGAAGCGGTATGCCCTGTTCACTGATGGGTCTTGTCGCATTGTGGGAAAGCATCGGCAATGGAAGGCTGCTGTGTAGAGTCCCACACGACGAGTTGCTGAAGCTGCTGAGGGGCAAGGTGAATCGAGCCAGTTCGCAGAGGTGAAAGCCACCCAGCTGGCTTTGGATATTGCTGAGCGAGAAAAGTGGCCAAAGTTCTCTCTCTACACTGACTCATGGGTGGTGGCAAATGCACTGTGGGGGTGGTTGCAGCAGTGGAAACAGAGCAACTGGTAACGCAGAGGTAAACCCATCTGGGCCGCTTAAGTATGGCAGGATATTGCAGCTCGGGTGGAGAACCTCGTTGTGAAAGTACGCCATGTGGATGCCCACATGCCCAAAAGTCAGGCCACTGATGGACATCAAAACAACCAGCAGGTAGACCAGGCTGCTAAGATCAGAGTGGCTCAGGTGGTTTTGGACTGGCAGCGTAAAGGTGAATTGTTCATAGCCCGGTGGGCCCATGAGACCTCGGGCCACCAAGGTAGAGATGCAACATACAGGTGGGCTCGAGATCAAGGGGTGGACCTCACCATTGACACCATCGCAGAGGTCATCCATGAATGTGAAACGTGTGCTGCAATCAAACAAGCCAAGCGGGTAAAGCCCCAGCGGAATGGAGAACGATGGCTGAAATATAAATACGGAGAGGCCTGGCAGATGAACTACATCACACTGCCACAGACCCGCCAAGGCAAGCGCCATGTGCTCACAATGGTGAAAGCAACCACTGGATGGCTGGAAACGTATCCAGTGCCCCACGCCACTGCCCGGAACACCATCCTGGGCCTTGAGAAGCAAGTCCTGTGGCAACACGGCACCCCAGAGAGAATTGAGTCGGACAACGGGACTCACTTCCGAAACAACCTCATAGACACCTGGGCAGAAGAACACGGCATCGAGTGGGTCTGCACCAGCCTCTGGAAAAACTGAATGCTATAATGGGCTGCTAAAAACTGCATTGAAAGCAATGGAAGGTGGCACCTTCAAACACTGGGACACACATCTGGCAAAGGCCACCTGGTTAGTCAACACAAGTGGATCTGCCAATCGAGCTGGCCCGGCTCAGTCAAAACTTCCACGTACAGTAGATGGGGATAAAGTAGTAGTACGCATGAGGGATGCATTGGGAAAAATGGTCTGGGTTAGTCCTGTGCCAGGCAAAGGCAAACCCACCCACGGGATTGCTTTTGCTCAAGGACCTGGGTGCACCTGGTAGGTGATATGGGAGGATGGACAAGTCCAATGTGTACCACAAGGGGACTTGATTTTGGGTGAGAATATACTGTGAATTATATTGTGGGTTTTTTTTTTTTTGCTGATTGTTAAATGGCTGCTGGGCATGACATAGATAGTAGAGAATAAGGGGTGGATTATGTCTTGGTTCGGCTAGGATGGGGTTAATTTCCCCAGCAGTTGGGAGGGAGCTATAGCCAGGTTATTCCATCCCCTGCTGATGTCATGTCTGGGTGCCCAGGCTCAGGCAGTGCAGGAGCGGCTTTTGTCCGGGTCTGTCCCTCGTGCTATGTCCGTGCGGTATAGCTCTTGTTCTGTACATTATTACCATTGTTATTGTTGTTGTTCGGTCTGTTGTTGTTACACTGCTGTATTAAATCTTCCTTATCCCAACCCTGGGGTTTGTATTTTACTCCCTGTCCCGTCCCCATCCGAGGGTGGGGGAGGGGCAGCGGCAATGTGGTCTCGGGTTCTGGCAGGGTCTAAACCACCACAGAGATATACAAAATAATTTTTATAACCTACCGATATAGTCAGCATTGGGAGAGCATCAGGTTGAGTCCAGTTTTGGACACTGCATTTTAGTGAAGATGTGGACCCATGGAAAAATCCAGAAGACAACATTGAGAAAGATTGGAGGACAAGAAATCATGGTCTGTGAGAAAACACTGGCAGAACTGGGGGCTAGAAAAGAAAGAGCTACACAGAAAAAGGTCTACAAACTGCTGCGATTACGAAATGGACTATCTCCCTTTTCAGTGATGGTAGAAGATGAAACCTGTCTGTGAAGGACTTTGCTGCAGTAAGAAAGCTTTGGGATAGACCGTGGGGAAAAAGTCCTTTCCAACTCCTGGGAAAAGTCACCTCAGTGATGCTGGAGGGAGCTGCCTGGAGAGCTGTAGGACCTCTGTTGCTGATGGCCAAGGCTTGCCCTGTCCTTCAGTTCCAGGTGGGAATGGGTGTGCTTCCTTCCCAGCTGCAGGTTTCCTCATAGAAGAGAAATTTCAGTTCTTACCCTTAAGCCAGGAATCATTACGCGAAGACATGCATGGTTACTAAGTGATGCTACTTGTTTGTTTAGGAAATAACATCGAAGAGTCAGGTACGAAGAATATATTTTTTTTCTTTTCTTTGTTTTTCTTTGTTTTTCTTTGTTTTTCTTTGTTTTTCTTTGTTTTTCTTTGTTTTTCTTTGTTTTTCTTTGTTTTTCTTTGTTTTTCTTTGTTTTTCTTTTTTATTCTCCTTGTTTTCTCCTTGTTTTCTCCTTGTTTTCTCCTTGTTTTCTCCTTGTTTTCTCCTTGTTTTCTCCTTGTTTTCTCCTTGTTTTCTCCTTGTTTTCTCCTTGTTTTCTCCTTGTTTTCTCCTTGTTCTCTCCTTGTTCTCTCCTTGTTCTCTCCTTGTTTTCTCCTTGTTTTCTCCTTGTTCTCTCCTTGTTCTCTCCTTGTTCTCTCCTTGTTCTCTCCTTGTTCTCTCCTTGTTCTCTCCTTGTTCTCTCCTTGTTCTCTCCTTGTTCTCTCCTTGTTCTCTCCTTGTTCTCTCCTTGTTCTCTCCTTGTTCTCTCCTTGTTCTCTCCTTGTTCTCTCCTTGTTCTCTCCTTGTTCTCTCCTTGTTCTCTCCTTGTTCTCTCCTTGTTCTCTCCTTGTTCTCTCCTTGTTCTCTCCTTGTTCTCTCCTTGTTCTCTCCTTGTTCTCTCCTTGTTCTCTCCTTGTTCTCTCCTTGTTCTCTCCTTGTTCTCTCCTTGTTCTCTCCTTGTTCTCTCCTTGTTCTCTCCTTGTTCTCTCCTTGTTCTCTCCTTGTTCTCTCCTTGTTCTCTCCTTGTTCTCTCCTTGTTCTCTCCTTGTTCTCTCCTTGTTCTCTCCTTGTTCTCTCCTTGTTCTCTCCTTGTTCTCTCCTTGTTCTCTCCTTGTTCTCTCCTTGTTCTCTCCTTGTTCTCTCCTTGTTCTCTCCTTGTTCTCTCCTTGTTCTCTCCTTGTTCTCTCCTTGTTCTCTCCTTGTTCTCTCCTTGTTCTCTCCTTGTTCTCTCCTTGTTCTCTCCTTGTTCTCTCCTTGTTCTCTCCTTGTTCTCTCCTTGTTCTCTCCTTGTTCTCTCCTTGTTCTCTCCTTGTTCTCTCCTTGTTCTCTCCTTGTTCTCTCCTTGTTCTCTCCTTGTTCTCTCCTTGTTCTCTCCTTGTTCTCTCCTTGTTCTCTCCTTGTTCTCTCCTTGTTCTCTCCTTGTTCTCTCCTTGTTCTCTCCTTGTTCTCTCCTTGTTCTCTCCTTGTTCTCTCCTTGTTCTCTCCTTGTTCTCTCCTTGTTCTCTCCTTGTTTTCTCCTTTCTTTTTTTTCCTCTTCATATTTGGATGTTCTGGGATATGTTTTGATGCCTGGAACAGAAAGGTTTTATGAGGTTCTTACAGGCCCTGTAACTTCTTGGCCCCTTCTCATTATTTACTGTTGGCTATTGTGCTCAAGAAGCAGACTTCAAGAGTTTGGTCCAGCAGGCTTGTTTAGTAGTGAGCAAAACAGTACTGAGTTAGAAATTCAGACCATATATCTAATAATAGGTGGTTTATGTTTTAGCTATTTCTTTTGTTGGAGAAGAAAATAATTCCCTGCTAGCAATTTCAATTCCGTGTTACATCCACAGTTCTTGGATACAAGCTGTATCAAGAAATATGAACATGCATGTCAAGACCAGTATGTTACCTAATATTTACAGTTAGTGGGTTGACTAATATTTATGACTGTGTTAGAAGGTATAATCTTAACCCAGAATAACGCAAGCAATAAGTTATCTGTAGGATCCTAGAGATTGCTTGTCTCCATGAATCATATCCAAAATCTCAAACAGCTGTAAGAATATTCAGAAAATGTAAAGTTGTCTCTAAGAAAAGGGTCAGCACCTGTCTATGGAAATGTTTATATTAAAACATGTGAGTTGAAAATTTCTCACAAGTACTGGAAATCAAGGGTATTTAAACTGGGATGAGTTCTGAGTTATTACTGCTTTTTTGGTGTGTATGAGCGCAAAATATTTTCAAGTATTCAAATAAGTTGTAAATTACATTCCTTTTGGTGTCTGTATTTTTACTGAATTTATGTACAGATGCAAGTTGTTTCAAAGGAATATCTCAATGTTGCCTCTAATAATTTCTCAGCCCTTTGCACAAAGAAAGTTAAAACAGATGTCAATATACTTTAATATCAATGACAGTGACCAATTCAAAGGCAGAAATGGTCCATTGTTAAAAGACAAGTTATTTGCCAAGAGTAAAAGTTACCTGACTTCAGTGATTTTTGTTGTTTTCTAGTTGCTGTTTTTGTCAACATTCCTGTAGCTTCATGAGTGCTGGTAAGTGCAAACTAATGGCATCTTTCAAAAAGATCACATGGATGGAACATAAAAATCAGTCTTTCAAATGTCACTTAAATACATGTCATTTTATTAAGATTTATACCATAGCTCCTAGAGACCTGAAATGACAGGTAAGCCTTATTTTCTTGTCACTAGATAAATACCTGGTAAGAAACACTTCTAGTCAAAGAATCCAAAGCTTTGCAACCTCAAACTTCTGATTGTTTCAACTTTTCAGGTGGCAGAAGTGTTTTCTGGCATATAAAACTCTTCTACTTGATTGTTAGAAGTACTCCCAGTACTTTAAAAAGGTATAAGTGATGATATTAGCAAAGAGGAATGCTGCCAAGAAGCCTATGCATTCTGTCTGGCTAATACATGTAACATTAATTCACTAGCAGTGGTGGTACTTTGCCTACTCTGATACTCTGCATGTGTATGGTAGTACAATAAAACTCAAGAGTAACTAAAGACATAGTATATTACATGCTAATTCACAAATATCTCTGTGTGAAGAATCTTAGCCCAATCCCATGCCAAGGAAAGATTAAGTATTAGATACTGGAGCTGGGAAATGCTAAATAGTTTCTTACCATCAGTAGACAAAAATGCAGTCTGGACAAAGTCCATACTAGTGAAATTAGTGGTCCTTTTAAGTGTGTTCTGCAGAAGTAAAATACAAATTTTTATTAAGGTGTATGTGAGCCAACACTTTTTCAGTACATGAAATATCTGGTTACTCTTCCCATAATGTTTTATTCATACATGATTTCACAGTGACTTTAATTTTCTAATACAATTTCTAAAACACACACTTGTGTCCAGATATGTGGTCTCATTTTAGGAGTGCTGAATTCCCACATCTCTCACTAAGCAAACACAACTGAGTTGTGAATTGATTTATTTATGGTTGTATCAAACATCCACTGAAATTAAGGAGAAAAAAAAAAAAATCATTCCCTTGTGTGCAGTAAGATGGTGTTTAATTCCTTTAACTTTAAGTACCCACTCAAGTTTGTTGAAAGAACCTTTAAAATGCCTAAATAGAATTTGGTAAGAAAGTTTGGTTTTAGAGAAAAATATTTATTTCTGATCATTGACCCTTACTTTAGAAAATGTGTTTCTAAGTGTTTATTATCATAATGGTTGTTGATATAGAACAGTGTCAAAAACCTATATATTAAAATATTTCTTATTCTGAATGTTACACAGAATTTTCCTTACAAACTATTTGGGAGAAAACCCATTCTTATTTTTCAGTGTTCTATCATAAGATGAAAGAGGTGTATCTTGAGAAAAATGAAAATATCCTTGATTATATGAGGGGCTGTGAGAAAAGTGCCTAAATTAATAGGCTAAGATAGTAATACTATTCAAACTATTTTTGTATAGTGCATTTAATCTATTTATACTGTGTCTGTCTGAACAATATGTGACTGAGAATGGTATTTGTTTTACTTTTACATCATACTGGGAAGCATTCATTGCCCCCTTAAATAAGCATTTGGAACTTCCTGCTTCTTGTGGAAAAAAGTGTTCTTTTAAATTATGTGCAAAGCTGAATGAATTTGGAGGAAAAAACCCTCACTTATTCAATAACTTGCTCCAAAGAGTGGCATTATTTGTTAAATAAAGTAAATAAAAAATTGTTACATAAAAGGAATTAAATATTTGAGTAACAAACCTTATGGAAAAAAACATGCAGTGCATATTTAATAAACAAATTTGCCTGCTAATTTATGAATGCCCATGAGCCTTGTGCATCCCTCTGAGGAATATAAGCTACATGAGCTTTCCAACATACCTGTGACAACCTTTACTCTTCTGCCCTGGTCATGCTCTGTGTAACCCTAGAACTACACCAGGACAGCCCAGCTGAAATATTCAGGGAAAGCCCTGTCTGGCAGTGGTCAGTGAGAAGCCAGACTGCTTTCAGTGGTCTCTGGGGGAGACATACAAGTTTGAAAGGAGTCTAGTTCTTAATGATATTATTCCAATGTTCAAGCCACTCTACCCGTTATTTGGAAACTTTAAAAAAAAGCACATTTTTTTAAACTGAAACTTTGTATTGTTGCAAGGCAAATTTTATAATCAGATTCCTTTTTCTAGAAGCAACTGAAGAAACTTCTCAGCATGAGAGAAAGTAGAAAGTATAGCCCTGTGGGAGTGTTCAAGCATACATATTTCTTAAGTCTTGTTGGTGAATAATGGGAAAAGATGTCAGAAAAATATATGTGCTAGGAGAGGAAAACATTAAGTGATTCAGTATGGTGAGCAATAGGCGTAGCTTGAATTTCAATCTTTCTCCATCTATCCTCTCCCCCCCTTTTTCTGTCTTATGTTTTTGATTTCCCTCTTTAATACGTTTATTCACATTCAGTCTTATGAGTGACTTTTTTTTTCACAAGAATGCTCATTCCCAGATACCACTCATTTATAGTTTGGTGTGCTAGAGCACAAACTTTTCAGATATTCAAGGGATACACATTTTTGCACATTGGAATGTCTTACATTTAGTGGCATTTAATAAAAAATATAATAAACATAACTACTTTGCCTTCCATATTCACTCTCCAAGAACAACTTTCACAAGAAAATATCTGGATTGCTAACAGTCTCTTCAGTGCCAGAACAAACTCTGCTGTCTCTATATGACTCTACAGTCCTGCTGAACTGTAATTTCAAAGTTGTCTGGATATTCTTTCATGCCTACAAATCACATCATTGTGTCTCCCAGTCTTAATATGTTCCCTCGGTAACTGGCTCATGTGAAATAGGTTGCTATAAATTTGCATCAACATTTTTGTTGTAGCAGTGAAGAGAAAAACCCAGGCTCAATGGCGTTGCAAATTTACTCCATAATTTCTTGTTTCAGACCCATTAAAAGATCAGAATCTTATGTTTGGATCAAATTAAACAAAACACAAGATTTCTCAGAAATAATGTTCTTCCTATGAAATATTTAGTTCTTTTTTTACCCTTGCAGAGATAATTTGTAAATCAGTCCAGAATAAATGACTGCTGTAAACCCAGTTGTAGTAGGTTGAACATAGCTTTATACTAAATTTTAATCTGCAATATTTACACCAGACAAATTTAAGAAATCTAAGCCTGCAATCCCTCAAGGAAAACAGTAATTTTGCACATAACTTTTTTGCACAGTCTCAGCAAGTCTGCTACTCCAGACACGTGATGTAGATGTCCAGTTTCATTCATTCTTTGTGAAAGGCAGAGCAGTGTTCAGATATAACATCCAGATTATACATACATTACTGTTGCTGATCTCTTACTCTGCCTCCAAAACACAATGGAGTTTGGCTTCAATCTGAGCTGCTTTTGCTGGGTTCTGATTGCATTAATTGATGCATCCACACAATCAGTACACAAAAATAGACAGAAGTAACAAATAAAATATTACTACCCCCTTGTTTTAGGATAGATTCCTCCTCCTTGTCTCAGAATATCACAGAGTGGTAGGGGTTGGAAGGAACCTCCAAAGCTCATCTAGTCCAACCCCCTGCTAGAGCAGGATCCTAGGGCAGATCACACAGGAACACATCTGGACGGGTTTGAAATGTCTCCAGACAGAGACTCCACAATCTCTCTGGGCAGCCTGTTCCAGTGCTCAGTCACCTTCACAGTAAAGAAGTGTTTTCTTATGTTAAGACTGAACCTCCTGTGTTCATCTGTGCCCATCGCCCCTTGTCCTGTCACTGGACACCACCGAGAAGTGTCTGACCCTGTCTTCCTGATACCCACCCTTAAGATATTTATAAACATTAATGAGATCCTCCTTCAACCTCCTCTTCTCCAAGCTAAATAGACCCAGTTCCCTCAGCCTCTCCTCATATGGGAGAGGTTCCAATCCCTTCATCATCTTAGTGGCCCTGCACTGGAATCTTTCCAGTAGCTCCATGTCCCTCTTGAACTGGGGAGCCCAGAACTGGACACAGTACTCCAGATGGGGCCTCAACAGGGCAGAGTAGAGGGGGAGAAGAACCTCCCTTGACCTGCTGGCTACACTCTTCTTAATGCACCCCAGGATGCCATTAGCCTTCTTGGCCGTGAGGGCACATTGCTGACTCATGGTCAGCCTGTTGTCTACCAGGACTCCCAGGTCCTTTTCCCCAGAGCTGCTCTCCAGCAGCTCAGCCCCCATAAATAGTTACCTTTGTTTTTAAAGAGGCCATTTTTTTTGATTTGTGAACTCTTTTGTTGGATTGTAAAGTACGAGAACTGTCCTCTAGATGTAGGTCTTGATGGAGAGAATCAGCATCTCTGAGAGGTGTTGTACTTAATGTTGCCTCACAGCAGGAAGATGAACTAAATAGTTTCCTTTTTTCTCTCTCCTACATTGCAATTATTAGTGTGATTTTCATGCTGCACTTTGTCACAAGCTTGCAGTGGAATAACACTACTGAGAAAATGTGTACTGGAGTTTCTTCTTCATAGATGTAGCATGCAGTTTATATACGATAAAGTGCTACTGAGTTATCAGCTCAAAAGCATATCAGCATCAAAAGAGTTTGTCACACTTGTGTCTACAGTTTTTACAGACCTGCAACACATGATACTTGTGTCTAATTGTATTGGCTTACCTTAGACAGAATATACTTTTTTTCTTGGAAATTAATGAACACTGAAGGAAACCACTCCATTATGCTTGGCAACCCTGTAAACACTATGTCATATTTACTATGTAATATATATAGCTGGTTAATGACTAATGTGCATTTAAATAAAAGAAATGTGGGACTTGAGCTTACTGTCATTCTTATTGAAAAATCTTGTTGAGTTAAATAGGAATAAAATAAATGTGCTTTCATAGAAATGACACAAAACCCAAGAGAACCAAATAATGAATGAGATTCAACAGAATTTTTACATGGAACAGGATGTAGAACAGAGCTCTGTAGTAAGAATATAATTTTCCATTAATTTTTCATTTGATTGTTTTAAAAATACTATACATAGCCAATTATGTTTTCTGTTAAATACTTTTGGACTTCTTGATACACACAATTCATACAGACAGATTTCCTATCTGATGATTTTTGGTCTTTTTCTCTTCAAAGAGCTGGATGATTATGAAGCCAAGCAAAAGAATATTCTGATAAAATAATTCAATTCTTAAGCTTCTAAATAAAACTACACATGGCTATAAAGCCATTACTCATGGTGATAGAGAATATCCTTGTGTCCAGTTACTGCCTATATTGAGTACACTGTTCTCCAAAGGCAAAGAAACTGGAAGAATTAAGACGTTGATGCACAGTTTTCTGTACCTTATGTAATCATGAGTTGATGTGTCTCAAACTACCTGTTGGACTTCAGAAAAGCTAACACAGAAATCAAAAAATCAGTAAGCAGTATATCTAAACCAAAATCAAGCTTTTACACTTAAGATAATCCTGGGAAGTCTGGGCAAAGGGCACACTGTAGGTCTGAGATTGGTAAAGCTGTTGCATGTGTCATATCAGTCACTTCTGTTCAGTAGCTTTATACAAACAAAATTAAACTAGAGGAAAAAAGCAGGTAAAGTACTCTGGATGTCTAGAGGTGTCATACTTAAGTCACATTTTGTACTAATTTGCTATATAATTGCCAGCTACCCTGACTCAAGAGTTTATAGTCATAGGAATCATAGGATCATCATAATATTTTTTATAGTTTCACTTAGCACCCAGCACAAGACTTATCTCTCCTCAGTATCACGTGGCAATTCCTTCTCCTTTAGAGTACAAAATGGCAAATCCCTAAGTGCACAAAATTTTTTAACTGGACAACATGAAAATACACACTTAAATGTTTGTTTTGGTGAAAAATGGGAGTATGTAAAACACAAAATTCACATTTTTTTCAGAACTGGTAAGGAAATTCTCAGACTGGTAAGGCAACTCATTCAAGCTACAATAAATATTGTAAAAACTCCTTATAAACAGTAATTTGACTCTGTTTTTCCTTGATGGAATATCTGACATTATTTTTAAAAGCTTTGGACCTGAAATACAAGAATGTGAATTTTCATCTTCTGCAGCCACTGATCTTTTATTATAAACAAAAGGTCATACTTTGATTTCATTTTTTAAAAATAAAATAACCCGAGGTATAATCTTATAAGAGAAGCCATAAAAAATAATAGACAGGCTGAACCTTCATTATAGATTCAAGGAATACTTTTAAAAACTACAAAAAGCATTTTGCTGCCTCCTTTGGCAGTTACATTTTGTACATTTTGTACTTTTGTAGTGCCACCAATTTTGTTCTCCTTTAATCTGAAACATACCTATTGAAAAAACATCTATATGAAGAAGCTGCTTGCTTTGGAAAATAACATCAAACTGTCTCAATGAACACAAAATCTCAGATGACTTGCAGGAAGGGAGAGGGAATTTCAGTAGCTGGTGGGAGCTCCATAACTCTGTACTAAATTCATACAAAATGGTTGGCCAGTAACGTTTGTGGAGAGGAGTGAGAACGTACTAAGAAATGAGGCTATGTAAAGTGGTGACAAAGGATGAAATAGAGATCTACCCCCAGAGCAACAAGTTTTGTTGTCACTATAGTTGAATACTTGAGCTCATCAGACTGGCCATTGAGCCTCTCAGCCCAGAAAAGCCATCTCCTGCATGTCCTGGTAATACTCATAATGAAAGGTACAAGAAATCCCAGTGACTTCAGCTGACTTCGAGATTACCTCTTCAAGGCCAAAGAACAAAATAAAAACGTACTAAAGTAATCGTAACCCTAAGCAACCCTAACTTGCCCCTGCAAGCCTGCTGTAATCCTTAATCTAGAGGTTTATTCTGTTGGAGCTGGGGGAATGCAATGTCTCTGGGACCTGGAAGGGGATGTGAGGTTGCAAAATGGACTCTTTCTAAACTATACAGGTTTCCATCCTGGATGTGCATTTGACAAATAGATCATGATTATTAGATAGGCACTTCAGAATAAATAGTAGGTGCCCTTCAGCTAAAATATAACCTGAATTATAGCCATAGTTGGATAGGTGAAAAAAACCCAATAAACCCACAAAAGTAAGGCTTTTGTGAGGCCTGAAAGATTCTACAAAGTCCTCTAAATTATTAGAATTTTCTTGGATGTATTTTTGTAACCTGTTTTTATCTCTTCTATAATTTGAAAAATAATTGTTTATTTGCTTCTTTTGCCAAATGTTTCTCATTTTAAATTGACACAAAAATGTCATTGCAGGCTGTGAATGGGTTGCATACAGTGTGAACTCCTCCTTGGAGAGCTGAATTTTGTAATTGTGGCTGAAAGATAAGTAATTCTTCTTGCAGAGCTGATTCAGACAATTTGGAGGAGACACATGATGCAGGAACAGAGTGGAAGAACTTTAACATCATGACAAATGGCTGTTCCAACCTGTCCAAGTCCCAAGATCCAATTTGCAGTGGTTTTGGTTTTATAAATGAAGAACAGTCTCTGCATAGATTTTTCATTGCAAGCATATGTGTGGCTTCTTCAGAGGCAAGCTCTCCATCTCATTATAAAACGCTAATATATTCATTTTGAAACATCCTATTTAATGTTTACATGTAAGGCAAAATAACTCCATCCTTAAATTTAGTTGGTAGATTCAAACTAGTTCAATATACTGAGATTATCAGAAGTGATTAGTTGGTGTGGGTACCTGGCTGTTTGCTGTGTTCATCCTCCAGTGCATTATGCAATACTTGATTTTCAAAACCTGCTCTTTGAAAGTCTCTTTGAAAATCAGATCTATTAGAGAGATTGTGGAAAACTGTTAGTCACTTTTCCAGATCTTGACTTAGATCTGTAAGGGTTTGGTTTCCTGTTATATTATGATGGATAAAGATAAGTCAAGAAATTCAGTGGCTAAGTTTTGAAATGGCATAAATCATAGGATGGTATAATTTCAATAGGATGGTATGATTTATATCTTCTGGAGGTGTGTCCCAGTATGCTCATAAATTCATCTATTACGTATTAGGTGGATAGATGATGGTAGAGCAGTAGATGTGGTTTATCTTGATTTCAGTAAAGCATTTGACACTGTCTCCCACAGCATCCTCGTAGATAAGCTGATAAAGTATGGGTTTAGTGATCAGGTAGTGAGGTGGATTATGAACTGGCTGAAGGGAAGAAGCCAGAGAGTTGTGGTTAATGGGACGGAGTCTAGTTGGAGGCCTGTGACTAGTGGAGTCCCTCAGGGGTCGGTATTGGGACCGGTGTTGTTTAATATCTTCATCAACGACTTGGATGAGGGTACAGAATGTATCCTCAGCAAGTTTGCTGATGACACCAAACTAGGAGGAATGGCTGACACACCAGAGGGTTGTGCTGCCATTCAACGAGACCTTGATAGGCTGGAGAGTTGGGCGGGGAGAAACTTAATGAAATTCAACAAGGGCAAGTGTAGAGTTTTGCATCTGGGGAAGAACAACCCCATGTACCAGTACAGGTTGGGGGCTGACCTGCTGGAGAGCAGTGTAGGGGAAAGGGACCTGGGGGTCCTGGTGGACAGCAGGATGACCATGAGCCAGCAATGTGCCCTTGTGGCCAAGAAGGCCAATGGCATCCTGGGGTGTATTAGAAAGGGGGTGGTTAGTAGGTCAAGAGAGGTTCTCCTTCTCCTCTATTCTGCATTGGTGAGGCCACATCTGGAGTATTGTGTCCAGTTCTGGGCCCCCCAGTTCAAGAAGGACAGGGAACTACTTGAGAGAGTCCAGCGCAGAGCCACAAAGATGATGAAGGGAGTGGAACATCTCCCTTATGAGGAAAGGCTGAGGGAGCTGGGTCTCTTTAGCTTGGAGGAGAGGAGACTGAGGGGTGACCTTATTAATGTCTATAAATATGTAAAGGATGTGTTTCATGAGGATGGAGCCAGGCTCTTCTCAGTGACATCCAATGATAGGACTAGGGGCAATGGGTACAAGCTGGAACATAGGAGGTTCCACATAAATGTGAGGAAGAACTTCTTCACAGTGAGGGTAACAGAACACTGGAACAGGCTGTCCAGAGAGGTTGTGGAGTCTCCTTCTCTGGAGACATTCAAAACCCGCCTGGATGCGTTCCTGTGTGACCTGACCTAGGTGTTCCTGCTCTGGCAGGGGGATTGGACTAGATGATCTTTTGAGGTCCCTTCCAATCCCTAACATTCTGTGATTCTGTGATTCTGTATGCAGATCTAAAAAAAAAACCAACCAAAAAACCAAAAGTGAGACAAAAATATGCAAACCAAGAATATTCATAATCAAACTATCATTTAACTTTTGTTTAGTTGAAACACAATGGACACGTGTGAAATCCTCCAAATTAAAATGTAGCTGGTCTTTCTGGAACAGAAGGTTGCTCCAGGATCATGGTATGGAACAAAGAAGTAACTGAAAAACGTGTTGCAAAGAAGGAAGTAAAGCAGTGAATAATGTAGAAAAAGGATAGCCTTCATTTTTTTTTGATTACCAATAGAGTAACATTCCTCTGTAATTCAATAGCTGAAGGAATTGCCATCCCATTAAAAGTTTTTATATGTAGAATTAACTGTTTTGTTTAGAAAACCTCACTATGTTTTATCCAGGTTGACTATGGAAAACTACTTGGTCAGAGCAATCAGTTGAAGAACTTAATTATAAGAAAATAAGTAGAATGTGCTTTAAATAGCAGTCAAAAGAAAGTCCATATCTGGTTAATAGCAAGTTAATGCTTAGTGAAATGCAGTGGATGTTTTGAAGACTGTTCCCTGAACAATACTGTAACCTGGAAGTATTCAATGGCTGATGACCCTAATTCCAAGTGATCTTGGAAGTAGAAGACGTGATTCTATACTGATAGAAAAAAAAAATTGTTAAATATTCAAGACTTTTTTTAAAAAAAATAAAAATAAAAATTCTGAGCTATGATAGTGTTAAAATGAATTTAAAAGCTTGATACTGCCCTTTTTTCCAATCATTTCGCTCTTCTTGAAGAGGCTTGTATTCTACTTTTACATGTCTTCAGATCAGGTAAAATTTGAGTACAGTGATAGAGTTCTCATGATAACTTCTCTATCCTGAATGCTAGATATCATCCCGCTTAATTATTTTTATTATGTTTTTAATTTGACTCAAATGCAGCCTTTTCAAAGGCTTGAAAGTTATGATAAGCACATCCTTTTCATTTGAACCCCACAGGGCACACCCTGTTTAGACAGGGTTGGTTCTAATGTAACTCATCACCATCCACCTTAAGATTCTGAACAGTTCCTCTCTGTAGTGAGGTCACACAATCCAAACAAAACTTCAAGTTTTGTGATGTCATTACTTCTATCTTCAAAGTCACTGTTTCGTATCTTTAGCTGAAGTTAGAAATTGTCTCCTCAGCAGACTGCTAACATACAAAAATGAGCATTTTAGTACAGAGACACAGACACAAACCCTACTGTAAAGGTCTTTTTTTTCCTATTCCACTCCTTTTTTCAGGACTTTCTACAGTAATACAGTCACTAGCTCCCCCTGAAAAAGTTTAGTCTCTGTGATGACTAAATTGGAAATCAAGGGTGACCTGACTGTTCACATGTTTTTCATAATCTGGGAACAGGCTGTTCAGAGCTGCACAGGATGTGTCTCATTTTGAATGCTGGTTCATAATCTCTGACTAACAGAGGACATGCAAGGAGTACAGTTCCAACATTTGCATGAATTACTGTCATCCTTTTCTAGGGCACTGTGTAATCCAGCTGGGATGATGAGGCTTGTCCAGAGCATGACCTAAGGGCCATCAAAAAGAGAATTAAGGTTTGGAATTTTCATCTGAAACTTGAAAATGGTTGGACTCAAGATACTGCAAAATGTAAATAGAAGCCAAAATCTGATGAAACAGCTGTTCACTTGAAATTTCGTGTCCTCTTAGCAAAACTCTCTCCAGTCATCACTCCCTCTTTTGTGGCCCACACTCCCAGAGTGACAGTCTTTTCTGGGAAGGTCTCTTGCATAGGGAGTTGTAGCCTCCTGGTACCTTTGATGAGGGGCATCTGCCAGCACACTCTTTCCTTCATGTAAGAGAATTTCAGGAGAGTGCTGACACTTGCACAGAAGCCAAGCAAGAGCAAAATGCAATGCTGTCTATCACTGAAACACAGCGAATGAAGCACCTGAGTACTAATACAGAGGTATATCAGTGTGTATGATAGCAAATGTTTTTGCATATGTTATTTTCACCATTAATTAAAGGTGAAGTGGTAAAGTCAAAGTGAGGTTCTGGGGTCTTTGGTCTTTTCTTTCACTCTTTGTTTCTAGGATGGCTAGGAGCTGGAAGGACTCACATAAAGTCTAGTTTTACCTATTTTCTGCATTTTTGGGGGAGAGACGTAACAGTGATCTCAAAATGTACGTCTATACTACAAAAGTGTGAGGAATAGTTAGGCTTCCTCCTCAAGGGTGGAAGTTAAGTTCAGAGCATTTGAAATCATAGTGAGTTGTAAGGCTACACTGATATGTGGTTAGGTCCTGCAGCTGCTGGGTACACCTGGAAAAAATGATCCGATTCAGGAGAGAACAGAAATGCCAGCGGAAAGTCATTGTTGAGTAGAGGAATAGGTTGGCCTTTCCAAAGAAAAGAGACCCAAGTAAAGGACATGATCACACATGGGATACTTCAGCTGGCAACAGTTTTAATTTGTTTCCTAGAGTGGCCTGTAGATCCCACAGACTCCCTTCAGAAGAGAGCAGGGAGATGACCATGTGCACAGTACATGCTCTTGCAGAGTGGGAAATGGAGATAACAGAAGATGGTCAGTGGTGGAGAAGACTAGTCCTCCAAAGAGAGGGCTCTTTCTTTTGAAGTTTGGTTGCATTTTGTTCAAACAGTTATACAAGAAGCTCTTTGATGGCCACAGAAAAATAATGCTACTGATAGGACACATCCAAAATCTGATACATTTGTCCTTTTGAAATGTGGAAATGTCAAGGAGTTCAGGACTATCATTTCTGAGGTCACAGAGGACTGAAGGAAACTTTGATACTCAGTGTATCCAGAAATTACATTTCTGTCTCTTTAGCTACCTTGTCAGGCTGTGTCTGGGTCAATATTTACCTGGATCAATGTTTACTAAGCTTGGGTCAATATTTACTTGCATTTTTAGTAGAGGAACTCCATTGCTATGGTAAAGAACAGTTTGCTACAGGTGATTGGAAGAAATTATGCATAGTGTAGAAAGGAGTGGAGAGACAGGCAGTAGTATATTAGAGAACATGGAGGATGCCATGCTAGGGAGCTAATAAAGCCCAGGCTTTATTAGAGGAGGTGGAGAGGGCCCCTGAGAGGCAGCCAAAGAGGGGATCTGGTTTCATCCCTTCCTGATGGGGATTGGCACTTACCTAGCTGGCTCATGAGGACTTTGAGGCAGATTTGCCTGCCCTTCTTCCTTACCACAACAACCACAACAATGCTAAATAGTCTTTGATCATCAAAGCTGGGATCTATTAATAGGCAGCCCAAGAAAAATGCCTTTTTTTCTGTAGTGGAAACTTACAATGAGGAAGAACTTGAATCTCTGGGCCACCATGTTCCTGCAGGACAGATCCTGTCCTGCTTTGGTTGATTCCAGTATCATTCTGGATTGCAATAAATGCTACCCTTTTTTTCCCAGGCTCCCTAAAAAGAAAAAAAAAAAAAAGCCTTTCTTTCCACCCTCAGGGGCAGATTATGTCAGCTGTCCATTCTTCTGAGGAGACTACAACCTGTGCCGACAGATCACTGGGCGCCTGCTGGACGTGCCTCTCTCCCAGCCCAGCCCCATGCTCCAGGAGCTCTTCCCCCAGGGTATGTTTGCTGCTTACAGGGCAGCCACTCATCTCCTTCCTGCAGAGACTTCCACTGGACCCAAGCAGAGCAGACTGCAGCAGGTGGGCTTCCTGTCTTCTCTCCCACCACTGCCCTTTGAAAGGTCCACAAAATAAGCTGTGAGCAAATGAAGCAGATGCTATCCATCAAAATCTAATAAAAAGACTGTTATATAAATAACATTAACATGCAGTTGCCTGTAACTTTCTGGGAATCGGTATTTGGAGCAGCATGTAGCCCTATAAGTTTGTTAAATTGGGGTAATAAAATCATATAGAAACCAAGACTGTTCTAATCATGATTTTTATATTGACTAAGCTGTAGTCAAAGTAGGACAGACTAGGAAGGAGAGCTTATCGATGGTAGGCCCTGTGTACAGTCATGGGCCTTAAAATTACATAATGACTTAATATTGTTGTTGGGTTAGGTTGTTTTGAAAAAGTTGTTTATCTTCTGAGTGACATGGCAGGGGGCAAAGTGTGGGGTTAAAGGAATACTTGTATCAGAAAGGATCCCACATTCCCATAAAAGAACACAAATGACTCAAAACAATAGGGTACTACATCAATATTCAGTATTGTAAATCCTCTCCCATTCAGTTGCTCAGCCCTCCACATACTCTGCTTTGCATTTCAGGAGGGCTTGGACACCTAATACATCCCCATTCTACCTCTGGGTACTGAGAGACAGCATAAGTGTTTTCATAATTCCTAAAGGTGGTAACATCTTTTCCCCTCTGAGCTTCTTGGGATGGACTATATTACAGAAAAAGTAGGAAAATTCTCCCTCTACGGGCAGCAGATCCTCTGCAGGCACCCTGTGCTCCACCTGTTCCCACTTTGATCTTTATGGTTTTGTATGACTCTAATGCCCAAGACAGAAAAGGAGAGGTGGCTGTCCATCCCCTCCTGTCTCCAAAGAGATGACTAAGCTGTTCAATTATAACACCTTTCAACCCCATAACAGACATCAGAACAAATGTATTATGATTTTACTGGGAAAGGATATGAATGGGTTTTGTGAAGCAAACTGACAACAAATTTACCCTGACCTGTTCCTCATCAAAATCTTGCCTTGAAATGTTTTTAAACACCAGATGCAGCTGGTGACCAAGGTTCAAATAACTGACACTACTAAGATGCAGCCAAGATTTCAGCAAGCCTCATGGCGACAATTCTGGACAAAGATAAGGCTTTGTTGTAAGCATGAAAGCTTGGAACGCCACTAATCATATGTAGAAAAATGTCACAACAAAAATCATTAGCAGTCTTGAATCCAGTGGAGAGGCAGGGGAAAGAAGTTAGCTCAAAGAATAGGGATGAATCCTTAACTTTTAACTTCTAGAGTGAACTGTATAAAGAAGCTGTAATGTGAGATGTCTGATTACACCTTTGTGCTACACTGACCAAAACTAGCAGTCAATTATTCTACCATGTTTTCTTTCACCAAAGTAGAACAATCATAAGAGCTGTTTTAACATCCTTTCTTGAAATTAAATGAAGAGAATAGATAAAATTTCAAGAGTTTATTGTGTTTCTAAAAATTCAGACTTCTTTTAAACATTATGTCATGTTTTACAGGCTTTAATTTCAGATTTACACCTGGTCTTAGCCTAGGGGCAGAAATAAAGGGATACGAGTCAAAACACAAGAGACACAAGCCTCCAGTGTTTAGTTAGGACAGCTAACAGCACAGGAAAGCTACACATGTTCACAATGTGTTTGGATTACTAAATCCATAGTAATTATTGTATTTGCTCTCTTTTCAGTTTGTTAGACTTTTAAAATTGTGCAGGAATAGAGAAACTTCATTTTAGCTTCCATTGATATTTGCATCAAAACAGAAATTACTGAAATAAAATATAAATCTGAACAATGAGTCAGATACATTTTTCCTTTCATACTTTAAAATTCTCCACTGTCTCTTAAAAAACAAAAAAAACCGCCAAAAATCCCTCACCCCAAAAAACCAGTTAAAGCTAATTTCCCTTCTGCTTTGCTGTTCTGGTGAGAAAGCAGTAAAAAAAGCAAAGTTTATATAAAGCAGTTCTAACCACAAATCTTAGAATTGTTCTACTAATGAAAACATGATTTTCATATATATCAAAAACATGCTGTAGTTTCAAAAATATATATAAAACCTCTATCATTAAACAGGATAATAGTATATTACACTATATGCTACTTGGTTTGACAATGATTATAGAATAAGGAAAGGCAGGTTGATATCTGTTTAAATAGTTTTACCTAAAGCTACCTCTTTTTTTTTTCTGATATTAATCTCCACTTTGACTAACTCCAAGATTAATTTTGTATCAATTCCTTGAATTACAAATGCTATAAACAAGAGGAACAGCCAAACATTTTTCTCAGCAATGAGTCAAAAAAACCCCCAGAGTTAAAACCAAGAAAACATTCCTAAATATACATGGTATGGACATAAGTAAAATAAATAAGATGAATTACAATTAAGAATCTGTCTTATAGTGCACAAGTAGTTTGGGATTCTAAACAGATGAAAAAAGAAAAAAAAAAAAAAAACAAATGAAAAAGAAAAAGGAGAAAAAGAGAGCAAAAGAGCTGATAAAGTTTCTGGCTACAATACAGGAGACATATCATTACCATATGATCTAATGTGGGTGTCAGCCTGGATTGTGTTCATTGAGAGAAACCTTATTTTTTAACTGTGCTATGGAATAGAAGCGGGAGGGTTTTCCACCAAATGACAGTCACTGAGCTGAACTTACCCACTCCTCCTTTCCACACCTGCAAAGCCTTTTGCCTGGGTTGAATATTTAGTTTAATTACATCTCAGCTTTGAGAGCTCCTGTTGCAATTCCCTGGATTAAAAGGTACGGTTTTCAGTAATTCTCCTGAACTATGCTGTAATTAGTACAGGCAAGAGCTTGTACTTCAGGCAAGTCTACGGCAAGAGTTAGTTGGATTTTAAGAGAAGCAAGGAAAAAAACCTACTAAATGTTTAGCAATGTTAAGTTTTGTATCCGGAACTTTTGTTTCTTGGGAACATGAGAATGCATTCTCAAGGACTGTGCAGATTTCCGACTGTTTATTTGACTGTTCTGTCTCTTGTTTTGATTTGTATAAGCACTGCTATAGTCCTTTCTTTTTCCTTACTGTAAACTTTTGCAGCAATATATTCTTTGTTTGCAATCCAGTATTTAGAATTAGTGCTGTAGTGAGTGTAAGAAATATGTGAGTTCTTATATTTCTGTTTTAAACTGCACTCTGTGATTTTTCATTCGGATTTCTTCATATGTATTCCAAACATTAATTCATATAATTTCAGTTTCAGAGAAAAAAATATGTAGTAGCTAGCTAAACAGGCTCAGTGTATGCCTTTGTAATGTTTGAAAGTGCTGTGTTACAGTGCACAAACAAGGGACTCGCAAATAAAGAAGGTTCCTAGTAGAATAGTAGAAAAGAAAATTCCTGGAGGTGAAACTCCTGTTAACAGTTTTAATCTCTTTAAAACTTCCAACTCCTATGGTTGCACATCTAGACTTTATTACACAAAATGGGTAAAACATATAATGTAAGGGATTTTTTTTTTCAAAACTGCACATATTGTTTAACTTGTCTTTTGTGGCATTTTGAGAGATATCTGACAGTAGGTGAAATAACATTTAAAATTTAATATTAAGGAAAACTGACAAGAAGACCACCAATACAGTGGTGACATGAACTGATGAAGCATATTTTCAGTGGTATTTTAAACTGAAATGTGGCCAAGTCTATGATATAGTTTCCTCTGTTTGTGGAAACATCTTCCTCATTGTAAACACATAATTAAAGCAAATTTAAATAGTTATGTCCTGCAGACATAAATATTGTATCACAGACCTTTAAGAATTCTGGGGTTTTTTTCCCCCTCTCTATTTTTTTTTGTAAGTGAAATGTAAACATTCTTAATAGTACGGTTTGCTATATATTTTTTATCTAACTTTTTATATTCATTTGCACATGCAAACAATAGGAACATACATGTGTGCCTGCAGTATGAATATGTATACAAATAAAGATATGCAGCCACATACCTATTCTTATTTCCTGATTAATATGTTGCTTGTGTCTGTTATTTTCTCTGCTGTGTCCTCAGATTATCTCCTCAATATCCTTTGTTGTCCCACAGTTTTCTTTTACATACAGCTCTTACTGATTTTGTTAGTTTTGGCAAAACAGGGACCAAAGGAAAAGGCCTATTACAGGGTTTAACCGAGATAAGTGAAGTCGTCAATATTAATGTGAACAAGAATTAAAGTGTGAAGACACTTTCAAAATGCCTTTGCATTGTTTGGGTTTTTTTTGGTTTGTTTATTTGTTTGTTTGTTTGGGGGGTTTTTTTGGGTTTTTTTCAGGGTAGTAATTTAACTCCAGGATAAGATCCTGACTGTGCATTCTTGGGACAGACAGTGCTTTAGTAGTGACCCTGGGGGAAGAAAACAAGCAGTTTTAAATATTTAAAAATATTTTAAAAATACACGAATACATAAAAAAGAGCTGGGGAAGCTCTTTAAAAAGTACTGGGTGCCAGTGCCATACCAGGATTGGTGTGCACCATCCCCAATGTTTATTGATGTTAATGTATATTCTGAAAAATAATTTGTGCTGGATTAATGTTTTATTGATAATTTTCACAAGACATCTTATTATGGTGAATGGTGATTATTTAGCAAATTTGTCTTCCCATTTAAGGCTATTAATAAATTGCATTGTTATTTTGCAATAAGTCATATATAATAATGATGATTTTAAACTAAACCGTGGTAAAAATTCACCACCATGTATTAATACCACTTTGCTGTGGCATCCTTACTTGTCCCTGTGTACTCTGCATGCATCATGGGGGTGTTACTGGGGAAGGGACACAGCCCCACTAGCAGTAGGGGGTCCAGGGCAGGAGGATGGCCCACATGGGGCCACAGCCTGCCCCTGCTACATGGCATGAGTTTGCACAGCACTGAGTTGGGCTAACAGGACATGCTAAAATGCTTAGATGCTCTAGTTGACATTGGAGTCTGCAAAACCCCTCAATCTTCTCCAGGAATAGAAAATACTTTCAGGTCTGACTAAGAAACCAACTATGTCTCTTAAAGAGGCAACAGAAATGGTGTTTTACTCCATGTGAAGTCACTTCAAAGTCTTTGGGACATCTGAAGATGTTAGGTACCTATCTTTCTGTTAGGTAAATGACAGAAATGTAAACTATGATTTTAAAACACTAGCATATTTAATAAGGTAACATTATCATTCTCTCAAGACTGGGACCTAAAGATTTCTGCAGGACTGCATTATTGGCATGTGTAGGTTGAAATACGTAAAGGAAATAGAACCCAGGCACAATATAGATTGTATCTAGTTCCAGGCCTGTGTTTTTTATTTAGGTTTTTTTTTTTAATACTAACCACTACTGTTAGAGTACCTGGATGTGGTATTCTAGAAAGAGAGGCCTTGGTATACTACTGTCACTTAACATCAGCTGCCCATGTTAGTCATCTACCTGGCAGGTTCTGTATGACAATGTAGAGAGGGAGACAATCCTCCTCCTCTGCTTCTCCCCCATTTTTTTAATGTTTCCATTAGTCAATATGGAGCTGAGAAATGCTATAGCACACCTCTAACTGTTAGATAACCTCTGCTAGTGTCCAGACAAGGCATTTCAGAAGTTATTGACATGAAGAAGCAAGTGGGTATTTTTGCTTTCATTACAAAGACCAACGTCTGTATTCAGGACTATGCCATCCATTTTAAGAAAAGGCTCTTACGTCAATGACAAGTTTGCCTTTCTGTCACTTGGCAACTTGAAGGCAGGTTTCTTCCTATTATTTTTTTGTGGGTTGTTTTTAGACCCATGAAGGTTTGTAAAAGTTAAGCTTCCTTATATAAAATAAATAGTAAAAGAAAATAATTTTCAGAAAATTAGCAGATCTATACAGCTGTGATACAAAACCTGAAAACAGCTGTTTTGTAATGTCTCCTTAGCACACGACAACACAGGTAGCACAGTGTACAGTATGTTGAAATACATTTAGGCCTAGATCCTGAGAACACGTATTTAAGTGGGTTTGGTTGTTAATATCCATGGCTATACATACTTGGGTAAAGTTGCTGCTGAGTATGAAAGTCTGCAGAATGAGGTCCTGAAGCCCCATTAGAAAGTGTACTGACAATACTACAAACATCAATTCAAATACTTACGCAATGAAAAACAGGATTTTTAGGGTGCATTGTTTATATCATAAAAAACCCTAGCCAAAAATTTGGAAAGAAAGCCAAGAATATCCAATATAACACAACATTGTATTCCATTTTGTTGTGCTGTTTAAACTGGGAAAGAAGTATAGCTCATTTAAACAACTAAAGATCTTCCCCTCTCTCTCCACCCTGTCACTAGATCCTACTCTTCCTCAGTCAGTTTTGTTAGGCTGTAATTTAAAACACACATTTTTTAAAAAAATATTTCTCAGAACATGAAATACTGCATTACAGTTAGTTTGGGAACCTCAGGTTTGTCCCCAGGGGACAAACTCATTGCTATGAAACAAATTCTAATGAAATCAAATAGACTGTTGCGTTGGCAGAAAACAGACACATGGAAAATGTGGCTTATTGTTTTGACTGTTTTGCATAACAAAACTGACAGTGCTGCCTGTTCCTAATAAATATTACTCTAAATATGCAAACAGATGTGTTTACAGTTGCCTTTAAACTGCTCTGTTAAAAAAAAAAAAAAGCCTATTGACATGCAGTTACCAGACTCCTATCACATAACTGTTCCGTTTTCACAATTCAGTTTTCATTTATTGAAAGGAACAGTTATGCAACTGGAAGATATGCTGGACCTCGTTCAGTAGGAACTGTGCAGCTATGGGAAACTGGTACTTCTGTTGGAAATCTCCTGCTTTGATCCCTAGGTTCTGCCCAGAGTCGATGAACTAAGCCATGAGGCTGGCTCTTCTCTTCGTCCTACTGCTGCCGGCATGCTTGGCCAAGCCGTTCCACCAGCAGGGCCTCTTTGACTTTATGCTGGAGGATGAAGGGTCAGCTGATATGCTTCCAACGGATGATCCTGTCATATCTGGGTTTGGACCGGTGTGCCCCTTCCGCTGTCAGTGCCATCTTCGCGTGGTGCAGTGCTCTGACCTAGGTAAGCCCAAGAGTTATCTCCATAGGTTATATACTTACATTCTAGCCACAGGTTTGCAGCTGAGACAGTGAGGCTGCTACACACTACCACTCTGGGGTTTTGCCAAAGAAATATGCTACAACTACTATTAACTAGATTGTTCTGTATGAAGTAGTCCATAAAGCACTGACAAGATGGACATTTGTTGTGACCACTAAGAATGTTTGATTTTTTTAATGCATATTTTGTGTATGTACATTTCATTTGTTCTTTGAAAGACCACAAATTTCTATTGCAGAGAAAATAACTTTTCAAGGCTATTCCTTCAAATACATATTAAATAAATTCAGTTAGGTCAGATGTGGGGATGGAAACATTTTAAAATGTTCTAAATTGCATAGTCCAAGCTCCAACACCCTTAATTATACTGTCTAGTACCTCAACATAGAAATCATCCCATTTCCATTGGAATACATGAGCATGAAATAACCAACTCTGAATCATATATGCTGGAACCAGCTCCTTGGAGGAAAGAACTTGGAAACACTCCAAAACAATGAACACATTTTGGAGGTCCTTATTAAGTATCTTTCTTAGACACTGTTCAAGCTGAAACCATGAGAACCTTTCCCACAAACTTCCCTTACTCCCTCACGTACAAGGGATTGTCTGCACAGTCAAACCAGCAGGATGTGAAGCCATGCCTGCCATCACTGTATTTGACTTTCCCAGGCAGAAATCTCAAGTAATGAAGTTGACTATAGTGAGGCTGCTCTTGGTTTAAGCCAGTATTGTTGGAACCGGTTGCCCAGGGTGGTGGTGGAGTCCCCATCCAGGGAGGTATTTAAGAAATGTGTAGATGAGGTGCTGAGGGACATGGTTTAGTGGGGAATTGGCAGTGTTAGGTTAATGATTGGACTTCATGATCTTGGAGGTCTCTTCCAACCAAGGCTATTATTCTGTGATTCAGTCCAAGTCAGTGTGCAGTGCAGAAAATCAAATAATGTTGGTTTTGTTCACAAGGAAATTAGGCAATTTATTCAGTGGACAGACAAATAATTTCTCTTATGATTTTATGTAGTTTATTTTATTTTAAAATTCTTCTCTCAGCTGTTTAAATGTATAGCTGGGTGTTTCCATTTTCCTATGTTATAGCATTGGCTTTGATAATTACTGTAAATCATGACGCAAATCCACCAATTAGGACCTGGGTCTCATTGTGGTGGGCATTGTATAATTACAGAAAGGAGGGGGAAATATTAGTTACATACCTAGAAACTTTTGTGAATTTCTTTAAGCAAGCCACATAATTACACAACAGATATGTTTGGCAAAGACCCAGTGAACAATGCAAGCCAAGGTGCACAAATGAGCATGGACTAACCTAGCCATGCATTCATAAAGCTTTCATAGTACTATCCCTGTTGAAAGATATTTTCTTTTTTTTACCATTTAGGTGCCAGATAGTAGCAAACATGGGGTGGAGAGTGGGGAGGAAGGAGACATGAAACCAGCAGTATGACAGTTCCACCTCCCAGCTAACCACTGCTCCTGGCCCGCCTCTCCCTTCAGCTCCAGGCATTTCTGACTCATCCAAATTAGCTACGTCCCTTCCCCAAAATTATCAAATTTACTATCTAGTCCCATGTGCACTAATTGAATTAAAACTGAAGGCAATAACAAGACTCCTCCCAGGGATATATCAAGAGCTCACTAAATTAAATCCCACAAAGGAAAGTTGAAATCTGGATCAGGATCCTTTCTTCTACTCACTCTCAGGCATGGAAGGAGGGCTCTTTGCAGCCATGAGCTCCTGGGTGCAGAGGGCATGTCAGAACAAGGCAGCTGGTGAACCCTTACTTGGGCTACTTATGGAGAGGTCTCCTCTTCCTCAGCTCACTTTGTGCCCAAAGGGACATTTGCTATTTGTAAACTCTTGCTTCGTAACGAAAAATCTGACACAGGGTTAGGTTAATAAGCCACAGGAGAACTATCATACCCAGGGTCCAGAGATCAGGTTTGCCCCTTGTCTCATGAGCACTGGATGGGAATAATTAAAAATAATATATAAATAAATCCAAATTCAATAAAAACAATGAAAAAAATGCCAAGTGGTCCAATTACGCTCTTGTCAGCTGGAGTTTTGCATTCCTGTACTTTTAAGCTTCAGTCACATCTTCCTAAACACATACCTCCAAATTAATTTATTATGCCTCCAAGCCAAGAGCTGAGTTAGCAGAAAGGAGAACTTTGTCTTCTCACACCGTGAATAAGAATTCTCTCTGAGCTGCGGTTACTGTCAGATCAAGAGCAGAGCCCTATGTGCCTACCTTATATGAGATGTATTAACTTTGTGCAACAGGATCAAGCATCTCATCAAGAAAGGCCACTGCAGTACCTTTATAAAAGTGCTGTCTTTTCTGAATCTGCCTCCTGTTGCTAAAACGGAGCCACAGGTTCACTTTTTAATCGTGCTTCAGTATAAGGCATTACTATGCTATATCCAGACTTTCCATAGAAACCAAAACCATCTTCCTTTCTAGCACACACTACAGGTGGAGAGTAGTTGATATAACTGGTCAGAAGCAGCTCTTCATATTTTAAAATAATAAATATAGGGAAGATGTGCAGTCAGTTGCCCAGGCAAACATGCCTCGTAAAAACCCTAGCAAGGATGAAACCATTCTATTTAATGTCTCATCCTCCCAAAGGGAGTCTCAAAAAAAGGTTCCTCCCAGAGTGCCCTGGTAGGCAGGAGGATGCATGTCTAATTAATTATTCAGCCCTGCAGCAGATGCAGAATGCTCTGTAAGCCCATTTGGAGGTGATGGTCAGAGCTTTATTTCACTTTCAGATAAGTCTGGCAAACCTTTACAAAGTGAAAAGTGTCTGTGTTCTGCAGGATGCAATGAGATCACCTTCCTTGGAGACTTCACAGGAGGTTGGGGGCTCCCTCCAGCCCTCTTGCCGTGAGCTTCCATGGAAGTTTTGTGGTCTCCAAAAGGTGTGTGAGAAATGGATGTCAGTCATCAGAGTTCAAGCAGTATTAAAGCTTAAATTGGAATTTTACTCACAGCTCAGAAATGCAGGATTTCTCCAGCTGTAAAGAAGGGTATATTAAAGTTCAGCATGGGTGTTGGAGTGTGTGTTTGAAAAGCGCTTTGAGATCAGTGAGTGGAAAGCTCACAGAGATGTACAGCATTATTCCAGGGACCCGGTAACATGAGGCAGTTTATCTCAACACATACAGTGTTTAAACTGTATTAACTGATGGCCCTTCAACACCTGAATCATGGTAACATGACAACAGTTAATTTATTTGTTGACAAAAGATGATTTATCTCATTGTATAAAATCTTCCAGAAACACCTGGAACACTCATTTTCTGATCATGACTCCATCTGGGAACATCATCTCTTATTATAAAGGAAATCAACTACTTTGGGATATACCTTGATTTGAACTTCTTTTGTCAACATAAAATCTTTTTAAAGAAAAATAATATGTATCTCATTAGTGATCAGTCTCAGTCATTTTATGAGTTCAAGAAAACAGATATGATTACTTGCTGTTGTGTATTTAGCTTTAGAATCCCTGCCATTGTTTGTATGTTTACCAACCTTTCAAAAACATAATTTTTAAAGCTAAATGTTTAGCTCAAAATCTTACAGGTTTCTAAAGATGTAATAAAAGAAAGCATGAATCCTTAAATGGCCATACATTAACAAATATAATTTGTAAATAATTTTTTTTTTTGTTAATTTGCATTGTAATTGCTGAGCCTTTAGGACAGGATAAGTTATTCTGTGTCTTATGCATTTTTTTCCTTTTAACAATAAGGACTAGAGACTTATTCCTGTTATGTTTAATAGAAGCTGAGACTCTCATTAAATCCCCTGACTTCCCAGAACTGGATCATTTAACAAAAATACTATCTGTAAAAATGGAACCATGAAATCTGGGAAAGTATATTGTCACTTATACTGAGAGTAGCCTCTGCATCACAATACCATGGCCTTAAAACTGAAGACTAAATTCCGTTTCGGATAACATACTTTAGCCAAACATAAGTTATGCTGTCATCAAACACAAGTCACTAGGCTTTCCACATGCTAACCTGGTGAATTATAATACTCTAACATGTTGAAGATCAGACTGGAGGATCTGTATGAAGTACTACAGGTACTATCTGTAATATAGGAGTGATCTCAGGTGATGTTAGCTATCTAAGAGTCATCTGGGCTCCTTTCACAACCAAAGGCAGCCACCCCATGGGGCAGTTCATCCTGTCTAAGGTGGATGTCAGTGACAGAATGGATACATCACTCTTGAAGAATTAAGCTGCCAACACAGGGCCTCAATGACCACTCCAGGATATAGAACTTACTTTCAGAATAATTAAGTTATGTGGGATAAAATTAAAGCATGGAAAAAATAAACTTGTGTTACCAGCATTATTTTGTAATAAATTTGCTATGGATTATTAATTTTTTTCATATATATTCTGCTTAGATACAGTTTTTGGGATGCCTTGGAAGTTAAAGAAAGCATGAATTAAAGCCCTGTACTCAGTACATCCTGAAAAAATATTAAGTCAACAACTCAATAATTAGAAAACTCTCCTAAAATGTTGTGAAGGGAAAAAAAATATATTGGCCTGGATCTAGAGATATAGATTGCTATATATTAACAAAAAGTCATTAGCTTTTCCCAGTGTAACAGTAAAAGATAGACCTTGTGCATCACAATCTGAATTGCTGATGTTTCAGTTCCAGTTGGTAAACATGATTCTATGTGAAAATTAATCCACTGTCAAGACATCCCTTCTTTATTAGCTGCTTACTCCAAGGTAACAGTTACCAGCTCTGTGTGTTTTCATGAAAAAATGTCATTTAAGAAAGCCTACTGGCAGGAAGGGAAATCCTGACTGCCAAGTCCAAGTGATACAAGAAGTGACTGTTTTCTATTTTGCTCTCTGACAAGGGTTCATTTCTAGGATTTCCCAATGCACAAATAAATAGCTAATAAATGGCTAGTAAAAGGTGAGTCAATTATAATAAGTCATAGCAGGTGATTACAATGCTCAAAAAATACTGAATAATCAATACTGACACCTACTAGTGTTATGGGCATCTATAGTATTTGTATTATATACTTACCACCTATACAGGGTATATTACTTGGTAAGACACATAACTGAAAACTATCTGTGTTTTCATAACGTAAAGCTTGTGCTATTCAACTGCAGAAGTTTTCCAATCAAGTCTTAGGAAGAGCTAAAGAGTCCAAAGGCTCCCTCCCAATGTTCCCTGAGAACCCACTGCCAACAGGGAGGAAACCTAGGAACTGGGTCCTGTGTGAAGCCACCAGTAATAACAGCAAGGAACTGCAAATACTAGCCTCTAGCTATTCAGGAAAACTCCATTCTCAGAGTCCAGTTGCTATGGTATTTAGAAAAGATTCTAGTTTGAGAGTGTCCCCTCATTATCAACTTTGGACTTACTAGTCTGTATTTTGCTTTACTCATATCCTCCATCTGTCGTTTCATTAAAAGGAAGTGGGCCAAAAGAAGATAATCAGGTTACAGAAAAAAAGAGTATTTTTTCTGAATATCTCCTTCAGAATACATTGTGGTGGTTTTTTTTAAACTTATTTCACCTGCTTTACATGCCTGCTCTGACAAAAAATATTGACAAATGCTGGAATTCTAGGTCTCTTTAGTTGTATTACATTTAAGGGCTCATTTACGCAGAGCATTATTGTCCTACTATGTTGACTATGAAAGTAAAGTAGATAAATGGAGTAGAACTTGCTCATTGGCTTCTCTGCAAGAAAAGAGACGGAAACAATGAACACAGACACAAAGGGACCTTAAGACCAAGGACCATGCCTGCATGGTTTTCTTTTTGTGGGGTGGGAGGATCGAATTGTAGTTTTCAACTTATGGGACCAATTATGGGATTTGAACAGCTCTGTACAAATGTCTCTGTTGTTAGCAGGATTACATTTGTTATATAGGCAACTCTACTGCAAACTTCTTAGCCAGTCAATAGGGAATGAAACAGGTGAAAACCATTATTTAAAGAATTTTTGTGCCCTCTGCATGCATGCTACTAAGTGAGAGGACTCCCAGGAAAGCATCCCATACCAGCTTTGTGTTTGTTTCCTGGGATCTATTTGAAGTGTTTTGAGTTGTTACAAAAACCTGTTAAGGAGAGGATTCTTGCAGTTTTAATTTCAATAAGAAAAGGAATGCAATAAATACTCATATTTAAAAAAACAGTGAAAACAAGAAACCTATTCTGACTACCTAATTTTATGGCAACTTTAGGGATTTAATAGCAAAACAACGAATAGATTATTTAAAGAGATGATAAAGCATTTAAAACATGCAAATGTAAATGGGGCTACAGTCTGGTTCTGTAATATATCATCAGCACCACAGAAATGTGCAATATGTCATCCCAGAACCAGTTTCTGCCTGCACCTACTGCACCATCTAAAATGTGAAAGCCTAGGATGACCTCAGAGTCTATGGTGGAGTTCAAGTTTTTCCTTCTACTGCTCCAGTGTGGGCCTCAGAAACTAAACAGATTCTTGAGGAATTCATATTTTAGGGTGACATGGAAGAAGAGTGTTTGTAATTGTGCAATAACCAAACTCTTTGATGAATATCTCTACCTAAGAGGTGTAGGAGCGAAGACATCAGTAAGTTAGCCAAACAGGACTAAAATGCTATCTTATCATTGAGCTCTGATGCCATTTTTTTCCCTAAGTTTAATTAGGTCTTCAGCTTTGATTTCCACGTCTTCAAATTGGGAAGATTGTACTAATTCTTTACCATTGGGAAATAAGAATAGGGAAGGAAAGGCAAATGGTGCTAATAAAGCTTGTATAGTTGCAGCAGCCCGGAAAACAAACCAAAAAAAAGGCAGATACTGGATACTGAGCAGATACTAGCATAAAAATGAAAGGAGAATGCCAATGGAAGAAGACAAGGAAGACAGACATGATAGGAGCACTTTCGAGAAAAAAAAAGGTATAGTATGAACACTGAAGGGAAAATCTTCAAGGTAAGCGATAACAGAAATGGTTAGAAAAGGAGATGTACAGAAAAAATCAGATGCATGAGGGATTTAATATAATAATTGAATGGAAATATTATTTTCAGGGTTGGGGGAAAAAAATATTTTCTCTTCTTTGTTCTCTTACTCTGTGGCAGAGAGTTTACATCCTCTGGACTGGAGGAGATGACTGTTACAGTGGTAGCTGACCTGGGGAGGGCCTATCACTAAATGACTAACAAAATAAACAAGAAATAAAGCCAAAATAGCTAAGAATTACAAGGATATATATGTGTATATATATATATATATACACAACATCATCTAGTAGAAAGAGGCAACTATCAGGTCTGCAGGCTCCTCAATTCAGTCAGGAAATTCTCTCTCAACATTTATTTCAGTGTTATTCAGTATGTCCAGGCACAGTCACAGTGGCTCCTTCCGTTGTTTGCTTGCATAAAAGTAGGTTGAAAACAATCCTACTATATTTAGGAAAAATGGCCATGTTATATTTTGAAGTACCCGAAATAACCAGGAACATATCTCTGCCCTCAGGTCATAATAAAACTAGGGCTGTGTAATGACCATGTGGTCAGAACAGGAAGGGGTAAGTTTACTTGAAACCAGAGAAGATCCCCCTGCAAATGACTCTTTATGGCTACTCCATTATGTTTGGGCTAATTCTGGTAAGTCTCAAAGTAAAGACTGAGGGAGCTATCCTTGAATTGGTATCTGGTGTCTGCTGCTTGAACTGTAAACCAGGCAAACATCAAATTATATTACTCCTAAGGATAATTCAAAATGTAATTTGTTAGATAATGCTCACTTTTCTGAGTCATTGAAATGCTCTCTTATGACTATTGTAAATACCTGTAAGAAATATTTCACCTCAATGCATGAGTACTTATAGATAGTACATCTGCATTGCATCCACTTTGAGTAAAATCATTATGCACGTGGTGCTGGCAGATTGCATGAATCACACAGGGCAGTTGCTGTTCTCTGATGGGATGTTTTATGTCTGTAACCATGACAGTGGGAAATCTAAAGTTGACAATTCTAAGAGTTCAGAAAACTCCTATTTGTTTTTTTAACTTAATGTCTTAATCCCTGAAGTCTCACGGTTATTTTAGAATATTTTTATGTCTTTCTAAAATACTTCTGTCCTTCTTGAGAAGGCATATACCTTTCAGACTTTGGAATTAAAAGTCAGTTAGAAAGAACACAGAAATGGAAGTTACTTGATTTTTTGTTTCAAGAATATATCATTACTCTTAGGTATTAGCTTTTGGAGCCAGGGGGCTGAATGTATCTGTACAAAAAATGTGACTAGCACTGAAAAATAATTCATAACATCTGTAGCTTGCAATATCTGTCATACTTTGAAATATGTGTTCACTACACAGAGTGGGCGGAAATGGAAAAGAGCAGTTATAGCAACACACTGATTTTTAAACCTTTGCTAGGTTTACAATTCTTAGTACTATCATAACGGAGAATTATACATAATGTCTGATTTTGTTTCTATTTTTCTATGTTCCTTACTCTGTTCTGGGAAGCAATGTTGTAAATGTTTGGAAAAAAAACCCAGTGTAGTAACATGTCAATAGGTCTACCTTTGTGAGAGGCCACCTCAGCAGGAGATGGAGTTCAGTTTCTTGTTTTTTCCTGTAGGGAGGGTCAGATATATATAAGTATAATAATCTGTGATAAACATAAGTCCAAAATAGACCTTAATGGAACATGACTCTTATAGATTGTAGGGCAGAAAACAAGTCTGAAAAATGGTTGTGAATAACCTTTAAAAATATTTATTTCAGGAGACTCATGCATTCCAATGGACACTGCTTTTTTATCTCTTAGAAAAATCACTTGAGATAAATAATTGTCTAATTTTTTAGGCTTTTTAATATTTTTTTTTTAAATTATTACTGCTGATTTGATAGTGAGTGAGGGGAAGGTGGAGAACAAACTTTTACTTCGAAACTTGAAGAGAGAAGGTAGCTGTAGATACATCTCTGTAAATAAAGATGATTTTTTTGTTGTTATTTAATGGATACTGAAGTACATAGCCTGGGAAAGCATTAGTGAACTTTGCTAAGGTAAAGCATTCAAAGCTGTGTTAAGCAAATTGCAGTCCTTCCAGAAAGCAGTCCTTGAGTCCTGTTATTTCCCATGACTAAGTATCCTGACCCTGTCATCTTGCCATTTGCCTCATTTGCCCCAGAGTCCACTTAGGGCATTACTAAGGGCATTCACCCCCAGGGAGGGTTGCTGCCCGTCAGTGGGATGCGGCAGAGCTGGACTTGCAGCAGGGAAGAGCACAGAGCAGTGTGCGCAGGCAGCTGCTGGAGAGGCTGCCTCCGCTTAAGAAATTATGAGAAAAAAACTACACCCAACATAGATAGGATCCCACAGACACAAGTAGGATTTCTGAAAAGTTACCTCCTTCATCTTCCCACTGAGGGATTCCTGGTCCTGTTAACCTCTCTCCACCAAACATGTTCTAGGTGACCATAGATGAACCTTTCAGTGCTTCCAAAAGTGAGTGTGGGCCTTTGTTGTCTGCATAAAATAAATCCATTGATGATCCAGCTCTGCTGCATTTTGATGAATACATTTTGATTGTTTGTTATTCCAGAAATCTGTGGTCTAGCAACTGGTGTAAGAAAAAGTTAGGAAAACTTCTGCCAGGGATAATAAATATTCATCTGATCCTGACTAACAAAAGGAAATATTTCAAGCTTGCTTACACACTTCATTTTGTCCTTTTTGTAGTTCTATGGTATATTCTGTTCTTTATGTGTTTTCATATGCATGCATTTTTACACACATATGTGTACACTGGTGGAAAGAGTTGAGTGCTACAGGTTGATAATGTAGAACAGAAGAAAATTTCTACTTATAGAAATCTGCAGAGAATAATACAGATCTGACCTGTGCTGCAGAAACTGATGGCTGTTCAGCTTCTATATGGAAGTAAAGATTTCTCCCAAAGAAATATTTTAGTGCAAATTGAAATGGTCTTTATGACTAAGGATACATCAACTGCTTTATTAAGTCCCTTATATTTCCAGAATTTTTAGGCTCTTAATTTCAGTGTAAACAAGGATTTTGGAAGGGCAGAGCTATACTATTTCTGCTTATTTGTGAATAAGTAGAATTTTTAAAAATGTATTTACCAACTTAATAACAAAATAAATAAAGACACGTGTATTTTCAATTTAACATACAGTGGGAAAAGCAGAAGAATCTTAATCTTTAATAAATTATAAATTAATCTTAGGAACCAGAGGCCTGAAATATTTCCAGGGAACTGAATGCCAACCTGTGTAGCACTGATTGTTCACATAAAAAGTCAGACTGCTGTGAGAGATTTTCATATGGCATTCATGTATAAAAAATCACAACCAAGAGCTGGAATACTTGTGTAAACTTTTCTTAAAATGATTGAGAAGTGACTCAATTGACATTTTCCAACACCAGTTCCCCTTTCAGTTGGTATTATATAAATTTCACTGGAAGGCATTTGTAGATGGACATGCAGTCATACTGTGCAACATGGTTTCAGAAGTATATGGGCATCACTTGAGTTTCTCAGAAATGAGTAGTAAGGACAGCCCACAGATCCCCTCTAAACATCTTGGTCTCCCAGAGAGAAGAATCAAAACATCCTCCTGGGAAACAGTAATTCTCTCTCAGGAGCCAAGAGCCATTTCAGCTTCTAGTGGTATTACAATTCTCTCAATTTGGTTCAAATTCTGTCATACTTCCATGTTAGTTCAGGCTCCCCCATTCATCTGAACTGGATGTCTATTTATCTGTCCTGACCAGAAAGGTTTGAAAGTTTGCTTTCCAGGCAGGAAATCTGCAGCACAGTGATTAGTTTACACTACACCAATTCTCCTCCTACATGTATCTGTCTGGAAATACATCTACTTATACAGAGACGTGGACCTGAAAACTGAAGCACAGCTCTTGAAGCCAATTTAGATATGATAAGTGGTGAAACACTTGAATCCAGTCCACACCTCAAACACAGTTTAATCCTGAATTATTTAGCTGCTGATTTTACAAGGCAGTGTCCAGAACCCATTTATAAACTCTTCCTCTACTGGAGAGCTCCAGTTGATGCAGCTTACAGCTGGAGGATGTACTAGACTGCTTAATGATCATGCAATGTCTCTCCAGCACCCAGGGCGCATCCTGTACTCCTCTATGCTTTGCTCTTCAAAACTCAGACAAGTCAAGGAAAAAATAAAACCTAACTTTTACAGATGTTTTCTGAAACATTTTAAAAAAACAGCTTCTGGACATACATAACTGAATGTACATGAGATAGGTGATAAAATAAGTTTAAGACTTTAAGGGATGGCAATTATATCCTTTGCAGGCAAAGCTAATTATTGTATTGTACATCATTCTAGTTTCTAGTACAAGGTAGGAAGCTTTTATAAATCACTTTTCACAAATGGATATCTGATTATTAAATTTATTGTAGTGTTATAGTATGAAACTTTTAAAGTCTAACTCCATTGCTCTGAGAAATTATCAGTTCTACCTTTTCAGAGATAACACTTGAGCTTTTAGAAGCTGACATGTGAAACTTGAAATGTACAGTCGGAAATTAAGTTTGAAGTTTAGACTCTGGCGAATTATCCCTTCAGTTGCAATCCAAGTGTTCTTACAAAGTATGTTCCAAAGGTATCACATAAAGGAAGGCTGTATGGCTCTCATGTGCCCTAGTTTCTGTCATAAGCACTCATTTACAGATACCAGTCTACTAATATAAATGTACTGAAAACCAGAACACAGTAATATTACTTTGAACACAAGTAATTAAACCTTTTTTATTATTGTTATTTATATATTTATATATTCTTACAGTTGCTAGACTGCAAGAACTTCTTATAACAAAATTATGATCTTGAAAAAGTAGTGCTTTTTGGGAAAGTGTTTTTAGTTGCTGACATCATTCCTGTCCACTGAAGACAGAAACTGTCGAAAGACAACCAACATACAAATTATATGGTATCACATTTTTATATATTTGGAACTCTGGTCCTACACTTCTGAAAGTAATGAGGGTTTTGCAACTGCCTTCAATAAAAATGAAGTCCACGCCTGACTGAGGAGAGGTTATTTTAGTAATATGAAGAATCTTAATCTGTATCATATATTCATGCACTGAATATCAGTAAGGTGAACAGGATGAGATGTGAGGTTTGTCTCTTGTTATTTTATGTATTGTAGAAGCTTTTACTAATTCATCCCAGGCTGGCCGATTGTGTTTTTAAAAACTTTAGGATGCTGGTGTGATTAAAAATTAGCCAGGTTAATCTATATTGTACTCAATTTTAATAAATATCAGATTGAAGTTTTTTAATAATTTTTTAGCTAATGTTGGAGAACTTACGGGTGGGAAAATAAATTTGAAGGAGTGGCTAGGATTTTTTTTAAATTCAGAAACCAAACTTTTGTAATGGTAGGACAACAGAATATGTTCTATACAGACTAATATTATCAATTCAAAAGTAGGATCAAAAGAAGCAAAAACTTCTCAAAAGTTTAGGTCTTCTGCACCCATATATAGATAACTATAAAAGCAATCTTGTTTCCAGAATTTGCTAAGCACCAAGCAGCAGTAACGGACACCAATAGGATCTGTGAGATGCTCAACACTTTGCAAGATTCGGACCAGGCACCTAAAGATGAATTGGAGGCCTCATATGCATGCAGATATTTTTAAGAATATGGCCAAATCTATAATGAATTCTTAATGTTTCACTAATAGTAGTAAAATGCTCCAGTACACATCACTGTGGCCTCTCTAGAGTTTATGGTAAAGTTTTATAAGTAGTAGCTATAGAATAGTGCTCTTTATGTAGGTTAAAAGGATTAAATATAGTACCAAACATATACTTCTTTTCATGGTTTGCCATAATCCTTCCAAATAAGTCTCAACCATTTTTTTACTCTACATATATACATGTTCTAAAAAGATTGAAAGAGAATGGGATTTGCTTAACATTGGATTTTGAAAGAGAAATCTGCATTTCAGGTGTGAAAACACTAACATTTGTCATGAATGTTAAACATCACAGAATCACAGAACTGTTGAGCTTGGAGGTCACCTCTTGAGATTGTCTAGTCCATCCACCTGCTAAAGCAAGGTCAACTAGATCGGATTGCTTAGGGTTGTGCCCAGTCAACTTTTGAATATCTCCAAGGATGGAGACTCCACAAACTTTGTGGGCAAAGCATATCCTATCTCTGGGCAAGCATATCTCACTGTGTTTACAATGCCATGCTTGAGATTTAAATATATAGGTTTAAAAAGATAATATATATAGATCTATGTCTTTCATCTGAGAACGATATCATGCAGTCCACTGTCATACTGGGGAGACACTGGCTATACTTGCAGAGAGCTCTTTCCCAGGAGACTTCAAATATAGTTTCAGTAATATTTGTTAAAAACTTTACTAGTAAAAAGACTCTTCTATCCAGAGAATTCCACTTCTGTTAGATGACCATATAGAGACTTTATTAGTGTCTATAAATTTTTCCTAGCAACCATTCATTTAGCATTTCACATTTTGTTAAAAAAAAAATAAAAAAAATAAAAAAATTAGTAAAGAACATTTTAATTTTCTGGTAAATCAGAATGACTATAAATGATTTGCTCTATTGCTCTATTCCAAGTCACAGTATGAAAGGAAAGCTGGGTAAGGCAAGTGTTATTTAACACTAAATTATTTCATTTCCATGACTTCATTGAACTTATATATCAGCTATGCAGAAGATAGTCCCAAAGAGAGTCTTTAATTTAAACTGTCTGATGTTCTTTTCGCAGTTGTAGTGAAACCAAGAGATTTGTTCTCCAGAAAACTTGGACATAGTTTCAGATGAAAGAAAAGGGGGGAGGGGGATTGAGTTTTTTTTAAGGTGGACTTTACTAAAAGTTATTCAGTTACTGTCAAACAAACAGTATTTTTTCTGGAAATGATTATCATTATCGTAATTCTTTCAAAAAAACCTACTACCTTTTCAATAGCAGGAAATGTTCTCTGTCCACAAAAAACTAACACATAGTGAAATTAATAAATACCATACCTCTTTCTGAAAGCAATTTTTATTCACACAGTTAAGTGGAATTAAACATGTTAGAAATAATTTTCCCAAACTCAATCCTTTGCTTCAAGCTATAAATCAGATATATTCTCAGAAAAGGGCATAATGGAAATGTGAATAAATAAGTTCTGATTTGGCATAGCAAAATAAAACTCCCTTGGACTGGCTGGAGACAGAGATACTTTCAGATAATTCTTCATAAGCTTCTTCAGGAAATGAGTTCTAGAAATGTTTACTTAAAGGTAAATGCTGCTAAGAAAAGTACTGCCCCCTATTTAAAGTTTCTTTCAAAGTCAATTTTTTATTCTTTTCACTGTCCCTAGGTCTGGAAAAAGTGCCAAAAGACCTTCCTCCTGACACAACTCTGCTGGACTTACAGAACAACAAAATCACTGAAATTAAAGAAGGAGATTTCAAAAACTTGAAGAATCTTCATGTAAGTTTATAAATGAACTAGCATTTGCCAAAAAAATGGGGAGAAAATGTGGGTTTGGCCTGGTACTCAGGTTTTTAAGGAAAACTGATGAAATACTCTCTGATCTTCCTCCACCAACCCAGCCTATTTCCTTTCCCATTCCTCTCCTGCAAACGCTCTTCTCATGCCACAGAACTTTCTCAGCTCTTTTCAACTCTTCATACCTATTTCCTGTCCATTCAGTCTCCTGATCTCCATCATAACTTCTCTCACCTATTTATTTATGTTTTCAGTCCCTTTGGCACAGTGACTTGCTTATTTCTATTTAAAAAGCAGATCCATCTCAACCCTGCCACCTCACTCACTTACTGCTACTTCCCCTCCCACCTCTGAGCTCATGGAGATTTGTATATATCATGTTTGTCAGCTGTTTTTCTGTACTAATTTCAGTTCAAGAATCTTTTCAAATCAATCTTCTGCCCCCTGCACTACAATGAAATTGTTTTTTTGCAATAACCTTCTCCTAGCAAAACTCCATCCTCATCCTCCTGTACCTGCCAGTCTCTTCCAACACTTCTGTCTGTTTTCCTCTTTGCTGAAATATTTTCCTTCCCTGGTTTCTGTAACTACCCTTTTTTCTGGTTCACCTATTCTTTTCCAAGTTTCCATCAGACATCTACCTTCCTCCATCTCCAAATTTTTGTTTCTCTGTCTGAGGTCCTCCTCCCTTATTTCTGTGCTTTTTATCAACATCTTTAAATTCATACCTTATAGTCTTGCCTCAGTTTTGTTGAAATATCTCTTTCTTTCCAGATCAGAAAAATACTATTACTCCTCTGCCTTTGAAAGTAATACCCCAACTCGGGCATATTTCTGAAAATATTATTTTTCTAGCCTTTCACCAACTCAGATTCTGTGTATTATTACATTTGATCCTTTTTGATTATAATCAATATAAATTATGTGCCTCTGCTTTCCTGGCTCTTTGCAGCCTCTTTCTATTCTATTCTATTCTATTCTATTCTATTCTATTCTATTCTATTCTATTCTATTCTATTCTAATCTGTTCTTTTCATTCGCAACCAAGAATCCGACTCCCACTTTTTATCCATTCATGCCATCACCCAAACAAGCGCTTTTTCAAACAGAATCTGGATTCAGCCACTCATACTTGGAAAAAAAACAAAAAAAAAGATCCTATAAACATTTATCTCCTTAATTACTTCCAAATTACCACTTTTTTTTGTTTTAATGCAACATGAAGAGAAAAAGTTTTAAAAAATTTATAGGAATAGGCACAATGCCAGTCTGTCCATAGTGGAGGGAGCTGCATGAGTAAACCATTATGAGGTTCATGTCACCTAACTTTAGCATAGGTGTCTATATTTGAATTAGTTACATAGATAACCTGTACAGTCAACAAAGAGAAGTAGGTGCTTCTACATCATATTTCATCTGACTTGGTTTTGGAATCAAATGACCTGTGCCCCAGAATTTTATTTCGCTTCCTCTGCTTGGCTACTGAACAGATTCGACATCCTAATTCCTGCCCACTTGTTTTGGTTTTCTTCCACCTTGGGGAGAAGTCCTATGTTTTCATGAAAATCATCTACAAGATGCTAAAGAAGAGAAAAGTCTTGTCAGTGAAATTAATGTTTTTGCAGTCCTTCTTCATGACACTGCATGAAATGAGCCAGAGCATGGTATTGCAGATGAAAATCACCGGCCCCAGTAACTTCTGCCTACTTGGCACTCAACTCTGATCTCAACTCATCCTGCTGTGAGTTAAGCTGTTGTAAACTATGTCATCTCATTGAGGTCAACTCTATGGATTTTTTTCTTTCCTTTATTACAGCAGATATAATAGTGAATTAAATAGGTAACTCTTCAGGGAAGAGATTATTTGTTTGTCTTAATCCCAAAAGTATCCAGTACATGCTTAGGGACCAGTGTAAATCACTGTATATAGTTTTCCCGGATTTGCTCAAGAACAAAAAACAATCCTCTCATCTCCTTCTCAAAGTAATAATTTAGTCATGCAGTACATTTATGTAACTAGGCACCATCTTTACTCTCAGTGGGCATCCTTCTTCTTGTGTAATATCTGGGAATGATTCCCATTCCCCATCTTGCCATTAAATATTCTTCAGAGTCATAGTGAAAGGAAAATATTGTTTTCAGATAAATATAACTCAAAAATTTTGTTGTTGACAGAGCTCCATTGTCACTTTTGTTTTAAGGGGATATATGTGTGAGTGTGAGATATATATACGTGTGTATATATATCATACATATGCTTTTAAATCATATTCCCTGATAAACACGGCTTGTGTTAGCGTTTCACGTGATAGTGTGATGTTCAAAAGTTTCTAGACTTCTTAGACTTTACTAAACCTTCTTATACTCTACTAAAATAGGAAGGTTTACATAAATTATCAGTATTATTTTTCCAAAATCTAAAATTATCAGCAACTGCAGTTAAGCTCTGTGTCCTGATTTCCCAGGAACAGACCAGCCATGCAGGCAGGCCATGAGTAGCCCCGTGTCAGCTGGGAGATCCAATCAAGGCAGCTGACTCACAGGTGTATCCCATACCACTTAAACCAAGCTCCTTATAAAAGGAGGGAGCTTAGTAAAAGTGAGAGCTTCTCTTCCTCCTGTTTCTTGGTCTTCTGCTGCTGATCTGAAGGAGAAGGCTGAGTATAAGCTTGTGCACTCTATGTTGGTGGTTCTATTAGTTTTGTTATTTCATTAAGTCTGTTTCTACTTCAACCCATGGGGCTTCTTCTTTTTTCCTCTGATTCCCCTTCTTAGCTGGGGAGGGGTTGTTGGGTGGTAGAGCAACTGCTGCAGTTTAGTCCTGGGTACAGGCTAAACATAGATACTCTTGCATGAAGTGATCACTTAAGGGAACAATTCCCGAAATCCCAAATTTCATAGGTCTTGAAAAAAATGAACAGTATATTCAGTTTATTCCTTTTGAATATTCCTTTTAAATTCCCGCTTAATTTCTGTAGAGGTCACCAACCAGAGGTGTAATAGTTTTAGAAGAGATTTTCATGAAAAAGTTAGGTTGAACCTAACCTAGTTCAGCTTGTACTAGATAGATGTTCATCTAAAAATAGATGAAGTAAGGAGCAAAGACAGGATTGGCCTGTAACTTGCTTGTGGCTTCTTTTTCATCAAGAAAGTAACTGCTTATGCTCTGAGTGCACAATACACAGAAACAGAAATAAAAAAGAAATTAGCAGCTACAAAAATATTCTTTGTATCAGAAAATTTTTCTGAGTAGGTAAAAGAGCAGTGAAAACTTGCAGCTATGGAAATATGGCAAGCAATTAGAAAAAGATGCAACTGAGGGAATCTATATTTGCCTGCCAGCAAAGACCAGTCTCAACAGTTTTGGTACTCTTTATAGTTTCAAATTTACCACAGAAAAAAGGGGCTAAACTTTTAATGTTTTACTATGAAAACTCAGTGAGACTTTACACTATTGAAAAATAATTTTTTTTATTTTTATTTTTTACCAGAGATCTTGAGAGAATTGGGGAAAAAAATTGAAGACAGTCTTTTTTTCAGGGCTGAGGACTGAGTTTTGAGGTTTCAGAAAACTGTCTGATAGCATGTAAAAAACTTGCTTATGATTTAGATGTGTGGCAAAACAATTGGAGAGGCACTATTGGACAAGCCAGGAAAAAAAAACAATGAAGCTGTCAGAATTTTCAAGGCAGACTGACACTTCTGGATAGAGTACCTCATGGACACAATAAAGAATCCAAAATACTACATAAGCCCTCATGCAGAGTGAAGGAAGAGTCTATGAAAACAGCATATGGAGTTGCATGCTGTGTGGCAAAGCCAAAGCAAACCAGCATAATGCCTAGCACTTGGAAAAAGAGGTAAAAAACTACTGTGTATTAGATCACCATAAGAACAGCACGAATAACAGGACAGTGACTACATGCTTTTCCAACAGGAATTCTTCAATGGCACTGTAAAACAAAATATGAATGTGCTATTGGCCTGAAATCAAATGCAGCATTGCTTAATTTAAGCTGGCAGAACTATGCAAAGCCATGGCTGTGCATATAACAGTGCTAAAACTAGTTCTATTTATACTGAGAGAAAAGCCCTGTGTGAAAGAGAAAATATTTAAACTTGCGATTTATGGTTATGACCATATCCACACTAAGGGATTATCAACACTAAGTGTATGTGCAAATAATGTGAAGCGCTCTTTGTAGTAATATCAAGTAGAAAAATAATGTATTGCATTAGAAAAGTTTCCTGCACTTTTTTAAAATTTTATTTTAATCAAAAGAGGGCTCACTATGGAAGGACAAGAGCCCAGATTAACTGAAGAAAAATCTAAGAACATCTTCCAGAGGTACAGAAAAGCTCCTAACTGATCAAAATATCAATGAAAGAACACAGCCTTCTTATTACAGTTTCAGTTCCCTTTTCCCAGGCATAATTAAAAGAAGTTAAGTAAACATAATAGCTCTGCAAATCACAGAATGAATAGTGTGTAAGTAACCGCTGACATACTGTAAAAAGCCAAAGACAGATATCTCTGTCCAGTTTCTACCCCTAAAGTCAATTTCCAATATCTTCAATGGCAGAAATTCTTAAAAGGACTGAGATAGATTTTTAATTTTTTTTTTTCCACTTGGTGAAGCTGTAGGTTTCTAATAACTATTCTGACAGGGGGAGAGGAAAAAAAAAAAAGGTAATCTTTCTGAAATACAGCACTCCCTTAGAGAGCTGTCATTTCCTCAGACTCTCTCTTGCATTGTGCTTAACACACAATGAGATATTTTCCACTGAAACAAGCGTGCAACACACCACATGCATGCAAAACATTTTTAATGTACAGAGGGAAAAGACCTTTTTATGTGAGAAAACAACTGAAGAAGCTACTTTGAGGTCCTTAAAATTCTGAAGAGACTCAGAGTACTAAGCTAATGACAACAGGAAATTTTATAGAATACAACAATGAAATACATTTTCAAAGTAATTTGCGATTAAATGAATGTCCAGAATGCCTGCCTCGGTAGAAAAGGACAGGGTTGAAAGATTCTCTAGAACTCCAGACCATTAGGTTTATTTTTTTAAAAAATATACAGCCAGTTGCTCTCTGATCATCTGCGAAAGTCATGTTACACATGACCAAACAGTGAGAGCTCAAACACCATCCATGCAAACTAGATCTTTAGCAGGCTCCTTGGCTTTGTGAGATTTTTCAACAAGGTACTGTGGATGTGATCAAACTGCTTTCCACAGTCATCTTTAGTTTATAATGACCGGCTGTTGTTTCAATGCCTTGCCATCTCCCTCCCTCACAATTCATTCACATCTTCCCTGTTTTTCTATGTCATCCCTTTTTCCTTGCCTTTCTTACCTATGACCACTTGATCCTAGGTTTGGTAGGGTTGCTACCAAACTCTACCAAAGAATTTAAGTAACAACAAATAAAGAATAATTGCACCATCATTTTTTTTATACCTTTTGCTTTTCAAGCCTGAACTGTAGATCATGGGCCCTTCAGGAGACATAGCATCTGGAATTCTGTTCAGAGACCTCCTTGGATTCAGAGGCTCTTGATTCCTTCAAGTTTACCAATGGTTATGATTTTTAAATGAATACTTATTTTGTAGAATTCTGTCTCCTGGTGTAACACAATTAGAGAAGAAAGTCAAGTTCTGTTTTATGCTTTTTGTGTTCTTTGTTGTGGTTTGCTTTTTTTTTCCCCTAAGTGTACATCCACTTCTAATAATTTGGCAGAAAAACTTGACTGTATGTCCAGGTTATGAGTATGACTTAACAACTCAAAACATAAAGTAAACAAAAAGGATAAAATTCATTATTATTTTTATTTGAGTACCTGATCCTGACCTTTCAATTTTGAGGCATTGCTGTTCCTAGCAGAACTGTAATGAAAAACACGTAATAATGTAATACATAACCCAGGAAATGATGGAATTTCTTTAGAGTCAGCGGATTGACTTTCCAGTTCAAACCCTGAAGGATGCATGCATCATTAAAGATTTGATGTTAGGTAAGAGTACCATCCCCAGCTGGCAAAACAGACGTATCATCATATATTATGGCTGATAATAATTTGCTGATCATTTTACAGTTCACTTCTGATTTTGGCAAGGCTCTCACTTCAAACTACTATAAACTAAGAAGAACAGAAGTAGGGATGAAAACCCCTCAGAACCAATCCCCTGAGATTCTCACATAATGAAATTATACCAAAAAATACAGTCCCCTTCTCCCAACCCCCAGACAGGGCAAAAATTGTAAATTTCGGTAACTCCAAAAAAATCAACCCAATGCTAGTTCCTACATGATTGCAACATACTCCCTCTGCAGTTTGTCAGGGTGTATTTTGACAAAAGCCTGCCAACAGGTGTTCCAAAATTTTCATTAATTGTGAATCCTCCTTTTTGTTTTGGAATAAATATTTGAGGTAGAAACCAGGCCAGAGGGAGACAAATGGCTCATACAGTGATTTTATTTTTTTTTTTTTTTTCTGACTACACTAATACTAGAGGTGTTTCAGTAAAAAGTAAGCCATCTTTGGAGCAAAGCTTGGATTTTTTTCTTCCTCTTTGAGCACCACTTAAACTGTTGGTCATGATAAGGTGGTCTGTAGGTATTACCACAGTGCAATATAACAGTCAGTGTTTACCATGGAATGTTTACATGCTATATACGACAAGGAAAAAAGGCTTTATCTCGGGAAAATGAGGATAGAGGCTAATTTTTCTCTTGTGCTATGAATCCTCTAAGCCTGACTAAGTGATGTCTTTAATATCTGATGTATTTGTGCCTCTTTATTTTCTCTTTCTTTCTTTCCTCTTCTCTTACCTATGGCTAAGCGTCTTCACACCCATACCAGGTGATGCTGAAAGCTATACATTGGTGTGCTCAGCCTTTTGTATTGTGCATTGGTGATATCACACAGAATCACACAATGTTAGGGATTGGAAGGGACCTCAAAAGATCATCTAGTCCAATCCCCCTGCCAGAGCAGGAACACCTAGGTCAGGTCACACAGGAACATGTCCAGGCGGGTTTTGAATGTCTCCAGAGAAGGAGACTCCACAACCTCTCTGGGCAGCCTGTTCCAGTGTTCCGTTACCCTCACTGTGAAGAAGTTCTTCCTCACATTTATGTGGAACCTCCTGTGTTCCAGCTTGCACCCATTGCCCCTTGTCCTATCATTGGATGTCACTGAGAAGAGCCTGGCTCCATCCTCATGACACTCACCCTTTACATATTTATATGTAAACATTAATAAGGTCACCCCTCAGTCTCCTCTGCTCCAAGCTAAAGAGACCCAGCTCCCTCAGCCTTTCCTCATAAGGGAGATGTTCCACTCCATCATCTTTGTGGCTCTGCGCTGGACTCTCTCAAGTAGTTCCCTGTCCTTCTTGAACTGGGGGGCCCAGAACTGGACACAGTACTCCAGATGTGGCCTCACCAAGGCAGAATAGAGGGGAAGGAGAACCTCTCTTGACCTACTAACCACCCCCTTTCTAATACACCCCAGGATGCCATTGGCCTTCTTGGCCACAAGGGCACATTGCTGGCTTATGGTCATCCTCCTGTCCACCAGGACCCCCAGGTCCCTTTCTCCTACACTGCTCTCCAGCAGGTCAGCCCCCAACCTGTACTGGTACATGGGGTTGTTCTTCCCCAGATGCAAAACTCTACACTTGCCCTTGTTGAATTTCATTAAGTTTCTCCCCGCCCAACTCTCCAGCCTATCAAGGTCTCGTTGAATGGCAGCACAACCCTCTGGTGTGTCAGCCACTCCTCCTAGTTTGGTGTCATCAGCTATGATTCAATTCTTTTTTTTTTTGGGGGGGGGGGGGGAAGGAGAGGCAGAGTACATTTATTTTAAAAGAAATATCTTTTTTTCTCCCCTGAAAATGGAAGCATGGAAGATGATAGATTTTTTTTTTAATAAAACTATCAATTCCTGTGGCTCTTTTCTAAGCTGTCAGATTTCTGCCAAAATATTTCATACTAACAGCATTGCAAGGGCTATCTGTGGCCAAAGGGGTCCAGCACTTTCAGGCTTACCCTTATTTTTCCCTCCAAGTACTTCTTGCCCCATACAAAATTATTATATATCCTTTAACAAGATGAATATAATGCCCCATTATACCATCTGGGCTTTATTTAGACTAGCTAGTCCATGTGGAATTTTTTGCCTAACATCCCTTCCTTAATAGCAGTGCCTGCAGATGTTTTCCCTAGGTTTTTCTATTCTAGTTCCTGTTTTCACTGACCTCTAAATTCCCCTGAGTCTTTCTTTTTATTTTAATTTGTTTTGTTTTATCTTTTGTTACATGCAAACCATATGGGGCACATTCTGAGGAAAGTAAACAGCATTGCTCCAAGGCTAATATCTTAGTTCTTTAAGTCTTGCATATAATAGAGTTATTGTGAAGTGGGAAAGGAACCCAGGGGTATGGCTTGCCAGGTGCTATGCTGGTGTGTTATCCTCATCATTTGCTGTTGGTCTGGGAGACAGTAATACTTCTCTTGCAAATTCTGATGTGTGGGTTTATTTTTTCTTCTTTACAGCTGCACAACAGCATGGAAAAATAACGCAGATGTGAAATACTGGGAGCAGGGACTTGCACAGCATGGTGTAAGTGGGAAATGATATTCTAGTACAAAAAAAAGTTGAAAATTACAGGCTTGTGATATCTTCCCACCTTACACCGCCATACATATGTTCCCACTGCGAAATCAGTATTTTTAAACATACCTTTGATAGATACCATCATTTCTAAGTGAGAGACTTTCTGGATATTTGAATAAAACAACACTTCTGTGTGTTTCCCCAAGATAACATGATCATATTCAGGATAAAGCATTGGCAAAGCAGAACAGATTAATCCTAAATACTTAGATAATTTCTGATTTTGGTCAACACTAACATTTCCATTCTGAAGAGCCATAACAATCCTCTTAACATCAACTACTCATAGGATATTTACGTTGCAGGGCCTTGCTGAATGTATACTTATTTCCAGCAAGAAATATCTTAAATCAGATCATCAGCTGTGATAATCATAGCCCAGTTTTTTTTTTTATCTAAAAGGCAACAAAATTAAAACAAATCAAATAAAGGAGAAAGTAAGGCAGGTTTTTAGCTGAAATAAATGACCAAGTAGTACAAAGCAGGAATCAGTGCTGATAACATGAGTCTGAACTCATTAAATGTTGGCTTAGATATCTATGGAAAAGCAATCCACAGTAAAATTTATAAAAAATTTTATTAAAAAAAATTTTATTAAAAAATATATACATATATAATTAGTAGTAGCATATTCATTTATTTAGTTATGATAAAAACAATGAGACATCTGCATAATTCAAGCTGTACTCATAACAACTGGATTGTTTCCCATGTCCTAATATTCTGTGGGTATCTGTATTACACTACAGTCAAAATCTACATCTGTGTCACTATTATGGCAATGGTGACTCTCAGGAAATCACACCCCGTGTGTACCCTGTGTGTTCTCATGGCAGTTCTTTTAGCTCAGGCTCAAATAAAAGAGTTGGGGCCGTGGCTTCCACTGACCAATATATTTGTTTGGGGCAAAGCTTATTGTTAGGGAAATACTCTGCTGAACTGTATGTGACCTTTTCTACCCCCTCCTGCAAATGTCTTATTGCTAGCTAGAATACAAAATTAAAACCAGATATGCTCAGCTTTATGTTCACTCAGTGAAACCATGTACAGAACACTCTGCGTGCTTTGCACAGGATGATCTGCAAGAGGAGTCCAGTAGGGAAAAAACACACATCCAATACCATTTTAAACTATCTTCTCACCTCTCTTTCAGTTTTCATTATACAGAGGTGCTGTCACAGATACTGATACAATTCTTGGCACTGTTTCAATACTGAACTGATTATGGAAAGAGCTGAATGCTCAGTTTTCCTCCAAGAAACAGACTGAAGTGTAATTATAAGTATATTGAAAGTGTATTAAAATACACCGGATCTTAACTATAGTATATACAATATAAAAAATTATGGTTTAGCAGCAATTATTGTCTTCTGTTTCTGAAAACAGCATAATGGAGTTAGTGAACATAGAAGTTTTATAGCTATTCTGTAGTAATAAATTTAAATAGATATTGATAGCTATATTTATGCAGCCCATTCTACGTAATACACTGTACAAACATGCAGCACTATAAGTCTGATAAGTAGATAGCAAACAGATGGAATGATAAGATTCATTCTCATACGTATCATATCTGAAATTCTTTCCGTTAGCTGCATTACTGTTCTGACAGTAATGGGACCTTCTTCCCCGTTTTTATGTCATGGTTCATTAACCAAAAAGAGAGTTAGCAATAATGTAAAATTTCAGAGGGATACAGAGACCACCTGTTACAGGTAACAGAGCTTTTATGGAGGCCTTTCTCTCCTGACAGTATAGAGAGCTAATTTTCTTGGAGTTACCCTGAGTCTAGATGTCACAATTGTGAGAATGAGATTAGGCATCTACATAGTAGGCTGAATTAATATGATACATGATCCCTAACTGCAGGACTCAGGGTATGATGCTTCAAATTGCTCCCCTTCTGTACTAAATTACACTTACTAAAACAATAGCTTATAGCTCTTCAAAAATGAGGTTATTATCAGGTAGAAATCTAATAAGTGCATTTATAAGACTAACAGAAAAGAGGTGATGATATACATATTTTTATTAAGCTAGGCTGTGCCTTCACTGTATTGAGCCATAGAATTTTCTATTCAGGAAAAAAATGATTGGGATGGTTGTGTGATGATGGGTAAGGTTTAAAAGTAGTATTCCTCAGAATAAATGAAACCAGGAGAAAACAAACAAACAAAAACCAAGACAGCAAATAAAACTGATAATGTTGAGTTTATGAAGGACTTGTGCTTCAGAGCTTTCAAGTGGAAGGGTTTTATAAATTATGGGATATGCGTTATGAATGTTAACAGAAGCTGCATATACCTCAGGAATGAAATAGCACTTGTATTTGTAATGTAGGCCTTGTTTATCTTTCACTGCTTTCAGACTTTCTTAATCTTTTTGTTTTAGTACTGCATTGCATTTTCTTCAGCTCACTAGAATGGCCGTCAAAAGACCTCAAAAGACACTAGAAAAGAATAATCATTTTTTTTAATGTTTCATTCCTAAAATAATTTCTCTAGTGGTCACCTGAGATCTCATTCATTATTACTCCACAGGCATTGATCCTTGTTAACAACAAAATCAGCAAAATAAGCCCGTTAGCTTTTGCTCCTCTGAAGAAACTGGAAAGACTTTACTTGTCCAAGAACAACCTGAAAGAACTCCCAGAAAACATGCCGAAGTCTCTTCAGGAGATACGGGCTCATGAGAACAAGATCTCCAAGTTGAGGAAAGCTGTCTTTAATGGACTGAATCAAGTGATTGTCTTAGGTATGAGCATGAGAAATTATAACAAAACTCAGTGTTTTTTCAAGATGTTCTTTTTAGTTCAGTCAGTGATTTTATGTAGAAAGCCAAGAAATGCTCCAATAAATTGTACCTCCAAATTAGCTTTGACCTGAAGGGTATAGGTACCTACACTGCAGCACAGCTCACAACCATGTTTTGTTGGCAGAACTAGGCACCAATCCAATCAAGAGTTCAGGCATTGAAAATGGCGCTTTTCAGGGGATGAAGAGGCTCTCTTACATTCGTATCGCAGACACCAACATTACTAGCATCCCAAAAGGTAAGAAATTCAATGAAAATTTCAGAGATTTGCAGAAGTATAATATAGTGACTTCAAGTCAGCTGGAAAAAAAATTATTATGGAAGCCTTTTGAGTCAGTCCTTAGAGCATCCATTTCTTGACTGCTTCATTTTTTGGTTTCTTGACTTTTACTGGTTTGTAAAATTTTGGTTTTCTATTATGAGAAGCTCCACAAGAGGGGCACTGTCAAAAATAAGCCATTTTCTGTTGCTTTGCTTTTCTTGTCTCATAGCTGAAATATAAAGAGGAAGAACATTTTCATCCTCTGACTCTGGTTTGTGAACCCGATCAACATTATACAGATGTAAACTTGTGTAGAATTAACTGAAGTTCTACAAGCATGATATCAGCCCTCCATAAGTCTGTGGGTTTGAAGTAAAAAATACTATTCCTATACAAAACAGAAACATTTGCTGTTTTTAAAAGTACTTTGTTGCAAATTGCTACAAAATAAGAACAATTTCAATATAACCTATTAAAAACCAAACCAAGCCAGAATAGTTCCAGTTCAGAGGAAATTAAATTCAGTTTATTCATACTTCAGCCATCAGATTGTTTTGAAATAGCTGAAAAGTTTTTGAAAGTTAATACTAGTTGTTATTTCTTCTCACATTTCCTGTTTTGGATGTTCCTTTGAGGGACCTCAGATAGTTAAAATATTTGTTTCCAATCTTTTTTTCCTAATAAAAAGAATTTGAAAACTAGTATGTACCCTACTTAAAATAACATTAAAATTATTTTACCTCATCTTTATAAGCTCGTTTTCTGCTGCTGCTATTGATTAAATATCTAGGTGTCAAATGTTTGTAGATCTATGTATGTGGATAGTCTGGCTAAAATGAAGGCTCTTTCTCTTACACTATCATATATGTCTCATTTACATAATAATGAAGGCTACAATTTGTATCTGGGAAGAATTTCTTTTAGCTATTTTTTAAGAATCAACTGTTCTATGATGACCTTAGGGACTTGGTTTGATTTCATGCCAAATAAATGTTACTAGCTGTTTTCAGTTTCCCTGATTGTGAAAGTTCCTTGTTTCATTCAATGAATTGTTCTTGGCCATGTCTAGTAAAAATCTTTTTGTTACTGTAAAAGAGCCTCAGTATAACACAAATCCTTTAAGAAAGATAATCCAGTTTTATCAAAAGTAATTTGATGGTGTTCTCTCTTTCAGGCCTTCCCCCATCCCTTACTGAACTTCACCTTGATGGCAACAAAATCAGCAAAATTGATGCTGATGGTCTATCTGGACTCACCAACTTGGCAAAGTAAGAATTCATTTCTTCTCTTCACATGAAATATTAGTTGAAATTGTAACCACCACACACACAATTAGAAAACATCATTCTGGGATTCATGAGAGTTATCATCATTGAAGCAGCGCATAACTGAGCAGAAAAAGCTTCTAAGGACTTGTGTACTGACTCATGAGAACTAAACACTTTTTTTTTTTTTTCCCCTAAAAAACCTTTCCAGATATTTTTAATTATGAGTGATGATGTATGCCCAGGACAACTGCTTCTTTGATTTTTTTATTTTTTTTTAAAAAAAAAAAAAAGATAATGACAGCAATTAGGTTTTTAAATTATGTTATGCTTCTTTCATTGTGTTTCCATCTTTGGTTTATGCATTTTTCTTGGGACACTGCATTGCTCATGCAATTTCCTCTGGAAACTGAGGAAAAAAGCACATGGGAACCAAAACTGCTTGCAACAGAGTTTCCTCTGTTTCTCAAGAAAGGCACGTCTGCAATGAGTCTGAGAAAGTGAAAAAAAAATAAATCTTACAATATAAATAAGAAAGTGCCATTTTTTTCAGGGTGATTGTACCATGCTAATCTGTGAATATGTTGTTTAATAAGTTTCTCTAACTGTAAATGTAAAGAGAATTCTCAAACATCTGTTATAGACATACAGAATTATTTGTGAATTAGTTCACATTAGATAACTTGCTAAAATATTAAAATGGGCCTTTCATGCAAGATATTTTGATAATATGATGCTTTAAATTTTTTCTATGAAAATAGAAGTCTAATTGATCTAAAAGACTATTAATTAGACTACTGGATCTAATTCCTGGATCTTCATCTTAGTCATTCTGCTTTTCATAATGAAGGCAGAAAACAGAGATTAAAGAAAGATTACTGAGCAACAGGAGTTAAATTTACCACTGTTTATAGTAGCTTGGACAGAAATTTTGTGCAATGAAGTATAAAATAACACACACTGCGAATCTGGCAATTCCAGGTGATAAGGCTTAGAACAGCGTTGTAGAGCTTGTAAAATAAGGCATTTCATTTCACGTTTGATGTTCACATTTGATGACAGATTCATCCCTGCTCAAAAAGTCTGCTTCTGGATTTTACTGAAAAAATATAAATAATATATATGGTTTAGGGGACTAGTAAGCAGTTGTTATTAATGATAGAACCTTAGTATAAAATGTAACATCCTCCAGTGAAAAGATAAAGAAAACTTCCAAAACCAAAATAAGATCATAACTACTCAGGTAGAGAGTAATTTACTTCAGTGGAGGAGGGAGGTGACAGTGAGTCAGTTGTCCTGCAGATGACCCAATTTTTCTGCTTTTTCACATTCACATTTGGAAAACAATTCAGGCAACATCACATAGACAATACTGTTGGAAGTCCTTCTTAAGACATGCAGCAAGTGCTGATGGACTACTGAAAATATATCTAACCTTGGGCTGCTTCCATTTTGGCTGTACTGTATAGTGAAACAAGATATTCTGTTGATTGGGGTGTGGATATGTGGAACTGCTCAGAATGATCACCAAGTTTTAAACTGCTTTCTGGCCTGTGCTTAAGCAGACAAACTAATCACAGTCAGAAATCCTCTTCTGAAAAGTTGAAAAGTAAGCAGAATACAGATTTGGGGAGAAAAAAAAAAAAAAAAAAAAAGAGGGCATTGAACATAGCAGGGCAGACGGATAACAAAAGGAGGGAGCTACAGGAGAGCTCCAGGACAGCATATGGGATAAATCTAAGGGGCAGCATGCCCCTTATGCCACAGAAACATGCTACTGAAAACCAGCTTTTACTTACACATCTAAGACTTCAGGAACATCAGTAAGGGGTCAGACCACACTCCTCCTGGACTATGTCAACACATGCTCAAGAGTCTAACAGTTGCCCTAAAGCACAGTTAGGCTTTGAGAAACAGGTTATTTTTCTGATTATGTTAAGGAGTTTTGAACTGGAAAAGAGCTCACTGTAGATCTACTGCTCATTTCCTTTTGAATTCTTGGGTTCTAGCAGACCACCAATATTTCACAGAAGCACAGAATGTTAGGGATTGGAAAGGACCTTAAAAGATCATCTAGTCCAATCCCCCTGCCAGAGCAGGAACACCTAGGTCAGGTCACACAGGAACATGTCCAGGTGGGTTTTGAATGTCTCCAGAGAAGGAGACTCCACAACCTCTCTGGGCAGCCTGTTCCAGTGTTCTGTTACCCTCACTGTGAAGAAGTTCTTCCTCACATTTATGCGGAACCTCCTATGTTCCAGCTTGCATCCGTTGCCCCTTGTCCTATCATTGGATGTCACTGAGAAGAGCCTGGCTCCATCCTCATGACACTCACCCTTTACATATTTATAGACATGAATGAGGTCCCCCCTCAGTCTCCTCCAAGCTAAAGAGACCCAGCTCCCTCAGCCTTTCCTCATAAGGGAGATGTTCCACTCCCTTCATCATCTTTGTGGCTCTGCGCTGGACTCTCTCAAGCAGTTCCCTGTCCTTCTTGAACTGGGGGGCCCAGAACTGGACACAATACTCCAGATGTGGCCTCACCAAGGCAGAATAGAGGGGAGGAGAACCTCTCTTGACCTACTAACCACCCCCTTTCTAATACACCCCAGGATGCCATTGGCCTTCTTGGCCACAAGGGCACATTGCTGGCTCATGGTCATCCTGCTGTCCACCAGGACCCCCAGGTCCCTTTCCCCTACACTGCTCTCCAGCAGGTCAGCCCCCAACCTGTACTGGTACATGGGGTTGTTCTTCCCCAGATGCAAAACTCTACACTTGCCCTTGTTGAATTTCATTAAGTTTTTTCCCGCCCAACTCTCCAGCCTATCAAGGTCTCGTTGAATGGCAGCACAAACCTCTGGTGTGTCAGCCACTCCTCCCAGTTTGGTGTCATCAGCGAACTTGCTGAGGATACATTCTGTACCCTCATCCAGGTCGTTGATGAAGATATTGAACAACACCGATCCCAGTACCGACCCCTGAGGGACTCCACTAGTCACAGGCCTCCAACTAGACTCCGTCCCATTGACCACAACTCTCTGGCCTCTTTCCTTCAGCCAGTTCACAATCCACCTCACTACCTGATCACTAAACCCATACTTTATCAGCTTATCTACAAGGATGCTGTGGGAGACAGTGTCAAATGCTTTACGGAAACCAAGATAAACCACATCCACCGCTCTACCATCATCTATCCACCCAGTTATTTGCTCATAGAAGGCAATAAGGTTGGTCAAACATGACTTACCCTTGGTAAAACCATGTTGACTGCTCTTAATGACCCCCTCATCCTTGATGTGCCTAGAGATAGTGCCAAGAACAAGCTGTTGCATCACCTTTCCAGGGATGAAGGTGAGGCTGACTGGTCTATAGTTACCCGGGTCCTCCTTCTTGCCCTTCTTATAGATTGGAGTGACATTTGCTATCCTCCAGTCCTCAGGCACCTCTCCTGTTGCCCATGACTTACCAAAGATGATGGAGAGTGGCCTAGCAATGACCTCTGCCAGCTCCCTCAGCACCCTTGGGTGCATTCCATCCGGTCCCATCGATTTATGGATGTCCAGATTTCTCAGCTGATCCCTAACCCAATCCTCATCTACCAAGGCAAACTCCTCCTTTATCCTGACTTCTTCTGGGGCTACAGGGATCAGGGGCTCCTGGGGAAAGCCTGCAGGAGTAAAGACAGAGGCAAAGAAGGCATTCAGCACCTCTGCCTTCTTTATATCCTCTGTCTCTAGGGCACCCACCTCATTCATCAGTGGGCCTATATTGCCTCTAGTGTTTGTTTTATTAGCTATGTATTTGAAAAAGCCCTTTCTATTATCCCTGACCTGACTTGCAAGGTTAAGTTCCAAGGAGGCCTTAGCTTTCCTAATTGCCTCTCTACATCCTCTGACAACTGTCCTATATTCCTCCCAAGTGACTAGCCCCTCTTTCCATGATCCATAAATTCTTTTTTTCCACCTGAGTTTGCCCAGCAGTTCCTTGTTTAACCATGCTGGTCTCCTAGCTCCCTTACTTGATTTCATACCCATTGGGACGCCCTGATCCTGAGCTTGCAAGAAGTGGTCCTTGAATGTTGACCAACTATCTTGAGCCCCTTTACCATCTAGCACCCTGTCCCATGGGACTTCCCTTAACAATTGGTTGAGGAGGCTGAAGTTGGCCCTGCGGAAGTCCAGGGTTCTGGTCTTGCTAGGTACGCTATTCCTCCCACACAGGATCCTAAACTCCACCATCTCATGATCACTGCAGCCAAGGCTGCCATCGACCATCACTGCTTCAACAAGACCCTCCTTGTTGGTGAGTACAAGATCCAGCAGTGCTCCTCTCCTAGTCGGCTTATCCACCATTTGCATTAAGTAGTTGTCATCAATGCACTGGAGGAACCTCCTAGACTGTGAATGGCTGGCTGTGAAAGTCTCCCAGCAGATATCGGGGTAGTTAAAATCCCCCATGAGGACCAAGGCCTGTAGTTGTGAGGCTGCTTTCAGCTGCCTGTTGAAAGCCTCATCAACTCCCTCGTCCTGATCAGGAGGTCTGTAATAGACCCCCACAACTGTATCACCCATGCCTGCCTGCCCCTTAATTCTTACCCACAGACTTTCAACTTGCCCCTCATCAGTCCCTGGACAAAACTCAATACATTCTAGTAGCTCCCTCACATAGAGAGCAACTCCACCACCTCGCTTCACCGACCAATCTTTCCTAAAAATGACATAGCCATCCATGACCACATTCCAGTCATGTGAGCTGTCCCACCATGTCTCTGTAATTGCCACCAGGTCATAACCTTTAGACCACACACAGACCTCTAACTCCTCCTGTTTATTCCCCATACTGTGTGCATTGGTGTACAGGCATTTCAGAAAGCAAGCAGAGCGCACTGGTGGGACCCCTGGGAGGCAGGAGGCCTTGTGGTCAGGGCCTAAACATCTATCCCTTCTCTTCAATGATCGAAAATCCTCCCTAGACCACCTTCCTTCAGGCCCTAGCATATTGCTCTTGGGCTCATCCCTAACAGACCCAGTTCTCTCCCCTTCCCCCTTCACATCTAGTTTAAAGCCCTCTCAATGAGCCCTGCTAACTCCTGCCCCAAAAGCCTTTTCCCCCTCTGGGACAAATGCATTCCACCTGCCATCATCAGGGCAGGTGTCTCATATAGCAGCCCATGATCAAAGAACCCAAAGCCCTGCCTCTGGCACCAGTTACGTAGCCATTCATTGATCTGTAAACTCTTCCTGCTTATCTCTTCACCCATCCTTGCAGGAGGTATGGAGGCAAACACTACTTGCACTCCAGACCCCTTAACCAGCCGTCCCAGGGCCCTGAAGTCACTCTTCATTGCCCTTGCACTTCTTGTAATAATTTCGTCACTGCCAACCTGGAAAACCAGCAGTGGGTAGTAATCGGAGGGCTTTACAAGATCAGAAAGATTCCTTTTAATGTCTCTAATCCGAACCCCGGGGAGGCAGCAGACTTCCCTGTGGGATGGGTCCGGTTGACAGATGGGCCCTTCAGTTCCCCTCAGAAGGGAGTCGCCCACCACAATTACCCTCCTTTTCTTCTTAATTGAAGAAGTCCTGAGGTGTCGGGGTGACTGACAAGCCCTAGGTGATTCAGGAGACTGATCTACCCCTCCAAATTCATTTACTTCTCCCTGTAGTTCCAAGGCCTGGTACCTGTTACTCAAGGGCAACTGGGAGGGTGAAGGGGGTTGGGAGGGTTTTTGCTTGCCTCTCCGCGGACGGACCACCCTCCATTCCTCCCTGTCTCCTGAACCCTCTGCTTCTGTCTGATGACAGGAGGGGAGGGGATCCATCACTTGCTCACCCTTTTCCGACTGCCCTTGCCTCAGGGTGAAGCTCCACCAATCTATTTCTCTTTCACATTCTCTAATAGTTCTTAGTTTTTCTACCTCCTCCATCAGTTTAACCGCCTGCCCGAGCAGATTATTTATCTGCTCGCACCGCACACACGCGGTGTCACTGGCTCCCTCCGGTACCAGTGCCAGGCTCAGGCATTCGCTGCAGCCAGAAACCTGCACGGCTGCATGTCTGATCGGAGGATCCGTCTGAGTCCCCATATTCTTTTTCACAACAGTTTTTGGGCGCGTTGTGGCCATGGTCTATGCGGTCTATGGTCTATCTGGCTAATCCTCTCCGCGCGCCGCTCTCTGTGCGCTTGCCTCTTCAGAGACAGCCGCCGCTCTCTGCTCCGCGTGCCGCGTGCTCATTTGTCCTTTTTGTTTCTTTGTTTTCCTTGTAAAGTTAGTCTTAAGTCTTCAAAACGTCTTCATATAGTGTTGCAGTGCCAAAAGTATTTCTCACTAATGTAAACCCAACAAAGAGTTCATAGAATCATAGAATCACTATGGTTGGAAAGGATCTCCAGGATCATCAAGTTCAACCTTTATCCCATCATCTCCCTAAACACTAGACCACAGCCTGAAGTGCTTCATCTGCTTGTTTTTTAAACACCTCCAGGGACGGTGACTCCACCACCTCCCTGGGCAGCCTGTTCCAGTGCCTAAACACCCTCTCAGTAAAGAACTTCTTCCTAATATCCAGTTTGCTGGGTTCATGCAGGAATGAATTCTACAGGAGGATATACATATTACACAGCTGATGTTACTAGAGTCTTGAGTGTATTAAAGTTTTCTGAAAAGGTCTAGCTCCATACATTGGAATTTGCATCAAGCCCTGAATAATGATGGTGTTGAGCAGCATGAAGTTTAAGGTGCATGTAACAAAAGAGTGGGAATGGGCAAGCAGGGATGTTGGAGGCAAAAGAAGGTGAAAAAACATTTGAGAATGTCTTAAATTTTTAGATATAATTTTGATGATTCTCTTCAATGATTTAGAACACTGACTAGATCAGCTAAAACACTGGAAATTTGTTACTTATAAACTAATATGAAAGGAAATAATATGTCTGTATAGTAAGCAAGAGTGATTTTTCAAATTCTTCCCTTTTTGTTCCCATGGGAAAAAGAAGAGAGATGAAGACCATATTCTTTCCTAACACTCTTAATCACCCTGTATTTTACATGCTAATGTTGTCTTATTTCAGTTGTAAACACAGCCCTGAGTGACTAAGAATTTGTTTGTAACACATTTAGATGTGATGTAATTATAATTTCATTGCTTGTGGGAGGTAGATCCACTTTTCTATAGACTCTTCCAATTTTACTCTTTCCCTAAAAGAGTTTCCCTTCATGAGCTAATCATGAGTTGGATTTTGTCCATCCTTATGGTATGCAAAGTGGTTACTTTTGTTTCAACAGATAAAGATGAAAGTCAGACCTGTTTTTTTCATGCTAGTCTCCCTAGGTGTGACATATCTGCTCATAGACCTGCTTAAGTAGCAAGCATATATTTAGATATGTGTCAACGAAGAATTTATAACCTTCTGCCAAAACTTGTTTGTTTTTGTTTGTTGGGGTTTTTTTTCCTCCCAATCCTTTTAAAGACATTCACTATAAGCATCCATTACTGAAGTCCTTAGTAGATATTCTATAGACCATCAGGCCAAATTGCTCTGTAGGATCAAATACCCCAAGCTTTACTAAGTCTTGATGTACTCAAAAGGAATTTTGTTCTAATAACTTTTAAATGAAAATGCTTGCTGACCAAATTCTAGCAAAGACATGGGTTGCTGTGAACTGATTTCTGAGTGAGATAAGTCCCTGTTGGTGTCAGTGAGAGATCTCATTAAGCTCTCCTTTGTCATTTAATAGTTTGACAACACTACAATGTTTAAAAGAGTATGATTATGACTTTTTGTATCATATACAATACTAGTTAGCAAGATCTTTCTTTGACTGTTTGTTTTTAAAAGGAAACTTATAAAATGCACTTCCATTCTTGGACAGCATTATTTCTGGAAATACGTCTGCCATAAAGATCAAACAAGAAGTTTTAGTTCTGTGATTTTATACTAGGTCTAGATTCTGGCTTTTGAAGCTGACTAGCCACAAAGAAATGCAGGTGATAGATCACAGTAAATCCGACTTTCTTTAAAAGCACTCATCCATAGCAAATTATTCTATCATAAAGATTCTGATTACTTATATTAATTTTTTTAATTAATTCAGTCGTTAATAAATCTCAGAGCATTTTTTCCTTCAAAATTAAAAAAGATTACTTAAAGAAAAAAGATAAAGCAAACTAGAAGGAGTAGGTTTAGCCTTTATAGAAATAATTTTCTCAAAGGACAACACTCCTGATAATGACAAATCTTGCAGAATTACCACTCAGTTCCTTACTGGAACACAGAGCATTGTGACTTCTGAGAGAGTCTTGAAAAAAATCTGTAGTTTGGTAGTTGCAAACAGAAATAGTATTAACACAGAAATACACAGATAGGACCAGTTTTTCCAAATTGGACATAAATTGTGCTTGTAAACCCAAAACATGGATGTAAAAAGCAGGAGGGATGATTTTGTGGTAAAAGCTCTGGACTTCTGTGTCCTGCTGAACAGATCATTAGATATGACTCAGTCCCTGCTTCCAGTCTGTGACATGGCTGTAACTACATAAGTATCTTAGAAGGATGTGGTGGAGATTTAAACTTAACAGTTCTGGTCACCCTGGATTATGTAGTTGGACAAAGAAAGTTACAGCCAGTGCTCCTACAGTCATACAAGAAACTCTTATTCAGTTTTTAAAGAAAGTCTGGTGCCTATGGAGGTACACAGTACATATTTACAGTAGCATTAATCATATAGCTCATGAAAGTATGCAGTACCATGGGCACAAGTTGAATGACATAATGATAATTATGATAGTTCATATCAGATGTCAAACTTTTAAAAATATGTTTATCTAAACTAGTTACCCGTGGTGACTCTACCTCATGCATAATTCTGAAAATTAGCTTGGTCTGTTCTACAACAGTTGTGTATAGAAGTAATCAACTCGAGAAAGATGGTTATGTGAGGAAGTTTACCTTTTTTTCCTGTTTCTTTTTTTTTTTTTTTTTTTTTTTAGATTGGGTCTCAGCTTCAACAGTATTTCTTCAGTTGAAAATGGCTCTCTTAACAACGTACCTCATCTGAGAGAGCTCCATCTGAACAACAATGAACTTGTCAGAGTACCTGGTGGGCTGGGTGAACACAAATATATCCAGGTAAAGTTTATCATACTGCCTCAGAGAGCAACAGTTGAAAGATTCTGAGTGGTATTTGTGTGGTTATTCAGTTTTGAGCAGAAACATATACAGTATTTGTTCAAAAGGTAACTTGATGCAAGTTTCATAAACTGTTGAACAGGCATGGAAAAGTTGCAAACAACAAAAAAGTCTCTTATTCTGATTTTTGTATGGGTGTGGCTATGGAGGTGTATAAATCTGGAGGTGTGCATTCGTTATCTCTGTGTGACTGAGGGGATGCAACAAGTATGGAATCGTGTACTTTGATTTCCTCTTTACTCAAAAAATGCTTTCAAAGAACATATCTTCTGAATTTTGTTTTTTTAATTCTACTCAGTGACGTTTTGCAACCTTTCCCAAGAACTTTCCCTTCGGTATCTCACAAGGCTGTGCCTTCAGGAGGGCAAAGAGATGCAATATGTATTTCACATCAGCAGTATTTTCTAGGTCTGTGTGGCTGGATAGCTAGAAATATGGCCTCTTGGAACCAATTAAAATCTGTCTTCACTTGAGTAAGATTTTACAGGAAAGCAAGCTCTCCAAGAATGAAGACTCCCAGATGTATATCACCACTTGCATGTAGCTTGGGAAAATTCATCAGAAATGGTGACTCTGGAGCAAAGCAATATTCATCAGCTCTTTTAAATCATTGTTAATGATTACTTTGGCTCCGAGTCCTGCACAGTTGCACTCATGAGAGTGAAAGTGTTAGAGCTAGAGAGAAACCAATTAGCACCAAATACATTCTTTATGTGCAGCACATGCTTCTGAACCACAGCACTTTATTAATAATTCCACCTCTTTGACTCCTGCTTTGGTTACAGTATGATCAAATGATACTTATGTTATTAGATTGCCTTGCACAGTTTCTGCTCTTTCTGTAGAAATTATTTCTAATTGGGTATACTCTAGGTATTTCAAAAGGTAAGCAGAATCAAGCATTTGTTTGGAGGAAAAAAAAAGGATATATTGTTACTCTGTATAACATTGCACAATATATACCAAGTATTTGATGTCAAATCAATTATCTTATTTGCCACAGTAGGTCTATTTTTCACTTCTGTACTTCTGTCCTTTTCAGGTGGTCTATCTTCATAACAACAAAATTGCTACAATTGGTATCAACGACTTTTGCCCTCTTGGCTACAACACCAAAAAGGCTAGCTATTCCGGTGTGAGTCTCTTCAGCAACCCCGTGCAGTACTGGGAAATCCAGCCCTCTGCTTTCCGATGTATCCATGAACGCTCTGCAGTACAGATTGGAAATTACAAATAGATGTCTAAAGATGGGGTTCGGTTGTGTTTCAGCTAAAGTACCTGTTGTAATAGGCCTGTTCAAAAAATTGTTGCTAACAATTAATGCCAAATACCAGAAGCTTCACTTTAAAGTGAAGATGATCCATTGATGTAGAGTAAATGAATCATTACAGATGTACAAGATCAAGTATACCATCAAAAAGAATTGCCAACTGTGCTTTAAACTGACTTATTTCAGCCTTCTTTTCCAGCATGCTTTCTGTGGTATTTTTCAGTTTGCTGAATGCTACAGGTTTTCAGATTCCATTGTATATGAGATTTGGAGTAAATATTTGTCAAACTATGATATTAAAAAAAAGATAGTGATTGAGGTTATTTTTATAGCCACACACATACAAAAATAGTAGAGGGAAAAAAGACGTTCAAATCATCTTGAGACTTGAGAAGGTGAGAGTTGCTTCCTTTAAACTTATTTCAAGCCCTAGAGGTTTAAATATATCCAGTATAACACTAAGCTAATTCTGAATGTATCTATTTAGCAGAGGCAAGTAAAGTTATTGCTAATGTCATTATTTTGGGAAAAATAAAATAAATTCATATTGTACGTGTAGTTTGCCATTCTTCTAGAGCAATGCTATTCAGGATTAGCCTAACAATCCTATTGAAAAAATAATGAGTAGTCTGCAGTACAAAACCTGTACCCTATGTCTGAAGCTCAATGACTAAATTTCTCCAGGGCAAATCCCTCTCACCTCGGTAACAAGAGCAGTTTAATGACTTCAGTGAGACTGCTTTGCAGAGCATGGTATCCAGATTTAGTCATTGGTATCAATCCATATATATATCTAAACCAAAAATAATAGCATTTCACTGTTCACTTGTTCTGCATTGTACATTTGTCAGCATCCTTTACTGTTTTTGTTTTTAAACAATGTTTCTAATTGTCAAGTAGAGATATGCAGGCTCCCCATCTGATGAATTTGTGGAATTTAGTTTATAAGCAAAATTGTAAGTATAGCAAAATATGAAGTGAAATAACAGCAAGGCCTAACTGGACGTTTCTGGGACATCATTCGTAGAAGTATCATCTTAGAGTGATTTGAAGCCCTCTGCAAATTGGGATTCTTCAACCCATGCTGCTTCTGGGTAGCAAGCACATCAAAGGTAGGCTGTACATTTCTACTGTCAATCTACAAAGCTAAACATGTACTCAATAAAAATGTCACCTTAAAAGAATCTTTTGCAGCCTCTTAATACTCCAAGGTAAATCTCTCTAATTTGTAAAACTTATATGTCATTTATATTAAAGAATAATGTAATACAGGCAAACTCCAAGGTGTTTGTCTTTATTTTCTGTTTTGATAGCATAACATAGTGTGTTAGAACTTTATATAGGATTAAGTCTTGAAAATTGAACATCTTTTGCATGGCGATAACTGAAGTAAGAGTAAGTTGTGTGAAATTCTCTTGCCTCAAGAAACTTATTCATGCCTAACACTCATAGGTATTTTTTTCTAGAAAATGAATATGTTCTCTTTACAGTTGTCATTTATTCAGGTAGTAAATAATTGGAAACAATTATGGATCACCAAAGCCGTTAAACAAAATAAGTGTGCTTTCACTCTTGTTAGCTATGTTCTTCATATAGCAGCCAAGGATTTCCCCAATTTGCATCCTTCTTTTCTTCTGAGTTTCGCATCTTTGGAGTGTTATTTTAAAATAAAAAGTAACAGTACATGATATTCTTCTGTCGGTGGAGGGAAAACCCTCCAGAAAATCAGCATTTTTTTCCTTTTGGTTCTTGGTTGGATATCTGCCAGCATACAGAGAGAGACTTCATGCTAAAAGCTAAGCACTAGCATTTCAATGGAGAACAAAGGTTTTTGTGTACACATTTCAAATTAGCAGATACAACTTACAGGAAGAGATTTATGCAATAAATAATAACAATTACTTATTGCATAAAACTTCATATAAGCATATACACAAGCTTCCCATTTCTCCCTCCATAGCTTTTAATTCTCTCCATACTAAGGCTTTTCTTTCAAACCAGAAGCAACTTTAAGTCCAGAAGAAAATATATGAGCCTGGTCGTCTTTTGTAATACCCACGGTATGTCCCATACCAAGCTTGTTGCCCTCTGTGCTAAAGCACAAGCTGTTCCTCATAAAGTACATTCCCCACTAACAACCAAGGGCTGCAAAGATAACAGGACTTTCCTGATTCCCAGTCCTGTGCAATAAAACAGAATAAACAAATCCTATAACATGAGACTTCAACAAGATCATCACAAATTCAAAAGGTAATCAGACTGTTGGTTTTCCATACATTGTGCAGACATACCTACAATGTCTGACTGATGGGACTCTATCCTCACACAGCATCTGCAAAGACTTCAAAGCAGTGGGAAGCCAATAGTTTTAAAGCTGCTTTTCATATAAATACAGAACAGATGGCTCTTCCACTTAAAACCAAACCAACGAAACAAAAAAAAGACAGAAAGAAAAAAAAAAAAAAAAAGAACTAACCCAAACAAACTATAAACAGTTGGGCAGAAAGAAATAAGAGAGATAAAGCTTCAGGCCCAACAGTGCATCTCCAATCCCCCCATAAGGTATGAAGATGCTAAACAGCCACAAAATAATCTGTAGGACTCAACACATAAAGGAATAAAAACCTTGTTTCCTGGTGCAGCCTTCTTGCATCCCTGGGCCACAGAGGGGTCACTGCAGGCATGGGCGTGACCATCTCTCTCAGGTGTGAGAATGGACCTTCCTAGGGATTCTGAAACAAAATATCCCTGTAATCTGAAAATTCAAGATGGTAGAAGCAAGAAATATGAGAATAAAAAGGGGTAGTGGCAGATCCTCAGCTTCAAGAATGATGGAAGCATTTATCTGACATACAGAGGCTTCTTATTTCTTCCACTGAATATAAAATAAGCACTTGCTTACCTTTACTTTTAAAACCAATTTTCTAATAATATTATTTTTAAAATTCTATCTTTTTATCCTAAAGAAGACAGAATAATAAAATTAGAGACTATATAAATTGGAAATTAAAATGGTGTCTTGAAGAAGTGATGCTTCTTTAAAGTTTTACTGCATTTTGATGGCAATACTGTGAACTTGATTTTTTGCTTTTGTATTATCCTTCCCAATTTGCCCAGGTGGCCAAGAAGACCAACAGCATCCTGACTTTTTTCAGAAACAGTGTGACCAGCAGGACTAGGGAGGTGATTGTCCCCTTGTACTTGGCATTGGTGAGGCTGCACCTTGAATACTGTTTTCAGTTTTGGGCCCCTCATTACAAGAAGGACACTGAACTGCTGGAGCATGTCCAAGGAAGAGCAACAGAGCTGGTGAAGGGTCTGGAGCACAAGTTTTATGAGGAGCGGCTGAGGGAACTGGGTTTGTTTAGCCTGGAGAAGAGGAGGCTGAGGGGAGACCTCATTGCTCTCTACAACTGCCTGAAAGGAGGTTGTAGTGAGGCAGGGCTCGGTCGCTTCTCCCAGGTAATGAGTGATAGGATGAGGGGTAATGGCCTCAAGTTGTACCAGGGGAGGTTTAGATTGGATATTAGGAAACATTTCTTCACTGAAAGAGTTATGAAGGATTGAAACAGGCTGCCTAGAGCAGTGGTTGAGTCCCCATCCCTGGAAGAATTTAAAAGATGTGTAGATGAGGTGCTGAGGGGCATGGTTTAGTGGTGGACTTGACAGTGTTAGGTTAATGGTTGGACTTGGTAATCTTAGAGTTCTTTTCCAACTAAAACAATTCTATGATTCTATGATTTTTTTCTTATTTTTTTAATTAATGTGATATCCCTCAGATTTAGGTTTTCAGAAAGTATATATACTTTTTTTTTTGTTAGCAAAACCATATATTGCTAAAGAATGTTATTTTTCAAAACTTGTCTGAAATCAATTAGTCCCTACATATATGCTTGTCTTTTAAGGCCAGAAGGGAGCTGGCTGGTTTCTCCTAAAGTGCACCAGGTTACAGACAGTCATCATCTGATTGGTGATGTATAAATGACATTAAATCTAATTTTATTTACAGGGAAGGTTAAATCTCTGGCAAAAACATGTTGCTCTTATTTCCAAGCCTATAGATTTTTTTTCAGTTCCCTCCTCAGACTGCTTCTCAAGTCCTCTAAAAACTGCTCTTTGGCCTATAACCTGGCTTTTTTGATCTACCAGTGAACCACTTTTTGTTATAATCTCTGCTTATGTTTGCTACTTCTTTTAAACACAGTATTATCTACTTCAGAGTCATATATACAAATAAGCAGAAAGCTGAGAAATTGCTTTTGTTCGATGCTAGCATTAATTTCATGCCTTTATAATTTCATATGCAAAATAACTAGAAAAGATTAGAAAAGATCTTCTCATCCCACCACTACTCTGAAGTGCCATCTAGTGTCACAAGAGGGACAGTAACGTTACTGTTCACTATGAAAACCAGGAGGAAAGGTCTATGAGGCTTTATGAAAAGAGGCTACACACATTCACATACTTACTCTGCTGTTTTGCCTTTTTTTTTTTTTTTTAATTGGAGTGCATAAGTATGAAACCATTAGCCTTTCTGTACATCCAGAGTCAAATATTCTTGCTTTGCACATGGATGTGTTTTAGCTCAACCTCTGAATGTACACATTGCTCTGAAATCAGCTTTGAACTTTGCTACAGGATCTGGCCTACATCTCAGTAATTTTTTTTAAAAGAAGTGGCCTTATTTTCCATGGTTGGTACCAGGCTATTGCTAGGTGGTTGGGTTTTTTCCATTCCAAATTTTAGACCACCGAAGGGCTTTAGTCAGTGCTAATGTAGCTGAAAGTAGTATATTAAATACAAACAAAAATAAATTAAGGATCATGTTAGTGACAAGTTTGCACAGCACTGAAGGGGCAAGATGAACTGTGAGATGTTCTATATTAAGTACATTGACTTCAAACTGAAATAGTGGAACGAAAAATAGTTGATAAATTTCATCATAAAACATTAACAGTGCTCCAGCAGCTCCAGCTGCAACAGAACAAAGTATCTCTGCATCTCCTGAAAAGGCACAAAACCTCTTTTAGTGTTTGCATTAAACTCAGCACAAACAATCAATGAATACATTTGAAGTGATATAAAACAGCCTTTGGTCTCCTGCCCTGCTTCCTGCTCTGGAAGTTCAGGGCTGTTAGCATACTACAAGTGCCTGAGGATCAGCCTGAATGCAGACACTCCAGAAGGATGCTTACCCCGCCTGTTAAACTTCATACTTTCCTTTCTAAGATACAAAGCTGTGGCTTCTTCAAAACTGCTGTGTCAGGCTGTTCTCTTACTCAGTGTGTACATTATGCTGCTTGAAAGCCTGGGAGATTACCTCTTTGTGGATGTTTTAAATCAGCAGACTAGAAGAATATTAATACTCTGTTATTGCCTGCTTAAACGGGGACTTAAATCTGTGGAAGAACGAATGGACAAAACTATGAAATATGGTATTGTTTTAATCATATGTATATATATGGACACATATTTTTAGATTATAAAATAATATTAAAAAAATAAAGGAAACTAATAACAAAATCAGAGAATATACAGCATAATGAGAAGCAGTTGCGGTAGTGTTTCTGAATCCACATGTACAGCTGCAGCAAGCAACATAGTGAAGAAGTTTTTGGAAAATAACAGACACTGCAGGCTTTGCAGCTGCAAACATTTACCCACGTGAATAGTTCCAATGTTTTCAGTCAGAAGAACTGAAAGCTACAGATGGGCACTCAATTTTGAAGGGAAATTAAACAAAAGATGCCGTCCACTGTCTGAATACAAAAGGCAGCTTTTAATAAACAAACAAAAAACTGTCTAGACCACATCCATCCAGGAAAGTTTAATCCAAAGAATTGTTCCAGGTACTGCCTTTGTCTCAGACCCAGATGGAATCATAGAATCATAGAATCATTATGGTTGGAAGGGACCTCCAGGGTCATCAAGTCCAACCTTTATCCCATCATTTTCCTAACCATTAGACCATTAGACCATGGCCTCAAGTGCCTCATCAACCCATTTTTTGAACACCCCCAGGGACGGTGACTCCACCACCTCCCTGGGCAGCCTATTCCAGTGCCTAACCACTCTCTCAGTAAAGAACTTATTTCTAATATCCAACCTAAACTTCCCCTGACGTAACTTGAGGCCATTTCCTCTCGTCCTGTCATTAGCAATTTGGGAGAAGAGACCAACACCAGCCTCACTACAACCTTCTTTTAGGTAGTTGTAGAGGGCAATGAGGTCTCCTCTCAGTCTCCTCCAGGCTAAACAACCCCAGTTCGCTCAGCCGATCTCCATAAGGCCTGTTTTCTAGACCTCTCACCAGCCTCGTTGCCCTTCTCTGGACTCGCTCCAGCACCTCAATGTCCTTCCCATACTGCAGTGCCCAGAACTGGACACAGTACTCAAGGTGTGGTCTCACGAGTGCCGAGTACAGGGGCACGATCACCTCCCTACTCCTGCTGGTCACACCGTTTCTGATACAGGCCAGGATGCCATTGGCCTTCTTGGCCACCTGGGCACACTGCTGGCTCATGTTCAGTCAGCTGTCAACCAACACCCCCAAGTCCTTTTCCACCAGGCAGCTTTCCAGCCACTCTTCCCCAAGCCTGTAGTGCTGCATGGGGTTGTTGTGGCCAAAGCGCATGACCCGGCACTTACCCTTGTTAAACCTCATGCAATTGGCCTCAGCCCATCGCTCCAGCCTGTCCAAATCCCTCTGCAGAGCCTCCCTACCCTCAGGCAGATCGACACTCCCACACAACTTCCTGTCATCTGCATATTTATTGAGGGTGCATTCAATCCCCTCATCCAGGTCATCAATAAAGACATTAAACAAGACTGGCCCCAAGACCGAGCCCTGAGGGACACCGCTTGTGACCGGTCTCCATCTGGATTTAACTCCATTCACCACAACTCTCTGGGCTCGGCCATCCAGCCAGTTTTTAACCCAGCGAAGAGTCCACCTGTCTAGACCATGAGCTGCCAGCTTCTGCAGCAGAATGCTGTGGGAAACAGGGTCAAATGCCTTCCTGAAATCCAGGTAGACAACATCCACCGCTTTTTCCTCATCCACTAGGCGGGTCACCTGATTATAGAAGGAGATTAGGTTTGTTAAACAGGACTTGCCCTTCGTGAACCCATGCTGGCTGGACCTGATCCCCCTGTTGTCCTGCACTTGCCGTGTCATCTCCCCCAAGATGAACCTTTCCATAATCTTACCTGGCACCGAAGTCAGGCTGACAGGCCTGTAGTTCCCTGGATCCTCCTTCCTGACCTTCTTGTAGATGGGCGTCACGCTGGCAAGTTTCCAGTCGTCCGGGACCTCACCTGATAACCAGGACTGCTGACAGATGATGGAGAGCGGCTTGGCAAGTTCCTCCTCCAGCTCCCTCAGCACTCTCGGGTGGATCTCATCCAGCCCCATAGACTTGTGGGTGTCTAATTGACTCAGCAGGTCCTTTACTACTATTTCCTGGATTACGAGGGATTTATTCTGATCTCCATCCCAATCTTCCAGCTCAGGGAATTGAATACCATGAGGAGAACTGGTCTGGCCGTTAAAGACCAAAGCAAAGAAGGCATTAAGGACCTCAGCCTTTTCCTCGTCCTTGGTAACAATGTTCCCGCACACATCCAATAAGGGATGGAGATTCTCCCTGCATCTTTTTTTATTGTTAATATATTTATAAAAACTCTTCTTATTATCTCTTGCAGCAGTGGCCAGGCTGAGTTCTAGCTGAGCTTTTGCCTCCCTAATATTCTTCCTACACAGCCTAACTAAATCCTTAGACTCTTCCCGAGTAGCCTGCCCCTTCTTCCAAAGGTGGTAGACTCTCTTCTTTCTCCTAAGTCCCAGCAGGAGCTCCCTGTTCAGCCAGGCCAGTCGCTTTCCCCACCAGTTTGTTTTACGACACATGGGGACAGCCTGCTCCTGCATCTCTAACAGTTTTTTCTTGAAAAGAGTCCATCCTTCCTGAATCCCTTTGCCCTCTAGGACTGTTCCCCAAGGGACTTTCTCAACCTGTGTTTTAAACAGGTTGAAGTCTGCCCTTTGGAAGTCCATGGTGAGAGTTTTGCTGCCCCCCCTCCTAACTTGGCTAAGGATCGAGAACTGTATCATCTCATGATCGCTCAGCCCAAGACGGCCTCCGACAACCACATCGCCTACCAGTCCTTCCCTGTTTGTGAATAACAGGTCTAACAAGGCACCTTCCCTGGTGGGCTCACTTATCAGCTGAGTCAGGAAGTTATCTTCGACGCACTCTAGGAACTTCTTGGATTGTTTTCTCTCTGCTGTGTTATATTTCCAGCAGATGTCTGCTAAGTTGAAGTCCCCCACAAAACAAGGGCCTGCGACTTTGCAGCTTCAGCCAGTTGCCTACAGAACAGTTCATCGACCTCTTCGTCTTGGTCAGCTGGCCTGTAGTAGACTCCCAGCAGGATATCTGCTTCATTTGCCTTCCTCATCTTTATCCATAAACATTCGACTGGCTCATCACGCTTATCAATCTCCATACAGTCGAAACACTCCCTAATATAGAGTGCTACCCCACCGCCCTTTCTACCCTGCCTATTCCTCCTGTAGAGCTTGTAGCCATCCATTGCAGCACTCCATTCATGAGAGTCATCCCACCATGTTTCCGTGATGGCAGCTACATCATAGTTGTCGTGCTGAACGATGGCTTCCAGCTCCTCCTGTTTATTGCCCATGCTGCATGCATTAGTGTAGAAGCACTTGAGCCGGGCTGACGACTTCCTTACCAACTGTGGTCTGCCCCCTTTGGGTTCAACTCTAGCAGGCCCAGTTTTATCCCCTTCCCCCTTCAAAGCTAGTTTAAAGCCCTTTCAATGAGGCCAGCCAGCTCATTTGCTAGGATTCTTTTTCCCCTCTGAGACAGATTAGCTCCATCTGCCACTCGCAGACCCCGCGTAGTATAAAGCTCCCCATGTGAGAAAAACCCAAAATTTTTTCTGTGGCACCAGTCTCTTAGCCACTTGTTTATTAGGTGGGTCTTCCTTCCTCTATCAGTATTCCTCTCTTGCACCAAAGGAACTGAGGAAAGATAAATACTTGAAAATTATTATTTCTGGTGATAAATGGCATATTTTGCTTATATGCACAAATATTAATCAGTAGGTTTTGTTGCTCCAAGCATTTGGTAGAATGGACAGTAAAATATTGTCTATGTTTAGCCTCTACCTGGGGCTAAACTGTAGCAGTTGTTCTACCACCTGATGATCCCTCCCCAGCTGAGAAAGGGAATCGGGATAAAAAGGGAGAAGCCCCATGGGTTGAAGTAGAAACAGACTTAATGAAATAACAAAACTAATACAATCACCAATATAAAGTATATAAGTCTATACTCGGCCTTCTCATTAGGATCAGCAGCAGGAGCAGAAGGCCAAGAGAGAAGAGCCCCAAGAAAAGGAACTCCTCACCTTTAGTGAACTCACTCCTTTTATAATGAGCATGATTAAGTGGTATGGGATACACCTGTGAGTCAGCTTGGATCAGCTGCCTTGACTGGATCTCCCAGCTGACTCAGGGCTACTCATGGCCTGCCTGCCATGGCTGGCCCATGGGTCTGTTCCTGGGAAACCAGGACAAATATGAGCTGCTTTGTTCTGTATAAACGGTTACAATTTACAAAACTTTCTATTTTCATATCTAAGATGAAATCAAGCAAAATTCCATTTTTTCCCAGCTCTTTATCTTATTAACTCAACAGCATTGACATATATAATGTATGATAAATCATACTTACACCTTTTATGCATTTTCAATAGATTACACTACATAGTGTATTTGAGTGAAAATGCCTTAAGGATTCTGTTACTATTTTTCCAAACTTCAGTTTTGGAAAAGTTACATTATTGCTTCCAGTTGAAGACTTTAATTGAGATGAATTAGGCTAGTGCTTCTCCACACAGTAACTTTTTGAAAGTGTTCAAATCCCAGTATAAAAGCATGGAAAACAGGGACCACGTGTCTGCTACTAAATGCATGTTAGAAAGCCCTTTCAACAGGAAAACTCGGAACCAATTAAGCTAATCATGTAGTGTTCTGCTGATGAATCCTTTCATCTTTTAATTTAAAGGTATTGAATCTTTGCAGGAATCAAAAGATTATAAAGAATAAACCAAATTCCAGAGCGCAGGCAAAAAAACCCTAAATTCAAAATGCATAAAATAATCTTGACATGAAAGACAGAATCATTCTGAATATTGTTTGGTTATGCTAGAAACTCTAGACAATTGAAATGCTTAAAAAGACATATTCACTTCTGAGAATAATCCTTCAGAGGTTTGTCCATACACATCATTCTCATGTGGAAGGAAAAAGTGGATAAGTTGCAATAAAGTCTGGAAACAAAGCACTATCTTTGAAATGTTGGCTAATGGAAAGCGTTTGAGAGTTCCTAAACCTCGGGCAATTTAGTATTTCATCATGCCATCACCAAAATTAAACAAAAAAGATTAAACTTCGGGGTATTTTTTTTCTCTTCTATCCCTTAATGCTCATTTCCAGCATGAAGTTCTTTAAAGAGATGCCAGTCATTTTTGGTATATAGTAGGAGCCACCGCATGTGTAGGTTACAGAGAGATAGTCTGTGAATTTCTTTTCAACAGATGCAGATAATTGGATTGTTATGGAAAAAGTTAAGTAGTTAGGCTCCTTACTGCTGTCAAAGGACTTAATTACTGTGAAATGGTAATATTTCCTTTGAACTTCCTTGTCAGAATCCTGACCCCCAGGATTGTTGTGTTCCCTACATCTTAGGCAGTGGGAATGTGCTCATACTATGGAAAAATACAGCTGCACAATGATTTTATCTTATTCTGCAGAGTTGAAAAAGAAAAAGACAGCAGGAATAGGAATTTGAGAAGAGATATGCCATTTACCAAAGCTCTGCCTCACAGAGGAGGAAGTTGAGGATGCCTCCCACCCCCCTCCACCCTCCCTCAAAGTTCAAGTGACAGAGAGGAGATAAAAGAGCTTTCTAGCCACTTGGCTACCTCACAGACAGCTTTTGGGCTGGTATGAAAGCATGTGTATTACATGAATACATGTTTAACAAGGCCAAGTGTAAGGTCCTGCACCTGGATCAAGGCAATCCCAAGCACAGATATAGGCTGGGCAATGAGTGGATCAAGAACAGTCCTGGGGAGAAGAACTTGGGCGTGTTGGTGGATGATAAGATCAATATGAGCCAACAGTGTGTGCTTGCAGCCCAGAAAGCCAACTGTGCCCTGGGATGCATCCAAAGATGTGTGACCAGCAGGTCGAGGGAGGTGATTCTGCCCCTCTACTCTGCCCTCCTGAGACCCCACCTGGAATACTGTGTCCAGCTCTGGAGCCCCCAACACAAGACAGATATGGAGCTGTTGGAGAGAGTCCAGAGGCAGGCCACCAAGATGGTCAGAGGGCTGGAACACCTCTCCTATGAGGACAGACTGAGAGAGTTAGGCTTGTTCAGCCTGGAAAAAAGAAGGCTCTGGGGAGACCTCATAGAAGCCTTCCAGTACCTGAAGGGGGCCTACAAGAAAGCTGGGGAGGGACTTTTTACAAGGGACTGTAATGATAGGATGAGGGCTAATGGGTGGAAGCTGAAAGAGAGTAGGTTTAGACTAGATATAAGGAAGAAGTTCTTTACCCTGAGGGTGGTGAGGCACTGGAACAGGTTGCCCAAGGAAGTTGTGGATGCTCCATCCCTGGAAGTGTTTAAAGCTAGGTTGGATGGAGCCTTGAGCAACCTGATCTAGTGGGAGGTGTCCCTGCCGTGGCAGGGGGGTTGGAACTAGATGATCTTTGAGGTCCCTTCCAACCCAAACCATTCTATAATTCTATGTGAACCTCATGAAGGTCAAAGCAATCCCAGTATCAGTACAGACTGGCTGATGAATGGATTGAGAAAAGTCTTGCAGAGAAAAATCCTGCTCTAGCAGGGGGGTTGGACTAGATGATCTTCGGAGGTCTCTTCCAACCTCTGCCATTCTGTGATTCTGTGACTTGGAGATACTGGTGGATAAAAAAATTAGATATGAGCTGGCAATGTGCACTTGCAGCCCAGAAAGCCAATCACACCCTGGGCTGCATAAAAAGAAGTGTGGACAGCAGGTCAAGGGAGGTGATTCTCCCACCTACTCTGCTCATATGAGACCTGGAATGTGGTGTCTTGTCACATATAGAGATTGCTCTGAGACAGATTAGCTCCATCTGCCACTCGCAGACCCCGCGTAGTATAAAGCTCCCCATGTGAGAAAAACCCAAAATTTTGTCTGTGGCACCAGTCTCTTAGCCACTTGTTTATCAGGTGGGTCTTCCTCCCTCTATCAGTATTCCTCTCTTCCACCAAAGGAATTGAGGTGAACACCACCTGGGCTCCCAATCCCTCAAGTGATCTCCCCATAGCACTGAAGTCTTTTTTAATTGTCTTCAGATTCCTCTCAGAAACCTCATCACTACCAACTTGGACAACTAATAGTGGGTAGTAGTCCATAGGCCGGATGAGACTAGGGAGTTTCTTAGTGATATCCCTAACCCTGGCCCCAGGGAGGCAGCAGATCTCCCTGTGGAGCGGCATATGGGGGCTTCTGTTCCTCTCAGAAGGGAGTCACCAACTACAATTACCCTTCTTTTCCCTTTGTTAGAGCTGGTCCTAACTTGTGGGGGAGACCGACTTACCTTGGGTGACTCCTCTGATGGACCCTTGTCTCCATTTTGGTCTGTTTGTCCCTCTATTTGCCCCTCCATTTCGAGAGCCCCATACCTGTTCTGCAAGGGTAGCCGGGAAGGGGATGGAGGCCGAGGGGGGTTTCGCCTGCCTCGCTGGGCAGGGACCTGTTTCCATTCCCCCTCATCTCTTAGGTCCTCTTCCTGTACCCGATGGCAAGGGAGGAGGGGATCCTCTCTCTCTAGGGGAGCCTCTACCCACTGCCCTGCCCTCAAGGATGGCAGGGCCTGACTCCACCGATCTATCTCCCTCTCACACTCCCTTATTGTCCTCAGCCTTTCCACCTCCTCCTTTAGCTCCATCACCAGGCTGAGCAGATCATTCCCCTGCTCACAGCGCACACAGCCCCCTGTTCCCAGGGGGATGCTGTGGCATTCCCTGCAGCCTGCTGCCTGCACAACTGCATCCTTTCCTGGGAGCTCTGTCTGGGTTCCCACATCCAGTTTGGTCTTCCTCTGCCTGGTGGAGACCATTGTTCTTGCAGTGCTAACTGCCCCCAGGAGCTGATCTCTGCAGCAATCAGTTGTTAGCACCTCAGCTCCTCGCTCCCCTCCCCAGTTCACGGCCCCTCAGCGCCTTCTCCACACCCTGCTCGTGGGAACCTCCCCGGGCAGACTGCCGTGCCCCGTCACAGCCCTGCCCCGCTCCTGTCTGCCCGCTCCTGTTCCTCTCTCCCTGGAGCTCGGCTCTCTGCTCAGCTCTCCCGGCTCTCAAAACCCCTGAAATTCGCCTTGTTTTATCGCGATTCCCTGCTCTGCTGCGGGACAGCCCGCCCTCGGGCTGTGTCCTCGGCAAATGACGGTTAACGGCGGTCAGACCGTGCCTGCTCCCAGTAACCTGTGCTGGCATGGAGTTCCAGATGCATCAGCAGCAGATTTTGGGGGAAGCCCACATCCAGGCTCCTCTTCTTCAGGAAGCTGCTAGGGTTCTCCAGCCCAGATACATCCTGTACCATGACTTTTCATAAAGATAAGCCATTTGATAGCATACAAAAAAACCTGATCTGCACCCACAACCATTACAGTCAAATAAAATTAAATACACGAGAAAGTTTAAAAAGGCTTGAGCATGCTTTCTATATGCACATTTCAGATTTGTCCCCACCCGACTTCATAAGAAAGAGCTTTCATCCCATAAAAAGGAAAGACATCCACCATTTAGAGATAAGGGAAGGTTCTTACGGAAACATTAAGACCCACTTTAAACAGTTACTGTCTTACTGCATTATTTTTTGGCATTGCCTGGTGAAAATAACATCTCATCCAAGCCTTAAGATGCATTCTTGAACTACATCCATGGAATAAGAAACAGACAACGTAAAGCTGAGTAGTTCCAGATTCTGAAAAACAGGAGAAAGCTGTAAGTTCAAAAATGAACAAATATATAAAGTGAGTTTACAGTTTCTGTTGAAAAACCATTCCGGGGATATGTTTTTGTTAAACAAACATACATTCAATCACCAAAGAAAATCTCCAGACCAAATAAATTCCAGTGCTTTGCAGAAGAAACTTTGAACTCGATATTTAATGTTGTGGAAAAGGTTATAATTCAAAGATAATCCTGCATCTTTGGTTCTGATCCTTAAGCTAAAATTTTATTAAGGATATTTTACTGTGGACATAAGATAAAGAAAGGCAGAAAAATGAATGAGTCACTTGGCTGAAGAAGCACAGCAGCACTGAGGTTTTAATGCTATTTGTCAGCTCATGTCTAGCAGTATAAAATAAGTTGGAAAACAAAAGTCTGTTTGTAATTTGTTTTACAATCTTAAAGGTTTTCCCTGTAAAATAAAAAAATTCCTTGTGCAAGGGTATGGCTAGTGGTCTAAACTTTCTCAGGTTTGCGGAACACTGATCATTCTCTCATCCCACAGGAATAACAGATGGGTTGTCCTTGTAGAAAATATGGTATCCACCTGCACTTCATTAGAAAGCTGCATTTTTGTACATGCCACACCACAAGATCACCATGATGACATAGCAGCTTCAGAGAACAGCGTGACTAGGGCTTTTTTTTTTTTTATCCCCTCTTGTAACACAGAGGATCTGGCAGACTTTTACCTCCTGACACTGTTTACAGCATATATTGGTCGATACAGTCCTTTATTGCATCTGCTCTGGGAATTAAGGAAAGCAGCTTCAAGGCAGTAAGGTAAGTGCTGCTGCATGTTTTAACTGTAATGTTCAGCTGTTTAAATGTAGCTGTAATGGGAATGTGAAAACATGTCAGGATAAGTTTGCCAATTTGTAAATTGAACACAAATCAACAGTTGCTTAGAGGATTCGCTTTCTCATTTTCCTTAAAACAACCTTACATATTTTGTGCAACAGTACTGCACTTTTTTACAGTCTAGTTTGTCCTACTTCAAAAGAAGAGTTTATGTACAGTACAATGAAATTTTTTAGACTACTCACTGCTTACATATTCATTCATAATCTATTGGTAAGAGCTCTACAAACTCCATTTGTTAAATTATTTTCCTTCATTTTACAAAAAGACAAGGCATCCTGATTTTTAAATAACTAATCAAGTAAAAAATGAGAGGAAAATTATAGGCACTTTGAAATTCTTAGTTAATTTTAAGGTACATTTTAAATATACTATTGAAACTTTTAAAAATTAAATATTTTGCAAACTATATAAGAACTTATTCTGCAGAATTAAGGTATATTTAGTTTAAGGATGATTGAATGATAAGCTTATATTAATTTTATTTAACAACTACTTTAAAATTAAAGTAGTATAGACTGGCTCCAAAACAGTTTGAATAGTTTGTCTACTGTAGTAAGCATTTTTCCAAAATCGTGGATTTGCCATTTAGTATGTTTTGGCAAGTTGCCTGAGCAACTTCACAAATATTTTCCCAGGTATTTTACAGCATAACTGGTTAGAACAAACACAGGCAATTAGTTCAAGCATGCCTATAAGATAAATGTTTAAGAATGTATTCTGATTTTATCTTTTGGATTCATATAGTTCAGTGCAACAAACAAGCACGTGTATACATACTATTTACCTTTTACACTTCTGACAGAAAAACATTTAGATACGTGAATGGGAAATCCATCAATAAAACAAGTTAACTACACTACATATATACATTACTGTGGTATTATATGTCATACACATGCTCATATGCCCTAGCTCTATAGAACTGTCACCTACATTTTAAAATGTTGTTGATAAAATAATTCAAACCACTTGCTATCTAACTTTTAAAATTACTTCTAGGGTACTGCAGAGCAGTCAAACATTGTATACTATTTAAAAGGACTGTCAGCCTATTATATCAGTAATAAAATTTAGCATTACAAATATAATTTGAATCTAGAAGAACAATAGAACTTGAATTTAAAATAGGTTGTTTATGCTACTTTATCAGTGAGACTCTAAAATGATACAGATGTGTAAAAATGTCACTGTAAGACCAAAGAGTGTAGCCCAAGAAGTACATTACACTCTGTCTTAATACAGAAGCAGTCAGTCTAATGTTTAGTACCTAAATAGGACCAGATTTTGAACTGTAGTGTCTTTGCTTTCAGAGGAGCTGTACTTATTTATACCAGCAGGGGACTGAAGGTTGACTTTGCACGTTCTCATGAAGTAATGAAGAACAGACAAAGGAAATTACACTGATAACTCGTATTTCAATGATTGCTCTATTCCTATGGTTTGTAATTAGATAAATTCGATGGGATCAAAACCATGGAAAAGATATGCAATTGTCCTCCTTATTCAGAGGACAGCAGTTTAATATCTAGCAGAAGGACTTTGTGGGTAATTGACTGGAGATAACATGAGAACACTTTTTACAAAATCTTCATGCTGCCCTGCCTATAGGTACTTTAGTTGAGATTATTAGATGACTAGAATGTGATGTGGCTTTTATCAAGTCAATAAAAACAAGGAAATTTAGAACTAGGGAAGACTTTCTATGGCCCTGCTTTTTAACACTAGGTATTCGGTGTAACACTAAACAACACCAACAGCAAGACTAAGTTACTCTGCTGGAAGATTGCCCAGATCTGAGATCAATATCTGGTGGTCTGTTTACAGGCTTCACATACTTTCTGAAATTACTTGAGAGCAAAAAGTTTCTAAGGATTTTCTTAATCTTCTCACTCTCTGAACAGTAGCTGAGTACACTGAGCCTTGTCTTTTACTGGTGAAAATCAAAGCTCACTGACTTCAGTGATGCTAGACCCACTTTTCCAACACAACATCTTGTGGGGTATCTAACAAGAAAGCTATGCCCTTGAAAGTAAAGTGAGACCACTCATATTGGATCACAGCAAAACATCCCTAAGGACACTGAACATCCTTTTGCTGTATGTGAACTGGAAGACCAACTATGTGAAGCCAGTGCTTTGTTTTTCTATTGATTTAGAAGGGTCATGCAACGTAATCAACATATTTATTGTTGTATATAGAATTTGCAAGAACATTTGCACTATCTGAAATTCAGTCATTTCAGATCCATTGTAGATCCATATTAGATAGAGTATTCTCATGCATACATATGCAGTGTTGGTTGTTTGACATGTCCAGGAGAAGATGCTATGTATTTCTATTTGTTCTGTAGGTGAATATGAAACTTAGTGGATCATGCTTTACTCAACATGATCCATGAGAAGATATTTCAAGCTACAGGCATCTTAACAACACACTATACAGAAGATCATTACCCTCAATTTGTAACTTCCCTGGCTCTTTCAGATTTAACTCAAATTGCCACATATTATTTCGATATGAGGCAATTCATTATGTTAGGAATGCTTGACAGAATTTCAATGACAGAACTGCCTCTGAAGATGGCCTTCAGCAAAACTGAAAACTCTTCTGTGCCAAGTTTTAAAAACTTGGACTGTATCATTCTTCTTGTGATTTAACGAATGAATGCAGGAAGATATAAAGAATGTCTTACTTACAAAGGTAGAATGGCCTGCAATTTTGCATTACAAAGGCAGATTATAACAAGACAGGGACTCTAAGTTTATAGTAGTAACAATACAATACTAACAAACCAACAATTTTTTTCTTAATTAATAGCTTTAAACAGGAAGCCTAAATCAGTTAGTTTTTAATGATAATTTTTATGTCATAAAATTTCAAATATTGCTGAAAGAGAGAAAAAATTAAAGTTATAACTTTTTTATTCTCTTTCACCATACAGGGCCAAGACACATTGCAAAGATGACTTTAAACTCCCTACCCATCTTCCTGTTATTGATTAGTGGCATTTTTTGCCAATATGACTATGGTCCTGCAGATAATTATGGTTATGATCCTTTTGGGCCATCCTCAGCAGTCTGTGCCCCAGAATGTAATTGTCCTTTAAGCTACCCTACTGCCATGTATTGTGACAATCTTAAACTGAAAACCATTCCAATTGTACCAAGTGGAATAAAATACCTTTATCTTCGAAACAATATGATTGAGGGCATTGAAGAGAACACATTTGATAATGTAACAGATCTACAGTGGCTGATCCTGGATCACAACCATTTGGAAAATTCGAAAATTAAGGCAAGAGTCTTCTCTGAACTAAAGCATCTGAAGAAACTTCACATTAACTACAATAATTTGACTGAAGCTGTTGGACCACTCCCCAAAACTCTGGATGACCTGCAATTAAGTCACAACAAGATCACAAAAGTCAGTCCTGGTGCACTTGAGGGGCTGGTGAATCTGACTGTCATTCACCTCCAGAACAACCAACTGAAAGCAGATTCTATTTCTGGGGCTTTTAAAGGCCTGAATTCACTTTTGTATCTTGACTTAAGCTTCAATCAACTTACAAAGCTACCAACAGGACTGCCTCACTCCTTACTCATGCTGTATTTTGATAATAACCAGATCTCCAATGTTCCTGATGAGTACTTCCAAGGTTTTAAAGCCCTGCAATATTTACGTTTATCCCACAATAAATTAACAGATTCTGGAATACCAGGCAACGTCTTCAATATCACATCGCTGGTTGAGTTGGATCTCTCCTTCAATCAGCTGAAGAGCATTCCAACTGTCAGTGAGAACCTTGAAAACTTCTACCTCCAAGTCAACAAAATTAACAGTGAGTTAAATTTTCATATTTTCATTCATTCTTACCACAGTCTAGACAATGATGGTTAATGCAAGTATCTGAAAGGGTAGATAAACCAGTCTGAAGAAATAGTACTGGTTAGACTGTTAGCAAACTGACATTTCTCTGACTGTTGTCCACACTAGTGTTAAAAGACAGACATTTATCTGATAGCTACTCAAATTAACCTTAAAGAGAGGAAGTTCTCTTTTCATACTAATGTGGTATTATTGGTCAAATTCTTGTCTCCTGTAAATTGGAGTAATTCTATAGAAGCCAACGGAGTTGCCTTATACAACTGAGAAAAAATAACCAGTGGGAAGAGTTTTTTCAGTGTGGAAGATGATGTTCAGAATTCACAAGTCAGCAAAAAAAGACAGATATCAGCTGAGGATCTGACTATGGTATGTGTAACCTTTCAGAAGGCTGGCATTGAAAGTGCTGAAGGGAGGAGAGAGGGAGAACAAATTCATAAGGTATCAGGCACAAGGCACAGTGAAAATGATACAACTAAGTATCTGTCTTTCTCTCTTTCTTCCCTTCTCTCATGCATTATCCCTCCAAACCTTTCTTGAAATCCAAGGAGCTGTCCCTGTTGTTTTTTATTTTCATTCCCATTTCCCACATCATATGAACAGGTGGCAAGCTTGTCTCCATTCAAGCATGATTTGAAAAAATGTTCTTTTTGAAGTCAATAAATGTCATACCTTGCATGAGTACATGGAGGTTTCTACTGACACAGGGCTTTTATGAGGCTGTCCTAATCCTGGGGTGGGAAGGAGGTGCTGGAGAGCTAGAGAGGCCTCACGATCGTATCAGAAGCTCTCCAGCTGCACCTCTGTCAGTGGCAGTCCCTGATGGAGAAGCAGATCTGTCAAACATAACAGTGTTTCTGCAGGGGGACTTACATCATCTTAGTCAGCATAAAGTAAACCATAAAACCCTCTCTTCTGTTTGCCTGCTTTTATCCATCAGGGGGTTTGGATATCAGTGTTAGCTATTCCATACATAGCTAACTCCATACAGATGTAGCCTTTAAAGTCAAATATTTTAGTGCAGATCTTACCAGACAGAGAGCTAGACCTTTTGAAATATTTTGTATTTACTATGCTTCACATTTTCCTCAATGTTATGATTTTTTCCCACATTTTGATAAGGGGAAAAAATGAGTTAATGCTTTCCACCTGAGGCACCACATATAGCGAATTGTAAAACTCTATCGTATATTGTCATACTCCTAAAAGAGCTAACAGTAATCACAGAATCATCTAGGTTGGAAAAGACCCTGAAGATCATTGAGTCCAAGATGTTGTTTAATTTCTTGTGAGATATATGAGGCAATTTTCCCTGGCTGTTCTGAGCCTTCTGCAAGATACCCAGGTACTGAGTTTGCTTTTCATTCACATTGCCAAGGACTTCTGAGTCAAGGAGTGTGACAATTTAATTTTGCAATGAAAGCTGTATTTCCAGAGTACTGGTCAGCAGCAGAGGGGGATGGTGTGAGGAGTAGATGTGCACCAGCTACTGCTGCACTGTCATTGCTGCCCTATGGACTGATGCAAGAGAGCTCTGATTTACTGTTTTTTGCTTAACCATAAGATCTAGCAGACTTCAATAATAAATTTTCTTGACTATCTAATTTCATAGGCGTAACACTGTGTTCCCCAAGATGTTAATGGACAGTCTGTGATAAGTTTTAATTAGCCACAAGCATTTCACTTTTATGAAGTACCAGATAAAGGGTGATCAGAACCTTTGCAGTTCACTATTCATTACTCCTGAAATACAGCTGTGAGTGCTTAGTCTTTCTAAAAATTGAGTATATTGACCTTTTGAGTATTCGAATTGCAAACAAATTTCTTTTTTTAATAAAATGTTATAATTTGCCAGAGATTCATGTAAAGAGGACTAAGCAATGCCAGCTTCCCTTCCATACCATGGCTCATGGTACACATATACTGTGAAAAAGTATATTATATTAGGGGTAATGATAATTTGTCCCAAAATGTATAAAATGTATAATCTTTCAGATTATGCTTACATATCTTAAAGTTTTCACTTATACTGAAACCTGATATAAATACATTTCTCCATAGTACTTAATTTGTTATTGTCTTCCTTTTTCTCAGGTACCCTTAGGCGAACAACACTTATATTAGAAAGAGTAATCTGGTTTCAATCCTTTTGATATTATCAGAAAGAAAGGAAATATTTCTTTAAATTATTGTCCATGAGTTTCATCCTGGCTTGCTACAGTCATTATGTGTTGCCATACATAAAAAATTACCTGTTTGAGAAATACCCTCATTTGAGCGATTTTGAGCTTTTTGAACAAGAGTTGATTAATATACAGATAAAAAAATTTTGTAGCAGAATTGGCTTCACTTCAGTATACTTTCTGTCTTTGTGATGTGAGGAGCAGTGGGCAAAGTGGATAGCAAACTGGAATGAAGATAAATTCAGAGTAACTTCTCTGATCTTTAACTAATAAATTGAAGCACATCCATTATATTGAATGTAAATTAGGTATCAACTATATACTCCATCTACTGTACTTGATGCTAGTTGGATCTCGAAGCGAGCATAGGACCATGGAAGGTTTATAAAAGCCTTTGCTTTCTCCATACCTCAAACGTAAACTGTAAATTCTAAAATGAAACTTATTTTTTAGTATTTCTTATTAGTAGTATTTTAAGTGTGGAATTTTCTGTTTAATAACAACAGTATTTTGCTACCATGCTTTAAGATGCCATTTGGATTATATATATGTACACACACATATATATATACACACACTCACACACTTGTTTACGGAATCCTCAAGGTAAAAAGAAACTGCAGAATGGAAAAAATACAGGAATTAAAGAGGTTCAGTGATACAAAAAGAGTGCCGCGATTGAGAGACGGGACGCAGCTTGATGCAAGCAAAATGTCGATTTATTGTGCACAACCATTTCTTTATATATGCCCACACCAACTGCGTGTTCCAGATTGGTCTCCTGAACACACACTGTCCACGTTGCTGCATCCGATTGGTCAGCAATACACGGTCACGCTAGCAACCTGATCTTATCTCGAGGGCAAAGTCCTTAAGGCCTTTCAGGCAGGGCGCCTGAAACTTGTTTATCTCAGTGTTCAGGTTTTACCGCATTCCTTTCCCATTGTTTATGGCCTACAAGTTCCAACACGTCCCCGCCTATCAATTGAGCAGCACTAGGGGCTCTGCTCTCCAGGCCCCGTCCCACAAAAGAGTCCAAAGTCAGACTTCTCTGTACTTCATTTGTACTTGTAAAGGATTAGGGAGAGAGTTGTTGCTTCCACATGAAGCCCCAAGAAGATACCATGTGAATGGAGTATAACAAGGGGGAATGAAAAAATGTCTCAGAGGGCAGTTTAAGGGGCCACATATTCTGCTGCAGTCTATTGACTGGATCAGCATCTGTACCATAACTATAGTTATTCTAAACAGAGTTAGTTATGGAGGTGCTTTATGGTCTTTTATCTGGCTCACTCCACCAATCCCCAAAGGATTTTTTTGCAATGGCCCATGCAGAAATGACTCACATATGATTACTGTAGGACTACAAACCAGCAAGTATGAATACGGGACTTCAGATCCCATTAGAATTGCCCACTGTATTGCACGTCTGAACAAGGAATCTTTGCACAGCTAATCTTCCTCTCAGCTAAAGACTGCTTACACTCCTGATGTACAAGAGGTATACTCTTACCTAGCACATAGTAAAAAATTAAATCTGTCTAAAGTGTTTCTATGCTCCCATTTTGTGGTATGGGTATGGCTATGGGAGAGGAGATGCCTGTTCCTAGTAGTTTTGTTGGGTTTTTTTCCATACATTTCAAATATTCAGGTAGTCTGTTAGAATATCATAATATCTTACGGTGGCAGACACTTCTAGAGAGAAAATAATTGTTGAGATGAAAATCCAATTTTCATTCAATCCTCCTTATTCTCTCAGTGTCTGGCTCACGCAGGAATTCTGTGTTGGGAAAGTATGAATGCCACACTAGTGGCAAACTTCCAGGTACACTGCCTTTGAACATGAATATTATAAATTCAGGAAGACATTTTAACACCTGCAACATCAGTAAGTGTAATAAAGGAGGAAGTAAGCTACTGACCTATTTCAGAGCAACAGTGCGCTAGTCTCACTGACTGCAGTTCCCAAACAGATCATATAGGTAACAGCACATCAAGTGCATTCACAAGACTCATTTATTTTCTGCTAAGGGATACTGCAATTAGAAAATAAATATTTTTAATATGTTTCTAATAACTGACAATCATTGAACTGTATAAAAAAAATAATACTCAATTGCAGCGTGTACCAAATACTGGAGCCAAATCCCACTGAAGTCCATGACAGAGCTCCTTTGACTTCTGTGAGGACTAGATCTACATTCAGTTCCACAGTGGTTTCAGTCTCATAGATAGTCAGCACAGATAAATATTTTGGTAACACAGATACATTTTGTGGCTTACATGCATCAAGTTTACATCCTTTAATTAGTTAAGCATCTACCCAACTTGTATAAGCATACCTTATTTTGCATCAAATATTAGTATTTATGCTCAAAAGTAACAATATGGGGAAAAAAAATGCCGGCCTTCAACAAAAATATACTTACTGTGTTATTCCTGAACGACAGGAAAATGAAAAAAAAAAAAATCTATATTAGAATTCATGTTTATTTTAATCTTTACAAATTGCATCCAATCTGCAGGAAACTAGACCTAAATAGTTAATGGTATAGTCTGGAGGCCAAACAAATGAGTTCAAAGTCTCAGGAGCTTATGTTTTCATTCAGCAAAATTCCATATAGATCTAATCCTATAAACATCTCTCAGATTATATGATCCTAACTCACAAGAATTATCAGTTCACTTCAGCTGGTATATTTGTAACCAAAAAAGTAAGAGAATTGGTCTGCATTCTTAAAATGATACTATATTGCAATATTGAAATATGGACTGCCCAACAAATGTTCAATTAAGGATGCATTTCATTTCTCACCCTTCCAAAAGAAGTCTGTACAATACATAAAATTTAGGAAATGGCTTTGATTTTCTTTAATCAAATTGATGATCAAGATCTAACATTTGAAATGATCAAACATTTCATGAAATGATCTAACATTTCCTTAATCCCTACTCAAAACAACTTATCTTGTGAAAGATAGATACACAAATCTTTACCTATTCTTCCACACCATATCTCTGTGTTCAAATAATTACCTAAGCTCTCATGCTTTAAAGAGATGTCTCTAAAGATGAGTGTACATTTATACTTAGTTTATGTTTCATCAATGTTTCATCAATTATAGCAGATTATCGTATTGCCAGTTGTGAAAGAATCCAATTGAAGTTAAAGTGGAGATATGAAAGATACTTCCTTCACTTCCTTCAGTGCTACAACATGATCATCACATTTTCTTAGATGAGTTAAATAGTAATGTAGAAAAGATATATAAGGTGGTGTTTTCAAAGTCCATAAATGACTGATGACTGGTATTAAAATGGTGTCCAACTTTGAGAACTCTATCCTGATTTCTCAGAAATTATGACAGCTAGTCCTTGCAACCTAAAAGCAACTGAAAATATGAAATTTGTCTGTATACTGGTGAATGGATTCATTGAAGGAGTCCCTTGAAAAATATATAAAATATTTGAAGGAGTCCTTTTAAAATATTTTCTGTATGAATTTACTTGATGTCAATGGCCCAAAGAAGAACAGGTCTCACAGACTGCTTCTTTAGTAGTGACGGAGCTTTTCTATAGACTAAGCCTCTGTCTGACCCAAAGGAATCACAGGTGAGAATGAAGGACCATCTTTGCAGAATTGCAATACAATGTGGTGTGTAGGGGGACATCAGGTTTATTCACATACATTCTCTCTTGATAATAGATCTTATCTGCATGACAGAGGTGTATAATATGTATATGTATGTTCTTACGTATACTGAGCACAGAATTTCTCTGCTTTGTGTAATTTCTAGCTTACAGTTAATACTGCTCATAAAATACAAGATATAGTTTTCCATTCAAGACCTGTCTGGTTTTATGTGAATCAAATAATAATTCAACTGAATAGAGACTATATATACTATGATACAAAATTTACAATAATTATAAATATTTTTTTTTTTTTATATTTATACTCACCTTCTAATGCTGCTGTTCTAGAAAGATTCAATTACACAATTTAAATGTAAAACTCCTCCCCAGCTCCAAACTTTATTTTGAAACTAGTAAATCAAAATGACACATTCAAAATAATATTTCACACAGCAGGCCATTGGACTGCCTGTTCTTAAAGGTAAGACTGTATCATGGATTCAATTTCTCCAGAAATTTCATACTTCCTTCAATATCTTACGTTGCATTGTTTTACCCTTCCATCATAATGTACCCAGTGTGATAGATTCCTCCCTCTGCATCTCCAGTTGTTTTTTGGTTTTTTTTTTTTGGTTTTTTTTTTTTTTTTTTTCCTTTTTTTTCTAAATGCCAGATTAGACTTCTATATAAAATCTGAAGTCTTAAAAAATCAAATGGGTACTGAGAGCACATGGCACCTGAAAAACTCAGTCTTGAAATTCTGAACCTCTCACAACTAATGGAAAGAACCTCTCCTGACACAAGACCCTCAAGTTCCAGTAAACTCGTGGAGAATCATGTCTATGGACATGAAAAATACTGAAAAAAAAGTAGAATAAATTTAAGGTCACAATTCCACATAAAATTTAAAAAGCAGAAAAATAATGGATTTTTTTTTTGGTTTTTACTAATTATTCATGCTTACTCTTATTCATGTTCACTGTGTTTCAGAGTTCCCATTGAGCAGCTTCTGTAAGGTTGTTGGGCCAATGACCTATTCCAAGATCATACATTTGCGCCTGGATGGAAACAATCTCACTCGGGCTGACCTGCCACAGGAGATGTACAACTGCCTTCGGGTGGCTGCTGAGATTTCACTGGAGTGAGATATCTGGGAGCATGCAGTCCCCTTCTAGGGGCAGTAACTACAGGAATTGCATCATGATAGCTCTTTAAAATTAGGATATGCCTTAAAAAAAGTGTCAATTTGCATATTAACCATTCTGTTTGTTAATAATTAGCATGCACTTGGCAACATTAAGGAAATGTGAATATTTTTACAAGCAGTTGTATTTAGAAAGCACAAGAATGACCAATTGTGCTGCAAAATATGCCTTCATCTTGCTAGGTAAGTTGATGAAAAGCATCCAACTTCATAGAAATCTATGTCCATGCATGCAACACATGCCAGCTGGTACCAGACTTACATGGAAGTCTGGTGAGTTTCATCAGAGTGTTGAGCAGTATGGGCTAGCCTGTGTAAATACAAAATTCCTCTCCAACAAATTCAGCTTCCTTTTATTCAAGCTTTATAATCAATAACAATATGAAAAAAGGAAAAAATGACTTAATCTAAAACCAATTTAAAATGTATGAAAAGATGTTTTCAGAGCCCATGACATTATTAAATTAATAGAATATGTGAAAGATAACAGGGAAACAAACGTTTTTCAGGTTGAAGAATTGTTTACTCTTCTTTTTGTCATACTTTAATTTAAACTTTCATGGTAAGATTTTTATCTGTTGCAGGTATAATTATTATTTCAAAATAAGTCATATTTACAAGTATTTTTATTCAATTTCTTGCATGCTACTTTTAACCAAATTGTAGAAAATAAAACATAGCAAATAGTATTTTTGTGTCTATATCATTGTCAACTATGTTTCAGTCTTTTATAAATTGAAAACAAAATTCAGGTGAACACAAGATAATCTAAACTATTCTATTATTATTAAAATTGATTGTAAGGTTAAATAAACTGTTTTCTCTACTTTCAAGTTTCAATATGTTTGTAAACATTTAATTTAACTTACTCCACTGTGCTTATGTTGGCCATTAAGTCAATGCCTTATGGAGTTTGCAGTATGGGAGTTACAGCACTATGAAATAGTGCAAATTAATTTCTCAGTATTCTCAAAGAACAATGAAATCTCTCACAAGCCACAGACAATGACTAAAATGCAACCCTAACTACTCATGATAGAGAGATGGTAGTATATTCTATCTGAGAATGAATAGCTCAAATATTGTCAGTATCCTGGAAGACACACTGAAATAAACGTGTTGGTAACTGAGAGCCATAAATTACTTGCTTGCAAACACAGATCATCCCACGGGTACTATTTTCCTTTCAACTACTAGACTATTAAACACTCAAACAGAAACTCTTCTAGTTTCTATAGCTGAAGTGTTGGGGTCTGAACCCCAAGCCCTGAATTAAGATTGACATATGGGTGGTTCCCACAGCCCTTTAAAAGGAGGGGATGAGTTTGCCTGTTGGCTTTCCTCCAAGGTGCGGCTGGCCTTGCAAGGAAAGCCCTTGGGTAAACAAGCCCCAGGTGCCCTGCATTTTGATAACAAGTGCCAGGTGTCCTGCTTTGGGGATAAAAGCTGGGACCACTTACAGGAAGAGTTGGAGTGTCTGTCTGTGAGGTGGATGCACTTGGCAGAGTTTCCTGTTGGGGAAGGACCTCCTGACTCCTCATGCAACTGGATCGCAGTCAGGTCTGGCACCTGCAAACACGGGCTTTGTGGGGAGGCAACATGGGGTTACTTTGGTCATATGTAATCACCTTTTTGTCTTGGTTGTCTCCCATTTTCACCATGGGTTACCTTGTGTCTCTATTTGTTCCATCTATTGCAGGTCATGCTGTGTCATTTCTGGGGTCGATGTCTATTATTTGTGATATACCCTTTACGCGAAATAGAATCTACTTACTGGATTGTTTTTCTGCTGCTGGCTGTGTCCTTTATACTGGGCCAACTAATTGGCAAAACAAAAGCAAAAGCAGAAACTACCACCTCTGAAAAAAACCCACCAAACAACCCACACCAAGCCATTAAGTCAGCGCATTGCCAATTCCAGATGTTCAGAATCAACACACAAATGACAAAGAAAACTGGGACTAAAATGAGAGATGCAGGAGACAATAGAAGCATTTCCCTCCTTACTTTTGTCATTTTTGAATTCATGATTGTTATTACTTTTTTTCATCCACATACATGAAGGACTTGAAGTAACTTTTGTTATAAGTAAGCTAGAATTTTCATAAAAGAATAAAGTCTAAAGCTGGGGCTTTCTGAATACATCAGAGTGGGAATCACTATGGAATAGCACCTAGGCATTATAACATAGGAGAAGAAGAAACAACTGTATACAAGATCAAACCCCCAAAATAGAAAAAGGTATGGGAAACAGCATTCAACCGTTTGCAGAGAGTCTTTAACCCAACTGTCCCCTTCACAGGAACATATGCTAAATGCTTAGACCTCTAGAGCACAAATGAAAACCCAAGTTTCACCACACAGCTGTGATCTAGCAAATGGGACAGAAATGTATTCTTTTCAGTTTTTTTCGTCAAACCAGTTATCTTTATGCAAAATGAAACAGTGTGAACAGTGAGACTGAGGACAGTCCACCTCAGGATAGTTTAAAACCTGTTGATGAGGGTATTTTCTGCCTACCCATGTGTTGGGGGGTTTTTAGCAAGCAATGGACATGTGAGCAATCCAACCTTTGAGCCTGACCCAGAAGCTGAAGCAGGACGGGGAGGTGGAAAAGGAGTGACGGTGTAAACGCATGCTTTAAGGTCGCAAATCAATTTATACCGTGCTAGTGCTATTAGCCAATCGGTAGTTAGAAGTGTCTTGTGATTTAGTGCTCTGTCTATATAAACCGGGTTGTAACGCCATTAAAGTGCCTTTCACATGATTTATTGGTCTTTATGTGATTGCTTGCCATGACTTCCCGCACCCATGTGTTGCAAATGAAGTATCCACAGATGTTAACAAGCCATTTTGAAGTTCTGTTCAAGGGATACAGTAGAAGGAAGCCCTCTTTCAAAATAGCAAACAGTACCAGTGACCTTCCTCAGAAATTTGGGAACTTTCACCTTGCAATGAGCACTTGGACAACTAAGAAAATAGCACTTGGCAGTACATTTTTATGTTGAACGCTTCTTTCCTGTGGTTTAGAATTTCCTGGTTAGTTGGGGAAAGATAACATTGCACAGCTTGCTCTTTAAACTACCTGTGAAAAAACTAGAACATTAGGTTCTTCTGCTAAAGGAGAAATGTGACACTGTACCTCTTTGCTTTCATATTGTGAGACACACAAACACAGGTTTGTACTTCGGCATTAATGAATTGGTCTAAATCACTATGAAGACTGTTCAAGTTCCCAATCCCTACATAACTTACAGAAACAAATAAGCAGTAATATACATGTAACCTTAGTTCTGTTTGTGAAAGCTACATCAATTATTTTCTATGCACAAGGGAGAAATGTGGGTGTTTGGGAATACTTAACAGAGCTAGAGCCTTGGAAACTGAGCCACCGTAACTTGCAATTTCTGCCCTTTCTGGAAGGGAAGGTGATGGATCTTGGTTATAAAGCCCTCAACATTCCCGATACTGAAAAACGTGATGCATATATCCCGGTTCCCACCTAACCTGATCAAATTATAAAATACTTACGTGTACAGGTACGAACACATTACTTAAAGTTAGGCAGATATGAATAGATAATAATACAGCTGCAGTAACGCGGAGACAGTGGAGCGGGTAAGTTAGCCTGAACTAAACTCTATTTAGGGCTACATAACCTGCAGCCTATAGTATAACTATTCAATTTACTTACAATATGTGTCCCTCCTTCTTTTGTGTCAAAATGCATAAATTTGTCATAACATGTTCATGTGAAGTTTCATATGGAAGATTTTACAAAAATCAGTATCTTTTGGAAAGACGTGAATTTGAAAGCAGACATAAACAGGAAAGTTTGCTACTAATGTCATGAAAAGCAGTATTACAAAAAGAGAACATAAAATCAACACACAAAAACTTCACCCATGAAATTTCAGGAATAATCTGCAAGTATGTTGCACAGCCATTCACAAAGATAGAGTCACCTTTCAAATAAACAAGTATTGTCTGTTTTTAAAGACATTTTTCATATTAGATTTAATTACAGAAGTTCCCTAGAAGGAACAGGCAGTGAGTCACATGAATTTCTGGACATACGCTGGAAGCACAAATCCTTTATGACCTCTACTGCTTCATAGAGTCCAACACGATCAAATGGATCTAGAAAAGAGTGAGCAGTGGTTGGTTATAGCTGTCCTTCCTAGTGCAAGGAACCTGTCAGGGTCCCATCCCTACTCACAAGCTTTCAGTTTTACTGAAAGGGAATAAATATATAGTTACTTAGCATAAACCAAATTATTTTGAAAACTAGGAACAGGAAGGCAAAACACCATTAAGAAACACAGTCTGGATTGTTATACGTGCAGCTGCAACAAGCATAGACTGAAAACGGTAGAGACTGTGAGGTTATAAAGCAAAATGAAGGTCAGTGAAGAGCCACTAAGATGGAAGGCTGCAAAGAGAACTTTCCTCAGCCTTCTCCTTCCCAGGCAATAGCAAATCACTTCCCTTAGCCCATCTGAAAATACCGTATGCCTCAGTCCCAAGATTTATTGCAGTCTTCCACTGCCTAAATGAGTACTATAGAAAAAGGGGCCAGATTCAGGGGTGCACAACGGAAGGACAAGAAGGCAAAGGAAAAATTCCAAAAAGAGAAATTAAGGATGGACATAGAAAGAAATTCTTCACAGTGAGCATGAAAATCACTGACACAAATTGCCCAAGGAGGCTGTGGACGCTCCATTCTCGGAGATTTTCAGAACTTGCATGGGCAGTGCACTAAGGAACTAATCTGGCTTTGAAGTTAGCCTTATATTTAGAAGAAAATTGAACTAAATGACCTTCATATGTTCCTTCAAACTTATTTATGATTCCTGAGGATCTATGGTTCTAAGAATAGTAGTAACTAATGGGGATCAATATCAATTTTAATAAGCAGTTCTACAGCTGACGAGTTTTGCATTGAATACACGTGGAAAATTTATTGTTTCAGGTTCCAGTCCAAAATTCAGATTCCCATGATACTCACAAAATCATAACTCAACAAACATTTGGATATAGATCCCATAGGTAAAAACTGTGGAAACTTTCCTTTGATGCCCAGATGTCTGCAGCTGGCTTGTGCAAATCTGCTCCCATTTTGACACTTGTGAGCTACTGAGTGCTGGCAGAGAAGTCAGAGAACCGTCCCATCTAACTCGCCCATGTGGGACAGCACTGACAAACATGCTTAGATGTCTACACGAAACAAGGGAAACAGTCTATGACCTACCACCCCAGTGGACAGAGTGCCCATGGAGGACATTTTGGTTCTTTTTTGCAGATTTAGATGTTGAATAAAAGCCTCCCAGTCTGTAAGAAAAAAAAAAAATCAATCGGTAGGCTATATAGCTTTCACGGATAAATATCTCTTAAACCTTTTCTACTTAGTGTGAACAATTCAACTTTAGTTAGCTCAGAGAAAGAAAAGGAGTGCTAACTCTGTACTTCAGGACACTCATCTTGAATGTAGGAATGTCAGGTTCAATTGCCTGGGCAAGTGTTCACTTCTTTATGCAAAGCAAAACAGCCTTAAAAGAACAGGCAGAAGCACTTTTAATCACGCTATACTCAGCAGCTTCTGAGATAAAGTTGTGGTTGTGGGCTAGACAGGAAAAAATTGTGCCCATATATCCACATGCTGGAACCATAAGAAGGATCTCAGCAGTCATCTGAGAGCTGACCTGCCTGAAGTGCCCAACTAGAACGAGTTCAGAGGTGAGACTGAATTGCTCAAGGCTGTGCTCACTGAATCACATAAGCACTTTGTCCTGAAGGTTTCAGTCTGAATACTTTAAGCCTTCCTCAGTTTGATAGCTTTTGTGGATCCCTAAGGTTCTAGCTGTTTGGGTGTTTTTTTTGTCGGTATCTGTATCCCTTCATCAATGTATATGAAGGTATAGGCATATAATCAGGAGCTGAGGATTCCAGTGGGCAGCAGCATATCTGAAAAATATTGCTACTCTTTGGTGTTATAAACCATGATTCTTTGTGGTGTAAACCCCTCTACATGTTTTTGGAGGGAGTTATCTTTCTTTTCAGAATATGAAATCTTAATCTGCAGACCAGAAAACATAGCATTTATAAATAATAATTATTCAGGTAATCAAGACTTGTTAAGTATAATCCCCCTTATGCAGTACCTCTGTGGTACAGCATACCTTTGTATTCTGAAGTTGTTAAAGAAAAGCAGACAAGGTAGTGAAGAAATGAGGCAAATACATGAAAGGAGAAATGTTATTTATAGTCCAGATGACATTGTGGAAGCACAAGGATTTGTCAAATGCAGGTGAAATGCACCTGACTTCTGAAAAAGAGGAAAGCTTTATTATGGAAAAAATACTACGGTTCTGGCAAAAGAGGAAAAATCAAACCCATCTCACAAGGAAAGATATAAAGGACCATGAAGTCTTCTTTCCCAAGAAAGCAGTTTTCAGTGATGTTTTGAACAATGTCTAAATCTACTGTTATGAGACATTTAAAAATATTTTTAAATGTGCATGAACAAAATCCCACATTGTATAAAATGGTTTATAAGTGCTGCCTGTATCTTCCGTCAGATCTGGTAGCAACAGTTAAACCACCATGAGATCATTCTGATTAGCATATAGGTCATGTTTTTGAAGTTGCAGAGAGATCCCTACTACAATATTGCATAAGCACAGATGGGAAAATTCACTCAAATATTTCATCAGAATCGGATCCTGCAAGCGTTTTGGATTTTTTTGTTCCCCAACAAAATGTTGGTGAGAGAAAGCAAACTAGGTCTGGGATACCAGTGTGAATTGTAGCACAATTCCTTGCCAGAAAACATAACTAGCTGCTTAATAATACAGAATTTGCTGACTTCAGGCTTCTATCCTTCATCAGACATGCAAAACCTCACACAGCTCATATCTCTGGAGGAGCTCTTTGCATAGCCACACTGCCTGCAAGGCAGGTAATGCACATTTTCTTAATAGATAGATGAGATCCTTTCTGAGGTTGATGCACCAGCACTCATCAGAGAAAAACATTACTGTATCACTGACCTGGAGAGCTTCCATGCTAGTACAGAGGTTGCTGCCCCTGTTATCTTTCCTACTGCAGCTCAGTAAGTTCTTGTATTGCTCAGTTAGCACATGGGTTTATAACTACGGAGGTGAATGAGTTAACCTGTAGCCTTTGGACCTGCAAAGAGAATGGGCTGTTAGATTTAACTATACAGGCAGCTACGCCATGCAAAAGAGCATTTTTGTCTTTATCCCTTGTCTTCTAGCATGGAGTAAAGCATGCAACACAGCAGTGTAAGCTGGTCGAACTCGCTAGAGCACATATTTGAAAAATTACAAATACACTTTTGAATATATTGAATAATATATGTAAAATTATATTTCTATTAAAGATAATGCTTTTATTGAAACATGCATAAGACTTTGGATGGAAGTGCTAGAAGTCTTTAGAAATTTCGTACCTTACAAACCAATTTAATAATAAGCTGTCCTCAAGATAAACAAGGCCAAGTGCTATCTTTCAGAATTCTTCTTTTCATCAACTTTCCAGTATCTCATCATGTGCATCTGCCATCCATCTTACGCTGTAAACTGGTTTCCAAACTAGATAAACAAATGTTTCCTGAACTTCATGTTTTGACTTCATCATTACAACCATTTTGTTGCCAAAAAAATAAACAGTAAGACTAATAAGTTCTCAAAATTTTGTGTAACATTGTATTGATTTCAAGAATTTGTGATTCCATGTCTAAAAATGAGGTGTTTTTATTCAGGTTCCTAAATTTGCGTAAGAAAAGTCATCCCCTGCAATATTTTCATTTCCACTCTAGATTCAAAAGGATGACAGGTATGTTTCTGTCATGAGGTGTATATTATACATAGAATGCAGAAAGAAACTAGGCATTTACCTCTGGGATTCACAGCAGCCACCGTGATATGTGGGGAATCATCTAAAGACAAGAGCAGGCAACACTGGAGCACAACCCAGACTATTACGATCTCTGGAGTGCTGCACAGTGCTTGGATTGGGATGGATGCATGAATTCTCCTTGAGTTGGGTCCTAGGGCCATCTTCAGATGGTGTCATTTGGCACCAAAGTGCTGGGTGTTGAGGACTTTCATCTGTAGTATAAAGACAGTTTCAACATGTTCCATCTGAAAGGATAATTAGTGACTGGAGTATTCATGGTGAGTGAGATTCTAGCTTCAAGTCAGGACTCTGGAAGAGAACTTGAATGCTTTGGGAAATGCCAACTCTCAAAAATTAAGACCAACATGACAGTTTAAGGAAAAAAAAGAAATCATATATTCTAATGTTTAATTTCAGTATTTCCCAAGAGTACCTGCATTAAAAATTAGATCAAAAATTACTACAATTAATGGAAAATAAAATAAGGGCTAGGTTTTCATATAGCTTATGCCATTTGGTTTTTCTTTTTAAGTAATAAAAAAGCACCTGAACCTTGAAATTCTCATCTGGCAGAATCACTATAGCAGAGCTCTATTATAAGGGGAGTAAAATATTTTTTTTCATTAAGTTGTGGGAGTACTTTTTCATGAAACACTCGTCATTTATTTTAGAGGATAGATCTTTCTGTAAGTCTAAGCTTCTTGGAATTCATCATCCTTTATTGGGAATCTAAAATGAAGACAAAGTCAAATATTTTGGGACTTCTTTAACAACAGAATAAAAAAAGAGAATAAAAGTAACACTAACACCTCACAGACTGTTTTCACTACATTTATGCTATTTTAGAATATTTAATCCACAACAGTTTATAAAACTGCAGATTTACAGAATGGGTATCAGGTGACTAAATCATGTTTTGATTTGCTGTTAGTTGCCTGAAAAATGTTAATCATCTAAATAGTCATATGCAGGCCCAAGAACTCAATATATGTGTGTAATTGATAAATGCATGTTAGATATTTAAGATACATTTAGCATATATGGCTGTACATCTAGCATTTTAAAAATCAGGTCCCTACGTAGGATAGATTTGTTTCCATTGAAATTGTTTAAAGCATGAAAACAAATTATGGTAAGAGATTGACAACCACATTTACATAGTAGTTAAACCAAACATAGCTAGCCAAGATAAATACTAAATCTTGGCAGTGTATCACGGAACCTTTATGGTGTCACTGTGGTAAAGAACTCAGAATAGAGAGAGAAAGGGAACAGACAGCCAAAAAATTCCTTAATGAAGCATATTCAGGAGAGCACTATATTTCCCATAAAAGCTGAGCCCTTTCCCATAGTTATTCTGTTCTGAAATGTACTTCTCTGCAAGGATCTCTTTAAACTGAGCTACTCATTTCTCACTGTGGTTTTTACAAGGGAGTGAAGGTGTGCTGAAAGTAAACTGCTAGAATTTTGTTTCTGGACTTTTAGAATAGGATCTCATCTTCCTAAACCATATATAAACAAGGGGTCAGGTGATATTTACATTTCAGAAATTAAGCCAGCCCAACTATTTTCCACAGTTCATTTAAACAATGTCTCCTAACCTAACCTGAAAGGTCCTCAGGTAAAGTTCCTATAATTTATGCACAGAAATGCCTATTCAAGTAAGATATTTATTTTCTCCCACTGAGAGGTCTAGGCAGGCAATTCTAGACTTCTAAGAGAGATGCAGAGTTCCTGTTTTACTTTTTGTTTTTTTTTTTTTTTTTTTTTTTTTCCACTAGCAATGATGTAGAGTAAAATGCATCCGTAGGAGCAGGGTCTGGAACATCTGTGCTGGCCCCTTTGATCTGGCTGCCTGAAGGGCTCACTCATCTGCTTTAGTTTAGACTCTTTGGTCTTGCCAACCATTTGTGGCTCCTTTTTAAAAAGAGTAGCAGATATTATTAATTAGGATATATCACTGTCTGGTGATCAGGGAACTGTTAGGAAATAGAAGTTTTGTCTTTCTGACTCTGAGTAAAACTCAGAGCTTCCTTCTCTCTATTTCAAGCAGCAATGCAAAAAAGAGAGAGAGATTACCACTGTATGCCAATCTTCAGAAGTGAAAGAGGCAGACTGAACCCTGAGTAAATGTAAATATCTGCCTTAAGTGGTCTGCATGGCTCTCTGGAGCTACCAGTAAAGCATGTGGTGAAGAGTACATAAACTGGACTTACTCTCTTCTTCAGGTTTTGAAGCATCAACTTTTCTCTAGTCATCATGGAGGTAATTCAAGAGGATGTTTCAGTAAGATGGTTGTCCTTTGAAGCAAGACACCTAGCATTTTAGTGAAGTAGCACCAAAATTAGGCACACAGGATTGCATCCTTTGCTAAATGTGGCAATCCACAGGGCTGGTGAATTAGCTCTGCTTGCAGTATACTCCTGGGTTTGCTGGTGATGAACTATACACATGCTTGATGTTTAACAGACCTTCCTTCATATTAAGTCTGAGACATATGGCAGCCATTACTGAAAGAAAGCAATGCATTTTTTTCACTGTCAGCAACTTGGATGCTGAAACAGAACAACAGCTCTTACAGCACTCCCAGTTTTCCATATCTCCTCCCAATGGGTCTTTCTAGTCTATCTTTTTGGCTCTTCTGGTTTTTCTGAAGCCTGTAAGCTGTTCTAGTCTCAAGCATGTACATTATTCAAGGAGATGTTACCACCCTCTCCTCACATTTTTTTTTTTGCAGGTTTTTTTGTTTGTGTTTTTTGTTTGTTTTTTTTTAATACAGCTTCTCTTATTACATTGATTAACAATGTGGATTGCCAGGAGACATACGGAACAAAAATCCTGTAAAAGCATGACACACCTTCCTCAAACTAGAATACTCCCAACAGGATCTTTCAAAAGGTCTCCAAAATTCACAGTATGGACATTCACAGTATTTTTACTGTAATAATTTTCCACTTCCTTGTATTGTCATGCAAATACCTGGCATACTGTTACTTTTGGGGAGATTGTTCATGATCTCAGAAGCACTTTGTGTTTCAGTGATATTTGCCATCGATTGCACAGCTCCACAAGTTAAAAATGAGCTCATTAACATGAACTTCTTAGTCCCCTCCGCCAGTGATAACATAATGAACATCTGTACATGACTAGTAGGCTAAAGGGTAAAGTCAGACCCCCATGAAGCATAAGATAAATCAAACTTTCTTTTTTTGTCAAACGTGCAACATCTGGCAACTTGCATTTAAGTGTGTCACAACAGATACCTGACATCCAGACTTGCCATTTTAAACTCTTCAGTGTAACATTTGTGAAGGTCTCGGCTCGTTCTTTAATGGTGAACAGTCCTCGGTGCCTCCATGTGCTCTCTACACACTGTGAAGATTTAGCACAAATGCAAACCAGTTTTACATTGCACTGCCTGGCTTTTACAAGAACTGTAGATGCACTTTTCATGGTGAAGCCTCCTTAAATCACCCGCAACTGAATACACAACTATTTTAACCTTCATACAGTGGTGCCATTGCCTGTCCCCACTTCTCTTCCATGGCCTCCAGCTGATGAGCCTCCTCATCATTAATGTGTGGTACCATGTCTGCTCTTGGAGGTCAAAGGAAACTTTGAAGCCTAGGTGTTTAAAGTGACGCTCATAATGAAAAGATTAATATATTACATCTAATTTTTGTGCTTATGATTAGTACATCTGCTTAAAGCTAGAACCTTTATTTTTAGGTATAGATGTAAATTCATTTAATCTAATTTATGCATGCTTAATATTAAAAAAAAATATAAAGGAATCAATTTTATACCTGGCTTATAAGAAAGCCCTAATAACCTCTAAGAGATGTTGAAGGGTCTGGATTAATAGCAAAGTGAAACACTTAAGCACTTTTTAAATTTTTAAGCACATACTTAAGCCATGTGAAAATTACTGGTAATAAGGATGCATTTTTTTCCTAAACAAAAAACAAGGTGTGAAAGAATTTACTTTAGATCAATGATAAAACAAGATAATTGATAGGTGCCTGGATAATTAAAAACAGACCTCACTGCAGGAGGCACTGGAGAGTACATTTATTTCTTCAAAATTATCATAAATATCTCTCTGAATAAAAAGGAAAATGTATGATTTAATCTTTAAATACATGAAAATGGGATTAAAAAATTCTTAGCAAATACTTTTGCTATCATCTTCTCCTAATCAAGAGTTACGTCTTTAAATGGCATGGCAGCATCTGCATTTCATAAAAATCAACTAAAACATTTTCGTAGAAACAGATGGCACTGTTTTTAATTCTTTGTGGTCAGTTCAGGTATTATGAGAATGAATTATGATGTAAGCAAGCTTTTCATGTAAAGTATCTGCTGACAAATATTTTGTCTAAAGGTGCATACTGTGTCACCTGTTTCATCTAGATCAGATCCGCTTGACTAAAATATAAAAATCAAATGCCTTCAGCTCTGTGGCTGCTCAATATTAAAGTCAGGATTTCCTGTCTTTTCCTGCCTAGGTGCTGAGGTGCCTTAGTTATCTTAGGGGTTAAAAGCTGTAGCTACTGATGCATATATATTAGGCTGTATTCATAGAACACAGTTTGTAGCCTGACTCAAGCTATTACAGTCTAACAACAGTGACCAACAGAAAGAGAAGAAGATCCAAGAAAGCTGAGGTAAGCCCAAACTCTGAAGTAATGTCAAATTAGAAACAATAGCTAATAAGGTGCACATGGTAATACATCTGGGAATACTAACATGTACTTCAAGTTTTATATGCTGTTAATTCTTAGGACAGGAAGCAAACAGAGTGGTTAGCAGCCAAGGCTGTGAATTTACAGTGATTTCTAACTGGCTTCAGATAGCTCCAGGAACTTTACTAACAAGGTAAATTATATTTCTTTTTTAAAATGTTATTAAGGTTATGAATATTTATACAGTAAGAAGGTGCCATTTAATTGTGTAAATTACAGATGTTGTTCTTTAGAGATATTTTATTTATCCTTTTTTGGAATGCATCCAGATAGCAGTTTCTAAGGCTGGAAGATCTGTAGGATACTGCACTTGCTACTGCTAATAATAATGCCGAAAACGGTTAAATGACTACGTATCATATGCAGCAACTTAACTGAGCTCTTAACCTTAGCGGTGCATTAACCCTATGAGAGAATTTGCTTTTTATTTAAATACTACATTTGCCAAAACTAACCTCTTAATTTTGACCAGCAATTTCAGCTATCTTGCCTCTGCATTGCAAAATGCTTGCTAATCAGAAAGCAAGCAAGATAGAACAGTCTGTGAAATGCTGTTTTTGTGCTACACAGATATTTCCTTTTGGAGTATATTATTATTGATTTTCTTCATCATTTAATGGTGGAAGAGGCTAAACAGGACAAATAGAGTAGGTAAAATACATACAAGATGCATGAGTGTTTATGATATAATTTAGTTATTTACATCAAGCATTTGTTTTGGCTCTTTGCTTTAGAGAAATAAATTCATAACTTTGGATATGAGAGAGTGAATGAGGGAGGGGAATGGATTACTCAAACATATTCCCTCCAGGCTTTTTAAGAACATGCCCAACAAACAGCTGTTAAAACACTCTTTGATCTTTTACTTTTCTGTGATGAGAAAAGACCTTGGAAAATCTGATCCAGATGCCCTTATAATTTAAGAGAGAGGAAAACCAGAAAGAATATGACTAATTTTAAAAATAGGAACACTGAACATAATAGTATTAATATCATGGTATCAATAGCTCTACTGAAGATGGTACATTATATAAAGTAGTTTATAGCTCTGTACGGGAAAACAAACAAATTTATAAGAAGCACTGATTTAATGTCAGAAAAATGATCCAAGTTTTCAGGTTCTTTGAGATGATACTTGCATGAACATCAGTTAAACTGGTAGCCAATGTGGAGTCTAAGTTAAATTAGTGTTCTTCAACATATAGTACTGAATTGCTTATCTCTCTCATATTGCTGTTCAGTTTTTTCTTAACATGCCATATGTAATACCATGGAGGACAGAATTTGGCTCTTTATAAAGGAAATATTATTTCTATGTAACACTGTTTTGTTAATCTAGTATGCTGTCAGAGAGTTCTGTTGAGAGACAGTAATTGTTTTTCTCCCCTTCCAAGGAAAACAATGACTCTAAAAGTCTATACAAGCCTGTTGCTCTTATTCTTGGTCAATTCTGTGTGGACTCAAACTGTGAGACAAGTTTATGATGATCTGGTTCCTGAGCATTGGTCTCACTACACTTCTGAGTGTCCACAAGAGTGCTTTTGTCCTCTTAGTTTCCCCAATGCATTATACTGTGATAACAAAGGACTTAAAGAAATACCTGCAATCCCAGAAAGAATTTGGTACCTCTACCTTCAAAACAATCTAATTGAAACAGTTTCAGAGATGCCTTTTGTGAATGCCACTCATCTGAGATGGATAAATCTGAACAAGAATAAGATCACCAACAGTGGAATTGAGAGTGGTGTGCTGAGCAAGCTAAAAAGGTTGCTTTACTTATCCCTTGAAGATAATGAATTAGAAGAGGTGCCTGCCCCATTACCAGTGGGCCTGGAACAGCTAAGACTGGCTAGAAACAAAATCTCCAGAATCCCAGAAGGAGTCTTCAGCAACCTGGAAAACCTTACTATGTTAGATCTGCACCAGAACAGTTTGTTGGACAGCGCTCTTCAAAGTGACACCTTCCAAGGACTCAACAATCTTATGCAACTCAACATAGCAAAAAATTCACTCAAGAAAATGCCTTTAAGCATTCCAACTAATACACTGCAGCTGTTTTTGGACAACAACTCCATTGAAGTGATACCAGAAAACTACTTCAATGCAATACCCAAAGTGACTTTCCTTAGGCTGAACTATAATAAATTATCCGACGACGGTATTCCCCCAAATGGGTTTAATGTTTCATCTATTCTAGATCTACCGCTGTCTCACAACCAGCTCACTAAAATTCCACTGATCAATGCTCATCTTGAGCACCTTCACCTTGATCACAACAGAATCAAAAGTAAGTGTGTCTTGTCAGTGTGGGATTCTACCAAGACATAATTATTTTTAAATGTCGACTTAAGTACAAAACATGCTCTTTGAAACAAAGAGATGTGCTGTAGATTATAAGGATATGAGAAAGAGGATCTCCCACAGGTCAGTTTTCAAGTCAGGTCTAAAATATGAAAACCAAATATGTGCATGGACGAAATACCACGTGAAAAATATTCATATGCATACAGAAAAAAACACTCTGCAAGCAGATCAGAAATACGAGTGGATTAAGGAGAATTTTTGCATTCACATTTTGCTATATACATGCCAGTAATCATTTTGTGGGAAGAAATTAAGTTTCCCACAGAAAGGGTAGGAGTAAATAAGCAAGAAACAACAGTAAAAAAGTAGGTGCAGCAAGTTAAGATAGTCAATCCACATCTGTATGACTGTCAGATTTTCAAAGTTCCTGAGCACCTTAGGGAGTTTACTAAACTAACAGAATTGCTGTATGCTCAGTTCTTCTGAGCATCTCTCTGCCCACCTAAATTATGAGCTTAGAGTGAGGCACCCTTAAAGTAGAATAAAATGTTGGTTGCAGTCAACAAAATCTATTTCAAATATGACTAATTAGAATGTGGATATTGAATATTTTGGGCTTGAATATCCTCCCCATCTTTTGTTTACTGTGCACAAAATGCTGACACTTGGGTTTAGTCTTCATGAAAAATCTTTCGCTGGCTTTACAGAAACTTTGTCCTACTAAAGTTTGTCTCCTCAAGTGTCTTCTAATATTTTTTATTTTGTAAAAATGAGACAAGGTTTTGTACTCAAGGCAACATAAGCCTGCTCTCATGTTATAGTTCTGCTTCTAGCACTGCTTCCAGACTCATCCAGGTACAGTGAGTATATGGTGGTTAGGGTCACTGGGTAAAGCCTCTGCTCAGTGAGCCCTACAGACTTTAAATCCTTTGTTTCATGTCAAAAGTCAAAATCAAACAGATTATTCTCTATTTATCACTGCACAGAAGGTAACCAAGTCTCTACATTTGACTTCCTGTAATGCTGATTTAATTGAATAAATGGTTCCTTACACCTCTTTTGTGTCACTATAGTTCACAAATACACTAAAAACAATGGTTTGGCTTCTCTATGAAACAAGGGCATATCAAAGAAAGATACATATTAATAATTTAGGTTAATTCACTGCATTTTGCAAAACAAATGTATGAAACCTTGTAAAGAAAAATGAGTTTTATACAGCTGTCACATATTTAAAGTGGCCTGTGAAAACTCTTAACAGTTAGAGTACGGGCTTTTGACATGTTATTGAGCATATTTCATTGCCCCCTGGTTACAAAGAGATTTACTTTAACTGCTTCACTGCAGGGCCTCAGGTGCAGACTTGATCTCCTGTCACTTTAAGTAGACACAAAATTGAAATCAATGGAATGTAACCTGTCCAGCTTAAGAAGTGTTTTGTGTCTAGGTAGTTGCTTTGCCAATTACTAAGCCCAGTATAAAGGACACAGCCAGCAGCAGAAAAACAATCCAGTAAGTAGATTCTATTTCACGTAAAGGGGTCAGTATATAGGGGATTGCTGGGGGTACAAACAAGTCAGATCACAAATAATAGACATCAACCCCAGCGACCCCAGAAAAGACACAGCATGATCCGCAATAGATTGAACAAACCAAGACACAAGGTAACCCACGGAGAAAATAGGAGACAACCAAGACAACAAGGTGGTTACATATGATAGAGGTAACCCCATGTTGCCTCCCCACAAAGCCCGCGTTTGTACGTGCCAGACCTGACTGCGACCCAGTTGCATGAGTCAGGAGGTCCTTCCCCAACAGGAAAACTCCATGAAGTGCATTCACTCCAAAGACAGACTCTCCAACTCTTCCTGCAAGTGGGCCCAGCTTTTATCCCCAAACAGGACACCTGGCACTCGTCAAAATGCAGGGCACCTGGGGCTTGTTTACCCAAGGGCTTTCCCTGCAAGGCCGGCTGCACCTTGGAGGAAAGCTGAAAGGCAAACTCATCCTCTCCTTTTGAAGGGCTGTGGGAACCACCCATATGTCAACCTTAATTCAGGGCTTGGGGTTCAGACCCCAGCACTTCAGTAGTGTCTAAAGATTTGCTAAATTCTCTCTCTTTCCTAATCAAGTTTTTAAAAGGTTAAACCCATGAAAATCAAACTGTATAGTATGTGCAAATTCAAGTTCCATTTTCCAGTGACACATGGGTGGCCATCAGCCTAAATCATAACTGTTTTCCACAAGCCTTATGTTCCTTAATGCCTTTACCACTTTTCAAAATTCATTACTAACACTGCTCTTAATTTAAAAAAAAAAATAAAATTATTCCTAGTAATTACATATAAAGTAGTAAAAAAAATACTAAAAAAGCTAACCTGACACCTTAAATGAAAAGCAGGTATTATGTAAGGCACATTCTACCACACAGCACAACTGTTCAATAAGTAAGGGATAAAGACATAGTCTTCATGAGACACTGCTCCAACAGAAGATATCTCAAAGGGCCTTTAGGATCACAAACAAGGAATGTAATTCCATCAGGCAAGAGTAATAAGATGTGGCATTAATTCTGCAGATTGTTTTTCTTTTCTTAAACCCAGGAAGTTGGTGATCAGTCATTACTTTAAGACAACTAACGTAAAAGACTTGAAAAAAAAAATAACTGTAAAAGCCTGGATCTGTTTTCTCCATAGAACAGTCCTCCTGAAAGTTTACTTTTACGTGCGCAGTACAAGCCCTTTTTATAATTAATAAATGTAATTAGTAAATCCTCAGATACCCCTGCAAACCTGCTAATTGCTGCTTTATTTTCTCTTGGTGGTTCCTAGTTACACTGCTGGCATTGTGAGAGCTCAGACATCAAAATTTCTATGTAAATGCTATTTGCTTATTTTTTATTGTATGGTATTGTACAACATCAGTTCTTCATAGAAGTCCAAGGCCTTATTTCTCCAGAGACCACTTATGCAGATATAAGTCAATATCCTGAGGCCCAGTGAAGTCAGTTCTAGCCTCATCATTGGTCCCAGTGGAACCAGGATTTCACCTGTGGTCCCTTCCTCAAGGATATTAATGCACAGAGGAAAAAAAGTACTTGAAAGTTGGAAGCAAAATCAACATATAACCAAAACTAATTATGGCTACAGCAGATATGCATCACACTTGTTCTATGGCATTTTAAAACACACATTTACGTATTTATTTATGCGATACACATGTGAGGCTCTGGGGAGATGTCAAATGATGGAAAAGGGAGTATTAGAGGAAGCAAAAAGAGGAGAAGGCATGAAATGATGATGTAGCGAGTGAGCAAGGGTAAGCAGGTGGTATTACAGTGCTATCAAAGGACTGATAAAAGGGAGTGAACAGCAAGTTCCCCTAGAGGATCACCAGGACATCGGGATAGCTCCTCTGAGCTAATATTATTCCACATGTAGAGAAAGGGAGAAGTCCTTGGGTCAAGTAGCAATACCAATCTACCAGAATCCATTACAGGCTATTTGAAAAGAAATGGTTGAAGCTACAGATCCTGACTTATTGTCAGAACCCTGCACTACAGCTGGTACTGTCTTCTTTGCTGGAAGAGCCCAGAAAGGTACAGATTTCCAGGCTGATCCACAGCTGCTGCAGTTAAATATTATGTGAAAAGGAGAAAGGGATTCCAACTATTTGAATTGGACAAGAGTGCAGCTAGAGGTTACAAGAACAGAACAGAAATACCCTCACACTCATGTATGTCAGAACACAGCTATCTTCTAGATCAACTTAACTTTCTGAATGTTTCTAAATTATGAGTTTTACTGGAAAAGAAACGGGATCTTCAGACATACAGTATTAGCCATTAATGAGAATCTTTTCTGCAGTTTTCCCCTACAGGAGCTCCAGAGTCTCATTTTTTGAATATTACACCACTTAACAATACTGCTGACAACAAGAGGAATTCATTTTAATTGAATTAACCATCCTAGATCTAGTTTGGGTTAGTCAGGCAGACCACCCACTCAATGAATGGAAAGAGGTACACAATTGCAGAAGGAAAATCATCCTGTCTTGAGGAGCTGTGAATCACCTTTTGGAAGTGTTCATCTCGTTCCAGAGTTCATAAACAGAGTCTAAATGGTTTACCTAGACTGACAGCTACCCTCTAAATGGATCAGTTTAGGCAGGGCAAATTGTACACATATAGATTTCCCTGTCCCTCCTGCTTAAGCAAAATTCAGCAACACACCCCTGAACAGGATTGCAAGTGAAGAGGAGAGGCTTTTACTCATCTGATAGCTTGGGTAGGATTTACTGTTCATGGGAAGAGAACAATAAAAAACCAAACCACTTCATACCACATATCATCAGGAAATAGCTGGACTGTGGTTAGATAACTGCTCCCTCAGTTTAAGGTTGGAGTAATTAACCCAGTGAAAACTAGTGCCGTGGGATAGTTTCTAGGTCACAGAACATAGATTTAGAAAACACTTGGAGCTGTCTTGCTCCGAAGGACAGTAGTGTTAACCTGAAAAGGCAGATATTTTCTACTATACAGTGTTCATTCACTTGTAAAACTTTTAATAATTGCTTTCATAATGACACCTCACACTCAAGCTTCCTACTTTGTAGCTTCACACATAAAAATAAGTTGCAACTTGTTTCTTACAAAAATATCAAATGCTTTACAAATATTAGTCAAATTTCACAACATAGGCAAAGACATTTTGATATCATGGATATGATAAAAGTTATAGGCCTTGGCTAACTGAATGTATTTATCTAGTTCCCATGACAGTGATAAAGTCTATTTCCAAGATATTTCAGACATCTGGGCAGTTTTTCAAAATTCTGTGTTTTTTCTTTGTTTCAGGAAAAAAAAAAAAAAAGGTTTTATCATAATATTTAACCAATTTGGAGGATTGTAACAAAAATATGCATGCATATTACCACTGCTAATTATAAGAGGAGAAAAATTCTAGTGGAAAGCTTTTATTTTCTTATTTCCAGGCTGCTAAAAAAAACTATGCTAAAAAAATAAAATCTGTTACACACACATTCTCCATTCAACCCCTTTTTTTCAGGTGGCCTGGTGCCAACAAGATCCTCAAGCAGTCAGATAAATCACTAAATACCATAATTTGGTTAAAGGAATTTGATGTCTTTGATAAACATTACTTCAGTGTTTTCTAAAATAAGGCCATTTTGAGGCTGAAATAGGGTGAAATAGGGCAGTGGCAGACTTGCTATCAGCAACTGAAGACAAAATATGAAAAGCATTTTAGCTAAGTGACAGTGCAGAGGCAACTTAGGGGAGACAATTTAAGCCATAGTTTAAAATTTTATCTGAACTGAAATAAGCTATATGTGATTTATAAGGAATTTTAAGGACTTGTTGGCTTTCAGATTGGGAAGAAAAATATCCTGTTGCACAAGTTATATTCTTGCAATTAATTTGAGAGCAGGAGAGTACAGATGTTAAAAGTTACAGACACTATACAAAAAGTTCCCCTGATTCAATACCATTATCATTTTGAATTCAAGATCTTCATCGGTAAATATATTATCAGCTGAAAATAATGTACTGTCATTGCAGTAAGATGTTCAAAATCTCTCAGCAATAACCTTGTTCTGCTCTCTCTGAGGGCAGAGAGCTACTCCTCAATGAATAGTTACCCAGTAGTTGTCTAAATTAGTTTCCTCTGCCCAAGGTAAAACTATGCATGTAGTGGCCTTTATTCATAATTGCGGCATATTAAATATGTGATTCACTGATCTAGATTACACTATGTTAAGATGCTTTTTGCTTGATTAAAAAAGTTAATTTTTAATTCAGCATTTTCCAGCTCTGATAGGAGAAAGTGTCCCCCATACAAGTATCAGCGGAAGCCTGTTTTATTTGTTTTCTAAATGAATTTTATCTTCATGAACCGTTCACATGGAAATTACATAAAATGTTGATCTACATTTTTAGGTGTCAATGGTACTCAAATATGCCCAGTCTCCATTGATGTAGCAGAAGACTATGGTATTTATGGCAACACCCCTCGCCTCCGATACCTTCGCCTGGATGGAAATGAAATTCAACCTCCAATCCCATTGGACATCATGATATGTTTCCAACTACTTCAAGCTGTTGTCATATAAAGATACTGCAGTGTCACGCATGCGCTGTGAGAGTGCTAAGATACAAGTTTTGCTGGAATGAAACTTGTTCTAATTCATAGATCAAGTAGTAACAGGTTTATTTTGACTTGAATTTTTTCTTTGCTTATATCTTTTCCATGGACAAAAAGATTGTTGTTCTTTCAGAAGAAATTTTGGATGGACATGAAACATGTGCTTAACACTTTACCTAAGAATTCCTATTGTGAATATATTGAAAATCATGTGCAAAATCCCAAATATTCCAAAACAAATTCTTGTCTACTCCACCTTTCTTGTTAAATGCTACAGTGTCTATCCAGTTAACATCATTGCTACAACAAATTATATTTATTTTGTTATAGTAATTAACACAATGAATTTGGGTGCACCTGGCTAAATATATATACTAGAAAGATAATGAGTCGCATGACTACTAGTTATCAGAACTGACACTGTCTTTTTTAAGAGAGTGACTAATGAACAACCACTTAATAGATAAATAACTCAAATTTCTTTAACCCTTTGAAGACTAATACTTTTAAGACATGAAGTACATGAGGCTTGGAGTCCAAAGCAATATACTGAATATATATTGTTATATGGATTCATTTAGTTTATGATTTCAGAATGGGAATGCACTGACCCAACTCAAATCCAGGGACAATGGAACATGAGATAAAATCTTGGTCTATCAAAGTGCAAATTTTCTGCTGTTTCATCCTTGGTATTCCATTTCTATTTTTAACACCATTTCTTTCTGTAGCTTTGGTATAGTCATTGAATATTTGGTATATTTTAGTTTCCATAAAGCTAGAAATCAATAACAGTAATGATTACATATTTCACAGACTAGGTCCTTCACAACAATAGGAATGGCTAGTTAAAGAGAAAATTATGAAATTAAGAGATACAACTCTTATGCAAATATTTTTCTAGTTCAGTAAAAAATCAGGAGGGAATGTATCAGTTTAAGAAAATACAATCAACTCAGTAGTATTTAGCTATCTGCTAATATAGACATAAATAATTACACTGGATTTTAGAGAAGTCCAGGTATTTAGAATACAGCATATTCACAACTTGCTAACAAGAGAGATATCAGTGGGCATCATTTTATGAAATCTGGTTGATTTTTTCTATTTTTATAATATTGGGATTTCAATACACAACTTCAATATTAGATTCAACTATTCACTGGGAGAGTATTACATTTTTATTTCTGATAGCCAGCACATCAGACTATCCACTCATATTTTAGTCTTCTTGTATTTGTAGGTAGAAGCAATTAGTTGCTCTTTGATAGCTTGCATCTATTTCTAACATTTTAAGACTGGCCTCAGTAAGAAACATTTAAAGACTATGCATGTGGTATAACTTTTTCCTTGAAGTTAAAGCATTTTCTTAAAAGTAGATTTCTAAAAGGATTGAGAACTGCAATTGATAACATTCAATCTCTTTTTATGTGAAAATCAGGCCTTATTCTGCCCCAGTGCACTTGTGGACATAAGCCAGTATAGAAACCCAGCACAGAAATAACCCATTCAGAAAGCCTATCACAAAAACTTTTTTTTTTTTTCAGTTCTTTTTATCTGATTGCTGAGAAACTCCCGCCCTTCTAGCAAAATATTTTCTATACCTCTGTGTTCACCCTATATGAAAAAACACAAATTAAAAGTATCTACAGTATGTATGCATGTTTACCTATGTTCTTTACTCAATGATAGCATAGTAATTTATTTTTTGAAAAAAAAATGACAATATTATTAAATTATAACAATTATTATGTGATTTTACTTGGAAATTAATTTCTCCTTTAAACAAAGAAAAAATATACATATTCCAAAGTGAATATTCATAGGCATATACGCATATTAACATTATTTACAGTTCTGATTGTACAGCAAAGCATCTTGAAGATTCAGCCAAAAATTATGAGCCCTTTAGGCACCATATACATATTAAACCAGAGAAGACTAATCCCTCCACAAAGATATGTCAAGCTTATACATGAGAAGAGATGATATGTAAAATCTTATAGGGACACTGGAGCATCAAGTTACCAAATTTTCTTGATTGGGGCACTATGTGATAAAAAAGGGGGCACATAATCTGATGAAGCCACTTTTAGCAGTTATTTTTCCACCCACTGGCCTGATATTAATGGACTTTTCCAATCCACTGTAGGGTGGAAAGCCTAATAAAATTAGCTCTTCAAAGGTCAGTACTATCTTAAGAAACAATCTTCGGACACACGCAAATTGATGCTCAAGACTTGTCCTTGTCAAATCCCAGTTAATTTGAGTGAAGACAAAAATTCATGCTATATCCTTGTACAAACTTTTATTGGGCTGAAGAGCTGCTGCTGCCAAGTACTCTGTTGCACACCTTTGATTCAACCCACTGAATCCACATCTGGGAACTGTTAAATAAAGAGAAAATCCTAAATATCCTCATTTAGGCTAATTTGTCCTATCTCGATTCCCTCTCCCAGAACTAACAGTACGAAGCCGAATGATAAATAGTTATGTTACTACAGTGACCTTCACAAGATAAATCAGCCCTGGTTGGGGTCTGAGCTGCTTTACTGAAACAATCTTAATGTTCTTAAACATTCTGGGAAAGTTAGTGAAATCTACCGTCAGATTACAATAGAAGTCTTAAATTGCATTATTGTGTGGAACTAAACAACGTAGGCCTTCAGCCACACTTGATTCAATCCATTTATTATGCCAGAAGACTATAACGGAAAATGTAAAACACAAAGTCCTTTTCCCTATGAAGAGGGTCCCTAAAACAGTGTAAAAAGCATCACTGTGCTTGAAAGTCTGATCTTAATTCTTCCTAATCCAAGATTGGTCTAAGACTCCTCACTGATATTTCTGGTTCAGAAAAAATTGCAATCCCTTCCACTGCAAGGAGGGAGGAACAGGTCTCAGCTGTCCTGCCTGAACCCACAGCTGCCTTCATAAAGCTGACACTTGTTTCAGTTGTCCTAGAATCATAGAACCATAGAATAATTATGGTTGGAAGGGACCTCCAGGGTCACCAGTCCCAACCTTTATCCCATCATATTCATAACCATTAAACCAGCAGCAGAACAGGGAGGAGCTAGTCTGCTAAAGTGATGCCTAAAATAACTTCTCTGAGAAAGCTATCAGGCACAGGGCCCCCAAATTCCCTGCCTCTGAATTACTGGCCAAATGGAGAAGTGAAAGTTGTTGGTGCCAATTTTCTCTGAAGGTCATGGTGTTCTGGATTTTTTAAAAAGCTGGGCACTTGTGTGTTTGTTTTGGTTATATGTAAGTTGTTTAACTTTCAATTTAAAATAAGAGATAAACATATGGCATAAGGCTTATTTTCCATTTCAATAAGAAAATGGAAGTATTGAATTTTTAGTCAAACAAATATTCTTATATTGGTCAGAACATCAAACAAAACCAAGAAAAGCCTATTTTCTGTTCTCAAGCCAAGATTTATATGCTTTCCTTTTTTTTACTCCATTGTTCTTTCTTTACATTTGCACCCTATTTGGGATCATGTAATAGACTTAACAGGTATTGAAGAACACTGAGAATTATTTCAGCTGCAATATTATGCATGTTTCTTATTCACCCCAAGGTATTAATAAGACTCGTGCCTATATTTTCCTACTTTTGCAATCTCTGCATACAAGCAGCCTTTTTTGTGCTGTTTCAACTGCAATTGTTGTCAATGTTCATGCAAGATGCCTGTGCAGGAAATATAGCACTCCCAGGGATTTAAGGCTTTATATGGTGCCCGCTTCCCACATATTTAGTTCTCTGCCACCTACCTCCTGAAGCTCCCATGAGGCTTATTCCTGGTGGTTTAATACTGGGATTTTTCCCGATGTTGATGCTATGAAAGATGGAGCAGGATAAGTCCCACTGTGTCTGGGCTGCTTCTCACACAGGCTATCTGGGCTGATGGAGGAATGACAGCCTGTGGGCCTTGTGTCTGAGGAGCTGAAGCAGGTCACAAGAAGCTCAAGGTTAAGAGGTTGAATTGAGTGGTAGGAATCAAGCCAAGAAGGGTTCAAACAGTTAAATGAAGTCTGTTTTATCACAAACACACAGAGCAGAAAATCATCTAGCAAAGACAGACGAAAACATAATCGGGACAAACTTTCAGAGTTAGAAGTTGATTTGTAAGCCTGCAGTTATTGTGTAAGTGAGAAACACAGAAAGAGGCAGCCATTAGCCCTGTTTGGCTGAGGTTGAAGAATGACTAAAAAAGAAAAAAATAGTTTTTGAATTTGTTGCAAGCTTTAGCAGCTTGGAGGATCCCAATACTGACTGAAGTCTAAAAGCCAACCTGATGCATTCTGCTTGGCAGATAAGACCCCAATAACACTTATATCAAATTAAAAAAAAATAAAAATCACCTAAATCTTTTGACTATCAGCTGTGCTTTCTGTCAGCAGTTCTACAGAACTCTTACAGAAACATAGAATCATTATGACTGGAAGGGACCTCCAGGGGCATCAAGTCCAATCTTTATCCCATCATATTCCTAACCATTAAATCATTAGACCATGGCCTCAAGTGCCTCATCAACCCGGGTTTTTTTTGAATACCCCCAGGGACGGCAACACAACCACCTCCCTGGGCAGCCGGTTCCAGTGCCTAACCACCCTCTCAGTAAAGAACTTCTTCCAAATAAGAGAGCACGCAGCACGCGGAGCAGAGTGGCGGCTGTCTCCGAAGAGGCAGGCACGAGGAGAACGGCGTGAGGAGAGCGGCGCGCGGAGAGGATTAGCCAGATAGATCATAGACCGCATATACCATGGCCACAACGCGCCCAAAAACTGTTGTGAAAAAGAATATGGGGACTCAGACGGATCCTCCGATCAGACATGCAGCCGTGCAGGTTTCTGGCTGCAGCGAATGCCTGAGCCTGGCACTGGTACCGGAGGGAGCCAGTGACACCACGTGTGTGCGGTGCGAGCAGATAAATGATCTGCTCGGGCAGGTGGTTAAACTGATGGAGGAGGTAGAAAGACTAAGAACTATTAGAGAGCGTGAAAGAGAAATAGATTGGTGGAGCTTCACCCTGAGGCAAGGGCAGTCGGAAAAGGGTGAGCAAGTGATGGATCCCCTCCCCTCCTGTCATCAGACAGAAGCAGAGGGTTCAGGAGACAGGGAGGAATGGAGGGTGGTCCGTCCTCGGAGAGGCAAGCAAAAACCCTCCCAACCCCCTTCACCCTCCCAGTTGCCCTTGAGTAACAGGTACCAGGCCTTGGAACTACAGGGAGAGGTAAATGAAGTTGGAGGGGTAGATCAGTCTCCTGAATCACCTAGGGCTTGTCAGTCACCCCGACGCCTCAGGACTTCTTCAATTAGGAAGAAAAGGAGGGTAATTGTGGTGGGCGACTCCCTTCTGAGGGGAACAGAAGGGCCCATCTGTCGACCAGACCCATCCCACAGGGAAGTCAGCCGCCTCCCTGGGGTTCGGATTAGAGACATTAAAAAGAAACTTCCTGATCTTGTAAAGCCCTCCGATTACTACCCACTGCTGGTTTTTCAGGTTGGCAGGGACGAAATTATTACAAGAAGTGTAAGGGCAACGAAGAGTGACTTCAGGGCCCTGGGATGGCTGGTTAAGGGGTCTGGAGTGCAAGTAGTGTTTGCCTCCATACCTCCTGCAAGGATGGGTGAAGAGATAAGCAGGAAGAGTTCACAGATTAATGAATGGCTACGTAACTGGTGTCAAAGGCAGGGCTTTGGGTTCTTTGATCATGGGCTGCTATATGAGACACCTGGCCTGATGGTGGCAGGTAGAATGCATTTGTCCCAGAGGGGGAGAAGGCTTTTGGGGCAGGAGTTAGCAGGGCTCATTGAGAGGGCTTTAAACTAGATGTGAAGGGGGAAGGGGAGAGAACTGGGTCTGTTAGGGACGAGCCCAAGAGCAATATGCTAGGGCCTGAAGGAAGGTGGTCTAGGGAGGATTTTCGATCATTGAAGAGAAGGGATAGATGTTTAGGCCCTGACCACAAGGCCTCCTGCCTCCCAGGGGTCCCACCAGTGCGCTCTGCTTGCTTTCTGAAATGCCTGTACACCAATGCACGCAGTATGGGGAATAAACAGGAGGAGTTAGAGGTTGTCTTGGTTTGAAAGACAGGTGTCTGCTAAGGAGGGCAGGAGCCCCCCTTGGAACGGAACAATACAACCCCCTTCCCTCCGAATTGTTATAAAATTGAAATTAAGGGGCTTCCAGGCAAAGATATGAGGAAACGGGAATAACAGTTTTTACTAATGTATACAACAAAACAATAATACAGAGGAACTGGTTTAAAGCCTGACAGAGTCAGGGATACAACCTGGCACCCTGCCGGGCAGGGTGCCGGTAGCAGTCCGATGTAGTGGTAGCTGCAGTTCTCTTTTAAATGATCCCGTTGAAGCGGTGATCTTGTAGAAAAAAGAAAACTGGTACTCCTCCGAAAATCCGGCGGCGGTGCAGTCCTTGTCCTCTGGGATCCCCAGCAGGTAAGGCCCCTCGCGCTGTTCCAAACCGCCAAATTATCTCCGGCGGGAATGCTTGGCTCCCTCTCCCCTGGCCGGAGCATCTCACAAAGGGATGGTGAGTCATGGGGCAAAGCACTGATGGGCGCATTAACAGAAGAACAGTCCCAGGGGGTGGGGTGGGGGCAAGGAACACTGGCGCCAGGCTTCAACGGCTCATGGTAATAGAATACATTGTAACCCAGGACATTATCCACCCCTTATTCTATTACCATTTGCATCATCCCAAATCAATATCTTCCTTAAACTCTGCACACACACACACACATATATATACATACATATACAATGAAACTCTACACTCAGTTCTCACTTAAAATAAGGTCCCCTTGTGGTACACACCGGGTTTCCCCATCTTTCTGCATTACCCACCAAGTATAACCTGGTCCCTGAGCAAAGACAACCCCACGGATGGGTTTGTCTTTGCCCGAGGCAGAATTAACCCAAACAGTTTTCCCAAGCATACCTCTCATGTGCACCACTGGAACCTTATCCCCGTCTGTTGTTCGTAAGGATTCAGACTGAGCAGGGCCTGCTCGGTTCGTGGAGCCTCGGGTGTTAACTAACCAGGTGGCCTTTGCTAAATGCATCTCCCAGTTTTTGAAAGTTCCTCCACCCAGTGCCTTCAAGGTGGTTTTAAGCAGTCCGTTGCACCGTTCAACTTTCCCAGCTGCTGGTGCATGGTAAGGGATGTGGTACACCCACTCAATGCCATGCTCCCTAGCCCAGGTGTTGACAAGGCTGTTCTTGAAATGAGTCCCGTTGTCGGACTCAATTCTCTCAGGGGTGCCATGCCTCCAAAGGACTTGCTTTTCAAGGCCCAGGATGGTGCTCCGGGCAGTAGCGTGAGGCACAGGGTAGGTCTCCAGCCATCCAGTGGTGGCTTCCACCATTGTGAGCACGTAGCGCTTGCCTTGGCGGGTTTGAGGCAGTGTGATGTAGTCGATCTGCCAGGCCTCCCCATACTTGTATTTGGACCACCGCCCACCATACCACAGGGGCTTCACCCGCTTGGCCTGTTTGATCGCAGCGCACGTCTCACAGTCATGGGTAACCTGGGAGATACTGTCCATGGTTAGATCCACCCCTCGGTCTCGTGCCCACTTATAGGTGGCATCTCTGCCTTGATGGCCTGAGGCATCATGGGCCCACCGAGCTAAGAACAACTCTCCTTTATGCTGCCAATCCAAATCTATCTGGAACACCTCTATTTTTGCAGCCTGATCTGCCTTCTCGTTGTTGCGATGTTCTTCATTAGCCCGACTCTTGGGGACATGAGCATCTACATGACGGACTTTCACAGGTAGCTCCTTTACCCGAGTGGCAATGTCCTTCCACTCATCAGCAGCCCAGATTGGTTTTCCCCTACGCTGCCAGTTGGCCTTTTTCCACCTTTCCAGCCAACCCCACAGGGCATTGGCTACCACCCATGAATCAATGTAGAGGTAGAGCTTTGGCCACTTCTCTCTTTCAGCAATGTCCAGGGCTAATTGGATGGCTTTGAGTTCAGCAAACTGGCTCGATCCACCCTCTCCCTCGGTAGCTTGTGCAACTTGTCGTGTGGGGCTCCATACAACAGCTTTCCATTTCCTGCTAGCACCTACAATTCGGCAGGAACCATCGGTGAAGAGGGCATATCGTCTGTCACTGGTAGCTCGTTATATGGAGGGGCTTCCTCAGCACGTGTCACTTGCTCTTCCTCTTCTTCAGAAGATAATCCAAAAGCCTCACCTTCTGGCCAGTTGGTAATTATTTCCAAGATCCCAGGGCGATTTTGGTTTCCAGTGCGGGCGCGCTTTGTGATGAGGGCAATCCATTTGCTCCAAGTAGCGTCGGTGGCATGATGCGTGGAGGGAGCCTTTCCCTCGAACATCCACCCCAGCACCGGTAGTCGGGGTGCCAGGAGGAGTTGTGCCTCTGTGCCGATTACTTCTGAGGCAGCTCGAACTCCTTCATAGGTGGCCAAGATTTCTTTCTCTGTTGCAGTGTAGTTGGCTTCGGACCCTCTGTAGCTTCGGCCCCAGAATCCCAGCGGTTGGCCCCGAGTCTCATCAGGCACCTTCTGCCAAAGGCTCCAGGACAGACCCTTGTTCCCGGCTGCAGAGTAGAGCACATTTTTCACCTCTGGTCCTGTCCTGACTGGGCCAAGGGCTACCGCATGAGCGATTTCCTGCTTGATCTGAGTGAAGGCTTGTTGTTGTTCAGGGCCCCAGTGGAAATCGTTCTTCTTGCGGGTAACCAGGTAGAGAGGGCTCACGATCTGGCTGTACTCGGGAATGTGCATTCTCCAAAAGCCTATGACTCCTAGGAATTTTTGTGCTTCCTTCTTGTTGGTTGGTGGAGACATCGCAGTGATCTTATTGATGACCTCGGTGGGAATCTGGCACCGTCCGTCTTGCCACTTTATCCCCAGGAACTGGATCTCTTGGGCAGGTCCCTTGACTTTGCGTTTCTTGATGGCGAAGCCGGCCTCCAGGAGAATCTGGATGATTTTCTCTCCTTTCTCAAATACTTCCACTGCCGTGTTCCCCCATACAATGATATCATCGATGAACTGCAAATGTTCTGGAGCCTCACCCTTTTCCAGCACAGTCTGGATCAGCCCATGGCAGATGGTGGAACTGTGCTTCCACCCCTGGGGCAGTCGGTTCCAGGTGTACTGCACACCCCTCCAGGTGAAGGCAAACTGAGGCCTGCACTCTGGTGACAGAGGAATGGAGAAAAATGCATTAGCAATGTCAATAATGGCGTACCACTTTGCTGCTTTGGACTCCAGCTCGTACTGGAGCTCCAGCATGTCCGGCACAGCAGCACTCAATGGTGGAGTCACTTCATTCAAAGCACGATAGTCCACAGTCAATCTCCATTCTCCGTCAGACTTGCGCACAGGCCAGATGGGGCTGTTGAAGGGTAAGTGGGTCTTGCTGATCACCCCTTGGCCCTCCAGCTCACGGATCATCTTGTGGATGGGGATCACGGCATCTCGATTCGTCCGATACTGCCGGCGGTGCACCGTCGAAGTGGCAATTGGCACCCGTTGCTCTTCCACCTTCAGGAGCCCAACTGCAGAAGGATTTTCTGATAGTCCAGGCAAGGTGTTCAATTGCCTAATGCCTTCTGCCTCCACAGCAGCTATCCCAAAAGCCCACTTAAACCCTTTTGGGTCTTTGTAATAGCCATTTCGGAGAAAGTCTATGCCCAGGATACATGGGGCCTCCGGGCCAGTCACAATAGGATGTTTCTGCCACTCCTTCCCAGTCAGGCTCACCTCAGCTTCCAACAGGGTCAACTGCTGCGACCCCCCTGTCACCCCAGCAATAGACACAGATTCTGCCCCCACATGTCCCGATGGCATTAGGGTACATTGTGCTCCAGTATCAACCAACGCTTCATATTTCTGTGGCTCTGATGAGCCAGGCCATCGGATCCACACTGTCCAAAAGACCCGATTCTCCTGTGCCTCTTCCTGGCTAGAGGCAGGGCCCCTCTAGGCCTGGTTATCATCCATTCCCTGGGCATACCTGCTAGATGTTTCTTCAAGGGGATCTGACATATCATCCTCCCTCCTGTAATACCTGGCAGCTCGGTCACGGGAGGCTGAGGCTACTTTCGCTTTAGTGGAACCCCCTCGGTTAGCGTTTTCCCTTTTGAGCTCACGAACCCGTGCTGCCAGGACAGAAGTGGGTTTCCCATCCCACCTTCTCATGTCTTCCCCACAGTCACACAGGAAGAACCACAGCTCAGATAGTGGGGTGTACCCTCTCTCTCTAGCTGGGGGACGTCGGGCTCTGACTCTGGGGTTTATGACCTGCACTGGTGCCACATGAGAGCTGCTCCTCCTCACCTCCTCCATCACCTCCTCCCTAATCTCTTCTTTGAGGTCCCTAGCCACAGCAGCGACATGAGCTTTCATTGGGCCATTGACTAAACTCTCATAATACCTGAACCTGTTGGCAACAGAACCCACTGTCTCTTGGTTGTCATCAGCATTAATTGTTGCAATGAACGTGGCATACTGCTGTGGCCCCAGCTTTGCCAGGTTCCACAGCATCTGCCCTGTACATTTGACCTTGTCAGGGTCATTATCATGCTGTCCGTCCCTCCCAAAGAGTACCTCTAACACTGCCACTTCTCTCAGCTGTTGGATCGCTTCCTCAAGGGTCTTCCATTGCATTCTATGATGGTACTCCTGCATTCTCTCTCTGTGGACAAACCTTTCCCTCACACTCATTAAAAGCCGCTCCCAGAGAGAAACGGGCCCTGGCTCCCTTACGAATACCTGGTCCACCCCTGGGTCTTGGGTCAAGAATCCCAAATACCTGGCTTCGCCACTATCCAGTTGTACGCCTTTACCCATAAGGTCCCAAACCCGAAGTAACCAAGTTGTATAAGGCTCACGCCCCCGTCGCACAATGTCTTTTCGCATATTACGGAGACTGTCGAACGACAGGGATTCAATGATAATTTCAGGCTCTGACTCCCCTGCTGGTTGTGAGGGCTCTGGTTCATCACCATCATTAACTGGGCGTACTGATTTGGCCTTGCACTTCCTCCTCTGCACAGGGGTGACTGCCGCTGGCTGTGGCTGTCCTTGTGGTTCAGCTGGACCCTGCACAGTTGTAACATCTGTGGGTTCCACTGCTGCACCATCAGACTCTCCCTCTTCAGGACGAGATTTCCCACTAGTTTGGGAGGTGTGTTCCCTCAGCATCTCACGTATTTCCTTCACCAGTACCCCCACCCAATTCAGCTGGTCCATTTCTGAGGTGGGCTGTTGGGCAATGTCAGGTCGGGGGACAGGGTCAGGCTGCGGGGCAGGATCTCTAGTCTCTGGGGCCATGTCAGGTTCCGGGGCAGCATTCCTAGTCTCTGGAGTGGGTGGCCAGGTAGTTATCCAAGTCAATCTTACTTTATCTCTGATGGCTAAGCAGAGTAGGCCTATTAGCAACACATGGATAGTATCTAGGGGATATCTAAACCCTTTGAAAGCTGGTGGAGTAGACCCAATGAACTGGTTGAATGGCTGGGAGAAAACTCCCCCTGGTGTTATTTCCTCACAGAAGGTACCATTTTTAATGTAACCCCAGAAACATACGCTGAGCGTGTGATAGCCCTTTATCCATGTGCCCACATTCCACAGGAAATTGAAAACCCATGAATTCCTCACCTTACCAACCCATAGTGCAAGCTGGATAACAGCCACAGTAGCCTTAGTCAGAGGACCCATGTTTAGATAAGGGGCTGCAAAGGGGAAAAGCATAGCCACGACCACGTGCCACCCGAACCAAGGTAAACTAGACCACATGGTGCTGCCTAACAAAGATCCCACGTTCATTGCACAAAAAATCAGGTTAGCCAGGAACTGTTATTCCCTTTTCACCCTTTTTCCTCAATGCCCTCAAGCCCCACATTGGACGCAAACATCTGTCTTGGTTTGAAAGACAGGTGTCTGCTAAGGAGGGCAGGAGCCCCCCTTGGAACAGAAAAATACAACCCCCTTCCCTCCGAATTATTATAAAATTGAAATTAAGGGGCTTTCAGGCAAAGATATGAGGAAATGGGAATAACAGTTTTTACTAATGTATACAACAAAACTATAATACAGAGAAACTGGTTTAAAGCCTGACAGAGTCAGGGATACAACCTGGCACCCTGCCGGGCAGGGTGCCGGTAGCAGTCCGATGTAGTGGTAGCTGCAGTTCTCTTTTAAATGATCCCGTTGAAGCGGTGATCTTGTAGAAAAAAGAAAACTGGTCCTCCTCTGAAAATCCGGTGGTGGTGTAGTCCTTGTCCTCTGGGATCCCCAGCAGGTAAGGCTGCTCGTGCTGTTCCAAACCACCAAATTATCTCCGGCGGGAATGCTTGGCTCCCTCTCCCCTGGCCGGAGCATCTCACAAAGGGATGGTGAGTCATGGGGCAAGGCACTGATGGGCGCATTAACAGAAGAACAGTCCCGGGGGGTGGGGGGGGGGCAAGGAACGCCAAGCTTCAACGGCTCATGGTAATAGAATACATTGTAACACAGGACAGAGGTCTGTGTGCTGTCTAAAGGTTATGACCTGGTGGCAATTACAGAGACATGGTGGGACTGCTCACATGACTGGAATGTGGTCATGGATAGCTGTGGGAGTTTGGCTTGTGAGTAACGGACATGGAGTGTTAGAGCAGGTGCACGAACAGGCTACTGTGCAGGCGCTAGCAGCCAAGATTAGGCCTCAAGGACGTACTGTCCTTGCAGAGTAGTACAAGAAACTAAGTTACATAAGATAGGGAACTAACAGGCAAGGCGGAGAATATGATAATTAGAGGCTGAAGCATAGGTTAAAAGTTAATGATTGATGTAGAAGTGGTCTAATGAAAACCTAAGAAAAAGATAATAAAGATATGCTTAGTCGTGGTGATTTGACAGAAGAATGATATATAAGTAAATGTATCTGCGCAATAAATCGAGCTTTCCGGATAACTCACATTGAGTCGTTCCTGATTTCTCCAGTCCCGTCCCGCAACTGGCGCCCGAACAGGGACCCGAGGAATGAGCAGGACTCACGCTCGGGGAAGCTAAGAAAAGCTCACCTCTGCAAAGAGTAGGAGCTCGGCGGAGAGAAGGACGAGAGCGACAGCAGGCTACCATTATGGGAAGGGACAGGCTACCGTAGTGGGAAGCTGGACAGGCTACCGTTATGGGAAGCTGGATAGGCTACTGTAATGGGAAGCTGGACAGGCTACCATTAATGGGAAGCTGGACAGGCTACTGTTAATGGGAAGCTGGACAGGCTACCGTCAAGGGAAGCTGGACAGGCTACCGTCAAGGGAAGCTGGACAGGCTACCGTCAAGGGAAGCTGGACAGGCTACCGTCAAGGGAAGCTGGAGTGAAAACCCGGGTAAGAAAAATGGAAAAAGAAGTAACACTGTCGCTAGCTATTGTTATGCTTTTTAGAAAAGTGAGGACTGGACATAAGTAAAAAGACTTTGGGCTCCCTATATGCTTGGGGGTATGCCAAAGGACACTTTAAAGACCCTGATACGTTGTTTGATGTAACGGAGTGGAGAAAGTGTGGGGACTCTCTGTGGGACAATGTTATTGACGGTGATAAAACGGCGAAAAAATTGCAAAAACCGTGGCGGGAGGTAAACAATGCCCCACCCCCCCCAACCCCCCCCCGCCTCCCCCCCCCCGCGCGCGCCGCGGCAGCGGCTGGAGCGGCGGCCGGCGGCGGGGCCGTGCCTGGCGCAGCGGAGCGGCACGATCGGCATTCCAACCCCCCCTCTCCCCCGCCCCCCCCCCCCCCCCCCCCCTCCTCCCCGCGCGCGCTGTGGCAGCAGCCGGAGCGTTCGCGGCTTCAAGGCCCTCGCCACCGGGAGCGTTTCCTGCCGGAGTCAGTGTTGGACCGAATGCCTGTTCCGTCCCCCCCACCTATTCCAGCGGCGAGAGAGAAGTGTTTGGGACAGAAGAAGAGGCAATGGACACAGACGAACAATGGCCCGTTCCGCCGCCGCCCTCCCCCCCACCGCCTGAACCAAACGTTCCTGAAACATCTGACCCACCTCACCTGAGTGCGAGATTTCAAAAGGAGCGTGGTTGGGGGGTGGGCAGGCTGGGACAAGAAATGGAAAGGGAGCCGGGGTAAAGAGAAAATGTGACTATGATTTAGTCTGACTCAGATTAAAACTAAACTGTAGGTAAAATATCTCAAAATAACTGGGAAAAAAAAAAAAAAAAAAAAAAAAAAAAAAAAAAAGAAAAAAAGGGAAAAATAGTTGTGCATAAACTGCTTTTTGTGGGGAGAATTAACAGTAGTTGCAAACATAATTTTTCAGACCTTCTGGAATAAACATTTAAGCAAGTAACAATGTTAAGATAAAAACATCACAGTACCTGTAATACTGTTTAGCAGCAGAGCACTTTTTATGAAGCAATCACAGTAAAACAGGGTGCAAATGAGCCATATATGCAATTTCTAAATTGGTTACAAAATGCACTTGATAGGGCACCTTTATCTGATCCTGTGCGAGAAGCATTACTCTTATGTTTAGCTGTTGAAAATTCTAACCCAACCTGCAAGCGTATTTTACAGAGTCTGCCTAGAAACTCCAGTATTGCTGAAATGATGGATGCTTGTTCCGGAGTAGGAACACCTGAAGAGCATGCTGGTTTCATGGCCTCAGCTTTTCCTGCAGCTATCCAACCCTTGGTAACAACATTTGGATAGTTCCCATGGTCCTTTAAAAGAAGGGGATGACTTTGCCTTTTGGCTTTCCTCCAAGGTGCGGCCGGCCTTGTGGGGGGAGCCCTTGGGTAAACAAGCCCCAGGTGCCCCACCTTGGATAAATGACTGCCAGCTGTCCTGTTTTGGGGACAGGGGCTGGGACCACTTGCAGGAAGGGTGCAGTGTCTGTCTGTGAGGTGGACGCACTTTACAGAGTTTTCCTGTTGGGGAAGGACCTCCTGACTCTCCCCGCAACTGGGCCCTGGTCACATTTGACATTTGCAAATGGGGCTTCATGGGAAAACAATATGGGACTACTTCTACATGATCAGTCTATTGACTTGGTTGTCTCCATCTCTTCTGTGGGTGACTTTGTTTCTTTGTTAATTCCACCTATTATTGAATTCCACCTGTTATTGGTCGCTATTGTGTTAATGATTGTACCTTGTGTTTTCAAAAAGGCAACAAGCATGATTAAAGATGCCATGAAGAACGTATGGCTGGCTCAAGAAGAAAAAGGGGAAATTGTAGAAATGCATTTAAAAGAGAATGACCATATAGTGAGCCAGCCATGCGGGATGTTCGCCTAGGCAGGTAGCCACATTCTGGAAGCTGCTTCAAAGGAAGAAAAAATAAGAAAGAGCAATGACTGCTTCACTAGGGAATGCAGGAGTGAGCAGATGGGAGTGACCAATTGGACATTGTGTGAGAAGAACTTAAGAACCAACGGGAACTGAACTGAGCTGCGTGTTTGCCTTGTGCTAGAGACTTTTAACCAATTAAATAATGCGTGACCGCGTGTAGGGAAAGAAAAATTTGTAAAAAGGGACAGACAGAATTAATAGAAGATTTAGATAGCGTTAGGCATGCTGTGTTGCAAAATAGAGCTGCTGTTGATTTTTTGCTTTTAGCACAAGGCCATGGATGTGAAGATTTTGAAGGGATGTGCTGCTTCAATCTAAGCAATCGTGGGGAATCAATTCACCAACAACTGCAGTGGCTTAAAGAACACACTTAAAGATTCAAAAGGAGACAAGCTGGTTTGATTCATGGTTACAAAAAATATTTGGCAGTCTGTCCCCATGGTTACTTGGTTTGATCAAAGAAGGCATTCGCTGGGTGATCATAATTGTCTTGTTGTTAATTGGGCTAGGAATAGTATGGAAGCTAATAACAAAACTAGTCACTAGTCTAATGCATAAAGTTCTGTTCGTGCAAAAGGAAAAAGGGGGAATTGTGGGAGTTTGGCTTGTGAGTAACGGACATGGAGTGTTAGAGCAGGTGCACGAACAGGCTACTGTGCAGGCGCTAGCAGCCAAGATTAGGCCTCAAGGACGTACTGTCCTTGCAGAGTAGTACAAGAAACTAAGTTACATAAGATAGGGAACTAACAGGCAAGGCGGAGAATATGATAATTAGAGGCTGAAGCATAGGTTAAAAGTTAATGATTGATGTAGAAGTGGTCTAATGAAAACCTAAGAAAAAGATAATAAAGATATGCTTAGTCGTGGTGATTTGACAGAAGAATGATATATAAGTAAATGTATCTGCGCAATAAATCGAGCTTTCCGGATAACTCACATTGAGTCGTTCCTGATTTCTCCAGTCCCGTCCCGCAGATAGCTATGTCATTTTTAGGAAAGATCGGCCAGTGAAGCGAGGTGGTGGAGTTGCTCTCTATGTGAATGTATTGAGTTTTCTCCAGGGACTGATGAGGGGCAAGTTGAAAGTCTGTGGGTAAGAATTAAGGGGCAGGCAGGCATGGGAGATACAGTTGTGTCACCAAATAGGACAAAGAACTTATCAACACCAATGTGATGTAGATAAGCAGACACTTCTTTATTGACGCGCGGAGGATACGGGGGATAACTCCACCTAGCGTATCCTAGCTTACATCACCTTTAGCAAGGTTTTTATATATTTGAGTCCCATTGTATAAGCTGTTTAACATAAAACTGCATGTACTGCTCGCTTTCAATTGCTCGTTAAAATTAACCTTTACCTTGATTGGCCCCTAATGATTGGTTGGATTACATCATTTCATGTATATTCATTTCTAATAACAATCATTGGTCACCTATAGTCACGCCATGGTCGCGCTATTGATTGTACCCTCTAATATTCAGATTAGGATGGGGAGGGGGATAAGGGGATCTTTAAGCAGCATAAATGGTCACTGTGACTTTAGCCACTATATGATTAATTACTGTATTGTTTCCACGGTGGTTGCTTAAACATAATATTTTACTTTCTTGACTACATGGTTTCTAGTTACAGACAATGCTGGGCCTTAGCTGCTTGTACCACCTGTTCACTTCAGGTACTTTAGCTGCTGGTACCACCTGTATGTTCTGTGTGCTTTCTGTGATTACTAAAACAAAACACAGTTACTCCCTCATATGATTCGATTAGGCCTAACCTGATTTTAGCTAAACTAAAACCATAAAATCATCAGAATCTGATCAGTTTGGTAACATTTGTGGGGGTCTATTACAGACCTCCTGATCAGGACGAGGGAGTTGATGAGGCTTTCTACAGGCAGCTGAAAGCAGCCTCACAACTACAGGCCTTGGTCCTCATGGGGGATTTTAACTACCCTGATATCTTGTGGAAGACTTACACAGCCAGCCATTCACAGTCTAGGAGGTTCCTCCAGTGCATTGATGACAACTACTTAATGCAAATGGTGGATAAGCCGACTAGGAGAGGAGTGCTGCTGGATCTTGTACTCACCAACAAGGAGGGTCTTGTTGAAGCAGTGATGGTCGATGGCAGCCTTGGCTGCAGTGATCATGAGATGGTGGAGTTCAGGATCCTGTGTGGGAGGAACAGAGTACCTAGCAAGACCAGAACCCTGGACTTCCGCAGGGCCAACTTTAGCCTCCTCAATCAATTGTTAAGGGAAGTCCCATGGGACAGGGTGCTAGATGGTAAAGGGGCTCAAGATAGTTGGTCAACATTCAAGGACCACTTCTTGCAAGCTCAGGATCAGGGCGTCCCAATGGGTATGAAATCAAGTAAGGGAGCTAGGAGACCAGCATGGTTAAACAAGGAACTGCTGGGCAAACTCAGGTGGAAAAAAAGAATTTATGGATCATGGAAAGAGGGGCTAGTCACTTGGGAGGAATATAGGACAGTTGTCAGAGGATGTAGAGAGGCAATTAGGAAAGCTAAGGCCTCCTTGGAACTTAACCTTGCAAGTCAGGTCAGGGATAATAGAAAGGGCTTTTTCAAATACATAGCTAATAAAACAAACACTAGAGGCAATATAGGCCCACTGATGAATGAGGTGGGTGCCCTAGAGACAGAGGATATAAAGAAGGCAGAGGTGCTGAATGCCTTCTTTGCCTCTGTCTTTACTCCTGCAGGCTTTCCCCAGGAGCCCCTGATCCCTGTAGCCCCAGAAGTCAGGATAAAGGAGGAGTTTGCCTTGGTAGATGAGGATTGGGTTAGGGATCAGCTGAGAAATCTGGACATCCATAAATCGATGGGACCGGATGGAATGCACCCAAGGGTGCTGAGGGAGCTGGCAGAGGTCATTGCTAGGCCACTCTCCATCATCTTTGGTAAGTCATGGGCAACAGGAGAGGTGCCTGAGGACTGGAGGATAGCAAATGTCACTCCAATCTATAAGAAGGGCAAGAAGGAGGACCCGGGTAAAGGGGAAAGGTGATGGAACAGCTTGTTCTTGGCACTATCTCTAGGCATATCAAGGAAGAGGGGGTCATTAAGAGCAGTCAACATGGTTTTACCAAGGGTAAGTCATGTTTGACCAACCTTATTGCCTTCTATGAGCAAATAACTGGGTGGATAGATGATGGTAGAGCGGTGGATGTGGTTTATCTTGGTTTCCGTAAAGCATTTGACACTGTCTCCCACAGCATCCTTGTAGATAAGCTGATAAAGTATGGGTTTGGTGATCAGGTAGTGAGGTGGATTGTGAACTGGCTGAAGGAAAGAAGCCAGAGAGTTGTGGTCAATGGGACGGAGTCTAGTTGGAGGCCTGTGACTAGTGGAGTCCCTCAGGGGTCGGTACTGGGACCGGTGTTGTTCAGTATCTTCATCAACGACCTGGATGAGGGTACAGAATGTATCCTCAGCAAGTTCGCTGATGACACCAAACTAGGAGGAATGGCTGACACACCAGAGGGTTGTGCTGCCATTCAACGAGACCTTGATAGGCTGGAGAGTTGGGTGGGGAAAAACTTAATGAAATTCAACAAGGGCAAGTGTAGAGTTTTGCATCTGGGGAAGAACAACCCCATGTACCAGTACAGGTTGGGGGCTGACCTGCTGGAGAGCAGTGTAGGGGAAAGGGACCTGGGGGTCCTGGTGGACAGCAGGATGACCATGAGCCAGCAATGTGCCCTTGCGGCCAAAAGGGCCAATGGCATCCTGGGGTGTATTAGAAGGGGGGTGGTTAGTAGGTCAAGAGAGGTTCTCCTTCCCCTCTATTCTGCCTTGGTGAGGCCACATCTGGAGTATTGTGTCCAGTTCTGGGCAGATTAGCTCCATCTGCCACTCGCAGACCCCGCGTAGTATAAAGCTCCCCATGTGAGAAAAACCCAAAATTTTGTCTGTGGCACCAGTCTCTTAGCCACATGTTTATCAGGTGGGTCTTCCTTCCTTTAACAGTATTCTTCTCTTCCACCAAAGGAATTGAGGAGAACACCACCTGGACTCCTGGTCCCTCAAGTGATCTCCCCATAGCCCTGAAGTCTTTTTAAATTGTTTTCAGGCTCCTCTCACAAGCATCATCACTACCAGCCTGGATAACTAGTAGTGGATAGTAATCTGTTGGCCCTATCAGTCTGGGAAGTTTCTTAGTGGTATCCCTGACCCTGGCCCCAGGGAGGCAGCAGACCTCTCTGTGGAGTGTATCCGGCTGGCATATGGGGGCTTCTGTTCCTCTCAGAAGGGAGTCACCAACTACAATTACCCTTCTTTTCCCTTTGTTAGAGCTGGTCCTAACTCGTGGGGGAGACCGACTTACCTTGGGTGACTCCTCTGATGGACCCTTGTCTCCATTTTGGTCTGTTTGCCCCTCTGTTTGCCCCTCCATTTCGAGAGCCCCATACCTGTTCTGCAAGGGCAGCCAGGAAAGGGAGGGAGGCCGGGAGGGGATTCACCTGCCTTGTCAAGCAGGGACCTGTTTCCATTCCCCCTCACCTCTTAGATCTCCCTTGCCATCGGATACAGGAAGAGGGAGGGGATCCTCTCTCTCTAGGGGAGCCTCCACCCACTGCCCTGTCCTCAAGGATGGCAGGGCCTGACTCCACCAGTCTATCTCCCTCTCACACTCCCTTATTGTCCTCAGCCTTTCCACCTCCTCCTTTAGCTCCATCACCAGGCTGAGCAGATCATTCACCTGCTGACAGCGCACACAGCCCCCTGTTCCCAGGGGGATGCTGTGGCATTCCCTGCAGCCTGCTGCCTGCACAACTGCATCCTTTCCTGGGAGCTCTGTCTGGGTTCCCACATCCAGTTTGGTCTTCCTCTGCCTGGTGGAGACCACTGTTCTTGCAGTGATAATTTCCCCCAGGAGCTGATCTCTGCAGCAATCAGTTGTTAGCACCTCAGCTCCTCGCTCCCTTCCCTAGTTCACGGCTCCTTAGCGCCTTCCCCGTGCGCCCTGCTCCTGCGAACTGGCTCGGGCAAACTGCCGCGCCCGCCTTACAGACGTAACCCACTCCCGTTGTCGCGCTCCCCAGGGGCGTTTACAAACCTCCCACACGGCTCAGGGCCACGCCTCTGCCGCCCCTGATTGGCTTTCGCCGACTTCCGGGAGCCGTTGGGGCTCGGGCTGCGAGTGGGGGCGGTCCCTCGCTGAGGAATCCCTCTGCACAACGCGATCGAACCCTCACCTCAGTCTTGTCGCTGCTGCCGCTTCTGCCTCACCGGCATGTGTTTCTTCCCTGAAACACATTTTCTTTCACAGTGGACACTAACCTTAAATTTATCAAATAGAAGAAATTAGGAAATAAATCCGCAGCCTCATCTACATCAATGTCGGCAAACAGTCCCCTTTAAGTAGGGGCTGCATTCACTCTGGAGGGTAAATATACTTCTAAAGTTATTGCCTTGCTCCTTTTCATGTTTTCTTCAAGCAGCCATCCACATAGATTAAGCTATCTTAATGTTTAAATGGCAAAGACACCCCAATTCTTGCACTTCCATTCCCATAAGGGATACTGGAGGCTGGCTGAGGGATAAGGGATTAAAGTACCCTGGTTTGGCTGGGGAAATTTTCCTGGCAGCCCCTGAGGAATGGAGACATGAGCCAGGCCTCTTAGAGAGGGGTGTCTAGACAAAAGAATAATAAAAAAAAAGGCAACCTAAAAATAGGGAATTCTTAATTACTTTTTGGATTTTAAGCATTCATAGGGTTTATAATATACTTTATCCCTATGTAACAGGACTAAATATTTCACTTTTTTTTTCTTAACCAAAGCTGAAATTCTGTATAGTCAGTGACTTGTTAAAAGTTCTGTTCTCCATCATCACTATCTCACCTGGCTCCGTGCCATTTGTCACTGAGTCCACTTAATGACCTCCCCCCAGCTGCCTATTGAGGCATGGTAGCTCAACTCATTGATGCAGATAGCAGAAAGTTCTTTGGAAACCTATGCACGAAGCTTGGGCAGTTTTCCACTAAGGCATAAAACCAGAGGAACTTCAAAGAGAAGAAACCGTGGAAAGCTGCGAATGCAGAAATGGAAACTTCCCCCCCCCCCCCCCCAACTTGTTCTTTTTATTTCGCTCACTGACTTTACTTTTTCAGGGTGTCCTTATAATGAGTAGTGATTTGTCCTTTCTTGTTTACCTTCTCAGAGGTAAACTACAGGTTTGTGACACAAATAGGTTTGTGGCATGGGTTGTTTTCATATTGACCATTGTGATCAGGTCTAAACAGTCATCGGTCAACTCTTCCAAGTCTCCAGAAACTGTTTAAACATAGCAGTTCAGGCCCAGCCCAGCAGTTATGAGTGCTGCTGAAAGTTCATGTAAACATATCCTGTGTTCAAAAAACAAAAACAAACAAACAAAAAAACCCAAACCCAAACCAAAACCTCCATGCCTCTCCTTTGAAAGCTGTTACTGTTTTCATGGAAAATATTGAAATACTCCTACAGTTATCATTAACTTTTTCGTCATTTCAGAAACCATTTTCATAATAGTTCTTAGGAATTCATGTGCTTTATTTAAAAGAAAATAAGCTTTCAACAAACATATGTTATCATTAGCAGCCAATTCAAAACGTTTTAGATAAACCTTTTCCCATTGGTCTGCTAAAAGACACGTTTCTTATTGAATATTTGCATACCATTTAAATGAAACTACTATTAATTCTTAAATTGTCACTGCTCTACACATGTGTAGAGACACATACTTTAACTTTAAGACTATTTTAAAATGCAAAAAAATGCCTGAAGAATTGGGAATTGCCTGAGCTGGTGACTGTAGTCTACTTGTTTGCTGGGAATGGAAATAACTATTCTTTAAAGAGGGTAAGCCCTCAGGCCAAAACCTCTTAACTCACCTAAAGATGAGAAAGACATGCTGAAATCTTATTCTTAATATAGCTAAAAAAAGCTGAAAGCACTGCAAGTTAGCTAGGTCATACAGCCCTTGACCAACTGGTGCTTCCCCCTCAGCACCACAAGATCATGGAGTTACATTATCAGTTAGTGCTAAACTGTGAACAAACACTGTGGAAAGGGAAGTAAACTGATAAAGCCCATTTATATGCAATATGATCATATGAACAAATGACACACAAATTGATAGATTACAGTCAAAGTAGCTATGGAAGCTATTCTTTACTTAGGAAGGTACATTGGCTTTTGTTGCTCTTTTCTACTTAAAAAAAAAATTCCTTTTACAGTATTGTAATTGTAGAAAAACTGCCTGTTTAGGGAGAATTTTTAGCGATCTCAAAATCCATGCAGGAGCTTCAGCCATAGTTGTTACCAGGTTTACACAGTATTCTCAGATATATGAAAAGGCTTTTGTTGTGGCCAATATTTGGCCAGGTCACAAAACAACTGTAATTGTCATTTGTCATGTCACTAATATAACCACAATTTGATAAGGAAGGAAATAAAATAAGACAAATAACTGAACAGAGAGGATGAAAGATGTGAAAAAGAAGACTAGGGAGGTGTCTACCTTTAGCCTGTACCCAGCGCTAAACTGTAACAGTTGTTTTACCACCCAATGACCCCTCCCCAGCTGAGAAAGGGAATCAAGGGAATAAGACAGAAGCCCCATGGGTTGCAGTAGCAACAGATTTAATGAAATAAAAAACCTAATACAATCACTATCATAAATAACACAAAGCTATACTCATCCTCAGAGTCACCAGCAGAAGCAGAAAGCCAAAAGGCAGGAGCTCTAAGAAGAGAAACACCATACTTGGTGAATGTGGAGGAATGGCTTGCTGAACAGGGCCGAATGTAACAACTGTGAGCACAGGGCTGAATGTAGCAGCTGTGAGCGAGCAGTACTGATAACGGGAGCTGTACTGCTGATAGCTGTAGCTTCCCACGGTCACTCTGACCTGGAAGCTTGCAGAAAGCTCCAAGTCAGAACAAGCCCGAAGCTGGTGGAAAGTTCCAAGGTAGAACCTGCGGGAAGAATACGGAAGTAGATAACCACAAGAGGCTGGAATATGCAAATGTAGCTCTATGCTTAACTAATCAAATATAGACGAGTAGGCATAATTTGTGCTTAGCCAATTAGACATAGATATGTAGGCATAATTTAACATAAGTAGGCATAATTAACCTCCAGTGTATAAAAGGCATAGCAGAACTCAAATAAAGTAGAAGCTTGCTTATAACTCATACTGAGTTGCGTCTTGCTTCCCTCGCCTTCTCCGCCATTCTGCAACATCTGGCGCCCGAACAAGGGACCCCACTCTACATCTCAGGGGTCCAGAACTCTGATTGAGAAGGCGAGAGTGGAAAGAGCACCGGTTAGCAGCGAACCGGAGGGCGAAAGATCGGCGATCTGCTATGCAGTGGGATTCCGCATCCGCGCCTGGGAACAGAACAGAGCCTGTTTGACCCGCTATCCGCTTAAGGCTACGCTCTGGACGACGCCCAGAGAGGGGGGTGTTCGTGCTGCACAGCGGGAGACCCGGTGTGGGGGTCATCCTGAAGCGGGAGATCCCTAAGAGGGAACCCTCCCGTCGCTATCCGGTTTGCCGAAGCAGAGAGAGGCTTCGAGGAGTGACGGCTTGGACCAGCCAAAAAGGTCATGGAGCGTGAGGTAGCCTGTGAATTGCTTTTACGCTTTTTAGAAAAGCAGGGGTTAGAAAGCCTAAAGCATGTTTCGGGGCTTGTGGCTTTATTGTTATGCTTTTTAGAAAAGCGGGGATTGGACATAAGTAAAAAGACTTTGGGCTCCCTATATGCTTGGGGGTATGCCAGAGGACACTTTCAAGACCCTAATACGCTGTTTGATGTAACGGAGTGGAGAAAGTGTGGGGACTCTCTGCGGGACAATGTTGTTAGCGGTGATAAAACGGCGAAAAAGTTGCGGGGACCGTGGCGGGAGGTGAACGGTGCCCCTCCGTTTTCCCCCCCCCCGAGCGCCGCGGCAGCGGCTGGAGCGGCGGCCGGCGGCGGGGCCGTGCCTGGCGCAGCGGAGCGGCACGATCGGCATTCCCCTCCCCCCCCGCGCGAGCGCTGCGGCAGCAGCCGAAACGTTCGCAGCTTCAGGGCCCCGACCGAACGCCTGTTCCGTTTTTCCCCCCCACCCCCCAAACCTATTCCAGCGGCGCCCACATATATGAACAAGTGCAAGATTTCAAGAGGAGCGTGGTTGGGGGTGGGCAGGCTGGGACAAGAAATGGAAAGGGGGGGGCGGAGGCGGGAAATGCGGGGAAAGGATTTGATCCGGGTAAAGAGAAAATGTAAAAGGAGGGGATGACTTTGCCTTTTGGCTTTCCTTCAAGGTGCGATCGGCCTTGTGGGGGGAGCCCTTGGGTAAACAAGCCCCAGGTGCCCCACGTTGGATAAATGACTGCCAGCTGTCCTGTTCTGGGGACAGGGGCTGGGGTCACTTGCAGGAAGGGTGGAGTGTCTGTCTGTGAGGTGGATGCGCTTTGCAGAGTTTTCCTGTTGGGGAAGGACCTCCTGATTCTCCCTGCAACTGGGCCCCGGTCAGGTTTGGCATTTGCAAATGGGGCTTCGTGGGAAAACAATACGGGACTACTTCTATATGATGAGCCTATTGACTGGGAGACTTTGTTTCTTTGTTAATTCCACCTATTATTGAATTCCACCTATTATCGGTTGCTATTGTATTAACGATTGTACTTTATGTTTTCAAAAGGTAACAAGCATGATCAAATATACCATGAAGAACGTATGGCTGGCTAAAAGAAAATAACCAAATAGTGAACCAGCCATATGGGATGCTGGCCTAGGCAGGTAGCCAAATTCTAGAAGCTACTTCGAAAGAAAAAAAAAAAAAAAAAAAGAAAAGAGCAATGACTGCTTCACTAAGGAATGCAGGAGTGAACAGATAAGAGTGAACAAATGGACACTGGCGCTGATGTCACCATTGTTAGTTCCACACAGTGGCCACCTGACTGGCCATGTCACCCAGCTGCCACAGGTATCGAAGGTGTGGGAGGAACCACCACAGTAAAATGCAGCGCTTCTCCTGTGTGCATCACCATCGACGACAAAAAAGCCCACACAGTTGTGAACATTTTGTCATTGCCCATCGGAGTCGACGCTCTCATCGGACGGGATGTGCTTTCTCAGCTGGGACTGCGTCTCACGAATGACCCTTTTTAGGGGCGGTCACTGCCCAGTGGACTTTCCCGATCCAGTTAACATGGCTCACCAACGAACCAGTATGGGTCGAGCAGTGGCCACTAAAACAGGAAAGTCTTCTGCAGGCCCAAGCACTTGCCTCAGAACAGCTGCCCAAGCCCTTAAAGAGATCGAAAGGCTAGCTTGTTGGTCTGTTAAGCAATCAAATATTACCACAGATATTATTAATGAATTGTTAGTAGATCAAAATAGTTTGCGACATGCTTTGCTTCAAGATCGCGCCGCTATTGATTTTTTGCTTTTAGCACAAGGCCATTGTTGTGAAGACTTCGAGGGTATGTGTTGCTTTAACTTATCTGATCACAGTAATTCCATCCATAAGCAATTAAACTGGCTAAAGCAACACACCAATAAGATCACTGTTAATAACAATCCGTTTGATAAATGGCTATCTTCTATATTTGGGGGATTAACACCATGGCTGCTTTCGCTTGTTAAAGAAGGCTTGCGCTGGACAGGAATAGGCATTGCTATTGTAGTTGTTGCTAAAATTGCTTATAACTGCATAATGAAACAAGTAGCTCAACTTTCCAACCAGATACTGCTCGCTCAAAAAGAAAAAGGGGGAATTGTGGAGGAATGGCTTGCTGAACAGGGCCGAATGTAACAACTGTGAGCACAGGGCTGAATGTAGCAGCTGTGAGCGAGCAGTACTGATAACGGGAGCTGTACTGCTGATAGCTGTAGCTTCCCACGGTCACTCTGACCTGGAAGCTTGCAGAAAGCTCCAAGTCAGAACAAGCCCGAAGCTGGTGGAAAGTTCCAAGGTAGAACCTGCGGGAAGAATCCGGAAGTAGATAACCGCAAGAGGCTGGAATATGCAAATGTAGCTCTATGCTTAACTAATCAAATATAGACGAGTAGGCATAATTTGTGCTTAGCCAATTAGACATAGATATGTAGGCATAATTTAACATAAGTAGGCATAATTAACCTCCAGTGTATAAAAGGCATAGCAGAACTCGAATAAAGTAGAAGCTTGCTTATAACTCATACTGAGTTGCGTCTTGCTTCCCTCGCCTTCTCCGACATTCTGCAACAGGTGAACTCCCTCCTTTTATAATGAGCATTATGTCAGTGGTGTGGGATACACCTGTGAGTCAGCTTGGGGCAGCTGCCCTGACTGAAACTCCCAGGTGGCTTGGGGTTACTCCTTGCCTGCCTGCCATGGCTGGCCCATGGTTCTGTTCCTGGTGCTGTGGTCTTTCCTAAAACCTGAGACTTACAATGCCTCAGTCTAGTCTAGCATTACTTCTTTTGAGAACTGGCAGGACAGCAACAGCTAATAGTGTTTAATATTTGTAATGCTGTCTAAAGAGCTGTGATTAATACTTAATCCAACATTTGAGTCCTGTCCAAACACAAAGAAACTGTGCTGATGTGAAAATAACACCCATGAGCTTTCTTCAGATCAGGCATTACTATATTTTGTGCACGGTTTCATGTTGATGTGGAATTGCCTTTTAGAATGAATTCCAGAAGGAATATGGTAATATGCCACAACCATGAATTTCATTAAAGATTTGTTGGAAACCACATGAAGAGGCAATGTCAGCTGGCAAATCAGCTCTGCAGTGTTCTCAGGCTTAACCTTTATCCTGTAAATCATATGCTTCTCCATGTGCTTAGTTTTATCAGCTAATGTTTCAGACACTAGTTGATATAAGATCCATGGCCTACTAATTTTCAGTGGCCCTCTAACTTGTTGGGTTTTTCAGAAGTGCTACAGCCCCTTAAATACTTTCAGGTGCTGAATCATGCATCAGATGTACTACGAGCTCAAAAGGAAAGTTTTGCTTCTTGCTAGACTACACTTAACATCATGCAACAAAAAAGTCCTTATTTTTCCTAGCAATATCAGAAAAAAAGTGTCCATGCTGAAGGAGAAAAGTCAACATTGGATGATTATAGAAACAATGTTTAAAGAAGTTCTAAGTACAGTCCTAACATTGGTTAATCATAAAATCTTTGACATCTCTACTCTTGTAAATGGAATAGTGTTGTAAATTCATCTTATTCATGACAGGTAGACAACTGGATACTTAATCTTGATTAAGATGGACCAAATTCAAATTTAAATTCAGATTGCAGAATATCAGAAATCCAACTCACAGGAATTTTTTCGCTGGAGAACAGGTTACCTTTCCAGATAAATATTTTTCAGGCTTTTTTCTTTTTTTTTTTTTTAATGACAGATAAACATCTGATCTTGCATCCTTTGGGATTCCAGGAATCTGAGAGTGAATCACTTATTACATGGATAGATTGGGTTACTTTGGTCTCAAACGGATTCTGGTCAACAAATCAGCAGTAAAAACAGCAGCACTGTTTTGAAATGGCCATGACAGCAATAGCAACAAAATTCAGCTGTTCTCTCACCCTGGACTACAAAGTCAGTTAAAGAGTAATTTCCAGACAGTGACAGTGACCTTATGGAGTCCTATTAAAAAATGAAAGGAAAAGAAAGGGGTAAAAGGAAAATTGTGTGATTTTCCCTAAGTCCTTTTCTACTTTAACAATATCTAGAACAGTGCAAAGAGAGATTAACTTTGAGGGCTGAATTTCAGTGACAAACAGGAGGGAAAGTTGAGAAGAAAGGACCCAAAAGCTCTTGTATCAAACCCCTCTACTCACAGTATTGCTTTTTGGCTCAACCTTAACACAACGACATTTTTATTTCAATACATAATCTAGTTAAGGAAAAAAAAAATGTTGTTCTGGATCATGCATTCCCTCTCCACATCTGTACATCTTCTTGCCAGAATCCCACAGTGGTAGGGTTGTTCTTTGTGTCAATAGCACATGACTGAGTGATACATATGCTCATTTCAGAATGTTATTTTCCAATTAAATGTGTGTAACACACAAAAGAAACATACTGCATACATGTAAGACACAGGGTAGAGGAAGAGGCACAAGAGTGAATAAAGGATATTATGAAATGAAGACTTCACAAAACTGGTTTTAGATAGGGAAAAACGAAGTTTTTAACCATAATCAGTGCTTCAAGCTATTCCGGAAATAATCCAAGAGAAATGAAATGAGATGGGATACATGAAAGCTGCTGGGTTTGCAGTAGTAACAGCTGTGTCTAGAGAACCTGGGCAAGGGGGTTTGTTATTCAAATATGTCTGGTTTAAATAGCATTTTCAATTCAAGTATACATCTCTGTCCATTAAAACAAAGAAAGAATCCAGGGCTAAGCACATAGGACAAACACCATATGATCTTCAATGAACAGCCTTAAAATCAAACACCATGTAATTAGTGCAAGAATTTAATGCCAAAAACATATTGTGATTCCATGAAATGTACCCTTAAGGAATTGTGAAAAGAATAGATATTCTAGGACCTATGCCCATTTAGCCCGTTCTGTTCCACATGAAAGAAATTATATTAAATCAACTGAATATCTGGAAAGAATTAAATCATCATCTCTCATTGGCAAGCCTAAAGGAAAAATTCACAAGAAAGCAGTTTTATATAATACAAGTTCTCATGTTTCATGGAGTAAAAGGGAAAAAAATAACTGCCAAAGGGAAAGGTTTTGTTGCCTTTGGTTATTCTTTTTCTTAGACAATATATTATGGAGTTCTCCTCTGCTCCCTTTTATTGTCTTTATTCAGTGATCTAAAGTTGCAGACATAATACCCAGAGTTATTTAAATGAAACCATTTCAAACTGTATTGCAGAAAGTCCTACAGGAACAAACTTTTCTCTCTAGCAGCTGATACAGTGACTGTCATTGGCAGTATACAGTAGCAACCAAAACAGACTGGTTCCCTCAGCAGGATTCTTTTTAATGATAGAAATGTCTAGCTTTTTTACTGCCCTCAAGTTCTGTTTAAAGTAGCATGTGGGATAAAATCTGCCTTTGTTAATGGTGTTTCAGAGGTGTGAATGAAAGCAAGGACTTTCTCCAGCAGACCAAGCTCACCATGGGCTCCAAATTATTTACCTCAGAGATCACTTTAGTCCAATAATGGAGTTTTACAAGCCAGGCTGCACTGTTCTTTAATTTATATTTAGTTTTTGCCTATTGTGCATGTGTGGTGTCATTAAACCATCATAAAATATTCAGGGCTCAACTTTCATTTAATCTGCACTGTGATGTGAAAATCTGACAATTTTCACCAACTGAGGCTGGGTCCCTCAGACTTTATTAAGGAGCAAACATAATCTATGACTACTAGAGATTACAAATGCGATGCACACTTACATGTCTGCATAACAGAGTTAATCTGAAATTTCTATTTCCTTTACAGCAAATGATCGTGTGGGCAACTGGTGGTTCAGCATCTTATTTATGGGTTTAGCAGCAACATCTGTTCCTGGGTGTCCTCTTACATCTCAGGTCATTCTTTGGTAGGTCTTAGTCCTTCCCTCACTCTCTTCCATGCCCTACTGATTTCCTATTGATCACTTTCCTTAGACAAGTCAATTTATTCACACTACATGTTTTTTGTCCTCTCTTGTGAGGATTCCCCAATCTCCTGCTGAAGGCCATAGTAAAGAAACTAGAATTTGGAAAGGGAAAACATGCATCTTATTATTTTTCTTCTGTATTTCTCCACTATGCTATCTATGTGTCTTCTTTACTGCCATTAATTTCTCCTCCACTCTTCTTTTGGACCCCTCCTTCTTCCTGCTGTGATCTGAATTTTGTCACTACATGGTGTACTGTTTCCTATGCCTAAACTATTGTTCTTATGCATGGCTTTTGTCAGTATTTTTATAAAGTTCAGTTATTAGAATCTCTTACTTCTAGTCTCTAGTACAGCAATTCCTATTTTTTTTCCTTCTGTCTCCTCACATGTGATAACTCACACACACTTCATACATTAAAAACATAGTTTCAAATCATCTTCCTTGTCTATCATTTTGACCACATCAGACTATATCTGAACATTTCCACTTACTCCCTTTCCCCAGCTAATGAAATTCAAGCTTCTGATCTTCATGTAGGATTTGTTCATTTGGAGCAAAAATCTCAGTTACTTGCTATTGCATAATCCAATTAATAAATTTCTGTGATTTTACACTAAAACTACCAAAGGCTTTTCACCACCACTGAGCAGTTGCCCCAGAAACTATTGCTCTTACAGTTAGAAAAATTTTAAGCTCTCACCTGAATTGATACGTGGCTGATGTAGGCTCTTTTGCCGTGGTGCCAGCAGATTTATTTTTTCTGGTTACTTACAGTGAACCAACTGACTACCAAAAAGAATCAGCAAAATAACTGTGGGCATCTGGGCAAACAGCACTGTAATCACCACATTGCTTATCAAAGGAGAGAAACAGAAAGAATGCAGCATTTATACAATGAAATTAAACACTGTTTCCCTTCTGCTTGGATAGAGGGGTTTTTCTCTGCAGCAGAGCTGGAGTAATTCCCTCAGTCTAAAGATGGATGAAGCTGGATTAATCTGGCTTTACTGACTTCAGGAAACTTGCACAAGATGAAAACTCCCCATGAATGATTCCCTCACACGTTCATCGGCCCCAGCTTTGTCTGAAAACAGGACATTAGCAATCTCAAAATAGCACTGAGACACACTACATCTGCAGTTACTTTGAACCTGAAAACTTTCCTTTCCTTTTCTGTTTCTCATCCAGTGCTGTGTGTTTTCCCAACACTTCCTTAGATCTGGTGCTTAAGTTTTGTTTTGGATCTTCTGGATGATACACAGTAGAGAAATTTCACTCAACAAAGAATTTTACCTGTATTTTAGCTATGATATCTGTGCTAGATTAAAGGTCTTTCATCACCTAACTCTGATCTTGTTTGTGTTAATGGCAACACAGAGATGACAGAGCTCATGGAATAGAGACCACATGGTAACCTGTTGCAGATGGTGAGCTGAGAAAATGCAGATTGCAATTTATTTTTAAGCAGTGAGAGTCAATGACATGTACAGGCAGTGAAGCAAAACAAATCCCCCTAAAAGACAATCCTTTTAAAGGCCATTTGATTACACTGTCTTGAGGTTTTGTTAAGCTACCAGGATCTGTCTCTGTGAGTCTGTTGTGTGTGTGTGCACAAATTAGAAAAATACTTTTGGAAAACACCTCATACATTTTAAACAGAAACTGAAAAACAAAGTTTTAATATTTCAGTTCAACCAAAACCAATCACAAAGTATTAATTTAAGTATTTTTCTTGGTTATTTGCCTTTACAAATATGACTAATGTCTGACTTTTAAAATGTTAGAGAAATTCATATGTTGCTTTTCAACCAATGATAATTTCCTTTATTGTCATGCTAATAGTAATCTGCACTTTTGCTGAACTGCTATCTGGGCTGATATTTCCTGCATGCTAAGATTTTTTTAAAGATGTGTTCCAAATATTTAATTGATAGAAATGGAGGTCTGGCTAACATTGTATTTCATTCTTTAGAATTTCATTTTATAGATAATTGATAAATCACGATGGTAATTCTAACAGCCAAAAAAAAAAAAAAATATTCCTTAAAGCCTATGAGAAAAATGTACGTTCTCACATTCTTTGTGCATTAGTGTCTCAAAAGACATGTTCCCAAGCCTACTCAGAAATGAAACAGTTTAAAGCAGAAATTCAAAACAAATAAACAGAAATATTGGCTGAAGGATGGTGTGTCTCTTATTTACAGTGCCATAGGTCCTGGAGTCAGGCTGTGGTTAGCCATGACACAGGCCAGCTATGTCTATCTCACTTTGTGTGACTGGCTCAGACACTTCTGCTTTGTGTTCCCGACCGCAGCATCCACCTCCCACTCTCTCCACCAAGAGTCATGGTTCCTCCTGTACATCTTAACTGTGCCAGTTGAAGCTGGCTGGCTGCTATCAACTGGAACCAGGCACCCAAATGCCTGAAATGCTGTGTTGTAGTTGGGGTTGGATCATCTAACAGGACCCATAATCTTTCAGAAGCTCTACTGGGAATTACATCTTTGTTTTCAGTCTGATCAGTCCCCTATCAGATGACCTAGTACAGGTGTGGGTATATGCATAACTCAAGCCACCTGCATGGATCTCTGGAGCAGGATAGTCTTCCCTCTGTCACATGAACTAACCTGTGAATGCTGTCTTTTGCTAGGAAGAGCAGTAAGAAGGGCTACTAAAGCTGGTGTACCTTCTCCCTTCCCCTATTCCAACTCCCTGGCACCATGAGTCATCCCACATGCCATGGTAGTGAAGCTGCTCTCCTCCTCTACAGCTTGTCTAAAACTCTTGGTGTTATTCCTGCCACTGTGGAGCAAGCCTGGACCATGGCCTTTTTTTCTTTTTTATTAAATCAAATATTTCAAAGGCAGAAACTGCTACTTAACAAAAAAGAAATCTTGCTATAGAATGCAAACTGCAATGAAAAAAAAAAACAAAAACTTTTTCAAAAAAAAGCCCAACAATTTACTCTATGAAAACATATGTAATTTCAAAAAAAATCATAGAATCATAGAATCACTATGGTTGGAAAGGACCTCCAGGATCGTCAGGCCCAACCTTTATCCCATCATCTCCCTAACCACTACACCATTAGACCATGCCCTCAAGTGCCTCATCAACCCGTTTTTTGAAAACCCCCAGGGACGGTGACTCCACCACCTCCCTGGGCAGCCTGTTCCAGGGCCTAACCACCCTCTCAGTAAAGAACTTCTTCCTAATATCCAACCTAAACTTCCCCTGATGCAACTTGAGGCCATTTCCTCTCGTCCTATCAGTAGTAATTTGGGAGAAGAGACCAACACCAGCCTCACTACAGCCTCCTTTTAGGCAGTTGTAGAGAGCAATGAGGTCTCCTCTCAGCCTCGTCCTCTCCAGACTAAATAACCCCAGTTCCCTCAGCTGCTCTTCATAAGGCCTGTTTTCCAGACCTCTCACCAGCCTTGTTGCCCTTCTCTGGACTCACTCCAGCACCTCAATGTCCTTCCCATACTGCGGTGCCCAGAACTGGACACAGTACTCAAGGTGCGGTCTCACGAGTGCCGAGTACAGGGGCACGATCACCTCCCTACTCCTGCTGGTCACACCGTTTCTGATACAGGCCAGGATGCCATTGGCCTTCTTGGCCACCTGGGCACACTGCTGGCTCATGTTCAGTTGGCTGTCAACTAACACCCCCAGGTCCTTTTCTGCCAGGGTACTTTCCAGCCACTCTTCCCCAAGCCTGTAGCGCTGCATGGGGTTGTTGTGGCCAAAGTGCATGACCCGGCACTTACCCTTGTTAAACCTCATGCAATTGGCCTCAGCCCATCGCTCCAGCCTGTCCAAATCCCACTGCAGAGCCTCCCTACCCTCAGGCAGATCGACACTGCCACTCAACTTCGTGTCATCTGCAAATTTACTGAGGGTGCATTCGATCCCCTCATCCAGGTCATCAATAAAGACATTAAACAAGACTGGCCCCAAGACCAAGCCCTGAGGGACACCGCTTGTGACCGGTCTCCATCTGGATTTAACTCCATTCACCACAACTCTCTGGGCTCGGCCATGCAGCCAGTTTTTAACCCCGCGAAGAGTCCACCTGTCTAGGCCATGAGCCACCAGCTTCTGCAGCAGAATGCTGTGGGAAACAGTGTCAAATGCCTTCCTGAAGTCCAGGTAGACAACATCCACCGCTTTTCCCTCATCCGCTAGGTGGGTCACCTGATCATAGAAGGAGATCAGGATGGTTAAACAGGACTTGCCCTTTGTGAACCCATGCTGGGTAGACCTGATCCCCCTGTTGTCCTGCACTTGCCACGTGGTCTCCCCCAAGATGAACTGTTCCATAATCTTCCCAGGAACCGAGGTCAGGCTGACAGGCCTGTAGTTCCCCAGATCCTCCTTCCTGCCCTTCTTGTATATGGGCATCACATTGGCAAGTCTCCAGTCATCCGGGACCTCTCCCATTAACCAGGACATCTCCATGTTATTAGAGTAATGGGAAGAAAACAAATTGTAGACTGTCACTTGGGCTGGCAATAGCAGTCCTGCTGAAGTTCAGCTCAGCTCTGGGTATAGTCACAGGTTGATTTTGCTACAATCACTTTCAAGTATCACCTGAAGTTCTATTTTACAATGTATTTACTTAAGTTAATTAGAAAAATAATCAGTCTTGCAGGCCAGCCTATTTTAAAAACCCTTCAAGTAGGGTTACAATTTTAATATTTTATAAATACATTCCTATGAAATATATTCCAGTTCTATATATATTTTATTCCTGTCTTTTGGAATGCGATGATAACAATTTTTAGAAACTGGAAAAATAACTTTTACAATGAACCAGGGCAACGTAGGCTAACGTCAGTAGAGCTTCCCTTGAGATCAATACCCTCAAAGCCACTAACTTGGCTACAGCCAAGGAGACACTGCATAAATGCCATTGAAGGATACAGCTGATATTATGATAACATGAATGCCAACTGCATGTCTGACACACTGGTGCCTGAGCAAAATATGATGATGGCTGGTTTATACACTGCACTAATAATTTCCAGTTTATGTTCTGCAGGTTGGAGAAATTATGGTTTATTTGAATCACTGTAGGTGAGAATTACTTTCTAGTGAGTTGTAATAATGTTGTAAAATTTAAGATACTACAAGTAATTAATATTCATGCATTTTGTAACAAATTCAATGAAGCAGAGATAATTTTTATGTTACAACTGTAGGATAACATGAAGGCATTTAAATGCAATCAGTCATGCTGTCCTCTTTACAAGCATTTTTGTACATTCTTAAAGCATATGTAAAGGGTATAAAACACTGCAATATATGCAGTTCAAAATGCAAACCTAAGAACACACATAAAATTTCATATTCAAACATCATAGGAAACTGAGTAATATTTATATTAATGAGAAAAACAACTTTAATTCATGACCTCAGTTTCAAATTTACTCAGGATATTGAGGACATTACGACGCTAATTATGCTACATAAAATCTATTACAGTCTCTATCCATGAAATAAGTATAGTATAATAGTCTTCAGCATTTCTATTGAATAAATGGGTATGTCAACATACAATATAAAATAAAAAGCCTATGCTTTAGCGAATTCCAAATCCTTGTCTTACTGAACCTTGTTTCTGGTTTATTTTTCCATCCCAAGCAAAACACCATGCATCTTTTCACGATAAATATGATAACCTGCGGGAAACCTTGGCAAGCAATCACATAGAGACCAATAAATCTTGTGAAAGGCACTTTAATGGCATTACAACCCGGTTTATATAGACAGAGCACTAAATCACGAGACTCTTCTAGCTACCGATTGGCTAATAGCACTAGCGTGAAGTATAAATTGATTTGCGGCCTTAAAGCATGCGTTTACACCATTAATTACTCCTTTTCCACCTCCCCGACCTGCTTCAGCATCCGGGTCAGGCTCGAAGGTTGGATTACTCACATGTCCATTGCTTGCTAAAAAACCCCCAACAATAACCCAGCTCTGAACTGTAGTTGTTTAGCTAAGCAAAAACGCTTTGAAGTTTTCCATCTCTGGGGCCAGGATCTGCATTTTCCTGAAAAGGTCTAACACCAACCAGTCCACAGGCTGGGCTGGAACAGCAGACAATAGCTCTGGACATTAATAAAAACCATTCTGCCACACCACATGCTTGCATACTCAGCAGTGCTATGTTGTGTTCAACTATGATTAAAGAAAGAACAAAGATTCCTTTTCCAACTCTTTCTCAAAACTGATGCAAATTATACCTCTTAAACAGCAAACTGTAAATTTGGTTTTAGAAAAATGGCAGTCTGTCAAATGTGAGTAGAATATAATAAGTACGTGAGTCTGAAGCTCTGACTCCCATATTTGGCCTCAGTGGGAATTCCTGAGATTGCCTTCATTAACGAGCTATCGTATAACCTGCGTATATCTGTGTGTGTACGCATAACTGATAGACTAATGAAGCACAAAATGCACATTTGTTTTCACCCAATTAATTTCAAAAGTATGAAAGGATTAGTAACAAGGCAGAAAAAAACCCTGTCCCATTATTATTTCTTCAGCAAATACATCTCTCGATCTCTCCTCTGTACATTTACATGGAACAAGGAAAAATGTTATCTTAAGCACCATCCTCAATTTAGATTGTATTTCAGTATTATCTGCCAGCTGTGTCCAAACCAAAATTACTAAATATCCTGAGAAAAATATATTCTCTTGAGACTTTGAATCAAATAAAAAGAACTGCAGGGAATATAATTTATTATAAAGGCTATTTCAGACCTGCTTTAGCAGAGTTTGAATAATCAGAGTCCTCTGATTTTCTAAGTGCTTTTCTAAGCTAACCATATGGTTTATTCATATATAACATATAGTAATCATCTGACAAGCTTTTCATCTGCTTGAAAATTTATAACATACAGAAAGAGTGAACAGCACACTGTGATGGATTTAACCTATGGGCTGATTATACAAACAAATGTTAGAGAGGTAAAATTGGAAATGTATTTAAGGAGGATCTTTGAATTTTACAAGACAGTCATGCCAGTAAGCCTGCTTAAACATAATTAAAAGCAATAGCTTTTGAATCATGTTCATAGTTTGCAACAAAGCTTAATAATTTCAGAAGCAGATATTGCACGTTCTAAATCATCCCTTCCAAAAGAAATGTGGGAGCCATCCATTCCTGTCATTGTAACTATGGATTTGGTTTTTGAGTTTACTGTAAATGTGCATGGTCCCTATTAAAGATAATGCTTTATTATTAACATCTAAGAAATTCTAGGTATACTGAATGTAACGATGAATCAGAGTCTGAACAATATCCTGGGTGCTCATTTAGGAAAGCATCATAGTTTGGTAGACCGGACTACATGAAAATATTCTGGGATGTCACTGTTAGTAATCAATATTAACCAGATCCAGCATTCTCCTGACAAATTTTAAATAGGCATGTTACTTTTTTTCTGGAAGATTAAAAAAAAAAAAAAGGCAGCTGGACAGGCAGTACAAAAGAGCAACTACTAGTATTAAAAAAGCCTTATACTACAAGATCTGACATTTTAATCTGCCTACACCAACCATGGAAGAGGTGACAATAAAAGTAGCTTTAAAGGAAAAGAATAAGAGCTTCTAAGGGTATGTGAATCAAAGGGAATTCACTGTTGAGAACCAAAAATCAGGCAAATGGAGGTGAAAAATAAGGCACTTGATGCATATGTAATGGGTTTTTACTTACTTCTGTGACTCATTAAAAAGGTATTTTTCTTCCTTGCATTGTCTGTTTATGCAGAAATAACTAAACCTAAACAAGACTTTACTAGTAAAAACAATTGCAGCTATCTTACATTTTCTGTTTAACTCTCTTTTTCCTCCTTTTTATGGTGACTTGCACAAGCAATGGAACAGTTGGAGCACTCTAAATCCTTCTTTTGTACTTTGTTTAACTTTGATGAGCAAAATGAAAATTCTAATCCCTTCTGTAGACACATGGTTTCCTTCCTTTCTCCTTCTCTCTGAGGCATTTGTTTTTCTGTCCTCCAGCCTTTGTTCCCTAGTCCCAGCGAGGTTCATGTGATGCACTCCTTTTCCCAGGATCCTAGGGTGAATAAGGTTCCACAATCCAGCAATTCATGAAATGCAAGTGATACTGAAACAGGCAAGGGATATATCAAAGTAGCTTCCTACCTCTCTGTCCTCTCACTATGGCTTTAGAGCAAGCAAACAAACAGAAAGAAGAGTTAGAGTGTTCAGTATCTCAGAAGGAAACACTTTAAAATACTTGCCTGAACTTTAGCCCTGAAATTGATTGCAGCTAAATTCAATGATTCCAGGATTTCACATTGTGGTTTCTCTTTGTTCAATATAATTCTGACCACATATTTAAAATTGGAAAATAAATAATAAATAACAATTCAGTAAATAATAACATCACACACCAAGAACAAGCTGAGAACAACATTTGTTTGGACATGAAGCAGATGCTCTGGTACAGTATACAACATTCGTTAAAATATGGGAGGATTCTATCATTAAAGGCCTGAGGGAAGTAGGTTGTCAAAGAAATAGATCCAGATGCAAAAAGAGAAAGCTCTTTTCCATGCACCTTAGTAAAGTTCTTAATGAACATTCAGTGGACATAGTTTGGAGTGCTAAATATTTTTATTTAGAAAACTAAAAACTATCCAATTGGATTAGGTTGAGGTACATAAATGCAGGTTAGAGAGTATTGGTTGAAAAATTATATTTTAAAATCTAAAATAAAATTTTTACGAGTGCACAATAATAGGTGAATTTCCAAATCGTTTAGAATGTCTCTACTTTTCTCCGGAGAAAAGTAAATGAAAACAAGCATTCATTGTGGTCATTTTATAAATAAAGGTTATACATATGCCACCGAATAACCTGAAACTTGACCTAAGTAGATAACAGTTTATAGTAATTTAAAAAGTGACATAATGTATGACATTTTATTACTTCAACTATGAATTGTCTCCTAGTATATGAAAAATAAACTATATTATACAGGGCTTTCAGGGAAACAACACAAACTTGCTTTTTCTAGAAATAATCCTTGCATAGGTTTAAATATATCAGGAATCTCCGCAAAACAACAAAATTAAAGTTTAAGACCAATGTTTATATACCCACTGGGGTGACATTCTCATAACAACTGTATACAGAATAGATGGCTCTTGCCCCTGCTTGGTGAGCCTATCCTAGTCTTTGGATTACACTCAGTGTTTTAAACCAATTCAACCTGACTATTTTTTGCCACCTTCTTAAGTGCCCTACATTCACTTCCTCATACTAAGATTAATGTTAAAAGTTAATGCTAACATTAACATGCTAACGTTACATTTTGGTCATGAGACAGCATAACTTGAGAAATGAATACTTACAGATCTGCCACATATGACCAAAACACAATTGCCCTCATAAGATAATGCAAGTGACCCCATTTTATTCATATGGTAGGTGCACTTCTGATCACAGAATGTGGAAAAGAGTTGCAGGAAACCCAATGCATTTTCTTAAGAGACTGTGTAGTCCAAGCAGATGAATTTACTGTCACCAGAACTGGAACACTCACGTATTTCCTCTCCTTTATACAGATGGGTCCCTGGCCCAGGAGAAGGTGACCTTTCATTTTGTTACTATTGTTTTAAATGAAAATACATCAACAACTTCATTTATTGCTCTTACTCTATAGTTTCAAAAGGGGAACATCTTTCAGCCAGGTGCCAAGTAGAAACAAGGAAATGAAGGTTTCATTTTGAGACTCTCCTGTCACTCCTTCAAAAGCTGGATATTATCTTGCCCTCCTTGATAAAAATCAGTACTAGAACTTTCCAGAGCAGATGCAGCAGACTAAAGACCTGTACTTCTGTTCAGGCTGGCAGACCAAGAAGGTGCCAAGAGGAAAACTCGGTACTACACACAAACTCTTTCTGAGGGTCAGGCAGGATTTTTGATTTTATGACAAAGCTAGTATTTTTCCCACACATTCTTCCTTATCACAAGTTCCTGGGGATAAATTTGTGAGGCCCAAAAGAAAACAAAGCAAATAAAAAATTATATTTATATCAAGTGGATGCTGACAGTCTGAATCAAAGGCTCAGTGCTTTATAATCAAGGTTTTGGAAAAACAAGAATAGGACAACCCTGAGGCTTTGGCACTGAGTTCAAGAACACAGTTAGGAGTCATTGCACTTCCAAGAACTGGGAGAACTGAAATGGAAACAAGCCCTCTCAAAAAACAGGGAAATAAATTAACTCATTTAGCACTGCCAGCAATTATACAATGGGAACACATATTAGCATGGAATGTGTTAGGCAATGACCATGAGTTAGGATCACCTCTAACAAAGGGAAAAGAAGGGAAATTTTAGTTGGTGACTCCCTTCTGAGAGGAACAGAGGTCCCCATATGCCGGCCGGATCCGCTCCACAGGGAAGTCTGCTGCCTCCCTGGGGCCAGGGTTAGGGATATCACTAAGAAACTCCCTAGTCTCGTCCGGCCTACAGACTACTACCCACTATTAGTTATCCAAGTTGGTAGTGATGAGGTTTCTGAGAGGAACCTGAAGACAGTTAAAAAAGACTTCAGGGCCATGGGGAGATCACTTGAGGGATCAGGAGCCCAGGTGGTGTTCTCCTCAATTCCTTTGGTGGAAGAGAGGAATACTGATAGAGGGAGGAAGACCCACCTGATAAACAAGTGGCTAAGAGACTGGTGCCACAGACAAAATTTTGGAGTTTTCTCACATGGGGAGCTCTATACTACGCAGGGTCTGCGAGTGGCAGATGGAGCTAATCTGTCTCAGAGGGGAAAAAGAATCCTAGCAAATGAGCTGGCTGGCCTCATTGAAAGGGCTTTAAACTAGCTTTGAAGGGGGAAGGGGATAAAACTGGGCCGGCTAGAGTTGAACCCAAAGGTGGCAGACCACAGTTGGTAAGGAAGTTGTCAGCCTGGCTCAAGTGCTTCTACTCTAATGCACGCAGCATGGGCAACAAACAGGAGGAGCTGGAAGCCATCGTTCAGCACGACAACTATGATGAAGTTGCCATCACAGAAACATGGTGGGATAACTCTCATGAATGGAGTGCTGCAATGGATGGCTACAAGCTCTACAGGAGGAATAGGCAGGGTAGAAAGGGCGGTGGGGTGGCACTCTATATTAGGGAGTGTTTCGACTGTATGGAGATTGGTAAGCGTGATGAGCCAGTCAAATGTTTATGGATAAAGTTGAGGAAGGCGAACGAAGCAGATATCCTGCTGGGAGGCCACTACAGGCCACTTGACCAAGACAAAGAGGTCGATGAACTGTTCCTGTAGGCAACTGGCTGAAGCTGCAAAGTCGCAGGCCCTTGTTTTGTGGGGGACTTCAACTTAGCAGACATCTGCTGGAAATATAACACAGCAGAGAGAAAACAATCCAAGAAGTTCCTAGAGTGCGTGGAAGATAACTTCTTGACTCAGCTGATAAGTGAGCCCACCAGAGAAGGTGCCTTGTTAGACTTGTTATTCACAAACAGGGAAGGACTGGTAGGGGATGTGGTGGTCGGAGGCCATCTTGGGCTGAGCGATCATGAAATGATACAGTTCTCGATCCTTAGCCCAGTTAGGAGGGGGGGCAGCAAAACTCTCACCATGGACTTCTGAAGGGCAGACTTCAACCTGTTTAAAACACTGGTTGAGAAAGTCCCTTGGGGAACAGTCCTAGAGGGCAAAGGGATTCAGGAAGGATGGACTCTTTTCAAGGAGAAACTGTTAGAGATGCAGGAGCAGGCTGTCCCCATGTGTCGTAAGACAAACTGGTGGGGAAAGCGACCGGCATGGTTGAACAGGGAGCTCCTGCTGGGACTTAGGAGAAAGAAGAGAGTCTACCACCTTTGGAAGAAGGGGCAGGCTACTCGGGAAGAGTATGGGGATTTAGTTAGGCTGTGTAGGAAGAATATTAGGGAGGCAAAAGCTCAGCTAGAACTCAGCCTGGCCACTGCTGCAAGAGATAATAAGAAGAGTTTTTATAAATATATTAACAATAAAAAAAGATGCAGGGAGAATCTCCATCCCTTATTGGATGTGTGGGGGAACATTGTTACCAAGGACGAGGAAAAGGCTGAGGTCCTTAATGCCTTCTTTGCTTTGGTCTTTAACGGCCAGACCAGTTCTCCTCATGGTATTCAATTCCCTGAGCTGGAAGATTGGGATGGAGATCAGAATAAACCCCTCAGAATCCAGGAAATAGTAGTGAAGGACCTGCTGAGTCAATTGGGCACCCATAAGTCTATGGGACCGGATGAGATCCACCCGAGAGTGCTGAGGGAGCTGGCGGAGGAACTTGCCAAGCCGCTCTCCATCATCTGTCAGCAGTCCTGGTTATCGGGTGAGGTCCCGGATGACTGGAAACTTGCCAGTGTGATGCCCATCTACAAGAAGGTCAGGAAGGAGGATCCAGGGAACTACAGGCCTGTCAGCCTGACCTCGGTGCCGGGGAAGATTATGGAACAGTTCATCTTGGGGGAGATCACGTGGCAAGTGCAGGACAACAGGGGGATCAGGTCTACCCAGCATGGGTTCACAAAGGGCAAGTCCTGTTTAACCATCCTGATCTCCTTCTATGATCAGGTGACCCACCTAGCGGATGAGGGGAAAGCGGTGGATGTAGTCTGCCTGGACTTCAGTAAGGCATTTGACACTGTTTCCCACAGCATTCTGCTGCAGAAGCTGGTGGCTCATGGTCTAGACAGGTGGACTCTTTGCGGGGTTAAAAACTGGCTGCATGGCCGAGCCCAGAGAGTTGTGGTGAATGGAGTTAAATCCAGATGGAGACCGGTCACAAGCGGTGTCCCTCAGGGCTCGGTCTTGGGGCCAGTCTTGTTTAATGTCTTTATTGATGACCTGGATGAGGGGATCGAATGCACCCTCAGTAAATTTGCAGATGACACGAAGTTGAGTGGCAGTGTCGATCTGCCTGAGGGTAGGGAGGCTCTGCAGTGGGATTTGGACAGGCTGGAGCGATGGGCTGAGGCCAATTGCATGAGGTTTAACAAGGGTAAGTGCCGGGTCATGCACTTTGGCCACAACAACCCCATGCAGCGCTACAGGCTTGGGGAAGAGTGGCTGGAAAGTACCCTGGCAGAAAAGGACCTGGGGGTGTTAGTTGACAGCCAACTGAACATGAGCCAGCAGTGTGCCCAGGTGGCCAAGAAGGCCAATGGCATCCTGGCCTGTATCAGAAACGGTGTGACCAGCAGGAGTAGGGAGGTGATCGTGCCCCTGTACTCGGCACTCGTGAGACCGCACCTTGAGTACTGTGTCCAGTTCTGGGCACCGCAGTATGGGAAGGACATTGAGGTGCTGGAGCGAGTCCAGAGAAGGGCAACGAGGCTGGTGAGAGGTCTGGAAAACAGGCCTTATGGAGACTGGCTGAGGGAACTGGGGTTGTTTAGCCTGGAGAAGAGGAGACTGAGAGGAGACCTCATTGCCCTCTACAACTACCTGAAAGGAGGTTGTAGTGAGGCTGGTGTTGGTCTCTTCTCCCAAATTACTAATGACAGGACGAGAGGAAATGGCCTCAAGTTACGTCAGGGGAAGTTTAGTTTGGATATTAGGAAGAAGTTCTTTACTGAGAGGGTGGTTAGGCACTGGAACAGGCTGCCCAGGGAGGTGGTAGAGTCACCGTCCCTGGGGGTTTTCAAAAAACGGGTTGATGAGGCACTTGAGGCCATGGTCTAGTGGTCTAATGGTTAGGAATATGCTGGGATAAAGGTTGGACTTGATGACCCTGGAGGTCCCTTCCAACCATAATGATTCTATGATTCTATGACCACAGCTGGATATGCTTCCAGCTGAAATCATGCTCCAAAAACCACTGAATGTGATGGAACTCTCCATTAACTTCAGTGAGCTTTTAGTCAAGCCCAAGTTAGTAAGTCAGACAGTAAGATTTAGAGAGAACTGGGGAAAATTGCAAGACAGTAACTTGAACTGCACAAGGCCAGGGGATCTGGAAAAAAAACAAGTGTCATTGAAGGGATTAATTAGAGGATATAAAAAGCTCACTCCCAGATGTCCTTTAGTTAGACTCAAGAATTTAATTATCTTCTGTGATAACAGTATTCAGAAAGCACAAGGCAGTGATCTGAATCAGTTCCTAGCTCAAGCACGGATTTTCTGTGAGCTTTTTAAACACTTGTCTTCCTGCTCATCAACACCATGAGGGCTATAAGCAATCTCTCTTTTCCTTTACTTTTAATGGCATAATATTCTTGAACTGCTTAAATGTTAAATCTCTTGGGTTTCCAGCAAGGTTAGGGTTGCTAGCATCAGGACTTGTAGCATCCAAGCTCAAACAAAATGCCAAACATTAATTACAGCATCAAGTAAGGCATGTCCTCTACAGATCAGTCTCCACTCAATCTGCAAGTTCATTTTTCAGATAAGTTTCCATAGCTCTAACAAAAAGTAAAAGCGATATCAGTGTTTGTAAGTGAACATTTGCCTTCAATTAATTTTACTTGCTTAGTGTTTCTGGAAAACAAGACCAGAAAAGCATATTGTAGTCTGAGAGGAATAGAGTAAGATACTAAAATAAAGATTAAGTTAAGATCCAGAGCCAAAGTGGTTCGAACTTCATTGGTCTTAATAAACAAAAAAAGAAAAACTTAAGACCAAAAGATACAAAAGTTTCAGGCCCTAGGTCACAGTATGTCTAAATCAACTTCCTTGTGTAAGAATGAAGAAAAAATATTAATATAGACATGAAGAATTTGTTGTAGATAAGAATTTTCCTTCAATAAAGAATACAAGATTGAGGTCTTTTGTACAAGTAAAATCAATGAACTCTGAGTCTGTCTAGAGAGAGTAAGTTTTGTAAATGAAGAAGATATGTTGAGAGTGAGGATTTGGAAAGGTAAATCTTAAATGACCAAGCACAGTAGCAAATAAAATACTTAAAAGTGAAATAATGCTAATTACTTCAGCACAGGGAGCAGCATGAAAATTACCAGTAGCAGTAAGAAGGTGAAATGATGCATTTTGCTGCAGAAGATACAGCTACTTGCTCTGCTGCCAGGAAGGAGCATACAGAGGCATTGAAAGCAACTAGGTTACTAACTTAAGGAGTAAACTGAGGCCAAAGCTACTGACCTGAAGAACAAGAATAGCAACAGGACACAGCAGTGTGGTGTTTGCACTGTACTTACTGCCCTGATTCTTCATGGAAGAAGCTGCTTTTACAATGGGAAGGGACTGTGAATAAGGAAATTAAAAATATCTGATTCAATGATTCAAGGCCCTTGTTTTCACAGAAGAAAGTCGTGCTGAACCTTCCTTAGAAGTCTGTCATCCAGGAGCAGCTGTAGTACTGTAAGGCACTGCAGACTTGACTCAATTGCTCAAACAGCACATGATACCTAATGATGTTTGGTGTGTCCAATAATATCCTACCCTCTAACTATCTGCTAACAGAGCTCTTGCTCTTCTACCTTTTGAACTATCCATCTATCAAACCCTTTCAAATGTCTTGGGTTCCCTAGGCTAGCACTGGAAGTTTGATGTTGGACACTCAAGTTATTGAGAGCTTGCTTTAAATTCTTAACAGGTTTTCAGTGCCTTATACAAATTTGGCCTCCTCGTATGATCTTATTGGAAACATTTTGATGTGGAAATTATATAAAGCAAAGGGAATCAGGTTTGCTTAGCACATTGGAATCTTCTACATGAATCTTATATTCCTCCATAGATAAGGAATAGGTTCTGCTTTTTCCTAACTGTTAATATAGGACATGAACAGCATTAGGAGGTATATTTCATTGAAGAGTTGGAGGAATGATGAAAAATTTCAGAGGAATGGTTGTATGTTGTACAAAATACTGATGATATAAAAGCACAGAATTAAGTAGGAAGTGATAAGAAAGAAAATACCATCATTAAGGAAAAGAGCTTTATTTCTGGTAACACTGTAAAACCTGTTTCTAGTGTAATAAAGTGTATAATACTACAGTGTATGCCTATCATTTACAGCATATTATAGCAGTTCATATTTATTAAGGAAGTGGTATTTTCACCTTCAGAAGGAAAACATAGAATCATAGAATAGCTTTGGTTGGAAAAGACCCCTAAGATCATCAAGTCCAACCATTAACCTAGCACTGCCAATTCATCACCACACCATGTCCCTCAGCACCTCATCTAAGCATTTCTTAAATACCTCCAGGGATGGGGACTCAACCACCACCCTGGGCAGCCTGTTCCAATGCCTGACAACCCTTTCAGTGAAGAAATTTTTCCTAATATCCAATCTAAACATCCCCTGGCACTGGGAAAAGTAGATGTGTCATGATTATTGCCTCATAAGTACTTACAGAAGTGTCAAGGGAAAAAAAAGTACCTCTAAATGCATACCCACAGCAGATGGAAATTCATTAAACATTATCACATACAATGAGCCCGAAAATAGACAAGTTACATATAGGAAAAAATATTCATATGTAATATAATTTGCTTAAGCCTTGATTTCAGATGTTGCAAAATACTCATTTCTGGATTGTTTCCAGAATGCAACTGAGAGTGTTATTAGTATATTGGTAGGAGCAGTAAGAAATCTGAGGGGAAAGGGTAAAAAGCTGTCATGTGAAATAAATGTAATTTGCACACAGTAAAGCTTCGTTTGACCTTGCTAAAAATTAATTCAGCAAAATCAAATATAAAGGTGTTTGAAGTCTGAGAAACTCCCTGGGCTGAGGTCTCCAGTGGAGGGTAGAAGCTGTACCACCTCCCACAGCCCCAGAATGCCACTGCCATTGGTTGGGGTCTAATATCACTGGCTCTGCATTCTGAGTAACTCCATCCCATTTGAGAGATCGGAAGCTAAAGGTAAGTTTTGGTACTTCTCTCTTAGAACAGTAAATTGATTTTTTAACACTGGAAATATTTTTATAGTATCTATTTCAGTTATCATGCGTAATACTGATTCAAAGGCTGCAGACTGAGGAGACTATTTATTTTTCCCTGGATATGTCTTAGTTTCTTCCTGTGAGAGGAGTACATAATCTTCATCAAAATATTTGATCTTACAGCTACTGCAGATGCCAATATCATTACAGTGTGCTCCATTATATTACACATAAGGGAAGTACAGAGACATGCAAACCCTGCAAGTTAGTGCAGATACTAGTCATAAGTAAATATTAATATTTTTTTCACTGAGATAATCATTATATTTGCTGGTTTTGTCTATAAATACACAAAATGGGATACTTATCAAGCCCTATACTCTTTAAAACGCTTTTCTTTCTAGGCAATGTGAAATTAAACCAATTTTGAATAATGAGTAGTTTTTAAATTAGAAATTATATATTCAGAGGAAAAATCACACCAGATATATTAGTATTAAATTTTGGGTTAATAGATAACATCCTTTATAGCAGAATCATTTAGGATAAATGACATGCAAAAAAAAAAGCAAGACCAGAAACAGTCCTGTAAAAAAATAGGCAACAGGAAATATAAAGACAGAAAAAAATCAAGCTCCAGTATACTTTAGTTTATTTCAGAGATTGGTTGCATTTTTATTTTATTTTATTTCATTTTTTGAAATGAAGTGGAATACCTTTAGTAATATTGGAAACTAATACTGAAAGGTGCAATTCAACTAAGTCTTCTCAAAGACAAGCCCAAGTGACTCATGCTTCTCTTAGCAGCAACTGAAAAGTCTTTCTGAATAAAGCAAATAAGGGAAAAATGAACGCCTTGTATTGCTGACTGTCCTCAGATGAATTTCATATCCTCATGCCTAAACCAGCTTCATAAAGACCTCTTTTCATGAACCTAAAATTCAGCTTGTTGCTCAGCACATACATGCAAAAAAATGTCTCATGTATGTCTTATACTTAATCTGTTTTAAGTATCTACAGTTTAAAAATGAAGTATTAAGTGTGTGTATAATGACATCACATCAGGAGTACAATTTATTAGACTTACGCAATGCTCATTATCACTGTCTGTGCTTTTGGTGAAAATAGTGTGAGCTGTTGCTAAATCAAGGTGTAAGTAATAGAACAGAGTCTTGTGTCAGGCATCCTATACATCACTTATAAGGAATAGGGAATGCATAAACAATAATATTCAATCCTATTGTGAATTTTCTACTATTTTACTGAAATATGGAACTTTTAAATGGGTGGTAATTTGATTTTACAATTCCATTCTCCAAGGAGAACAGGTGACTGTACTATGCTACCTTTTCTCACTACTTTAAAAATGGTGTTGATTGACTGAATAATGAAGACATGCAGAGTACTGTCACTTACAGGGCTATGGAGGACACAGACTACTTTTACTTTGGTCCTCAGACCTTTCAAGAAGTGATTATCTAAATATACCACACCATTCAACCAATTAAAATTTTATTCTGCCAAAACAACTACTGGGTGAAAAGTGTTTTGATTATGCTCATTAAGAGGCAACAAAGAAAGAGGTCTTAATGTTTTCTAATTTATTTTTATTTTTTATGGTGGAGGAGAAAGACAAAATAACATTTCTATACATTTCAAATTATTATTTATTGTGATAGACACAAATAATATAATGATTTAGCTTTTGGCTAGTTTCTCAAAAGTTCTTTTCCAGTGGTGCAGTGGAAATAGGTGAATTTAGATGAAATGGGAAAAAGATGAAAATACATCTTCCTTTCACCCTTTCAGGTACTTTCTCATTGAGGCCACATTATTCTTATACCAATAAAACTCAATAGGTCTTTCCTAAATTATCTAAATGTTAGTATGGCCAAAGTATTCTGCAGAAATTCTCAGATCCAGGGACTCTTCATGAAACAAAACAGGATAAACCATAGAGTCATCATGAATAAATGTGATTTATCCATCAGAAATATTGTCGCATACATGTAAGTACTGTATTTGTGAGATTAAATTTTCATAGATTCCTTGCAAATATCAGATTACCCATATTTGGTCCATTTTCTTCTCTTTCAGAAAAGAAAGCAGAATGCAAACCTTTGTAAATATTTTTCTGGAACTTTTTATCTTTGAGTCTGTTGGAGCTGTGCCATTCACTGATACCATAATTTATGATTCTGAGTTCTATGACATACCACTTGGAGAGCTGCCTCACCCATTTCTCTATGATGAGAATGAGCCTTCTGATCAATTAGAGGTAATCAGAACATTTAATTTATTTTATTTATTTATCAGACAAATCTACTCATGTGGTTGCTGTTGCGTTTGGTTAATCAATAGTTTTCCAAGCTAATAACACAATGTAGTTCATTCAAATTTTCCCTGATCTACAAATGTGGCCAAAATATTTTCTGATTTGGTTTTGTGTTGGTAATTTTTGAGAATGGGTGAAATCTACCATGCTTCCCTCAGATCTCCTTGCATTGCCACAAAGTCTGCTCGAGATTGTCCATGTGATTTATCTGTCTGGATGAGGCACGAAGGTAGGTGAGATAGGACATCCAGCATTCCCCACTAAATGAGGCTGTAAAATGTTGTTTCCTGGAGTTATTTCTTCAATAATAGATATTTTCAATACAAGTATTTCAGACTATAAATGCTAGTGGTTTCTATTTCTGTCAGGAAATTGGTCAGAAGGAAGTGAAAAAGAAAAGGGAAAAAGCTTGTATTGAAAAACAGGAAAGTCAGAAAGATTACTGAAGAAAAACAGTTGATATTCTGTTATAGTATGACATATTAAGATGCATTGCCTGTACAAACAAGGAACTGACGTAAAAGCCTCCCTCCCCTCCTACATTCCTGTATTTGTCTGTTACTAAAAGGCTACATTAATTTTAATCTCACTCTTCTGCTTAGACATGGGCACAACTTCCCTGAAGGTGATATATGCATTGTATGATTCAGGATTTGAGTGCAACAGGAGCGAAAAACATAACATTTAAATAATAATATGGAGGTTTTGCTATTACACATGATTTTTCAGTACTTTTTCACATAACAGTACATAATTAATGAAAATATGTTCCTTTGAGTAGTTTATGATTGCAGCAGGAAGGACAGGAACTAGTCTTTCATCAAGGTAAAAAGAAAATTGGATAACAAACTTGAAATCAAAAAACAGAGACAATTTAAGAATAAATATATCCAGAACTGGAGAACTGAAGAGATAAAAATCATCCCAAAGTTTACACTAAGATCAGAACCTTAGGTTTTGTAAGAAATAAATTTTCTCATCTAAGAAGGATTGAGAAAAACTTTGCTCTAAAGAAATTACTTTCCCTTTGGCCTGGTTTCTTGTACCATGCAGAGTCAAAGCTCTTTACATACTATCCTGGTTCCCCAGGCACAGACTCATGGGCCAGCCATGCAGGCAGGCCATGAGTAGCCCCAAGTCAGCTGAGAGATCCGATCAGGTCAGCTGACTCACAGGTGTATCCCATACCACCTCAGCATGCTCATTATAAAAGGAGGGAGCTCAGGGAAGGTGGGGTTCCTCCTCTTCTCCCCTGAGGCTCCTTGTTGATGGTGCTCTGTTCCTGCTATCAGCATTGAACTGGGCTGAGTAGAACCCTTTATGTTTTGTGTGGATTGTTGTTTCCTGTTTTGTTATTCTATTAAATCTGTCTATACTTCAACTCATGGGCCTTTTCCTTTTTTTTTTTCCCCGATTCTCCTTCCCATCTGGGGAGGGAGTCTTGGGTGATATACTAACTGCTACGGTTTAGCCCTGAGTACTGGCTAACCATAGACAGTTTATTTGGCGCCCAACGTGTGTTTTGAAACCTGGAGCTGAAGTTTAAACAGACCTCACTGGATAACTCTCCCTCTCACTATGCTGATGTGAGGTGCATGGTCCCTCGGGGGACTCCTCGGGTATCTGGTCTTGGAATCACTGTTGGAGTATGGCTCAGTTTTACTGCTGTTGCTGTTCAGGTTGGTACTCTTTATTGTTTTTGGCTATAGGCTTAGAGGTGTTGCCCTGGTATGAGTTTTGGTGTTAGGTGATGGTGTGATGAATTCACTTGTAGTTACACCCATTTCTCATCTCTGGGACCTGGTGATGGGCACCATGACTCTGGAACACTCTTGGGATGCCTCAACAGTTCTACTTGTGTTATCAGGTATTTTGAATATTTTCCAGTTTCTTGTCCTGCTGCGAATGCAACCATGGCATAGATTTGGGTACTCTGTGGCTGTTACATCTTCTGCCACAGGCCCTACAGTCAGCTCGGCCCCTGCAGGAGGTTGTGCAGATAGTCTGATCCTGATGGTGCATGGTGCAGCTGCCCAGCATACTCGGCCAGTGCCAACTGCCCCTGTATATAAGAGACAATATACCAGAAGAGCAGGGCGGGAAGAAATCACTACTCAGTCTTTGTCACTTAGTGAGTTGTGAGACATTTGCAAAGATTATGGCCGGCATGAAGGCGAGACCCTGGTTTCTTGGCTGCTCCAGTGCTGGGACAATGGAGCTGAGGGTGTCGAACTGGACGGCAATGAAGCTAAGCAGCTGGGTCAGATAGCAAGGGATGTGAGCATTGATAAAGGTCTCTCAAGAGAAGCACGGCTCCTCAGTTTTTTGAGATGACTCCTACTGAGTGTGAAAAACAGGTATCCCTATCAAGATGATGCTATGTACAGGGTGAGCAGGTGGATGGCAATTGACAGAGGTGTGCAGTATCTAAGAGAAATAGCTGTGCGGGAGCTGATCTTTGCTACTGTGGATGACCCTCAGACGCCAGTGGATCCAGATGCACTTAACCAGAGTTACTGGACCCATGTGGCACAAGCGGGTGTTGAGCACGCCACCAGCTTATGCCAATGTATTGGCATTATTTAGCTGGAAAGATGATGAGGCACCAACAGTAGGTGACCTGGAGGATCGACTGAGGCAATATGCAGATAATCTTTCTTCGTCCCCATGGGTTGGCATCTGTGCTGTGGAAGCACCATCAGATAACTCCACAGCACTGCTCACTAAAGTTCTAGACAGGCTGTCCCAGATGGAGAGGACAAGTTACACTCCCTGTCAATACCAGCAAATGTTTCTGCAGTGGAGAGAAAGCATTCCCCTGACAGGCCTGTGAGTGACAGACGGCGTACACCATGGGGTGCTCTGTGGTTCTTAAGAGACCATGGAGACAACATGAGGAAATGGGATGGCAAGCCTACATCAGCTCTACAGGCACGTGTCCATGAACTGAAAAACAGAAATACTGCAAGAGGAGGACCTGCCAGGAGAAGTTCTGCTGCAGTCTCCAGAAGGCAGCCCCCAAGACAGCATAAACAGGCTTCAGATCCAAACTTATGACGCGTGACCAATGACGATATAAGTGTAGCCCATGTGAGTAGCTTGGACCCATATGCCAATGACAGCTACTTTGTTCAGGATTAGAGAGGCCCTGCCTCCAGCCAGGCGGAGGAGAGGGACAACAGAGTCTATTGGACTGTGTGGATACGATGGCCTGGCACATCTGTACCACAAAAATACAAGACTGTGGTGGACACTGGTGTGCAATGCACCATAATGCCGTCCAATTACATTGGGACGGAATCTATTTCAATTGCTGGAGTGACAGGAGGACCACAAGAACTGACTGTAGTTGAAGCTGAAGTCAGCCTGACTGGATGTGAGTGGCAGAAGCACCGTATTGTGACTGGCCCTGATGCCCCATGCATCCATGGTGTGGATTATCTTAGAAGGGGATACTTCAAAGACCCAAGGGGGTACTGCTGGGCATTTAGTATAGCAGCGGTTGAGATGGATGAAATTGAACTGCTGTCTACCCTGCCTGCTTTATCGGAGGACCCTTCTATTGTGGGGCTGCTGAAGGCTGAGGACCAGAAGGTGCCTATTGCTACTAGAACAGTGCACTGGCGACAGTATCAGACAAATCGAGACTCCCTGAACCCCATCCAGAAGCTGATTGGCCAACTAGAGAGCCAAGGGGTGATCAGCAAGACATGCTCACCCTTTAGTAGTCCTATTTGGCCAGTGTGGAAGTCCAATGGAGAGTGGAGACTGACTGTGGACTGTTGTGGCCTGAATGAAGTCATGCCACCGCTGAGTGCTGCCATGCCAGACATGCTAGAACCTCAGTATGAACTGGAGTCCAAGGCGGCCAAGTGGTACGCCACGACAGATATCGCCAATGCATTCTTCTCAATTCCATTGGTGATGGAGTGCAGGCCACAGTTTGCTTTCACCTGGAGGGGTGTCCAGTACACCTGGAATAGACCATACCAGGGGTAGAAGCACAGTCCCATGATTTGCCGTGGAGTGATCCACTCTGCACTAGAAAAGGGTGGAGTACCCGAACATCTGCAGTATATTGATCACATCATTGTATAGGGAAACACAGCAGAAGAAGTTTTCGAGAAAGGGAGGAGATTAATTCAAACTCTACTGAAAGCTGGGTTTGCCATCAAAAGAGGCAAGGTCAAGGGACCTGCTAGAGAAATCCAGTTCCTAGGAATTAAATGGCAGGATGGATGTCACCAGATTCCATTAGATGTAATTAACAAAATAACAGCGATGTCCCCACCCACCAGCAAAAAGGAGACACAAGTTTTCTTAGGTGTGGTGGGTTTCTGGCGAATGCACATCCCAGACTACAGTCATATTGTGAGCCCTCTACATGAAGTGACCAGGAAAAGAATGACTTTGAATGGGGCCCTGAGCAACAACAGGCCTTTGAACAAATTAAGCAGGAAATTGTCCATGCAGTAGCCCTTGGGCCGGTCCAGATGGGTCAAGATGTTAAGAACATACTTTACACTGCAGCCGGGGAAAATGGCCCTACCTGGAGAACTCTGGGAAAAGGCTCCAGGGGAAACTTGAGTCGACCCTTAGGGTTTTGGAGCCGAGGATACAGAGGATCAGATGCCCGCTACACTCCCACTGAAAAAGAAATACTGGCAGCGTATGAAGGAGTTCAAGCCACTTCGGAAGTAGCTGGCACTGAAGCACAGCTCCTTCTGGCACCACGATTGCCAGTATTGAACTGGATGTTTAGAGGGAAGACTCCATCCACACACCATGCAACAGGTGCAACGTGGAGTAAGTGGGTTGCACTGATCACTCAGAGGGCTAGAATAGGAAATCCCAACCACCTGGGTATCCTGGAAGCAATTATGGACTGGCCAGAAGGCAAAGATTTTGGAGTGCTGAAGAGGCCCCCCCATATGGTGATCTGCCAGAAAATGAGAAGCAGCATGCTTTGTTCACCGATGGATCCTGTCATCTTGTAGGAAAACAGTGTAAGTGTGTGATAAACTGATGTTCTGGGAGAAAGATGGAAAAGGATATCTCAGCATTGCCAGGATGTCTCAACACTCAGTGATATGTCTCAGCATTGTCTGTGCCTGGCACCCCCCTCCCTGCAGCTGGAGATGGACTGTTGTGGGAAACGGACAGGCTCAGCATCTCCCCTTCCTGTAGTTGGAGAGGGGCTATTGAGGAAAACTGCCAGGTTCAGCATCTCCCTTCCTGTATCTGAAGGGAGATAACCAGGACAATTCCCCATTCCTGCATCTGAAGGGAGATAAGCAGGACAATTCCCACAGATACTACAAACAGGATGCATCAGTGTGCATGTTCCAGCAACAAGGAGGTCTTCAAGAGGAAAATGAAGGAGGGATGGAGATCGCTCCTAACGACCCTCAAACGACCCCTGGAGTAATACCTGGTGCCTGCACTGGTAGGCTGGACGTATGCAGGGCAGCGTGTGGCAGAAACACCCACCCAGAGTCAGTGGGTGGAGAAAGAGACTATATCTAGCAACAACAGCTCACAACTAATTTGAAGATCTTCTCCACCAATCAACAACTGGACTTGCGAGATGTCGCTGGATCTGTGGTGGTAACCCCTTCTCTCTGCTCTCTCTCTCGTAATACTGCTTATTCTTATATCCACTTCTTTCCTATCGCTCTTTAAGTACACACAACTTTATAATAAACCATAGAGAGTCTGTGACATTTGACCTTGTTTGTGTCTTAATTTCACCTCTGGGATCAAAATGAATCTCCCTTGGCCCGAACCGGGTCAAGACAAGGTGGAAAGCTGCTGTGTGGAATCCTACACTATGGGTTGCAGAAGCAGCCGAGGGTGAAGATGAATCAAGTCAGTTTGCAGAAGTAAAGGCCATCCAGCTGGCTTTAGATATTGCCGAGTGGGAGAAATGGCCAATACTTTATCTGTACACTGACTAGTGGATGGCGGCAAATGCCCTCTGGGGGTGGCTAAAACAATGGAAAGAAAATAACTGGCAGTGCAGAGGCAAGCCCATCTGGGCTGCCTCACTGTGGTGAGATATTGCTGCCCAATTAGACAAGCTGGCTGTAAAGGTACGCCACGTAGATGCCCACGTACCCAAGAGTCGGGCCAATGAAGAACATCAAAACAACCAGCAGGTGGATTGGGCTGCAAAGGTAAAAATATCTCCAGTGGATCTGGACTGGCAATGCAAGGGTGATTTATTCTTAGCTCGATGGGCCCATGATACATCAGGCCACCAAGGTAGGGTTGTGACATATAAATGGGCTCGTGCCCGAGGGGTGGACTTAACCATGGACACTATTGCACAAGCCATCCACAAGTGCGAGATGTGCCACAATTAAAGAAGCAAAACAGATGAGACCCCTGTGGTATGGAGGATGCTGGTTGAAATATAAATACAGTGAGGCCTGGCAGATTGACTACATCTCACTGCTGTGAACACGCCAAGCCAAGCGCTATGTTCTCACGATTGTGGAAGCCACGACTGGATGGCTAGAAACATATGCTGTTCCCCATGCCACTGCTCGTAACACTATTCTGGGTCTTGAAAAGCAAATATTGTGGCGCCATGGAACCCCAGAAAGGATTGAGTCAGACAACGGAACCCATTTCCGAAATAGCCTGATAGACACCTGGGCTAAGGATCATGGGATAGAATGGATATATCACATCCCTTACCATCCACCAGCTGCTGGCAAAGTTGAGTGATGCAATGGGCTGCTGAAGACCACACTCAAAGCAATGGGTGATGGCACGTTTAAAAACTGGGAGGAACATCTAGCGAAAGCTACCTGGTTAGTTAATACTTGGGGGTCTGTCAATGGAGCTGGCCCCGCTCAGTTGGAGCTCCTCCATACTGTGGAAGGAGACAAAATCCCAGTGGTGCATGTGCAGAATATGTTGGGGAAAGCTGTAGGAATGTTTTTAAAAGAGAATGTCCATATAGTGAACCAGCCATACGGGATTGTCCTGGGTTACAATGTATTCTATTACCATGAGCTGTTGAAACCAGGTGCCGATGTTCCTTGCCTCCTCCCTCAGGACTAGCTTCTGTTAATAGGCCCAACAATGCCTTGCCGCATGACTCACCATCCCTTTATGAGATGCTCCGGCCAGGGGGAGGGAGCCAAGCATTCCCACCGGGATAAAAATCTGGGGTTTGGAACAGCACGAGCAGCCTTACCCGCTGGGATCCCAGAGGACAATGACTACACCACCACCGGATTTTCAGAGGAGGACCAGTTTCCTTTTCTACAAGATCACCGCTTCAACAGGACCATTTCAAAGAGAACTGCAGCTACCACTACATCGGACTGCTACCGACACCTTGCCTGGCAGGGTGCCAGGTTGTATCCCTGACTCTGTCAGGCTTTAAACCAGTTTCTCTGTATTATTGTTTTGTTATATATATTAGTAAAAACTGTTATTCCCATTTCCTCATATCTTTGCCTGAAAGCCCCTTAATTTCAATTTTATAATAATTCGGAGGGAAGGGGGTTGTATTTTCCGTTCCAATGGGGGCTCCTGCCTTCCTTAGCAGACACCTGTCTTTCAAACCAAGACAGGGATGTTGGTCTAGGCACGTAGCTGCATTCTAGAAGCTACTTCAAAGGAAGAAAAAATAAGAAAGAGCAATGACCGCTTCACTAAGGAATGCAGGAGTGAACAGATAAGAGTGACCAATTGGAAACTGCATGAGAAGAACTTAAGAACCAATGGGAACTGAACTAAGCTGCATGTTTGCCTCGTGCTAGAGACTTTTAACCAATTAAATAATGCGTGACCACGTCTAGAGAAAGAAAGATTGTATAAAAGGGACAGACAAAGTAAATAAAATGGCTTCTGTTTGATTCTCATTGAATCGTGCGGAGTCCATTTTTTTCTCCTCAGAAAAAGTCTGGGTTACTCCTGCCTCAAGCCAAGGCAAACCCATGTGTGGGGTTGCCTTTGCTCAGGGACCTGAGTGTACGTGGTGGATAATGCAAGAAGATGGCCAAGTAAGGTGCATTCCACAAGGAGATCTGATTCTGGGTGAGAACAGGCAGTAATTGGAATTGTGGGATGTTAACTGTTATATGATGCTGCCTGTTAATATTTTCCCAGTACCAGCATTCACCCCACGAATTGGACAGCACAAAGCATCCCAGATTGGAGCCTCAGATGAACATTGCATTGCTTTGACCCATCCTAAAGGACTATCATTCAATGAACCTATACTTCTGTAAATATTGAGAAACTGGAAGAGCAGACACTTGGGCATGATATAGATGGCGTGGGATAAGGGGTGGAATGGTGTCCTGGTTCCCCAGGCACAGACTCATGGGCCAGCCATGCAGGCAGCCATGAGTAGCTGAGTCAGCTGAGAGTTCCAATCAAGGCAGCTGACTCACAGGTGTATCCCATACCACCTAGTCATGCTCATTATAAAAGGAGGGAGCTCAGTAAGAGTGGAGTCCCTCCTCTCCCTGAGGCTCCATGTTGATGGTGCTCTCTTCCTGCCATCAACATTGAACCAGGCTGAGTAGGACCCTTTATGCTTAGTGTGGATTGTTGTTTTTGTTTTGTTATTCTATTAATTCTGTCTTTACTTCAACTCATGGGCCTTTTCCTTTTTTTCCCCAATTCTTCTTCCCATCTGGGGAGGGAGCCTTGGGTGATATATTAACTGCTACGGTTTAGCCCTGAGTACTGGCTAACCGTAGACAATAGTGTAACAGTCCACACTCTGAAGACAAACCTAAACTGTTTGAAACTTCTCTAGTTCTGGAGATACAGCAGCTTGTGGGCACTACGTCTGTATCATGGCAGGTTGTGTGCATTCACTCGATTGGACCAAATCAAATGAAATGTCTTTGCACTATAAACTATAGAAATGAGAGGAAGAGCAGATCTAACACACGACTTTGGCTTTGATGTCTGGCAAAAAATATGGTTGCCTCTATATGGTCTCCTTTATAGCCAAAGAATGATGCACAGGCACCTCAGGAAGTAGATTCAAAATGTGTGTGTCCTGAACCACCCTCAGGAAGCGATTCTTCCTCCACTGTCTGCACCAGGAGTGTACGGAGACTAAGCTACTAAATAGGTCACTTAAATTCTGAAGTTAAGTGAATCTGGTCCTTTTTGTTCATGTTTCTAACTCTGATTATATTTTGGACTGAAAGCTTTCACAGTGCATTTAGGCAAAGTCAGGCTGGTGAACTGGGCAAAAGCATGTTCAGCACCAGCAGTGCCTGGTCTGCCTGGACTGCATGAGGAAATATGCTTGAGACCCAGAACGCTCCTTTACAGTGAGCTATGGAAGTCCAGCTGAGGCATCTCCTTACCACAGGTCTGAGGGTTGACAAAATTTCTGGTATACACTCTGGTCATCTGAATGATCTCCAGCTTTGTTTGTCTGGCTTTGTATGTCTACTTTGTGGCTTGGATCAGCAGGAGCTCCTGTGGGAATCTTCATCAAATAGCTGGGACTAGCTTTCAGTCTTTTTGTGCTTTATAATAGTGCAAAGAGCCCTATTCTGATTTATAAAACTAGTACATTTCTCTTTGAAAGTTTGTCTTGCAAACCTTCAGCACTGTTCTGAAGAAAGGCATCTGCTATAGGCTAACTTAGATATTACACAGCCCGCAAAGCAGAATGTGAGAAATAAAATCTGTAATTTCAAATAGAATGCTGGAATGTGACTTTTACTTCATTTGTACTTAAGGAAATCCAGATTAACTCAATATATATGGACTTTCTTCATTCTCAGACAACAGAATTAGTAAGTAAAATCTCTGTAGCAATGCTGTGCAGCAAAAAATGTTTTCAGCCAGCTAAAATCAGGCATGACACAGATACACTTGCTTTTGAGACAATAAGCTTTAGGATATTCTTTAGTCAAGGTGTTAAAAAGACTACTTCTCTTTCTAAGACTATAGGAACCTCAAAGTCTACCTATATTTTCCAAGGCAGAAGCCACAGACACTAATTTCTAGAGAACTGGGTTATAACTCTTAAAGCTCTCTAACTTAAATATTAAGTTTAGTCTGTCTGAATTAAGAATAGAAATTTATGTGTGCATGTGTGTGTAAGACCCAGCAGAAACAAGAAAATAACTTAAAAAAATTAGAAAGCTTAAAGAGTTAAAAGAATGGCCTGCACTGATAATGAAGGACACTGTACCCAGCAGCAAGACTGAGGAATGTGTTGTTTATGCCAAAATCCAAGGTCCTGCTGCCTGATAATGTTGCAGCGCAAATGGCTTCTCAGTGAAGACCCTTCATCCTACCACCAGCAGACAGTACAACATATACCATTTCTTTCCATGTTAGCCATCATGAAATCACATTCCCAGTGAGGAAAAGGAGGCAATGAGCAGAAACCTGGTGTAAGATTCATGGATGCTAGAGTGTCTGAGACTCTGAGGAAAAAGACTGGCACATAACAGCTGGTGAATCTTAAATGAGATAAAAACCTGTCCAAAGGTTAGTTTTCAATGTTTGTCAAAAAGAACCCCAGAGGCACTAAAAAGACTTGGTAGCTTCTGTCCCTTGTCTTCTGTGCCAAACACAGGTGTTCCAGTCCAGACCACTCTGGCAGGCACATTTAGGCATGTGGGAGTATGTGGGTGAAAATGTGCGAGGGATTAAAATCTGAGAGAATCAGTTACTTAGAAATTTTGTGAAGAAATATTACCTTCCCCTTCCCTAAGATCTCCCTGATTTTCATTATACTAATTTCTCCACATGACTTATTTATGTAGGTCTGTACAAAAAAAATGACAATTTATCTGAGCTGCAGAATTTGCAATCTAAGTAGTTATTGCATTAATGTGCAATGGCTCACAGATCTATTTTTAAGATAGAACAATAGGAAAAAAGACCTTAAATGCAAAATTCAAGAATGAACAAGTATGAACCACTTTTGAAAAGGAAAACAAACCAGAAACCTCTACCATAATTAGACATTTTCTTGTAAGCCTTTGGTAGTTTCAGAACAGCTGTGGAGGAAACTATTTCCTTTTGATGGGTCAGTGTGTGGTACAAATATCCCTTCAAGTTTATAATGTCTTTTTTTAAGTTCTGAACTTTTGTTTGCATTTTTAAGTATACTTTTTGCAGTAACAGAAGCACTGTAACAGGACACACTTCAGATTCTTGTGTGGATTTATATTTATTACATGTAATATATCAATTTTGTTCCTAAAAGATGTAGACATAAAACAATAGACAAAACATCTGCCACTGGAATTGCACCACCTCAGAATTAAAATGTGGCAACTGATGGCTTCCAGCCTTGCCCTTTACCTCTTTAAATCTATGCATTTTCTCTATTTTATTACTTTGCATAGATTGTGTGGGTCCATAATCCTCATATAGGTTAATTTTATCTACATTTCTATTCTGTTCCACCCCTACGGCCTCCTAGCCCATAGAAAATCTTTCATCTTACTTTTTTTTGTCACAGCTAAGCCTTCTGAGCCATTTCTAATCTTAATAAACATTTCATTTGTCTTGCCTCCTCTTCAGCTAATGGTGAGAGATACCTAAAGAGCGCATCCTAAAAGAAGCATCTGTGGCCAGTAGCTGGAGCTGCTTTTCAGAAGTTTTGTCTCGTTCTCTACTGACTGAAATGAGGCTAGCGCAGACTAGATGCCTAGCCTATGGATGACTGAAATTACAAGTTGACTTTTACCAATTTTATTTTATGCCTCATTGATATGTTCAGATTTCTGTGCTCACGACCTTTGTAAGTGAAAGTGCCCCTAAATTGGCCATCCACATTAAGCAGTTCCATTTGTAAATATAGTCACACTGGATAAGTACAGGAGGGGGACAAAATAGATACTCCATGCATTCTTAGGAAAGATATTACTCTGCCTACAGTATGCTCTGTGGCTAATATTCTGCACTGGTATTCTCTCAATCTCTTGACTGATTCCAAAGACAGAGTAGGGTAACTATTAACCACATAGTTAGATGGCTAAAGGTAGGTGATGTGATTTCCTTTCAGTGTTTTCTTACGCCATGTATTTAATCTGGCTTGGAAGGCCGATTATGATACAAAGACTTGCCACTATTGGCAAAGAGAAATATGTTTTATTGTATTTCTCTACAATATTCTTCCTTTCATAAAGAATATTACTTAGAGTAGCAAAGGAAACGGAACCCCAACCCCCAAAATACCCTATGGAGAATAATACCATTAAGTGATATAGAATCATTTCCACTTCAATGTTTTAATAAAGTGATGTTGCCAAAAATAAACAAGCAGCTGAAAGATGAAGGATCATTCTGTACAATATATATAGTCCAAGAAACATCTTTGTCTTGTTACAACCTTGCGTGACTTATCAAATATGTAAAAGATAGAAAGTTGCATGGATCAGAAGACAGATAATGGGAAACAGACTTCTACCTTTAGGTTACCGGTTCAAGTCCAACCTATGTACAGCAAGCAAATACTGCTCATGCTTTGAATCTGGTATGTAATACACATGTATCAGTGAACTTCTGCTCTGTTACCGGTGTAAAAATGGCAACATCATTACATTCATTGTAATAATTGGTATTTTTTTATGACAGTCACAACTGATGCAGGAGACTGAACAGATATTGATGCTAACTGCTTGGAACAGTTTCTCTAGAACCCAGACTTAGCACATTGACAAGGAAACTATGGGGAGGCTTTCAACTGTGTATCTCTGAAACTAGATAATATCCTCTAATAAAGAGAGAGACATAACAGTCTAGAAACAGACTTACTAGAAGTTAATACCTCTGCTTTGGTGCCCAACAGCTACAGTGATTAATCAACTAAGAACACCTGAGAAAGCGTAAAGCAAATTAAAAATCCCAAGCTAGTAAATTTCATAGAGTGTGTCCCCAAATATTCAGAGAAGTGGCAGTTGGTGTAGATGACCCAAATGTTATGACAAGTGAAAGGAACATTATCTTAAGTCTGAAGCCTATTTACAAACTTTATCTTGAAAATGCTCTTCTCCAATGTAGTATTTTCAGTAGAACTGCCTCAAAAGATGCATACGAAGTTGTTAATAGGTCTCAAAATCTCCAGGTTTTGTTACAAACTTCAGGACAGGGATTCTTATCTGATTTCCACAAAACTGGTGAAGAAGTAGACAGCATGTGCAAGCACTTTAGTGCAGTACTACCCTGGGTCAATAAAAGTCTGGAATGCATCTCTCCCTCTAGGCTTCCTCCATTCGGAGAACATCTGTTCCATTTCCTCTCTTCCCAAAGTCTTTTGATTTGTCCCCAAGTCCATTCCTGGTTAAGCTGTCTTACAGTGCTGCAGATGGGAACATTGTGTATTTGTCTGCACAAAGCAACAAGGTACATCCTTACTCTTACTTACACCAACAGGTTACTCAGTCATAGTTCAGAGTTCAGCTGAAGTTCATTTTGCTCACTTGATCACCCTGCATTTTGCAAAGCTATGATCTTGGTAACTGTATCAGGGCATTTTTGCCCCTAAACCCTACTTAGTAATAGTATCTATGGCTTACTGGAATACCATTAACAAATATATAGAGAACTTGAAGTGTGCTTAGCCAAAATCTGAATCGGTGAGGTTCAGACTGCTTCCTGGTTTTTCATTGCTTCCATGTTCTCTGTCTTCAGTGAAACTAATTGATGCAAAATATTGGAAACTATGGCCCCTATATAACTTAAACCAAATTATTGCTGTACAAAAGACGGATTTTAGATGATTATTTAGATGTCCTCAGGTGGTCCAGGATCATAATGTTTACTACTTCTAGTAATGATATTTAGCTACACTGCAAGATCTAGAGCACCTATTTTGAAGTGCGAAGTTTTTTCTTCCAAAATGGTGGTAAATATATATACATATATGAAGATATATAGGTATTTCACATAAATATACTTAAAATCTATCCTATCCAGGAATAATAAGAGAAAAATAATTTGATTTGCTGAATATTATATAGTTAAGCTAAGATATTAAAATAGATAATAGAATATAGCAAAAGCTTTGCTTGTGCTTTGGACTCAGATCTCAGGTGTGTTAGTTCCTTTAACTTGTATGGTCTACATAGAAAGCCTAATTTAAAAAAATCCTAACCACTTGTCCAGTCTGGATGCAATCTACTTTTACCTGTCTTTTACAACTAGAATTTATGAGCACTATTGTGAATGATTTCAACAACCGGTTCTCCATGGGGACAGCAAAGATAGCAATAGATGGGGGCTGATATAGACATAGACTAAGGAGTGTTAACTGCAGCACTGAGGTGCAGCACCCAAAGTGGTGGATGTATTACCTAACTTTTAAACAGTACCTCAGATGTGCAAAGCCCTATAATATCACTTAATTCATTGTTGGGGACTTTTTTTTTTAAAAAAAAAGCATTTTCAAAGGAGGCCTCAGGTGGTCAAACAATATTATTACATGTGGGGAAATCAAGATACAGTGGTAAATAAACTTGTGAACGTCATACAACTAGAGTGGATTTTCAGAGTCTGGGTGACTACAGTAAACCACTGTGCCTCTTTGCAAACATAGGCCCCTCTGTGACAAGTCTGGCAAGTCTGCCATACTCTTTTTATGAGGGGTGGTATGATGCAAGAAAATTGCTACATCTTCATTTTTATCAAGTTGTCATATAGTAAATTCACAGAATGCATCTTCAGAATTAGAGTTAACAGAATAAAATTCACTATTTTGACTAATTATGTTTAGTGGAGAAGAAAAAACAAGGTTTCTAGTTCCATGAAATGATCTGCCAAATTTTACAGGATTTTTCTAAATCAAGATATTGTCTAAAATTTTTAATTTATATTCATAATTTTTCATACTACATAATGCAGCCACTGATGAATCTAACCTGAGCCTTCTGTTATTCAGACTGAGAAAAAAAATTGACAAAACAACTGCCAATGTATTACCAAGTAGCATGTGAATTTAGACTTCAGAATTCTTAGACAATAAGATTTTTAAAACATATTAGTGTTCTTAAAACAAAGCCTGCACAGTTACATTTGGTTTGGATTTCTGCTGGTACAATTTACAATTTTATGGTCAAATGGCTTGCCTCTTTTTGATGCCTCACAGCAAATTTTCATTTGTCACACAGAATATATCACTTTTTATCACAAATCTAACTTCAAATAAATGTAGAAAAAGCATTTTGTTAGTACATAGTCTCGCTAACGAAGTAGATACAGTGAGCATGCACGTGTGCATACAACAAAACATTTAAAACACTGAAATAAAAAGTGAATAAGCACGTTGGAGTTTCATGAACTGTTTACACATCATCAGAATTCATTATAGCTGCCGGATAAAATGCAGCTCAAGCACTAAATCTCAGAACATATATGACCTCTAGTGGAAAAATATGAAGAACTGGGAGAGAAACAGCTGCCAGTGGAAGTTAACAGTAACATTTCCTGTTTGTTCCCTCTTAATTTTCCCTAGACAAAGATCAAGACAGCTCTACCTTCTGTAATGCAAGAGAGTTATTCTGCACCATTGACAGAAGAAACTGAGGAGGAAGCATCAACGCCAAAATTAATTGATGGGTCTTCAGCACAGGGGTCTGGGGTTCTTGGACCCCAAACTCAAGACGGTTAGTAGGAAAGAGAAATGAGTTTTGTGTGTATAGCTTTGTTTTTGAGTGAGCCCCCTTTGCATTTTTATGAATGTCTACCTCTCTTACTGAAGAGGAGGTATATAATTTCTATACCTCTCTTACTGTGGAGTGGTATAGCATGCCTATCTTGAATGCTCTGAAGTCAAATAGGAGCCCAGTCAAAATGTTTCCATGCTATTTCATATGAAACTGACTGTGCGTCAATTAAGATTTTTTTTCAAATAGAATTTTATTAGCACTGAAATACTTACATTAGGAAAACTTGCTAATGGTTGACAAATGCTACCAGTACTTTTTATTGTCTTAGACTTCAATACCATTACCAAGTATCTTTATTTTATAATGATTTGTTACATGATTTTTATAAATGTGTTCATACAAAATGTAAGTAAAATGTTGAACAGTTTTTGACTGTGAAAACTAAAAAATATGAAACTTAAGAAAACTGAACTATTTAGAAATTTTGGGTGACTAGCTATAGTGAAATAAGAACTCTCTACATCTCACAGGGGAATTAAATTCTAAAACACAATCTGTCCCTTTCCCACCCGGACATTACGATGCTAATAATTGGCCATTGTTAGTAGCTACTCTAAATTCTTGTACTTGAAGCTCACTAGAGTTATCCACTGCTGTGGTGAGTCTTTGTGTTGTACAGTGATCAACATACAACAACAGGAAAACCATATTTTTGGCCATGCCTAGCACTATAACTGAGTGTCATAGAAGATAAATGAAATAAAAAAAAATAAAAAAAAATAAAGAGTTCATGCTTCCAAAATTGTGCATTCAGTGAAGATAAATGAATCATTCCTAGTCTTTTTTTTTAATACATATTATTAGAGAGCCTTGACCAGGCAAAAAAAAATAAAAATACACTGATGTCAAAACAAATAAAAATGGAAATGAGAATTTCTCAGGAGAGTTCCGGAAAAACCACACAAGTTCCTTCAATTTTGAAAGCTGCAGGATGTTACAAAATATTTCACGTAAATATTACATATTATGAATTCTGCATTTGTCAACATTTTTGAGCACTGAATGCAAATCAACTACTACATCAACTAAAGATATGCATGGGAGGCTCAAGGCTGTAACATATCAAATCAGGGTTATTTTGTATCTTTATTTTTTTTTCAGCAACATATCTTCCTGTCAGATGTTGCTGCTGTTCTTGGCTTAGTACTGGATAGAAGACTACAAGGAACTAGTCAGGAACATCGAGCCAAGTTCATTTTTCTTGTTGATTTCTTTTTGAATCCTTCCCATACCTCTGTCCTTTTTCAGTCTACACCAGCCATAGGTGACAATTACCACTCCTCCAAGATCAAAAATGGGACAGAAGGGGAAACTTTCTTTCTGTACTATGTTGCAATATTTTGAAAAAATGTCAGTCATCCTGAACTCTACATTCATTTAAGCCTAGATTTGCTGGAATGGTTCAAGGTGTGACAATTTATTTTTTTCCCTGTGTTAGGTTTTCTCCCTGCAGCTAATTTAAGATGTCCTGTGGATGAGGTTATGGAAAGAATAAAAAGAGCCTCACCTCTCCAGTTATTTTATTCCTGGATGTTCAAATAGAGATTCCCAAATAAAAGAGTACTCTGGTCACTGATTCTTTAATCTTTTCAGACAAGACACCACATTGGGGCATTGCCTGCCCTTCAGTTAGTTACTGCTTCCTGTTGGTGATTGACACAGAAGGCAAATCTTCCATGTAGCTACAATTGAACCAGAGAAAAATCTCATCTTCAAGAAAAACATTCTCATACTCATTATTTATGCTACTATGTTATAAAGTAACCAGGATATTCAACCAGCTATCTGCTACAAAGAGAAGGAAAACATGAAACAGAAAAGTATTTCTGTGGGTATAAAAGCTATGAAACAGGTGTACTGATTTATACCCATAATCAAAGATAAGATATATCTGAAATTCAACGCACATAGCAACTAAAAACTTTTCCTACTGAAAATTACATTCAGACAAACCACCCTGTCATAATTCTCACAAAATTTGAATAGTATAATCAAAAGAAACTTCTGAATTCACTATATTCATGCAGTTTTATGACTGAAATGAAATTACTTGATTTTTCATTTTCATGAATTTCTGGTGGCAATGAAATGTTTTGTTTGTGTGGTCTTCAAGATACCTTAACTCTGACTGACTGAGAAATTTTTCAGCACGCTGAATTTCTGAATCAGAAAATGCAATTAAACAACATGCAGAGGAAACTGAAGTTCTATTTCATAGCTCTGTAGGAAAATATTAATTTCCTTAAAAATTATTCAAAGTACTATTTATGGAACCAAACTTGGGAAATCATAACAAGTTTCACTCATCAGCTGTTATTTCTCCATGTAGACAGAAGTGCACACTTGCCAGCTTAGGGAAATTTGATCTTTGGTTGGCTGCTGTCAGCTAATATTCTATTGTTACAGTCTGAGAAATTCTGTATCAGAAAAGTAAGATAAATGACCTTCGAATAGGCATAAGCAGAAAAAAAAATAGGTTTAAGCAGAATTTAATCATTTTATTGATGCAATTATATGATGTGATCAAAACAGAATGGAAGTGAACTTTACCATCAACAAAATCTTATTATGTGCTTAGGTGGGCATTTCATTGTAGTAATTTACATATAATTTTTGTACCTTTTTTTCGTAATAAACTGTTTTCTTTTAAATTCTTTGATAGATCTTCCTACTTGCCTTTTGTGTACATGCCTAGGGACCACAGTCTACTTTGATGATTACGAGCCGGATGCTGTTCCACCATTGCCTAAGAAAACTACGTATTTCTACTCACGCTACAACAGAATCAGGAAGATCAACCAAAATTACTTTTCTAACTTAAGTATGGATAGTAGTATTGTTGCAATTAGCATTAATTTCTATTATTTGTAGCTCATACTAATCTAAGATAGTGATTCATTTTATGTAATGTTTGATGATGGTAGGATTATACACATAAATGCACATATGGAAAAGTGGTTTGCTACTTTTGAATGTAAAGGTCAACACTTCAAATGCAGATTCTCTGTCAAATTTTTGAATTATTAGAAATAACAGTGGTCTTTTTGCTCTTACTTGTAATCAGCTTTAGAAAGGTAGATAGAAACCCAAACCTCATGGAACATTTGTAGCATATTAGAATGTACAATTTTTCTGAATGAGTTCTCAGGTAGACATACTTCCAAATATTTGCAAAGTATACATGTGAAAAGAATTGTACCTTTAAATTTTACCTTTAAAGTATATGTTCATCTGTTTACTCCAGAATTATCTAGGAAAATCTTCAGTAAATTGAAACTGCGAATACAAAATCATTTGTGGCCTAAAACTGGCCAAAATTGGTGATTTAGGGAGCTTATATTTTCAGATTTCCTAATTGAGATTCTTAAAGTTACACAATTTTTCAGGAAGTATTAAGCCTATCCTATTTAGGAATAGGGACTGCTATACACCCAGCAGCCTGAATATTAAGCCATACTCTTTCCTTTTTGTTTTAGACCTAACTTTGTGAAACTATTGCTTATTAGTTTCATTATGAGAAGTGTGGAATCAGTGCCAAAAAGTCTACTAAAATAATTCAGGGGAATGCAAAGATCCTTTTATGAAAGAAAACTATAAGGGTTTGGCTTGCTCAAACCAAAATGAAGGTTGGGAAGGAACACAATTAGTATCTAAAAAACTAATAGCTAATATATCAAATTTCTTACATATAGGAAAATGTTGAAAACACATGGAACAAGGTGGTAGAGAATGTTTATTTCCCTTTACATGTTATTTTTCCAAAAGATAACCATTTAAAAGATTCCTAGAACACATGGGAATTTTAAAACTATTAACTTTAAAATCTTTCACTGAAAGATGTAGGAAGAATGACAGAGGTGATTCTAAACAGGATGAGGAGATGCTGGTACCCTTCCTTAGGGAAACTGTTCCAATACAGATTATTGCATTATATACAGAGAGAGAGCTGTCACAATAGTGGGTCAGGAATGGATCTGATTCAAGACACTTCAGCTGTAATTTAAATAACCCACTTGCCTTTTTCTTTTTTAAAACTTTCAGAAATTACATGCTTACATGCTTGTTTTACCTTATTTCTCTGCCAGACAATTTAAAGAGGATCAATTTGACTGCAGAGATCCATGAAGATGCCTTCCGGAGATTGCCCCAACTTGAGGAGCTGGTGCTCCGTGATAATAGGATAAGACAACTCCCTGAGCTACCATCTTCCCTAACATTCATCGATGTTAGTAAGAACAGGCTTGGTTGCAAGGGAATACGTAATGAGGCATTAAAGTAAGTCTAGGTTTGATGGAAAATTCTTTTCTTCCTTTCTCCAAAGAATGTGGTCAGAAGAGCAGCCTAAGTGTCCCTCTACAGTAGTAAAACCAATAAGATTATAGGCAGTGTGACTGTATTGACTGCAAGGCAATCTATAAAGATGGAGCAAGATGTACGAGCACTATTAGCTGGACATGAGAACCTTTTTTATTCCTCTTTACAAAGATCCAAACAAGACATGAGACAGCACACAATGAATCGGTTACTAGCCCGACATAAGGCAGATGTTGGGAATAGGAACGATGGGCAAAAATCAGTCCCCCAAATTGAGGCTATGGCCTAGCACCCTTTTTTAAAGCACTCTTCTGATTTTAGCCTTGAAAGAGTCTCAGCCTTTCTCTTCCATATTTGCCAAGAACCTTCACCCTGATAACTCAGAGTTCTGTCAGTAGGAATTAAACTGGGACACTGCACTCAAAGAAGTATTTAGGTACCATGATAACTTGTGTGTGTAAAAAGAGGGCAAAATGAGAGCATTCTACTGACCCTTATTGTCCTATCCAAGTTTATATCTTGCTATTGTTATAATTACCAGATGAAGCTTCTTCTTCCACTAAGTCAAGGAAGAAAATTATTTATCTTTTCAAATGGAATGAGGAATTTATTTTTAGCTCAGGCATTTCTTATGCAGTTACAGTTTCCTTCAACACCGATATTCTTCTGCAAAATTAAGTAAACTTGTCACAAAAGCAAGAAAACAGGCAAAATAGAAAGCCTTTCTGCATACTGACTGGGTAAGGCAGTATTTTCACTTCAGAACCACATCACTGAAATTACATCTCTAATTACAAAATCTCTAGACATTTCAAGGATTTTTTTTCCTTTATTATAATCCAGACACCTAATCTTTAACAGTGACAGCTCTCAGCCTCTGCAAATGAGAAAGTTCACGACTGTCTTTGAGTTTCTGCCTTATCAACCATATCATGCTGAAACAAAATGTGTTAGTATCTAGTGGTGCTCATTGCAGTGGTAGATTTCAAACTTACTTGGCTAGAGATTTTAAAAAACGTCTGTCGTTTTCCCTCATCCTTTTCCTTCATCCTCTAGGATGCATGAACTGCAGCATCTTTACATCACTGACAATAACTTGGACCACATTCCATTGCCGCTCCCTGAAAGCAATGGGTTTATATATCATGTTCAAATAGTAAGTAAAACTGAAAAAGGTAACTATTGTCTCGTTTTGTTTCTTCTGCTTATCCAAAAGTGTACTCACTTAACTAAACAAACTGTTGGAAACATACAGTTAACTAGTGAAGGCAATATTTGAAAGAAGTAAAATTTAGCTCAATGTCCCGGTTTGAAAGACAGGTGTCTGCTAAGGAAGGCAGGAGCCCCCCTTGGAATGGAAAATACAACCCCCTTCCCCCCAAATTGTTATAGAATTGAAATTAAGGGGCTTTCAGGCAAAGATATGAGGAAAATGGGAATAACAGTTTTTACTAATATATACAACAAAACTATAATACAGAGAAACTGGTTACAGGCCTGACAGAGTCAGGGATACAACCTGGCCCCCTGCCGGGCAGGGTGCTGGTACCAGTCCGATCCAGTGGCAGCTGCAGCTCTCTTTGAAATGGTTCTGATGAAGCGGCGGTCTGTAGAAGAAAAAGTCTGAGCAATCCGACTTCGGTGGCAGCTGCAGTTCTCTTTTAAGTGATCCCGTTGAAGCGGTGATCTTGTAGAAAAAGAAAACTGGTCCTCCGAAAGTCCGGCGGCGGTGCAGTCCTTGTCCTCTGGGATCCCAGCGGGTAAGGCTCCTCGCGCTGCTCCAAACCCCAAAATATCTCCGGCGGGAATGCTTGGCTCCACCCCTCCCCCCCTGGCCGGGGCATCTCACAAAGAGATGGTGAGTCCTGGGGCAAGGCCCTGATGGGCGCATTAACAGAAGAATAGTCCCGGGGGGCGAGGCAAGGAACACCGGCGCCAGGCCTCAACGGCTCATGGTAATAGAATACATTGCAACCCAGGACACTCAACTAAGAATTAATTGTTAGAATTTGTAATACAATAGTCTTCAAACATAAAACTCTAGATTTATTGTTAATACAGATTAAAGTTAGGTTCACAGCTGTCAAGAGCAACATTAAGAGACTTCAAAGACAGAAATCCTTCACACTGGTCATACAAATCTTTCAACAGGAATGCTTTTAGATACCCAAATAAAGTTACTTTACATATTTGTTGTACTTATACCAGTGTATTTCATTCTCTTTATAAATGTCATTCTCAGTTGCTAGCATTTTTTCAGCCAAACTTTTCCATTTGGCTGTGTTGGAACATTAAATCCATCATCTTTCTGTATTACTATTTTTTGTATTTGTTTTTACCTATACCTTTTTTTCTGACTTCTTCCTTTTAACCTTTTCCATCTCTGCTTTTCCTTTATCTCCTCTTGTACCAATACCCGGGTTTGATTATTAGAAGATGTTTTTGTTTATTACATAACACAGCCAAAAAGCTATGAACAAATATTGTTAGTGATGTGTTTATTCATTAAACCTGATATTGTTAGTGTGTTTATTCTTTAAACCTAATCTTGTTAGTGATGTGTTTGTTCATTAACCCTAGCATTGTTAGTGATGTGTTTGTTCATTAACCCTAGCATTGTTAGTGATATTCTTTAAACCTAAGATCTTGAGCAGTATGTTCCAGGAAACCAGTGGGCGTGAACCTGCTCTATCGGACCCCAGCAACAAGGGTGAACATGCCAGCGGACACGTACACAGAGAACCAAACCAAATAAAAGGAGGAACCTGGACTCAACTTGTGCGGCAGTTGGTGGAGCGGTGGTTCCCCTGTCGCCCAGCGCTGCTTGCCTTTTTACTACGCTTGCTGTAATTAATAAATTTGTAATTGGATTTAAGCAACTGCATTCGGTTCTTTTGTTGCAAATTTATCTATAACAATTTGGTGCCGTGACTCGGATAGGAAAATCGATTCACTGACCGAGCCGGGGGAGGCGCCCCGCCTATCCTATTTTGGCGGCCTCCGGATTGGAAACTGAAACACTTCTCCTACCGACGAACCTAAATTTGTAGTAAAAAGGCAAGGAAAACCCTATAAGCTCGGTGCACTCGAGGTCCGGACGAAGACGCGGGACGCAGGACGCGTAAGTTACTGCCTGCTGGGCAGGGGATCCGTTCGGGCTGGGTTGGGTATCCTGGAATACGACGAGTGTGTGTGTGTGTGAGAGGAGGACTGGCAGCCAGATTCTCTAAGCGAGTGTGGACCCTCCGGTAGTGCGGTTCCCATATCCCGCGAGGGACTGGGCCACGAAAGAGGGGAAGCGAGTGTACGCATACACGAGTAAAAGAAGGTATTCCGGAAGATGGGACAGGGGAAAAGCAAGCTCCCTTCACCCATAAAACTCCCACCTGTACCTAGAGATAGTCCGCTAGGTTGTATGTTAGCTGAGTGGAAGCATTATCCCGGGACTAAGAACATGGATAAGGCTAAGATGATACATTATTGTGTAGAAGTATGGGGTGGGAAAGAAATTGCAAGGAATGTTTTCTGGCCAATTTTTGGATCATTTGAAGATTGGATATGCCAGGCTTTAAACATTTATGTAAATTCCAAGGAACCTTTTAGTGTAGAGGAAAGTGAATATGCTCAGTTGTGGTTAAGATCGGACCCGAGAACTCACTTGTTAGCATTAAGTGAAAAGAAACCTAAAAAAAGAGGAGAAAAAAAAAAAAAAAAAAAAAAAAAAGTAAACAACCTGAAGACCTTTCCACACCTCCACCTCCTTACACCTCCCCCGCTCCCGTTCCTAACCCGTCCCCTCCTTCACCTCCCCCTCTCCCCACAGCACCGAACCCCGAGTCAGACTCAGACTCTGCCAGTTCCCCAGAGGAGACCCGCAGGGTTACACGAAGTCAAACCAGAAAACAGAAGCAATTAGGAGAGGGGCTATATCCTCTAAGGGAAATAGCAATGGGGGGTCCCCGGCCCGGAACGGGTTTTGTGTCGGTGCCCCCGGGGTTCCGGAAATGTGGGGGAGGTGATTCGAGCAGCGGGGGTGGGAGTTTGGGATCGGCGGCGCCGGCGGGGTCCCGGCGCGGATATAGGACGGGCACTGCAGCGGCCTGCCTGGGACGGCCGGGGCGCGGAGCGTAGAGCCCGTGTGGCGGATCTGCGCACGGTGGTTATCCAGGGGATCGGAGGGGCTGTTCCCAGGGGACAAAATATTAGTGGAGCGTTTGGTGAACATCAGGGGAGGGATGAGGCCCCCACTGGGTGGTTGGAAAGGTTGCGGAGAGGTTTGCAGCTTTGTTCGGGGCTGGACCCGGCTGCTCGGGTGGGGCAGGCCTTGTTGGGGACCCGGTTTGTGGCGAGGTCTTGGACAGATATTGGAAAGAGATTGGAGGGGTTGGAGGACTGGCAAGAGAGAGGGTTGGAGGAGCTCAGAAACTGTATGTTAGACGGGAAGAAGAAACTCAGAAAAGGCAGACAAGGATTCTTGTAGCAGCAATCCAGGAAGGACAGAAAGTGGCACCCCCTAAGGAGAGGCCACCCCGGGCAGGGGGCTTTGGGAATTCATGGCTGAAAGACAGACCTCCGGGAAATCCAGCTGGTCCGAGAGACTTGAGAGAAGTTGAGTGCTTTTATTGTCAGAAGAAAGGACATCTGAGGAGGAATTGTAGAAGACGCATGCAAGACGAGAAAGCGTTTAAAGAAGATTAGAGGGGTCAGGGGCTCTATGTATTGGGGACCCGTAATAACTCAGAGCCCTTGATAAAATTGAAAGTAGGTCCCCATGCCCAGGAGGTGATGTTTCTGGTAGACTCTGGGGCAGAGAGATCTACCCTGCAGCAAATACCTCTCGGGTGTAAATTATCTAGGGAAACTGCCCAAGTAATTGGAGCTAAAGGGGAACCTTTTATGTCTCCCGTTGGCCCTGTTAAATCTTAGAACCTTACCCCGAACAGATATAGGAATATCTCCTTTTGAAATGCTATATGGAATGCCATATGATGCGGGTATGCCCAGGGATCACCCCAAAATAATAGATAAACAAATGAAAACATACATATCAGAAATAATGGCATTTAGGGAAAAGCTTTGGGAAAAAGGGCAAATGGTACAAAGACCTCCTTTAAACATTACCCTACACCAGGTACGACCTGGAGACTGGGTTTTGATCCGCACCTGGAAGGAAAACACCCTACAACCACACTGGGACGGACCTTATTTAGTCCTTCTTACAACCAACTCGGCAGTAAGAACTGCAGAACGAGGATGGACTCATGCCAGTCGAATTAAAGGACCAGTACCCGAGCCTTGTTGGAAGATAGCCAGTCCACCAGGGGATCTGAAAATAAAACTCACTCGTGGATATTCTAAATAAATAGGACTTTTTCTTAAGCTAGAATATTAACTGAAGACTGAAATAGACCTTAAGGAAAATATTTGTACATACTGATTGTGTTACTGTTAAAAGCATTGACCTATACTATAATGAAAATTATTTTCCCTCTGTATGTTACCAATATTTAGTTTGTGACAACAAGTGGTGGACTCATTGCCACAGAGGGAGCCCCCCCTCCAGGGGTGTTTATCGCCTCTGTTAGAAAATTTAACAAAAATTTACTAATGGGGTTCTAAAGAGGGGTGGGACATTCATTGCAGGAAGACTCAATCCCAAATTGTATTGTTGCCATTCTAACAAGCCAGTTCCTTTGTGGCACAAGGGTTAAAGTGTGTCACCACCAGGTGACGGGTTTAAGGTGTGACACTCCTAATATAAATGACCAAAACTGGGCCACCTAGGTTCATAAAATATCAAAGAAAGGGCAACTATCCCCTCCTGAAGAATATCCTTGCTGCCGAGAAGATGAAATCCCCTGTGGCTCGAAGCAACCGAGTCGACAGGCGAGGCAGAGGGATAAAAAGCGGTGGAGGACGATGGCCCAGACCGGGTGGGACCAGGAAGTCATGGGAAATAAAATGCCCAAGGACTGGTGAGGAAATTAGGAAAGGAAAACACAGAAATATAAGAGGCCCCGGGAGCAATGAGAAAACTACTTGTGTACAATTATTACTTTTGTTATTAAGTTTGTGGATACATAAAGCAAAATGCAATGCACACAAGCCTTATAAATGGACCCTAGCCAGATGGGAAGATTACAAATAGGGAAAATACAACAAAAGAAATCCCTGAAGAGAAGAATCAACCCGATCCCCTGTGGAAAATTATACAAGCCACTTATCAAACTTTAAACTATTCTCAGCCGAACCTAACATCAGGCTGCTGGCTTTGCTATGATGTTAATCCGCCTTTCTATGAAGCAATTGGAGTAAACAATACGTATAATTTAAGCTCTGAAGTTAGGCCCCCCGAATGCTCCTGGAATGAAAAAAAAAAACAAAGGGAATAACTATGCAACATGTTAGTGGAGTCGGAACGTGTATAGGTAAAGTACCAAAAACTAAGCAATCACTTTGTGGTACTATTAAAACCAACTTTAACAGAATCACGGAAAAATGGATTATTCCTCAAAAAGAGGCTCGATGGATTTGCTCAAAAACCGGGCTTACTCCCTGTATCTCTCTAAATGTGTTTAATGCTTCTCGAGAATATTGCATACAGGTCACTATTGTCCCAAGAGTGCTATATCACCAGGAAAATGTCCTTTATGACTACTGGGACACAGAAACCCAACACAGAGTAAAAAGAGAACCTATAACTGCTATTACAATAGCTACTTTATTAGGGGTTGGAGCAGTAGGAGCAGGAACAGGAATTACCTCTCTAGTACAACAAAACCAGGGAATTAACGCCCTAAGAGCTGCAGTAGATGAAGATTTAGAAAGAATAGAAAAATCTATGACAGCATTAGAAAAATCTCTGACTTCACTATCAGAGGTAGTACTACAAAATAGAAGAGGAATGGATCTCCTCTTCTTACAACAAGGGGGGTTGTGTGCAGCCTTAGGGGAAGAATGTTGCTTTTATGCTGACCACACGGGAGTAGTTAGAGATACCATGACAAAACTACGAGAGGGATTAGAAAAAAGGAGAAAAGAAAGGGAATCTAATAGAAGCTGGTATGAAAGCTGGTTTAATCATTCCCCGTGGTTAACTACATTACTATCAACTATAGCTGGACCACTAATCCTCCTGGTTTTAGGGTTAACCTTTGGCCCTTGTATATTTAACAAAGTAATTGAAATAGTTAAAGGACGCTTAGAGGCAGCCCACTTGTTACTAATAAGGGCACAATATGAAAATTTTGAGAATAAAGATGAAGAAATGGGAAATGAATTGGAATGGAGCAAGCAAGAACTAAAGCGGTTTAATGAACAACACAAAATATCGTAAAGAGAAAAAGGGGGGTATTGTTAGTGATGTGTTTATTCATTAAACCTGATATTGTTAGTGTGTTTATTCTTTAAACCTAATCTTGTTAGTGATGTGTTTGTTCATTAACCCTAGCATTGTTAGTGATGTGTTTGTTCATTAACCCTAGCATTGTTAGTGATATTCTTTAAACCTAAGATCTTGAGCAGTATGTTCCAGGAAACCAGTGGGCGTGAACCTGCTCTATCGGACCCCAGCAACAAGGGTGAACATGCCAGCGGACACGTACACAGAGAACCAAACCAAATAAAAGGAGGAACCTGGACTCAACTTGTGCGGCAGTTGGTGGAGCGGTGGTTCCCCTGTCGCCCAGCGCTGCTTGCCTTTTTACTACGCTTGCTGTAATTAATAAATTTGTAATTGGATTTAAGCAACTGCATTCGGTTCTTTTGTTGCAAATTTATCTATAACAAATATCATGGTGTATCATACATTTGATTTCTAACTTTCAATAACTAAATCTGTAGAAATATTCTGCCTGCTAGCTCACTATTTTTTTTACCTGCTCAATCCTATAATTTAAATATTGAGTGCTATATGCTACAGGCCAAAGGCAGTGAGCTGAATTTTTTCCACACCAATTTCTGACTACCAAAGAAATGGAGAAGGGAAGAATTTTCAAACAGCCCTCATTTTAGGATATTACCTTTTATTCTCCGTTTCTGACAATAGTGTATTCTAGCAATTCATTGTTGAAAATGGTTCACTTCAAGAACAAAAGCTTAGTGAAGATAAGGTATATAAGAGAAATTTGCATCAAAGGAATAAAACTTAAAGCATTCAGTTTTCCCTGTATATATACAGATGTGGGTTAAGCTAATGTGAGGGCCTGGGAGAAAGAAATTTGTCACAGATCAAATTGCAGATTTGTGCCTTTGCAGGTTGAGGTGTATTAAGCTGTCAGAATGACAATCATGGTTCTAAGATTTTTAGACTCGCCTATGCTGGTTCACTTTGTGTTAATAAGGTTCTTCAATATGATCCTGGAAATGAAAATCCTCTATACTTCTACCAGGCCTCTCCTGCAACGCCTGCCTCTGCCACATGGTTTGAGTCACTCAGTTTTGAAGCTTCGCACTGGCTGAGAAATTGTCCCCTGCTTGGGACAATTGGTAATTGTTGATGATTGCAGCCGCAGTCTGGCCCCTTAACTTCAAATAAGTATCTCTCTAGACACTGAAAATACATTCATAAATTGTTCTTCAAAGAGTAAAAAAAGCTTTCAAGTGACTCTTCTGATATTTTTTTTTTTTTTTTTTTTTAGAACAACATTCAAGAGATGCATGAAGATACTTTCTGCAAAATAAAAGATTTTACTTATATACGTAGGGCTCTTGAAGACATCAGACTGGATGGTAATCCCATCAGCCTGAGCAAAACACCTTATGCATACATGTGCCTACCCCGTTTACCAGTGGGTAACCTCATCTAAACTTTGACAGAAACCAATACTGTCATACACTGTAAGAATCTTTAAAGACAAATTTTTAACTCACTGCTACACTAAGCAAGATGCATTTTTTCAAATCTCATCATTTGGGAAATATTGTTACTAATAATGAAACTGATTACTGAGGAACAACAAATAATATGAAATGCTAGAAGACAACTCTAATATCTACCCAACTGTAAGTTGTATAGCAATATCAAGAGAAATATTTTACTACAAAAACTGTACTGAAGGCAATAACAGATCAAGGTAAACGCAAAACTTTATGCTGAATTATTCATATTTAAAGTATGGATTATAAAGTTAAATAATTTTATATGTTAAAATCTAACTATAATATAGTAAATAAAGAAATAAAAACAAAATACATGTATACAATTGAATACTTATCCCCTTTTCATTTAATTAAATATTTTTTCTCTCAGAGGCACATCCATTTTTCTACTTCTTTCCTGTTATGTCCCTTCATTTTGGAAAAGTACTAGCAGTATTCCAAAAAGCATGTTTTCTTTAGCAAACAGAATCTTTCATTGAATAAATAATGAAATTAAACCTGTATCAAATTACCCCCCAAAAGTACATAAACTATTTATTTATACCTTTGCAGTAGTATCTGGTCTTTTTAATGCCGATGAGGCCCAAAGCTGTCTTCTGTATCTTTGACAAATTTGTCTGCCAGATTGTCTGGCTAATAAAAATCTCATGTAAAATAGCCTATGAGAAATACTGAACTTTATTCTGCATAGGAAGTGGAAAAAATTCCCCTTGACATATTTCCACAGTCATACAAAATATTCCAGTTCAATATACTAAAGAGCAGAATTCAGAGACTCAAGTCTCAAATAACCTTGTGGAGCCTTGGCTTAGTTTCCGATCATTTGAAACTATTTCACTGAGCTTTATTGCTTTACTGTTAAGAGACTTACCAGTCAAATATTAGGAAATTCCCTCTCTTTGGATAGTTTAAAAAACTCTTCTTCTTTTTTGCAGGGAGCTTTAATACATTTTTCTGGGGAGAAAGCCCCCAGAAAAGATCCACTAGATAGAACAAAGGTACTTCCTTATTCTGTTCTACAGTGACAAGCAGCAAATAACACCTGCACATCTTCAGTGATAAAGGTTTGATGAAAGATTTCAGCCAAAAAAATTCCCATAAAACATAACAAATCCTTCCACTAACACAAGTTGATATTTGTTTAATACCAAAGTTCCCTTTCATCTAACTGAACATACGTGTTCATTTAAAGCGTAAGTGCAGCTGACTTGCTAAATTTCTGTCAGGCCAGGCAATGGAAACTGCTCAGAGAGACCACATTCCTCACCCTCATTGCCACTTTCTAGAAGAGGACACACTGGGAACACAGGCTAAAATCAGAGCTGAAGAAAGACAGCAAGCTACAGTGACTGTGCCTTTATGACCTCTATCAGTTTGGCAGTCTTACTTGAAATCTAGATAGGCAAAACAAAATAACCCTCAAAACATAATAGTTGCACCCTTCACTTCTGTTTAAAATAATTTTTATTTGCTTTCAGACACTTATACAGAACAAACTGTAGAACAGCTATCTTCATTTTATCACTTCCTTCCAAAGATGAGTTGTTCTCAGATACACGCTCTTAGAGTCGAAACGATATTTCTTCTTCCACCCTCCAGTTCTGTCCTCTCTAATAGTAACTAAAAGGTCCAAGATTTAAAAAAAACCACAACAAACCAAACAACCAACCTTCCAAGCTACAGTCTTTGTTTCAGGCCTAACATCTAAACCTATAGGACTGTGTTTAGTGATCAAAGTAATGATGTGCAATACATCCTTAAATAAACAGAATCTACAGTGCTTCATTCTGCAGCCATTTTGTCCCACCTTTGGGACTTCCTCGTCCTGTGAATATGTAAATAACCAGTTTTATATTTTTCTGTCAATCCAATGAAAACTAATAGTCGGGACAGAAAAAATATTATTTGTTCTGTTGGGATTTTTTGTGTTGTTTTTTTTTTTTTTTTAAATCTCTGGCTCTCTGTGTGTTACACTGATAGTGGACACTGCCTACAGAAGGACATGTTCTCTTAGGGTACATATGTATTGCTTTCTAAATACCAAGTTTGCACCCACCATAACTTTCTGTGCATCTGCATTGTTTGGGCGTATGCCTATGTTGAGACACAAGCTGTAGGCAGGTTTTGGGGCACACTTTGAAGAAAAACTATGATTCTGTGTTGGGTTTAAATGTCTACATACTCATGTCCCCAATATACAGACAGGTTGAACATCGAGCATGCGGCACGCGGAGCAGAGAGCGGCGGCTCTGGGAGCGGTGGGGCGGCTGCGGCTGCAGTGAGTGCTCTTCGCTTTTGCTGAGGATTTGAGAAGGAGCCGGGCTTCCCGGAGACGGTGAAGCCGGGGCAGAGCAAGGAAACCCGAGTCTGAGCGGGAATCCTGAGAGAAACTCGAGAGATACCGAAAGGCTGACGTGGCAGGGGGCGTGACTGAGAACCGCGGCAAACTTTAAAAGCGGCCATCTCGGCAGCTCCCTCAGAGCACGCGGCACGCGGAGCAGAGAGCGGCGGCTGTCTCCGAAGAGGCAAGCGCGAGGAGAGCGGCACGAGCAGAGGATTAGCCAGATAGACCATAGACCGCATAGAACATGGTCGCAATGCACCCAAAAACTGTCGTGAAAAAGAATATGGGGACTCAGACGGATCCTCCGATCAGACATGCAGCCATGCAGGTTTCTGGCTGCAGCGAATGCCTGAGCCTGGCACTGGTACCGGAGGGAGCCAGTGACACCGCGTGTGTGCGGTGCGAGCAGATAAATGATCTGCTTGGGCAGGTGGTTAAACTGATGGAGGAGGTAGAAAGACTTAGAGAGTGTGAGAGAGAAATAGATTGGTGGAGCTTCACCCCGAGGCAAGGGCAGTTGGAAAAGGGTGAGCAAGTGGTGGATCCCCTCCCCTCCTGTCATCAGACAGAAGCAGAGGGTTCAGGAGACAGGGAGGAATGGAGGGTGGTCCGTCCTCGGAGAGGCAAGCAAAAACCCTCCCAACCCCCTTCACCCTCCCAGTTGCCCTTGAGTAACAGGTACCAGGCCTTGGAACTACAGGGAGAGGTAAATGAAGTTGGAGGGGTAGATCAGTCTCCTGAATCACCTAGGGCTTGTCAGTCACCCCGACGCCTTAGGACTTCTTCAATCAAGAAGAAAAGGAGGGTAATTGTGGTGGGCGACTCCCTTCTGAGGGGAACTGAAGGGCCCATCTGTCGACCGGACCCATCCCACAGGGAAGTCTGCTGCCTCCCTGGGGTTCGGATTAGAGACATTAAAAAGCAACTTCCTAATCTTGTAAAGCCCTCCGATTACAACCCACTGCTGGTTTTTCAGGTTGGCAGGGACGAAATTATTACAAGAAGTGTAAGGGCTATGAAGAGTGACTTCAGGGCCCTGGGACGGCTGGTTAAGGGGTCTGGAGTGCAAGTAGTGTTTGCCTCCATACCTCCTGCAAGGATGGGTGAAGAGATAAGCAGGAAGAGTTCACAGATTAATGAATGGCTACGTAACTGGTGTCAAAGGCAGGGCTTTGGGTTCTTTGATCATGGGCTGCTATATGAGACACCTGGCCTGATGGTGACAGGTGGAATGCATTTGTCCCAGAGGGGGAGAAGGCTTTTGGGGCAGGAGTTAGCAGGGCTCATTGAGAGGGCTTTAAACTAAATGTGAAGGGGGAAGGGGAGAGAACTGGGTCTGTTAGGGATGAGCCCAAGAGCAATATGCTAGGGCCTGAAGGAAGGTGGTCTAGGGAGGATTTTCGATCATTGAAGAGAAGGGACAGATGTTTAGGCCCTGACCACAAGGCCTCCTGCCTCCCAGGGGTCCCACCAGTGCGCTCTGCTTGCTTTCTGAAATGCCTGTACACCAATGCACGCAGTATGGGGAATAAACAGGAGTTGTTAGAGGTCTGTGTGCTGTCTAAAGGTTATGACCTGGTGGCAATTACAGAGACATGGTGGGACAGCTCACATGACTGGAATGTGGTCATGGATGGCTGTCATTTTTAGGAAAGATCGGTCAGTGAAGCGAGGTAGTGGAGTTGCTCTCTATGTGAGGGAGCTACTAGAATGTATTGAGTTTTCTCCAGGGGCTGATGAGGGGCAAGTTGAAAGTCTGTGGGTAAGAATTAAGGGGCAGGCAGGCATGGGCGATACAGTTGTGGGGGTCTATTACAGACCTCCTGATCAGGACGAGGGAGTTGATGAGGCTTTCTACAGGCAGCTGAAAGCAGCCTCACAACTACAGGCCTTGGTCCTCATGGGGGATTTTAACCACCCCGATATCTGCTGGGAGACTTACACAGCCAGCCATTCACAGTCTAGGAGGTTCCTCCAGTGCATTGATGACAACTACTTAATGCAAATGGTGGATAAGCCGACTAGGAGAGGAGCGCTGCTGGATCTTGTACTCACCAACAAGGAGGGTCTTGTTGATGCAGTGATGGTCAATGGCAGCCTTGGCTGCAGTGATCATGAGATGGTGGAGTTCAGGATCCTGTGTGGGAGGAATAGCGTACCTAGCAAGACCAGAACCCTGGACTTCCGCAGGGCCAACTTTAGCCTCCTCAACCAATTGTTAAGGGAAGTCCCATGGGACAGGGTGCTAGATGGTAAAGGGGCTCAAGATAGTTGGTCAACATTCAAGGACCACTTCTTGCAAGCTCAGGATCAGAGCGTCCCAATGGGTATGAAATCAAGTAAGGGAGCTAGGAGACCAGCAGGGTTAAACAAGGAACTGCTGGGCAAACTCAGGTGGAAAAAAAGAATTTATGGACCATGGAAAGAGGGGCTAGTCACTTGGGAGGAATATAGGACAGTTGTCAGAGGATGTAGAGAGGCAATTAGGAAAGCTAAGGCCTCCTTGGAACTTAACCTTGCAAGTCAGGTCAAGGATAATAGGAAGGGCTTTTTCAAATACATAGCTAATAAAACAAACACTAGAGGCAATATAGGCCCACTGATGAATGAGGTGGGTGCCCTAGAGACAGAGGATATAAAGAAGGCAGAGGTGCTGAATGCCTTCTTTGCCTCTGTCTTTACTCCTGCAGGCTTTCCCCAGGAGCCCCTGATCCCTGTAGCCCCAGAAGAAGTCAGGATAAAGGAAGAGTTTGCCTCGGTAGATGAGGATTGGGTTAGGGATCAGTTGAGCAATCTGGATATCCATAAATCGATGGGACCAGATGGAATGCACCCAAGGGTGCTGAGGGAGCTGGCAGAGGTCATTGCTAGGCCACTCTCCATCATCTTTGGTAAGTCATGGGCAACAGGAGAGGTGCCTGAGGACTGGAGGATAGCAGATGTCACTCCAATCTATAAGAAGGGCAAGAAGGAGGACCCGGGTAACTATAGACCGGTCAGCCTCACCTTCATCCCTGGAAAGGTGATGCAACAGCTTGTTCTTGGCACTATCTCTAGGCATATCAAGGATGAGGGGGTCATTAAGAGCAGTCAACATGGTTTTACCAAGGGTAAGTCATGTTTGACCAACCTTATTGCCTTCTATGAGGAAATAACTAGGTGGATAGATGATGGTAGAGCGGTGGATGTGGTTTATCTTGGTTTCCGTAAAGCATTTGACACTGTCTCCCACAGCATCCTTGTAGATAAGCTGATAAAGTATGGGTTTGGTGATCAGGTAGTGAGGTGGATTGTGAACTGGCTGAAGGAAAGAGGCCAGAGAGTTGTGGTTAATGGGACGGAGTCTAGTTGGAGGCTAGTTGAGGGTTGTTCTGCCATTCAGCGAGACCTTGATAGGCTGGAGAGTTGGGCGGGGAGAAACTTAATGAAATTCAACAAGGGCAAGTGTAGAGTTTTGCATCTGGGGAAGAACAACCCCATGTACCAGTACAGGTTGGGGGCTGACCTGCTGGAGAGCAGCGTAGGAGAAAGGGACCTGGGGGTCCTGGTGGACAGGAGGATGACCATGAGCCAGCAATGTGCCCTTGTGGCCAAGAAGGCCAATGGCATCCTCGGGTGTATTAGAAAGGGGGTGGTTAGTAGGTCAAGAGAGGTTCTCCTTCCCCTCTATTCTGCCTTGGTGAGGCCACATCTGGAGTATTGTGTCCAGTTCTGGGCCCCCCAGTTCAAGAAGGACAGGGAACTACTTGAGAGAGTCCAGCACAGAGCCACAAAGATGATTAAGGGAGTGGAACATCTCCCTTATGAGGAAAGGCTGAGGGAGCTGGGTCTCTTTAGCTTGGAGAAGAGGAGACTGAGGGGTGACCTTATTAATGTTTATAAATATGTAAAGGGTGAGTGTCATGAGGATGGAGCCAGGCTCTTCTCAGTGACATCCAATGATAGGACAAGGGGCAGTGGGTGCAAGCTGGAACATAGGAGTTTCCGCATAAATGTGAGGAAGAACTTCTTCACAGTGAGGGTAACAGAGCACTGGAACAGGCTGCCCAGAGAGGTTGTGGAGTCTCCTTCTCTGGAGACATTCAAAACCCACCTGGACATGTTCCTGTGTGACCTGACCTAGGTGTTCCTGCTCTGGCAGGGGGATTGGACTAGATGATCTTTTGAGGTCCCTTCCAATCCCTAACATTCTGTGATTCTGTGATTCTGTGATTGACTAGTCTACAGCCTGCAATACTAACATGTCTTTCAGAGCTCTCGCAGATGTGGCCAGTGACACACAGGCCAGCTATTCCTTCTCAGCAAAACCTCCTAAACTAGACTTTTTGCAGTGATGTAGCTACTTCTGCTTATAGGTTCTAGAGCTGTGAGAATACAGGGTTGTCTCAGCAGCACAGTCCATTGATCAGTACAAATGTTCATTCAGCCACAGGATCAACCTGACTCAGCCGGGGAGACCCATAAGAATCTCAACCATTCAACACTGTGTAATTATTTTAAGTTAGAGAGAGCTGATGTTAAATGTCTACTTTCTATCAAAGAGCTCATCTGAAAGGAAATCCATGCAGGCACATTCTGCAGAAAGGCTGAATCTGTCAGTGTTCAAAAAGGAAAGAAGTAATGATACCAGGTCAAATCAGACTGATCATTGTGAGTATTAAGCTACTATTGCATGTCTTAAAGACCTTTTCTTGACATATTGAAGATGAAGTGACAATGATGGAAAAAGTTGTATTTGCTTAGTCAATATATCTCTCTGGAAAGCACCTTTGATACCTCACTCCAAATGGATCACAGACAAGGGAGCATGATTAGCCAAATGGGCTGCTAAAGAAATCTTTCTTTTGATTTGGGAAGGTTCCCAAAGTGCTACAATCTAACCAGGAGGTAAAGAATGACTACAGAGCCTACTATAGTTAACATGATAAGCCAGAGAAAGCTTTCCAAAAAGTCACCATGTTTAATGACATCACTAGACTGCCACTTTACACATTGAGTTTGAGATCACAAACTGTTCTGCAATAACAGAGCTGCCTTAATTAAGAATGTGAACCTTCCTCTTTTTCCTTTTCCTTTTTTTTTTTTTTCATTCCTCTGTGGAGCTGAGCTCGGTAACTGTCAAGATTTATAAGGAAAAACTGTAGCTATCTGTAGAAAAAACGGCTAAGAGAGATTTTGGTTTACTAATGTGCATCATCAGTTAATCATTTCACGGACCACTACTGCCATCGTGTGTTGATAAATAGTAAGGCTATCATGCTATAGCCTAACATTAAGGATAGATGTCTTTACGTTTGGCGAGTTTAATTCTATGCCCATTTTTTTCCTTTCTTATTTAATGAAAGCTGAAAGAATGGGACACAAGAGAAAAACAAAGGAAGACTCTGTGGATTTGGTTTTGGTTGTGTTTTTTTTTCTTTTTTTTTGTTATTTTTTTTTAAATCGGTCTAGAAAAATATAAAAGAAAAAAAATCCTTTTCGTATGGAATATTGCAAACACATATTTTATATTTTAAAAATTATTCTACTATTTTTTCTTATTTTTATTTAAATAAATAGGCTAGAAATGCCATCAGAACAATTTATGTCTCAGGGTGTAATATGATACAGATGCTCTAATCATTAAGTATGAAAATTCAGGGTCCTTGATGACATCTCTCAGCAAAAGATGGACCCAGATTCTTGTCTAAATGTGGATTTGCATCACTTACTATGAAACCATAAGCCTGATCTGACAGTATCAGTGGATGGAGAGGAGGGCTAAAACAGTAAATCCTCGCTCCTTCCTGACTGCACAGTCTTTGTGAACTTTCACAGAGACAAATACAGCCACAAAAAAACCCACCCTTATCATTTTATGGGGAGAATGAGGACACGCTAACTGTTTTTCCATAAATAAGTGTATTGTACAAAACCTGCCTTCAACCTAGCTGTCTTTTATAAAGCTTTTTCTTTCACAAGAACAGACAAATAAGTTTATTTATTCTCTGCCCCAGGAAGCCAAGAAAAGGGATGCTATAAATAGCACTTGATGTGATGATGTAGAGTAAGTATAGAAAATGAATCTTGAGCTAGGCCTGCCATCCATCTTGCTGCTTTTCACAATAAAAGACAGGAATTAATTTCAACAGGTGATGTAAAGGACCAGATGCAGGATTTTGGGTCAGGAGAGAGATGCCTTTTTGGCAGTGCTGAGTTTCTATGAGGTCTTGTGAAAGTTACTTAGCCCCTCTGTACCTTCCTTCACCACACCCCCACGTCACAAACATACCCCCTGGTTCCACCAGGCTGGGTGGCACGCAGCCCATCACTTTGCCTCCAGGCCATGCCAGGTGAAGACCCTCTCCGGGAGGTGTTCAGCATGGGTTGGCCAAGTTACAAGGCTCCCTCCCAGGCCTCGCAGCTAAATGTCCCCTGCAGGGACAGGGATGCTACTCCCACTGCAGAGCCAGACCCTGGCAGGAGAGGAGACTGCCCTTCGCACAGCCCACCCAGACGTGCCACACTGTTGGCTGTGGTCAACCCTGTGCAGTCCGAGGTGACTCAGCAAGGTGTGGTCAGTGGCAATAGGCAAGGGTGTCAGCAGCAGGTGCAGAGGGACTGTGCCCTGCTTGCTCCAGTGGCACAACAGGGCTGGCAGGGGCAAAAGATGACACCAGCGATGGCAGCACAGGGGAAGACAGGATTTTAAGAGAGACAATGAGTTAGGACAACAGGAGGGAGAGAAAGACCTCACAGAGCAGGACTCCGGTGCATCATCCTCCAATGGCTGCAGGAGGCAGGCTGGCCAGTGCAGGTGTCCTGTGCATGGACCATGGCGTGAGAAGCCGAGGAAGGCACACTGCCAGGGTCGCAACTGGAGGAGAAATCGGCGACAACGCCACCACATTGAGCCCCTCTACCAAGGCCAGGCAGGCGGGCAGAGCAACTGTGGCCCAGAGGAAAGGCTGTTCTGGAACGTGAAGAAGCACTGCTTGGTCAAGACCTTGCACGTGCCAGTGGAGACACTGCGAGAGGCAAGCACGCACCTCCACCCCATGAACATGACAGGGTACTGCCTGCCAGGGATGTGCGCGCCCCACAACACCACCCAGTACATCATGGAACAGCGTGAGGACATGTGGAGAGACATAGAGGAAGCGACAGCGGTGATGTCTGGAGGAAGCACTAACTACAGTGTCACCAAACAGGACAAAGAACTTATCAACACCAATGTGATGTAGATAAGCAGACACTTCTTTATTGACGCGCGGAGGATACGGGGGATAACTCCACCTAGCGTATCCTGGGTTACATCACCTTTAGCAGGGTTTTTATATATTTGAGTTCCATTGTATAAGCTGTTTAACATAAAACTGCATGTACTGCTCGCTTTCAATTGCTCATTAAAATTAACCTTTACCTTGATTGGCCCCTAATGATTTGTCGGATTACATCACTTCATGTATATTCATCTCTAATAACAATCATTGGTCACCTATAGTCACGCCACGGTCGCGCTATTGATTGTACCCTCTAATATTCAGATTAGGATGGGGAGGAGGATAAGGGGATCTTTAAGCAGCATAAACTGGTCACTGTGACTTTAGCCACTATATGATTAATTATTGTATTGTTTCCACGGTGGTTGCTTAAACATAATATCTTACTTTCTTGACTATACGGCTTCTAGTTAAACACAGTGTTGGGCCCCAGCTGCTTGTACCACCTGTTCACTTCATGTACTTTAGCTGCTGGTACCACCTGTTTGTTCTGTGTGCTTTCTGTGGTTACTAAAGTAAAATACAGCCACTCCCTCATATGATTTGATTAGGCCTAACTTGATTTTAGCTAAACTAAAATCATAAAATCATCAAAATCATCAAAATCTGATCAGATTGGTAACAACAGCACTTCCGTCTGATGGTCCCTCCCGCTTCCATCGCTGAGGAGGATGAAGGCATATCTACTACAGAAGAGGAGGAGGAGAGCACACAGCCTGCCCGCCAAGACTAGAAGTGCCAAGGCGAGATCTACTGTGAAACCTAAAATGGAGTGGCGACACAAGGAAAGCATTTGTCCTGTAAAATCATCAGCTATTAAGAGCAGGAAAGCTCTTGACATTCAGCTCCCTAAATAAATATATATCTCCACTCATAACCCTGCTGCCTACCGCCTAGTGATTCACATACACTGAGATAAGGCCAGCAGAATAAGAACCAGAAAAACAAAAAGGTTAGCATTGCAGATGCTAAAGTGGTCAAAACCGTTACACCAGAGATTTATTTGTTAGAGACCCAGCATTCCCCTCAACTACATACGACCCACTCAGGAAGGCTCTTAGGTACATTACTATGTTCTACTGAAAACAGAAGACCTTACAAGATGATTAAAACAAAAAAAACACGGCATATATTTAAGCACACATTAGAATGGAGGCTTTTCTTGGACATTATTAAAAAGAAAGAATATTTGTTATGTAAATATACTTTTTGATATAAACAGACACTAAAACCTGCTTATCCATGGCTAAACTGTGTATTTGTATATATACATGTACACATTGTATAATATAAGAAAAATAAATGAAGCTCCAAAATAGGAGAAAAAGAAAAGAAAAAACATTTTGGGCACAGCAGCCCAGTCACAGGCCATGCACCTTGACCTGTCATGAGTGCTCATATAATTTTCCTTTTATCAAAGGAAGAAGAGAAAGAGGTTTGGCAATATGCCCTAGCTTCATTTTTTAAGGTGACTGAAACTATAGCCATGGGAACCATTGCAAATATACTAGTATTTCCAACTCAAGGTGAAAAAATCATATAAGTCTACTAGCCATCATAAAAGAAAAGCAGTCATCCAAAACTTGGCTTAAGAGGTTGCTTAAGAGAGAGTGATACTGATGTGAGCTAGGGATTTAAAACGGGGAGAAGGAAAAATGGAGTTAGTGGGAAAGGCTGTGTCACTGATCTTTATATTTGTGAACAGACAAAGATAGAATAAGGTGACATAAGCTTTTTCTCACAAGGTCTAAAACTCAGCTAGTTATGGAAGTATTCCATTTTTCATGTTTCTAGAGAAACAACCCACTAAAATCCAAAAAGATAAATAAAATCAAGACTAAATATAGTTTTGCTATAGATGTCAATACTCCTTCCGCGTAAAACAACTATGTATAAGGATATAGTTGTATATATAAATATACATATTTAAATTTCTTGAATACCTTATGTAGAATTAAGTGACCATGTAGATCTGTAGATGTATTTTTTCCCTTTGGGTTCTTTTCTCCAACTAATTGTTTAAAAATCCAAATGTTCTTACAGAAGTTCACCTTTAAATCTCTTAATGCTTTAATACTTTTTGTTCTTCCTCCTTTGCATTCTGCTTCACTGCTAGTTAATAGAAACCCTCTTAAAATGTTAGAACTCGAACATTTAGCAAATCTCTTATTTGGTAGAAAGCCTCATTTCCAGCTCCCATATCTTGATACAGACTGTACTGGGATTGAGTGATGTACAGAGAGATTGAAAACCATGTTACTAAATTTATTCATAAATCAGTGTAATTTTCAATCTTTTTCGTGCCTATAAGAATGATTTGAAACTTTGCTAATCATGAAGAAAACAATTTGAATAGGCATAAGGTTTATAGCCTCATTATAGTATCCCCTTTTGGTATATTTCTGTCTTTGAAGGCAATAAAAGCTTGATAAACCCTTTAGGCTTATCAAAAGGGATCTAGATAGATTAGAGCATTGGGCTATGATTAATGACATGAAATTTAAGAAGTCCAAATGCTGGATTCTGCCCTTCGGATGGATTGATGCCAGGCACAAGTATAAATTGGGAGAGGAGTGGCTGGAGAGCAGCCCTGAAGAAAGGGATCTGGGGGTGCTGGTCAGCAGCAGGCTCAGTGTGAGTCAGCAGTGTGTCCTGGCACCCAGGAGGGCAAACTGCATCCTGGGATGCATCAAACACGGTACCACCAGCCTGTCAGATGGGTATTTATTCTTGGGGTATTTATTTTGATGCAAATTTCAGTTCCAATGTGCTGAAAAATATTTGGTTTACAGAAAATGTCAGAAGAAAACTGTTCATTCTGACAATAGAAAAGTTATGTATATCAAAATAGATTTAGATGTGTAAGAAAGTATCATAGCTGATAAGAAACTTTGAGTAAGTGTATTAACTACTGGTTTCTGCTAAAATGAGTAGTGATGTAGCACAATGCTAATTTTATTACTTATTATATCTTCACTGACTTAATTTTGAAAATTAACAGGAAGTTCAGACTTCCATGTTTTATGCTGGGGTTTTCTGTGTATTTGTTTGGTTTTATAATTTTTTTTTCTGCTTATACAGACCAGTAGTATTATGGGAACACAGTTTAGTAAACAGTTCATAATGTTCCTGTAGAACAGTGGAATCAATATTTCAAGTAATACAAATTAGTATTCAAAATTCAGAAAAAAATTTGGCTTCTTTACTTAATAGTTCTTTGGTTATTGAAATAAGAGTTGTTAGAAGAGTGCTGTCCTTGAATACCATTTTATCTCAAGAGCACAAGGGAATATTTGGGGTTTAATTTACTGGTGTGGATAAGAAAAAGAAAAAAAGTTAGAAAGTGGAAGATGTTCTTACAACAGTAAAAACACTAGGCAAATTCTGCTAGAGGGATTATTCATAATAGTGTCCCAAGATGGTATGAGCCAGACACAGGGAACTCACAGTGAAAAACAATATCTGAGAGATATCTGCTTCTTCATTTCCCCCTTGTTTGTTTTTTTTTAATTGGACAAATACAGCAAAATAGTTTGCTCTAAAGTGCTCTCACAGGTAAGAGGCTGGAACAACACTAACTTTATGGCCACATTTTGAATTGATCTTGTTTATCAAACTACATTTTATATTTAAGATAAGTTCTCCAGACAACCAGTATCTAATAATTTCAAGCTGACATGTAAATGATTTCAAATGTGTCACATCAACAGAATGAGAATGTGAATTATTTATGTATAAGGATAACACTTCTTTAACCTCCCAAATAACATTTCTTGATGCCTCCCAAAATACACACTTCCTAAAAAGTGAATTTATTGTGAACTGTGTCTGAAAACATATTTCTAATGTCATCTGAAGGTACATAAAAATCAGCTTGGCATTGATATTTACATTAAAAATCTCATTACATAAAAATCTAAATAAATAATATTTTTACTGTACATAATTTATACTTGATTTGGTAAATGAGACCAACAGGGTATTGCTATGAATGCCATTAATGGCACTCCACAGACCTGCCAATATCTCTTTACTGTACATTAATGAAGCAGCAATGCTATTTTAATTATTTTTTATTTCCTGATAGTGGTGCTGGAAAATAAAGTCCTATTCCTCCTTTACTAAATGTGACATTGACAGAACTAAATATGACCTTCTGCTCCTTCTCCCTGGGAGTGTGTCATACAAGTAGCACAGGAAGGTGGTCTCTCTTCCTTTCCATGTCTCATGTGCCAGAGACAAGAGATCAGACTGATTGGTGTTTATTACATGCAAACCATGACCAAAAATAAGCTGAGAACAACCTTGCTGCTACTAGCTTAGCATATTACCTTGAGAGATAAAATATCTGGTTTTCTATCTGTGCTCCAGTGTGCAATTTATGGTACTACAAAGTTGTATTGAGTCAAGAGAATGGATTAAGGTCACACTGAAGAACGGACACTCTCCTATAAATGCCTAATGAAGGCAGTAAAGAAGACAGAGTCAGACTCTTCTCAGTGGTGCCTAGTGAATGGACAAGAAGCAATGGGCACAAATTGAAATACAAGCCATTCCATTTAAATACGAGAAATACTGACCACCTCAGTGTGGGTGGTCAAACACTGAGACAGATTGCCCAGAGAGGCTGTGGAGTCTCCATCTCTGCATCTTCAATACCTGACTGGGCATAGTCCTAGGGAACCTGCTCTAGCAGACCTTGTTCTGAGCCGGAGGGTTTGACTCGGCAGCCTCCAAAGGGACCTCCTAACCTCAGCCATTGTGTGATTCTGTAAGCATCTTACCTTGGCTGTGTTTTTTGCCTTTGGCAACACAAGGTACTTGTTAATCACTACTCCAATAAACCAGAGATTCTGCTGAAAACAGCTCCACACCATTAATGATTGCACAATAGTGCTCCTTTGCATTTACCTTCAGAGTTATCATGAATGAGCTTTTTGAAAAGCAATAAAATTTCTGCAGGAATTACAGTTTAAATGGGAGATGTAGCTTAGAATATACATCTGAAATGTAAAAATTAAATGGTGCTTGTAATTGTTTCCAAATTAAGCCACATAAATGTAAGAAATTGCAGTGTTAAGGATATGCTTAAAAGAAATCCAAACAATGTAATTATTTTTTTTTTAAATGAGACATCCACATGATTTACGTTCTATTATGTATTAATATTACAAAAATACAAAAATGTAACATCCTTCAAAACGCATGAAATCTAATCTGGGACTGCAAAGTACTAGACTGATTAACATTCTGACTGCTATTATTGCTACACCAGAACAGAGATTTGGGCACCTTGCTTTGACAGATGTTTAGAAGATGAGTAGATAGTATTTGAAAATGATATAGTTGTTTACAAAGACTGCAGTTAAATTACTTTCTGATCCCAACCTTCCCTATCCAGGAATTCTTCATTCATGGTGAGCACTCTCTCTGAAATCAGCTCCCTCCCAGGCTCTCATTCCTTATTTAGACCCCTTCCTCAGTCTTCTCCTCTAATATTCCCAGATGAAAGTTTTCCCTGTTCCTACCTCACTCCCACTGTAAGCCTTCATCTACACTAGAAAACTGAAATGCTCAAGGGACTGTTGTGCAGCTCTCCGTACCATTAACATGGAGTCTGGCATCATTTTTGCCTGAATGAACTAGTGTTCTTCCAGGCAATACCGGGAGTTAGCATGGGCTGGAGAACACTCAAAGCCAGCAGCCTAGATGTGGCCATCCCATTTTGAATAGGGAGGGATTTGAGCTATATAGAAATAAGCTATGCTGTGTCAGTTGGTTTCAAGGCCAGAGAAGCCCATTTTATCTACTAATATAGACACAGCTTCAGAGCCTTTGTTCCAATCTGCATATCCTTCCTTTCCTTGTTTGATCCATCTTTTCTACCCTCTAGGCTCAAATTAAAAATTTTCTCCTTTTACATTACTTGACAGAAGGACAAGGTCACACAGAACAGAAGCAAGCTTCCTACTCTGAGTTTAGACCTGAGCCCCAACTCAGCCTGCAATACATCAGAGCTGCCCAAATCCTTTTGAACCCCTTCCAACCCCATGCTGGAATAACTGCTGGCATGTGTGTGCCCACATGAATAGCTCATGTGTGCTCAGAACAGTCAAACTGCAAAACCTTCACAAGTCTTCTATAGTCGTTACTAAACTGCGCTTTGTTTAAAAATTTCTAAATGGAAGAAAAGTGATTTATTTTCGTCATGCACAACAGAAGAGGTATGCCCTTAAACAAAAGCACTTCTACAGTTCAACATCAGTTTCCTGCTCTAAAGTACAAGAGGCTGAAAAAGAAGGACCATCAGGATTTTTAACAGGAACATGACACCTTTTTACAGTCTTGCTCTCAGAAACAGAGAACAAATTTGGTTAAAAGTTTCTCAGAAGTTAAACTGAAGAAGATATCCAACATGGAAAATTTCAGTCCCGTGCTTAACTTGGCAAAGTTACAAACCCTGAAGACGGGCTATTATAATGAGAATTACCACTGACAGTAGGCAGTGCTTGAAATTACAAACTCGTGAACTGCCAACAAAAACTACACACATGTGAAGTAATTGTTTCCCCATGAAATTACATCTGAATAAAAACATATTCTGAAGAACACAGCAGTATAACAGACGGAATAAACAAGCTTTGATCTGAGCCTAAGTATTCTTACATAAGCCTGAGACGGGAATCATCCCCCCAAATTTAGACATCTACAATGTCAGTTGTCCCCCACAGGGCTTTAAGAACATGATCCAGACACAGAATCACAGAATCACAGAATTTTAGGGATTGGAAGGGACCTTAAAAGATCATCTAGTCCAATCCCCCTGCCAGAGCTGGAATACCTAGATCAGGTCACACAGGAACATGTCCAGGCGGGTTTTGAATGTCTCCAGAGAAGGAGACTCCACAACCTCTCTGGGCAGCCTGTTCCAGTGTTCTGTCACCCTCACTGTGAAGAAGTTCTTCCTCACATTTATGCGGAACCTCCTATGTTCCAGCTTGCACCCATTGCCCCTTGTCCTATCATTGGATGTCACTGAGAAGAGCCTGGCTCCATCCTCATGACACTCACCCTTGACATATTTATAAACATTAATGAGGTCACCCCTCAGTCTCCTCTTCTCTAAGCTAAAGAGACCCAGCTCCCTCAGCCTTTCCTCATAAGGGAGATGTTCCACTCCCTTCATCATCTTTGTGGCTCTGCGCTGGACTCTCTCAAGCAGTTCCCTGTCCTTCTTGAACTGGGGGGCCCAGAACTGGACACAATACTCCAGATGTGGCCTCACCAAGGCAGAATAGAGGGGGAGGAGAACCTCTCTTGACCTACTAACCACCCCTTTTCTAATGCGCCCCAGGATGCCATTGGCCTTCTGGGCCACAAGGGCACATTGCTGGCTCATGGTCATCCTCCTGTCCACCAGGACCCCCAGGTCCCTTTCCCCTACACTGCTCTCCAGCAGGTCAGCCCCCAGCCTGTACTGGTACATGGGGTTGTTCTTCCCCAGATGCAAAACTCTACACTTGCCCTTGTTGAATTTCATTAAGTTTCTCCCCGCCCAACTCTCCAGCCTATCAAGGTCTTGTTGAATGGCAGCACAACCCTCTGGTGTGTCAGCCACTCCTCCTAGTTTGGTGTCATCAGCAAACTTGCTGAGGATACATTCTGTACCCTCATCCAGGTCGTTGATGAAGATATTGAACAACACCGGTCCCAGTACCGACCCCTGAGGGACTCCACTAGTCACAGGCCTCCAACTAGACTCTGTCCCATTAACCACAACTCTCTGGCTTCTTCCCTTCAGCCAGTTCACAATCCGCCTCACTACCTGATCACCAAACCCATACTTTATCAGCTTATCTACAAGGATGCTGTGGGAGACAGTGTCAAATGCTTTACGGAAACCAAGATAAACCACATCCACCGCTCTACCATCATCTATCCACCTAGTTATTTCCTCATAGAAGGCAATAAGGTTGGTCAAACATGACTTACCCTTGGTAAAACCATGTTGACTGCTCTTAATGACCCCCTCATCCTTGATATGCCTAGAGATAGTGCCAAGAACAAGCTGTTGCATCACCTTTCCAGGGATGGAGGTGAGGCTGACCGGTCTATAGTTACCCGGGTCCTCCTTCTTGCCCTTCTTATAGATTGGAGTGACATTTGCTATCCTCCAGTCCTCAGGCACCTCTCCTGTTCTCCATGACTTACCAAAGATGATGGAGAGTGGCCTAGCAATGACCTCTGCCAGCTCCCTCAGCACCCTTGGGTGCATTCCATCCGGTCCCACACAAAAGGAAAGAAAAATGAGCTTCAGCCCTGCAAGTGCAAGATACATTCTCTAGGTCACACTGAGCTCAGCTCCACGCCTCATCCACAGCTTAGCTACTTTTAGCCCTGAGAGCAAAAGGTGATTTCTGACGCATTACACAGTTCAAATTGGTGCAACATTTTTGCAAACTAATGCATGCATTATGGAGATATTAGCGGGAGACAGTATTTAGGTATCCACTATTTAAGATGCCCATGGAAAATTTTGGTCACCTAGGTAAGAACAAGCCGTGCAGACCCAGGGGTTAGGATGCTTGCAGTCAGAGGACTGGCTGGGTTGCAATACTTGCTATGACAAATTTGAGATCCCAGTACTGTACCATTTCTTCTAAGGTGGGATCAAAACTGTGACTTAAATTACCTACTTTTAAAATCTTTGTGAATGTGAAAAATCTGGATGGAAACCCTTGAGCAACTATGGATTCTTTTTCTATATATGAACAAACATTCTCCTTTCCAGCCCCCCTACATTTTGCTATTGCTTTCAGGAAAGACTAGTGCCCGATACCCAGGCAGGGGGGCGCCCAGCCGGGGCTGCTGGAGGGAGCCCCCGCTCGCCCCGCTCCCTGCCGGCGGCGCTGCGCGCACGGTAAGGGCTGTGAGGCGGGGACTGCTCCCGCTCCCAGCAGCTGCAGCGCCGCCGGGGGGCCTCTGCCGCACGGCTCGGCTGCCGATCTTCAGCAGCAGCACAGCTCCAGTGCCTTCATAAAGCTACAGACTAGGGGAGAAGAGGCATTTCAGCATTGCTAGTTTACCTGGCGTTTTTCCCCGAAGAAAGCGGCAGGCCTTTTGCAGGAAAAGGTTTTATTTGTGTTGGCAGCTGTTTGTCAGACCCAAGCTTTCATTCCTGTGCTGCAGACCTTCTCTCTTCAGCAGAGCTTTCGCACCAAGTGACAGTAGTCTGAAAGGACCAGATTACAACTTTCAGATACCCTTTCGGTTTCCTTAGCAAAAGACAACTGGGCACTAAGGCACTGCATTATTTGGGCATCAAAGGGATAGTCCTCTTAGGACAAGTCCTAAATAGTTTAATAGCCTTAATAATTTGATATTTAAGAGACAGAAGTAGTTCAGGAAAGCATGAATAATGTGCCCACAGCCATGTGAAAACTGAGTTTTCAATCTCCAATCCCGGCCTGATGAACGATGATAAATGAGCCACACTATTTTGAGCTTTGATTTTTCTACACTTACACATCTTCACTGTCTGTGAAGGAGTCATGGTGCTTAGCTGAATTATCCATGGTGATGTAGGAGCCTTACTCAAGAGTTAGCTACCTGTCGCTCTGAACCTGTCAATAAACTATGTGGTCATAGCTATTTCATATCAATATTTTACTTGATATTACTATATACATCAATGTGTTTAATCCATTCATTAACTGTTTAGAAAGCTCTGGCTGCACACTGCAAAATAAATATAAGTGTCTGTGCATCTTGGGGTCATCCCAGCTATTATTTTTGGTGGGGAGTATTTTTAACTTTTACTAAGAAGCAAGAACTGAAAAACAGGAGAAAGGTTGCATTCAGCCCCAAAGAGGATTGAGGTCTGGGAGTGGGAGGAGAAAAAACTTAAGCCAGCAAAAATTCCTGGGAAGTGAAAAGCATCAACTCCCTGAATCTCACTGCTGATGGGAGTACTAGAAGTAGCTTTCCATCTGCTCAGTTCTAGTATGCAGAGCTAGTCAGAGTCCAACAGAGCGTTTTCCTGCTTGAAAACAGAGTTTGTCAAAATTGAAACATAGTTCAGGGTCACACTGACAAACTGTCATTGTTTAAAAAATAACAATGGTGACAGAGGGGAGATTCTGCTAAAAGCAAAATGGAACATAGTTTAGGTTTGTTTGTTTTTTTCCAAATATTTTTTTATTTCTGTTAGGACGAGTTTGGGAAAAATGAATTACCTATACATGATAAGACCAGGATCAAGTTACATCATACATCCCAAAAGACTGCTCAAAATGACCATTGTTTTCCACTGCCATGTGTTCCAGATATATCACAAAGAATGCATAAAAACTGCTCTAGAAATGTTTTAAACGTTAAAAAAAATCCACATGCTGATTTTTTTAATGTCATTGCTTCTATAGAATAGAGCTTCGGAGCACAAAACCATCCTGAGTATGAAGTACAATGATGATTTTATGTCCATAGGCTGAAAAAACCCATAGAGATATATTTATAGAGGTGCCTGTAGGTGATGCAATATGCCACTTAACTTGGCAAAGCTGCACACAAAAACCGAGGTTTTACCATTCTAGGGCTGAATTCTCTCCTCTTTAGGCTCAGCAAACTACAGGCTAGGGATGTCTCTGCTCTTCAGTGCAGAAGAAAACCTACTTATAATCAGTTGTCTGCATGAGGACTTCATGTGCAATGCAAAGCTGAATAAGCCTGTCCTTCTCAGAAGTCTTTCCCTTCATAATTTTGCTTCTTTTGTAGGCAATCAAGCTCATGCAGACTTTTTAAAGGTTAGCAAGTTGTCCATTTTGCTGTAGATTTTCAGCAGAATGGAAGTTGCAACAAAATTATTCTCCTGCTACTACATCAGTGACTTCACTGGGAGGCCCTCTAACTGCAAGGGGAACTAAACTGCCTGATTATTTGTATTTTATCTTCTCTACCTGCCCCCAGCACCCAGCCCATGATAGCAGGTAGCTAAGTAGTTTGTTAGATAAATTACAATAACCCAAAACACATCAAGCTTAATTCTCAGGCTGTATTAATAAGGATGTCATTTAAATCACTGGAACTCTTATCACTTCATACAAGATATACATCTCACCCATGTAATTTAAAATCCAGGGAGATTTATCTTGAGCTTGTTTGCACCAACTTTCTCTGCCGCCTTGCCTAATTAACAAAGACATGCCTTGTGTCTTGAGATAAAGTAATTTAATATATTTTTCTAGTTGTTACAATAGCTGAATCATAATACATGGTTTGTGAAATTACATCCTTTCTTTGGTGATGGGCTGTTGAGGGTTTTTTAGCAAGCAATGGACATGTGAGCAATCCAACCTTTGAGCCTGACCTGGATGCTGAAGCAGGACGGGGAGGTGGAAAAGGAGTGATGGTGTAAACGCATGCTTTAAGGCTGTAAATCTTCTGTCAGTTCTGACTGTCCCTTTTATACAATTTTTCTTTCCCTACACGCGGTCACGCATTATCTAATTGGCTAAAGGTCTCTAGCATGAGGCAAACATGCAGCTCAGTTCAGCTCCCGTTGGTTCTTTAAGTTCTTCTCACACAGTGTCCAATTGGTCACTCTTATCTGTTCACTCCTGCATTCCTTAGTGAAGCGGTCATTGCTCTTTCTTATTTTTTCTTCCTCTGAAGTAGCTTCTAGAATGCGGCTACGTGCCTAAGCCAACATCCCGTATGGCTGGTTCACTATATGGCCATTCTCTTTTAAATACATTCCTACAATGGGCAATAAGATAGAGGGAGCTGCATGAATTAATATATACGTAGGAGAGATTCAGAGAAGAGATGGATTTTGGCAGGGTAAAGTCTACTTTTAATCCACAGAAGTCTCTCTAGTGTAGAAAAGAGGACTAAAAATCCCACTGGCAAACTAATGGTTTTGGCAGAACATTTCTCCTGAGAACATGCTCCAGTGTGAATTGTGTCTAAAACCGCTCTCAGATAATATATTAAAGTGGCTTGAAAGTACTTCTTGTGCATTTTTACATCCCTAAGCATGTACTTTGTGAAGTCATGTTTTAAAAAACAGGATTTCTTTAACAGGAAGGTGGCTAATTAGAACAGACATGTCCAGAAATTACATAATTGCTGTAATACAATGAACGGAAAAATCTTCAAGGGGAATTTTTTTTTCTTTTTTAGCATTTAATCTTTTAAATAAATGCCTATACTGATTAAGATAGCTATCTTGGCCAAATAAGCATCCAATTTTTAGATTAATTGACTGTAAATCTCTTCATTATTCGGAAATATTTTACAGCTAAAATTCATTCATTCAGTGCTCAGAGGGTTTACCGGGGTGAATTTCTGTTTGGATTGTCATTTTACTGAGAAAAATTGTTTATATGATTAGGACTGTGTGATGTATCCCTTTTTACCTGAAGAATAAAAAGAATAATAATTATTTTTTAAAAAAAAACTTTTAAAAAATAATAAAAAGATAAAGGAATATACCAAATAAGATGAGCAGCCTTGTAACATGTCAGAATAAAGCCAAGTGCCTTGGAGAAGGAATTAAGAAAGCAATCAAACAGAAGGCACAACTGAAGAAAGCCCTGTGACTGGAGGGCCTTCGAATGTGGCACATGTTCCTACCAGTCAGCATTTCCTTTGAAAGGCTGGAACACCCTTGTTTGCTCTCTAGCGACAGATTAAGCACAGATGGCAATTCAACAGTCTTGTCTGTGCTTGTTGGCTCAGAGAACATGATCTGCATCTGTTTTGAGCAACAGACTAGTGTGTTTGCTGAAGAAAGCAGCAGGCATTGCTGAGTAATCCTTGGATTCACATGAGAGCCTCTTTTCTTGCCTCTGTCACTTTTCCAACATGGAAGAGCAGGTGTTCATATGTGCTTGTTCTAGGATGAAAGATGGCTTTCTCGAACTCTGCTGAAATTTCTATTTTGACAGATTTTTGTGGAGAACGTGAAAATGAGCACATTATGTTTCAGAGAAAGGTTAGTGGAGTGCTATGCCACAAAAATTTTGTTCTTAATATGTTAAGGCAGCAGGCCATGATTCAAATGTGCATTTAAAAAAAAAATAAAGTCAAAGCATTTGTCACAAGTCTAAGAGTATCTGCTATAGAGACACATAGCAGTTTCTGGAGACTAATATTTTTTGTAAAGTAAGCACAAATTTACATATGGCAAGTTTGTCATGTGTATTCCTAACTCTAAAAAAGATTCTGAAAACAGCATTTGCCTTTAAGCTAAAACTCAAAGATGTGCTGAACTACCAGAAATTAAGGCAATATCTATAATGTCTTTGAGCTAACTAAAGGCAAACCAAAACCTCATAAATTCCCAAATATAGCCCCCCACCTCCATATCCATCTTGTTCTTTGCTGTTGAAGTTATCCAAACTCCTAATTGTCTTTTGAAAAGAGCCTAAGAAGTACACTATCCACTTTCACCCCTGTGAATGTCCTGTTGGACACAGCTCTGGGGATATCACTTTGAAGCAGGTGGTTAGAGGTCTGGCCAATGCACACTGGGGCCCATAGATTCACAGAATGGTAGGGGTCAGAAGGGACCTCCTAAGATCATCTAGTCGAACCCCCCTGCTAGAGCAGGATCCTAGAACATGTCCAAACGGGTTTTAAATGTGTCCAGAGACAGAGACTCCACAACCTCCCTGGGTAGTGCCAATGCTCAGTCACCCTCACAGTAAAGAAGTGTTTTCTTATGTTAAAATTGAATCTCCTGTGTTCCAGTTTGTGCCCATCGCCCCTTGTCCTGTCACTGGACACCACTGAGAAGAGTCTGGTCCTGTCTTCCTGACACCCACCCTTAAGATATTTATAAGCATTAATGAGATCCTCCCTCAGCCTCCTCTTCTCCAAGCTAAATAGACCCAGTTCCCTCAGCTTCTCCTCATATGGGAGATGCTCCAATCCCTTCATCATCTTAGTGGCCCTGCGCTGGACTCTTTCCATGTCCCTCTTGAACTGGGGAGCCCAGAACTGGACACTACTCCAGATGAGGCCTCAGCAAGGCAGAGTAGAGGGGGAGAAGAACCTCCCTTGACCTGCTGGCCACACTCCTCTTCATGCACCCCAGGATACCATTGGCCTTCTTGGCCGTGAGGGCACATTGCTGGCTCATGGTCAGCCTGTTGTCCACCAGGACTCCCAGGTCCTTTTCCCCAGAGCTCCTCTCCAGCAGCTCAGCTCCCAGCCTGTACTGATACACAGGGTTGTTCTTTCCCAGATGCAGGACTCTGCACTTGCTCTTATTGAATTTCATTAAGTTTCTCCCTGCCCAGCTCTCCAGCCTGTCCAGGTCATGCTGGTGTGTCAGCCACTCCTCCCAGCTTTGTATCATCAGCAAACTTGCTGAGGATACACTCTGTTCCTTCGTCCAGGTCATTCATGGATATGTTGAATAGGACCAGACCTGGTACCGACCCCTGGGGGACACCACTAGCCACAGGCCTCCAACTAGACTCTGCCCCACTGACCACTACTCTCTGAGCTCTGTCCTTCAGCCAGTTCCGAATCCACCTCACTGCCCAATCATCCAGTCCACACTTGTTAAGTTTGGTTATGAAGATGCCATGGGAGACAGTGTCAAAAGCCTTGCTGAAGTCAAGGTAGACCACCTTAACTGCCCTCCCCTCATCAATCCATCTAGTTATGTCCTCATAGAAGGCTATCAGGTTGGTCAAACATGATTTTCCCCTTGGTGAACCCATGTTGACTACTCCTGATAACCCTCTTTTCCTCAACATTCTTTGAGATGGCACCAAGAACAAGCTGTTCCATCACCTTTCCAGGGATAGAGGTGAGGCTGACCGGCCTGTAGTTACTGGGGTCCTCCTTCTTGCCCTTTTATAGATTGGAATGACGTTGGCCTTCCTCCAGTCCTCAGGTACCTCTCCCATTCTCCAGGACTTTTCAAAGATGATGAAGAGTGGTCTAGCAATTACTTCTGCCAGCTCCCTCAGCACTCGCGGATGTATCCCATCAGGGCCCATGGATTTGTGGGTGTCCAGTTCACCTAGCTTTTCCCTAACCCAATCCTCTTCAACCAGGGCACAGTCTTCCTCTCTCCTGACTTCTTCTGCGGTCTCGAAGGTCTGGGACTCCTGAGGGTCTGCCTTAGCAGTGAAGACCGAGACAAAGAAAGCATTCAGTAATTCTGCCTTCTCTGTATCATCTGTCACCAGGGCACCCACTTCATTCAGCAGAGGGCCTACATTTCCTCCATCTGTGCTGCACTTGTAAACACATTGCCATACATACAGTAAAGCTGAGACTCCTGTGTAGATGTGCCAGGTATTTTTACACCTGCCCCTCTGTGTACTTCTGAGGGTATGCCTCCCAAACTGGTCTGCACTAGAGGCAAATGTTGAAACTGTTCCAAAATATCAGGTATTCTCAAAATGTGGTTTTAGTCTTAACAAGAATGCTTGCTTGCTTGTTTTTAAAAAAAACAAACAACCAAGCAAACCAAAAACTAAAAACCCTATAAAAGTTTCCTTCTTGTTTACATTTCTCTGCAATGCTAGCTAAAACTTAGCATATAACTTATCCTTTCTTCACAAAACTGGTAAGATACAATTAATGTGGAAATAAGAATTTTCTGGAAAGTATTCTAAGGTACTACCCCAGAGATTTCAGAAAATGCTGAGATCCTAATGGTCAAACTTGGCTTTACTTTTTGGAAATCTAATGAAATAATCACCTTGTGTGTAATATTTAAACATTTTAAAAAAAAAAAAAAAAAGAAATAAAGCCCATTTTGTTTCAAGACTTTTTGTGCAGTCAAGTTCTGAAGAGTTAAATGACCAAACTTCATATTAGGGATTGCTATCTTCTCGTGTCACAAGGTACTTTTTTTTCCAAAATCAGTTTTATCCATCTTTTTTTCCACTGTGATGACATTGCATCAGAGCAGAATATGATCATGGAATATTAATTAAGATTAATTATTATTAATTATTAATAATAGTGTTATGGCAGTCAGGCTGAGGACTGCATCATGGAAATAAGGAGAAAATACACATATTTTAGAGACAATGGCAATTTTTAGGCATTTTTCTTGTCACTTTATATACTTTTCTTTCAATTAAAAGAAATTTCATAATTCTCAGACAATTCAGTTAGCATGACCTGAAATTCAACAGTTAATCTTAATACCAATAACTTTAGTTTTTAAAATCAATCAATATAACTTTATATTCACAAACAGAATTAACTTGGAGATGCGTCTTAAGAGATGCATAATTTAACAGGTTTTTGCAATCCTTCCAACTCTTTTTGTGATACCTTTTCTCTATTGCTTTACAAGGAGAACAGGATACAAATCCTACAATTCTAAGGAACTAAAAACAAGAGGATTTGGAGGTAGAGTATCATATCATTTCTTGATACAAAACTCCTGAAGCACATCTTCACACTCTAAAGAATGTACATAATGCTCCTAAAAACAACACAAATATTTGTTTTTTTCAAGTTCCAGCACTAAAAACTTAAAATTTCATGAAAAATCAGTATTTTTTTCCAGAGATGATAGCTGAACTAGGTAGTTTTCCTTTTTTTCTGAAATCAAACTCTGGACACATATGGCAAGACCAGTGAAAACTACTAAAGAAAATTCCTGATAACTTTTTCTGCTTTCTTTTTGAAGTATTTTTGAAAAAAACATTTATAAGGAAACAATCTGACATTCAATTTTTACATGTAACTTGCTCTTCAGTAAAAAGTAATAGTCACTGAAAGTGTTGGCATCATCCCTGTCTTAATGATACTCAGGGGCTTAAAAAAGAATCAAGCAATCTTCACCTAAGTAATACCATTAGTTGTAAAAGTTCAATTTTTTTTAATATAAAGACAAAAATAAAGAAGCACTGATCAGTTCTCTTCCCTTAGCATTCAGACCTTGCTCAAATTCCTGCAGAGAGAGGTGTAAACAGGAAAAATAAATAAATAAAAATAAATAAACTTAAAACACACAGGAGAGGAAAAGAAAATCTGGGTAGGTAATGTTGACAGCATACACAAACTGAAAGTGCAGCAAGTTTTGATTACTTCAGTTCAGGAGAACAGAAATAGACATCGCTAAGTATGTCGTCCTTCCAATTAAGTACAACTTGGGAAATAAAGTATTATAAGACTTAAAAAAAACCAAAACAATCAAATGAGGAGATATATGAGGGTAGAAAAATAACCAATGTGAAAAATTTTATAAATTGTATTCCTGAATTTAGTGGTTATTTTGAAAGGAAAATTCAATTCAAAGTTGCCCACATCTTAGGCATCTCCTATTTCTCATCAATTTAGGACTATGGAGAAAATCAGATTACATCAGTGCTATCCTGACTTTGCTAGAGTAACTGGACATTGGATATTTTCCCATGTCTTTCCTTCAAAACTCTGATTCCTCCCTTTCCTGCTACTTTCTCAACAGTATTGATTTCTCTGTAGCTTCGATTCTCAACTAGAGCATTCTTCTACAATAATTAATCTTGTGCATTTAGATCTGGTCTGAAAGTATCTGAAAGTTTTATTGGTGTGCTTGTTTTGTTGTATCCAAATACACATCTTCAACCATATCAGAGAAATGCTCATGATTTTATACACTGCTATAAATATGTTGCTAGAGAAACCTATAAGCTGTACCTATAGTAATAAACTGAAGAGTACACAGAGGTATTCCCAGGCCATGAAGTGACCAGTTTATAAAGCTAAATTATCAGAATAGGTCCTATGGCAATTTGGCCCAAGTCAGCTAGCACTGCTTCAAATATCTCCTGGGTGCTATTCAGGGAACACTATTCTCATTAAGCACTTACAAGGATGAAATACTTAGAAGGTAAGAGAGTTTAGTGGTATGGAGAATGGTCTCAAATACATTCATCTTATTATTATAGATGGATTACAAATGCCTCTGGTCTTTCAGTCAGCTGTAGTCTGAACGCCTGATATGTAGCCTGAAAGCCAGTCTTTCCATCAATACATAAACACTTTGTCAATTATTTTTCCCTTTGTTTTGTCACAGAAAAAATAGGAGCGTGCAAATCTCATGACAGCCAAAAATTATTAAATTAGTCTCACACAGATCAACACAAGAATTTCATGCAACCTTTTATTTACCTCTCCTTAAATGAACCAGATGCTTTTTGCATGACTGTCTCAAATGATCACTTTTCAGCTTCAAGATTAATAATCTAATTAAAACAGCATGGCTAGAATTTATCTTAAAGATTAAGACACCTAAAAGTTATGGTTATACACTGTCATCTAAACTCACAGCATAATGTAGATCTCTCCAGTGCAAAGGTAGCTGACACACCTTGCTCAATGTAGGTCTGAAAGTCTACTTAAAGATTCCTGCATTAGGTGCCATAATCTACAAACTGAATCTCATTTCCTCCTATATCACTACAAATTCAAACTACATTCTGCAACTAATTTGGAGGGGTTTATTTCCTTTGATACTATGGAGATATAATAGTTTTTATTTACTGAATAACATAGCTAAATGAGTCCAGCTGGGCGGCCACTAAAAAGTGCATCTATGAATGAAAGCTCAAACATAAATGAAGCTAAACATAAAGGTCTTTCCTCTACTTTAATATGGCAATCAGTAACGACTTTGTCATCTTCCCACTTCAAACTCCAATTACTTTAGAGTTTTATTTTGGCTTTGATTGCTGTTCAAATATTCAAAATTCTGTCAACATTTTGAAGAATCTCAATCGATCTTCCTGATATAGATCAAGCCTGACAGAAAAGCAATTGATTTTTGGTCTCATCATTAAAATACCTTCCTTCTTTTTATTGTTACTCTAAAGTATTGATCCATGAGATATGGCTTTAAACACATGCCTTGGAAAAACAGTGAATATTAGTAGCTCATTAGTTCCACTATGTCTTCAGAGAGATTTGAAGTATTTTTACAGATAATTCATGTGACATTGTGCCATAGTTTTTTCTTACTGCACCTGCCTACATTAAAGAACAAAATATCAACTACCATTGGAATTTGACCCAGTGCAGCTTGAAACCTCAACCAAAAGAACAGCAAGGACTACAGCTTGAACTGCACACATATAATGATGGAAAAATACCCATTTTTTTTTGGCAAGATGCTTTCAAATTCTGGCAAAATACCAAAAAAACCACGAGTCTACTAAGAAGTAGAAATGGCTGTAAATGCATCCATCTAAATAGCTCTTCTTCTGCAATAAGATTTATATGGGTTTATTAAAGAGAGAAATTCTATAATGCTGCCATAAAAAATTTAAATACTGTAGAAGAGGTATATCCCACATACAGGCCAGAGATTGATAAGCGTGATGAGCCAGTCGAATGTTTATGGATAAAGTTGAGGAAGGCGAATGAAGCAGATATCCTGCTGGGAGTCTACTACAGGCCACCTGACCAAGACGAAGAGGTCGATGAACTGTTCTGTAGGCAACTGGCTGAAGCTGCAAAGTCGCAAGCCCTTGTTCTTGTGGGGGACTTCAACTTAGCAGACATCTGCTGGAAATATAACACAGCAGAGAGAAAACAATCCAAGAAGTTCCTAGAGTGCGTGGAAGATAACTTCTTGATTCAGCTCATCCCCTCATCCAGGTCATCAATAAAGACATTAAACAAGACTGGCCCCAAGACCCAGCCCTGAGGGACACTGCTTGTGACCGGTTGTAAGAGACGGCCCGAAGACCCTTCATCTGTCTCACGATCATCTGCAGAGAGCGAGACCCTGAATCTAGGCCGTGGTGTGCCATTCTTGCTGCCTAGGCAGGGAGGACTGCACTGAAGCGATAAGGGATGACCCTGAATCTAGGTCGTGGTGTGCCGTTCTTGCTGCCTAGGCGGGGAGGACCGCACTGAAGCAATAAGGGATGATCTGTCCTGTACTCCCATAACAATGGGCCTTGCAACACAATAACAGAAGATTTCCTCACCTTCTGGCCATTTGCCCCTTGCTCTTGAAAAAGTGTATAAAAAGACTCTCTGAGAATACCCCGATGGGATCCCCCCACGGAAGAAGATGGACCACGAGGACTCCGCCGGCCGTTGGTAGCTATAGCCCCCCTCTTTCTCTCTTTCTCTCTCTCCCTCTCTATTGCAATTACACTGCGTTGGTACGCAATAAAGTGCCTTGTGCTGATTGAAATTTATACTTTTCCCCAATTGTGTTTCTTTTGCACTCTGAGATTCGGTTAACGAACCATCATGACTCCCGCTTGTCTTAGCGGATCATGACATTAATTGGCGTCACGGACAGGATTTCTGACAGACAGAAAGGGTTGCGGGACTCTGTGCAATCTGTAACAGGGGAAGGACGTTTCGCTCCAGCCGCACCTAGCCCGACACCCAAAAGGGTGAGCGGTGTCTAGAAAGCAAGGGGGGCGACTCGAATTTTCCGCACATTGTACATTCCCAAAAGAATGCACCCTACACTCAATTGAGGGCTCTGTCTTCGGAAATCCGCAAAAGTATCTCTCAGTGCAAAAGGGGGAGCATTGTGTTGCTTTTTAAAAGAGAGTGTGTAGGAGTTTTGGTCTGCTTGGTGTAGCAAAGAGGCAACTGTTTGTAACTAAGGAGTACCTCCCAGGCAGATCTTGGCCTCTTCACCCACTCAGGGAAGTGAAGGGAGACACAGCTCGGTGCTGTGTGGTGCAGTGTGTAATTAAGCTTTACCTCCCTGTAGTGGTTTTTTTTGTCCCTTCACAAAAATGATTTCTAACTCAGCATGCTGCTTATTGGGCTGGGGGACTCAATCCTCTAGAAAGGGGAGACCCCTTAGCCATAGTCAGCACCCCTGACCAGCTCTTAGAGAGCGTTCACAAAGCCGCTTGCTTGTAAATGATTCATGAGAGAAAATTAACTCCTAATTGTGAATCTCCAATGTAATTACCTGTAAAACCAGGAATGATGACCCCTTTAATTTGGGGACTTCCAGAATCCCTCAAGCCTACGGCAATTGTTCTTCAGAAAACCATAGCTGCTATAGGTCCAGTGGAGAGGCTGGACAGATTCCTTGGGAACCCAAGCGACTGAACTGGATCTACTGATCCCGGGTTCACCCCATACTCAACCCCCTTCCAGCCATCAGGTTTACCTGCCGGTGATCACAAAATTTGGACATGGAGTGAGGTTGCAGAAGATTTGATTAATTACAGTAGAAAATATGGAAAAACCTTGGAGGAAAAATCAGAGAAACCAAGAGGTGTCAGATACATTGGGGCCCCCCATAGTAATGACCCTGAAATCAGAAAACAGGCCAATAGCCGCCACCATTGGTGGGTATTAGGTATCAAAAAGGGGGTCCTCAGAGATGTGATGGATGGAATGCCCCTTGACAAACTAAGGTAGTGTCTAACTGGCACTACCGAAAACCTCTATCGCCCAGTGCCCCCCCTCTCCCTCAAAATCTGGGCAGTAAGCCAAATTCAGGTGAGGAGTCAAAAAACTTGTAAAGCCATCTTTCTACAGTGGGCGGAAGGATGGGGCATGGATATATCTCAGAATGCTCACTAGACATAATAAAACCAGGGATTTACTGATCACAGCTATTACTGGCCCTAAAAGGGCACTTGTAACTTTTTTGGTTGACACTGGGGCACAAATCTCAGCATTAACAAAGACAGATGCCCGGAGGTGTGGAACTGTTCCAACAAAAAATCGATATTGTTTTTTAAATGCTTTGGGAACAACAGAATCTATGAGTATAGCTTTAGTCAAGCTCACTCTGCCTGGAGATGAAAACCAACTCACTATTAATATGGTGATTGGAGACATCCCGACCAATTTATTGGGAATGAATGCCCTTGCTGGGAGACAGTGGGAGGACTCAGAGGGTTTTCTGTGGTCGTTTGGCACGCCACACTTCGACATCAGACTGTTACAAGCCGCACCCTCCCTACCATTTAGCAAAGTAACTAATGTGAAACAATACCCCCTTCCTCTGGGTGCCAAAGAAGGTATCAAACCAGTTATACAAGAGTTTCGAGAACATGGAGTAATAGTTAACACTCATTCTCCTTTCAACTCTCCGGTGTGGCCAGTGCATAAACCCAATGGTAAATGGAGGCTGACAGTGGATTATCGCAGGCTGAATGCTAACACAGATCCTTTTACAGCAGCGGTTCCAAACCTGGCTGAATTAATAACACTGATTCAAGAAAAAGCTCATACCATCATGGCAACAATAGATGTGAAAGATATGTTTTTTATGATACCTTTGCAGCCAGAGGATGCAGAACGTTTTGCTTTTACATGGGAAGGACAGCAATACACTTTTACTAGACTTCCCCAAGGATACAAACATTCCCCCACTCTGGCTCATCATGCTCTAGCCCAGGAGTTAGAGAAAATACCCAAACCTGACAATGTTGCAGTTTATCAATACATTGATGATATCTTGATGGGCTGTTGCTTCAGAGATTGACAATTGCAGTGCTTCTTCCTGAATTCATGGCGTCTGGTCTCCAGTCAGGTCAGCTGGGGACAGGAGCGCTGGCTTAGACACGGGAGAGCAGCAGGGCTGGCCTTTCCGTAGCTTCACGCAGCTCCCAAGTGATGTGGCACACGGCGCACAGGAACCACAACAACCAGCACTCGTGTCAAACCAAAACTATTCCCTGACTGTGCTGGATAGGAGTATGCTGTGAGTGTATAATCTCTTGTTCTCAGGACTAATGGTGGAGATTTATTAGGAAGTTTCACTGTGTTTTTCCAAATGTGGTGTTCTCTGTATTTATCACCTTATCTATTCCACTGAGGTGACAATTCAGCCCTGCTTCAGGGAGACATAGTCAGATTTCACTTTGTTTACAGCACTGAACCTCAGTGCAGGGGTGGGTTTATACCCTTGGTGGGTTTATACCCTTGGTGGGTTTTGAGGAACAACCCAGGGGTTCCTCTTATTAAGGGGGGGGGGAAGTATGGAAGGGAGGGGAGATGTATTACGCTTCAATAAAAACCATTTATGTTACAGAATTTACTTTAGTGGGGGAGTCCCCATCCCTGGAGGGATTTCAGAGCCATGTAAATGAGGTGCTGAGGGACATGGGGTAGTGGTAACTGGGCAGTGCTGGGTTAATGGTTGGACTTGATGATCTTAGAGGTTTTTTTTCCAGCCAAGGCTATTCTGTGATTCTATGATTCAGTGATTTTATGACTTACATGCACCCAAACACAACATTTTTACAGAATGACAGTAAGATGCTTTGCCAAAACAGGGCACTTAAAAACCCAAGCTATATGAAGAAATAGTCTTTATTAGACTTTGTTATTGTTTTAATTTATTGTCAGCAAATTGAAGGTTCATTAACACCTATTTGTATAGCTGCTGTTTACACGTAACCCAAACTGCAAACATCTGTGTTTTATTCAGGGGATTGTATCCAAAATTGAGGAAGTAAGCACTTTGATATTGACATAACTTCTTTGAGCTAGGAAGTTGCATCATTTTAACTATATTAGTTTCTAAGCCAGTATTGTTCAATTGGTACCAAAACATGTGCATAGACTAGGTTATTTTTTTTCATTGAATATATTAGTTGTTAGAAGTTCATATTTATTTTGCCATTTAATATATAAAAAATCAGAAAGCAAGCCTACTAGAAATGACTGTAGATTGATGAGGAAACTGGTTTTGTTTGGCTTTATGGTTCTCACTTCTAGGCTGAGGTTTTAGAGCTGAAGGTGTGAACTGGTGTTGGAAACGGGTATCAGGTTAATTTTGCTTGGCTTCCAGTTTCAAAGAAAGAAATAAAAACATGCTACTTTTATTTGTAGCTTTGTATCCTTGCTTAGGCAGAGACTAAAATGCAGTTGATGAGAAGGTATTTCTGTGAAAGGAAGGAAATGTATAAACAGCATTGGAGGAGAGGGGCAGAAAGTAGGATTTGAGGGAAGAAACATAAAGTGAAGGAGGGTGGTGGGGGATGAATAGCAGTGGAGAGGAGTGAGTATGAGGGGGACATGTAGGGAGCAGAGGTGAACCTGGACTGGGAAGGTTGAAGGAAAGGAAAGATAATGTAGATACAGGAATTGTGGAAGCAGGAGAATGAGTGTTTTGGCAAATATGGCACTGCATTTTGATGCTATTTATTTAATTTCCCCTTTATTTCATGTCTTGTGCTGCCATAGTCTGTGACATGTGCCTAGTGAAGGGATAAGGAACAGGGCATGAGCTTCTGTTCACATTCAATTAAAAGGTGTATTTCTCAGCTTTCTGTGTAATTTTTGAGATGAAATTCTCAAAAAGTGCTGTAGTAATGTACCTATTAAGAGGGAGCCGTAATGGGAAAAACTGTTGTTCCAGTGTCTGGAGGGAATCTTTCATAAATAGACCACTAAAACTATTTGGATAAAAAGCTACCCAGCTTACCTACCAAATTTTGCTTCCTGCTTTCCCCATCCCATTCGTTACCATTAGTTCATTCCCAAATAAACTCTGAGCCTGTGGTGAATTTTGCTGTGGGATGGGTAGCCTCTCATCAGGTAGACGGGAACCTGTCAGGGGAGTGGAACAATAAAGTCGATGAGTTAGCAAGACTGTGTGCTGTAAAAAAGGATCAAATTACAGAGGATTGGGAGCGCCTATTAGAGTGGTTGCATGTAAAAAGACAACACACAGGAGCAAAAGATTTATACAAGGAAGCACTTGCCTGTGGTTGGCCTGTTACCAGAGAAATGTGTAAAACATGCATATCAGCCTGTGGTCAATGTCGCACACGGCTAAGAAAGATACCCTCTGGAAGATGACCCTCTGCATTTAAGAAAGGGTAAAGGCTTATGGGATGCGTGGCAGGTAGATTACATTGGTCCCTTTAAGAGGTCAGGAGGCAAACATTTTATGTTAGTTGGAGTAGAGATCATATCTGGGCTAGTTCAAGCCAAAGCCTTTAAAAGAGCTACAGGAGAAAACACTGTTAGAGCATTGCAGGAATGATTTGGAACTTTTCCAAAACCACAGGAAATTCAATCTGATAATGGGAGTCACTTCACTGCTAGAGTTGTACAGAATTGGGCAAAAGGTGAAGGGATTAAATGGATTTTCCACACCCCTTACTACCCCCAAGCTAACGGGATTGTAGAGAGGACTAATGGCCTTCTGAAACGACTTTTAAAACCACATGGAGGAAATTGGGACCTCCGGCTGTGGGAAGCTGTTAAAGGCGTGAATGACAGATGGGGAGTTAACGGGTGCCCTAAAATCACTGCCTTTTGCCCAGCAGCTCCAACCATTATTCCCTCGCTACAGGGACCAAATGATCCTAATAATCCATCACACTATCCGGGGCAACCTGTTTTAGTTGATCTTCCTACAGTAGGGAAGGTACCTCTGGCGCTAAAAACCCCTATAAATAAATATGCGTGGGTAGCTTCTGATGCTCTCGGGAAAGAGCATCGGATAAACACATGCTGGATAATTCCATCCTTTTAACTTGTTCTGCCTTTCGATGGCAGGCTTTGTTGTGTTTGCTTTTCACAGGAGAACTCCGAGGGACATGAAAACCAGATAAACCATGATTAAACTAGTGATATTTTTCTGCATCCTACCACAACACCATGGCCAAAACCTGGCTGAGTGGCCATGGTTCGAAGCTACCCTCAGGTACACAGGTGTTTTAGGATCCTATCCCAGAGATTGTCGCCCAAACCTAGCGACTGTAGTACTGCACGACTCTGAGGTATACTGTCCGAGTGAATGGGGATGGGACCGAAACGATTGGGTTAGAATCCTAAATGGAATAATTAGCAAAAAAATTAAGGTAGGATGCAGAAAGGTAGAAGGATCCCTTCATGAGAAAGCTTCCTCCACTGCAATTGCTGGAAATTTCCTGGAACCAGATGCAACAAGCAGTTTGAACCCCAACGTTTCGGCAAGACTCTGCCCTACAACAGAGTGGACATGTGATAAACAAACCCCCCTTCATACTGTGTTGCCGACAGAAGCATGTCAGTAACTACACTTTAGACCCCAGTACTAACGATGTTGAAATTACAAAGCTTTGCAAACACGAACTGACTGACTGCTGGCATAACTTTACCTTAACCAAACCAGCTTACGTAACATGTAATTGGCAGAATGACCCAGCAGACCAGTCAGGGCTTGTGGAGGAATGGCTTGCTGAACAGGGCCGAATGTAACAACTGTGAGCACAGGGCTGAATGTAGCAGCTGTGAGCGAGCAGTACTGATAACGGGAGCTGTACTGCTGATAGCTGTAGCTTCCCAGGGTCACTCTGACCTGGAAGCTTGCAGAAAGCTCCAAGTCAGGACAAGCCCGAGGCAAGTCCTGACAAGTCCGAAGCTGGTGGAAAGTTCCAAGGTAGAACCTGCGGGAAGAATCCGGAAGTAGATAACCGCAAGAGGCTGGAATATGCAAATGTAGCTCTATGCTTAACTAATCAAATATAGACGAGTAGGCATAATTTGTGCTTAGCCAATTAGACATAGATATGTAGGCATAATTTAACATAAGTAGGCATAATTAACCTCCAGTGTATAAAAGGCATAGCAGAACTCGAATAAAGTAGAAGCTTGCTTATAACTCATACTGAGTTGCGTCTTGCTTCCCTCGCCTTCTCTGCCATTCTGCAACAAGGGCTCAAAGGTTTAGTTTATAAATTTAAAATAAACGTTGTAGCAAAGCCCATACTTAGTATAATAGTCACACACCATGGTATAAGCACCCCCCTCGTGTTGAACAAAAACAATGTTTTCCCTCCACTGACATTAACACGAGGTGGTGATGTTATAATACGATGCAAATTGGTTGATGAACTCCTCACAGAACCCGTACATAGTTATATCATTGGACCTCACGGCCGTGTTTCATCTTGTGAGGTCCAAAATCAAGATTTCTGGTTAAATTTGACTGCTGTACAGTTTTCTCATAAAGTTATGTGTGGAAAAAAACCAATACAAAATACTGGGGAGAACTAGAAATTGATGTTGTAACACCTACTACCCAACCACCAGTTATGCTGAGCCCAAAAGTTTTTGAAATCGGACCATATATAATTAGGAAAACAGGCCAACAACAAATATTGTTTAATCCTGTGCGGTCTCTCAAACAAGTCAAATTGCTGATGCAAAACAATGTCTCAGAAATTCAGCCAGCTTGTTCACCTTTCCTGCAAACTTCCTTCGAAGGGTGGACAACCTGGTTACGGAAGCGAAACTCTTTTAAGACACAAATGCCAAGAGACATAACCGGTGTTGTGGGAGCAGGATTGGGAGTTTTGAATAGCATTGATTCAGAAGTGTTGATGAATAAATTGGCTGCTACGACCAGAGATTTGACCAAATTACAACCACCACTGCAGTCGTCATTATCAGCTCTGGGAGCCCAACAGTGGTTGTTATCAAACATATTACCAAATTGGGAAAAGGTGAATGTGGATGACCACAAATTGATAGTTAATGCACTCAGTGCTACACAAAACAACATTTCCCTGGCTCTCAGCTGCATCCAAGCCCAATTGTGGATGCAGTCAGTTGCTGCCTCAATTATAAGAGAAGGCGAAGAAGGCACTTTTCCCACTGAAATTCGAAAAATAATCTGAGACAGTGCCACTGACTTTGAAAAAGCTTTTCAATCGTGGTGGAACTTAGTGAATTTTACCTACAACCCCACCACAAACATAGTCACAGCCTCTGTGCTGACCATACGCAGTGCTTCAGTGCATTCAATATTCCCTATCATTGCATTGGGGCTGAATCATGACGGGGCTATTCTCTATCCTTTCGAGCATAGAGAATGGGCCCGTCAAATTGATGAAAAATGGCAAACCGTTAATTTGGAAACTTGTATTGTCCGAGAACAACAAGGATTCATCTGTGAAAGTAATGCAATTAGAGCTCAAGACATTTGTTTAGACACAGAGCAAAATATCTGTCATTTTGAAATTCATCCTAATGAGAATCCTGAAACGGTGCTTGTGTACATAGGTAATGGTTGTGCATGCTGAAGAACTGCTTGTGATAGAATATTTATAGACCAATTGGTAGTTGATACTAAAAATCATTCGAATTTGTGTGTGTGTAACTTTACTAAAATTGTAGGATGTGATTTTTCTTATTTAGCTCCAGTTACTTCTCATCACCTTTTGCAATCCAATTACACACTGATTCACCAACTTTTGCCTACCCCCATTGGAATGAATCTTACTTTGGTAAAGCAATTGTTGCTTCACCAAGATTTAATTGAAATTTTAGAAAAGATCAAGAAAAATGGACAGAACACCTTGATAACTGTTCACCACAATGTTGAAGAAATACATCGTGTTTTAGAAAGAGTAAAGAAGGATGCTGAACACAGTTGGTGGGACACTCTTTTTGGGTGGTTCCCTACTGCTACAGGTGTCCTGAATAAGTTGTGTCATCCCATCACTGTCCTTTTGATTTTGGTTTTGATTGTTTTTTGTTCTATCTGCAATTTTGTATAACATGAATTGGAGAATGATGAAACGAATAACACGATTAACATCTATAATGAATGTACACAATTTGGTTGATGTTTCATTCACTGTGGACACTCCTAAAGTTATTGACACAAGACGAACTACACGGGTGTTCAAATAAGAAATCAGATGTGTATTTTAAGATGAAATAAGAAATTGATTGTGTGCCTTAATTGAAGTTGTTGATTTCTTTTTGTACCCTTTCTTTTTCCCTTTCCATTCTTTTCCTCCCTTTCTATCTCTGTCTTCTGGGTTTTTGCTACCAACATTGGTGAGTCCTGAAGACAGAAGAAGCTGAGTGCTCCTGACGACGATCGTGAGCCACGGGGTGGTGTAAGAGACAGCCCAAAAACCCTTCATCTGTCTCACGATCATCTGCAGAGAGCGAGACCCTGAATCTAGGTCGTGGTGTGCCATTCTTGCTGCCTAGGCGGGAAGGACTGCACTGAAGCGATAAGGGATGATCTGTCCTGTACTCCCATAACAACGGGCCTTGCAACAAAATAACAGTAGATTTCCTCACCTTCTGGCCATTTGCCCCTTGCTCTTGAAAAAGTGTATAAAAAGACTCTCTGAGAATACCCCGATGGGATCCCCCCACGGAACAAGACGGACCACGAGGACTCCGCTGGCCATTGGTAGCTATACCCCCCCCTCTTTCTCTCTTTCTCTCTCTCCCTCTCTATCGCAATTACACTGCCTTGGTACGCAATACAGTGCCTTGTGCTGACTGATATTAATACTTTCCCCCGATTGTGTTTCTTTTGCGCTCTGAGATTCGGATAACGAACCATCACGACTCCCGCTTGTCTTAGCGGATCGTGACAGGGGTCTCCATCTGGATTTAACTCCATTCACTACAACTCTCTGGGCTCGGCCATCCAGCCAGTTTTTAACCCAGTGAAGAGTCCTCCTGTCTAGACCACGAGCCGCCAGCTTCTGCAGCAGAATGCTGTGAGAGACAGTGTCAAATGCCTTACTGAAGTCCAGGAGGACAACATCCACTGCTTTTCCCACATCCACTAGGCGGGTCACCTGATCATAGAAGGAGATTAGGTTGGTTAAACAGGACTTGCCCTTCATGAACCCATGCTGGGTAGACCAGATCCCCCTGTTGTCCTGCACTTGCCACGTGATCTCCCCCAACATGAACCGTTCCATAACCTTCCCTGGCACCGAGGTCCGGCTGACAGGCCTGTAGTGCCCTGGATCCTCCTTCCTGCCCTTCTTGTAGATGGGCGTCACACTGGCAAGTTTCCAGTCGTCTGGGACCTCACCCGATAACCAGGACTGCTGATAGATGATGGAGAGCGGCTTGGCAAGTTCCTCCACCAGCTCCCTCTGCACTCTCAGATGGACCTCATCCGGTCCCATAGACTTATGGGTGTCTAATTGACTCAGCAGGTCCTTTACTACTATTTCCTGGATTACGAGGGATTTATTCTGATCTCCATCCCAATCTTCCAGCTCAGGGAATTGAATACCATGAGGAGAACTGGTCTGGCCATTAAAGACCAAAGCAAAGAAGGCAGCCTTTTCCTCATCCTTGGTAACAATGTTCCCCCACACATCCAATAAGGGATGGAGATTCTCCCTGCATCTTTTTTTATTGTTAATATATTTATAAAAACTCTTCTTATTATCTCTTGCAGCAGTGGCCAGGCTGAGTTCCAGCTGTGCTTTTGCCTCCCTAATATTCTTCCTACACAGCCTAACTAAATCCTTAGACTCTTCCCGAGTAGCCTGCCCCTTCTTCCAAAGGTGGTAGACACTCTTCTTTCTCCTAAGTCCCAGCAGAAGCTCCCTGTTCAACCATGCCGGTCGCTTTCCCCACCAGTTTGTCTTACGACACATGGGGACAGCCTGCTCCTGCATCTCTAACAGTTTTTTCTTGAAAAGAGTCCATCCTTCCTGAATCCCTTTGCCCTCTAGGACTGTTCCCCAAGGGACTGACTTTCTCAACCAGTGTTTTAAACAGGTTGAAGTCTGCCCTTGGGAAGTCCACGGTGAAAGTTTTGCTGCCCCCCCTCCTAACTGGGCTAAGGTTCGAGAACTGGATCATTTCATGATCGCTCAGCCCAAGACGGCCTCCGACAACCACATCACCTACCAGTCCTTCCCTGTTTGTGAATAACAGGTCTAACAAGGCACCTTCTCTGGTGGGCTCACTTAACAGCTGAGTCAAGAAGTTATCTTCCACGCACTCTAGGAACTTCTTGGATTGTTTTCTCTCTGCTGTGTTATATTTCCAGCAGATGTCTGGTAAGTTGAAGTCCCCCACAAGAACAAGGGCCCGCGACTTTGCAGCTTCAGCCAGTTGCCTACAGAACAGTTCATCGACCTCTTCGTCTTGGTCAGGTGGCCTGTAGTAGACTCCCAGCAGGATATCTGCTTCGTTCGCCTACCTCATCTTTATCCATAAACATTCAACTGGCTCATCACGCTTATCAATCTCCATACAGGCGAAACACTCCCTAATATAGAGTGTCACCCCACTGCCCTTTCTACCCTGCCTATTCCTCCTGTAGAGCTTGTAGCCATCCATTGCAGCACTCCATTCATGAGAGTCATCCCACCATGTTTCCGTGATGGCAACTACATCATAGTTGTCGTGCTGAACGATGGCTTCCAGCTCCTCCTGTTTATTGCCCATGCTGCGTGCATTAGTGTAGAAGCACTTGAGCCGGGCTGATGACTTCCTTCCCAACTGTGGTCTGCCACCTTTGGGTTCAACTCTAGCTGGCCCAGTTTTATCCCCTTCCCCCTTCAAAGCTAGTTTAAAGCCCTTTCAATGAGGCCAGCCAGCTCGTTTGCCAGGATTCTTTTTCCCCTCTGAGACAGATTAGCTCCATCTGCCACTCGCAGACCCCGCGTAGTATAAAGCTCCCCATGTGAGAAAAACCCAAAATTTTGTCTGTGGCACCAGTCTCTTAGCCACTTGTTTATCAGGTGGGTCTTCCTCCCTCTATCAGTATTCCTCTCTTCCACCAAAGGAATTGAGGTGAACACCACCTGGGCTCCCAGTCCCTCAAGTGATCTCCCCATAGCACTGAAGTCTTTTTTAATTGTCTTCAGATTCCTCTCAGAAACCTCATCACTACCAACTTGGATAACTAATAGTGGGTAGTAGTCTGTAGGCCGGACGAGACTAGGGAGTTTCTTAGTGATATCCCTAACCCTGGCCCCAGGGAGGCAGCAGACTTCCCTGTGGAGCAGATCTGGCCGGCATATGGGGGCTTCTGTTCCTCTCAGAAGGGAGTCACCAACTACAATTACCCTTCTTTTCCCTTTGTTAGAGCTGGTCCTAACTCGTGGGGGAGACCGACTTACCTTGGGTGACTCCTCTGATGGACCCTCGTCTCCATTTTGGTCTGTTTGTCCCTCTATTTGCCCCTCCATTTCGAGAGCCCCATACCTGTTCTGCAAGGGTAGCCGGGAAGGGGATGGAGGCCGAGGGGGGTTTCGCCTGCCTCGCTGGGCAGGGACCTGTTTCCATTCCCCCTCATCTCTTAGGTCCTCTTCCTGTACACGATGGCAAGGGAGGAGGGGATCCTCTCTCTAGGGGAGCCTCTACCCACTGCCCTGTCCTCAAGGATGGTAGGGCCTAACTCCACCAGTCTATCTCCCTCTCACACTCCCTTATTGTCCTCAGCCTTTCCACCTCCTCCTTTAGCTCCATCACCAGGCTGAGCAGACCATTCACCTGCTCACAGCACACACAGCCCCCTGTTCCCAGGGGGATGCTGTGGCATTCCCTGCAGCCTGCTGCCTGCACAACTGCATCCTTTCCTGGGAGCTCTGTCTGGGTTCCCACATCCAGTTTGGTCTTCCTCTGCCTGGTGGAGACCATTGTTCTTGCAGTGCTAACTGCCCCCAGGAGCTGATCTCTGCAGCAATCAGTTATTAGCACCTCAGCTCCTCGCTCCCCTCCTCTGTTCACGGCTCCTCAGCACCTTCTCCACACCCTGCTCGTGGGAACCGCCCCGGGCAGACTGCCGTGCCCCCTCACAGCCTTGCCCCGCTCCTGTCTGCCCGCTCCTGTTCCTCTCTCCCTGGAGCTCGGCTCTCTGCTCAGCTCTCCCGGCTCTCAAAACCCCTGAAATTTGCCTTGTTTTGTCCCTGGAACTCGAGCTCTGTTCAACTCTCCTGGCTCTCAAAACTCCTGAAATTCGTCTTGTTTTATCGCGATTCCCTGCTCTGCTGCGGGACAGCCCGCCCTCGGGTGTTGATCTGCCCGAGGGTAGGGAGGCTCTGCAGCGGGATTTGGACAGGCTGGAGCGATGGGCTGAGGCCAATTGCATGAGGTTTAACAAGGGTAAGTGCCAGGTCATGCACTTTGTCCACAACAACCCCATGCAGCGCTACAGGCTTGGGGAAGAGTGGCTGGAAAGCTGCCTGGCGGAAAAGGACCTGGGGGTGTTGGTTGACAGCCGACTGAACATGAGCCAGCAGTGTGCCCAGGTGGCCAAGAAGGCCAATGGCATCCTGGCCTGTATCAGAAATGGTGTGACCAGCAGGAGTAGGGAGGTGATCGTGCCCCTGTACTCGGCACTCGTGAGACCGCACCTTGAGTACTGTGTCCAGTTCTGGGCACCACAGTATGAGAAGGACATTGAGGTGCTGGAGCGAGTCCAGAGAAGGGCAATGAGGCTGGTGAGAGGTCTGGAAAACAGGCCTTATGGAGACCGGCTGAGGGAACTGGGGTTGTTTAGCCTGGAGAAGAGGAGACTGAGAGGAGACCTCATTGCCCTCTACAACTACCTAAAAGGAGGTTGTAGTGAGGCTGGTGTTGGGCTCTAAATTTCTAATGACAGGACGAGAGGAAATGGACTCAAGATATATCAGGGGAAGTTTAGGTTGGATATTAGGAAGAAGTTTATCTATTTATCTAACATCCATCAGTCATAGCAATGTGTTCTTGGCCAAGAGATTTTTAAGTTTCCATGTACCATTTTCAAAATCACAACAGAGTAATCGCTTTCAGCCCTCAGTCACAGAACTGCCTCCTTCAGTGTCTCTTTGCACACAAGTCAGAATCCACTGTTCTAAACCTCTACTCAGTCACAAAACACATCTGCCACAGACTCCTGTTGTATTCATATAGCTTAAGAAGATTAGACTTTTCAGAAAACTGCTAAAAAATTAAATAATTTTAAGTATTGCACTGTTGGTGTGAAGAAAGGCTGTAGCAACTGATGTCCCAATCCTGCAGATATACATTTAAATTCTGATTTATTTCATTGCAGGGTCCTCCAGAAAAATCTGTGAAAAGTGAAAAACAGCACTGACCTTAGCCTATGTGAACAAGAAGCACCCTTAGATGACCATGTCTGTGTGATTAATGATTAAGAGGAAAGAAAAAGGGAAAGTAGTTAAGCATTTTTCACCAGTGAAAAATGTAGTGATCAGCAACTTAAGACGCATTGTGTGAGATATTTAGCATCCCTGCACCATCCTTTACAACCAACGTTTCTGTGACTTCTTACTTTCTTTGACAGAGCCATCACTTCTCACCACATCCCTCAACAACATTTAAGAATGGGGTTTAAATGCCGCAAATGTCAAACAGTTTTCCTCAGGGCATAATGGATTTAGTCCCTTCTTTTTTGGGGTATGCTGCTTGTCATCTTGATATGCATCATGATTAGAAAAAGGAAATTACATTGAAGCAGAACTGATAGTTTCCTTAATACGTAGACTTATACTTCCCATAAGCCAAACAAGAGGAGGCATTTTCAGCTCAGATACAGAGGGGGGAAAAGTGAATAGCTTAAGAACTTTGAAAAGCATCTCCTTTATGACCCCCCTGTATTTTTAGACAGGCATCTGCTTCCAGTGAACAGGCAGCAATACTCCAGCAGCACTGAGAGAGCTCTTTGACAGACACTATCTCCCAGTTCAAGGGTATTACCCTGGCTTTCTAACCCATCCTTTTTTCTGTGCTGTACAAAAGGCTTTGTGAATAGTTGATATTTCTAGTTAATGATAATGTTTTTTTCAAATATTGTGTAGTCAAACTAAAATAATTTATCTTAATTTCCGAAGTGCTTGACGCCTTTTAAACCTTTTTTTACCTCCCCCATTTCCAATTTGTAAATGAAAAACCTTCAGAACTGACTCATTCTAAAAATAACAACAAAAAAGCTATGACATTTCCAAAATTTTCCATAGTCCAATTCTTTTTTTAGCTGATCCTGAAATAAAGAGATCACTGTCTGAGAGGGCAACATGCTGCCTGACATACACCTTGTAGTTTTCCTCCAGTCTGATGGAGAGGATATACCTACTTCCTTTCCCAAACCATTGCCCAAATTAAATGGAAATATGAAAAGAACTATAATGTCTGATGGATTTCCTTTCAAATTAAAAAATGTGTTTTCCAGAAATTTATCACATACAAATGAATTCTTAGCCTTTTAATGCTTTCTAATAATAGCAGAAATAGCACAGAGAACTTTCAGTGCACTTAGATGGCACATGGTTCTTCAAAAGCAATCTCACTTGGCTGACTATATCTACTTTCAGCAGTAGATTTTTCAGTCTAGGTTTTTTTGCTGATAACTATGAAATACAGTAGCACATCTCCTTTCCATATTTTGATCTCCTCTCTAGGAGATCATGGTGCTCAGACATTGTAAAATTTATCTAGAAAAGAGATTTTGTAGAGCTGGGAGTTAAATCTCATATTTCCCATTTGTGTATATTTAAAACTTCTCTAAAGTTTCTCATTTTTGCATGACTTTCTTGAAGTTTACCAAATGAGGGTACCATGGTAGCTGCGTCTGCTAGCTAATAAGATGATTATTTTTATCATATGTAGTAGTTAATCGGAATGGGTCATGTACCTGTAGATAATCATAAAAGAAATCAAAAGGACCAAGTTAATTAGGTTAGAATTTAAAATATCTGCAGGAAGATTCTTTCTAATATCAGAAGCTAGCTTTGAAGAAAGTGCCACATTAAATAAATACAATTTTTTGGAGAAGGAAAAAAAATTAGTTTTCGATCTAAAACCTGAAATACAAAAGGAAAATCTTGTAGGAAGAGTATTTAAGGCTTTTATTCATAAAGTTACATTTCCAGTTCACATCCACACTGAAAAGTTTTTCTGCTTAGTGTATGTGCCTGAAATAAATGAGACAAATAGGAGACTTGCCAAGGCTTGGATTTCACACCAAATGCTTTACATGTGAGAAGACCTTTTCAAAATAGCAGTCCTGACTGCAGAGAGATTTTTATTTTAACTAGGTCTGATGATCCTTAGACTTACATTTAAATTTTTGCTTGCATACTAACAAGAAGAAAGGTAGATTAATAGGAAGACAAACTATATAATTAGACCTTCAGTTTCTATATTCCCACTGCATTTGAGAAACAATAAGAGGGTGACTCAGTACTGTTGTGAAGTGGAAAGTGACTTACTGCTTTGAAGAATATTTTCCAGTGCAGGAGCAGTTCTATGTTATTTTCCAGTAAATTATTTATTAGAGGTCACTCTTCATAGCTTCTCAAAGTAGAGCTGGATATTAGCTTCACAAACACAAGTTTGGGGCTGTTTTCTCTTCTTCTCTCCTCCTGATTTCAGAGACTCAAGGTGCTCTATTTCTCTTCCAGCTGGGAGAGCTGTATGTGCTTCCATTACTGTTCCTCCATTAGAGAAGCTCCTTGTACACCTTCCTTTACCATGGTCCTCATTTCCTTTCAACCAGCATGCAAGTGCTTCAGGATATCAGTATTTTAAACTATTATAGAAATCATGGAGGTGGAAAGGAAAGGGAATGTTATTGCGCTGAAAGATAACTCCACAACAGGGGAGCTGGTTCTAGTCTGTCGGTTTGACACAAGATTCTTGACCACCAGACACAGCTAGGATCTGCATAAGCCACTTCTGATGGAGCAGGCATCTTGCCTGCCATAATCTCTGCTAATTAGTTATAACTCAGGAATTTAGAGTATTAATATACTTGACAAGCAGTTGTATACATAGCTCTGAGCTTCTTCTCTATATGGTGGCCGCTTCTCAAGACTGTAATGTCCTCTACTGCACTATCTGCTACAGATTTCATAGTTGAAACCTTGTGTTAGGTCTGAAGAAGCTTTGCTTTCCTTGGTTTGTTTTCTATTTTCCATGACTGACAGTCTGCTTCCAAAGCTTTCCTCAACATGTACCACTGACATCTCTTCTGGGAAACTAGCTTCTCCCTTTCACCTGGGATAGAGTTCTTGAGCAGTTATTTCTAATAATCTGCTTGCTCACAGCAGAGGATAATTAAACCCTTCATTTATACTTTCTGGGTGGCTGCTCAGCTCAGGGATGTTTATGCTCTATCACAAGTTCCATGTATGTCTCGTGAGTGTTTGTGGTTTCCTAATTTCCAGTAAATAGATATGCCCACAGATGTGCTGTTTATTCCTTAAGACAGCATTGTTGATCAGTTGTGTTGTTCAAAAATCACCACACTACAGACAGAAAAGCTAACATTTGATGTACAGGACCTTACTTTCCTTAGCCAGTTCTTCCAAGGGCAGTAGCATACCTAGTATTGGTCAGAAAGCAGTATCAGAGCTGAGTCATTAAGACTTTGATCATCAATAAAAAGGATCAGTCGTTCAACCCTTAGAGAAAGTATCTAACGTGTTAGGTAGCTGGATGAAACTGATTTAGGAAACAGACTTAGTGGCCATAGATAAAGGGCTATAAAGACCACATTAATACATGTTCTCTTTATTTCTGAGTGAAATTATATATAGAAATTAAGGGTGAAACTCTATTTCACTGAAATCAGTGGCCAAGCCTCCAGTTAATTTCATTGAGGACAAATTTTACACGTTATTCCTGCAGTAAATTCAGTCTGAAATAGGCATGCACATGTTTTCAAAAGCTGATCCACCAAAGGTTAACTTTTATAGACATGTCTGAGCATATCCTCAGAAGCCCACTCAGGTCAAAGGTCTCAAAGGGAAAAATGCTCAGGAGGATTTTAGACACATTGCAGATTTTCTTTAAATTATGAAAGTAAAGAACAGAAATATATATTGCAAAGCAAAGAAATGTGAAGAAGAAAGAGCAGGATTTGAAGCAGTATAAGTTGACAGGTTGTAACTCTACTAATAAGCCCACTAGATAAAGCTTGAAACTGAAGAGAGAGTCACCACCTTCATAGATTCATGCTGTGTCAGTTTAAAGTGTCACCCTTCCCTGCCCTCCTAGCTTTCTGCTCTGTTCTTCCTGGAAGCAAAAGGGAAGTAGGTCCTCTCTTAGCTGCCATACTTCATGGACTGGTGTATCAACGCAAAATAAACTTGTTGGTGATTTAATATAACATGTCAGCCTGTGATATGCAGTGGCTGAGCAGTAGCAGAAGAATGGAAAGACATCTGAATCCAGTAACCTGTTAAGTCTCCACAGATGAAACATTAGAGATTGTGAGTCAAAGCTCTGAGGAGTCACGTCTGCAAGCGTATTGCTGTCACAGGCCTCCTGCAGTCGTGCCAGAGTGAATTAAGTCCTTCGGCATATATGAAGACCATCACTAACTTGAATACTTTTTATATAGGAGGTCTGAGAGCAATGTGATGTTCAAAGATGGAGTTTGAGCATACAGCGATGTAGCTACCTACCTGAGACAAACACACATTTTGAGATTCTGCTGTGCAGTGGTGCTCTAGTAAAGAGATCTGGATGGAGACCAGAGCTGGACAGCAAAGATCATGCAAATCAAGTCCAAATCAGATATTTTTTCCTCACAAAAGATGGATGTAGCTGATGGGATACATTGAGGTTAAAAAGAAAATGCCATGCTAAGGGATGAGAGACATTGGATTTTGCAGTATGCTGGTATGTCACGTATATACCAACAGTCAGTGATGCTCTGTTGCTTGTGTGACATGGTCCAGGGTTAAGCCTATTGCAAACCAACTCTGGGGCATTGTTTAGACTGATGATCTAAGGGGTGAGCCATTCGTGGCCATGCTGTTATACCACACTGACTGCATGTGGGCATACAGAGAGATGAAATTGAAAATAAAACTCCCTTAGTTCATAGCTCTGGTTAACGCAGAAAGGAGGACTGATAAAGTAGCTTTTAATTTTTTTTTTATTTTTTATTTTTCCTTAGAGAAAGAGCTCAGATTATCTTTATTTAGACATGCAAATGAAATAATTTCTAATTGATCCTCCAGGGCACTGACAGCACTTTCAGCCAGTCAGGGAAATGAAAAGAACAGTGCGGATTTGCTATAGAAAGAAAATATTCAGTTTTCAAATGCACCACAGAACAATATCAATAGATGCTTGTAGAAAGGCAGGGAGAGCACAAAGATTGTACCAGCTGAAATTAAAAGTTCACAGAAGGTTTGCTAGAGCTAATTCCTGAATGCTGAGCAGACGTGAATCAGAGCCACAAGGTACTTGACATTTTGATAGTGCATTTTGCAGATCTTTAATGAATATATAAAGCTACAGAGAAAATGGTGGAATAATGTATACATAAAACTGCAGAGGAAATGATGGAATTTTGCTGAAGAATAAAGTTACATAGCTATCAGGAGTCAGCCATTGTATGTGCTCTCCAGGAATAATGGAAAGAAACAATAAATCAGGTGAACAAAGGGATGTTGCCTGGCTTTAAAAATAGTGATTTTCTGTAATAAGCCACACGCATAATGACATATTTAAAGATGGGCACTTTCCTATGGAGAGGCATCAAGTGCCTGATTTTGATGATCCTAGGGGATAAAAAAGGATTTAAAATTTATAAATATAAACAGGAAGCTATTGTTTTGGGAATACAATCACATCGCCATAGCAGATTATCCTTTTGGGACAAGCCTGCCCGATTAGGCAGACCTGCACTGGAGCACCACTACTGTTCTGGGTCTGGCTGAGCCGGAATTGATTTTCCCCTATAGCAGCCCTCATGGTGCTGTGTTTTATGTTGGGAGCTAGAAGGGTGTCGATAACACACTGGTGGTGTGGCTACTGCTGAGCAGTGCTTACACAGCACCAAGGCTCTTTCCAACATTTCCCCCCAGCGGGATGGGGTGGGCAGGATCTTGGGAGGGGACACAACCAGGACAGCTGACCCGAACTGACCAAAGGGAAATTCCATGCCATGTGACGTCTGCTCAAGCATAAAGCTGGGAAAAGGAGGAAGGGGGGTGGGGTCACCCTTGGTCCTCCGAGGCAACCGCTACGCGTATCGCAGCCCTGCTTCCTGAGAAGGCCCCACATCGCCTGCTAATGGGAAGTAGAGAATAAATCTGTTTTCTTTTTTTTGCTTCCACGTGGGGACCTTGCTTTGCTTTGCTTACATTAAAACTGCTTTTGTTTCACCCACAAGGGTTGTTTTTTCAATCTTATTTTCTTTCCCCCTTTTTGCCCTGCTGAGGGAAGTCAGGGGGAAAGTGATAGAGTGGCTTGGTGGGTACCTGGCATTTAGCCAAGGCCAAACCACCACAACTACACATTCATGGCCGGTGAAGGAAGACAGAGAAGAGATGGGAAGGAGAAGATCACAGTTAGTTATCACCTATATCATGATTTATAGGTAGTAATGGTCTAAAAAGATTGATAATTAGAGATTTCTTCAGACTGTTGAAAGCAGCAGACTGTCACTGTCTGTTCATGGCTCAGAGCTATAGTGGAGGCCACATGAGCATGCAGAGCTCATGTGCCATGTCACCACCATCATTCTCATTGCTGGCGGCCAGCGGTACCCAGTGGTGTCCATCAGCCACCCCCTGGAGCTTCTCTACTCCCAGGCCTGTCAGCAGGCACCCCCATGGCCTTCCTGGGGTCACTACCCTGGGGTGATCTTCAGATGAAGGTGAAGGCAAGGCTGGCCAGAAAAGGAAAGGTTCCTGCAAACACTGAGATGTAAGATTTGAAGACCTTTCTCTCTGCCAAACATTTGTTCATCTCTTAAAAAAAAAAATGTTTATAAAAAAAGAGGAATGATCATGGTGGAAAGGGTTTCTTTCAAATGCATCCTTCTTCCTGCCCCACTCCCAAGATCATAAATGTTTACAGTGGCACAGTGGAAGTGGAACTTTTATATCCCAAAATATACAAAGGGAAGGAGCTACTGAATGCTAAAGCCATGTGACTGTACTTCCCTAGCTCCGCAAAGACCAAAAAGAGTGAGGGAATTATAATTGACCTTGCACTGATGTAATTTTATTGGTGACACCTCCTGTGGCAGCTTTAATTCCAGGAAGAGGCTGGAGAGGTAGGAGGGTCATTCATCTAGATAAACATCTACATTTAGGATAAAATGCATCACTTTGCCAAGAAACACTGGTTTTATTTATAGAGAATTCTAATATATTGGGCCACAATCAGCTCTCTGAAGAGGGTCAGCGTGATTCCTAGCCTTGCAGTTCTGCAAAAATATCTGCCATCATGACCTTCAAGGTGGACTAAATAAAACTTGTGGCAACGTGCTATCGTATGTATCATATTGTGTAGCCGGTAAGCCCCTGGAGGTAGATGATTTTTTCCTTTATTGTGCTATGAAAGGTTTCTATGTTAACAGAACAATCAGCTTTTTTTCTAAGCATAAATTGGCATTTCTAAGCTGTTCAGTGTGGGTGAATACTGTCACTACTGTAGTATTTTTGCTGCAGGAGACTGTGGAATGAATAAATAAATGCTTATTTCTAACATCCCTCTCCTCCCTGAACCTAACATCTGTCACTGAATGAATCAGGGAAGTTGAGCACTGTTGCCTTCCTCTTAATCCTCTGACACATCTGTATCTCACATTCTCTCAGTCATCAGCTGAATTCATTAGATATTCTTTTAGAGAATTTTTGATCACAGAATTTCATTTCTGTAGCAGAAACTTGCTTTACTATTGTTATTAATAATAAAAACAACAACAACATCAATAATGACAACAGTATCAGCAGCATCAACCCCACAAGCCAAAAGAACTGAGAAATGAAAATACTAACTGATAGTCCATCATGAGTGTTTCTGGTGTGAAGAGTTCATGACCCGTCTCTGTTCAGCAGCAGATGTGCTGCCATGAGGTTTTGACTTTTGCTTACAGCTACTTTCTTTCTTAATATAAAAGTCTTTTGGAAGGGTTGGCAGAGAACTGGGACAAGGAGGGTGGATCAGAGGGTACTGAGTATCTAGCATCAAGCCAGGGAGAGTGAAGAGGGAAGGGGTACACAGAGTGTAAGGATACAAGGAGTCATGTCTGTGTGCTTTGAGTGAGCACAGATGGTGTTACTTGGAGAGACCAGAGATCTGGCTGAGAGGGCCCTGTGGGGCAGGGACTGTAGGTCTTGGGATCTTGACAGTCTATCAGAAAGTAGAAAAGGCACGGTCACTTCTGAATAAAGCATTTCTGCCAAAAGCCTAAGCATGGGGGAGAGGGAGTCTGACAGACAGGTAGGTGGGAAGGGGCTAGAACAGCAGCTCTTGGCTCAGTGCAGGGATGGAGGTTTTCACAGCAGTGGTATCCTTCCTGCAGGCCCTGATCCAGCAGTGTTGCTCCCTGTGTCCCTGTCGTTACCACGTTTCACTGCCCTGAGCCATAGCAACTGCTTATAGAGCAACTTCCTGCTCTTCTTCCTTCCCTTCCCCTTGTCTCCTGTCATCTCCTAGCAAATTAGCAAATAAGCAAACCCACATAAAAGCCTAAAAGGATACAGAGGTCAGGAAAGGTATAATTTGAGCAGCAATAGGTCACAGAGTGTGTGTCACTGTGCAGTGAGTGGGTGCAGCAGGAAAGCGTTAGAGGATTCGGGAAGATATGAAGACACCCCAGATCCTTTTGGAGAATGGAGGTAAATAGATGATACCAAGATATAATGGGAATCTATTCCTCTTTAATCTTATAATCAGATTTATTACAGTATAAAAAGACTTTCCATACAATCACACCCTGATTCCACTGTCCATTCCTGGGTTCTCAGCATGTTCACAGCCTTCACCAGTGAAGGAGCAGGCAACCTCTGACATGCAGGTGTTACTCTGGATGCCTCATCTTCTACCCAAGGATGCAGAGGGCTGTGCATACACCAAAGAAACTCGTTCTCATGGTCTAGATAGAAAGGCTCACCTGGGTGGAAATGTTATCTGTGCACAAGGCCACACAGTGCACACGTAGTTCTCTTTGTTCCCTATATTAAGGAAAACAATATTTTAAAACAGTTTCTGTCACTCTTTTTATTTTTTTTTATTTTTTTTAGTGGTGGTTAGCTTCTCCACTTGCAATGAATAAAATTCTGTGTTTCTTCTGGTAGAAAATATTTTGTCGCAGAAGGAACAAGATGCTCACTGGCCTTTGGCCCAGTCTCAGATGTTCTAATTCACAAAAGATGGGTTTCATAATTTGACACAAATGTATTTCCAGTCAGTTCCACAACATATTATAAACAATCTGTGGTATTTTTGGTTGGTTGATTGTTTTGGAGTTGTTTCACAGAATGTACTGTGGCAAATGTACTGCCGTAGTCATGGCACAAGATATAGTCATAACCAAGTTGTTATTCCTGGCTTTTCTAAAGCAAAATCAATCACTTTTATTCATCAAAGCTATTTTATAACTCTCAAAAATGAGATAATAAGAAAATTATTATTTTAAAACTGGCTTTGTCTTCTAAAATAATGGTTCCTCATGGAAGGTCTGCTTATCAGTGTCAGTCATTCTTTTATTATAACAAAAGAATTCCTTAGCACCTCTGCCTTATTTTCTTCATGTTTAGGTTCTCTGCATATATTTTTACTTTTCTTTCTTCCGTTATCTCAGAATCTACTGTTTCTTTTTATCCTTACCATCACAAGTCCATCCCACTCTCCTGTGATCTCTTTTCTTTTTTCCTTCATACCATATGCAGTTCAAATACCTCATTCTCAGTTTTTAAGTGTATTCATGGTTCTATCATTATCTAAATCTTTGCTTTCAATGAACACAGTCTATTTTTGTACTTCTTTTTTACAACTTTTTGCCTTCATTCATCAATGTTAAACACCTTCCTCCATTCTCCTCTTTGTCCTCCTTTTGCTTCTTAAGTACCCATCTCCTCTGTCTGTGTAGTGCAAACTGTGGAAGGTGCTCCAGTGTGCATAAAATTACATTTTATTCTGAATTTATCAGTAATCTAATCTAGATGAAACAATTCTTTAGCTTCTGCTTATATGCAATACAGTATCACCTTGGCACAGCCACATGCAGCCTGATTTTCTGTTATTGAACAAATTGCACTTGCAGTTTTTCCTCCATGCTTGTTAGTTGTGAAGAATGTAGTCACTTCACTCAACTTCAAATTAGCAGTAAAATGTCACTTCCTTTCATAGTGAAAAATATGCAGGATACAATCTTCTTTCACACTAAGAATTCAGGAGTGTTGGGGAACACTATACATGAATACCCTAATTAAAAGACTTAGTCAATTTCTTGCAAATTGAATTTGCAAAATAAACAGAGACCTGCATTAAATATGGAAAAGTGCTGTGAGTTCCCTCCCTTCCTCAGAAAAAGCTTTCTGAGTTACTGTTGCTATGGCATCCTTCACTTACATCATTCCCACTACTGCAGGAGATTCATCAAAATCCTTATGTGTACAAGCAGGTGCTTTGATTTTGGAATTGCTCATAAGCTTTAAATTAGACTAAATCTGCCAAAAGGCCTTGTTGAACAAGACCTACCATTTTGCTTATTTTTTCAGTTTGCAAGAAGAACTATATAATAAATGTTCTTTGTACGAATGGTTCACAAGCTATAGTTTCTGTTTCATGGCCTTGATATAGGCTGGATGTTGTTATTACTATGCTGTTGACAGAGTAAATAGCTCTATGTGAACCTTGTTCTAGAATAATGTGATAGCTCAGAATGCATTGTAGAAATTCAGAATTCCTGTACTCCTGTGAAATTATTATAGAAAATCACAGTATCACAGAAACTAAGGCCAAGATTTTGAAAGACAAACTGTTCAATAACAGTAGCAGTTTAAAGATACTTTTTTTTTAAGATTTGGTTTTGTTTCATGTTTCTGTGTGTTTGTTCAGAGTATAGTCATACAAAAAATTGTGCAGGCTAAGAAATGGGAAGGAGAAATGAAGAGTAGAAGCAGATAAGCAGAGCAGGAAGGCTTGAAGGTAATATTGCTGCAGATAATTTTGTGAAATCACACACTAAGACTACAGAAAACCTAGAAATGTTACTGAGTCTGTCTCTTCAAGATAGGATCACAGTTGACAGATGTTTGACTAACTTGTTTTTAAAGACTTGAAAAGGTAGAAATTTCAAGATTAGTGTAAGCAATCTGTTCCTATGATTATCTTTCACTTCATGTAAATATAAAGAAAAATTAATACGCATAAAATTCTAGTTCTATTATTATTACTACTGTTAATAATAATCATTTTTCCCTTTACTGTGACTGCAAGAGTTCTGATTTTTAAAATAAGCATGAGCATTGGAACAGGGAATGTTGCTAATTTTTGATACATAATTAAATACATATAAACTATAGTAATCCATTCCAACTGTTTAAACAAATATTTAACCTACAAAATACATATATAATAATTAGTGTGCACTCATTAATAGCATGGTATTTTCTGGATATTTTTCTTTTATTTGCTATAAAAAACAAAAATTACATGATTTAGCTAAAGCCTCATAAAAGGAAATGTAGACTTTAGAATAATGTCATGTGACTCAAGACAAGCCATATATGCAAAGCATATATATACTCTTACTGTGTTGGAGACTGGTTCCTTTCAACTCCTGTTTCTGTTCCCTATTACAATTCTTCCATAGTGCATGCTATTTCTTAATCTTCTCATTGGTATTGGCTACAGCTACTGTGGCATTAATAGGAGCTTTCTTCCCTCTTTGTGTTTCTTTGTATGAAGAGAAGCCACGTATCTGGAGGAAATGTCCGACCAATAAATTGTGGTATTATGTGATAAGCTACAAAACCAGGTGAGAAGCCATGCTATGTCTCATTGCTAAGGAGGGTAGTTAGGATTATGGCAAGAGAAATTCTATCCCATAATGTTACTGATGCATTTTGCCTACAGATTAAAAATAAAAAAAATAAAAATCTATCAGGGGTTTGGCATTCCCAGTGTGTAATTCAGACCTACTAGTGTACATACCATCCCCAACAGCACCAAGGAAATAAGTACTGTCTATATTAAAGTGTATTAAAGAATTGCTAAAATCTCTGAAGCTCCCAGAAGTATGGGAGAATTCAATATGTCAGTGTGTTTTACTAGTTGGCAATTGCTTTTGATGACCGGATACCTGTCAGCTTGTTGTCCAAACAATCAGTAACAGGACTGTCCTATAGCTCAGAAATTCGGATATCCAGGGATAGGGAACACTACAGAATGAGTATAGAAGCAAGGCCGGTTTTCCAAATAAACACCGTAAAAACTACTAGGTGCCTGGTGCCTGTCAATTTGAAGAACTGGCCATGACAGAAGTCACTTTTGTGAAAACAAGAATATGTGAAACTTGGAAAATATTAGTTTTCTGAACTCAGATTCAGACAACTTACAAGAGTAAATGTAAAATATGCAGTTAAAAATTTTTAGCTCAATTTTAAGGATATTTTTGACATTATCATCATGATCAGATTGATATCCACAGGATTAAAAGAAGATTTTTTTGAGGAATGTGATTTATGTGACTTTGCCAACAATTACATTTGTGACACAGTTAGGAAATGAATTGGTGAAGAGGAACATATAAAAATAATTATTCTTGTTGCACACAGATTTAATTTACAATTTTCAATGAATTGTCATCCACTTTCTACTTCCCCTTTGTAATTCTATATATTCTTTTCCTAATATAACTCGCTTTGCACTCTTCTTGACATAGGTTAAAAGACAAGCTCTTTTGCTATAGGTGGAAGCACTAGCTTATTATAAATGTTGATGGGCTCCCCTCTCTTGAAGGAAATGGATATAAAGATACCTGAGCAGCATATAGTTTCTATGTAAAGCAATTGTGTTTAAAATTTAGACAACCAAAGTACAACCACATTTTTTCTTATAGGGAAGATAATTGTACTATTTCCCTCATGTACATTTTCTAATGCGTAGTTAGGGATGATTTGACTGAAACCATAGCTGCAGTCTTGGCCAGATTAATTATAAAAAATAAGCCAATTCATAAAAAACCTACAGAAAATTAAAGCACATTTGTGGGCTTGTGGAACTATTTGTTTTTCCAATGAGAAACTCTCCTAAACTCAACTTCCGGAGCATCAGTTTCTAGAATATAGAAATTCTGTCAAACTGATACAGATGTTCTTTAGGGATTTGCTGTGTTTTGTTCTGAAATTCAATGGTATGCGATCATTGCAGTTCTTCGGGTCAATACTCCAAGCAAATTCTACTGAAGAAATACAATCTCTGGGTGCTTTCCTTTTTTCTCTTCAAGTTTTGTTACAACAACACAATCTTTCCTCTGAGTGTCATCACCTAGTCACCTGTGAGAGGCTCTTCATTTTATTGGAAGATATTTACAAATAATAGAGGAATTATTAGTTTCTTGACTGTCATTATCCCTTATCACCCACATTCTTACATTCCTCCTTAGGCATTTCAGGTAAGAAGTATCTTTATCTTATTTCAGGTAAGAAGAATCTTTAACTTTTAATAAATACTGAATGACCAGGAATACATACTGTACCACACTAGTGGCTACTGTTTTATGAACATTCAATGGAAAATAATTCCTCCTACTACATTTGATTATGCTTTTCAAGACTGGAGAGCTAAAAGTATGACCAACAAAGCCAACCAGAAAAATTCTGAGGAGCATACCTTTCCTGAGTCACTGCTTGATAGATAAGGAAAAAAAATATATTATTTCATTGCCAGACATTGTCTTCCATCATAAAATGACTGTTAATTTCCATTACTTTTCTGCATCAAACTATTTTTTTCTGCAAAACAAATATGTTCATAAATTTGCACTCACTGCTATTCTTTCGTATGTAGCTGTGCCTGAAATAGATGCCATACTATACACTAGCAAACCTATGCCAAAGACATAGTAAGACATTGACACAAAATTTCCTATAAAAAGGTGCAAGAGAAGACTGTACCACCAAAATCAAAAGTTTTCAAAATTAAATGCCAGTTGTTAAACTTCTATGTTCTTTTTTAGGATTTCAAAATGCTGAGCACTAACAGCTCCAATTAACCTCAATTAAAGTCACACTTATGCTCTATTGTTCTCTAAAGGAACAAAACTTTTTCCAGGAGAGTCTCTGTCATTTCAGATATTTGCAACATTGTTTTTATGGCTGTCATAGCTCAGTTACAGTCCTATGTAATTGCTAAGTATGATGATAATAGTGAATGAAAGCAGCAGATGAAATTCAATTGTTCCCTTTTTTCCCTCCTTTCATTCAATGTATTGTTTCAGACACTAATGATTAAAACCAAACCAAAACAAAACAAGCAGAAACTTTAGTGCATTTGAAGACTCACCCGAAGATCTGCAACTTTTCATGCAAAACACTGGCCAATTTTAATTTCAAAAAGGATGGGTTTTTTTTCTGTGTATGTATGTGGTGCATGCAAATTCTGCTATTAAAATCTGAAATGAAGCAATTCTCTAAATACATTCTGGCATACTGTAGTCCTTGCCAAAATTCTCCTTTGCAGCATTGTACCAGCCTGATTCTGGATAAATCTTCATCTTGCCTTCTCTCTAAGGATCTATGCTGTATCAGCTACACTCACTTTCCTAGACCCCTTGACTCTGCCCACTACTGTGACAGTTCTTTTAATGACTGTCTCCCTCTCAAGCTTGAAGCAGCTTTTATCCTTCAGAAAGTTTAGAAAATCCTTCCTCTTTCCCTCTATATTTGTACTAAAAATCCATCTCCAATCCCCTCTGCTATAGTAATTAATTGAAAAAATAAGAGTTAAATTTAGAAAATTATCATTGTGGTTATTAGCTAGGGCTTTACTTATGGAAACAGGATGCTGGGAGCAGATGAAAAATAGTGCTGCCAAAAATCAGTTAATTAAAAGTGGACTAAAAACTGTGCTAGAACTAACATGCGATTGCATTTTAGGTCACAAGTGAAAATATGCTGAATCTCATTCTAGCATATCATTCTCATACAGATTTTATTTTTTTTTTCAGTCTCAGTGATTTTGTCCAGGAGCTCTGTAAAACTTGTTCTGATGACAACTGGGCAAAATGTAATGCTGGAGAATTGATGGTAAATTCATTCCTCTTGCCTTTCTATACTTACTCTTGTTGAGGTTACAAGCACTTTGAAGCAACGTACCTAATTGTGGGAGTTTGGCTTGTGAGTAACGGACATGGAGTGTTAGAGCAGGTGCACGAACAGGCTACTGTGCAGGCGCTAGCGGCCAAGATTAGGCCTCAAGGACGTACTGTCCTTGCAGAGTAGTACAAGAAACTAAGTTACATAAGATAGGGAACTAACACTTAGGCAAGGCGGAGAATATGATAATTAGAAGCTGAAGCATAGGTTAAAAGTTAATGATTGATGTAGAAGTGGTCTAATGAAAACCTAAGAAAAAGATAATAAGATATGCTTAGTCGTGGTGATTTGACAGAAGAATGATATATAAGTAAATGTATCTGCGCAATAAAACGAGCTTTCCGGATAACTCACATTGAGTCGTTCCTGATTTCTCCAGTCCCGTCCCGCACCTAATATCACATATTTCTCAGTAAATTACTATTCAGATTTAGACTACTGTAAAGATCATAATCCTTAAAATGATTCTTCAAAGATGCACTGCTGGGGCTTTATTTTGACAAGCCGTACCAAAACCACATATAAGCAACTTCCTTCTCTTGCCCACCTTTCCTTTTTTTCTTGTAGGCTGGAGTTCATCCACTTTGTGATCATAACACGTGTCCTTACCATGTCGTACACATTTCTAGGTGACTTAGAGGTCCCTGCTTCCCTTAGGGAACTGTGTATCCCAGTTCTCCTTCGTAGCAGCTATGAAGGCTCAGACATGACCCTGTGTTGCTGCTCTTACTTCCATTTCAAAGAGGGAGGAACACTTTTTACCCCTCTTGCAATCTGGGAGCCATCTGAGACCTACTGGGTGCTCTGTATAATGTTACTTCCCCCATATTCAAAAAAAATAGTTCTTGTCCCACTAAATTTCTGAAATTTCAGTGAGAAGACCTATTCACAGGAAACATGACAGAAAAACTCTTAGTTTCTTCAGTGGAGTCAGGATATTATTCTGTATTGAGAAAGAAACCTGGAAAATCAATGATTTGTTCAGCAGGGGGAAATGAACTTTCCTTGACTGATGATCACTGTGTAGGTAACTGATCCCTTAAGAGACTTGGGCTGCAACCCAACAGCACTGGAGCATTTCAGTTAAGATCAGTTGTTAATTCAAGTGTGATAGCAGCCTGAATTAGAATGCATCTCTTGGCTCCTCCAAGGTTTTTTTTCTTATATTTGTTAACTATCTTGATGTTACATTAAATATTTGTCATTGTGATAAACTTCAACTCACTGTTTCATTAATCATCACCTACAAGTGGTAGTCTTGAACACTGTAGAGTTTTTTTATGCTCATTTTCACAATGCATGGAGAGAAAGGGAGGCATGGAGAGAAAGGAATGGGTTTGTATTTTTCTAATGCAATATAAAGTGTGATACAGTATAGTGAATTAACCTTTCAGTATAACCTTGACATTTCTCTTCTCAACCTTGCTCTGTTTGCTATCTGTCCTCAAACGTTTAACATTTTTCCCAGGATACTCCACCTGGGAGTGGGGTACCAATAAATAATAGGCTAGCATATTTACTTCATATGGAAAAATCAGAATCAGACAGGTAAGCTTCTGAGATTCATGCCTTTTTTAATAGGTCTGCAAGGCTATACAGTCAATAAGGTAAAGAAAGAGCCAGTCAAGATAAAACAATTATACATTTTGATTGGCTGTTGAGATTGATGAAAGTCTCATCTGAAAAACTGACATGAAAGGAAGGAGGTTTCAGTAGCCACTTCAGAGAGACTGGAAGGTCACTGATGACAAGGGGGAATAAGGGAAGAGTGAGACACAGCTAAGGAGGGTGATCTTGTGCATCTCAGAAGAACTCTTGACAAAGCCCCATACAAGACTCAAAGTGAGGAAAATAAAGAGAAGGGTGTGTATTTTTATTCTGGCTGTAATTGTGAAAAGAGTAGTAGAAATTGTTGAGAAGCTTTCATGAGCTTCAATTACTCTGTATCCTTGGAGAGCTGTACTACAAATCACAGTAATCACATGCCTGGACTTCTGGAAAATGAGTGTCCTCAGGGTATATGTCTGGAAGAGAAGCATTAGTCCTAGGACCCTGGCAGTCAGATTAGAAATTTCTAGTCCTCAAGACTGATGTTAAACAGAGGACCTTCAAGAAACCATATTTAAAAGCCCAAAGACAGACTCAGTTATTGGACTTCACTAAGACTCAAAAAGCTTAAAAATTCATGTGTGCAGTGGAAGAGGGAGCCAAATGGCAGCCTCCTGAATGATCAACAAAGGCTGCTCAATGAGGACTTGGACAAAACAATGTGGTCAGATACCAACAGAAACATTATTTTATTTAAAATCAGCAGCTTAGACCAAGACAAAATAACAAAGCCCTTAAGCTTTGGGCAGACACCAAAGACACCTGTTTCATTTATGGGTTGTCTTCATTTTCTTTTCTGTAAAACCAGCCTGTCTTCTTGTTACTCCATTTCAGAACCAGATATTTTAGAAATAATTGCCTCACATATAACACTTCCTGGTGCCTGTTTTTGCTTTATTTTTCTGATCACCAGTTAATAAAAGCTTTCATTTTCAGTATAGGGTAATATCTTCTTTTATAACGTTACACTTCTTCCTTCTATCTACCTGCCATTTATTAGGGTCAGTTTTAGTGATAATATAAAGTGATAGAAAGAAGTCAAGCTGAAAGATCGTAAATAACTGTAAATGGTAAAAAAAAAGTGTTTACAGTAAGGCACTGGTTATGTGAGCTTTGTAACTGGTTACATTTCTCCCTCATGTCAATGTGATGTCTCTTGGTTGAATGGTAATATGTGGAGACTGTGAGGACTGCAGGCTCCTGGAGCTAAGGTGTCAGGGGATTCTGGGCAGGGTCAGTCAGGGCTGGTCATACCCTCAGGGCCCTGAAAGGTAAACCACATCAGACTACAGAACGAGCCAAAATTTAAATTTACCAAAGAAAGCGGGGAAAAAAACCCCAAAACCAACCAACAACCCCCAAGTAGCACTTTTTAAGTGATGTTAATGTTTTCATAATCTTGGTCCTTTTGTTTATACAACTTTAAAATTTGTCTTCTGAAATACTGCTGTTGTTGCAACGTATACATATATATACTGCATACAAATACACACATTACACACACTTAGAGCCTGCAAGGAATGTGTACTTTTGTGTCCTGAAATGGATAGAGTAGTTGATCATACATGTTAAACTTCAAAAGCCCAAGAGATTCAAATAAGTACCTAATAGTCTGCTTCTTTGTGCTTAAAAAAATAAAAATAAAAAAAAAAAATAATTTCATGAAGCAGATACTCCTGGATGTCTTACAGGAACATACTTCCTCCTGTGTTTTTGGGTTTCCTGGTTTAATCTGCTCAGAAAAATTCAGTGACATTTCCATTCATTTCCATTGTTTCCCTTGTGGTCAATGGGACAGAGTCTAGTTGGAGGCCTGTATCTAGTGGAGTCCCTCAGGGGTTGGTACTGGGACCAGTGCTATTCAATATATTCATCAAGGATTTGGATGAGGGAATAGAGTGCTCTGTCAGCAAGTTTGCTGATGACACAAAACTGGGAGGAGTGGCTGACACACCAGAAGGCTGTGCTGCCATTCAGAGAGACCTAGACAGGCTGGAGAGTTGGGCAGGGAAAAATTTAATGAAATATAACAAGGGCAAGTGTAGAGTCTTGCATCTGGGGAAGAACAACGCCATGTGCCAGTATAAGTTGGGGGCTGACCTGTTGGAGAGCAGTGTAGGGGAAAGGGACCTGGGGGTCCTGGTGGACAGCAGGATGACCATGAGCCAGCAATGTGCCCTTGTGGCCAAGAAGGCCAATGGCATCCTGGGGTGTATTAGAAGGGGTGTGGTTAGTAGGTTGAGAGAGGTTCTCCTTCCCCTCTATTCTGCCTTGGTGAGGCCACATCTGGAGTATTGTGTCCAGTTCTGGGCCCCCCAGTTCAAGAAGGACAGGGAACTACTTGAGAGAGTCCAGCGCAGAGCCACAAAGATGATTAAGGGAGTGGAACATCTCCCTTATGAGGAAAGGCTGAGGGAGCTGGGTCTCTTTAGCTTGGAGAAGACTGAGGGGTGACCTTATTAATGTTTATAAATATGTAAAGGGTGAGTGTCATGAGGATGGAGCCAGGCTCTTCTCAGTGACATCCAATGACAGGACAAGGGGCAATGGGTGTAAGCTGGAACATAGGAGGTTCCACATAAATGTGAGGAAAAACTTCTTCACAGTGAGGCTAACAGAGCACTGGCACAGGCTGCCCAGAGAGGTTGTGGAGTCTTCTTCTCTGGAGACATTCAAACCTGCCTGGATGCGTTCCTGTGTATGTCTGCCTGTGGCTCTTTCCTAAAAGCAGAAAGCACTGCAAAAGCACTTAAATGACAAATAAATAAAAACTCAAAACATACGCAAGTTTCCCTTCCCTTTGGAAAGGTTTGAGGTTACTCTTACGTTAACTGTGTGGCTTTCCATAGCCCAGGTGATAATTCTTTTAAATGTGAAATAAAGAATCAGCAGGCCATTTTCGTTTAGGATGAGGAATTTTCAAGGCAAATATCAGAGCTATTTGTACAAGCTAAGCAAATATTAGAATGTATAAGAAGAAACAAATCCAAAGGAATCAAAGTTAATGTCATGAACCACTGCAAATATGGAGGGAGTAATGAGGAAGAATCTACAAAAGCTAGTTAAAGCTAAAAATCCTTTGAATATACTTTTGTTGGACCCTAATTAGCTTAGGGTCTTTTAGAAACACTTAGGAAACTGTCGTCAAGCTATTGTGAAGAAGAACAAAAAGTTAAAAATGTCATCAGAATGATTAAAAAAAATGCAAGTGCTATTTCAAAATCTAACTTATTAATAGAGTGTCTGTGACCCAGACTTCACCAAAATCTCCATTTTTACTAAGCCACTAAGACCTGCACTTCAGAGTTGTATTCGTCTTGAAAGACTGGATGACAGCTGCAGACATACAAGTAAGAAAGGCACTGTGAGTTTTTAAAGCTTTTATGCCATCATTGTTATTGTCTTTCTGGAATAATTATACTTTACATTCCTCTTGACATTTGCAGGCTGGGTGTTGGATCAGCCGTGGAAGGGCTCGTAACCACAGAACCCTTTTGTGACTTGACCAAGCCTATTTTAAGACTTCAGGAGGCGGTCATCCCATTTGAAACGATGATTTTAGGGGCCAGAGGTTACACTTAAGATAGCACTGTATTTTATGCTGTAGGTGTATATTCGGGATTTTGTAAATGCTGAGTATGTGTCTGCATTTGCATCCACACGTGAGTCATACAGAGTGGTGCGCAGCATGCACATTCAATGCAGGCTCTGCCAGTAGAGCTCATGGTTACAGCAGACATCCCATTGCTTGCTCTCATTACTGAAAGAATTTATATTTGAACCATAAAACTGAATTTGGTCCCTCGCTCCTGCAGCCCAGCGTGACAGAGCTTAGGATTTAGGCTGCAGCCAAAGGAACTGGACTGAGACTTGGAAACCAGTGTAGCAGTCCTTGCAGAAGCGATTCTCAGACAGGGGTCTCAGAGAAAGCCCAGACTGCCCAGAGGGAAGGCATCATCACAACCTGCCCTGGAGAAAAAGTCCTGCTTTGTATCATTCTTACAGAGCTCAGACTGAATTGAGCTGCCTTTTGTATTAGGACAGAGTAGGACCAGCATGTACCTCTGCCCTTTCCTGGATTTAACTCCCTCCGTAGGACAACTCAGATTCTGAGCTCATGGGCATCTCCTCCCTCTATGTTTTGGTGAATGAATTTATATGCTTCCTTTATCTTGACCCAGTGTCAATAAAGTAAAAGAGATCTTAAGTTGATTTTAAGGGTGGACTTACATAAGGCCAGCTCTGGGTAGACAAAGGCATCAGTTATGGCTATGGTAAACTATGCATGGTGGCAAACAACCACAGATATTTTGTCTGGTTTTGGGTCCTAGAAAACCAAGCTAACTATCCCTGCAGCTGAGGGAGCAGTCAGCACATGTGCTCTGGCAGTAGCTATGGGAGAGGAGAGAGGAGCCCCTTTCAGGAGCAGAAGTCATTATCTTCACTTCTCCAGCCCCGGAGTCAGCTGGGAGTTTCAGTCAGGGCAGCTGACCCAAGCTGACTCACAGGTATATCTCATAACACTGACATCAAGCTCATTATAAAAGGAGGGAGTTCATTAAGGGTAGAGCTTCTCCTCTTGGGGCTCTTCTCTCTTGGTCTTCTGCTCCTGCTGGTGACCCTAAGGATGAGGCTGAATATAAGTTTGTATACTTTATATCACCACCTATGTTGGTGATTGTATCGGTTTTGTTATTTCATTAAATCTGTTTCTATTTCAACCAACAGGGCTTCTACCTTTTTTTCCCCATTTCCCATTCTCAGCTAGGTAGAAAAACTGTTGCAATTTAGCCCCAGGTACAGCTTAAACATAGACAATGGACTAATCCAAAAGCAAAATAGCTTATCCATTGTTCCTTCGTAACTGCCTATAAATTAAAGGCTTAGCTGAGCCCTTTTACCTCTGCCTTGCATTGGGTGCTCATATTCAGATGACTACGAAACATCCCAAGATATTTTGTTGAACAGAGTCTGTGGGGATGCTTGTGTAACCCGTGCTTGGAAAAAAATATGCAGATAACAATGCCTGCTAACCTGGGAATGTCAGTGTATGAACAGAATATCCAAAACTGACTGAGGGTGTGTTTGCCCAAAGCAGGTTACACTGAAGAGCAAGATGACCATCAGTCAGGTGAAAAAGTAACCAGGGAATCATCAAGAAATTTTTGAAACAAAAAAAGTCAGTTTGAAAAGGAGCTATAAAAGAAGCCTAAAAGTTTTTAACAGTGGAAAGAAACCTTGCAGTGGCAACAACAGTAGTCAAGCCGTGGTACTGCCAGAAGTGGTTCCATTACCATTTCAACCTGTCTAGGCCAGAAAGGGCTTCCTCCTTGTTGAGAAACAACAGCAACATTCCAGCCAGTTGACCAACAATACAGGTGAGAAAATAAGGAACCCACACTGGGGGTGTGCATATGTAAATTTGTGGGGTGCTTTCTGGCTGGCATGTGCATTAGTGGATAGTAGGGAGCAGCTCTGTACAGAAAAACATGGAGCATTCACATGTGCAAGAGGATGTGATGTTCTTTCTTTGTGTGAAAAGTCCAGTCACTTGCCCTTTTTATTATTAATTTTCCCTGCAGTGTGTCAGCTGTCAAGTATTTAAAGATACAAGTTTGTATACATTCTAGGAAAACAAAACCAAACAGAAAATTGACAGTAGAAAATATGACAGTGTATTTTTTTTTTTATTCAAATAGTAAACTTCTAAAAGATTCTGAAATAGACTACCACTTGTCAAGAAAGCACTATTAAGTGTGACTGTAGCTGCATCCCAAATCACAGTATATTGAATCCTCCTCTTCAATATGTGAACTCTGTTTGCTAACTCTGTTTTTAATGATTTCTTTTGTTCTTCCTTGTGTGCCTGGACAACATTCTTCTAGTGACTTCTCATTCCTTTCTCACAAAACAGCTGCAAACACAGATGTTCTGCAAAGCCTCCCATCTGTAGGGATCTGTGGACAGATTCTCAACTGCTGTAAATTGCCTGAGTACCACTTAAGTGTATAAGACTTGGCTGATTCACACCATCTGGCCCTTTGAACCACTCTGTGTTTATTTACATAATTCAACATATTGTTTCAGGCTCATGCTGTTTAACTGTAAGATTTTCTGACCAGAGGCTCTCATAACAGCATACTGTACAGTCTCAAACTTAAAGATCTATATAAATAATGATTGTGATTGTCCATTTTCTTTTACCACTTCCTAAGCCTACCCACAAAGAGCAGAGCTTTCTGTAGCTGAAGTTAGGTAGGACAGACTTTGGGCAAGTTCTTGGAAAAACTAATAGCACAGGCTTTCTCAGCCTTGGTGCCTAACTTAGTCTCTATAGACAACAGAGTCAATATGGTAAGACCAACATTTGTCATATTCAACTTGGCTAGATCACTTTTTCACTGAATTCTGTCACTTTCAGTATCTCTACTTTTTCTAAAGGGCTTCAGAAAGACTTTACTACCCAGTACAAAATTAAAGAATGTAGCCTATCACCATTAGCTGATAGAGTGAACAGCCCTCACCCCAGGTCTAGAGATGAGCAACCTATTCCTTCTGCCATTTTATACCAGGTGAACAAAAGGAAAAAGTATCAAGAAAAGTTGTATTATAGGTTCATACTTGGCTTATAGTTTCTTAGCCTTCTTAAACAGGGATGAAACAGCACTATTAAGCTACGCAAAGAGGAAAAAATAAAATCTGTGACATCTCTTTTTTTTACTGCAGAAAATTCCTGTGTTGTTTATCCCTTATCTGTTCTAGGAGAAATGAGAGTACTGAATGTGTATGCCACTGTCTTATTATTCTCTTTTACATGGTAACAAAAAACACCCCACCCCACCTTCTCCCCTTGTCATAGCACTCTGTAGGCGATTGTCTGAGTGAGACCAGGAGCAGGAAATATGACTGGAGGAAACCTCGTGCTCCTTATACTTGCTTCATACTATGTGCTCAGGAGCATTCCTGGGAGGCAGACAGACAAACACCAAACTGTTCTCCACATAAGGGATTAAAACCCACAGTTCCCTCAGTTTTCTAATCATTGAGCTGAAGCAGTATTTTGTTTGCCTTTTAGATATGTACATAGAGTTGCAACTCAGCTGTTACTATGCCTATTCTGCTCAGAACAGTGCTTTGCTATCTTACAGTTTCTTCACAGACTTCACATTTGTTCCTTCCTAACAGAAATACTTGCCCTTTTTTTTTTTTTTTCCTGAATTTAACTTATGAAGAGTCAGGGTTTTTTTATTTTGTTTCTGTTGGTTAAAAGCTATTTTCTGTATGGCTTTGTTTTGCCAATTACTATGCCGAGCACAAAGGACGCAGCCAGCAGCCGAACAAACCAGTAATTAGTTTCTAATGCATACAAAAAAGTCAGTATATGGGTGATTGCTGGGGGTACAAACAAGTCAAACAGATCACACATAATAGACATCAACCCCAGTGACCCCAGGAAGGACACAGCATGACCAATAATAGGTGGAATAAACAAAGAAACAAAATCTCCATAGAAGAGATGGGAGACAACCAAGTCAATAGGCTGATCATATAAGATAAAAGTAGCCACATACTGTTCCCCCACAAAGCCTGCATTCACAAGCACCAAACCTGACTGGAGCCCAGTTGCAGGGAAAGGCAGGAGGTCCTTCCCAACAGGAAACTCTACAAAGTTAATCCACCTCACAAACAAACACTCTACCCTTCCTGCAAGTGGTCCCAGCTTTTATCCCCAAAACAGAACACCTGGCACTCATTTATCCAGTGTGGGGCACCTGGGGCTTGTTTACCCAAGGGCTTTCCCTACAAGGTCAGCCGCACCGTGGAGGAAAGCCAAAAGGCAAACTCATCGCCTCCTTTTGAAGGACCATGGGAACCACCCATATGTCAACCTTAATTCAGGGCTCGGGGTTCAGACCCCAGCACTTCAGACTTCCCATGAGGTATCCTGAACCCAGAATTCCTGAATTCTTTTCTCTTTAATGTCTGTGACAACATAAGATGTCATAACAGAAGTCATTTCACATTACACAATGTCAATCAGACTGATAAGACATAGTCATTTCTGCTCAATCTATTTTCCTAGGAGTTTTAAAAGTACCTTTCATATCTAAGGCATAGAAGAAATACAGAACATCTAGATATTAATATGATACTAAGAGAAATAAGAACTGTATAAAGTAAGAATTCTACTGTTTCCCATCTAAATATTTTACAGAAATCAAATTTATTCTTTTAATATTATGTACGGTATTGTAGTACTATTTATAATACTTCAGTATTTGATATCTACAGGGTTATGGTATTTAGAACTAAAGCTGTGATTTTTTCCAGTAATACATATTAATATGTACATAAGTGCTTTATATATTTATTTTCAGGTAATGGAAATATAAGAAAAATCAGGGAGACACAAATGATTTATAAATGAATTTAGAAGAAAAATGAAATAAATTTCAAAATAAAGTTTTCCTGAACTTTTAAAAGTTTGGATATTGCATAAATTATGATAAAATTTTCCATAATTTTTCAAAAAAAACCCCTCTGCAAATCACCAGAGATCAAAATGGTGATTTGGGCAGGGAGTTGGTGTTTGGTGATTTTGTTTCTTTGGTCTTGGGGTGGGGGTTTTTTTGTTAGGGTAATGAATTCTTTTAATCCAAGTTTGGCAAATGTAGGAGATATTAATTAAATATTTGGTTTAGTTTGGTTGCATTTTTTTACAACAGTTGTTTTGGCCAAAATATTTTTTCTGTCAGCCCAGAACTCATTATTAACACCATGAATCGTAGCACTATAAGAATGTATACATTTAACATATAAGTTTTATAGATTTCAAGAGAAATTGCTTCACATGGTTTTAGTGTGTAAACTTCAGCAGGACTTGAATATAGCGAGGAAGGAAAGTTTCTTTCCCAGGAGAATTAATTCAAGTGAAATTAAATTATTCTACGTTATTTTCTTTGTAAATGAGGCAGCTAAAGGGTAGTATTAGACAATTGCATATTCCAGAAAATGGGAACAAAAATCTTCTTCCATCTTTATGTAATTAATGTTCTACACAGCACATGGCAATTGTATCTCATTGCTTAAGCTTTTTTCATGTGCCACAATTTTTTAAAAAGCCATTTGTTGAACATAAATTATGTACAACAACCTGCAATTCTGTGTTTCCCTGTTGCATCCATTATTAATTTTGGATGTAAACAAGGAATACTAGAGAGAATACTACTCAAAAGGACACAAATTCTAGATGTGTTGTTATTCTTTTTTAGCCCACCTATGGAATGCACCAGGTATATAAAAGTCCTGCTACACACATTTATCTTCCTTCTGATTTTGTATATATAGGGAAGTAAGAACATAGAAATTATATTGCCATGGGTTTTGAGTCTTAAGGTAAAACCTTGCTTGGTTAAAATCCTTTGGAGCCATGATTTCAATGGTTTAGTTGTGCCACTAAGTTTTTTTTATTGTCCTATAATGGCACAGCTCTTCATAATGGGTGGCATAGAAAGACTTCTAGCAATAACTTGGTGTGAAGTGGAAGAAAGCGATAATGGCATTCACCTATGGGCTGCAGCGACCACTGCTCTGTGTGTGGGTGCACCTCTGCAGACTGCTGCAGAGGATATTCAGAGCAGGAATCCTTCACATCACTGTCCTGTTTTTGACATCCTGACATTCATCATCCATTTCAACATTTTTTTGTTGTGATAATTCTTCTAGTTTTTTTTGTACAGTATTCTAATGTTGTCAAACAGACAACAGACTTTAGGGCTGTGGGATTATTCCTTGATCCTATGAACTTTTTCCTTAATGAGACACAATGTAAATGTTTAAAAAATGGTAGCTGCCTATATAGCTCCTTCCAGATAGTCAGCTCAAGGCCAAATTGCTGCTGCTCTTCCTCCTGGAGTAGAGGAATTAGGATGCCGGTCCTGTGGAGCTCAGAAATACCAGTGCAGAGTGGGGAGCACAGCATACAATTTGCTGCTCAAAATCCCATACCTGCCATTCTCACGGTTAGTTGAGAGGAAAGAGGGAAGTCCTGAAGTCTCTTCCAGTTCCAAGGTCAGGCTACTACAAAACAAACTGGTAATACAAATACAAAGTATATGTCCACTTTAGCATTTTTACTTGAATCTGGAGCACACTAGAGCAAATATCCTGGCTGCCCCCATTTCCTGGGGTTTGTTTCTTATTGCATGGAGGACTCAGAGCAGATAAAAAGGATTTCATTTGGGTAAAGCAAGCCAGAAGGTGCACTCCCAAATTACATCTAAAGCACTCCAGCTGCTGAGGACAGTCAGTGCATGGGACCAGACTGGAGACAGTTCAAAGCAAAGTATCCTGAAACACATACAGCATGGACTTAAGGTCCTCGGCACCATCTGGTAATTTCTGCAGATATCTTCCCAATACTTCCTAATGAAGAGAGGAACAATGAGAGATCATCTGGACCTACCCTGTAGCTCAATAGAAAGACTTGTTTTCTTTTGCCCTCTGATTTACTTTATTATTCAGCATTATGCAATACAGCTGAGGAAATGTTGCCAGGCTTTTGTATATATTCTTTCTAGATTTCTCTTTTTTTTTGACACAAGGAAAGGGAAGATAATATTTAAGTGAAAAGCCTGGCTGCAATGCAGGATGTCCAGATTCTATTCATAGATCTGTAAAACTTTTTGGGTGAATAACTAACTTGTTTGACAGCAGTAAAGTATATATATATATAAAAGGGATTATAATACTTGTCTACCCTTTGAGGATTCTGGGCAGATGAATAAATGAATGTTGAAATGGCTTTAATGAGAGACATAGTAAGCCCACACAAAATCAAAATTTAAATTTTATATTTATTTCTTTTTGTGTGTATTTAGGCAAACTTGAATAGGGAAATTTCTATCTGCAGAACTGTTAGAAGAAACCAGATACTTCAGATGACAAGAATTTCAAAGAGAAGAACACTTCTGTCAGATTATTAGGTAGAGAGAATAGTTAGAACTTCAAAAAATAAGGGATGCTCTGGAATTTATTAATATAGAATGAACTTTTTAAAAAGGAAATGGTGAATACTGCTTAGATATTTCACATAACAGTTGTCTCTACTTTCAGGAACAGAACTTGGGTTCTAAAATTGCATAGCATGGAAGTGTCGACTTCTGTCTTACCTAAGTACTGGAATTGTGCGGGATTTCTGTGCACAGCTTCTATTGTATTTTAACAGTTGTGATGACTGGGACTATTCCAACATGAGGAGCCAAACACTTCCCAGCCATGTGACATGTGAGAGGTCTCATTATGGAAAAGTGCAAGCAGTAGGCCATGCTCTCCAGTTATGTTGGTGAGACAGAAAGCAGAACTGTTGAAGAAGCTGGTTAGCAGGGTTTGCATGATGCTGTTAGAGGTTCTACGCTTTGCAGTGCTCAGAGCTTGGCTGAAGGGGATAGCTGACTGAGGCAGATGTACCCGTACACAATTGCTGTGCGGGGCTGTGATCCTGCTGTGGCCCATGCTCTCGAAAGCTAGGCACAGTAGTGCCCAAAAACTGCATGTCAAAGATTTCATGAGACCTAGCCCCCGGACACTTAAGTAAATGTATCTTCATGAAAACAAAACCACACACACACTTTTCCAGCAGTATTTAAAAGGAAAGCTATCACTGATGCAACTAGGTGAAATTCAGCATCCTAAAAGGTGTTCAGTTTTGTATTTTGCTTTTAGTAAAGTCCATACAAATCCAACCATCATTTTGGTCCTAGTGGACCTTGAAAATTCCACCCAGAAACTATCCCAATCAGCATATAACAAATTTTAATAAAGCTGAACGGCAGATCTTAGCTGATATAAAGAAGTATAATTCTTGTCTTTACTAATAATTTTTAATTTGTGTCACAAAGCTATCTCCTGATTGCCAGTTCTGTTTTACAAATAGGTGTAGTGTTGTGACCTGCTGCTATCTGACACACTGTGGCAATCTAGTGTTTTTGCTGAATTTTACATGCAATCAAATCAATAAGCTGAAAATGTAGACTCCTGGAAGACTAGTATTTTATTCTGATAGAATCATAGAATCATAGAATAATTATGGTTGTAAGGGACCTCCAGGATCATCAAGTCCAACCTTTATCCCATCATATTCCTAACCACTACACCATTAGACCATGCCCTCAAGTGCCTCATCAACCCGTTTTTTGAACACCCCCAGGGACGGCGACTCCACCACCTCCCTGGGCAGCCTATTCCAGTGCCTAACCAACCTCTCAGTAAAGAACTTCTTCCTAATATCCAACCTAAACTTCCCCTGACGTAACTTGAGGCCATTTCCTCTCATCCTATCATTAGCAATTTGGGAGAAGAGACCAACACCAGCCTCACTACAACCTCCTTTTAGGTAGTTGTAGAGAGCAATGAGGTCTCCTCTCAGTCTCCTCCAGACTAAACAACCCCAGTTCCCTCAGCTGCTCTTCATAAGGCCTGTTTTCCAGACCTCTCACCAGCCTCGTTGCCCTTCTCTGGACTCGCTCCAGCACCTCAATGTCCTTCCCATACTGCGGTGCCCAGAACTGGACACAGTACTCAAGGTGCGGTCTCACGAGTGCCGAGTACAGGGGCATGATCACCTCCCTGCTCCTGCTGGTCACACCATTTCTGATACAAGCCAGGATGCCACTGGCCTTCTTGGCCACCTGGGTACACTGCTGGCTCGTGTTCAGTCAGCTGTCAACCAACACCCCCAGGTCCTTTTCCGCCAGGCTGCTTTCCAGCCACTCTTCCCCAAGCCTGTAGCGCTGCATGGGGTTGTTGTGGACAAAGTGCATGACCCGGCACTTACCCTTGTTAAACCTCATACAATTAGCCTCAGTCCATCACTCCAGCCTGTCCAAATCCCACTGCAGAGCCTCCCTACCCTCAGGCAGATCAACACTCCCACTTAATTTCGTGTCATCTGCAAATTTATTGAGGATGCATACGATCCCCTCATCCAGGTCATCAATAAAGACATTAAACAAGACTGGCCCCAAGACCAAGCCCTGAGGGACACCACTTGAGACCAGTCTCCATCTGGATTTAACTCCATTCACCAGAACTCTCTGGGCTCAGCCATGCAGCCAGTTTTTAACCCAGCGAAGAGTCCACCTGTCTAGGCCATGAGCCACCAGCTTCTGCAGCAGAATGCTGTGGGAAACAGTGTCAAATGCCTTACTGAAGTCCAGGTAGACAACATCCACCGCTTTTCCCTCATCCGCTAGGTGGGTCACCTGATCATAGAAGGAGATCAGGTTGGCTAAACAGGACTTGCCCTTTGTGAACCCATGCTGGGTGGACCTGATCCCCCTGTTGTCCTGCACTTGCCACGTGATCTCCCCCAAGATGAACCGTTCCATAATATTCCCCGGCACCGAGGTCAGGCTGACAGGCCTGTAGTGCCCTGGATCCTCCTTCCTGCCCTTCTTGTAGATGGACGTCATATTGGCAAGTTTCCAGTCATCCAGGACCTCACCTGATAACCAGGACTGCTGATAGATGATGGAGAGCGGCTTGGCAAGTTCCTCCGCCAGCTCCCTCAGCACTCTCAGATGGATCTCATCCGGCCCCGTAGACTTGTGGGTGCCTAATTGACTCAGCAGGTCCTTCACTACTATTTCCTGGATTACGAGGGGTTTATTCTGATCTCCATCCCAATCTTCCAGCTCAGGGAACTGAATACCATGAGGATAACTGGTCTGGCCGTTAAAGACTGAGGCAAAGAAGGCATTAAGTACCTCAGCCTTTTCCTCATCTTTGGTAACAATGTTCCCCCTTGCATCCAATAAGGGATGGAGATTCTCCCTGCATCTTTTTTTATTGTTAATATATTTGTAAAAACTCTTCTTTTGTGGCAGTGTCCAGGCTGAGTTCCAGCTGTGCTTTTGCCTCCCTAATATTCTTCCTACACAGCCTAACTAAATCCTTATACTCTTCCTGAGTAGCCTGCCCCTTCTTCCAGAGGTGGTAGACTCTTCTTTCTCCTAAGTCCCAGCAGAAGCTCCCTGTTCAGCCAGGCCAGTCGCTTTCCCTGCCAGTTTGTCTTATGACAGATGGGGACAGCCTGCTCCTGCATCTCTAACAGTTTCTCCTTGAAAAGAGTCCATCCTTCCTGAATCCCTTTGTCCTCTAGAACTGTTCCCCAAGGGACTTTCTCAACCTGTGTTCTAAACAGGTTGAAGTCTGCCCTTCGGACGTCCATGATGATGGTTTTGCTGCCCCCCCTCCTAACTTGGCTAAGGATCGAGAACTGAATCATTTCATGATCGCTCAGCCCAAGACCGCCTCTGACAACCACATCCCCTACCAGTCCTTCCCTGTTCGTGAACAACAGGTCTATATAACTGTCATATATTTTAAGTGGCAGTCTTCACAGGACCGCAACTAAAATATGCCTTTGATTTAAAAAGTTTGAAGACTTACTTTCCTTACAACATGAATTATGTTGTGCTGTGCTCTGTTGTGGCTTGTCAGAATTAGATATCTTTATTACCTTGGAAAAACCGGTAAATTCTTACAATAAAATCCAGCTGTGTTTGAGTACTAAAAATCAGTAGATATGGAAACTACGGGTCACCATCCTGCCTGCGTATGGATTTTGGCTGCCTCATTTTCTTTGAACAGCAAAGAAGTAATCTGTTTTACAGCAAAAACTATTTCAATGCCAACATTTTTTTTATGAAGTTAAAGTAATAGCTAGCAAAGGAAAGTTGTGTTCGTTTAAACCTTAAAGCAATACTTGACTCATGAAACTGTGTAAAGCGTGTTAAAATGGAGGATGAACTGCAGTTGCTTTTCAGTCTGTCTTACAAAATAATAGTTTTTAAATTGCCCCAAGTATTATGATCAGAAATATCCCCTTCATTCACTTCCACGGTGAGAATGTATTGATCATGGTTTCATGAAAATAAAAAAGAGCCTAAATGTTTAATAAGATCCAAAGGATTTGGTTTTTAATTGTTTAATCATGTGAAAGTAATGTGAAGTAAGAAGAGAATTCAGGTCTTGCTCTTTCTTTATGTCATGCTGTTATTGAAAAAGAATGGATAGCTTGTATTTTGTTGGAGGAGCCTTGTATTTTATTGGAGACTTATACTAGATGCATTATCAAAATTAAGAAGTTAGATGTGCCAGACACTTAATATAATTATTTAATATTTCTTAATATAATTATTTAATATTTAATCTTGTTGTGTAATACTGTTAAACTATTTAAGGCTTAAATTTCATCAGATCTTTAACAGGATTATATTAGTATTGCTTGGGAGATTAGTAAGGAGTCCTTCCCCACCATTTTCATCCCCAGAAAAAATGTTAGAAGTGTTAATGATTCACTAGGTATCACTCTTATCTCTATGAAACTACTGATAGAAGACTATTCCAGCAGGACAGGAGACAAGATTTCCTGCTGGAAATGCCATCTCTCACCTGGGATAGCCATAGTTACTTGTCATCAGTAAGAAGTCCACACCCTTTTCAATTGAGCAGGAACATAGCAACTGAGCATAGCAAATTGCAAGTTGTCATAATTGCATTCTTTCTGGTTTAAGTATTTCTCTGGATTTTAAATCAAATATTATTCACATTTTTTTTCTAAAACCCGTATTGGCTTATACAGTCAGCTGCATTATTCCTTACCCAAAGACACTCATTTTCAATGGTGAAAAGCTTATATTGAGAGAGACTGCACCTCATTTAATAAAGCATATGTTACCTTAATAAAGATATGCTACCTTTTGAAAATGAAAGATGGTATGTAATACATGTTGTATAGGAGACTGCAAGCACAACGCACATATGCCTCAGAATCATGGTTGGATTTGTGAAATTGTGATGGGGTACATTTTTCCTCTCAGCAAGTAGTTCAGAAACCTGTAGCAAAATTAAACAGGCTGTAATTGTTCATTTATGAGCCTCCTCCCCTCTACACACACAAGTAAGAAAATGTTTCAATATCTGCAAAACTCCTATAGGAGGAGATGGTCTTGATTTAACTAGTAGGTCTATTTCAAGGGACTTTGTTCACCACTGGGGATACTCAGCTTAGCCTTCCACCTTTCAGAAAAAAATTTACTTGTTCTCACTCTTTTCTGCCAGCACTGTTCCTCTTTGCATGGATTCACAGAGAATATTTCTCTACCTTAGTTTTCAGAACCAATACAAGGAAGGTAAGGCAATGTGTGCTCCAGCCTGTTCTCCAATAAACTTCTGAATATAAGAAGGATTTGAAAACGAAAGATTTTTCCCTGTAATTTTCATGAAAAGAAAACTCTGGTCCATTTGTCTCTCTGTATATATATATTTTAAGCAAGATAAAGACAGGTTGGGTTAGACATTAAGGTTGTCTAGTCTATTGTTCATGATACTTCAGACAGAATATCTAGCTTTATTTTTGTCCATTTTTAAAATTGAGTCATACATTGAATGATTTTTGGACTGAGATAAGATTTCTATTAGGTTTTTACAGTTTTAGCTTATTTTTTTTTTCTAATCATGGATCATGTTGCATTCCTGTGATAAGAAAAAGATTTGTGGAAGAAAGCAATCTACATAATGATCAAGGTAAGATGTTATTACAGGAAACCAGATTGTTATTTGTAGAAGTCTTTAAATAACATGGCTGCATTATTGATTCTATTGAGATAGTATCCACAGAACCATACAAAGATTTATGTTTCTGTCTCCTGTTTGCTGCAAAAGCTTGGTAAGACATAAATCTTCTCCTCAAATGCTTAAATTCTATAAACAACTTAGAGAAAGGGACAGACAGGTAAACTTTCAGAATGATGATGACTACATGTCAATTCAATTCTGGCTTCACTTATTTATTCTTTTAGGACATGCCTACAAGTCAACAAAAAAATTTAAAGACAGAGTTATTTTGCTCTGTAAATCTGAATGTTATCATGGAGCTATCCTATTCATCCTTTTCCTTTCTTATTTTTTAATGTCAGTCCACTGTTCTTACCACCATAACTTCTTCCTGATGTTCAAAATTTTCTTTAGAAACAAGTATTTCTGCAACAACCCAGGAAAAATTACAGCACTTTTTCTATATCCTCTGGTTAGACTGGATATAGGAAAAAGCCTTTATATTTTAGTCTTGTAAGAACTGGTTGAAGAGGATCTCCATAGGAAGATAAGCTATATCCCAGTAGATGAGCAGGAAGGAAGAGGCAGGAGAGCTCTACTGCTATGTCACTCTGAAAACTCAAAACCTTGTATTTGGGAATATTCAATGTTGTATATGCTAAGGAATCAAGTTCTGCTAGAGGATGGGCTTCATCTTACAGAGGACCTGATGAGCCTAGCCTAGTTTGAGGTGAATCACGTCAGTTTGATCGCCTTCAGAGATCCACTTCCATAACAAAGTTGAGAATGTCATTATGAAAGTTTTGCTCAGCTACATCAATTACTATAGCTGTTCATTTAATTAGGTCATCAGTAAGTTCTAAGCTAAATATCTTTGTACAATCAGCGTTGCAGACTGGCTAGGTACACGTTTCTGAAACATGGAATGTGAAGAAGTCTAAATTTGTTTAAAGAACTTTGAATTTTTGAAAGTCGATTTCAAATTTAGTGTAAAAGATCTTTTAAAATAGCTCAGTTAGTTTGATAATTTTCTGTAAGATTCTGGAATCAGCAAAAACGGCAGCAATGACAATTTCCATGTACCCAGTTGCTTCCTTCTTCATACTGAACATTTGCAACTTAAGAGAGGGATTCTTATGTATTTAGTCATTATTTTGATCCTAGGAAGCAAACTATATATTAATACTACCCAGAAGTCCAAAGTTGTCTGTTGTAAAGGATGTTTAAAATCTGATAACCTGTATTAAGCAGTTGTAACATACCATTTAATTTCAGTGGATGCTTTTGTAGACCTAAGAAGTAATAGTTTCAAAAATGATTGAGCAGCTAATTTAAGACACCTCACAATAATCTTCAGAAAATGCTGAACACTCAAATTCATAAAAGTAGGCCTTTTTTTTAGAGTAGTCTGTAATCATAGCTTTGAAATCTTGCCTAGAGCCTTTTATTGAGAACCTTATCCTCCTATCAATACTTCTGTACATCTTTAAATTAAACATGAATAATTTAATAACTTTGAAATAAACACAGTACACATATTTTACTTTCTCTAGTAAAACTTTTCTGTTTCAGCAAGCTATTTAGATTTTTGTGTACTTAAATGAAGCAAAATTTTTAGCAATTGGTACAGACATCTAGTTCAGTGTCTGCCTGTAATAAAACCTTTGAATAGTCATGGCTTGGTGACAAGACAGACCATCACTTAGAGAACAGGTGTGTTCATTTTTCTATGCAACTCATTAAAATTTCTTAAATCCATGCTGTAGGTTCTGATAGAAAATTGGAATAAATATAATGCTATGAAGACATAAATGAGAAATTAGACTATAGAACTTTTAGAAAGCTAAAGAAGAAAGGCTTAAGGCAAATGCCTTCTGCATTTCATCACTGATAGCAACTATGATGTTTGTATCTTTAAAGTATGAGCACAAGGACATTCCTCAGCAGAGCAGGACATGGAGCATTTCATCAAAATCTAATCAGTGGTATTACATTCTGTGTCTGGCAGGAATGTCTTTGAGCTGCTGAGATCCTGTCAGATTTGGCTGCTGAAACTAAGTAATGTGGTTTTAAGATCTAATGTTTTCCTGCTTGAGTGTATCCTGAGAACTCTGGTATTCTCAGTGTAATGGGAAAAAATCAGCACCCATCCAAATCAAAGGAAAAGTCCTTCCTTGCTGCAGTAGAGTAGCATCAGCGCATTATCTACTATTGAATAACTTTAGGTATTTGACATAGGAGGCTGCTGTCCTCTAGAATCAGTGGAGACAGGCACATCAAAGTTAGGCATTTGCCCTCTCAAAAGACCCTCCTTTAACAGCTGGAGAGAGAGAGGGAGAGACTTAAATCAGCAGGGAGCTGGACGGCAGTTACTGATTCTGGCAATGCGAGCACCCACATGCTAAATGTCCTTCAGTGGTTTAACTACTTCAGAACTCAATCACAATTTTAGCTATTGGAATACCAATAAACAAATGTTGCCTACAAAAGGAGTGGTTTGATGAGTTTAGCCCCTTGATATGCTCATAGATAATGCTTTCAGATTAACTTCTTTTTTTTTCAGATTAGTAACATGTAAAATTATTGATAAATACATCTGCAAATCTCTTACACTGCTCATTTATTGTACTTATTTACAATTGAGGGTGTGTTGGTTGCTTAGAGAATGTCTATAGCATAGTTTTTCTTCAATACTTGGATAACTGTGCAAACAGTGTCTTAGTTCGCTATTCATATGTGCTAAACACTTTTGTTCACATAGGTGTCATTGCTATGATTTGAACTTCACTTTCATTGAATGTTTGTGAGAGAAAGTTCACTGACAGAAAAAAAACAACAAACAGTCTAATATAACCAGCGTATTCATTAAAAATGTCATTTGAATACTGCCAGAAACATTTTCACTCTTTGCCTATCTTGACTGAGGATTCAATAGTGTTTATCCTTATGAAAATATGCAGTTTTCTAAGGACTTGCGGACTACTTAAACTACTTTATTGTGCAGTTTCTGTTCTGATAAAACCCTTATGCTGTGACTCATCAATGTATCAACCAACTGACACAATATGATCCTATATACTGATGCTTGTTTTCTATCACAGAGAATAGTATATTATATAGCTTTTCATGGCAGTAAACCTTTAATAGTTGAACCTGTTCTTTTACCTTTCTTTATTTGCAATGTAGAACACAGTTTACATTTAATAGAATAATAGGTATTGGGTTTTTTGTTCTCAGAATCACTAGCTCTGCCAAGAATCTCTTGTTGCTATTTTAAATCAGAGTGTTGTCATCCTTTCTGCTATGCATAAAATGCAGTTCTGGTTTCTCAATAACACAGTGGAGAATAAAGTATGTCACTGAGACGTGTGGTTGCTAGAAATTTAAAATATTTTTCATGTATATTTTCATGAAAAAGTTGATTAAAAATATAAATACTGTTGCATGTCCTTAACTTCAATTTTGCAAGTACAGTGGAACCCCAGATAACTGGCATGTCAAGAGCAATTTCCTTCAGCATATCCTGGAACTCAATAATTTAATCAAGTTGGTTAGCAATAATCTAAATTACTGCCACCTTTGCTCCTACTGCTGGTGTGACTAACAAAATAGTTTTTGTCTCAAATAAAACTAGTTAAGTTTCTGGTTTTGCTTTATCTTATGCTAAAATACTGTGAAAAAAAATCAGTAACATATGCGAGCAACATGTAATTACACTCAAGTACTGCATTGCAATAAAACAAGCTCATAGTAATGTAATTTGGGTAAGGAGACAGGATTCTCTTTTCAAGAGACAAGCTCACATTAGTAATGTTTGCATCACTAGAATAATATTCTGCAGATAAGTTTCACCGAGTATTGAAAGCCTAATTGTTGCATAAATAGGTGACTTAAATTTTTCTTTTTTGTTCCTGAGTTTTTGCTTTCTCAGATTAGTTAGCTATCTTCCTAAGAGGCTGGGCTGTATGTGAGCTCAAAAATTTGGCCAAGGACTATGAAAGAGCAGACCAGATTTTTGAGACTGGACTTGGAACAGAAGGCTGAATTTTCTGATGGAAAATTTGTAATTCTATATTTTTGAGTGGGATAATTGTAATGCATATGTGTGTAATAGGGGTGGATTTAGTCATGGTATACTGTGGAAAAAAAAATATGGTATTTTAGAGAAAAGGCTGAGATTTTAGAAGAAGAAGAAAATCAGGATTTTGGTAAAGTTATAAAATATATGCAAACCCAATCATGATCTTTAATTAGGTATTGTATACCATGCTGATAAAGTAAAAATGATGATGATGTTTGTAAGGCAAGAGCTATGAACAAAACACCTCAGAAACATCACAGAATAAAGGTTCCCCAATCAAAGTGATTGCTTTTGGTAGGAATATTGTTATTGAAAAAACCCACAAAACTACAGCTGTTGGATCTTTTCTTCCTTCTTATTGTATTAGATGTAAATAACACTTCACTCACCTGTCTTCAGACTCTACCTTTCATTACAACTATTTTTCATTATTTTTCATTATCATTTTGACGTCCTAAATTCTAATTTTTATTATTTTCCCCAAATAAATAAATATATTGTAATCATTTCAGTGCAGTAAAATGGTGAAATATTTTAAATTCTCAAGGATGCTCTGTGTTTGAACAACTCATAGCTTGTGAAAAGGTGACTGAAGAGTAAACAAAGGAGGTAAGCTTCCTATTTAATGTTTTGATTTCAAATTCCGAAGAAGTGTTATCATTTAGCTATGCTACCTTTTACTTATTTAGCTATGTTATTGTGTACTGTCTTCATAGCACAGTCTATTATAAATTTTACTAGGATTTAGTGAACTTTATTGTTTCTGCCATGAGTGAAATCTTATTATTTGTTTTCATTGAAAGTTAGGAAAAAAAAGCTGTAATAGTAATAGTTTGTAAGAACCTTTTGGATAATCATGATGGCATTTACACTGGTATTCTTGACAAAAACTACTTTGATTTCCAAATCTATATTTCAGTTTGTCAAACAGACACAAAAATCATATTGGCTCAGGTCAACTCAACATTAAATTTCATTTTTTGTACTGTGATTTATTGCCTGAAAGCAACTGTATGCAGTTGGGAAACACTATACTGCTGAGTTGACTCCAAACAATGTATAAATATCTATTTGCTTTTACACTGTTCTCACACTGTCTACTTCAAAGGCTGCTTAAGAGACTGAAATGTTCTCATTGCATTTAATGGAGCCTGGATCAGGGCTCACCTTAAGGAAATTGGAACTGCTGACACCAGCATGTTACACAACTAATTTGCAGTCCTGAGTATTCCAATAAACTTGTGCTTTTGGATTTTATTAATTTAACTTGATGAGAAAATAAAACCCAAGAAAAACCTTTGGGGAAAAGATTGATTTTTAAAAGCCTTTGAGAACAAAGGTAAGAATAATTTTACTTCAAATAGTGTATTTAGTATCTTTTAGCAAACCAATGTGATAAGTTAAACCTAAATACTTTGTGAAGTCAGGTATATTTATCAATATAATGACTGTCTATAATGGGCTTTAAGGTCTTACCACTTGTTGCTACGTTCTCTGAGAGAAGGCCTTCAAGAAGAGTTTCTTCTTGATGAAGAGATGTAGTACGATGAATTTAGCAAGTAAATTATTGTTGACATTTTGATTTTTCAAAGTCTGACCTTAAATGTCACTGCACTTCTGGAGGATCGCTAAGTTGAATCTCTACAGAAAACACTTTTCTCTTTCTTTTAATTCCAATTCCAATGGTTCTGACCAGATAGAAATAAAAGTTTAGATGTAATTTCATTCACACTGAATTTTTAGAATTTTCTCTTTTAAATCTCCTACAATGAGACCCTCATTCAAGGGACATACATATGCTCATAATCTTTTGTGGGCAATTCCACTGAGGTCAGTTAGACTACTTGTATATTTAAATTAAATGAAAGTATGTACAAGATCATGTATTAGAGATGATTTTCACTGAAGTCATTCACAGAAGTTTTGATAGACTAATCAATGCTAACTGAAGACTAAGGAAATAATGATCCATCTGGGTATCCACAAAAACAGCTGAAGTAAAGATCAAGAGCTACTTTTACTCCTACTGAGAAAGTCTTTAATTCATGGGTCATCCTGCTGGTTTCAGTAAAGCTTTTGCTGGCACGTGATGTGAGCAGAGGAGGCAAGATCCTCAGTGTGTGATTCAAAGCCAGAGGCAATACCTGAATGCTTGCTTTTGCTGAGGAACTTCTCTGGAAATTTCCCTTCAGTGTTATGATTTAGTTATTTTGTCATAATCAAGTGAGACTTATAAGTAAATAGATTTAATTCCTTTTCCTGTAGTTCCAGATCAATTTCTGTAATCCAATAATGCTTTATCAATATTCGCATATCTGTTAGCATGCAGTATCTATCAACAACTTGATATATGACAAGAGACAATTGGGTGTTATCATGAGTTCAGATTTTAAAATCTGTTGCCATTTCACAGGATGCTTGGTTTATGAAAAATAGTTACAGTGCACTCTGATCTCAAGCTGGGCACAAGTATGTAAACTATGAAGCCACGTGTTCTCCTATACAGGATGAAAAAGCAAAGGATAAGCCCTAAAACTTCTGGAATGCAGAAAGAGTAGTAATATCTTCAAATCTAGTGTAATCTTAAAATTTTAGGAATTTCCGATTCCCCATGAGGGTATGTAGTATGCTTTCCTTCTCTTTGTTGTTAAAGAGTTTCATTTATATTTGCTTTTTCCTCTCTTTTCCGTTTCTGATTTCTCTAGCCGTGTTTGGTATGCACATCTGTACTTGTTGACTTGGACACTAGTCAGTGATCAGCTGGTGGCAGCCTGTCCCAAACAGTACTATGCACCACAGTCGCGATCTGTTATTGCTTACTTTTCCAGTTTTGGGCCTCTCTTGAGCAAATCTGAGTGTGAGGTCCTGAGGTCGAGTTAATAGTGGGATTCATGTGGTTGAATTAGAAGGACATTATAGAAAAAAAAGCCAAAACAAAACCAAAACAAGAGCACAAAAGCCCACCACAGTTAACAATGAGCCGATGAGAAGCAAAACTAAAGAAATATTATTGAATCTTTGCCAAACAAAGCATTTCACAAAACTCCCATTAATGGAAGAAAGAAAGAATTGATGCTTTTCTTCACTTTTGCTCCCCTCCTTTTTGTTTGACGAGCAGTTCATGGATGCCTGTAAGCTTTTATTCGTATTTGCTCCCTCACACCACTGTGTTCTATAATATTCTTCTGAGGTTAGAATTAGGACTGGCAAGGGATGGTTTCATCAGAAAATTTCACCCATCTTATTTCACCATTTCTTCTGTCTCACTGGGCTGCCTGTATAACCAATGGTGGGGAAAGAGCTCCTTGAGAGGCTGCCTCAGTGCAGAAACACAGCTGAATGCTCTGAATCTCTCTTTGAAGAAGCCTGTCTATCCATTGGCTATTTTTGAAGGCTGAGAAAATTAGATTGCTTCTCATATAACACACTACTGCCTTATCTAGAATATACAATATGAATAACATATTATTCTATATACAGTATATATTACAATAATCTATTATATATATTCATATTATTCTATAATCAGATCAGGAGAAGTCTCATTTGCAGACATAGACACATGCATCAGAGCTTGACTCTTACCTGGGATAAATAAGCCAAACTTCATAGCAGTTGAAGAGCTACAGTGTAGTATTGTTACAAAGGATTTGGCAAACTAATTTTGCTACTTTCTAGTCACTAATTAACCTGCTAACTTAACTAAATTAGCTGTGTCCAATAAATATTGCAGGGTTCTGAAGTGATTAACAAGGTTTAGACTGTTACACCTTCACATTTGATAGATACCACCTAGTGTTCATTACATCTATCTTCTATTTGGATGGCTACTAAGAGATTTAGAACTTGGTGCTGATTGACAACAGGTAAAAAGAGCTACATGCAGTAAGATATAATTTAAGATCACAAACTATGTGCATTTTGAAAATAATTCTGCCAGATAAGATTAAAAGATTTGACATGAAAATACTATATTTTTGCAAAAAGTCCCTATCTAGTCAACTGTCTTGCAGGTTTGACAGTGTTCTTTAAAAAGAACACAGACATTTCACAAAACCTTTTAGAAAACATTAGAGTTCATGATGTTTGAAGCACAGCTGCTCTACAGACCAACATTTCCCAATATTAACAGGCCAAATGTGGCCTTTATTTCATAAGATTATCCCCACAAATCCATCACCAATTTCATTATGTACTGAGAGCAGTTAGGTCAAGTCACTTTTTTTTTTGGTGGTTGCTTAGGCTATTTTATAAACACCGCCCTGAGTAAAAGCTGGCAAAATCAACAGAAACTGTGATTCAGAGCTGTGATTCTGCAGATTACTGAATCTTCTCACCTTGATGCGTTTGTATTTTTTTACACATCAGAGAAGTGCAGTGAGTGTCTGCAACAGCAACAAAAATATGAAGAATTTACCAGGGTCACACAAAAACTGTTTGATAACTGAGGAGCATAAATAAGAAGCCAGGAAAATTACAGATGATGAGGAAAGAACAAAAAGGTCATTGGAAAGGGGCCTGTGGTTGTTCAGTATGGAATGTGCACATCTTTGTATTTATGTTTAATTACTATATTCTCTATATTTAGCTCAGAGAGTAGAACTGAATTTTGAAAGGCATTTGGATATGGAGAGGAATGCAACTGAAAGCCAGAGCCCTACAGGCTGCAAGCATACAGGACTAGAGCCAATTATGAATAGTTTAAGAGAAGGCATTTGGGCCTCCCCCCCAGCAAAACAGTGATGTACATGCTTAATTGTTAATGCTTTTTACCATGTTCATACCTTCCCGCGATTGTCTCAGATTGGGGTAAGTAAAAGCTTCAGATCATGCATATGTTTAAATGTTTTGCTGGGTCAGAGTCAAAGATGGTGAGTGTTTTAGACCAAATCTAGCACAATACTTCAGCTCCAATGTTTGACTTAGCAATGTGTAGTCCCATTGAAGGCAGATCCACAGACATACTGAATTCCCTGTTTGGCTGGTGCCAGAATGTGGTACTCCTTTGAAGAAAGGGGTAAGAGTGCAAGAGGAAAAGAAGAAAGAATGAGTGCATGGTTTCTGTGGTACTTGGCAATATCTGATTTCTGACACTGTAAGTGTAAGTCCTAAAAAGGAAAGGACAGGAGTCCAGCTCCCAAATGCAACCATTTTGGGAAGCATGTTATATGCAGCTTAGGAGAACTGTCTTCTCACAACCTCAAATTTTAGCTCTGTCCCTCACATCTTCCAGACACTTCTCTTTCGCATTGTTCTCTTAAAAGCCAGGATGATGTTATTTCTATTATGAAGACATGTGCCATGCAGCAGAATAGACTGATCAGTAGAGCAGTTTTGAACATTCACCATTAATTTTTAGCACCTGAATTTTGATGTTCCCAACTTAAGAGTCCTCAGGACTTCCTGACTGGCATAACTGTGCCTCTAAGTTCAAGCTCACTGCACATTTCTTTGCACTTTCTCAAAGACAAAGATCTTTTGTATGCAACAAAATAGCTGCAAGAGTGAAATGACTGTGTATTCATTGCCAAAACAGGCAGCTTTTATTTTTTTGGTGACAGAAAGGAATTGAAGTAATTTCTGCTAAAAATATTTCCATTGCATTTACCATTGACCTGTTAAGTCAGCCTTCTATAAAATGTCTAGACAGACAAACTGTATCTAATATGCTCAGTATCACTCAGCCTAGCATGGGCTGTCTAAATATGTTTATTGAGTACTGAAGTTACTCATATACTGTGTGAAAGATTAGTGTAGAAAGATTTGTAACTGCATCTTGAGATAATAATTAGTTTCCTTTCTATCAGGTTGACTATGAAGTGCAAATCTGGATCCACGTACCAGTAGACAAAACCTTCACAGCAAGCCTGAGTTCCGTGTCGGCTCCTGCTAAAGAGAGTGCCACAGCTGGCTCCCAGGGCTCAGCAGCTGACACAATGCACCCAAATCCCCTGGCTGATATGCCCAGGGGAAATCTGCATGCCATGCATACAGTCAGGCCCTGAGCACATTGTCATCAAGGCTCCTGAAAATTTAAAGATTTCTTCTCCCCAGCATTACAAAGTGAATTTTGGGAGTTATGAAATGATGAGGACCTCCTCAATGGGGCTTACAAGGCTAGGCTTTTCCCCTAATTGTGAGTATGGGGTTTGTTTTCTTTAAATTTCTTTGTGATTCTCAGTTTAAAGACTATATTAGGCATATGCTGCATCATTCTAGTTTCTCACCTGTGAAAGCATTCAGACACAGTATTTCCAATTAGGGTAGTAAATCTTTTTCTTTGCCTGGAGAATAGTAGCTTCACTGGGCTAGAAAGGAGTTTTCACATCTGCAATATCTCTGGAGGAAAAGTGGAGAGTACGGAAAAACAGATGGGATAATGATAGAAGGCATAGCTATATGTGGTTTCACATCAGTATCAACATCTTGAGAATAAGGAAAGAGAAAATTGATGCTACGTCAACCACAGATATCATGCTCCAAAACAACTGTAGAGAAGCTTTGCCACTTAGGATAGGATAGGATAAAATTAAAGTAAAACATGGTATTAGAAGCAGGCCTGATCCTGCAGACAGCTTTGCCAGTTAACATATGGCTTTATCAGACATAGGTGGTCTTAAGCACTCTAGAATTTCTTCAGCAAAGACTTTTGTCATGTGTTTTATTTCAATATATCTCTTGACAAAAATGCAATTACTCAAACTTTAAATATGTGCTTATGTGCTTTACTGAGTGAAAGCCAGATTACTCTGCATCTTTCAAGATCAAGCCCTGGGTACCTACTGCTTTGAGTTTTGCATATACTATGAATTATCATGTTACTGAATGAGCTATATGTAGTATTACATGCTGTTTGCATTACATGCTGTTTGCATGGTAAGCTATTGTCAAAGAAACAAGACAATGTTTATAACACAACAGCAAAAATCATTATTAAAATTATCTGAAAAAAAATAAAATAGATTGAGCCATCAGATTTATCCTTATTATAAAATATTTCATAATGGGTGTCACCATCTGTTTGTGGATAGCTGATGCTTTTTAATATGATATATAAGAATATAGATGAGAACACTGTAACTATTAATAGAAGAACTAGGGATTAAGCTAGGAGAACAACAGACTGAGTTTTTTGCCTAAATTCTTGAGGACAGAGTTAATTTCACATTTTTCTTTCTGCCATGTTCCTGTATCTCTTCAATTTTCATTATTTTTAAAAAACTAGACTGACAGGGGTTTGTGTCAGTTCATTTGCTATTTTGCTTAAGATGCGGATTGTTTGGAATAACTGATTTGCTTCTGTTCCCATTTTTTAAAGTAATCCCTTCACTGCTCTTTGTCAATACCTACTTTGGCAAAGTCTTCTTTATGTATGTTGCTTGCTACAGTCAGATTTTAATCAGCGATATTTCACCAGTTTTTGAACTCTACTCTAAAAATGTTCAGAAGCATATTTAACATTTTTTTAAATGTCCAGTGTTTCGAATCAGAAATACTTTACACAATAATTATATTATTTCCCACTACTCTTGTTGGCTTGTTGTTTTTATCTTTCTGACCATAACACATTCTTTCTTAGTATGGTTTTTATGCAAGTCACAAATAGACTGCTCTTCTGTGTGTCACTGAACACTGTGAAATAATTTGCTACTTTAAGTTATATGTAAAGTTATATTTAAAAACATGCAAGGCTTCTTGTTAAATGATGGAATTCTCATTATGACTTGAAATCAGCATACTGCTCATACATATGCGTGACTTTAAGCTCCTGTGGATTCTAATTCAAAGGCAGCAGAGAATAGTTTTGTCCTAGAGTAACAGATGCTCTCCTCTGAGTAGACTGAGCTCATATATCTGTTTTGTTTATGAATTGTTTTGAAAGTCAAAATAAGGAACTCAACACAAGTAAGGAAGCATCTCAAATGCTTTCTAAGTTTGAGACAGTTCATCTTCATTCAGGGTCTGATCTTAAACTGCTACTAGCTCAGTTGTGGTTCTGTCTGATATCAGACTAGTGCCATGCCCTGCTCAACTATAAATTAAATACAATTTCATTTTTGCAATTGAAACTGTTAGAATTGTATACTGAAAGGTCTATAGGTCTATAATGCTCTCCACCTTCACCAGTGGGTTGTGTTAGCCTACCAAATTTATGCTTAAGTTTAAACTCCTGCCTCTCCATGTTGACATGTACCCTCGTGCTGGATAACTCAAGACTTGAGACTACATTACATACATTCAAGGGTTCCTGCTCTAGGCCCAAGTCTGAACTTGTCATTTTTGTTTTGTGAACTAGACTGCTGCTCACAAAGCCCTAGTCTCATGCTCAGCTCTCAGTGTGCAGGACCAGTTCGCTGCTGGAAATGGTTCATCAGAGGTATGAAGCTTTGTTTCCTTCTAGAGCTTAAACACCCTCAGGCAACTAACTGGTGGTGGGATAGGTCTCACTGCCTTGGAGAAGCAGATTGGGGAAGGAGTAGGCTCTTTACAGCCCTTTCCCCTAATGCTAAAGCTTGGGTATGTACAAATGTACCTAGGGTAAATGACCCATTTTGGGTCTATCACCATTCTGAAAACACATACCTGAATTTCAGAGACCTAAATAACTGAGGAAAAAAAATGTAGTGCCCTGTTGTTTGTCATCACTGTGAGATCTATACATGCTGTCATGCACACTGTATGCATGTATACGCACATCTTGTGAAATTTCCATTACTTCTTTGTTATCCTTCCTATGTCACTGACCATGTTTGAAATCAAGGTGAGTCAGCTAAACTCCTCAGGTGTTTTTTATATTTAGTGTTCAAAAAATCATACTATGCACCTATTTACCTCTTTCAGCATGAAAATATCTTCCATCATCCGGCCCTTACTTTGTAAAGTTAATTTTAACTTGTTATCAGAGTAAACTGTCTAGCTTTTCTACAGCATCTTAGTGACCTTGTCACCATACTGTTATCCATAAGTCTTTCGTGTGTGGCTCTGTAAAAGAAATCACAAAACTTATTTCATCTTCTATCAACTTCCATGAGTTAAATCTCCTGAAAAAAAAAATTAAAAAATTATAAAGGATAATCTTATATTAACAAATATTTTTTGAGAGAAAATGGTAAGTTCTTTCTTACATAAGGTCTTTATTGCTAGAAATCAGTATGACATTATTTAACCAAGAGATTTTGCAGGAGATAATCCATGACTGATTATCTACTACTTTACCAAAAGCATCTTTAGAAACATTTCAAAGATCTCATCCAGTTACAGACTTCTGATATTTTTTTCTAAGTATTTGTAAACTGAATTTTACACAGTGCACATTATGGTGGCACCAGTTTATGGAAAATTCCACTTTGTTTGCACTGTTGCAGATTTCCCAGATTGTGGTGAGTTTGTACCAGAAACATGACTCAGATATAGGACCTTTTCCAACCCCAGAAAATCAAGTATTTGTCCTCACCTCAGTGAAAGATGCTTTTTAGACATTTTATTTAAAACAGAATATATACAGATTTTTTAAAAAAAAAACTTTATCAGGACTCGGCACTGGTGAGGCCACACCTTGAATACTCTGTTCAGTTTTGGGCCCGTCACTACAAGAAGGACATTGAGGTGCTGGAGCGTGTTCAGAGAAGGGCAATGAAGCTGTTGAAGGGTCTGGAGCACAAGTCTTATGAGGAGCAACTGAGAGAACTGGGGCTGTTTAGTCTGGAGAAGAGGAGGCTGAGGGTAGACCTCATTGCTCTCTACAACTACCTGAAAGGAGGGTGTAGCGTAGCAGGGGTCGGTCTCTTCTCTCAGATAACTAGTGATAGGATGAGGGATAATGGCCTCAAGTTGTGCCAGGGGAGGTTTAGACTGGATATTAGGAAAAAATTCTTCACTGAGAGGGTTATCAGGCACTGGAACAGGCTGCTCAGGGCAGTGGTGGAGTCCCCATCCCTAGAGGTACTTAAGAGATGTGTAGACGTGGTGCTGAGGGACATGGTTTAGTGGTGAATTGGCAGTGTTAGGTTAATGGTTGGACTTGATGATCTTAGAGGTCTTTTCCAACCAAGGCTATTCTATGATTCTGTGATTGTATATCTGAAGTCAGAATTTGGGCAACATATTAGAAGCAATGAAGAGTAGAAATCTGATTATCCTGTCTCTCATTTTTGCTACTACTAAAAGCCCTGAGCATTTAGGGGTACTTTCATAAAGTGGTATATGCACTATGTTTCTCAGCATTATTAATTTTGAAGCACAAACTCTGAGACTGGAATCTGCAGTCTGTGATAGATACCAAATCTTCTCCTAAACTGGGGAAACACATGGGGCTTCACACAGTCAGTGTGTCAGATTGGGAGCTACTAAACTTGGCCATAAGGATGAGTTTTAAATTCTGCCATTAATGGATGCCTAAATACTTATCTTTAAACTGCAATAAGACAAATAAGTCAAATTGAAATTCACAGTTCCAGCCCCTTTTAACCCATGAAGGCCAGTAATTAATTACATCCAGTAAAGCATAGTGTGAAATACATTTGAAATCCTTTAAAGGTGGGTGCTCTTCTTCCAGACAAGTGCTTGAATGACTGAGCTACAGAGATTTGACTCCTTTTGCTTGCTCAATGGCCCTTCAAGCTTCTGGATATCTTCAGCAGGATAAACAGTGATTAATATACCTCAGCCTGCCAGAATAGTTTATATGCAGATAATCCATTTTACTGTATAGCCATGAAAGGAGTTACACTGGCACAGCTGAGGATCCTGGGCTGCGTAAAAAGAAGTGTGACCAGCAGGTCGAGGGTGATGATTCTGCCCCTCTGCTCTGGTGAAACCCCACCTGAATGACTGCATCCAGCTCTGGAGTCCTCTGTACAAGCAAGACATGTACCTGTTGGAGTCGGTCCAGAGAAGAGCCAAAAAAATGATCAGAGGGATGGAACACCTTTGCTATGAGGAAAGGCTGAGAGATTTGGTGTTGTTCAGCCAGGAGAACAGGCTCTGGGGAGATCTTATTGCAGCATTTCAATACTTAAAGGAAGTTTATAAGAAAGATGGGGACAGACTTTTTAATACTGCCTGTAGTGACAGGACAAGGGGTAATTGTTTTAAACTAAAAAAAAAGGTAGATTCAGACTAGATATAAAGAAGAAATTTTTTTATGATGAGGGTGGTGAAATGCTGGAACAGGTTGCCCTATGTGGTTGTAGATGCCTCATCCCTGGAAACATTCAAGGTCAGTTTGGACTGAGCTCTGAGCAACCTGACCTTCTTGAAGATGTTCCTGCTCATTGCAGGGAGGGAGGGTGTTGGATTAAATGACCTTTAAAGGTCCCTTCCAACCCAAACCATTCTGTGATTCTATGAATAACAAGTGAGAGGACATCATTAATAAATGATTCCGGGCAAGAAGGAGTGGGAGTTTCTTTAAAAAATCTCTTCAGGTTAAGGATTTACAATGTAGAAATGCATCTGAGAAGGTAACAGTCCTCAAAAAACGTATAGACACGATGTCTATGTCTATCTAGATGGTGGCAGTTCTGACCATGTGAAAGTTCTACTTACTTCAGCTAAATAAAGTGTTAGAGAGAGGGTATACTGTTGAAATTAAGCCCAAAACGTAGTCTACTGGGCCTTCTTCTCAAAGTTAACATATTAATTGTCCAATTAGAAAAACAGCGTCTGAAACTGAAATATAAGTATTTCACTCTTCTTTGATTTTTCTATAGACTGACATAAGATGATGTCTTATGCTATCAGGAATCCTCCTTTATACTGTGGAAGTCATACAACAATCCTTCGGTACAACTTTATTCAACAGGTACTCCAGTGATAACTTCACCAGACCCCTGCTGCTTGCTTACTGTATGACTTATTCTCTGTCATGAGTTCTCCTGGGTCACTTCACATCAGCTTGAAGATTTTTCCCTTTCAGCTTTTGCTGGGTTTCTTATTGCTTCATATCAATTAGCTCTACCCAGTCCATTACTGAACTCAGTTCATTAACTTTTAGATAAACATTTCTCTCTTCAGGGTAGGTTCAAAAGCTCTCCATTGCAGTATACATCTTGACACTTGAAAATGCCAGTGGTTAATTAAAAAGAAAACCATTGGTAATGCTTTTATGCTCTTATTTCAAGAGCAAATCATTCCTTATTTCAAGCAAATACAAAAATTATCTTCTGGATCTAGTTTTTATATTAATTTTGTACCTTAGCATACTGTATATGAAGAAAACTTGATAATTTTAGACTATGCAGCACATAAATAATGGATAAAGAGTGGTTAACTTTTCTAATTTGCTCTGCACTCCAGAGCTCTGTCAAGCAGGATTTCATATGCAAGTGCAAAATGAAGTGGAATAATTACCTGTATATAGCAATCTTTTGACAGAATTGCTCTGAATTGCAAAATCTTTCTTCTTCTTTTTATGTTTAGTACACAGAAACAAAATAGAGGCTGTCTTTTACATTTCTGTCTTTTTGATATTCATACAAGTGATATAAACCAAATAAAGGGAAGACAGCTTGCTTCCTTAAACTGAGATATGTAATTTAGAATATAGACTATGGAGATGTGGATACAACTAGGGCTGAATGTTGAAAAATTATCGCACCTTTAATAACAGGCATTTAGAGATTTTGCCCCTGCTGAACATTTCCGAAATAATTCAATAGGAGCTGCAAAAGGATAAATTGGTCAAAAAATTACCATGAGCTAGGGGCACAGAAGAAGGATAGTCTGAAAAATGTCTGTAATGGGATTTTAGGATGTTCAGATGAATTTGGGCAGTGTCTGCAACTCTATAGTTTCTAATCAGTTTCATGAGGAGGCTTTCTCATTGTTGCTTAGGGCTTGAATCCTCTGCTGGATGAAGGTTCAGTGTGAGACCACTATGATTATCAGTTCAAATTAAGCCTGTTCTTCCTTTTCTGTGTAGTGTTTTCTCCAATACAGGAGAAATGACTAGGTTGTCTAATCTTTCTGCTTAACCAAAGTTGCTCCATCTTGCAGCCACATGTGACAAATGGCACAAATACTTTGAAATCAGTGGAAAAGAAGACTAAGTAACTGTTTAAGAACCAGCCCTGACCAGGGTCCCAGTTTGCAGACTGAACCTATTTTAAAATGATTCTGAGCCAAACATTGCAGTGTGTTTGGCCCCCAAACCTGTAAGTTTCAGAGTTTAGAATGGAGTATTTGGGTTCTGGTAAATAAAAGGAAGATGACGTGTGGGTCCTGGATCCCGAGTTCAGATCTAAGGTTTATATTCAGGCCTATTTATTGGAGATATGTAGTGTAATATAGCTAAAATAGCATTCAGGTGATACTTCTTTAGGCAAATGATTGCTATTTATCTAAATGACAGGGCTTACCCTTTTCTTACATGTTTACATATGAAATTTTGCTGATGGAGGTAGAACAAAAGTACATGGTTGTAAGAAAGACAAGTGACATGTAATATGGTGTAATTTTATGTAAAAACAGTTTTTAATGTCAAGAAAATATCGTACCTGGTTTGCCAGATAGATAGCTGAAAATGCTTACCATCCAGATGGGAAGGTTGCCATGAACATGTTTCCAAGGCAGTCTCCCTTCCTGCACATTTTCTAAGGTATCATTTACCACTATAAGGCTTCTTTGAGAAGCCTTATGAGGCTTATGAGATTTACAAAGTCTGAGAAGTTTAGTGAGCACAATGGCAGTAGTCCAAATAGTTCCATTAAGGGCTAGAGAAATCTAGGAATCCCAGACTGTACCAGTTGTGCATGCACAGAATTATGCTTCACTGCATGCAAGTTGAAGTGAAGGGCATGCTTGTGTGACAAGTTGGGCTGGATATACTTGGGTAGCAAGTGTAATCTAGTCAAAGAGATCAGACCCTTTCTGCATCATGGGCATTACGGAAGTGATTCAGACATGATAGATCCCATATACGTTGGACTCACAAGTGCAAAGTGTTTGCAGAGCATCTTTGTTGGTCTTATACATTGCACACAAACATCTTGTTGATTAGTCAGAAACATGGAGGCTCTGCCTTTTTACATGTCTAATGTTGATGGGTTGACATGCAACCTGTAAGGTGCAAGGGCTAAGCCCATGCTGACAGCAGGGGAGACTGAAGGAGCTTTGGACTTCACAGTCTGAAGTCTGTACTTCATTGGCAAGGTTAAAAACAAACATTAGAAGACTGGCAGGCTGAGCAGGGAGGAGAAGAACAAGAACAGAAACAAACATAAGGCAATCTTAGAAATGCACAGAAACAGACAGGAGAAGAGCTTTAAAAGTTGGCATGTTCTTTAACTGAAGCAAAATAATGGACCAGCTCTGCATACCCTGCACAGGCTGAGTAGTTCAGCATCTACTAATACAAGTCTAACATGAAGTTGAAGAAATTGTAGTCCTTTTTAAACCATAATCTTTTATCCCTTGTTGGTTACCCCATATCCCTTATTGGTTACCCCACCCCATCTGTGTTTCTTTTGTATTTTGGAAATAATGTAAAAGACAGAGAAGTTTAATGAGGACCTGGGGTTTTCTAAAGTAAGGAAATTCTGGGTGAGCAAAAAACTTCATAGTTCACATAGGGACAGCAGTATAAACATCACTTCAAAAAAAAAAAAAGGAGAATTAAAGAAACAGAAAGAAATTCTTTCTTGTTCTGGAAAAAAAAAATGTTGTTCTTAGGCTGACTTACTTGACATTAAAGAAAAAGGCAGTATAAGAAAAGAAAACGTTGTTTGTTCTTACAGAGACATCTGAGTTAAAACACATTTGAACACCACCTCTGACAGCTATTTAATTTCTTTACAGGAGAGGCAATAATTTGCAATAATAATGTGAAATCCATTAGTGACACTGTGAGCTAGGAAGCACAGATTCATAATGTGGAATATTCAGAGAATTTCTCTATAAGGTATCTATCAGGAGATAGACTCTATGGTCTAGGCTCTGTATCTTCATGCAGATTGAAACTGTCAGTTTTCTTCTTTGAAAAGTTTATATTCACAACACAGTTTCAAAGTTTTAAGCTTCAAGATGAGTAGATGTCCTAAGTGGCTAAAGTAAACTACTGAATGATAGAGCCTTATGGGCACAAAGGAAAAGAAAATCAACTGTATTTTTATTTATAGAATAAATGAAAATGTAAAGTGTTTCCTAAAGGGCTTCAGTTTTCTGATATTATATACCTGGAAAAAGTCAGAGGGAATCATTTTAAATGCTACTGAATGCTAAAATGCTAAAAAAGAGATTATTTACTTAATACTTTTCTATGTATCTCATTAAATTCTGTGCTAATTTTAAATAAATCCTAATGACTACATGCAACATTAATTTGTATTTAATAACCTTGAAGAATATATTCCCTTTTTGGCCTTACTTGCAAACCATTCCAGATTGGTGACTCTGTAAGTTTCTTTTCTATGGTCATCCTAAAATAAGACTTTGAGGCAGATCTCTCCAATTACGTGGCCTCGAATTGATTATGGAGGTTTTCTTATGAGTTTGTACAAGAATCTGTTTATCAACATTGTCTTAAACTTGTTATTGCCATAATTGTCAGTGAAAGCCTGTAAATATCTGATCAGATTTGAGGAAAAATATTGTTTTGAAAAGATTGCTTTGAATTCCTCTTCTCAGGTGATGTACCAAGCCCTGTTAGATTAAGTTTCTACACTGTAGTAAAAGCCTAAGCCAAGCCAAAGAAAATGTCACTCTGCTTGTGCCTTCTAAAGTCAAGTGTTCATTAATTAAAGATGGGACAGTGGAATAACATAAGTTTGTATCAAGACATATCAATATTTTACTGAGAAAGAGAGGCAGATTATTTAAAGAACCATAGAATAGTTTATCTCTGCACCACTTCCTTAGAGGGAAGAAATGCTAAAAAATATTTGATAATTCCCTTCTATTTTTGTTACGTTGCCTTCACCTTCGGAAGGGAAGAATTCCAAATCAATATAGATTTAGGCAAATATTGAAATTAAATGTATAATTTTATATAATGTATAACACAAATATGAAATGTATAAAGATATATTTCATTTTAAAAGGTATTTTGCCAAGTGTAAGGTTTGAAGTTACTCTGTCCCACCAAAATAGTGATGGAGCAAGTGGTTTACAGAGTGCAACAAAAGTTACAGGACTCTCAGGTCAGTTCAGGTTACAGTAAAGGACATTTCAGGAAAAAGCCGCTCATGGCAGGTTACATTATCAGTTTTCATGCATAAAATACTAGTTAAAGCCTTAGTTAAGTCTCAGGATAGTGCCTTAATTTTCTCATTAGAAAACAGTAGTGGGGAATAAGAAGAGCCGTTCTTGAAAAACAAAGTTTTCAGCTGTTGGCTCATTTTTTAAAGGAACTTATATAGGCAATAAATAAAGTTTTTCTTTTACCAAGTATGCAATCTGAACTACTAATGAGTCTTGTGAAACAAAACTAATTTGCTCTCACCACCAAGTGACAGACAAAGGTTGATTAAATAGTTTACGACAACATGATTGACCAACCTGATAGCCTTTTATGAGGACATAACCCAGTGGAGAGATGATGGTAAAGCAGTTGATGTGGTCTATCTTGATTTCAGTAAAGCGTTTGACACTGTCTCCCACAGCATCCTCGCAAGAAAACTGAGGAAGTGTCGTCTGGATGATCTGATAGTGAGGTGGATTGTGAACTGGCTGAAGGAAAGAAGCCAGAGAGTTGTGGTCAATGGGACAGAGTCTAATTGGAGGCCTGTATCTAGTGGAGTCCCTCAGGGGTCGGTACTGGGACCAGTACTATTCAATGTATTCATCAAGGATTTGGATGAGGGAATAGAGTGCTCTGTCAGCAAGTTTGCTGATGACACAAAACTGGGAGGAGTGGCTGACACACCAGAAGGCTGTGCTGCCATTCCGAGAGACCTAGACAGGCTGGAGAGTTGGGCAGGGAGAAATTTAATGAAATATAACAAGGGCAAGTGTAGAGTCTTGCATCTGGGGAAGAACAACGCCATGTGCCAGTATAAGTTGGGAACTGACCTGTTGGAGAGCAGCGTAGGGGAAAGGGACCTGGGGGTCCTGGTGGACAGCAGGATGACCATGAGCCAGCAATGTGCCAAGAAGGCCAATGGCATCCTGGGGTGTATTAGAAGGGGTGTGGTTAGTAGGTTGAGAGAGGTTCTCCTCCCCCTCGACTCTGCCCTGGTGAGGCCGCATCTGGAATCTTGTGTCCAGTTCTGGGCCCCCCAGTTCAAGAAGGACAGGGAACTGCTTGAGAGAGTCCAGCGTAGAGCCACAAAGATGATTAAGGGAGTGGAACATCTCCCTTATGAGGAAAGGCTGAAGGAGCTGGGTCTCTTTAGCTTGGAGAAGAGGAGACTGAGGGGTGACCTTATTAATGTCTATACATATGTAAAGGGTGAGTGTCATGAGGATGGAGCCAGGCTCTTCTCAGTGACATCCAATGATAGGACAAGGGGCAACAGGTGCAAGCTGGAACATAGGAGGTTCCACATAAATATGAAGAAAAACTACTTCACATTGAGGGTAAGAGCACTGGCACAGGCTGCCCAGAGAGGTTGTGGAGTCTCCTCTGGAGACATTCAAAACCTACCTGGACACGTTCCTGTGTGACCTGACCTAGGTATTCCTGCTCTGGCAGGGGGATTGGACTAGATGATCTTTTGAGCTCCCTTCCAATCCCTAACATTCTGTGATTCTGTGATTCTGTAATTGTTCTCTTTGCTACATCTGAACTTTGTTTTTAACAGCAGAAATATTTTTTAAAATCTCACTGACAGAATTGCAGTTACAAATATTTTTATAACATGCTCTTTTATAACGTGCACAGAAAACAACTGATAAATCCCTTTCTGCTTAAGCTGCAAGGAACATTAGTCATTACTGTCCTCTTTCATGAAAAAATTAGAATCAGAATTGTAGAATACTTCCAGTTGAGAGGGACATCCAGCTCCAGGGACATCACCATCCTGCTTAAACCACGTTCAATACTTCTAGAATATACAGACTTTTCTGTCTGGAAACATGTTTTAGGGTAGAATGCTCCAGTTATAGTCACTGTCACTGGAACAGTCCTTACAGACTGAGAAATATCAGTACCTTAGAGTACAGTTTCTATGAACTCCACACATCCTACCTGCTGGTCCAAAAAAAAAAAAAAAAAAGACATCATAGTTTTAAAGGTGCTTCATAGTTGCATACAGGATTGAGAAAACCATCAGTAAAGGCAGCTCAGAGTCATTTGCTCAGAAGCCAGGAGGAAGGGAGTATTCCCAAGGGTTTTCTCCATCATTCTCACTTTCCCTAAATTCTGGCCTGGCTCTTCAGTCTTCAAGCAGTGGTCACCTTGAGGGACTGATGACTTCTTCCTCAAGGAGGTTCTCATCCACTCATTGTAACTTCAAAGTTTTTTTCAGTGTCTGTCACAGGGCTCTGAAATCTTCTTCTGATAAGAAACTAGAAATGCATTCAGTCAAGCCCCATAAGGGCATTTCCTTTATGGGCTGCAGAGCCTGGATAAAAAATTACAAAAGTTGGTCATGACTGCCCGTGACCTCCTAGGATAAGCTGCTCTGAGGTCATATTTTGAAGCCTTTCTGAGCAGAAAGGAATCACTGAACTTTTGTAAGAAAGCCAAGGGAACTCATATTTAGTGAGTATTTGTGCTTTACAAAGATACAAATGAAGTTCAGCAGAAGTTATTTTTCTTTTTCCCTTAGGATACGACTTTCTTACTCAGGTTATAAGGTGAAAGTTCGAGGCCTGAGGGAATACAGCAAACAAAACCTCAAACAGAAAGCTATATTCTTAGCTTTTGTTTTCAGCATGCTGCTTAGTGCACTCTGAAGATAGTGCAAAAGGAAAATCTCATAATTTGTTTTGTGGAAAGACTAAGGTTTCTTGAACTTGAATTCTATGCTGAAAACAAGGTTCATTCAACAGTTACATTGCTTATTGTTCATACACAAAGTATTGATAGAATGACTGAGTCAGTCTTCCTGTTATTCATGTGACAAATAATTGGACTAATAGATGTATAGTCACTTAACCATTACTTTTCAGCTAATAGCATTGCACCAGAAAACACAGACTCTCTTGACAGTTCCTGCTTTTGACTGGAACAGACCAGGAGGCTCCTGGTTTAAAGAGGGAACATCATTATCATTTTCTTTTGTGTTTCTGGTATTATCTGTTAGCCAGGGTAGGAACATTGCCTTCAAAGGCCTTTGAAGAAATTTAAATTCTGGGTAGGTTTTCACTGAGTAAATATAAAGGACAACAAGGGAAAATAAAACCAACTACAGCCATTTATTGTGACTTCTCTTGAAATATAAGAGCATGAGAGGAATTATGTTTCAATGTGCAGTGACAACAAACAGTTTATCATAGAAGTTACTGATTTGCAAAGGCTTTTACTGAAGTCTATAGTGTAGCAAATGAAAAAAGGAATCAGATGCATGTCAGGATTCTGATAACTTGCAGAAGAGATAAATGACAGTCAGCTTGGTGTAGGGACTTCTGAGCTCATTATATTGATAGGATTCTCCACTGCTGAGCCTGCTGGAAGTCCATGGTAAAAAGTATACCAAATCAACACATTAAAAAATTGTATCTCATGAGCAGTCTGGATTGTCCCATGCAAGTTCTTTGAGATTTCCCATATGTAGACAAGGGAAAAATATGTGAAGTACTGGCCTATTATTCAGGGTGTTGCTCCTGAATTCATGTAGGAAGATGACTACAAGCGAGGCATATAAATCCCAGTTCATCAAGTTACTTAAGATACAATAGAACTATTTAGGGTTAAGGAATCAGGCACTACTCCTATCCTATTTAAACAACATAATTTCAACATCTAAATCAAGATCCTGCCATAGTCAGTACCAATAAGTAAATTTTAAGAAGTTAAATTTTTAAAATTTTAAAATATCAGGCTTTCATAATAAAATCTTCCACTGGGTTTGGGTTCCTGACATTTGTTTTGATACACGTGTTATCATTTTTGTGTGACTGGGACAGCGGAACTCAGTGTAAGAGCTCACTTCTGTGGGGCTTAGCTGTCTGGAAAGCAGGGGAAAAATTTGCAGCGTTGTTCTAATGGTGGATTAGTTCCCCAGTCCAATCTCAGTATTGTCACTGAACAATATATATAATGGAAACACTTCCTAAGCTGACACACTGGAGCACTTCGCCAGGGCCATACAGACAACATGGAACAAAAGAGTGGATCTCACACAGACCCCAGGAGGAGACAACTCCTGTCATGCTATGGGCACAGGCTATTCAGCAGAAGTAACCTGTTTGAAGTAGTGGAAATAATTACAGGTGTTTTGAGCTTGAACTGAATAAATATTGAGCAAATTAATTAAGCACCAACCTAAAAGCAAGTAGTTTTTTCCTACTCCTATGAGTATTTTTATCTTCATAAATGCAGTAGGTGCAGAAAAGCATATGCTCTACAATACTGAAGAGAGCTATAGCTTGAAGCAGTATGTCAAGTCAATTATTTGATTTTTTTCTGCTTTTTATTGTTACAACTCTATTAAATGACTTGAGTTCTGTGATGTTTTTCTGTGAGAGGAGGCTTTCAACATCTTTCATGCACTGCAGGGTGTTTGCTTGACTGGTTTGTTTTACCTTGGCCTATTTTAGCCTTTATCTTCTTTTTGTGTCCAGTTCTGGGCCCCCCAGTTCAAGAAGGACAGGGAACTACTTGAGAGAGTCCAGCGCAGAGCCACAAAGATGATTAAGGGAGTGGAACATCTCCCTTATGAGGAAAGGCTGAAGGAGCTGGGTCTCTTTAGCTTGGAGAAGAGGAGACTGAGGGGTGACCTCATTAACGTTTATAAATACATAAAGGGTGAGTGTCATGAGGATGGAGCCAGGCTCTTCTCAGTGACATCCAATGATAGGACAAGGGGCAACGGGTACAAGCTGGAACATAGGAGGTTCCACATAAATATGAGGAAGAACTTCTTCACAGTGAGGGTGACAGAGCACTGGCACAGGCTGCCCAGAGAGCTTGTGGAGTCTTCTTCTCTGGAGACATTCAAAACCCACCTGGATGCATTCCTGTGTGACCTGACCTAGGTGTTCCTGCTCTGGCAGGGGGATTGGACTAGATGATCTTTTGAGGTCCCTTCCAATCCCTAACAGTCTGTGATTCTGTGAAGACTGCCAAGATGTTTTCGGACACAATTCAGCCACTAGTTGATCTCATAGATAGTTCTTATTTGGAGATACTTACCTGAAATGATGTGAAACAAGCATAACAGGTTCAAAGACAGTGGCTCATAAAACAACTGCAGAAAATACAGGGGAAGCAAGGAGGATCTTCAAAAAAATCTCCAAAATAAAAAGGAGAAAAATTGAAAGAGAAGTAAGCCATCGGAAGACCACAGTTCAGAAGACTATGTTGGTAGCACACAAGAAATATGTCACATGAGAGTATAATGTCAAACGGCAGAGATAGCCAGATAGCAAATTCATTCAAAAAAGGAGGGAAAGCAAAGGAAAGAAATAAGATGGTACCGTGTCGGAGTCGGCGGGAGAACAAGCAACAGGACCACCAGAGATGATCAGCAAGTCTCGTTTATTACAGCGGTTAGCACCTCTTTATACAGTCGATAATTAGGTTCATACATATTTCAAAAGCTAAGCTCATCATTGGCTATTTCTTCAACTGTTAGCTCTTTTGTTGTGCATATTTGCGGTTACAGTTCTCAGGCCAACTTCTTTGAACTTCGGTCATGATGACCTACCACACCCAATTATCGTCTAGCTTCAGCACCTGCAAGGATATGCTATCTTTGCAATAATTAGTGCCTACATAGCTTCTTGCTTATCTGCTGTTCCTCTGGTCGACTAATGCTATGGTGTCTACGTGTCTCCTGTCACGCAGCCAACTATCAGAAAAACTCTCCACAGTACCGTAAGTTGCAAACAGGGTGTACACACGTGGTAAACCTTAGCTAAGTGTTTAGAATATTTTTAATAAAATCCCTTCCTATGTAACATAATTTTCAATTCACAAAATGCTGTTCATCTTGTATTCAATATTCTAAGCGCACACACAACATCAGGTTGTAAACTCTGCAGTAGATATTCCACATATTAATTTGCTGTTTGAAGTATCAGCCTAAACTGCTTTACAGAGGAAACATAAAAACTATTAAAGTAAATAGTAATCTCTCTTTCACTGTTGACCAGCCATGCTGAAATAAATACTGTAGGGAAAATATATAAATCCATTTAGTCTCATTTGCATCATAACACTGATGAGTTCATCCTTCTGAAGTAGGAGACTTTTATCCATAATATAAAACTACCACAAATTTTTGTCAGACTTAATGTTTTCATTCAGCACATTGGAAATAAAGTACACTTTTGACACTGGTGAGTGAGTTAATAAAAGTAGATTTAATGCAAGCTATTATGTGATGTCATAATGAAGTCATAAAGTGCAAAAGCTGCTGCTGCTGATGATGATGGAGAAGAGGAAGAGGAACGCTGCATGTATTCCTGTATGTATATAGAAATAGGATTTTAAATTATAACTCAGTTTGGGTTTGCTTCTTTTGCCAAATGCTTGGAGTCAAGATACGTGGCCATAAATGGGAAATAAATAAATGCTGTTGGACTGCCCAAATGGTACCTTTGTTTCTCTTTTTAGACTACTATTTTGTTCTGCCAGTTGTGCTTTCTGTTGCACATGTTGGATTTGCAGAAACAGTTGACGAATTACTGCAGGATTTGATAGGAGCAACAGGTGCCTAGTTTTCTGGTCCACATAAACCTTATTCTCAGTAAAACATCACACTTCAAGAAATAATTAACACTGCATGCCACAGTAGAACATGAAAACTGAAAAGAAATTGTCACAGAATTAGCAGTGGCCTTTACCTGAATACATCTAGAAGCTTGATCAATTTATAACTCTCTTTGGTTGTAGCAAAAACAGGCAGCTGGACCACTGTCTTCCCTGTGGCTAGGCTACATCTGCAGGATTAATTTTCCATTTTCTGTTTCTCCTACTAAGCCTGCTTTTCTATCAAATTCACCCAAATCTCTAGTAAGAATTTCCGAAGTGCCAACCTTAACCTTTCCTCCCTTGGCTATTGCTGAGAGCCATTCTGTCTTGCTACTTTCATTATGTGTGATCTACTCTAGGATCCTGCTCTAGCAGGGGCGCTGGACTAGATGAACTTTGGAGGTTCCTTCCAACCCCTACCGTTCTGTGATTCTGTGATTATTCAGCAGTGTACAATACAGAATTAGCTGCAGGAACACATGAAACATTACCATTATGTCTAAATGAACAGTTATTACGAATCTCTTGTGGATGGATGTATTTTGAAACAATCCATGGCAGTAAACAAAATAGTTTAGATGAAAACTGAAGTTACATTTTCAAATTCACTCTTTAGGCTATAAAAATATACAAAAAAAAATGTTTTGAAGACAGGTGTGCTACAGATTTGCTCTCAATTCAGACATGTATAGGTATGTGCACATATGCAAGGGAGTGTGTCTTTGTACACAAAGATACATATATACATGTAGGGAAGGAATGAGAGTAATCATTTGTTACTTTTTTTTTTCCCAACTGTGTTAATGAGAAAGAAAATATATAAATTCCAGTTTTACAGGGACAAAGATCCACCTCGTACAAAGACTAAAATTTAAGTAACTGAATTTATCATAAAATTCAGATTTATGATGAACACATGACCCACAGTGATCTTTAGAGGCCAACATGATACTCTTCATTGGGACAATCACTCTTACATGGCTTCCTCTGACATATGAATGCATCAGTTTAATTGTTCCTTACATGTTTGCTTCTCTTTAGTCCACTAAAACTGATGCTGGCAAAAAAACCCTGAAACTCCCGTTGTATTCAACAAGATATATACAATCATCATGAGATCATCGGTTTATTACCAGCTGCTACTCTTCTCTTTTTACTAAAGTAAATAAGTAAATAAAGCTTGTTGATACTCCCCTTCTGTGCCAGAATGCATTTGGTAAACATAATTTACTTGCTTGTCATGTTGTCTGAAAAGTTGTTAGCCAAATGAACATGACCAAACGCAAAACCATAGCATAGATCAAGGTAAACTACAAGTAATTCCCCTTATGACACTGTACACTTTTCTTATACAGACTTACCTGTGATTCTCTAAGTTCCTGTGGGACTTGTTTGCTTTCCCTTTTCTGCAGAGTTTATCCCTTCATCCTGTCATGGGACATTTGTATGTGCATGAACAGCAAAAGCATGACATTTGCCTGTGGTTATCAAACAATCACAGGGAAAAATCCAGATACCCAGATGCCATCCTCTTTTCTTTCTTTTTAAAGATGATAATAAAGGAGAAAGGTTGGCAATTTGATTGTGTGATGTGTCCCGCTTCATAGTATATGAATTATACTTCTGGCATCCATCTTGGGGATCTTAATGCTATGTCCTTTATTGCTATATACAACCACAGCTCACAAACTTGAAACTAGACCTAATTCTATGATAGCAGAGTGACCTTCTAAAGAGGTGCTTACAAAAAAATTAAAAAAAGCAAAATTAAACAGAATTTTGGAAGTGGAAGTTAAGAAGCCAATTTAGAATATATCTTATACCCTAATGTTAAATTCAAGGTTTAGAGTACTTATGAGATCAGAGGGTTATCACGTACTGGTTTAAGGAGATAATTTATGATGTGGGAAAATATTACAGATGTTTATTGAAAGAAAAGGTATCTTTTCACTAGTGTGAACCTTACAGGAAGGCACAATGGACATAAACTTTCTTTACCAGAACACAAAATTCTGGAAACATTATCTAATCTGAGAAACCAGGAGAACTCAGAGCAGCCTGACAGGAGCAAACTGGGAAAGTGTGCATGTGCACACATATATATCCATGTGTGTGTGAGAGAGATATCACAACTATCTTAACTTTCATAAAGTTCCTCCGGGTACAGGCTTCTGGCATCTGGTAGCCAACTAAGATTTGATTCTTTCTCATGCATAAAAAAGCCTAACAACCTCTTTTCTTTCCCTACTCCAGTTGCCTAGATTCCAGAATAGAACATCCACAGTAAGATCATTAAACAATATAAATAATAATTCAAAAGTAAAGAGAAAAAAACCCAACAGTAATACCTTTGAATAATTTGTCTGAAAAAATGTTTAACATTTTCCAGAAATCTAATTGAAGTATTAATGAGTAATATGTAGAAGGAAATACACCATGTGCTGGGAGACTGTGATATTGTTTATTTCCATTTGGGAAAATAATATCCCAATTGAGAAGAACATTATTTAAAAAGTGAAGAAAAGTAAGGCATAGATAATTATATCAGAATAATGTAGTATTTCATCTATCTACCAGGAAACACATACAAGGGAATGTAGCCTTGTGACAGGTTTTATGGTTATTGAAAAGGAAATCTTCCAAGAGAGAGCAGATAGAAATCATTAATGAAGTAACGGTCATAGAAAGAGCTGGCAGAATAGAGGCAAGACACTATCATGGGTATGAAAACCAATTGGTGCAAAGCCCTCATAAATAACTTGCACTCTACTTGCAAGCAGAATCATGGTCACAATATCTTTGGAATGGAAAGAAGAAAAGTAGCTGGGAAACTTCTTGCCTTTAGTTCTGCGTGCTTTCGAAGTATTGTCTCTTGTGCCATATTAGCTTGCCTTAGTTCTCCTCTAATCTTCTTTGGCATTCAAAGTAATTATTTTTTTCATGCTGACTCCGCACTGCATTCCTCCTCTTGCCTTTTTGGCCATAGTGGAAGGACGGGGAAAAGCTTTTCTGCCTTAACTTCAAGAGCAGGACACAAACCCAGCCCCTCCTAAAACAGTCTCTACTAGCTAAAAGGAGTGACTGAAAAAAAAAAGTCAAATTTACTCTTTCCAGCCATTAAAGACCTTCAGCAGTAACAATTCAACATAGTGAATAAGCAACTAGTGCATAGAGGTGACTACTTGCCATATGGCTGCCTATTACCAGAGATATTTTTTGGAATAAGTTATATACTTGGGTACATTTTCATACCATTAGCAAAGTGTATCTGTAATTCTAGAGTGCCTCATTTCTACATTTCAAAGTGTGTAGGTACCATAATGCATAATGACATTTTCTTTAAGAGAGGTACATATTGCCTGATAAAACTGAACTTGCTTTTATATTTCATCGGACTAAATTATTCACAGGATTAAAGTACTGCATTTTTTTCTGTCTTTTTTCAAATTAGAGGACCCTCCTCCCACTGTCTGCATTCAAGCTTTGGAGTGCAGAGTTACTTCCACACTTCTTTGGATAGCTTTTTTTTATAAAAAAAAATATATATTACGTAATACTAAAATAGTTAAAGAAGCTTTTTATTATGCTAATTTCCTACACTTATTCAGTAGGGTGTTGAGATATCATAGCTATCTCATGGCCTGAAAATCAAAAAAATAAAACAGTAGAAAATGAATGAATACAGAAAACAACGTGTGTGAAATAATCTGAAAGGCTGACATGCAGAAAGACTTTCAGATGGTAAGGACGTAAAAGATATTTTCAAATGCCTTAATAAGTACATCAGTTTGTTTTTTAGAAGAAACTATTTTTTTGACTGAAACTGGACATTATCAAGGCTTTTTTTTTTTTTTTTTTTACTATTATTACTGTTAATACCTGTACACCTAGTACATCTGGTATATAATACATCTGTACATCATTTTTAGGTTAGATAAAACTTACTTGTAACAGAAAAAGAAGACTGATGATTTACAAAACAGTTCATTAACTTTGGTAATTGAAACAATTCAGGAACATGTTTATGCACCTAAGAGGTAATAACCTACTAACATGAATTTGTCAAGAGCACATAATGTCAGATCAGTCTAATCCTATGATGGGATTGCTGATCTGTGAATACAAGAGGTGTGGTTGCAGCATTTTGTTCCCAACATCCCTCTGGACATGGTTTGATTCAGAATTGCAGTGAGAAAGTCAGGGAAAGACAGAAAAGATGAAAATATTATTAATTTGTTGCACACATGACTGAAAATCTGCATTCTCAATGTAGTTATCAAGAGTTTGTTGTTGAAACAGAAGGACATACCTGGTGGGATGTTTGATTAAAATAGAGTACATGCTTATAAAATCTCTGTATCACATTGACCTAGGAAAGGTTTAAAACGCTCTGAAGGCTCAGATTTGAATTCAAAATGGTGTGGGTAAACTGGAAAAATGGCAGCACCAGTAAGATGATTTTTCTTAGTATCAAGTGAAGATATCACATGAATGAAAATCAAATGCATAACTACAAACTGAGAATTAACTACCTGAGCTATGGAAGTAAAGCTTAAAGTGGTGAAATACAAAGTCTGGAAATATATTTTTAAATTAGTTGCTTTTGCATTAAAGACAGATGTCATTGTCAGATGCATTATTGTTAAGACAGTGTTCTATTCCAAGGTCTCTCTGATGTATAAAGATCAGTTTCAAGCTTTTTTAAATAAATTAGGGGGACCTTAGGGAAGATAGTAAGAAAGGAAGTTTGAAAAGAACCTGTATGGCCTGAGAGGACTGGTGTTGTCAAGGCTGGAGAAGAAAAGTTGGGACAACAGTGTCAGGGAGGAAATCAGAAGAAGGAACATGAAAAGTTTCAAATACATGAAATATTATAAAAAAAAAAAAAGGACAGTAATGAATAACATACTACAGTTGTAGAGCACAGGACAAGAAAAATAATAGCAGTTTAAATTTGCTTCAACCATTAAAGAGCTGTTATAAAACATTCCTAATTGTAAAGACTGTCAAACAGTGGAACAGGCTAATTTGGGAAGCTGTTGAATCTCTGTGCTGAGTGTTTGTTATGATTAACACGAGGCAAACATCTGTCAGGGGCTGTTTGGTTATACTTGACCTTGAGTCAAAGCAGGGAAGTGGACTAGCTTAATCTATGATCCTTAAATATTAGCATCCTCAGGACAGGAGACATGCAGACTTCCAAAAGCAGAAGAAAAAAAAGCTTATTTTAATTTTATCTGTGCAGTTCACAGAGAAGCCATTTTCAAGTCATAATGAAAAAGAACCTCTTTAAAAATACACGAAGGGCAAATGTGTTTTCTTTATCAGCCTCAACAATTTGGTGCATGTTCTAATTTTTCTGCTGTAGCTTCTAGGGTCCCATTGATCTTGTGGCATGGGAGGACTCTTAGGTGGGAGTATGTTACCCTGAGCAACATGACAGTGTTAATTCAGTTCTGCTCTGGGAAAATGAAAGTAGGCTACATGCATATTTGCATCTCTGCCAATAAACACATCAGTGCTGCAAGTGCAGGAATTTTTGAAACATTAATCGGTTGGATTCCCCTGTTAGTATTTGTTTAGTGCTACCTGTCTTCCATCTTCTTGATGAGAAGGACAATGGATCTGTTTGTCATACATTTCATATTGAACTCTGCTCAGCTGGTCTGCTTTATTGCATACATGAAAGTTCACAAATGAGAAATCCAATAATATGCAAATAGAGCAATCAGCTGGTTTTCCTGCCATTTCAGATAATTACTTTTGTCTCACTAAATCACAGCACGCATTCTTATTTTTAAGAATAATTCTAGGATTTATGGAACATAGACTGATTCATACTCAGTGCCAAAATGTTCTTTCCTCACACTGTGTTAGTGCATCCAATAGCTGTTAGATCCATGAGAAATTTCTAGATATACCTCAGTGCAGTCAAGCTGAGATTCATCTTGCCTAAATTTACTATGTAAGAGATAGGCTTCTAGTCTGAGCTAGTTATCTAAATCCCTGCTGAGGTCACTGGGGAGAGAAGTACCTTGAGTCGGTGATTCATCTCACTTGCAGTACTTACTTTAAAGTAAATGAAAATCCAGGAGTATGGGATTCCTGGGAAGTATTACACTCTTGCCAGTCCCCAGCTTGGGTGAATGAAGGTCCAAGACATTGGAGAAGTGATAACATGAACCTTTACAACTCAATCTGGATGCTGTTGCTGTCTTTCCAGGGGCAGCTATAGGATATTTTCCTAGACATAATCTGAAAAAACCTATGCTGTTAGAAAATTTCCTCCTTAAAGGCAAATTTTAGGGTGGTAGCTGGTTTCCCTTGATTTCAAGTGGGGTTCTTTCTGTGCTGAAGTAATCCCACAGGAGTGGGAATCATCCAGGTTTAAAGGTGCACCTTGGATTAACACTCCTAAATGAGGCACATTTTGTTCCCACACAAAAGCTAGAAGCCATTGCACTGCAACTCATCAGCTGCAGAGAGTTTCTTCAGGCTAGCTTGCAGAAAATATCAGACAGGCACTAAATGTTCAAAATAAAACATCACAGTGAGCATCTCCACCCACTTGTTCAGAACTCTGAATCTTTCCCTGAAGGCAGATGCTGCACACCAGAACAGGAGGCAGATTTTTTTTTATGCTAGACCTACATGGTGAGAAGACTTGCTCAGAAATAGAGGCTTCACCTTTGAATCCTATATGAGTCGCAGGAGTCTTGAGTCCATTGTTCCTATTCTTCAAGGAAAGGGTCTAACCTCCAACTCTGCTTAAATGAGATTAACTCTGTCTACAGTTAGCCAGTACTCAGGGCTAAACCATAGCAGTTCATTTATCACCCAAGATTCCCTCCCCAGATGGGTCTGTGCCTGGGGAACCAGGACACCATTCCACCCCTTATCCCATGCCATCTACATCATGCCCAAGTTCCTGTAGATACCAAGAAATGAAAATAGCAATATTATCAGCCCTTTAGGTTGGGTCAAAGCAATGCAATGTTCATCTGGAGCTCCACTCTTCTCCAGTACAATCTGGATCAGTCCATGGCAAATAGTAGGGCTGTGCTTCTCTTGAGAGACCTTTATCAATACTTACATCCCTTGATATCTGACCCAGCTGCTTAGCTTCATTGCCGTCCAGTTCGACACCCTCAGCTCCAGTGTCCCAGCACCGGAGCAGCCAAGAAACCAGGGGCACGCCTTCATTCCGACCATAATCTTTGTGGATGTCGCGCAACTCACCAAGCAATAAAGACTGAGTAGTGATTTTTTCCCGCCCTGCTGTGAGAAACAACTTGTGTTTTTGCAGTGTTGTGAGAATCATATTTTTGTAGAACCAAGAAAAACACCATGGCCTTGTACAAAAATACCAGACTAGAAAGGAGCCCAGGATAAAGGCCGTCTTGTTCAGTACCTCCTGGTACCAGATAATGGAGAAGGACAAGAGCTACGCATAACAACTTTTTCTTAGAATGTTGTGTCTTACAGGGATCAGGAGATAGGGTGTACCAGAGAAAATATTGCCATCATTGCACAACTATGCATAGACAGTCGGCTGGTAAAAGAAAAACCTCTTATGGAAACTGGAAAAAACCTCTTATGGAAACTGATTGTAATAGAATGCGTCGGATAGGTTGTGAGCCTGGAGTATCCAACCAATGGAGAAACAGGAGAGGATAACCCGCGTCGGGATAAAATACTATAAAAATGCTTCCTTTTCTTTGTAACAGTGCGCGCGTTTCTACTCCGGCCATGGGGTGGCGCGTCCGCGATGGCACTCGCGAATAAACAGAGCTGCTTCACCGTGATCCTCGCCTGAGCAAACTTTTTCGGCATAAAACTTTGTTTCTCACAACTGGGGGCTCGTCCGGGATCCAAGTCACCTGCGACGGACCGCCGCCGCCGCGCAGCAGGAGGGTGCATCCCGCTCTGCTTCAGCGTCCTGTGACCCGGCGACGGTGGCCCTGCGGAGAGTCGACGAGAGACCCGAGATTGTTTTAAAGCGGCAGGATCGGTGAGCAGCTGGGTAGGGACAGGAAGGGCTATAGGGGGTACTTTGGCCTTGAAAAATCCACCCGGTAACTCTGTGCGCAGACCAAGTGAGAAAAATCAAGGGGGGTTGATCAAGTATTACTTGGGGGTAAGACTCTTCTGTGGTGTATATGGAAGGAGTCTGGGATTGGGGCTATTTATGTACAATATTGTCCTGCACGGGGGAAGTGCTTGACAGTGCACCTCATTCTCTAGAACCAGGGGTTTAGTGTGTGGGAGACTGGAATTCTGCAGCGGCACGACTAAAGGTTGCTAGGAGAGATGGGGAATAAGGGCTCCAAGGCAGTACCGGCAGACAGTCCTTTAGGAAGAATGTTAAGAAATTGGGAACAGGACCCGAAAACAAGATATAAAGATAAAGAGAAAATGATTCGATATTGTGTTCAGGTTTGGTCCAGAAAGCCAGAAACAAAATTATTTTGGCCACAATTCGGATCCGATGAAGATTGGGTCTGTCTGACTTTAAATCTAGCTGTGAGTAGTAAAACTCCTCGATCTGATGAGGAATTAGCTTATGCAGTCTGCTGGATACAGGAGACAAAGCTGTTTCTTCTAACTCAGCAAAAATTGGCAGAAAAGGCACGACAAAGAAATTGGGATCCTTTAGATTACTTACCTCTACTTTCTCCACCACACTCCTCTCTTTATCCAAGCCCGCCCCTCTACCCAAACCTCCCTCCTTTCTCAAGTTCCCCTCTGTCCTCGGGTCCCCATCTTTTACCAGGCTCTCCCTTTTATCCAACTTCTACACCTGTGGCGGCTGCCACGATGCCAGCAGCGCCTGTCGCGGGGCCCCCCGCAGTGCCTGCGGTGCCCACAGCGCCCGCGGCACCGGTACCGCCGGCTGCGGCACCTGCAGTGTCCGGCACGGGGCCCGCCGGGGCTGCCGCTGCGGCTGTAGCGGCTGCGGCGCCTGCTACGGTGCCTGCGGCTGCCGCTCAAGGGGGGGTGGGTGACGATATGCTCGAACTGGAAGAACCAGAGGGGACTGGTTCCTCGGTCTCCCTCACTAGCCCGTCTCTTAGTCTAATTGAATTAGAACCTATGAATGGCACCAAATCTGAGACTAAAAAGTTCCAGAGGCTGATAAAAGAACTGGAACAGTGTAAAAGAGGCATTAAAAAATTCCCCTTTCCTGGGAATAACACTAGCAGTACTACCCCTGATACTGCCATGTACCCCCTTAGGGAGGTTCCGATGGGGGTGGGAACTATCGGGTATGTCAGCGCCCCCCTTAACAGCTGGGAGGTGAGCAGTTTTAAAAAAGAGATTAAATCCCTGATAGACGATCCCATTCGTCTGGCAAAACAAGTTGATCAATTTCTGGGACCCAATATCTATATCTGGGCTGAAATGACGTCTATTTTAGGCCGGTGGTTCAATGGGGAAGAAAGGGAAATGATTAGGCGAGCGGCTATGCGAGAGTGGGAGAGGAGGCACCCCCCAGGACCACAGGCTATCCCAGCAGACCAGAAATATCCAATAAGGGACCCTAATTGGAATAATAGCTCAGCTGTAGATAGAGGAAATATGCATGATTTACGAGAACTAATAATTACCAGAATTAAGGATGCAGTATCCCAGCCTCAGAATTTTACTAAAGCCTTTGACATTCAGCAGGGTAGAGATGAGACCCCGAATGAATTCCTGGAGAGGCTTAAGGATAGAATGCAAAGATATTCGGGGCTGGATCCTGAGAATCAGCTAACACAAGGGTTGTTAAAAGTTAACTTTGTAAGTAAATCTTGGCCTGACATTAAAAAGAAACTCCAAAAGATAGAGGATTGGAATGAGAAGCCACTGGAAAATCTTCTAAAGGAGGCCCAGAAGGTGTATGTTAGAAGGGAGGAGGAGAAACAGAAGGCAAAGATTATGATCTCTGCCATGGATCAAGTAGTCAAACAAAAATGGGACACCCAAGAGAAGCAAATGGGGGGGTGGAATCAGAATAAAGAAAATACAAATGAGAGTTTGTGGATAGTCCCTTCCCAACATCCCCAAAATCAAACGCCGGGAAAGTGTTTTTATTGTGGGCAGGAGGGCCACCTTAAACGAGACTGCCCTGAGTTGAAAAAAGAGGAGAAGTTGTTTCTGGTTGTAAATTATGAAAAAGCGAAGGAGGCCGCTTTAAGGCCAGAGGCGATCATGTCTCTAGTGCCAGAGATAAGGCCTCTGCGTGAGAAGCAAGTGTTCAGTGAAAAGGAGATAACAGCTTTCAAGGAATTAGGAACCAAAGAGTCAGATGGGCAATGGATCCTCCCTGATGGCTTAACTATTTCACATCAAGGGAGTCATTGGGGAGTTCAGGCAATGTGTGAACAGCCTTGGGGTGGACGAGAGCCAGGACTCAGACCTTTTCACAGCATTCAAGCAGATTTTACTGAATTGCCCAAGATGAGAACATTTAAATACCTGTTGATATTAGTAGATCACCTTTTGGGATGGGCAGAGGCTTCTCCCTCAGTATCGGCAACAGCTAATGTCGTGATGAAAATAATTTTGGAACAAATAATTTCCAGATATGGGATTGTAGAGAATATTGACTCAGACAAAGGAAGTCATTTCACTTCACATATTCTGCAAGAATTAATGAATACCTTGGGGATAAAGTGGGTGTTTCGTACCCCATGGCATTCCCCCTCTTCTGGAAAAGTGGAGAGAATGAATCAAACGTTAAAGAAACACTTGTCCAAGTTGGTTTTAGAAACTAAACTACCATGGATGAAGTGTTTACCCCTGGCCCTTCTCAGAATCCGAACTGCTCCTAGAAAGGATCCAGGAGTGTCACCGTATGAGACGCTGTTCGGGCTGCCGTATCTGGGAGGAGATGGCGAGGTGCCCACTCTCGAGACCAAAGATAAATTCCTTAAGAACTATGTACTCGGGTTGTTTTCTTCCTTATCATCCCTTAAGGTACGCGGACTGTTGGCTCAAACTCCACCTCTGGAATCTCCAGTACACACCTTCCAGGCGGGAGACTGGGTCCTAGTGCGTGCCTGGAAGGAGTCAAAGCTCCAGCCCGAGTGGGAAGGACCTTTGCAAGTACTGCTGACCACTGAGACTGCTGTGAGAACTGCAGAGAAGTGGTGGACTCACTACACACGATTAAAGACTTCTACAGATCCTGATGCCTTGGAGACAGACGATTCACCGAAAACCAAGATCAACAGTCCTCACCCCGGAGAATCGAAAGACTGAGACCTGGTACCTGACAAAGGAGAACTGTCATATTTCAAAGCAAAGTATCCTTAAAAGGGGGGGTTATGGGTATTCTAATTGTGTGTACATTACCTTTTAAAAGCTTTTTTTTTGTATTTTTGGACTTATAAGCAACCCAGTAGAATGTAACAAGTGAAACTAAATTGTAAACCAGTCTGCTGTTTATAAACAATAGGCTTATTGGTAAAACCATCAAAAATATAAGGCAGGATGCTGTTTAATTTCAGCACTGAAGAAAGGATTGCTATAGTCCTTTTCAAATGCTAGTAACAATTGGATGAACCAAATTCAGGTTGAAGGAGGCAATATCTCTCTTATTAACTATGATAGGGAACTAAATCTGGCCACATTAGTTACATACAAAACAGAGACAAAATTTAATAGAGAATCCAAGTCTTACTCCCTCGTGGGAGATTTTACAAACAGATGCAGTGTTTTGTGCCACATTGTAGGTATAATTTTACACCGTCTCTCTCTTCAAGAATTGTGTTGGACCCGTCACCTCGGTGGGAAGAATGGCCATCAACTGATGGTGGATACAATCAGCACACCCAGACCAACGTTTCTGTGGCCTTAAGCTGCATACAGGCCACGCTATGGGTGTAGACCGTGGAATCCGGATAATAAGGGAAGGTTCCCTACCCGAAGAAATTCGGAGAATTATCTGGGACACTGTAAAAAGGTATCAGTCGTGGGGTAGTTGATTAACTGACCCAACTGACGTGACCATTGCTGTCCTATTGACCATGATCCAGACCTCAGCGTCTCCCATGCACCTGATAATGGCTTTGGGCCTGAACCATAAGGGAAAATCCTATGGAACATAGGGTGTGGGTTTATCATGAGGCTGGGAAATGGCAGACAGTTGACATGCACATCAGAAGTACAGCAAGGATTCATTTGTGAGCAACACCATCAGAGCTCAGGGTATCCGTCCTGATACTGAGCAGGGTGTGTGCCACTTCGAGATACATCTAAATGGAAGTACTGAGACCCTACTTGTGTATACAGGCAAGGGTTGTGCTTGCATGAAGACATCATCATAGATGATATCACTGTAAATATTAGCAGTCATATTAATCTGTTAATCTCTGCATCTGCAAATCTCACTATTAGAGTAGTACACGTTATGTACACTGCACCTATTTAATCTGATTACACAGCTATCCTATACACATTTTGGAATGTTCTTAGTGATAGTTTTAGACATTAGGTTTGATAACTTACAAAGAATACAATTCTAATACCTTAGAATAGGCAATCATTGTGCAAAAACCACAAAAGAGTAAAAAGAAAAGATGGGGGAATTGTGAGAAACAACTTGTGTTTTTGCAGTGTTGTGAGAATCATATTTTTGTAGAACCAAGAAAAACACCATGGCCTTGTACAAAAATACCAGACTAGAAAGGAGCCCAGGATAAAGGCCGTCTTGTTCAGTACCTCCTGGTACCAGATAATGGAGAAGGACAAGAGCTACGCATAACAACTTTTTCTTAGAATGTTGTGTCTTACAGGGATCAGGAGATAGGGTGTACCAGAGAAAATATTGCCATCATTGCACAACTATGCATAAACAGCCGGCTGGTAAAAGAAAAACCTCTTATGGAAACTGGAAAAAACCTCTTATGGAAACTGATTGTAATAGAATGCGTCGGATAGGTTGTGAGCCTGGAGTATCCGACCAATGGAGAAACAGGAGAGGATAACCCGCGTCGGGATAAAATACTATAAAAATGCTTCCTTTTCTTTGTAACAGTGCGCGCGTTTCTACTCCGGCCATGGGGTGGTGCGTCCGCGATGGCACTCGCGAATAAACAGAGCTGCTTCACCGTGATCCTCGCCTGAGCAAACTTTTTCGGCATAAAACTTTGTTTCTCACACTGCTATTCTGGTGTATTGCTTCTTATATACAGGGGTGGTTGGCACTGGCCAAGTACGCTGGGCAGCTGCACCATGCACCATCAGGATCAGACTATCTGCACAACCTCCTGCAGGGGCCGAGCTGACTGTAGGGCCTGTGGCAGAAGATGTAGCAGCCACAGAGTACCCAAATCTATGCCATGGTTGCATTCGCAGCAGGACAAGAAACTGGAAAATATTCAAAATACCTGATAACACAAGTAGAACTGTTGAGGCATCCCAAGAGTCTTCCAGAGTCATGGTGCCCATCACCAGGTCCCAGAGATGAGAAATGGGTGTAACTACAAGTGAATTCATCACACCATCACCTAACACCAAAACACATACCAGGGCAACACCTCTAAGCCTATAGCCAAAAGCAATAAACTGCACCAATCTGAACAGCAACAGCAGTAAAACTGAGCCATACTCCAACAGTGATTCCAAGACCAGATACCCGAGGAGTCCCCCGAGGGACCATGCACCTCACATCAGCATAGTGAGAGGGAGAGTTACCCAGTGAGGTCTGTTTAAACTTCAGTTCCGGGTTTCAAAACACATGTTCATGTTGGGCGCCAAATAAACTGTCTACAGTTAGCCAGTATTCAGGGCTAAACTGTAGCAGTTAGTATATCACCCAAGACACCCTCCCCAGATGGGAAGGAGAATTGAGGAAAAAAAATTGATAAATTACTGCTCAATTTCTTTAACTAATGATCTAATTTTGAAAGTATAACTGACACACATAGTATGAATTTTGGATGAAATGGACTATACATCAAAATAAGCAACTCAAGGTTCTTTTCCCTTTTCCCAGGAAGATGATAACAGGAACTTGCTCAGAGCACACATGGTCCAAAATAAGCATGATGAGCAGAAGATAATATAAATTTATTTAAGATAATATCGATTTTTTTTTTTACATTGATATCTGCTTTAAATTTGACCATATGTGTACACTGAGTTAGGAAGTTTTTAAAGGTAGCATCTTGCTGCATGTCCCTAAACTTAAACAATTTCATCTGCACGTAGACCTTGTTGGGTTTTTAAAATTTTAAATCCCTATGTATATAGTGTAGCTTTACTGATTTTTATGCTGAAGAGTCACCACATATGTGAAAGAGTGAGTGATGTACAATGGGGAGTAACACAGCATTGAGACAAGAAACTTAAGAAATGATTATCTTAAATTATAGATTATAAATCTCATTTTCCACATTTCCAGCCCCATGAGACTGCCCTTCAGCTGTGAAACCTAAAACAATAAATGTGAATAATCGATAGCCCTTTAAATGGGTTGTCTGTGTTTCCTACCAAGATTACTAGATATGTAATTTTATGCTTAGTTTCATACCTGATGTTGATAATTTTTCAAAATAATAGAAGTTATTTCATACTGATGAAATTTCCCTTTTGCACAGAGATCTAAAGCTGTTCCTGTGCTACTGTGTCAATGCAGAGTTTTGTATATATACAGCCCCCCTCCATGAGCTCTAGGACCTGTGGATCCAAGTCAGCTCTGCACTGGAGTTGATACAGCAGTGGTTAGGGTGGTATTCAACTAAGCATTTGTGCTGGGAGGAGGAGGTGTTACCAAGAAACATTTTTTTATTCCCAAGTTATCCTTGGGGGTTCCAAATGGAAAATAATTTCTTTCTCAGTTCATCCAAAGCAACACTGTCTTGTCTATCAGCTGTTAATATGCTTTTTTATATTTTTTTTTATTTTTATGTATCCAGTACTATTTTTCTGGGGTTTTGTCCGTCTTTAAGCATCCTACAGCCTCCAAATTCCTTTTGGACTTGTACATTTAATTAAGCTGAAAGACTCGAGTATGACAGAACCCATTGCCGCAATGAGTGGAGGTGACCTCTACATAAAGCTTATAGAAGTAGCTCTAGTGTTTATAACCAGACAGAAACTGATTAAAACAGATACCCCTACATGTAAATATTATTCATTTTAATAATGCCAGACAGTCTCAGGAGTATGATAGGTAATGGATTCCATCTGGTTTAGTTGTCTCTGTTCTGCCTCAGAATGACTTTATAATTAGCTTTGAATCTACTAAGTTCTATATTTTCTATCCTGAAATAAGCTAGGTGGCTTAATAAAACTTTAAAGGTAATTTACAGGCTTAGACTTTTGTTTTAGGAGATGCATATAGGAGGTCAAGGACTGACTTCCGTTAATCATACATTCTGATACTTTATTTAAAAGATCAAGTAGATGAACTGGATATAAACTAAGGATAGTGGATGAAATTAAAATATGCAAAATGATCATCTGGATTAAGAAAAATGTAATGGGCTTTTTATCACTGAAAATTTCCTGTATTTTATTTACTTTAAATTGCTAATACAGGACATTTATTAGCAATTCAAAAATAGAAAAGTGAGAAGCAAAATTCCTTTATGCCTCTAAAAAGCAAAATAAAGATTGAGAAACTCACTCTACATTTACTGACATTGTTATTAATGAGTTTGACTCATTATGCAGCATTTTTTCATCTCTTACACAGAGACTTCTGGAATAATTTACCCCACAAATGAAACCTTACCAGAAATAAAATTCCTATGGATACAAAAAACACAGTCATTTTAATCATCTTCAGCATGAATAATCATCTAAATTAATTTGAATTGGTATATTGTCTTCAATTATACAGTTTATATACATCATCTCCCCGTGATACCATTCAAACGTAACAGGATGAATACTTTTAAGCAACGTCTTTTCTAATCACAAAGCAAAAGATCAGTCAGCTGATCATTGATTCTAAAGCAAGAGGAAGCAGCAAAGCTGTATCATAAGCATTAAAGACATTTGGAGGTGAAAAATAATAATTTCCATCAATCTTATATGGTCAGTATAATTAGGTCACATCTAATAGATAATTAGCTATAATTTATAAACTGAACATGTCTAACATTAAGAATTGATTCTACAGAACATCATGGAAAGTACTTCTAGCTGTTTGAGTTGGATCCCTGAGACAAATCCTTCATCTCATGAGATGTATTTCTCAAAAAAAAAGATGCATATACATATTTTAATTAAAACTGTGCAGAAATTATTTTTCATTTATTTCTACACAGTTACTTTTGGAAAGGCCAGTGATGGTAAATCAATACCATTGATTCAAACCATTGGCAATGACAGAAGATGTAGATTGGCACCGACAAGAATGAACTACAATGAACTACTACTACCCAAAACAATTTCAAGAGTCCATAGAGCCGTGATGATCTGAGTCAGTCCAAGGACTATTTACATCAGCATCTAGTAAAGGAAAAAATTTTCCTGTTGGAGTATGCTCAGGTGCTACTTGGAATAGGGGCATGCAGAGGAAAAGGACTTTAAACTAAGCCTGCTGAAAATTTGCTGGTATCTGTAAAGGAAAATGGGATGATTGCTTCATGACAGTATCCAGGGCTTGACGTGTCTCCTAATGAGATTCCTTATACTCTTCTGCTGTGTTTCTTTCCTTGTTTTTCCTCCAGTAAACAAGTTTTACATCTAGTTTACTGATGAAGATGACTTCTACTTCTTGGTAACACAAAGTTTGCAAGATAAAGAGTCATGAATATCAATAATCAGAAAAGTTTGTGCATCTTATTTCACAGTTAAGTTTTCTCTGGCTTCAATTGTTCCTAAACCTACATCCTGCCCCCTCACTCCCATGTGGTACTGTTTGTGCTTTTGATAAGGGTGGAGTAATGTTGAACATTCTCTAAAATGAGTCATCTTCATTTGAATTCCCTGAAATGAAAACAATAAATGCTTTTCATGATGAAGCCATTAATTACTAATTCAAAAAATTCTAAAGCAAAAGTGAACACCACCCCCTAGTAATTAAAATAATAGGTTTTCCATTAAGATAGATTTTGCCAGTTTATGTATTTACTCAGAAAATTTCCTACAGTTTGAAAATAAATAATGCATTGTACTCCTGCAGTGTGTTCAAGAACAAATAGAGATAAAGCTTTGACATTCAGTTTAAAGCAAAAGGGTTTGGTAGGCTGGGAAACTTGCTGCTGGAGATTATAAATGACTGTGACTGGCATTCTGAATTCATTATGATATTTACCAGTTTAATTTGTGCATCTTATGGTTTGACTATAGCTGTGTATTGTATCATTTAAAATACTGAAAACATATAAGCAGTTAAAGCAAGCAACAGGCTGGAGCATAAAACAAGCCTTTCATTTGGAAATCTAGGTAGCTCATTTCATCAAAATATAAAGTCTGCCTCCCTTTGCATCTTTCAAAAAATAATTTCATATGCTGCAATTTACCATCATGTAATTTTTCTGGAAAAGTAAAGTAATAAAACCATAGTTTGCTGCTTGTCTAAATGGCAGTTATGATTGTCTTAGTAGGGTGCTGCAAAAGCTAGGGGAAAAAAAAGTTCTTGTAAAGATAAGCAGGCAGAGCAAAGTGTTAATTATTGGACACTAATGGATTAGTATTATGCATAATGTATTTTCAGACTGTTTTTTATATGAAAAGAATGGTCTCTTTATGGCTGCAGTGGTCAAAAATAAAAAGCCTGTAGATGCCATTTTCAACTACATAATATAAAGAATAATTGTGGCATCTTGCACACAGTGATGCATTAACTGCTGATTTTTAGTGGCTGGCAGCATATGGTCACAGCTGTCTCCATTATTTGTAAGATGTACCATTTTGAATGTGAGTCTCCAAAATTTCTTTGAAGAAGGCAAAGCTACAGCATGCAGACTTAGTATATCACAAATCCAAACCATTCAAAAATGTCACTGTATTTTTTAGGACTTCAAAGCATAAAAAAATATGGTTCATCAGCAGGAGATGTTCATCTGGGCTACAGAAACCTTCCACAAATAAGTTTGAAGCTTATTTTCATTTGGTAATCAATAGTCGTGTTAACTGTCCAGTAGATCACACTCCTCTACTTGCTCCATCAGAACACTGCAGAACAGCTGCCTGACCCTGACACAGAACATTCAACCAAATACCCCAGTCACAGCATCTCATGATGTGAAGTTGTGCTGTTTTGTAATCAGTAGGTATAAGTTGTTTTATCAGTATCACTTTAGAATATAATAGAGAAAAGAAACCTGTGAGCTGATTTGGTTTTTGTTGTGGTTTGGTTGGTTTTTTTTCTAATGGTGGAATGCTTTCTATAGGTAATCTGTTTGCAGCCACTCAATAAAAAAAAAAAAAAAACACAACATCCAAGTAACCAGGCCTGAGTTACCCAGGCATAAAACTTCAAGGACTGTAAGATCATACTAAATCTAAAAATATTTATGTAAAAAGCATGCACTCCAAGAAGAGGTCTCTAGCATGTAAGTCTGAACATTATTAACATGTTTTGTTTTTACATTCATTTTTTTCCATCAGTTTATTCCAGTTTTATTGTAGTAAAATCAAAATCCTTGTCATCACCTGTTTTTCTTCCTTGTACAGTGAAAATGATAACCTATTAAGTGTTAATTCATAAATTAGAGGCAACATCACACTGGCTTTATTGAAAAAGTCTGTAGACTCAGCTACTATGAAGTCTAACTTGTAATAATGCAGTCAAATAAGACCTAACAGGTCACATGTTTGCAGCAAAATAGCACACTTTTCAAGAATTGAAACAGAAAAGTCTTGATGAAGGGGGTTTCAGATGACTTTTTGCAGCTACAGCATTAAATACCTAAGAAAGGCTACTGCTACCTGAAGGCATAGTTAAAGTCTAGGGTGAAGCACAGTTTCCCTCTAATAGTCTTGCTGTGACATGCTTAGGCTGCCTAGATATCATCTAACTTCCTAAAGGAACAAAAATTACAGTTCAGAAGTAACATTTTTCCCTCTGAGGTGTTCATAAATCAATATGCTTTGGAAGTAAGGTTATTTTTTTTTTTATCCAAGGTGTGAGAGGGGTAGCTACAAATTGAAACTCAAGGAAACCTGTTCCTCAGACAGATTATACTGGTGGAAGAATTAAGTTATTCTAGTAACTTTTCTTCTTGAGACATAAGAATATTTAGAACTTTTAATTAGCTATCTTGAGCATATAATGGCCGATATGGAAGTTATTTTTTGTGTACATAATCTTTCTGTGTAGGGAGGGCACAAAGCCTATGATGACTGAAGTATTGCACATGTCTCAAAGTGCACTGTGTATTATCAGCATAGGATGAAAAAAGTACTTAAAAACACATTTTAAAAGCTTTTCATAACGTCTTCCAAATTAAACAGTATTTCTATTAAAGTTGTAGTCAAAATCTTACAAAATCCTTGGATTCCTCAGTGAACTTAAAAAAGAAACAGCCTGGAAGATTGTATTGACCATTGTCATCTTTTTAGTGATATGAGCAAAGAGCAATATATCTAACCTCTCTAAATATGCTGTGTTCTCCCCTCACATGCACTCTTATTTTAAGAGTTGTTTGATGACAGAATCTTTGAAGACTTTGAAATTTCATTACAGTGATTGCTTAATTCCTATGTACTCTTTTATAGTCCTTAATTGCTCGCACTAGGTGAGTGAGAAGGCTGAACAAACTCAGATATAAAGACACAAAAGAAAATGGAGTCTAAACTAACTTTATAGAGAATTGATGCAAATCCAAACTCATCAACATTAAGCTTTGTAAAATGGAACTGTTTCTACTTTACCCATCTGAACTTCCAAAATCTTTTTCTTAGCTAAATAGCATTGACAGTGCAGTGGAAGAACTGTAGTTTTCAATGCTATTGAAATAGGCAGAATGTTAACCTTTTGAAGGAGTATGAAATAGAAAATTAATGTTCTAGCACTGCAATATCTGAATAAAGATATTTTATGATCCTCAGTGCGGATATTGCCATTTCCTAGACCAGTACAGGTACATTGCTTTTCTTATCCTGCTGTCAGCGCCTGCAAGAGCCCAGGGGAAGTATTTTCTTATCACTGCTGCCAAGAGCATGGCTTACCAACCCTCCACGATCAAAGGAGGGATCTGGTCTGCAACTCATCCTTCTTACCTGCCTGGCCCAGGACATAACCTCATCACAGCAAAAACAAGAGACTATACTGAGAAAATAAATGCAGGCTGAGACCAATTTATGTGTCATTTGGGACAAATCGCCCCACAAATCATAGCTGTCCAGCCTCCATTCCCTTCCTTTATAGATCTATTGCTCTAATGAATCCTATTAATATAAGGTCTTGCAGTCTAATTAATCTTCCTCCAGGACACTAGCAGAACAACAGCCAGAGTAGAAGCCTCACTGTTCTCTTCACACTTTGCAACTTTTAGATACTCTGTTAGTAGGATTTTAATGAGGAGAAATAATCCATGTCTTTCAGGGTGCAAAAGTTTACAAACTAGGTTGAGGTTTTTTTAAAGCAACTTTTTTGGGTTTTTTTTGAGGACAGATGAGGATTATTTCCTCTCATTAAGATGTTAATGAGATGCTGACAAGTGTTTGGTATTTTTAACATAATTAGCTGTAGGGCTATTTTTGTTCTTTTCAAGCTATTTTTCAATGTGCCTTTTATTTTCTGAGTAGCTCATCATATAATTAGGGATAGTGAAACAGTTCAGTCCCAAAAACATAAAACCAACAGAAAAAACAGACCCCAGACCCTCTTGATTCTTTTGAAAGAAAAAAAAAAGAAAAAGAAAAAAAGTGATCTGTGAGTAAGGTTAGAATAAACATTATACAGATTACATTCATGCATTTCAAGATAAATTGATCCCAATGCATGATATTAAGGATTCTGTTTTGAAAAATGAGCTTTTCTGTATTTACACATTGAAGTGAACAGCCACTCGCTGAAAACAGATGCTCTTGCTGAAGACTGTTAAAGGCAAAAGATGGAGAAACTGTTCTAGAAAGAGAGCTGTACCAGTCTTTGAACTTCACCTTTCTCAAGGTTAGCAGCTGGTAAATAAATACATTATTTGGGGATGGCAAAATGCAGTTTGAGTCAGCTTATGTTTGATTTCAGATTTGGGTGAGTAGTGGGAGGTCTGGTGGGGGAACCACTGCATTTTTGATTTTGAACATAGCGTTTGTTTAGAGGAGACTGCAGGAGGCAGGGAAGCAATGGACCTGGTTGTGCTGCTGATCATCTCTGAAATGTGTCTCTGTCACTTGTGATGTCCCTTTCTCTCCACAGCAGCCCTTTTGCTTAACAGTCTTCTTTTAAGGCCTTGGCAATTGCTTTCAGTCCCATCCAGGTGTCCACCTCCCTGCAGCTGGTGCAGTGGGAGAGGCAAGTGGTGCCTAGGTCTTCCCAAGCAATGAAGCTGAGGGTTAATTACATAAAAGGGACTAAAAAGTCCATCTAGCCACACATTATTGGAGAGCAGATGGCACAGAAAGAAGTTGAACTTAAGCCTTGATTAAAATGTTACAGTTTTCACTTAGCAATTTAGACCCTAATTTCAATTGCGATTTTCAGAAATACTAAATGTTATCAAAGAAATTTCAAATAATTCTAGTAATAGATTGCTTCCACTCCACTAGTTAGTATAGAAAGGATTCAAAAGATGATACATACAAACTTACACCTGCACTTAATCAAAACCAACTACTTGTCTGTAGTCCCATTTATCAGGGTATGAGGAAACTGCTTCTGTGTGTTTCACAAATGCATTGAAAAAAAGACCCCAACAAAACATTAAACCAGCTCAATTGGCACTTGTAACAATAATCTTTATCCTTTTAGAGCCATTTTGTAACTACTAGATAGAATCATATTATAAATTTAATGAATCAGCAAGAATAATATACTACAGGTAAACAGAGGAAATGCGGACTTACTTTCCACTTCATATGAAAAAATGTTCACTTTATTTTATTTTTTAATTCATTTGATATTCATCATGGTAAGGACACTATTCAAAATAAACTGCCAGATGTCTATTGTGTTCTCACATAAAAACATTAGCAAACCTATGGCGGAAAACTTTCCTGGCTAATGTATAAAGCTATGACATCGACACTTGCACTAGATGGATATTTCATTTCTAATTTCTATATAAAATTCGTATTTTGATTGTTGTTTTTCATTTGAGGAAGCTTCAGCAAAACTATCTGAATATTTATCATTTCTTATAAAAACATTATTGGCACAGACATGCTTTTGTGTATAGATACATTTTAAAAATGTTTATTTTTGTTAACTTTTATTAGTACCTAGAAGAAAAAAACATTAAAATTAGAAAGATACAATGTGCTGATGCAGAGATACACTTACATAGAAAAGCAGTGGTAAAAGCACTGAGGCAATATGTTTAGACTTTGTTATACATGAAGCAGATGAACTCAAGCAGCAGAATCAATGCAAATAAGCAAATAGCAATTTCTGAGAATTCAGCAAAGGTTATGTGTGCTCAATATGTTTCCTTTTAATTTTTTTAATGCTCTTAATTTACAAGTTTAATCATCAAAATTGAAAATTTTGAACTAAAGGATTTGCCAGGTGCCATGGAACAAATTGGTAGTAGTGGTAATCTCTCTTTGCTGATTTTTTGTGTGAACAGATCCTCAGACTCTATGAGTAATCATATTTTATCTCTGCACAATACGGTGCAACTTTAAATTCCTTACTGGGCCAGATGGATAGATGTGCTGTTATTACTTGTTTGGTGCTGCTGAAATTTAGAAAAAACATGTTCTGACGTTGATTTCAAACATTTTTTGTATCACATATGTTGGCAAGTAATAACGTAAAGAATAAAATTTAAGAAGTTTGGAGTTTTGAAAAAGTGAGAAAACATGGAAGAATTTCTCAAAGAATATATGAAATTGTGCCTTAGCTGAGAAAGAATCACCTTCCTGTCTTGAAATTTTATTTATTGATTGTATTCATTAGTTAGTACCAGTAATGTATTCACAGATATAGTTGGTAGACAGACTGACTAACATTTACCAATAGTATGCTTTCTAATATTTTTTCTGTCTTTCCAAGTAGTTCAGTGTCTCTTAAACTGGTTATATAAATAGTTAAGTAATATTTATCAAGTGATATAAAAATCAATCAGATGTGAAATAAATTATTGTGTGTTGTTATATTTTACTCTTCAGACCGCTCCAGTCAAGGCTAGAGTTTGTCATGGAGTATTTACCATTAATTACTTCCTACAGGCATACCACAGCATAATGTCTCCTTTCTCTCGTGGTTTTCCACATACATTCTCACACACAGACATATACACACCACAGTTGCTTTTCCTTTATATAAATACATTTAAGTACTGAGAAATGGAAAAGATATTAAACATTTCTCACCAGATGGCGCTTCAGGGTGGAAGCTGCTTAATAGCTGCATAAAAAAAAAAGGGAAAAAAAAAAAAAAAGCCATTTTAGCATTGCAGTAAAAATTGTTGAAACACTAAAATAGGGTCTTAGAAAAACAGTTGCCTTGGTAAAGCCAAGACATCTGGTCTTCTTTGCCTAATAATTTTAAAGCAAAGTTTCATAAAGATGGAACAAACTGTGAAACAGTATGATGCTTTATTTCAGTCTATTGGCTCTCAAAATAAATTGACTTGACATATAACACATCCCTGTGACCATGCATCAGTTTAGAGTTTCTTCCTTGCCACAGAAGAAATGCTTATATGTGGGATCAGTCAACAGAGTTACAGAAAAATCACTCCTGGTCTTGAATCAAAACAGCTGATTTGCTGCAGAACATCCTTAAAACTGGTTTCTTCCTAATAAATATTAAATATTTGTGGTGCTTAGGGACATGATTTAGTGGTAGACTGGGCAGTGCTAAGTTAATGGTTGGACTTGATGATCTTAAAGGTCTTTTCCAACCAAAATGATTCTATGATTCTATGATTTAAAACCAGATTAAAAGAAAGAGAAAACCCACTCACAGTCATTCATCACTTATGCCAGGCATCATTTGCCAAGTGGCATAGACATCCATCTCCTCCCCAGGTACACACACACAAGGGGCGCTATGTCCAGGAGACAGGAGTCTTTCCCAGGACAGCATCTCACCACAGCGATAGGAAGGACATCCTTAGCCTCAGCAGCACAGAGAAACTCAACCTTTAACCCACACCTCTTCAACAAAAATCATGCGTGTGGCGTTCCCCACTCACATTCAGAGACATAAAACAAGATATCTAAAGCACTCCTTAAAAAAAGAGAGAAAAAGATAATGGGACTTTCTCTTTCCTTTACTCATCTGCTTATGAATATGTCTTTCGTAAAGGAAACTTATCTCATGTTCTCACCTGTCAGGAAGGTACTTATCCACTGAGGAACAGTATATCTCAGAATTTCACTTTTGGTGTTGGAGTTCGTCTGATGCCGCTCCTCTTTACAGGAACCCTTAAACATTCCTGGCACTAGGGAGAAGTCTGAATGGTTGAATGCCAAAATGTTTCCCTAAAGAGACTTGGCTTTAGTTCCTGCTGCTGTCAGTAGCATTCAATTCTCTTCTGCCGAGTGAGACATCTTCAGCACTGTAGTCTGAAACTTTTCTGTGCAAGTCTCAGAGCTCTGTGGTGCCTTCACGAACCTAAGAAATAGGGCATATATTGAATGTGAGTGTTCCATGCAGACAATGAGCATCTGAACCCACAGCCAAGGAGAGAGAGTTAATTCCCTTCTTACTATATTTGGTCTGCTGATATCTGAGCTGTTCCTTTCCTTGAGTCTTTCTTTTATTTTTCCCACTAGCAGATCCCTGTTTAGACATTAATCATACCTACGCTTTGCATTACAAATCTCACCTGTTAATTCAACATTGCAAAGTCTGTTCAGCAACAAAAGGCATGAAGGTTAAATATTTGCATTGCTGAATCAGTGTCTTAAATCTGATTCTAACTTCTCTTGCATTTATGTATTATGTAGCTAAATACTTGTGTGGTGGTTTGACCTTGGCTAAATGCCAGGTACCCACCAAGCCGCTCTATCACTTCCCCCCCCCTTCTCTCAGCAGGGCAAAAAGGGGGAAAGAAAATAAGACAGAAAGATCTGGATCACCATAGATGACTTCCAGCACTGCTAATTCTCTCAGGTACTGGACACCTTCATCTGCATTAGTCCACTTCCCTGGGGAGTTATCCATAAGATCTTCCTTATAAGGATATCTCGCTTTAACACTTGAAAGGAGCCATCTCCACAGACTGCAAATTGCTGGCTCTTTTCCAATTCACCTTTCAATTCTTCAGTTTCTAGCAGGGGAACCCAGCTGTTGGGCTTCCTTACCTTCCAGGTGATGAGCATCAGCCCCATTATCCCAGCATCGAAGCAGCCAGGCAGCAGTCCGCTCACCCGGCTGGCGGCTATAGTCTTTCTGCAGATCTCACAGTTCTGATGAGGTCAGGGACCAGGTCATTTCCGCCTCCTGTTTGAGTTCTGTTACTCCCTCTTCCAATCCCTTTGCTGAAGGAACAGCCTCTTGATCAAGCTTTTCCTCTTCTTTCTGCTCCCTTACTAATTGAGGGTATGGGCCTGCTGTTCTCCTTGTCCACTGTTTCTTTTTTACTACTGGGGCAATCTCTGCTGTTGTTGTTGTTGTTTGAGTCCCCGTCTCCACCACAGTCCTCTGAGAGTACTGAACTGCAGCTCGGTAAGCATAGGCCAGGCCCCAGTACAGCACTAGAAGTTGCTGATTTTCACTGGGATAGGCAAGGCACCCTTCTATCAGGTGTTGTGTCAATTTTGCGGGGTTGCTTGCCTGTTCAGGGGTAAGATCCCAAGCTGCAGGAGGTGATAACCATCCTAGGAATCTGCCCAAATCCTTTCACTCTCCCTGCTGCCCAGGGACAGGCCGCCTCAGGACACATTTTGGTATTGGCTCACCCAAAAGTTTCCTTCTCTTACACCAAAAGGATACCGGGCTCCACACAACCCACAATAGGCCAACAGTATTAATGAACAGTATCAGACAGCTCACATAAGGGTGAATAAGTACCTCGGGAGCCTGCAGAATAAAACCAGCCAGGATGTTCCTCATTTCTTTCAGCATATTCCTGAGCTTAGCAAAATAAAGATAAGCAGCACAATCAACAAGCCCGTGACCAGCACAGGAGCTTGTCACTTAATAACTGGTATAGCTATAGCACACTTAATATAAAATTGCCGTTGTCTTGCCCCACGTTGGGCGCCAAAAAGGACTGTGGTGGTTTGACCTTGGCTAAATGCCAGGTACCCACCAAGCCGCTCTATCACTTCCCCCCTGACTTCCCTCAGCAGGGCAATAAGGGGGAAAGAAAATAAGACAGAAAAAAACAACCCTTGTGGGTAAACCAAAAGCAGTTTTAATGTAAGCAAAGCAAAGCAAGGTCCCCACGTGGAAGCAAAAAAAAGAAAACAGATTCATTCTCTACTTCCCATTAGCAGGCGATGTGGGGCCTTCTCAGGAAGCAGGGCTGCGATACGTGTAGCGGTTGCCTCAGAGGATCAAGGGTGACCCCACCCCCCTTCCTCCTTTTCCCAGCTTTATGCTTGAGCAGACGTCATATGGCATGGAATTTCTCTTTGGTCAGTTTGGGTCAGCTGTCCTGGTTGTGTCCCCTCCCAAGATCCTGCCCACCCCATCCCACTGGGGGGAAATGTTGGAAAGAGCCTTGGTGCTGTGTAAGCACTACTCAGCAGTAGCCACACCACCAGTGTGTTATCGACACCCTTCTAGCTCCCAACATAAAACACAGCACCATGAGGGCTGCTATAGGGGAAAATCAATTCTGGCTCAGCCAGACCCAGTACAACTTGGTAGAAGAAGTTTGACAATCATATTGCTTTTTTATTTAATCTCAATTTCTTGAAAAGAGTGTTTGGATAAGGCATTTCACTTCAGAAAGGGATTCAGCCAGACCCTTTAAGCACAAATCAGTTGGAAGTCCCTATTCAACATGACATGCATCTACTAAGAAACAATAACTCCATTGGTTTAAATTAGATTTAAAGCATATTAAATAAATTTACTGAATGAAAATGTGCCAATTTTACAGATAATCTTTATTTGTGATTCTCAATGTATATGGAGATTTACAGGCTTTATTAAGAATTGTTTAGAAAATATTATTTCATCCCACTAGCATTTTTCATACCTTGCTAGCCACTGGCCATAACAGTTCTTATCGGATTTGACATTTGGTATAATTTCCTTGCTCAAAAGTAAATGTATACTTTGCTTCTTTTCTTTGGAATGTTCTCACCTGAACAATTTGAATGCCTAGCAAAAATCATGGTGTTAATTTCTGCCAATAGAGTCAGGAAGAGGAAGTTATCTGAAAAGCAAATAGAAGCATGATGAATGGCTAGATCAGCTTCCTTAATGCATAGCAAACACTAATTTTGTGCTCTCACTCATGCACTTTTTCTCCATATATTTTTTTTTATAGTATTGTGAATACCTCTGTTTTCAGGAAAGTTGAGATAAAGTCCAAGTAGTTGAGAAAATTTTGTACTTGTAATTCATATGATAGCCTGATTTCAAGAACAGCTATCTCCAAGCAGCTTCCATAAATTATAATGTGCTGATATAGGAATATTGAATGAATGTATAACTAATCAAAATAAACAGAATTATTGCTTCAAAGCAGGTGGATTGTGCTTAAATACTATAGAAACATATTATTGGAACTAAATTTCATGTTAATTTTTTATTTGTCTGGGTTTACTCTTGCTCCTTTTCAAGTAATTTCTGGAGTTTTACCATTCACTTCAGTGGCACAAGACAGTCTCTTGCTGGACAAGTTCATATTCAAAACTTAACCCAAAGAATTGCAGTAGGCCACTGCACGGGAAAGGAGAGGTTTCATCCTGTCAAATATGATGAAGATATTCTTTAATGATTACGTTAATCATAGACCAAATACTTGCCCACTTTGTGCCAGTCTCTTGATCCTGTCTCTCCTTTCAAGCAAGAGAGGAAATCTCTTTGTCATTTGCTCTGGTCACCTCCTCTGCTTTTCTGTCTACCAGCTAGCTTAATTTTCACTTCTGTGTTAAAGCTACATACACAGATTTCACCATAAAACACGTTTCCGAGCTTGTGCAAAAAAAATTTATATGTTTTGTCAGATTAAGCTATCTATGTTGCTATTTCTATGGACCTTGAACTATCCTGAACAGAGATTAACTATGTATATGGTTTTGCAGAGATGATTTAAGAGTTGATTTATGGATTTGCTTTAATATTGGTATGTCTTTTTTTAATTTATTTAAGTCTCATGGGCGTAAAGTCTTTGCAAAGTACTGAAGCTTTCTCTATACCTTTGATGTCTTCAGAACATACCAAAAAAATTTACCTTTTACAGTTATAGATGCCTTGCAGCTATGTGTCCTACATAAAAAAAGGAGGAAGGAAAGTACCTGAGAATAGAAGCTATGGTAATTCAGCAGTACCTTGTGTAGTACTACCTAAAACTCACAGAATGTTTCTAAGTTTGGTTTCAATTTTATCTTTGAAATAAAACAAATAGTATTTTCATCATATAAACTTTCCTTCTCAAACACATCTCATATTTTTGGTTTGTCAACATCTTAGCACACAAATGAAACAATGAAGCAGCAGCCCTCTCTGTTAAAACAGAACGAGCATAAAGAATTCCTGTAGGTAGTTGGGAGAGCACTGCTTTTTTCCTCTTCTTGCTTGCACTGCAAAACATTATTACAGCTCATGAGATAGCCCAAAACTGTGTCTAATCACAAAGTGAAGTGAGAACTGTAGTGTCTTAGCAACCTTAAAAAGTCACTCCAGCTCTAACTCTAATGCTTTGCAAAAATTTTGGCTACAGTGTTAGTTCCACCTTCACTTACAAGAGACATCTGTTGTTTAATTTATGCCCCCTTGCTTATTCCTGGCTGTTGGACTGAAACAGTCAGTGAGCAAGAGCCCGCTGGCGGACAATAATGTCATTCTCCGGCTCTCAGGGAAAGCCCACATGGACCTCAGTAAGAGTTGCCTGGTGGTCACTGGCAAAGAGGAATCACCCACCTTTCGACTGTCACATTCAGCATGAAGACTGCACAATGGCTGCAAAAAGGTTACAGATCTATCTTAGTGTCTTCTGCATGTGACCACAGGCTCCCTGAATCTTTTTTGCCCAGAACCTATACTTTCACCTAGGTTGTTTCTAAGGAATCTTTAGTGTCACTTGGAAGGAATACCTCTGACACACCTCAAAATTGCTGCCCCATGGAAAATTTCTCATCCCATGCAGAAGAAAGATTGCCTCCAGCCAGTTGTGCTCCCAGAGTTAGGTCTGGAAAGGAGGGGCCAGCATTATTCCAAAAATACCTGTTCTTCCATCAACACAGAGTTTTAACAAAAAAACTGTCTTTGCATGTTAATGCAAGCACATTCTCATTTCAGGCAGCTTCTGAGCAGATGTGAGAGACTGTTTAAAAGGCTTCACAAATGATTGACTGGGAGCTCCCAAATTTCTAGTTAGCCATCTAGCCCTTGTAAAGTGACCTACCAAACTGGCTTAGTTTTGCAGCTGTGACTCTCATGCAGCAAATCATTCAGCTTTCCTTAATTAAACGTTTCAAAGTTAACTTCAAAGAGGTACACTGGGGTAGGGTCAAAATTTTAATGTACCTCATGATACATTGCAACAAAATCAAAACCTCACTGAAGGAGAAAGCAGAATTAGGCTTCACAGATACTCACAACAGCAATATATATTATGGCAGTGCCAGATTATGTCTATCAGTACGCCTTACTGTAGGATCCTGCAAACATTTTATAAGCATTAAACATATACAAAAATTACTGCACAAGAACAGAAGGAGATTATCTGGGCAGCTGGCACACTTGAGGTTTGGAAAACCCAGGTGTAAGTCCTTGATCAGATTTGGGCAGAACTGCCTTGAATGCTGGGTTACAGCTATTCTCACTCTGTGGAAAGATTCCTCAGCTACCCAGCTGGTCCATGGTACAGTTACATTTCATAGCTCCAAATTATGTGTTTGTAGATGAATGATACTATGGCTAATTTGGTGGCATAATATATAACATATTACAATGAATATACTCTCTAGACTTTTTTTATAGTATCAGTGACTTGGGCCAGCCTGGATAGAAGGATCCCAAATGGTGTTCTGGCAAGCAGACAGTCATTTCCAGATGGATCATTTATACTATTTTAATTTTTCTAGCTAAACTGCATTCCTGTTAAATGAGTGTACTGTGGGTATTTGCAACTGTAGAGATCAATAGGCCATTTAATAGAGGCATAGTGGAAAGCTACTTCAGAATATCCATCAGGCTTAAAGTACACACAACTATAGAAAATCCAAAACCATTTCTCCGACTTTACCTGTATAAATACATCATTTGAATGTGAAAGGCAAAAGGTTTCATGAGATTTGGAAATTCATAAAAACATTAAAAATTACATAGGAAACCAAATGTGCCCTATTTTAGAAATCTCTATCGGGTATCCAGAAGGGTATACATTAATAAAAAATAAATATTATTAATAACAATAATTTCATATGGCAGGTTTTAATTTCTCTAAACTCATCTTTTTCCTGAACTGTAGCAGCTACCACTACTCTTCATATATGTGATGACTAGAAAAAACTATAGAGCACTGGGTGATTTAGCCGGCCATTAACTGAAATATTTAGGTTGATTAAAGAATCTCCTAGGCAATCATTCCTTGTAAATGGCAGATGTGAAGGGTGACAAGAATATTTTCTCCTTAGTTATAAATACTTACTGACCCTCTGGGTCTGCTTGCAAAAGGGCTTTTACAATTTTTATTTTATTGCAAAAAACTATGTGGTTTCACTGCATGCTTCAAAGCTTTTATTATGGTTATGTATTGTGTCTTTTTTCAGGCACTAATGCCTGCAGTCAATAATGGACACAGGCACCTGTAAATTAAGGAATTCAATCTGTCGTTTTTTTAAGGTCGGCTTTTTGAGTCGGTGAGGAGGCGACAGCAGCGACAAGACTGAGGTAAGGCCGAGGCGGTGAGGGTTTGATCGGTCGTGCACAGGGATTCCTGAGCCAAGGACCCCACCCTCCTTCGCAGCCCGAGCCCCAGCGGTTCCAGGAAGTCCGTGGCAGCCATGCAGGGTCGGCAGAGGCGTGGCCCCGAGCCGCGTGGGAGGTTTGTAAACGCCCCTGGGGAGGGCGAGAATAGGAGTGGGCAAACAGGGTCGTGGCACGTCTGTAAGGCGGGGCACGGAAGTTTGCCTGAGCAGGGCATGGAGAAGGCGCCAAGGAGCCGTGACCTAGGGAAGGGAGCGAGGAGCTGAGGTGCTAACAACTGATTGCTGCAGAGATCAGCTCCTGGGGGCAGTTAGCACTGCAAGAACAATGGTCTGCACCAGGCAGAGGAAGACCAAACTGGATGTGGGAACCCAGACAGAGCTCCCAGGAAAGGATGCAGTTGTGCAGGCAACAGACTGCAGGGAATGCCACAGCATCCCCCTGGGAACAGGGGGCTGTGTGCGCTGTGAGCAGGGGAATGATCTGCTCAGCCTGGTGATGGAGCTAAAGGAGGAGGTGGAAAGGCTGAGGACAATAAGGGAGTGTGAGAGGGAGATAGACTGGTGGAGTCAGGCCCTGCCATCCTTGAGGACAGGGCAGTGGGTAGAGGCTCCCCTAGAGAGAGAGGATCCCCTCCTCCCTTGCCATCGGGTACAGGAAGAGGACCTAAGAGACGAGGGGGAATGGAAACAGGTCCCTGCCCAGCGAGGCAGGCGAAACCCCCCTCGGCCTCCATCCCCTTCCCGGCTACCCTTGCAGAACAGGTATGGGGCTCTCGAAATGGAGGGGCAAATAGAGGGGCAAACAGACCAAAATGGAGACAAGGGTCCATCAGAGGAGTCACCCAAGGTAAGTCGGTCTCCCCCACGAGTTAGGACCAGCTCTAACAAAGGGAAAAGAAGGGTAATTGTAGTTGGTGACTCCCTTCTGAGAGGAACAGAAGCCCCCATATGCCGGCCGGATCTGCTCCACAGAGAAGTCTGCGGCCTCCCTGGGGCCAGGGTCAGGGATATCACTAAGAAACTTCCCAGACTGATAGGGCCAACAGATTACTATCCACTACTAGTTATCCAGGCTGGTAGTGATGATGCTTGTGAGAGGAACCTGAAGACAATTAAAAAAGACTTCAGGGCTATGGGGAGATCACTTGAGGGATCAGGAGCCCATGTGGTGTTCTCCTCAATTCCTTTGGTGGAAGAGAAGAATACTGTTCAAGGAAGGGAGACCCACCTGATAAACATGTGGCTAAGAGACTGGTGCCACAAACAAAATTTTTGGGGAGCTTTATGCTATACAGGGTTTGTGGGCAACAGATGGAGCTAATCTGTCTCAGAGGGGAAAAAGAATCCTAGCAAATGAGCTGGCTGGCCTCATTGAAAGGGCTTTAAACTAGGTTTGAAGGGGGAAGGGGATAAAACTGGGCCAGCTTGAGTTGAACCCAAAGGTGGCAGACCACAGTTGGGAAGGAAGTCGTCAGCCCGGCTCAAGTGCTTCTACACTAATGCATGCAGCATGGGCAACAAACAGGAGGAGCTGGAAGCCGTTGTGCAGAATGACAGCTATGATGTAGCTGCCGTCATGGAAACATGGTGGGATGACTCTTATGAGTGGAGTGCTGCAATGGATGGCTACAAGCTCTACAGGAGGAAGAGGCAGGGTAGAAAGGGCGGTAGGGTGGTGCTCTATATTAGGGAGTGTTTCTACTGTATGGAGATTGATAAGCATGATGAGCCAGTCAAATGTTTATGGGTAAAGTTGAGGAAGGCAAACGAGGTGGATATCCTGCTGGGAGTCTACTACAGGCCACTTGACCAGGATGAAGAGGTCGATGAACTGTTCTGTAGAAAACTGGCAGAAGCTGCAAAGTCACAAGCCCTTGTTTTTGTGGGGGATTTCAACTTACCAGACATCTGCTGGAAATATAACACAGCAGAGAGAAAACAATCCAAGAAGTTCCTAGAGTGCGTGGAAGAGAAGTTCTTGACTCAGCTGGTAAGTGAGCCCACCAGGGAAGGTGCCTTGTTAAACCTGTTATTCACAAACAGGGAAGGACTGGTAGGTGATGTGGTGGTCGGAGGCCCTCTTGGGCGAAGCGATCATGAAATGATACAGTTCTCGATCCTTAGCCAAGTTAGGAGGGGGGGCAGCAAAACTCTCACCATGGACTTCCAAAGGGCAGACTTCAACCTTTTTAAAACACTGGTTGAGAAAGTCCCTTGGGGAACAGTCCTAGAGGACAAAGGGATTCAGGAAGGATGGACTTTTTTCAAGGAGAAACTGTTAGAGACACAGGAGCAGGCTGTCCCCAGGTGTCGTAAGACAACTGGCAGGTAAAGTGACTGGCCTGGCTGAACAGGGAGCTTCTGCTGGGACTTAGGAGAGAGTCTACCACCTCTGGAAGAAGGGGCAGGCTACTTGGCAAGACTATAGGGATTTAGTTAGGCTGTGTAGGAAGAATATTAGGGAGGCAAAAGCCCAGCTTGAACTCAGCCTGGCCACTGCCGCAAAAGATAATAAGAAGAGTTTTTATAAATATATTAACAATAAAAAAAGATGCAGGGAGAATCTCCATCCCTTATTGGATGTGTGGGCGAACATTGTTACCAAGGACGAGGAAAAGGCTGAGGTACTTTATGCCATCTTTGCCTCAGTCTTAATGGCCAGACCAGTTATTCTCATGGTATTCAGTCCCCTGAGCTGGAAGACTGGGATGGAGATCAGAATAAACCCCTCGTAATCCAGGAAATAGTAGTGAAGGACCTGCTGAGTCAATTAGGCACCCACAAGTCTACGGGGCCGGATGAGATCCATCTGAGAGTGCTGAGGGAGCTGGTGGAGGAACTTGCCAAGCCGCTCTCCATCATCTATCAGCAGTCCTGGTTATCAGGTGAGGTCCCGGATGACTGGAAACTTGCCAGTGTGACGCCCATCTACAAGAAGGGCAGGAAGGAGGATCTGGGGAACTACAGGCCTGTCAGCCTGACCTCGGTGCCAGGGAAGATTATGGAACAGTTCATCTTGGGGGAGATCACGTGGCAAGTGCAGGACAACAGGGGGATCAGGTCTACCCAGCATGGGTTCACAAAGGGCAAGTCCTGTTTAACCAACCTTCTATGATCAGGTGACCCGCCTAGTGGATGAGGGAAAAGCGGTGGATGTTGTCTTCCTGGATTTCAGGAAGGCATTTGACACTGTCTCCCACAGCATTCTGCTGCAGAAGCTGGTGGCTCATGGCCTAGACAGGTGGACTCTTCGCTGGGTTAAAAACTGGCTGGATGGCCGAGCCCAGAGAGTTGTGGTGAATGGAGTTAAATCCAGATGGAGACCGGTCACAAGCGGTGTCCCTCAGGGCTCGGTCTTGGGGCCAGTCTCGTTTAATGTCTTTATCAATCACCTGGATGAGGGGATCGAATGCACCCTCAGTAAATTTGCAGATGACACGAAATTGAGTGGGTGTGTTGATCTGCCTGAGGGTAGGGAGGCTCTGCAGCAGGATTTGGACAGGCTGGAGCGATGGGCTGAGGCCAATTGTATGAGGTTTAACAAGGGTAAGTGCCGGATCATGCATTTCGGTCACAACAACCCCATGCAACGCCACAGGCTTGGGGAAGAGTGGCTGGAAAGCTGCCTGGCAGAAAAGGACCTGGGGGTGTTGGTTGACAGTTGACTGAACATGAGCCAGCAGTGTGCCCAGGTGGCCAAGAAGGCCAACGGCATCCTGGCCTGTATCAGAAACGGTGTGACCAGCAGGAGTAGGGAGGTGATCGTGCCCCTGTACTCTGCACTCGTGAGACCACACCTTGAGTACTGTGTCCAGTTCTGGGCACCACAGTATAAGAAGGACATTGAGGTGCTGGAACGAGTCCAGAGAAGGGCAATGAGGCTGGTGAGAGGTCTGGAAAACAGGCCTTATGGAGACCGGCTGAGGGAACTGGGGTTGTTTAGTCTGGAGAAGAGGAGACTGAGAGGAGACCTCATTGCTCTCTACAACTACTTAGAAGGAGGTTGTAGTGAGGCTGGTGTTGGTCTCTTCTCCCAAATTACTAATGATAGGACGAGAGGAAATGGTCAGGGGAAGTTTAGGTTGGGTATTAGGAAGAAATTCTTTACCGAGAGGTTGGTTAGCCATTGGAACAGGCTGCCCAGGGAGGTGGTGGCGTCACTGACCCTGGAGGTGTTTAAAAAATGTGTAGATGTTGGGATAAAGGTTGGACTTGATGATCCTAGAGGTTCTTTCCAACCGTAGTGAATCTATGATTCTTTGACTTTTCCCAGAGCTGTTTCTAACCTTCCCTGAGGACTGACTGTGCATTCATCTTCTTTGCTCTCTACATTGATAAATTTTTCCAGAAGGCACAAATCAATTTCTAGTGCATGGTTTTTGTTTTTTTTTTCAGAGATTCAACCTCTTCCTATTCTGCTAAGAGACTAAAGATGTCCCTGCCAAAGTTACTTCACTTAATCCTAGACGTTGGTGAGGAATTTGTTAAAAGTATTTTCTGCATGACGAAACGTTGTAATACAAAGAGTATATGATACTTTAAATTCACTAAGTTTTATTTTTGTATCAGAAATAGTGTGGTCAGCAAGACTAGAGAAGTGATTGTTCCCCTGTACTCGGCACTGGTGAGGCCACATCTTGCATACTGTGTTCACTTCACTACAAGGACACTGAGGTCCTGGAGTGTGTCCAAAGAAGGGCAATGAAGCTGAAGGGTCTGGAGAATGAGTCTTATGAGGAGCAGCTGAGGGAACTAGGGTTGTTTAGCCTGGAAAACGGAGGCTCAGGGGAGACCTTATTGCTCTCTACAACTACCTGAAAGGAGGTTGTAGCAGGGCAGGGGTCATTCTCTTCTCCCAAGTAACTAGCGATAGGATGAGGGGTAATGGCATCAAGTTATGCCAAGGGAGGTTTAGATTGGACATTAGGAAAAATTTCTTCACTGAAAGGGTCGTCAGGCTTTGGAATAGGATGAAAAGGGAAGTGGCTGTGTCACCATCTCTGGAGGTATTTAAAAGACACACAGATGTGGTGCTTAGGGACATGGTTTAGTGGTGCACTTGGCGGTGCTAGGTTAATGGTTGGACTTGATGATCTTAAAGGTCTTTTCCAACCAAAACAATTCTGAGATTCTATGATAATTATCTTTGTGCACAATATAGTATCTAGACATTTTCCTCAGTAAACATTATGACCATACAGTTTTGCAGTGAGTCTGGAAAGACAAGAGCTTGCGTAGTTTTGGGAGAGTTATGAGTCATAGCTATTTTATATCCCTATGAGAAAATATTATAATGTGTGTAAGTCTCTAGCTCAGACTGTAACTAGGTTAACAGTATTTTTGCCTTTTGACATTCCTTCATGGACTCAATTGCTATGACGTTCCCCATTTCTTGCCTTAAATCATTGCATAATGCTGAAATGTGCTCTTAAAGACTTCTTTTCTGCAGTGAATGAATGAAATAACTCCTGCAAATAATTTGTATGAGTTGGGTAAGCCATAAAATATTTTGTGAGGCACTAAGATGCAAAAGTGGCTTGTAAAGGTTTTGGATATTTACAGTAACATTTCATATGAAATCAATTTGTGAGCAAGATGAAATATAAGGATATAAAGGAGAAAAATAGAACAAACAAAAGCTTCAGAATAAAATATTACATTTGGAAAAGATGGCAGAAGCCTTGTATTGTGAGGAGAGATTTATTAGCCTGTGGAAAAAGAAATTTGAGAGAAATTAAGTCATGTATAGCCATTAGGGATAACTGCTGCAGATATTGGAGATGCTGGAGATACAAACTTGCTTTTGTAATACAGTCCATCTAAACAGTCAGAGAAGTGAACTGTGAAAAGAGAGCATTTTTAAAGAATGATGCAAAAGAACTGGAGCAAATAAATGGCTGATTGTAAATGTCCACATAACGTCCCTGCAAGAATTGAAGTGCCTTTGATGGGAAGTGATTAATATCCTGAGTTTCCCAAAATTAGAAATACTATCTATGTATTTTATTGAGATAGAGGGAAAGAAAGGAAGGAGCTGGACAGTCATGGAGAGAAAAATCAAATGTTCCTCTGGTTCACAATGTGAGTTACTTTTCACAATCTGGCATTTAGCTGTCATTAGTACCTCATATATGAATTTTAATATAGCCAAATTTAAAACCTGCTTTTTATGGAGTATTATATAAGAACAGAGGTCAAAAGCCATTGCAGATGAAATGTTGGAAATTTTTCCACTGACTCCAATGTCATCATGATATCAGTTAGAGAGACATACCCCATTTAAAGGTGGGATGTCATGGGTGAGGGTTAAAGGCTGAACTGCGTATTCATTGACAAGGACTAATATGGATTCAGCACTTCTATACCTTGTCTTCAGCCTCTTCTGTAGAATTTATACCTGTATTAAATTACTGCAGATTTGTCCATAATTAATTCATATATTTTATCTTTATTCTAATTAAAAGCTATTTGAGGCAAAGATTGCCATTAATCATGTAAATATGCGAAAGCAGTGCATCTTTGAGTGTTAAAATTTGAAGAGATTTCCACTTAATTCAATCAATATTGGTATCATATTATAAAAGTAGTCTGAGGCTATTGTGAGGAACAATATGGAGACGAATGGTGTTACTGTTGTATTTTAATTTAATATGTAAATCAAATCACTAACAACATAGCAATTTTACTTTTAATATTGTCTTGGGAGTGATACAAAATGAAAGACAACATAAAAATTAAATGGTTTGGAAAACTGTGATCAGAATCTGGTTGTAGTTGAAGAAAGCTGGGAACATCCTGACCTTCCATATAGGCAGATGTGGAAAATGCACTTCAGAGTCTTTAAGACAGAGCTAATGGCATACAAGATTAATGAGTGCTGTTCCTGAAGGAAATCAGGGGCCTTATAATCTTGGAATCCACAAAACCAAGGCACATATGTAAAGTACAAACTTATATTTTTTAAATAATCTGGAAGAAATTATATTTCTTATCTACAGCTGGGAAAATGCTTTAAGAGAAGTGATTACCTGTTCAGTTATTGTTCGCATTTATTTAATATAGCTGGTGTTAAAGAATTGCTACATCTTTTACTAAGATCATTGTGTTCAGGTTTTACCAAAATAAATTAATTATAAATAAGTTTTCTTAAAAGGCATAAGTTGAAATATTTCCAGGTTTTCCATTATTTCAAGCTAATGCATGGGAGCATTCAGTTCAATTTACCTTTATGCTAATTAGAAAATAATTTTATTTGCAATCAGAGAAAAATAATCCGTAATGCTTATTTATCCAGCTGTAATGAAACAATACTTTGAGTTTTAACTACTAATATACATGAAGACTTTTTGATCAACCCAGGGTATCATTTAAAGAAGACTATATTTTGAAAAAATTATATTTTATAATTTATTTTATATTACTTCCTGATAGAAAAATTAAAGTTAGTAGAATTTCTTATTATTAGTTCTTTTGCATTCTTCAGCTATTATTTGATTAAAAATGCTGGCATTTAGTAGGATATTCACTATGTTATTATATAACACTATATTTTATACAATGGTGTCTCTTCCTTCGGATTTCATATTTAGGGTCTTCCATCTCTGTTTCTTTCACTACATAGAGTAACCCCAGCCAGAAATGACCACAGAGAATTCCTTGGTACAAGGAATAGTGTGGAAAAGTGCAGACTCACAACACAACTGGTCTGCACAGAGAGGCTGCTGACATCAAACTTTTAACATTTTGTCCTCTTCACTTTTTACCTTTGAAGAAAAAACAAAAAAATAACAACCAACCAACATCACAACTCATATCCAGTCAGTTCTACCTTATTCAACACAATGGAGGAGCAGATGGCTTGAAGAGTCGGTAAGATATGAAGCTTTTTATCTCCATGTCAGTGATGTAAACACAGCTTAGGTTAATAGTGACTGAAATCTTTTCCCAAGAGACTGCTGCTCAAGTGAAAAGCCTGTTGGTTGTTTCAGTACAATCTTGGTGCACTGCGTAAATACATCTTAGTAGCAAGCATCACCTCTGCTGTCTCTGCAAGGAAGCTAGAAAATAGTCCTGGGGAATGAAATACTGTCTCTAACAAATCATTCCCTTAGGGAATCCTGGGACATACTGAGAGAAAAATGCAGGTAAAGCTTTCACTGTGGCTTTTCCTGTGTATGTACTTGCATGTACATATGTGTATTTGCCTGGTTTTGGTCTAGAACAGGAGTGGGGGTACCAGGCACAACAATCAGTAACCAATGCAGCATTGCACTAGGTGAACTTTGTTCAGGGATAAGCTTTTAGCAATGCCAGTCATCAATGTGCATGTTTCTATTCAACTATTTATCCTATCCATATCAAGAAAAAAAATGACTCCTCATCTCCACCTTGTTTTTACTTAAATAAATGAATTCCAAATAGAATTACTGTTGAACAACTCAGCAGTTCTGTAGCTCTAATGAAAGCTTTTTCCCCTTGGACTGTCCTTGCAAACACTTAAGTAAATTAGCACAGGATAGACAAAGCCACACACAGATCAAAGGAGCAAATCATACTAAATGGCATAGGACTATGTCCTGGTTCCCCAGGCACAGACTCATGGGCCAGCCATGCAAGCAGGCCATAGAATCATGGAATAATTATGGTTGGAAGGGACCTCCAGGGTCATCAAGTCCAACCTTTATCCCAGCATATTCCTAACCATTAGACCATGGCCTCAAGTGCCTCATCAACCCGTTTTTTGAACACCTCCAGGGATGGCGACTCCACCACCTCCCTGGGTAGCCTGTTCCAGTGCCTAACCACCCTCTCGGTAAAGAATTTCTTCCTAATACCCAACCTAAACTTCCCCTGACCATTTCCTCTCGTCCTATCATTAGTAATTTGGGAGAAGACACCAACACCAGCCTCACTACAACCTCCTTTTAGGTAGTTGTAGAGAGCAAGAAGGTCTCCTCTCAGTCACCTATTCTCCAGGCTAAATAACCCCAGTTCCCTCAGCCGGTCTCCATAAGGCCTGTTTTCCAGACCTCTCACCAGCCTCATTGCCCTTCTCTGGACTCACTCCAGCACCTCAATGTCCTTCTTATACTGCGGTGCCCAGAACTGGACACAGTACTCAAGGTGCAGTCTCACGAGTGCCGAGTACAGGGGCACGATCACCTCCCTACTCCTGCTGGTCACACCATTTCTGATACAGGCCAGGATGCCGTTGGCCTTCTTGGCCACCTGGGCACACTGCTGGCTCATGTTCAGTCGGCTGTCAACCAACACCCCCAGGTCCTTTTCTGCCAGGCAGCTTTGCCTGTGGCGTTGCATGGGGTTGTTGTGACCCCCTCTCTCCCTCTCTCCCTCTCTCCCTCTCTCCCTCTCTCCCTCTCTCCCTCTCTCCCTCTCTCCCTCTCTCCCTCTCTCCCTCTCTCCCTCTCTCCCTCTCTCCCTCTCTCCCTCTCTCCCTCTCTCCCTCTCTCCCTCTCTCCCTCTCTCCCTCTCTCCCTCTCTCCCTCTCTCCCTCTCTCCCTCTCTCCCTCTCTCCCTCTCTCCCTCTCTCCCTCTCTCCCTCTCTCCCTCTCTCCCTCTCTCCCTCTCTCCCTCTCTCCCTCTCTCCCTCTCTCCCTCTCTCCCTCTCTCCCTCTCTCCCTCTCTCCCTCTCTCCCTCTCTCCCTCTCTCCCTCTCTCCCTCTCTCCCTCTCTCCCTCTCTCCCTCTCTCCCTCTCTCCCTCTCTCCCTCTCTCCCTCTCTCCCTCTCTCCCTCTCTCCCTCTACCAACTTCCCCTATATCTTCTGACGAGATATTCTTAGCCCTGTCTGCTCCAAAGCACCTTATTCAGAAAAATCCCAAAGTCTGCTGATCATTTCTGCACCGTTTTGAATTGCTTCTTTACTTGACCATTTCCACTGCCCTTCCACAAAAGTCTTTGATTTCATAAATGAAGGAGGTTATAACTTTCCCTGCTGCTATCTTTATGCCTCATTTGGTCTTTTTCAGATGATAAAGTAACACTATTGTGTTCCTTTTGTTGCCTGTAGTTCTGAAACTTTAGACATTAACATGGCTTATTGCATAAATATGGATAAAATTAACAGCCACTGTGGATTGAGCCAATTCATTAGTTGCTCTGAAAACTCCTTTCCAGCAGCAGGAGCTTAACCAGGATTGCCCTCTTGTGAGGCATGTGTGTGAGGGTACAGTGCTTGGGAAAAAACAAAAATAAAAACAAAACAGAAGTGGGGCTTTTAGTTATGGGAAGAACAAATCCTTCAGAAAAGTACAGATTGGGCATCCCAGACAACCAGTAGAGGCATCCCTGACTGGGAAATGCCACCTCATAGCTCAGCAGCAGAATTCATCAAGGTGGAGATCTGCAGTGCTTGGTTGCCTGTTTTTGAGCCCCTTTTTAGGATGGACCCCAGAGACTTGGTGGTACCATCTCCAGAAAACAGGATGTGAGCATGGGCGCTGTTGCTCCCAGCTGGGGACACACACAGCAATGTGTGGGTAGAGCAGCTATGTGCCTCACAGCCAGCAAGATGTGGAAGGAAATAAATGTCCTTCTCTGCAACAGGTCAAGCTCCTTCAGCCCAAAAGAAACAGTCTTCATCTCCTAAATAACCCTTCAGCTGGGATTCATTAAGGAGCAGATATTAAGAAAGTTACAATAGCTTGGGGGGGGAAGTGTTCTATATCTTTCTCCCTGTTCTGTGCTGCAAAGGACTTCACTGGGCTCTGAAGGCAACTGCCCACCCAGAGCTGTGCCAGAAAAGCTTGTCCTCCGTTCCCAGCCCAGTCAAATGGCAGGCTGACTTACCTTTCCCCAGCTAAGAGAGCTACTTAATTTAAATACCTTAAGGCAGGAATTTGATATAGTTTCAAGGCCTTGGAGGTCCTGCTGGTTTAGAGGAACAGTTTGCCTCATATTAGCAAAAGGCAAAGTCAAAGGTAGGTTTGAATGCATGGTAAGCTTGAGGACGTTTTAACCCTTCAGTGTTTGTTTTTCTTTAATAATGTATTTCTTGCTGCTTTATGAGAAATGGATCTAGCCAAAAAGAGAACTCAGCAACCACTCACAATCACTTCAGCAGCACTTTTTAAAGGAATGGTAAAGCAGCTCATTTCTTTCTTGGTTTTATGTTTTACCTCTCAGGCTTTTTGTAGTCCTACTGTTTGCTAAGTTAGTGGCACATTTCTTCAGAATGGTATCTTTGCATAGAACTGTGAAATGTCAAAAGCTGAGATGCTGTGAAATGAGCACCCATTATTATAATTCATAGTGTTCTCCCCGAAAGGCCTGCAGTCTGAAAAATAATCAACAACCAACCAGCCAAGTCCACTGTGATCTGACTTCAGTTTACAATAGCTTGGCCCTCAACTCTGAATCACTTCCATCCTAAATCAGCAGGATAACCCACTTTCTTCCTCATTCTCCTTATTTTGTGCTCCTCTTAAATTACTTTTCTTTCAGTACTTTGCTGTTTGGCTACTGTATTTGCAGGGGGGAGGTCTTTTTCTTTTTTTTTTCTTCTGGCTGTGTGGCTTCAATGGGGATCTTTCTTTGAAATGACACAAAATGGTTGTTCTCACTTTTTTGAATGACTCATTTCTTGTGACATACATGACGCTTGCCAGCACTCACTTGTGAGATATAACTGAGCACTGAAGATCTTTGAAAGAGTAAAAATAAGGCAACACCAAAGAACAACACCCAAAAACGTGCTGTTTGTTCCTTGGGACATTAAGGAGTTGAATAGGAAGTGAAACAATCTCATTTGCTGTCTTCCCATTTCCATATTTCTCTTTCTGTTATATCAGAATGAAAAACAGCTGATTATCAGCTCATAGTTTGCTTTGCTGGTTGTGGTTTTGGCAGACAAATGAGATTTCCTCTTTTGTGATTTTTGTATTTTCCACAGTACCAAAGTCTATTAGAGGGAAAGAGTACTGAATATTAATTCCAGACACTGCATTGTAAAGTTGTACCTGGCATTCCTGTTCAGATGCATTAACATTCCAGTTCCAATACATTAGTATTCCTAGACCTTGGTCTGACCTCCCTCATGCTGATTTTACATTTATATAACTGCTGACTGCAAAGGAATTGTCCTTAATTTACACTGCATTGCTTTTACTGAATGTTTGCAAGTATATTTACAAATGCTTGATTATTTACTGTACTTCTATTTATAATCTTATTTTGCAAAGAAGAGGGCTTTTATCATTTATCTTGTGAGGTTGTTTCATGCATCACAAGAGATAGCACATTTTTAATTATCTTTCTTACATTTTAATTTCTTTTAATTCTTTCTTTTGGTATTCTTCTTCTAAATCATCCCTCTTAATCAATATTCCCACTATTTATGTGAAGCAATTGTTCTCCTCCTTTTGTGTGCATCCCTTTCTAGATCTGGTAAAACATTTCTCATGTGAGGAGCAAAAACATTCAGTGGCTTGTTGCAATCACTGTGAAAGCAAGGGGCAGAACAGAAACAACCTGCTTCCCACCTCTGAGCCAGAAGGCCACATTTCCTTGCACTGTTCACTGTTCTCATCTTGGTTGCTTTGAATCCTCTGAACTTCTGAGTCAAATAAGGAATTTGCTGTGTAATGATGAATAAATTTAATGACTGTTCTGTGACTAGTCAAATGTGTGCTTTCTTTGCTTTCCCTCATTTATCTATATCCAGGGGGAATAAAATTACCTGTATTTTAAGTTTCTAAAGCAAATTACAGGTCATTAACGACCCTCTGCTGTTTACTACTGATGATTATTGAATGAGAATGAAACTAACTGAAAAGCAATGTTTCCAGATTGTTCAGGTCTAACTTCCATGTTTTTAGAGATTAGATGGTCTCAGGGTGAGAGAGGTAAAGAAGTGGACTTATTAGCATTCTTCAGTCTTTAGTTGAAAGGCAACAGAAAGAAGAAATGACCTCTCAATACCCTCAGGATTTTTAATTTTTTTAATATATATGTTTTGAATGTATTATAGATCTTTTGATAACAACGTGTAGACCAGATAAGACTAGCAGGAAATAACAAAAAATCTGAGATGAAATATCAGATAATTCTTGGGAGTAATTTCTTCAGAATCAGACCAGTCATTCCAAAATACATTTTATCTTGTTTACCCTTAGCATGTTATTAAAATAAAACATAAATTTTCTCTATGCAAATGCTATTTCAAGGCAAGAATAATAATAAGTAGTTATTATCACAGCACAGTATTGTCTTGTCAGCTGCTAGTACTACTCAGGAATACCTTTTCTCCCCATTTTGCTGTGTAGTGATTCAAACACAGCTACTATTTTGAGCTGCTTCGTGATTTGATTTTAAAGATCTTCAGCTGTTTCCTATTGGTTTACAAAGGCAATAATGTTGATTAAAATGTGAATCAGAAAGCAACTTGCTCAGCATGTGGGAAAACTAGTGTGTCTTTTTAGATCTGGTTGGAAGATTTCCAGTGAACTGGATCTCAACTGATAAATGGTGATTCAACAGAATTGAACCTTTCTGTGGGATTGTGATGATTGTATGACAATTGTGGAAACCTGGAAGGTAGGTAGCTTCTAAGCTACCTCCAGACCTACCTGGCTGAATACTATTATACATGCTTCTTAGCCTTTCTGTTTTACCAGGACAGGCCAAATCCCTTGCTGCCTCACTGGCTTGAAAATTTCTTTGAAGAAATGCATGCTATGTTTTCCATTTCCAGTTTTAAGTTTGCTTGGTGTTTTGCCAATTACTAGGCCTAGTGCAAAGGACGCAGCCAGCAGAAAAACAATCCAGTAGCCAGATTCTATTGTACATAGAAAAGTCAGTATATGGGGGATCGCTGGGGGTACAAACAAGTCAAACAGATCACAAATAATAGACATCAACACCAGCAACTCCAGGAATGACACAGCACGACCAATAATAGGTGGAATAAACAAAGAAACAAAGTATCCCATAGAAAAAATGGGAGACAACCAAGTCAATAGGCTGACCATATACGACAGAAGTAGCCACATATTGTCTCCCCATGAAGCCCATGTTTGCAAATGCCAGACCTGACTGGGGCCCAGTTGCATGGAGAGTCAGGAGGGCCTTCCCCAACAGAAAACTCTGCAAAGTGCATCCACCTCACAGACAGACACTCCAACTCTTCCGGCAAGTGGTCCCAGCTTTTATGCCCAAAGCAGGACACCTGGCACTCATTTACCCAATGCAGGGCATCTGGGGCTTGTTCACCCAAGGGCTTTCCCTACAAGGTCAGCTGCACCTTGGAGGAAAGCCAAAAGGCAAACTCATCCCCCCCTTTTAAAGGACCATGGGGCCCACCCATATGTCAACCTTAATTCAGGGCTCAGGGTTCAGACCCCAGCACTTCACTTGGGTTTTTTTCCTACCAAAAAAAAAAAAAAAATCCCAAATTTTCCATAGGATGAGTGTGGAGGAATGGCTTGCTGAACAGGGCCGAATGTAACAACTGTGAGCACAGGGCTGAATGTAACAGCTGTGAGCGAGCAGTACTGATAATGGGAGCTGTACTGCTGATAGCTGTAGCTTCCCAGGGTCACTCTGACCTGGAAGCTTGCGGAAAGCCCCGAGGCAAGTCCGGACAAGTCCGAAGCTGGTGGAAAGTTGCAAGGTAGAACCTGCGGGAAGAATCCGGAAGTAGATAACCGCAAGAGGCTGGAATATGCAAATGTAGCTCTATGCTTAACTAATCAAATATAGACGAGTAGGCATAATTTGTGCTTAGCCAATTAGACATAGATATGTAGGCATAATTTAACATAAGTAGGCATAATTAACCTCCAGTGTATAAAAGGCATAGCAGAACTCGAATAAAGTAGAAGCTTGCTTATAACTCATACTGAGTTGCGTCTTGCTTCCCTCGCCTTCTCCGCCATTCTGCAACAGATGAGCATACTGATTCCTGTGTAGGTGTGCAGGTTTATCCACCTGAGCTTGGAAATTCAGGCTCAGCACAATTCTCAGCCTGCCACCATCCATAACCCTTCAGTCAGCTATGCATAATTGCAATTGATCAAATATTTCCCATATGCCATTTGTAAATAGTATGGGCTGGACTTCAATATGGTGAAGTGATTTCCAGCTCTGCTGACATCAGTGGAATGAGGTGAATTTACATCAGTTATTGACTATGATGCTTTCATGCTGAAGTCTTTGGCATCCAACTACAAATCACTAGCAGACACTGATAACCTTTATCAGATGGGACAGGTATATATGTTAAAAGCAATGAAGTAATCCAATAGCTCTGTTCTATAATCTCCAAACATCGTATTGCTGGTTTTGTTGTTAGTATTATTGCCGTTATTATTGCTGCTACTACAGCTAGTTTTATTCTCTAATCTGTTGCAATGTCATGCACAGATATCAGAGAATTCATTATTTCCTTTGTCTTGCCGTTATTTTTAAGACTGACAGCAACTTATGTTAAATTACAGAATCCCAAGAACACCCATTTTCTTTTGAGAGCTTATCAAATATAGTAAACTATGATTAGCGAATGCTAATAATTTGTATTCACTGGATAAATTGATGTTTAATCAAGTTAATCTCATTGTCTATAAACAACTTTTGACATCCTTTAAAGAAACAATTGTATCTTCTTTTAGGACATTGATTCAGGGGATTAGGAATGGTTTATCTATAACCTTTTATCTCTTAGCCTGCCAGATAAAAAGTAGCCAAACTTGCTTGTCTCTGAAAGTTTTTAATATTACATTCTGTGACTTAAATTTATTTTCCAAGTCACAGAGGTCATAGATTCTGGCTTCTGGTCTGTGATCTACCTCTTGTGTGAACTGACTAGGGGCCTCTGAACCCATGTTCAAGGTTACATGTACTTATCTGCAGTACATCCAGAGGTTGATGGAGAAGGGAGAGTTGGGACAGAGAGGAAGAGAGACAACAGGAAAACCCATGAAACACAGCAGGTGAAATCGTGCACCTCAGTGGAGGTAGTGGATGGAGATCCATGCAGCAGCAAAGATAGAAGTGTCGTTGATGTGTTAGAAACAATGGAAGTGCCTGAAAATAGTCACACAGGAATTAGGGTTTCTCCCAAAAAAAGGTGGCAGGATCAATATCCTAACTGAAGTGCATCTACACCAATGCACGCAGCATGGGCAACAAACAGGAGGAGTTGGAAGCCATTGTGCAGAAGGAAAACTAAGTTATAGTTGCAATCATGGAAACAAGGTGGGATGACTCTCACAACTGGAGTGCTGCAACGGTTGACTATAAATTCTTCAGAAGGGATAGGCGAGGGAGGAGAGGTGGTGGGTAGCCCTGTATACTAGGAAGTGTTTTGACTGTCTAGAGTTTGATGATGGTGATGAAAGGGTTGAATGTTTATGGGTAAGAGTCAAGGGAAAGGCCAACAAGGCAGATATAGTAGGAGTCTCTTTTAGACTGGCCAACCAGGATGAAGTGACAGATGTAATATTCTATAAGCAGCTGGGAGAAGTTGCACAATCACTAGCCCTTGTTCTCACGGGGTACTTCAATTTACCAGTTGTCTGCTGGAAATACAATACAGCAGAGAGGAAGCAGTCTAGGAGGTTCCTGGAGTGTGATACTAGGGGAGAATTGAGTGCACCCTCAGTAAGTTTTTAGACAACACCAATTTGGGTGGGAGTGTCAATCTGCTTGAGGGTAGGAAGGCTCTACAAAGGGATCTGGACAGCTTTTGGATTGGAGCAGGATTGCAAATTTAACTCCCACCTATAGAAAGGGTGGGAGGTATCCTGGGAATAACAGGTCAGTGAGCCTGATTTCCATTCCTGGCAGTCTATGATGAAGAGTAAGAGCATTGTGCTCTTATTCTCCTCAGCACAGACCAAACAGTTAGTGAGTTATATGCATGTTGTTGGGGAGTTTATGTATGAGATGATCATCATGCAAGGCATTGTTTAGTAATTTTCTTCCATTTACCCTGACAGTTTGCCATAGAAGCAAAGACATAAAGCCCAGTAAATCTAAAGAAAATAACCAACTGCAGCTTAATTTGAGATTAATAAGCATGTTATTTACTATTTTCCACATTGTTTCCTCTTTAGTGCTAAATTTTGATGGTTTTTAGACAGACTTGCTAATGTCAATTGAACCTAAAAACATGCTGCTGCACAGTGAGCAAATCCTTCCCTGAGGTGCTGGGCTTATGATTTCTCAAAGTCAAACTACATAATCACTGTAGTCCTTAAAATGTGTAGCAAGCCCTGTATCTTGCTTTTTCTGCCACTGATATAAATGTGGGTTCCTCATTTTCAGAATCTTTGTAGTCTGACACTTCTCAAATGTAATGTTACTTCCCCTCAGGAAAGAAAAACTGTCATAACATTTCACGGAGGTGGATTGGCCTTGACCTGAAGATCCTGGGAAGTTCTCTGCATGCTTGTGTGGGCAGTTTCAATGGTACTCACAGCACAGGTTGAGAGGTTCCATGGAAATCAGCAGAGATCACTGAATCCATGAGGAACTCAGAGTTGTACGCTTATTTCTCTCAAGAATTCCCAAAATAAGCTAAGATTATTCTAGTGGGGGACCTTGGGATTTTTTGCACCTAGGAGCCTTGTTATTTTGTCACAGTGATTATGTGATTTTGCACTGATATATGGCTAACGATGAAATCATGACCATTTGCATTTTATTGATGAAGAAATGACAAAATGACGTTCACATGTAAAACTAATGGAAATGAGAACAGTCTAACTGAATACAGCTATTTCTCTTCTAGGGAAGGACGGATAAGAGCTTAATGCTTCGATATTATATATTTAAGAGGGCAAATCTATAAACTGAATTTCTTCCAGAGACATGGATGTTGCACACAATCTGTATCACAACCAACACTTAATGTTTATGTGAGAATAGTTCAGAACAGTGTAGTTCAATACATTCCACTTTGTAATTGGATTGCAGCATATCTCACCCTGAATATAGAGAGCATTAGCTGAATCTTTATTTTTACAACTATTACTATGTCACTCATGACATTTTTCAGTAGAATCTGACTGAAAAGCTCCTTCCGCAGACAAAAAGAGACAATGAAAATAATCTGGAAGATTAAGAAAATCCAGTGGGCTACTAAATAATTTACTGAAAGACTAATCTTCAGAATTCAGAGAACAATCATTACAAAGCAAGCGCAATAGAAGACAAAAAGAAATCTGTGTATTTAAGATAGATTACATGGAGGTTGAAGGTTTACACTTTAATTTCAGTAAAGTCAATGGCAGAGCTGTCACTGTCTTCAAAGATGAAAGAGCAGGATCCCTGGAAAAGAAATTCCAGTTTCTGTATAAATGATACAAATGATCAAAAACACATGGTCACTGCAGATAAAGTGTGGGATAGTCCACATTTTTTTACCATTAATGGAAATAACTTTGCAACATTTCAGTAAACAGACTCTGCATTATTATTACTACTTTTATCTAAAATTAAACTTTGAAGAGATTCGTGCCTGTTTGTGGAGAAACATTCTGACACTGAAAATAGTTTACAGTGGTGTAGAACAATGTTGTAATATTGTACTTATTATTATGTATATGTACAGATAAGAAACTAGGTAAAAAATAAATAACAAACACATCATCTGTTGTTTGTAGGAATCTTAAGTGTTTAATGTTGAAAACAAAACATTTATTTTAGATTTCTTTGTAAAATGAACAGTTAAATGCCTCAAAATTTCATAATACATGTAACAATACCAAATTGTAATAAGTACTGGAAAGGAGAAGGGCCAAAGGAGAGAAACATGTATGTCACCAAGAATTTATTTTATCATAAGGAGTCAGACTTTGGAGATTACACTTCTGAGGTCAATAAAGTCAATGATGTCTTGCACTACATGCAGCCTTTCTTGATCACATGTCTATGCAAATGAAGGACAATGAAATTAGAACCTGTCCAATCTGTCAGTGGACCTCACAGGAATACAAAACAAATAAATTGCCCTTTCCTGGCTGAGTCCTAATCCCCTAAACCTACTTAAGGTTTCAGATTTCTTTTGCCTCAAAAGGCAATAAATCAAAGAAATTAGCTTGGAATATTGTTCTTTTGCACATAGCAAATGAAGAATCACCTTTGTCCAGCTTTATGCTCTTAGCCAATCTGGTATGAAGATCAGCACTAGTTAGAATTTGTTTATTTACAAGATAAACTATATAGCAAGAAGTCCATCTCCTTAGCATGTCATTTAATCATATCAGCCTGAACCTTTGTGTTCAGTCCAATTGATTCTCCTATTAATAAGAGAAATGGATTTCCTCAGATCTTTAATGTTTTCAGACCTAGTGGGAACCCACATAGCCATCAAAGAAAGACTACTGTGGCACTGAAACTGTTGAACAGTTATCGCAAGCCCACTGCAGTGATCTTTAAATAAGGTTCCTATTTATTACTTGTGCTCCCAGTAGGCAAAAAAATCAATTGAATCAGGATGAAGTAGACTACCTTGTTTAGTTGGTGAAAAAACAGGAGTGGCTGAGGTGGATAAATTTCATTTTTTAAAATTAATGAGATAGCAGCAGCTTTTTTATAGGTAACAAAGGGAAAGGCAATAAGTATTATTGCTTAAGAGATTGACAGTTCTTCCCAGTGTAGCAAGAGCGACCTGTGAAAATAAAAGTTCCACTTGTCAGTGATAACTCTAGAAGGAGGAAATGAACCTCATGACCCAGTGCTTCTGAGTGGAGCTCCAGCATTTGGCTTCAGCAGACTTTTCAGAAAATGGCCCAGGAAGTTTGCCTAGGCAGCAATTTTTTGAACTAATCAAAACTAACAACCTTTTCAAAGCTGAATCTGTCTCATAGCTTCAAAGTATTAAGGCATCTAATTCAGTAAAGTTGCAGTAGGAATTAACCATGAAGAGCTGAGACAGCATGGCAGTCACAGAGGTGCATTAAAACTGGGAGTGGTGTCTGTCTGTCCACAGCTCCCACACCGAGCCCTCGCTTCTTCCTCAAGCCAACCAGCTGACCCGAGTGAGGACTGTCTGGTTAGAGTCGGCCTAGCCAGCTCTTCATTTTGAAACAAATATCAGAAAGGAGATGGAGAAAATGAAAAAAATACACATCCCTCATGGTAGATGGATTTCTGTGGATGGGATTTTTCCACAGCTTTGCAAATAAGCACTACTGCCTGTGATCTTTCAGTCTGAAGGCAGACACGTGAGCCTTTTTGCCTTACGAATCTCCTTGCTATCTGATAACTGTTGATTTGTACAATGCTGCTGGGTATCTTTCACTGATCTCTATTCACTTAGCAGTGAATAGTGAAAGGACGTGACATTTAAAGTTGTTTCTGTTTTTAGGTGTTGGGACATGGAGGACCTATATCAAACAGATATGGGAGCAAGCACACTGAGATTCGATTACAAGATGTTCAGCCTGAATATTGACATTTCCCTTAAACTCAGGGGCACCCTAAATGACTTTTTTCCTCCTCACTTCACAAGGTACATGGACAAATGGCAATAAGAATCTGAGTTTTGAGTTTCAGCTGCCTCACTCCTCTGTTTTTTTATTGATGTATGTATTTTCTCACACTTTAAATTAACAACACCAAAAAATCTGTGTCAGAGTCTGTGCCCCGATAAGGTAACTTTCATTTCCTTATATTCATTTCAACCTTATAGCCTTCTATGAGGAAATAACTAGGTGGATAGATGATGGTAGAGCGGTAGATGTGGTTTATCTTGAATTCAGTAAAGCATTTGACACTGTCTCCCAGAGCATCCTCGTAGATAAGCTGATAAAGTATGGGCTTGGTGATCAGGTAGTGAGGTGGATTGTGAACTGGCTGAAGGGAAGAAGCCAGAGAGTTGTGGTCAATGGGACGGAGTCTAGTTGGAGGCCTGTGACTAGTGGAGTCCCTCAGGGGTCGGTACTGGGACCGGTGTTGTTCAATATCTTCACCAACGACCTGGATGAGAGTACAGAATGTATCCTCAGCAAGTTCGCTGATGACACCAAACTAGGAGGAATGGCTGACACACCAGAGGGTTGTGCTGCCATTCAACGAGACCTTGATAGGCTGGAGAGATGGGCAGGGAGAAACTTAATGAAATTCAGCAAGGGCAAGTGTAGAGTTTTGCATCTGGGGAAGAACAACCCCATGTACCAGTACAGGTTGGGGGCTGACCTGCTGGAGAGCAGTGTAGGGGAAAGGGACCTGGAGGTCCTGGTGGACAGCAGGATGACCATGAGCCAGCAATGTGCCCTTGTGGCCAAGAAGGCCAATGGCATCCTGGGATGTATTAGAAAGGGAGTGGTTAGTAGGTCAAGAGAGGTTCTCCTTCCCCTCTATTCTGCCTTGGTGAGGCCACATCTGGAGTATTGTGTCCAGTTCTGGGCCCCCCAGTTCAAGAAGGACAGGGAACTACTTGAGAGAGTCCAGCGCAGAGCCACAAAGATGATTAAGGGAGTGGAACATCTCCCTTATGAGGAAAGGCTGAGGGAGCTGGGTCTCTTTAGCTTGGAGAAGAGGAGACTGAGGGGTGACCTCATTAATGGTTATAAATATGTCAAGGGTGAGTGTCATGAGGATGGAGCCAGGCTCTTCTCAGTGACATCCAATGATAGGACAAGGGGCAACGGGTGCAAGCTGGAACATAGGAGGTTCCACATAAATGTGAGGAAGAACTTCTTCACAGTGAGGGTAACAGAACACTGGAACAGGCTGCCCAGAGAGGTTGTGGAGTCTCCTTCTCTGGAGACATTCAAAACCCGCCTGGACATGTTCCTGTGTGACCTGACCTAGGTGTTCCTGCTCTGGCAGGGGGATTGGACTAGGTGATCTTTTGAGCTCCCTTCCAATCCCTAACATTCTGTGATTCTGTGAAGCTGGACACCTGTGAGAACCAGGTTTACATTTACCTGCCTTACAGTTATCATTAATGCCTCTGATGAAATCTGGTTACAGTTAAGTCAAGGACAAGCATCACTTTTGTCTCAATAGAACTAGCATTCTTCAGAGAGATAAACTCCTTTAGTCCCCACATAGCTTTTTCCTCAACTGGCACCTTTTAAAGCTTTCATTCATGTATTCATTTTCACCCATTTAAAGGAAAAGGAGCACAGTTAAAATTTGATCACACTGAGGAAAACAAATTGAAGTTAAATAAATACAAAGTGGCTGACTTGTCATCTCCTTGGTGCATTAAAGGACTAATCCATGTTTGAAGGAAGAAAATATATTTCCATATATGACTTCTCATGTACGTGCCTACAGCTCATACTTCTAATCTGTGCCAGTAAATAATCCCCTGGGCATCATGGGTAGGATTTTTCATACTTAAATACATTTTCGTAATTCCAGCTATCTCAAAGTAGTAGTTTATTCTTAATCATTTAAGTAAGAATAACCTTGCAGAATAAAACTTATAACAGTGACATTTAAGGTTTACATACCAGTCTGCTAAAAGCTGCTTTAAATGTCATTTCATACAACTGACCATTATCTCTGAGTCAGCACTGCAGAACTTTAAAAGTGCTTAAAAATAAATTACATATCATCCAGTATTTATAACCAAAGTTACCTGTGGCGAGGATTTTGGTTAATCACAGGACAGTGGTTTTCCTCCAGAAAAATAAAAAATCCAAAGCTTTTTGAAGCTCAAAACAGATATTAGAACTTAAATGACTAAAAATCTGTTGCAAAGCCTCCTTTGAAAGTGTTAGGAAACATCCTAAAAGTGCATCATAGATGTTTTAGATTAAATCTCCTAAAAGGTGGGTACCACTGATTTTTGCTACAGTAGCAATTTGTCATATTTTTATTAGAGAAAGAATGAATTTTATGATTTTATCTGCACCTTTTTAGCTGCAATGTTAAATAAAAATGGGGTTTGCCATCAATATTATTTCCATTTAAATATTGTTTTCACCTTGTATACAAATATTAGAATTAAAAACACAATTTATTGACAGAAGAGAGATGATACGAACAAATAAGAGCTCACAAACACTGTAATTCTGTAGGAAATCAAAATGTCTTATTTACTTTTCATTCTATTTATTTGTTAATATTAAGCACCTAAGTCATTCAGGGCTGGGACAAATAACTGAAAAATCCAGGAATTTAAGATTTCTTGTAAAGTGGGACTAAATGCTTCAAAGATATCAGGTACTGAAAATTCCGCAATATAAACAGTTTGCAATGCAATGAAAAAGGTGGAAAGCTTTAAAAAAGTACAGAAATTAAACAATAAGTTTGACTGCACTTTTATTATACTGAAGAGATACAAATTCTATGTCTTGGAGACAAAAGGCTTTCAGTAGCTGTAGATCATGAATGTTTCCATTCAAATGCAATTTTTAAATAAAAATAGTATTTTACTAACTGCTGCACAGAAGAACTGTCTACATTTAGTCTCTACCCCGGGCTAAACTGTAGCAGTTGTTCTACAACCCGATGACCCCTCCCCAGCTGAGAAGGGGAATAGGGGAAAAAAAGGAGAAGCCCTGTGGGTTGAAGTAGAAACAGATTTAATGAAATAACAAAACTAATACAATCACCAGCATAAAGTATACAAGGTTATACTCAGCCTCATCCTTAGGAACAGCAAAAGCGGAATGCAAAGAAGAAGGAACCCCAGGAAAAAGAACTCCATCCTTAGTGAACTCCCTCCTTTTATAATGAGCTTAATGTCAGTGGTATGGGATACACCTGTGAGTCAGCTTGGGGCAGCTGCCCTGACTGAAACTGCCAGCTGACTCAGGGCTACTCATGGCCTGCCTGCCATGACTGGCCCATGGGTCTGTTTCTGGGAAACCAGGACAAGGACAAACCTACCTTCAGTAAGGTTCTTTCTGTTGTGTGTATTATTATCCTCCATGACAAACGTGAACAATCGATTTTGGGGAAATAATAACTTTGTGCATGAATTAGCTAAAACAGAGTACGGATAAAACCCAGACCTATTAAACTCAAATACAATCAGACATCTGTCTTCAAAACATGCATCTTCAGCTCCCCTTCCTCTCACCCAGCCCACAGGGTGGCTGTAGGGTATAGACACTTCAGTTTTCAATGTTTATGTTCCCCAGGTGATTAAACCCCTGATCATGGGCATTAACAGAAACACTATGGCCATTACACAGCTGGACACCTAAACACCTAAATGTGGACTATCCTTCACCATCAGTCCCTAACCCAGTGGTTGTTTCCAAGCACATCTACAGTAGTATGTTCTGCACAAGGATAGGGGTGTTGTAAGCTTTAGTTACACCATCTGCTTGAAAAGAGAAAAAAACCTGCTCGACAGCCCATGGGTTTAACTGTAGTGGGAAGATTTAGGAACCAGCCCTAGACTATGGATAGAGCCTGTTTCTTCCTTCTTAGTGTAGGGACTACTTACTACTAAATGCATAGGCAGCCTTGAAATCAAGAACTGGAAACTTCTGGCTATAAAAGAAAGACCTTGTGGCAAAGCCCTGATGCTCATTACATCTGCTGGAACACGACTCAGCTTCAAGAGAATGAGTGGAGAATGTCACTCACCATCCAGTCTTGTCAAAAAGCTGCTGTCTTGGGTACATTTCCCTGGCTTGGAGTTTGAGTCTTCTTGCAGAGAAATACAGACACTCTGAGCTGTAGGGGGATAGAGTTAAGAGTAGGGATAAAGCACATTTCTCTCTGACGGCCTCCATACTAGAGAGCAGTCCTGAGCACATCTAATTCACTGGTCTAGAAACAGCCACTGTGCAGCACATGTCACTAATCTACTTGAAGTTTCCCTGAAGCAGAGGGCTCAGCATGGAGAAGAAATGCAGAGCTGCTCTGACTAGACGACTACACATCCAGAAATCCCAGCTCTACCCAGAGCAGGAGAATGTGTCTGAGATCTCTGGTCATGCAGCTGCTGGGTGGGAAGCATCAAAGCTGCCAGTACCACAAGAGGTCCTGAAATTCCAAGTGTGTTCTTCAAAATCCCTGTGATCAGGGTTTCTGTTAGAAAGAGGATTCTGTTAGAAATTTAGGTCTACAATAGCCTCATTTTTTTAGTCTGTATTCATGACTTACATATTTAAAGTCAACCTCGGTCCTGCTAAAACACTTCAGTCAGTATTTGGCTCTGGCCCCTTGCTTCTCTGTGTGGATGTGTTGGCTCAGCAGTGTTAACAGGAGTAGAAAGCAATAAAAGTTTGGTTTTGTTTTAAACAGTGTAAGCCAATTTACCCCAGAATACACACAAAGAGTTGTTACACTGTTTAACAAGGTGCCATTTTTACTTGGTCACTCTTAATAATAACTACATTATGCTGCTAAATGTGCCAACTAACATAAGTTTTCTTTCCTCTAACTAAAGATCACACTGTGAGGACTTTCTCTGCCAGAAAATCCGATTATTTATATCTAGTAAGAACTTCTATGAATTAGTTAATGTTGCCAATAGCTTACTCTTTTGCTGCAGATGGTTATGTTTGGGCAGAGTTTCTCTTTTTAAAGTTTCTTCTATATGTGAAAATGTACATTGACAAGAGAATACAAATTAGAAATAAACCGCAAATGTAGTTCCAATGCTGTGGTCATCCAATTCATGAGGGAAATATAAAGGCTTATTCAGACTTGCATGAGTGATTCTGCAACAGAATTAGAGTGCTCACTTCACTAAAGACAGAACCAAAAACATGAAGACTACTAATTAAGGGATCGGCATTTTAAAACTGTAAGATCTAAGACTCATGCTAAACGTCTGACAGCCTATTAAGTGCCCCTCTGTCGCTGGTATGAACTGATTCCTTGCTCAGATATATGGAGAAAATTGCACTCCTTTTTGAACCAGCACAGAGAAACAAAACATTATCATTGACAAATGTGCTCTTACTGCAAGTAAAGGGGCAGCACAGGCATCCAATATACATGACTATACCAGATTTGCCCAAATTGGGAAATCTGCTTAGTTGGGGGAGGAGAAGAAAGAATGGTTTGAAGATCAACTTGGAGTGTGACAGTAGGAGGATACACCTATTTCTGGTATTATAGCACTCAAAAAGTGCTCCTCCAAGGACAGAGGAAACTTGCATGGCTAAGGAATGCCATCATCTGTAGCCAACAGCACATAAGGCAAGCATTATATCCAACTGCTTTCAATTCCCTGACTCAAATGACAAAAACCTCATTCATAACAGGGTCAGCCAGTAGCATGAATCCAGGGTAAGGTGTAATCTCAGACCTCTTTTGCATACAGCAAGAAGCTTTTCACCATTCTGCTGCTAGGTTAAAGCTCTATTCAACATCATAGGGGAAAGCATGATTGTAAGAGCTATGTGCCACTTTTATCATAACATAGGTGATGGTGAAATGGAGGCACACATTGAATATAAAATTAAGAGTGTAAATAGATAGGCATGTTTGTGTGATTCTCCCCTTTAAGATGTTGAATGGTTTAGTGCTGTTGCTGCTTCTTTAACAGTAGAAAGATTCTATGAGAAGTATAGCTGCATGCATGGAACTTGTCTTCTGGCATAGAAACTGTCTTTAATAAAGGGACTTTTAAACTTCTGTTATAAATGATGAGAATTAATATGAGGAGAAAAACTGGATTCCGCACGATTCAATGTGAATCAAACAGAAGACGTTTTATTTACTTTGTCTGTCCCTTTTATACAATTTATCTTTCCCTACATGCGGTCACGCATTATCTAATAGGTTAAAGGTCTCTAGCACGAGGCAAACATGCAGCTTAGTTCAGCTCCCGTTGGTTCTTTAAGTTCTTCTCACACAGTGTCCAATTGGTCACTCTTATCTGTTCACTCCTGCATTCCTTAGTGAAGCGGTCATTGCTCTTTCTTATTTTTTCTTCCTTTGAAGTAGTTTCTAGAATGCGGCTATGTGTCTAGGCCAATATCCCGTGTGGCTGGTTCACTATATGGTCATTCTCTTTTAAATACATTTCTACAATTTCCCCTTTTTCTTCTTGAGCCAGCCATACGTTCTTCATGGCATCTTTAATCATGCTTGTTGCCTTTTTGAAAACACAAGGTACAATCATTAATACAATAGTGACCAATAACAGGTGGAATTCAATAATAGGTGGAATTAACAAAGAAACAAAGTCTCCCACAGAAGACATGGGAGACAACCAAGTCAATAGGCTCATCATATATAAGTAGCCCCATACTGTTTCCCCACAAAGCCTCCATTTGCAAATGCCAAACCTGACCGGGGCCCAGTCGCGGGGAGAGTCAGGAGGTCCTTCCCCAACAGGGAAACTCTGCAAAGTGCATCCACCTCACAGACAGACACTCCACTCCTTCCGCAAGTGGCCCAAGCTCCCGTCCCCAAAACAGGACACCTGGCACTCATTTATCCAGTGTGGGGCACCTGGGACTTGTTTACCCAAGGGCTCCCCCCACAAGGCCGGTTGCACCTTGAAGGAAAGCCAAAAGGCAAACTCATCCCCTCCTTTCAAAGGACCATGGGAACTATCCATATGTCAGCCTAGGACATCTGCGGATCTGGTTCTGCCATCCATGGTTTCACCCACTTTGCCGGTACCCATTTGGATCCATGATCTGTAACGACACATGCATATCCCCTTCCCCAGGTTATTAGCTGTGCCGGTCCTTCCCAAGCTCCTGTCACTCCATTTTTAACCATAACTTTACACTGTCCTTGTTTTACCTTGTCTAACTCCCCCTTCAATCCTGCTCCATGCTTCACGACTGGCGGTACTAGACTATCCTGTGGCAGACGTAAAAAGTTCAATACATATATAGCCTTATTTAATCTATCTGTAGGTGGCAGTCCTATTTCTCCCCCTATTTGTTTTTGAAGCAGGCACTTGAGTGTCTGGTTCATCCGTTCTACAATAGCTTGACCCGTCGGAGAATGTGGAGTACCTGTAATATGTACTATGCCCCAAAGTTGGAAAAAAGGACTGAGTGGATCGAGCCACATATCCCGGTCCATTGTCGGTTTTGATTTCCCGTGGGATGCCTAGGGCCGCCATTGCAGAACGCATATGCCTTTGAACATGCTTACTAGACTCTCCAGTTTGGGCTGTGGCCCATACAGAAAGGGAAAAGCAATCTACAGAAACATGTACGTTATTCTGCCTACCAAACTCTGGAATGTGCGTAACGTCCATTTGCCAGACTTCTAATGGACCAGTGCCTCGAGGATTAACCCCAGACACAAAGCCTCCTGAATGTTGCGGACAGTCTGAACAAGTCTGAACTATCCCGCGGGCGTCTGCTTCCGACAATCCAAACTGACGCCGTAACATTTTTGCAGACTGGTGAAAGAAATTATGCGATTGTCTAGCCTGTGCAAACCGATCAACTGAGGGTGCCGCCCATGTGGGCGCAACGAGTAAGTCTGCTCTCTGATTACCTTCAGCTAAAGCTTCCTGCATACCTGTATGACTTCTAATATGCGTGATGAAATATGCACATTGATGCCCCGTCAACAACAGACGTAGCTTGTGAAAAAGCAGATATAATCTCTCTTCCACCATTACCACCTTACCGCTCGTAACTCTAGCTGCTGCGTGGAGCCCTGACAATCTGTAATAACCACCTCTTTCCATTGTCCATTTTCCTGCCAGGTTAATGCTGCCTTCTGAGATTTTCCGCCGGTGTCTGTAAATACCGTATTGCCCCATACCGGACGCTCTGACAGTCTGGGTAGTTCTTCTAACTGACCAAGCTGCAATATACTGAAATATTTATGAGGTGGCAAATGCACCTTTAATTCCCCATTATAGTCTAACAATGCTACCTGTAACGATACTGAGTGACACAATGACCACTGTAAATACTTGGCTACTAAAGGTATCACTATAAAAGTGGGTTCAAAGCCAACTATTTCTACAACTCTATGCCTTCCTTTTATTACCAACTGTGCTAAAGCTTCTACTCGTGTAGTGATCGTGCATTTCGGCTGCAGTGACAAAAACACCCATTCCAAAATGTGCAGTGGGTCCTTCCCTATAATCCACTGCATTATCAAAGCAAAAGGATGTTGTTCATGATTAATAATCAATAGGCCTATCCCGTACTCCGGGTTCCAGCAATGCGTGTAAGCTGTGACAATCTTAGTGCTTATGTGATTTAAAGCTTGCTTTGCTTCCTCTGTTAATGTCTGAGGTGCCTCAGCACCACCTCCTCCTTTCAACAGTTTCATTAGTGGCGCTAGCTCTGCATTGGTAAGGCCACATACTGTCCTTACCCAGTTAAGATCTCCTAACAGTTTCTGGACATCATTTAGGGTACATACTTCTGTTCAAATTTCTAATTTTTTGGGCCTAATGGCTGCCTTGGTAATTTCCCAGCCAAGGTACCTCCACACCTCTGGTTTTTGTACCTTTTCAGGAGCTATTTGCAGTCCCCCTAATTTTAGTGCTTGTTCCAGCTCAACTATCAACCGCTCCCCGTTCAGTCGCTCCCCTGCTATCAAAATATCATCCATATAATGATATATGAGTAGTTTCAGATAGGCTTTTCGCATAGGAGCAAGTGCCCAGGCCACATACAACTGACACATTGTGGGTGAATTTTTCATTCCTTGTGGTAATACTACCCAGTGATATCTTTTCATGGGTTCACCTTTGTTCACTGATGGTACTGAAAAGGCAAAGTTTTGATAATCATCTGGGTGCAGTGGGATGGTAAAAAAGCAATCTTTCAAATCAATAATTAATATATCCCAGTTTTTTGGAATCATGTTCGGAGATGGTAGACCTGGCTGCAAGGCCCCCATATCCTCCATTACTTTGTTAATTTTCCTAAGATCATGTAATAATCGCCACTTCCCGCTCTTTTTTGGAACTGTAAATATTGGAGTATTCCAGGGACTTGTGGTTGATTTGATATGGCCTTTGTCCAATTGCTCCTGCACGAGAGCCTCAAGATGGGCGATCTTTTCTGTTGCCAGTGGCCACTGATCAACCCAAACAGGGGTATGAGTTTTCCAAGTTAATTTCAGGATTGGTCGCCCTTCACCAATGGCCGCTGCTAAAAACCCTCCTTGCTCGTAACCAACCGCGCCCCTATTTGACTTAATGCATCACGTCCCAATAGGCATATGGGGGCATTCATCACATATGGCCACACTGTACATACACTCCCATCCCGCAAAGTACATTGAATCAAGCGCATGCTAATTCTGGTAGACTGTATACCTCCCACTGCCATGACTGATGACGCAGGTACTTCAAGTGGCCCCTATGTTGGCCATGCATCTCGACTGACAATAGTGACATCAGCCCAGTTATCAATCAACATAGTGATTACACAGGTACTCCCCCCTGGTTCTTTTAGTGTTACCTGCTCTGTTGGTTTTGATTTACCAATATCCATTGACAAAAAAATTTCTGCTTGACCTGTAGAGCCAAATCCTTCTGCTCCTCTTATGTGATTACCAGCCACGGGCACTGCTGTTTTGAATGGCACGAGTTGTCCAATTTTTGCTCCTGTCGGTATCTGTACAGGGGGTGATGGCGTCCATACCATTATAGAGATAGTGCCTGTAAAATCAGAATCAATTACTGCAGGTAACACAAAAAGACCTTTTCGGGTTGTAGATGAACGCCCTAACAACAGGGCACTCAACCCATGTCCTAGCGGACCACTCATATTAGTTGGGATACATTGTACCTGTGAATCAGTCAGTGTTGTTTCTATTGTTGTTTCCACATCCACTCCGGCACTCCCTGCTGTGGCAGCGGAGACGCCATCCAAGCAGCCTGAGACCGATTTTGTGTCATCGCGCCTGGCCTGCGAGCATTCGCTGTCCTATTCTTTCTCCTTTTGGAGCGATATTTACTAGCATGGTGCCCATAGTTCTGACAGCGATTACAGACGCCATCAAAGCCTTCTCCTGTTTTTTTCTTTTTTAGAGCTTTACATTGTACCTTAATGTGCCCAGACCTTCCACAGTTATAACATTTTGGGCCTCGATTACCGTTACCTTGTTGTACCAAGGGTCGGATAGCCGCAGCAAAAGCTGAGGCCATGAAACCAGCATGCTCTTCAGGTGTTCCTACCCGCAAACAAGCATCCATCATTTCAGCAATACTGGAGTTTTTAGTCAGACTCTGTAAAATACGCTTGCAGGTTGGGTTAGAATTTTCAACACCTAAAGACATGAGTAATGCTTCTCGTGCAGGATCAGACAAAGGTGCCCTATCAAGCGCATTTCGCAGCCGATCTAGAAATTGCATATATGGCTCATTTGTACCCTGTTTTACTGAGGTATATGGGGGTGTTATTTTCCCATCTCCAGGAAGAGTCTTAAGTGCCTCTCTTGCCAATTCAACGGATTGCCGCAGTACAGCGGGATCTAATCGAGCTTGGCGCTGGGCATCGGCAAAATCTCCCTGACCCATAAGCATGTCAATAGTCGCTAAGTGCAGTGGATCTCCATCCGCATGATCTAAATTCGCTATTGCAGCAGCTCCTACTGCATCCTGCCACCGAGAATGCCACAGAACTTCCTGCACTGGTGTTAGTATCATTGACATAAGTACCCTACTGTCAAAAGGAGTCATAAGGTTAGTCATGAAAATGTTATGAATAAACGATTGAGTGTACGGCGATTGTAGACCGTTCTGTCATACTGACTTATGGGCTTCCTTAATTAACTCCCATGGGAAACCCACCCTGTGGTTCGGGCGTCTCGAACCTCCTGATGTTCCCCCCAGCATTACCGGGAACGCAGTCGGAAGGATTTCCCTTTCGATTAATGCATTTAGAGTAACTCTTCTCCATCTTTGACCTGGATCAAATCCTTTCCCTGCATTTCCCGCCTCTGCCCCCCTCTCCATCTCTTGTCCCAGCTTGCCCGCCCCCCAAGCACGCTCCTTTTGAAATCTTGCAATGATTTTATCCTCCTCCTCCCTCAGTCTCTCCCACTTATATTTGTCCGTTTCTAGCTTTTCCAGCTTCTCCAACAGTTCTTGCGCCCAAACGGGCGGTTCGCTGCTAAGATCAGGCGGCTTGGCGGGGGAGGTGGGCGTGGGTGGCATAGAAGGAGGTGATGTTGGATACTCTGGCCATTCCCTCAGGTGAGGTGGTTCAGGTGCTGGGTCAGATGTTTCAGGAACGTTTGGTTCAGGCGGTGGGGGGAGCGGTGGCGGCACGGGCCAGTGTTCGTCTGTGTCCATTGCCTCTCCTTCCATCCCAGACACCTCTCCCAACAGGGGCGCCGCTGGATTAGGGGGGGATGGAACAGGCATTCAGTCGAACACTCAGATTCCGGCAGGAAATGCTCGCGGTGGCGAGGGCCCTGAAGCTGCAAACGCTCCGGCCGCTGCCGCAGCGCGCGGGGGGGCAGCGGGGGAGGAGGGTGGGAAACGCCGATCGAGCTGCTCCGCTGCGCTGGGCATGGCCCCGCTGCTGGCCGCTGCTGCCCGCTCAGCCTTCATATCTTGTAAAGTTGTTAAAATCAACCGCTAACCCTTTTAAGTCTTTTTCTCCTCTACTGACCGCCTCCCATAGGCACTTCCCGATTTCTTCCCATGTCTCAGTTCTAAAGGCATCTTGAGGCTCAGCAGGGAATCCGTGTTCCCGGCACCAAATTAACAGCCTCCGGAGCATAAGCTCATCGTGTTTTTAATTCCTCTCTTAGTATATGTGGGAGAAGTTTCACTAAGGCACTCTCTTCTTTCGAGTCGTTGTGCCCCATCTCCACTCCCGGCTGCTCACCTCACTGGGTGTCCCGTCATGACATATGTTTCTTCCTCCAGATCGGACTCCAATCCGCCCGGTCTCCAGTCCTGCCGTGCCGTCTATCTCCAGCCGACCCTTCTCCTTCTGGGCTTTTCCCTGTACCTTCTTCTCTTGCTGCGCAAGTCGGTATCACACTGGGGTCACCTGAGGAGAAAAACTGGACTCCACACGATTCAATGTGAATCAAACAGAAGCCATTTTATTTACTTTGTCTGTCCCTTTTATACAATCTTACTTTCCCTAGATGCAGTCACGCATTATTTAATTGGTTAAAAGTCTCTAGCACGAGGTAAATATGCAGCTTAGTTCAGTTCCCGTTGGTTCTTACGTTCTTCTCCCACAGTGTCCAATTGGTCACTCTTATCTGTTCACTCCTGCATTCCTTAGTGAAGCGGTCATTGCTCTTTCTTATTTTTTCTTCCTCTGAAGTAGCTTCTAGAATGCGGCTACGTACCTAGGCCAACATCCCGTATGGCTGGTTCACTATATGGTCATTCTCTTTTAAATACATTCCTACATTAATAGGCATCCTGAAGGAGAACAACTGAGGCTCAAACTAGACATTAGTAAAAATCTGTCCTGGGAGGACAGTGTAACACTGGCAATCACAGAGGCTGTGAGATCTCCATCCCTGGAGGTTTCTTGAAAATCTTTGGGGAGTTCCAAGATTCAGCTAGACAAAGTCAAGGCTGATCTGATCTAGTTTTGACAATAGCCCCACTGCAATTAGGCAGCTGTGACTTACTTTATCTGAAGACTTTAATAACTGAATAGCTAATATATGTAATATTTGTTTTAAGCATTTTTTCACAGATCCTGGAGCATGGAGTACATCCTTACCTACACTATACTATCCATACTAATCTCTTATTTCCTCCCTTTCTCTTAAATGCTCTTCACTATCCCAAAAGTATTTTTTTCTCTCCCTCCTGCTGCTCCTGTCAGTTAAAAATAAACAGGAATGTTCATTGTTTAGTTTATGCTTCTGCCTTCTTTCCCACTGCATATTTATTTCATCCCTGTATTTTTTTTTTCTCACTATGTAGGTAAATTATTCAGGGAAGGAATTACTTGGAAAAAAAAATTGTTGATTTGTTGTTTTTTTTAATTTGTGACTCAGGGTTAGCACAGTAGAGCCTATAAGGACAGCAATAGTAATTATATTGCTCCTTCTTTGTCTGCTTTTCTCACTGAAGCATATTCCATTGTCCACCAGCACCTAGAACTTTTCCCTATACCCATGTTCCAAATATCTCCTTTAAAATATTTTTATGTAAATCTGGCCATGACTTTTACATTTGCCTTAACAGCAATTGTTTAGTCCTCTATGTTTAGATCTGAATGTTCTATTTTTTAAAAAGATAAATATCTGTTATATTTGTATGTTTTACTTTTATCTAACTTGTTGGATATAAATGTAACTGTTTCAGATTTTAAGCATTTTGGCAAATGCATTTTATTGCCACATCTTTTAGACAAACATGGCTTACACTGGTGATACTCTATAAATTTGCAAAATTATTTCATTTGTGTTAGCACCTGTCCTTCAATCTTATATATTCTTGGATTTGGAGGGAGAGAAGCATACAGCACGCTTAGACTGATGGGGAACCATGCCTGAAAAATATAAGCCTTTAAGGAAAAAATCCACCTCAGTTTAAGCAGCATTCCTAAACCTGGGAACTGTTTACTGATTGCTTGAATCACACTTAAATTGTTCAACCAGTCCTCTTTTAGCTAGAAGCTATTAGCTCTCTAAAGGCCACCATTGCACTGAAAATGATAAACTCTCCAATTGGCTGTCAGCTGTCAGCTTATTGCATGCCAGAAGACTACTAGAGACTTTACCTTTTGGTTTAGACAGTCTCATACCTCTAGGATGCTAGGTAACTCCAGTAAGGTTTTCTTCTCCTATACTCACCTCCTCTGGTGGAACCATTTTTCTGGGACTTTTCAGGTATACAGTCAATATGTCTTGAACCACAGAAAAGCATTTCTTTTATATGTCCAGTCAGTTTCATCTGAACAGATTTTCTTTGCTGCTAGAATCAGCCATGTGTTGTAGATAATTTTCTGACTATTCATTCAGTTTTATTAAAAAGGAGCTGTTTGAAGTTAGGCACATGCTTTAACACTTCTTCAAGCAGAAGGTGTTCGCTTGAACAAAGCAAAACCTGATTTGAAGTCATGGTGCAGTGTCAGAAGAACATAACCACCTTCTCCCATTTTCCTTTCACTAAGCAAATCAAGAAACTCAAATAATTTCTGCATCTTTCCTAAACACTAAGTGGAAAAATGCATTCAGAGACAGATGGGCTTCTCTGTCCACATGGACTTTTTGTCTCATCTCAGCTGCAAGCTGTTCAAGCCACTTTCCATAAGACCATTAGACCTCTCAGCTGGCACTGCTTTCACTTATCTTCTGCATCCTCTAGTCCTGTTCCAGTGTCTCTGGTCTATTATTTAATTTGGCAGACAAACACACTCAACTGGCCCAAATACATTTTATGGCCTCCCAGGCTTTATTGGCTGCCAGAATGTGAGTATATCCCTCAGCAAAGGAAATAAGAAGGACTTGCTGTTTTAATGTATCTCATTCATTAATCCACTGATGAAAGTTTTCTTGTTTCTTTCTTAAATATCAAACTGTCACTCATTGACATGTTCCATGTCCTAAAATAACACTCATTTCTTCTTTTAAAAAGCTGACCTAAGAGATTATGGCATATTGAGTTACAGCACCTTTAGGAAGTGTCAGGTCCCAGGAAAAAGGAGGCATTTCTAGAACACAGAAGCAAGTACTTTGTCAGTGACTCCCAGAATGGCATATTACAGTATTTTTGTCATCTTAGATGTGCTGAGAGATTTGACCACATAGTATTTTGCAGCCATAAAATGGCCAAGATATCTCCTCCTGCATTTCCTACCAGGATTCCATGCAAAATTGGTCTAATCTTACAGTATCTCAGTAAAGGAAAGATTTAGTTGCAAACATTTCACTGAGAAGCATCCTCAAACAATACCTTTTCAGTCAGTTCAAATGATGAGTGATACTAAACTTTGCATCAGACCTTCTTTTTTGTTACATGAATATAAGGAGGTACACAGTGTAAATATTAATTTTCTTGAGAAGATTTCAAGGATTGTAAATGCAATACTCACAGACAATTTCTCATCCCCTATAGAGTTACAGAATGACAACAGATATACATATATTAATTCATTCATGATATTTTGTATTTGTGGAGATACTCCCTATGGAAATTTTTCATATATATATTTTGGCTTGAATTTTTAACATATAGAATTATTTTTTAAAAATCATTTGGGCGGACTACTTCATCTGCAGTGCTTGTTAAATAGTTTCTACTTGCGTACAGCTGACTTTTGTGTAAAACTACTGCACTTAAAACAGAAGTTTAAAAATTGCAGGCTGTTACTCAAGCAGAGCTAAAGGTCTCTATCAACTTTTGTCAGTATAGTGCCTGAATATGGCAACATATACTTATGAGACAATCATCTTTTGACTCTGAAATGGGTGTTGCCACTGTCCAGCATACTGCTCCATATATATTTTAATACTAGACAGGAGAAGAAAGTATTATGACATCTGATTAAATCAAAATAATAGTGAATCTCATTTAGGAAGAGATGCTCAGTTCTTCTGCCAAGGCAATGTCAAATCCTGACATTGCTAAGGGTAATAGTAAGAGGCACTCGCATTGTGATAGAAAAAAGTGTGTCACATGGCTTTATGGAACAAAGAAATTATAATCAACAAAGTAGGAAAAATAACATTTTATTTTGCAAAAGGTGGCTAATGCTAACTTCTTAGCTACCTACAGTCCTTGTTCCAAATCATAATTAGAGAGTCTTAACAGAAGCTCTGTAAATTAGCACTGAAACTTATTTGGTCACATGGCCTAATAATGCCTGGAGACTGGTTTAGACCAGTAAGGTACCCTGGCAGTCAGCAACCTGTCTTCACTGTCCTGGTACATTGCAACCTCCATTCTTCCCGCTTTCACATATGAAGATGAAATCAGTTTTCACTGGTTTAATTGCTATTTAATTGCGAAGATTTTCACTACAAACTCTTTTGCCACTAGATGCCACTAAAGGTCAAACAGGCTGTACAGCAGGCTGAGAGCCACCCATAGACAGTGCTGTGCTAATAGTCACTTTCCTTGATGTCCAGAAGATGAACGTCTCTAAAGAGGAGGGGTGGTGAGTAGAAGTCACACTTCTGTTGTATTTAAAAATTCCCAGATAATAAGGTGAAGGACATTTATAAGGAGCTGGTTTAAAGTCCTGATATAGGTCCATAACTCTGCTGGGAAAAACTTCTGCTAGCTTTGAGGTGAGGGAGAGTTTACAGGAGGGAAGAATGGAGCTACTTTGTATACCGGGTTTTCTTTGTCCTCTAAAATTCCTGCTTTCTTAATCTTTATTTTAATGGAAGCCATTTATACCATCTTAGAATTGGATTTTACCTAGCACTCCTAACCCTCATGTGGATGGTGATACCAAACTGCATTGTCCAAGGAGAGCTTAAAGGGCCCTTATGTTTGGGAGTTACAATCCCGTAAGTGAAACTTCCTTTGATTAAGCCATGATGTTCTTCAGAAACACGTGGTTTGTTGTTTCTGGTACATCTGATACACCAAGAAGAGCTTTGGCTATGTGTGGGCATCTTGCTGCTTCCCAGTGATGATTAGAGCCACCCTCAGTGAAAGGAATCTGGTTGGTGGTTTTTCCTGTGCATCTAGGCCTTGAGTTTTCTTTGGTCCATGCATAGGGAACTCTTGTGGGAAATTGTTTTTTGCTGGAATTTGGGATTTAGGACATTGCTGTTGTAGTCTAACTCAAAAACTAAGACAATTAATGTTGATGCCTTCAGTGATCTTTCATATTTTAAATATTGTAAATAATTTGGGGATATTTACATGCAAAGACAGCAGGCAGAGACTGGAAGTCTGTCAAATATTTATCAAATCTTTGAGCGTACCACCATTTTGAACAAACCTAAGAAATTCTGTGTCCCATGGATTTTTCTCAACTAGAGAAGAGCCAATCGTTTTTAGGATATATTATTTATAAAGCATAAAATTCCGTGTTTGCTAATGATTCTTTGTATAGACAGTGAAGCACTGCAAATCTGCATTCAGTATTATTAGCTATTGCTTTACTGATTGGCTTACATTTCAGTGGAAAGGACTTACCCTCATAAAAAATACTGTGATTGGTGTCAGTTGTCATGCCTTGTGGGTGTTGGCCTGGCAAATGATTTAAATAAGGAGTATACGAGCCAATTCATTTTAGCAATGTGGAAAAAGGGATTCATAGTGATATGCTTTGTGCTATTTGTGTCAGAGACAAATATGCAGGTTGTTTCCTCAGTTTCCTTGGTATATGTGCAGTTGTTTTAGGACATGCTTGAATAACCTCTCTGTATAAGTCAAAGGAACAACTGATCAAATACGAATGTGTCTGTAGTTTACAATGGTGACGGTTAAGATTTTCTTTTATAGGCTTGCATAATCTCCAGCGCTATGGCAATCCACTGCACTCGTGTAAACTTCCTGTCCTCAAGCTGAGTCATGCAGACTGTTCTGCCTCGCTGCCCTTTAAGTGATAAAATTACGTCCTGGAATTGCTGGTCAGGCAGAGCTCAGAAAAACTTTCCTTTGTGGTCTGACAAGACCAGTGGTTGTGACTTAAAATGGAGAAATGGGAATAAACTTCTCATGAAGGCACTCAAATCATCACTCACCTGACAGCATATATACAGAGAAAGAGAGGAAACGGACACAAATGGTATCTGAATAGTGGTACTAATCACGCAGACTGAAGAGGAGGGAAGAAAGATTCATCACAACCAGAATTGGAAAGCGAGCTGTGGCAGGGAACATCTGCAAGGAGCAAATGTTTCAATGCAAAGCTTCCCTCCTTACTGTTATACAAAGGTAAAAGACACTGTTAATCTAAAAGTGAACTATAATTGCTGAAAAATCATTGCCCCCAGCAGTGTTGGCCAGTGGGGAACTGGGGAGAGAAATACCTTGGGGAAAATAAAACTAAAAAGTAGAAAGTAATCAATATTTAGGTACTTTGACTAAGGATTATTTTTAATTTTGTGTTGTTTCCTGTTTTATTTTTAAGGTTTTGTTTTTAAATATTGAAAAGTTTGAAAAATACACCAGCCTCTCAAAATACATTTTCCTTTGAGGGGAAAAAAAAGTAGAGAAAAGATCTTTTCCTCCTGTCCAAGTGGGCCTAAAGATACAAATTGTCTCCATGCACAGATCAGTCTTTCATTACAGTGCTTTGGCACTGGACATTATATGTAATAAGGATTATTTGAAGCTTTTACGGCATTTGACCTTGTTGCACGTAGCAGAGATCATGAATACACCTGTTGTTTATGTCTGTTCAACAAATTACTTGGCTTTGGCAAAAGAGTAAATGCAGCTAAACAAATCTCATATTCAGCACCTAAAAGGTATCTTTTTCATCTTTGTGGGGGAAAAAGGGTTCATACTGCTGTTGCTTCTCATCATGGCTCTCCTGTTAGGAGACATCAGTATGGCAAAGTACAGCTGAGTAAGGGCTCCTGGCATGTCTAACCAGTTCTACCTAACCTACCTGCACAGCCTGTCACTGTGGACCCATACACTGTCTGTATCTGTGCCACTTCCAGTGTGGACCTCAGTCACGTGTGGTCACTACTAGAATTTCTTCACCTGAGGGGCTTGTGGTGTTTTGTGCTTTTTCAACCACTGCTCCAGCCACTGACGTGCTACAGAACCAGATCAGGTGCATGCTCTGTTCCTGCTTGTATCTGCATTATTATTGCAGCAGGGTGCAGGCAGGGCTTTGGGGCCATGTTTCAAGCCATGTACTTGTTCTCTGAAGTCGGAATTAGATATCAGGAATGAGACTGTGTATGCTAGCAGTTTGAATAGCAGAGTGGAAAAATCTTTTTTCATGTTGCAGTCTCTGCAGATTCCCCCTCTTGGTCCATGATAATTATCTCAATCTGATGGGCTGACATCACCACTCAGTCAACTAAAAGTGGCTCAAAGAGCATCAGCTTAAGGAAGCATGAGACCTGTGAGGAACTTGTCACAACCCTCCAATACCAGATCAGGCCGATTATGGAAAAATGTTAACTTAAGCAATTGTGTACAGATTAGCGTATTTGCAGTAGGAAATATATACAGCCAGCAGAAAGAGGCTAATATAATAGAGTTGAAAAACTAACCAGCAGGGATAAAGAGTTTGGAGCTGCCAAACAGAAATGCTTAGTAAGATAAGGGAAGAACTGAGAGACTCATCCTTGAAAGAGGGAGCAGTCAGGCCTGAGTGATCAGTGTTGGTTAAGGGGCCCCAAAGACAACACTCCCTCAGGAAGGAGGGACCGATAAGAACCACAGTGCTAATTAAGGGGTCTTAGGAACCAGAACAGCCCGGTTTGGAGGGATGAAGTAAGCAAAGGTAAAAAGGACACCGCGAGGAAGACTCGGAGCCTTCCTCCTGAAGACCCCCCGGGACGATCACCAGGATGCACCACACAGGCGCAACCGGGCAGAGCAAAAGGCGGGGAATATTATAATGATTTATCTCCGAGACCCTCCCAATGATGTAATCCTCATTCCCACCTGATGTAAACTTATGAATATGTAACACTTTAAGCTGTAAAAAGAGCACACTCCTGTCTCCAGGTGGGCTCGTTAGGAGGAGCGATCCCCCGAGTCCCCGGATCCGCAATAAACGAATACCTGCTGCTAAAGATCCTCGTCATCTTTACAGTTATTTTCAAGACGCAGATTTTGCGCTAATCAAGGCAAATAAGGGATCTCAAACAACCTCTGAATTATACAGCTGTTACCAATCTGATCAGATTCTGATGATTTTGATGATTTTGATTTTAGTTTAGCTAAAATCAAGTTAGGCCTAATCGAATCATATGAGGGAGTGACTGTGTTTTGTTTCAGTAACCACAGAAAGCACACAGAACAAACAGGTGGTACCAGCAGCTAAAGTACATGAAGTGAACAGGTGGTACAAGCAGCTGGGGCCCAGCATTGTCTGTAACTAGAAACCATGTAGTCAAGAAAGTAAAATATTATGTTTAAGCAACCACCGTGGAAACAATACAATAATTAATCATATAGTGGCTAAAGTCACAGTGACCAGTTTATGCTGCTTAAAGATCCCCTTATCCCTCTCCCCATCCTAATCTGAATATTAGAGGGTACAATCAATAGTGAGACTATGGCGTGACTATAGGTGACCAATGATTGTTATTAGAAATGAATATACATGAAGTGATGTAATCTGACAAATCATTAGGGGCCAACCAAGGTAAAGGTTAATTTTAATGAGCAATTGAAAGCGAGCAGTATATGCAGTTTTATGTTAAATAGCTTATACAATGGAAATCAAATACATAAAAACCCTGCTAAAGGTGATGTAACCCAGGATACGCTAGGTGGAGTTATCCCCCGTATCCTCCGCGCGTCAATAAAGAAGTGTCTGCTTATCTACATCACATTGGTGTTGATAAGTTCTTTGTCCTGTTTGGTGACACAGCTGTTTCTCACTGTGATCTTTTCAAACACAAAGAAATTAATTTCCTCAATGTAAAATAGTATCAATAAATATCAATATCTATTACTAGAATAAGGGACTATGTGCAGTCTTTTCTCCCAAGTGTAATGAGGTCATATCTTCATTGCAAAGTTTGACAAAAATCTATACAATTACATATATGACAATTACAATCAAAGTAGAGCCTAAGGTGGTACTGCCTTCAAAGCACCTCTACAATTGTCTCACGTTAGCAGAGGTAAAAGATCTCATTGAAAAAATGAAAGAACAGACTATTTTACATCTCTGGAAAGAAATAACCATTCACCTTCACACTTTCATTTTAGATTCTGTGATTATAGCGAAGTCCTGAGTTGGAGTCCCCATCCCTGGAGGTATTTAAGAAACATATAGATGAGATGCTATGGGACATAGTTTAGTGTTAGGTTAATGGTTGGACTTGATGATCTTAGAGGCTATTCTGTGATATTGTTTAAATGTTGTCCTTTATCTCTCATAAAGAGTCCAGGGGTGTGCAATGAGCATGATCTGCAATTTAAAGAATAAGGCCTTGTGGTGGTTTAGACCCTGCCGAGACCCGAGACCACGTTGCCGCTGCCCCTCCCCCACCCTTGGACGGGGACGGGACAGGGAGTAAAATACAAACCCCGGGGTTGAGATAAGGAAGATTTAATACAACAGTGTAACAACAACAACCCGAACAACAACAATAACAATGATAACAATGTACAGAACAAGAGCTATACCACACGGACACAGCACGAGGGACAGACCCGGACAAAAGCTGCTCCTGCACTGCCCGCGCCTGGGCACCCGAACATGACGTCAGCATGGGATGGAATAGCCCGGCTATAGCTCACTCCCATCTGCTGGGGAAAATTAACCCCATCCTAGCTGAACCAGGACAGACCTATACAGAAAGACCAGATGAATTATGTTCATTTGTCTATAAAATAGATGACTGAGTTGTGGGAGGAAAGATGGGCTAATATTCTTCACATATTTTAAAGGTAACTGCAAAAGAAGAACATAAGCTATGCTCCTCATTCTCTGAGAACAGAACTAGAGGTAATAAGCATAAAATATAGCAAGGAAGATTTATATTAGACATTATAAAAAAGCAACACCAAGTCACTGGTGGTTATTTACTAGAATAGTTTGCCCTTGGACTGTGGAATTACTGTTACTGCTTGGTTTTAGAAACCAGTAAAATGATCATCTTTCAGGAATGGTTCACAAGCAGCTGATCTTGTCTTTGTGTAGAGGCATAAAACACACGACTTGCAATGTCGTGTCTAGCCTTACTTTCTATACTTCTACAGTTGGCCTGGTAAGAAGCTGTAGAAGCTGGCGTAGCATATGCTGTCAGAAGCTGGCACGGTGCACCTGCCAGCACAGTGTATCTGATGTAGGATAGCTGGCATATAAGATATCTGGCATATATCTGGCAAGTACTGCTGGCTCAGTAGATCTGTCAGCTCTCATATATACTACAGCAAGAATTTAATATTTAATTCATTTGCAGAAATGTTGCACAAGAAGCAGAGAGAGAGGAGAAATAACTTTAAGAGGACATGCAAAGGTCTTCATGGAAACATGGGGTTCTACTAACATTATTTCAGATTGGGGAAACTTTGACGGAGTCGATTCTCTGGAGTATCCTGACAGGAGAAGGGAGTAGGTTTTCCAGCTGAGGAGTTTGTTCCTGTCCATTTGGGTTCAGAAAAATTTCCACTGCTCTCTGGCTTGTGAGCAAAGCCAGTAGTGGAAGGGGTTAATATGGGACAGCCACTGGCAGTTTGTCATGTTCAGTAGCCTCCTTGGTGACCACCTTCAGTATGAGAAACTGTCATACCTCACATATCAGGAACAGGGAGGAACTTGACTGAACTTTAGCTGGAGGCTGAGTTAGGATGCAGGGACTTGCTGTCAGCAGAACTGGTTCATCCCTCCACATCTTGCACAACTTGGACAGCTTGCTGTGACTGCAATATCCCAACAGACACACTTCTGCCATTTCAAAGGACCTTTTTCTTTTAGTTCTGCTACTGGGGTGTGCCACCCAGACTCAGTGTGCAATTGCCTTGAAGACAATAACAGTATCACTCATACCTTGGTACAGGCAGTACTGTAAACTGAGGTATGCACTCATGCATATTCAGCTGATTAACTGTGTTTCTACTCAGTTATCTATTTATTTGTAAACAACTAACACAAACACAATAAAAATGAAACATTAATTTAATATTCAAATTTTTATCCCCACCTGATCACCATCTTTCATTTCATGCTAACAAAGTGGAAACAGAAGTCTCTGTGTCAGCGAAAGCTGGAGGTATAACAGCACCAGTGCTCCCCAGAGGAGAGAAGATTCAGTCGCTGCTGTTAGAGACATTTGGAAAAGCATCTGACAGAGGTCTCTTCTGGCTTCTCTCTTCTCTATTTGGTTATATAAAAGGCTCACCTGAGTCATAACCTTCAAATCAGAGTGCCCTTTAAACACCATAAAAAAAAAACATTATAAAGGCCACTCTAACATATATACAATCACTCTGCGCTGATCATATGTACTTTCGTATATATTCAGTGTATTTGGTCAAAACTGGAAAATCCAGCTTTCTTATGCTATGTATATATTTATACATGTGCGTATGCATACTTATATATACACATATGTGTACATATAAACAGAAGGAGAGCATGCATGACATAAAGCAAAATTTTCTAGTCATGATTAATATAAAACTGTACATATAACTATATATAAAGTTATGCATATATAAACTCTCTCTATACATACACAAAAATGTAACAAAATATGGAAGCTGACACCTATCTGGACACTATTTTTCTTCCAGATTAGTGTTAGTTACAAAAATTCTTCAATGGATCCAGCCTCAGAAAGAGCTTCACATAATTTCATGAGACCTTTTGAACCACTCACTGCAGTATGTCTGCAGTAAAGCCACTGCAGTAAAGCCACTCACCTGGCTTTCCAAAACACTAAAGTCTGTACAAGGGTCTGTTCTACTTTTCCTTCCATTCTGGGGTCTTTTTCAGTGCTATAAAAATCAGCTCTACCTTCAATCTAAATATTGGATCATATTGCTCATTAGGACATCATACTAGACAGTTAGAGGCATAGGACAGCTGGATCATATTTTTCTCAAGTACCTTTTTCATTGCAGAGCACACTTCTGGGACAACCAATAATCACTGTACATTTAGGTCAGTATCTTCTTATAATTTTAACCAAAAGCAAAACTTACAGAATCCTTTTTGAATAGAGTTCATGTTGAGTTGAAAGAAATAGTTCTGAAATATTGAAACCAACTGTTCCTGACATTTCCAGCATATTTCATTTCCAGGCACTTGTGATAAAATGAAAGACACAAAGCACAAGCTTAATAAAGTATGGGCAAGAAAGAGGACTATTGCATTTGAGCAATAGCTCGCTGCTTAGAATAGAGGGGGTGGGAGACAAGTATACAATTCACTTCTTGATTCAAATCCCACCTTCCAGTGCCTGATAAGACTACATGGTAGGGTGTTCCAGAGGAAAGTGTTCTCCAGCTCTTCTGTTGATGCTATTCCAATGTGTATAAAATGCTGAAGTATTCATGGAGAAACATACTGGCACCTCTCAAGAGAGTCATTATACCAGTAACAGGCATGATGTCTCTTGCTGCGTGACTGGCTATTTAAGCAGAAGGACATGAATGGGACAATGAGAAGGAGAGCAAGAGGTGATATTCAGGGCACTAGACACTGACAAATAGATACCCAGACAGACCTGTGGGACTGTCTCTCTCCTGCCGTGTTGTCATGGTTTGAGGCTGGGCCGGTCACTAAACAGATGGCAGATGGTCTCTGTTAGCCCCTCTCCCTTCCCGGACAGGGGAAGGGAAAGAAGAAAAGGGAGAGAGACTTACAAGTCGGAAATAAAACTAAAACAGCTTTAATGAAACTATAACTGTGGGAGTCGGCAGGAGAACAAGCAACACAACCACCAAAGATGATCAGGAAGTCTCGTTTATTACAGCGGTTAGCACCTCTTTATACAGTCGATAATTAGGTTCATACATATTGCAAAAGCTAAGCTCATTATTGGCTATTTAGTGTCGATAATTAGGCTCATACATATTGCAAAAGCTAAGCTCATCATTGGCTATTACTTCAACTGTTAGTTCTTTTGTTGTGCATATTTGCGGTTACAGTTCTCAGGCCAACTTCTTTGAACTTCGGTCATGTTGACCTACCACATCCAATTATCGTCTAGCTTCAGCACCTGCAAGGATATGCTATCTTTGCAATAATTAGTGCCTACATAGCTTCTTGCTTATCTGCTGTTCCTCTGGTCGACTAATGCTATGGTGTCTACGTGTCCCCTGTCACGCAGCCAACTATCAGAAAAACTCTCCACATAACAGTAAAAAGAGATATATAATAATGAGAAGAAAAACAATGAAATATTTACAAATATATACAGAAACAGTGTCGAGCTTCTACCCCCAAATCACACGCTCCACCCGATAATGCTCACGTCACCACTGGTGCTGCAGAGCAGCTCTGGGAAGATCCCAGGCTGGGCTCCTGGACACAGTGGCAGACACAAGTTGGATTCAGGAACGCACAAATCATGGACAGAGTCTTCCCAGGACGCCGGCCATAGAAGACGAGTGAGGGAAGGAAGAAGGGCAAGCCCCCCGTGATCCCTCAGCTTTATACTGAGCTTGATGCGCATACTTCGTTGGTCAGTTTGGGTCACCTGTCCTGTCCGCTCCTCACCACAGGTGCAACCCTTTTGCACCCTTACATCAATGGGGGCCCCAAGGCAGCACTGAAAGAATTCAGCAATGACCTTGGTTTCTGCAAGATTAAGTATAAGCAAGAGCCTTTCTGCGTACCATTGTACTGAGAGCTCAGTACTAGCTATAAACATCGAGCGTTATCACTTCTAGGTGCAGACAGTGTCTGGAAAACATGTTGTTGACTTCAGAAAGTACAGTCTTAGGAGAAACTTGACTGAAAAGTAAAATCACTGAAAGGAAAATTGGTTCTCTTTTAGTCAAACCAGGACACATGTACACTGCAATGGCTGTCCATTAATGCTACCTGACCTCCAGAGGCACGTGGAGTAGGGCGACAGGCAATCCTGGTGGCATTCCCAGAGGTGACCAGCAGCACTCTCTGTGCGTTCAGCACACATGGTCTGTGAGTGGATGATAACGTATTTCATAGTCCCCAGCTGTCACATGTGCCCTTGCTACCAGTGATTGCCTGCAAGGCTCCTGAGATCCTTCTAAAGCAGTTTCTGGCATTGTCTTCTACAAAGGAGCATGGTATCTGCAGACAAGTTAAGCTCAGAGTGAATGCTGACTGCATGCAAGGACAGTATGAGCAGCCAAGGTGATTTTTGTCTGCCCAAATGTAGACATCCGTCATCTAAATGTACACATCTGAGTTGTTCATTCTAGTTTTCCATTATAACCAAAGGAGATAAACAGGCATAGCCAGAGTACAGTTCACCTTATTTATCTCATGCTTGAGTACATGTCTAAAATAATCAGATTAATTCAGGCAATCTAATGTCATTTCTCCCTGTTGGCCATAAAGGGAATCTAGGTGACTACTGCAATACACGGATCTTTTCTGTTAAAAGCTGGGAAGATGACTTGTATGTCACTCCAAATCCGGACTGGACTATGGGGTTCTAGCAGCCCTGGGAATAATTTGACAAAGCACCATTTCAAGATCCACTTGTTATGACTCACTCTCTCCTAATGACCAGTCTCTGAATACCAAGCACAGAAAGGCTGGGGAAAAAAATCAGATTTTCAAGTTGTTATGGTTGCTTTTTGCACTGTGATTCAAACTCTAGAGAACTTGTTTGCACCTACTGCACTTGGCCAGCCACATGGTCCCAAATAATATTAGTCTAATTCAGATACATCAGGAAAGATGGTGGATGATTATTCTAACTCAATTCTGTCCTGACACTGTGGTTACCATGAAACCTGATGCAAAGTTCTCATAGACCATTACTTAGGGTTGTAGACTTTGTGTTTGAGTACTCATCCTTTGCTATGGGCTTAATATTGTTCAACAGAGCCATAAATGTAGTGTAGGTTAAATCCCAGTCAGGAATGAGTGAACGGCCTTAATCAGCCTGAGCTCTACTACTCACTCTGTAGCTACACATATACTGCAAAGCGGATGGGGCATACTTCAGGGGGAAACCTACACTTTAACTATTTATATGAGGAAAAAAGTGAATATGGGTTTAAAGCACAGGCATATCAGTGTTGTGAGAGGCTAATTCAGATGGCTTGATCCAACAAATGGGAAAGAGCCAACTAGGAAAGGGGCCACTCTGAAACTGTGTTCAGAACAGTAAGTTAGTAATGACTTGGTAAGACTGGTAAAAATGTCAGCCTTAAAAGAAAAAGCCCTCAGATATACCAAAGGCATGTACAAAAAAATGTAGAAACTATTATAATATTTCATATTTAAATGATCTTGTTGCAGAATCCCAGTGATTTCTATTTTAACTACAACAATCTGGCCTTTCTTCTTTTTTCCACAAAATGACTCTTTATAAGATTTGGGATTATTTTTTTTTCTTGTTTCCATGGTATTTATTATCCAGCCATTTGCTTTCTATTCTGGGTTGAGCACAGAATGAAAAGCTTGAGTACTAGGGCTAGGTTACTTCATTGAAGTTGATACTACTGTTCTGATTTATTTATATCATCTAACCTTTGAAATTTTATGATGTAGAACATTATGAAGAAACCTTGGAAAGGAAGTCCATTGATCTGTTAGGCATCTTTGTGTTTATTTGTATTGACTTGCAAAATAATTAGATATTATAGGGCAAAAAATGTACTACCAGAATTCAGTCACTTAATGGATTAAAAAGGAAAAGGTAAAACAAAGATGAGCTGGAAAGCTCCGGGCTCACTGAACAAATAGTAAATGCAAGAAGGTGATGATGATATAATTTTCACACAATTTGCAGACATTTTCAACATTTTTATCCCTTTTCAATGAAAGGTTTAGGTCCTACAGGTTAGGTGCTACAGCACTCATCATAGGCAGTATGTGTCTGCACAGATGTCCAGAACTGTGACAACGTACATTCTGTGATTTGCACTGTTGCAGTCTAAATCAACAGTGCAAACCAGGTTCTTTTCTTTTCTTTTCTTTTCTTTTCTTTTCTTTTCTTTTCTTTTCTTTTCTTTTCTTTTCTTTTCTTTTCTTTTCTTTTCTTTTCTTTTCTTTTCTTTTCTTTTCTTTTCTTTTCTTTTCTTTTCTTTTCTTTTCTTTTTGTAACATCCCCTGCCCTTCAAAAATATAGTCTTAGAGATTTCTTCTTTGAAACATGCTCCAATGGACAACTTACCCACCAGTGTGCTTATTTACCACTATGTGAACTGCTTCCCATTTGTGATGCTATAACATCCCTATGGCAACTGCAGCACTTTCTTACATAGGAAAGTCATTTTAGGAAAGTATTGAATTTATTTTCAGCTTCTTTTAGTGAAAACTAGCAGCTGGAAATGAAGTGAGCCAGCACCATGTTACTAGCCAGGGCTTTGTAGAAGAAAGAACTACTAGTTTCAATTGTACTATTTTCATTATTACTTAATTATTTCTTTACTGTGCAGAATACTTGAATCCTCTCTCTGCCCTTCTTCAGCTATTAAAATCAATGTAGATTTTATCAAAGGACTGATTAAAATTGAGATTGGAACTTAAGATGTTGTGACTCCACAATCATAATTATTTTTATTGTGGTGTTTATAATTAACCTTAATTCCAAGATGCTTGATCATAACAACAATTTAAATTGTGATAACAACGATGAATTGTGAAAAAGATAAGAATAAGTAAAATGATTGTCTTGTGAAAATGAATATAAATTTCTTCAGCTTGTGCATGTCTCACATGTATAGGTTTAGAATCAGTAATAATGAAGAAACAAAGTCAGTTCAGAGGTCACTTTTCCTCTTCTGTTTGCAGGCCAAAAAAAATTGAAGCTATGTTCTCTCTTCAATGCATATTGTGATAAAAAGAGAATTAATGAAGAAAGTTAACTATAAACTTCACACTACATCAAAAGCAGAAGTTGTTATACTCAGAAATTCATCCTTTATTAATAGTAGAAAAGGAATTCCCATTTATTCTTGCCATGATCTGAGGGAGTGAAAGAGAGGTAACTCACAAGTATGTGTCATAGGTAGCTTAATACAGGTGGCAGGAAAGAGAAATAATTAGGAATTTTGGTTTGCAAGCTGGACATTTTAGTAATGGTACTGCTAGAACAACTAAATGCAATCATTAAATTTGAAAAAGGGGAAATTACTCCAAAATTGTCAGACACTGTGGCAGGTAGTGCTGTAATGCTTCAAAGCTAAGAACACACTCATAGTCACTAAATTCATAATGTCAAGGTAAGAGCTGAAGATGCCGTGCAGGAATCAGGCAGAGGAAGGTTAGGCTCCTGCCTCAGGTGTCACAAGGGGTCTGAGAACTGGGACACTTCAGCCAGCCCACAGGAAACATAAAAACCTCCTGTGGCAGCAAGTTCCAAAAGATCGATACCTGCTGTGTAAAGAAGCCCTTTCTTCTAGCTATTTTAAGCTCACCTCCTACCAGTGTCATTGAGTGCCCTCTGGTTCCAGTATTGCAGATTTGGTAAACAATAGTTCTGCATTCACCTTACTCTCTGCCTTCATGAATTTTAAATCTCAGTCTGTCATCCCTTGGCCTTCTCTGCTCTGAAGCAGAAATCCAGCCCTTTAGTCCAAGAAAACGGCAGCTCCATCTCCCAGTCATCATGCCTTGTCATTGGCCTCTGGTTTCCAGGTCCCCCCCTGGATCCATCAATCTTTATATTTTTGATCACTCAATGGACTAACTTCATGAGGAAAGCTAAAAATTCATAATCCAACCATCAGAGGTGGTTAGAGTACTGTTTTGGAAACTGCAGGCTGGGAAGGCTTCCTAAGAGCCTCTAGCTTCCTCCTGGAGGTTCTCATTTGAAAGCCACATGACAGCAATGGTAATCCACTTTTCATCTTTTTCAAGACAGACCCCAGAATGCCTGCTCTGTACATCTCAAACCACCTTCATCAGGGGCTGACTGAGGTGGCTTGGCAAGGACAGGAATGTTATTAAGCTATGTCCAACAACACATAGAAGTTTTGTGTCACTGTGGATGTCTAGCTTGTCTCAAATAGTCAAGTTGAATATGGCTTTTTTGAGTCTTTCTCCTGAATTTAAGGATCAACATGCTCCTTAAGCAATATGAGTGCTTTGTTGAATGCTTGCCAGAGTGCTCAGAGCCTTGCTTATTGTGCATAAAATAACCATAATGATTTGATATACTTGAATCCTAAGAATAAATATACTTTTTTTACCTTCTCTAAGCCCCCTCTATGTATAGATTTAGTGTGTTTCATAATGCTTTCAGCTTTTTTTTTGCCAGCTGTTCTCCAGAACATTTTTGGCATGAACACTTACATCTTGGCAGTAATACAAACTTTTATTAGACTGTATATATTATTTCATCTTAATTGTTCTGGTTTACTGTACAAATGTGTGTGTCCCACCCAGTTGTCTTTCAGTGGATTATAGTCAAAATGCTTAACTGTGACGACAGATGACACGGACTCCTCTTGTGGGGTGAAGAGAAGACACTTTATTGCGATACAACTCTGGTTTTTATAACCCTTGCTCCAGCCCCACAAAGTGCTATGCAGCAATATTTCTCAAATAAGGTATTGTTCTTTCTTTGCACAAGCTTATCGTGTGCTAGCCTTATGATTCATGTTATCACAAAAGCAATGTCCGCACATCCTGCTTTGATCAAGGTTAGTTCTTTGTACTTTCCTCCCGATTCCTTGTTTCCTTCTTGTGCTCATCTTTCCCATGGCTTGCCTCCAACCAGCTGTATAATGTCCATATCGCCGTCCTTGGTGAGATCGCCATCCTTGGCAGAAACTTTGCTGCGTTCATCCTCCACACTTCTTGCATTAACAGGCAAGGAATTTCCATGTCCATACTTTTCTTGCATTCAAAGATCTACACATTTTTCTACTCCAAGAGCTTTTGCTCATAAAGTGTAAGACAACCCTGAAAACAGCCTTTTCTTTCTCAACTAAATTAGTCCAATAAACTTTCTCTCTGCCTTTGCCAACATACTCCATTCTTTTTCTGTATTAGTGACAAAAATGGTCTCATTTCCACTCATCTATTCATGGGTAATTTATTTAGATAAACAAAAAGATGTTCTATAGTGTCGGTTCTGCTGACACTATCGGGGGGTAGGTCAGTAAATATTAGGAAATTAACAAAAACTTTAATTCACATACATAAATACATTGTCACTTTTAATGTGTTTCATGTTAATATGCCATATTGTTCAACGGCAGATGAAGTTGTCTTTCTGGACACTGTATATTCTATCTATGCAGTAACAGACTGCAGAAATTCAAAACTAGTTGTGCTTCTAATTGAAATAGCGAGAGTAAAATTTCTTTACAAATGCATATTGGGAGTTACTTATCTTCCTGTTAATTTCTATCTGATTAGATACATAGTTTGCTAAATTATTTGCTGCAGTATTTTGCGGGAAGTCATGGCAAGCAATCACATAGAGACTTAATAAATCTCGTGAAAGGCAGTTTAATGGCGTTACAACCCGGTTTATATAGACAGAGCACTAAGTCACAAGACTCTTCACGAGACTCTTCTAGCTACTAATTGGTTAACAGCACTATCGTGGCATAAATTGATTTGTGACTTTAAAGCATGCATTCACACCGTCACACCTTTCCCAGCTTCCCATCCTGCTTCAGCATCCGGGTCAGGCTCGAAGGTTGGATTGCTCACATGACCATTGCTTGCTAAAAACCCCCCAACAAATCCCCCTTCTTAATTTTGAGCAATCCAAACCCAATGATGGGAACAACGAGGAAATGATGATGGTGAGGTTCTTCATAATCTTTCTTAACTGCTATAGTTGCTTATGAATAGAGAAAGAGTGATTAAACAAATTCATACAACTTATTTCATCTAAATCTTATAACCTTAACCTAGGCTAATAACAGAGAAATTTTTAACAGCAATTCTTATTTTACCACACAGCATGCATAACATTATCTAAATATTCAGTTAATTCTAACTATCCCTTTTTAAACAGGTTTTCTATCCCTACGCGCAGCCACGCATTATCTAATTTGATAAAAGTCTCTAGCACGAGGCAAACATGCAAGTCAGTTCAGCTCTCGTTGTTTCTTGAGTTCTTCTCACGCAGCGTCCAATTGGTCACTCTTATCTGTCTGCTCCTGCAAGCTGTCACTGTTCTTTCTAATTTTTTCTTCCTCTGAAGTAACTTCTAGAATGCGGCTACGTGCCTAGGCCAACTTCTCGTATGGCTGGTTCACTATATGGTTATTCTCTTTTAAAATACATTCCTACAATTCCCCCTTTTTCTTCTTGAGCCAGCCATACGGTCTTCATGGTGTATGTAATCATGCTTGTTACCTTTTCGAAAACATAAAGTACAATCATTAATATAATAGCGAACCAATAATAGGTGGAATTCAATGATAGGTGGAATTAACAAAGAAACAGTCTCTCACAGAAGGAATGGGAGACAACCAAGTCAATAGGCTGATTATATAGAAGTAGTTACATATGGTTTTCCCATGAAGCCCCCGTTTGCAAATGCCAAACCTGAGCGGGGCCTAGTTGCATGGAGGGTCAGGAGGTCCTTCCCCAACAGGAAATTTCTGCAAGGTGCGTCCACCTCACAGACAGACACTCCACCCTTCCGCAAGTGGCCCCAGCCCCTGTCCCCAAAACAGGACACCTGGCACTCATTTATCCAATGTGGGGCACCTGGGGCTTGTTTACCCAAGGGCTCCCCCCCACAAGGCCGGCCGCACCTTGAAGGAAAGCCAAAAGGCAAACTTGTCCCCTCGTCCTTAAAGGACCATGGGAACCACCCATATGTCAATCTAGGACATCTGCGGATCTGGTTCTGACATCAGTGGTGTTAAAATAGCCTCTTATTATTACTTGACTTCTTATCTGGGGTGGGATCATTACCTAATAACTATCATTCAGTAACAAATTCAATATAAACTTATTTTATCTAAACCTCTTAGCCTATTTTAACAGATTCTAAGACTCTAATTAAACATGTTCAAAAAAGAAAGTCGCCAGACGCGGCCATTGATAAACAAAAAGATTATTTCCCAATTCGATTTGCCCACGTCACCTACGTGTTCTGTCTGAGATTAATAGCGTGGGGCTTCTAACAATTTATTTTGATGATACAGCCTTTACAGATGAGTCTTGGCACTGCGACTCCTTCCATGGTTTTACCCATCTAGAAGGAATCCAACGGAGACCTTCACCTGTGAGCAAACACATATATCCTCTTCCAGTTAGTTTCACTTCAGCTGGTCCTTCCCAAAGTCCTGTGCTGAGATTTTTATACTGCACCAGAATTTTCTGTTGTTCATCTAACCCGGTTTTTAAAACTGCACTATGAATTACCATAGGTGGATCTTTTCTTTCTCCTGTGAGACGCAGGTAATTTAGCACATACACAGCTTTAGCTAATCTTTCTGCTGGGGTACTGGGCTCTCCCCCTTTTTGTTTTTGAAGCAAATCTTTCAGAGTTTGATGGGCTCGTTCAACCATCGCTTGACCTGTGGGGGAGTGAGGAATACCAGTGGTGTGCTGAATACCCCAAGCGAGACAAAATTGTTGAAATCTACGAGAGGTATATGCAGGGCCATTGTCAGTTTTGAGGGATAATGGGACTCCTAAAACTGCAAAACTGGAATATAGATGTTTTTCAACATGCTTAGCAGTCTCTCCAGTTTGAGCTGTCGCCCATACAGCCATAGAAAATGTATCAATTACAACATGGACATATTTCAATCTGCCAAACTCTACAATGTGTGTCACATCCATTTGCCACAATTGCAAGGGCCGTAGTCCTTTAGGGTTGACCCCGAGGCCAACTCCAAACCCTATTTTTGACAAGCTGGACAGGACTTCACGATCCCTTGTGCATCTGTCAAGGGCAAATGAAATTGTCGTGCTAACATTTTTGCTGATTGGTGGAAAAATGCATGGGAATTTTTTGCTTGCTCAAAAATATTTACAGGTGGACCAGTCCAAGCTGGAGCTACCAATTGATCAGCCTTGTTGTTTCCAATGGCCAATCCTTCAGTCATTAAGTGACTGCGAATATGGGTGATGAAATATGATTGACGTCTGTCATTTAAGGTCAATAATAATTCTCGCAACAGCTCAGCAAGCAGCTTATTCGAGACCTCACGAAGCATAGCCCTTTCGATGCACCACACTACTCCAACCACATAGAGAGAGTCTGATACAATATTCAGTGGTTGATCATTCCAATGTTGAAATGCCCATATTACAGCTCGGAGCTCTAATGTCTACAAGGAGTCTATAATCCCTCCCTGGATGATGTGACTATCCCATTGACCAGGCTCCTTTTCCCAGGTGACTCCTGCCTTTTTAGTTTTCTTTCCTGCATCAGTGAAAACAGTGATACCGTTTACCGGTGTTTCAGACCAATACGGCTGTTCCTCAAAGGTCTGGTTTTGCAGCATAGGGATCATGCGGTGAGCAGGATAAACATTTGTGAGGAGACCCGTGAAATCTGCACAGGCAATTTGCAAAGGAAAAGAATTTCTAATGAGCCATTCTAAATATTCCTGAACCAACGGCACAATAATTGATTGTGGATCCGCTCCTGCTATTTCCTGAATTCTAGATCGTCCTTTCATAATTAATTGAGCAAGTAGTTCAATTAGGGTCACAACGGTTTTTCTCTGCCTCTTTGGAGAAAATATCCACTCTAAAATGCATAAAGGATTTGGCCCTTCCTGCACCCATTGGATGATGAGGGCAAGTGGCCAATCTCTACCTTGTTGTGAATTGACAATCATAAGGATAATAGGATACTGAGGATTAAACCGAGCTGCATGACATTGGGATATTTTTTCACTGATTGTGCTCAATGCACACTGTTGTTCAGGACCAAGCTCACGTTTCTTGTTAGCTTGAGTAGAGGTGCCTAACAACTGAATTAAAGGTTTTAAATCATCATTTGTTATGCCACAGATACCTCTTACCCACTGAATATCGCCAACCAGCTTCTGGATATCATTGAGCGTTTTGATGTCTGATTTGATTTCTAGTTTTTGTGGTCTGACACTACTTCCTGTGATGATCCAGCCCAAATATTTCCAAGGTGATTGCTGTTGAATTTTTTCAGGGGCAATTTTTAACCCCCTCTTCTCCAATTCTCTGGTCATCGCTGTTAAAATGGTTTCTTTTTGCAAATGTTTCCCAGCAATTAATATATCATCCATGTAGTGATAAATAATCAATTGCGGATATTTCTTTCGAATTGGTCCTAAGGCCCAGGCAACAAATGCCTGGCACATGATAGGTGAATTTTTCATGCCTTGAGGCAAGACCAGCCAATGATATCTTTCTGCCGGTTCGGCCTTGTTAACAGAGGGAACCGAAAAGGCAAACTTTTCTACATCATCTTTACACAGTGGAATTGTGAAATAAAAAAAAAAAACAAAACAATCTTTCAAGTCAATAATCAGTAAATCCCAATCCTCGGGTAGCATAACAGGTGATGGCAAACCCGGCTGCAAGGATCCCATATTTTCCATAACTGCATTAACTGCCCGTAAATCATGCAGCAATCTCCATTTCCCACCTTTTTTTGGGAATAGTAAAAATCGGTGTGTTCCAGGGGCTGTTTGAAGGAACAATATGTCCTGCTTTTAACTGCTCCTCTACTAGTTCTCTGACTTTTAGCAGCCTTTCGTGTGTAAGCGGCCACTGATCTATCCATACTGGTTCTTCTGTTTTCCATTTCAATTTCAGGATTGGCTGCTCAGCAGCGGCCGCCACTAAAAAGGCTGAGTTACAATTTGAGCTCCCATTTGACTTAGTAAGTCTCTGCCAATTAGTGTAATAGGCACATTCATGATGTAGGGTCTGGTAGTAACTATTACACCGTCAGGAAACTGAAATGCAATCACCTCTTTGCTAATTTGGGTTGACTGTGTTCCGCCAATTCCATAAATACTGGATGGAGCAAAAACTGTAGGCCATGTATCAGGCCACTGTAATGTTGAGATGATTGTCACATCAGCCCCTGTGTCGATGAGCATTTTTGCCTGTTTTTTCTGGCCATTTTTTGCTATCATGATTATCACACATTCAGGTTTTGCTTTTGCTATGTCTAAAGACAAGTATACTTGCGGCGATCCTGTTGAGCCGAATCCCCCATCTCCTCGTTCTGCTATACCCGGTCGAGGAACACAAGATTTAAAAGGAAACAGTTGAGCTATGCGGCTACCTTTTGGAATGAAAACAGGTGGTGTTAATGAGTAAACCATTATTTTTACAGTCCCTACAAAGTCAGCATCAATTACTCAAGGCAAAACAAAAATACCCCGTCTAGAGGTTGAAGATCTTCCTAACAATAAGGCACTAAGACCACGACCTAATGGCCCTTGAATATTGCTATCTATTAGATGCACTCCAGTGTCTTGTAGAGTGACGTCTACAGCTGATTCCACGTCCATTCCGGCACTTCCTGCCGTGGCGGAGGGAATCGTGTCGAGGCATCCTTCTGCTGTTGGGATGCTGCCCAAGCCCCCTGAATTTGTGTCGTCGCGCAAGAGGGCGAGGCGCTCTTGTTCCAGTTTCCCTTACGTTTAGTATTGCATTTTGATGTGTCATGAGTATTCTTTTGACAATGAACACACCATTTTGATTGTTTTGAAGCTTTACATTGACTTTTCCAGTGACCTAGTTTGCCGCAATTAAAACACCTCTTTTCTTTATTTTCTTTGCCCCTTTTTTGTTTTAACAAGGGTGCAATGGCTCCTTTCATGGCAGCAGCAACATAGGTCGCATTGTTCATCTGTGTGGTGCGTTCAGCCAATTCAATCATATCAGCTACCTCTGAATTTTTAGGTAGTGTCCCTAAGACTCGTTTGGTTTTTTCATTGGCATTATCAAAGGCCAGCATTTTAAACATTTGCTGTTTCATGGCCTCATTAAGATCAGGGTGACTGTCAATGGCAGAATATAATTTGTCTACAAACTCTGTGTAGCTATCATTTAGCCCTTGCTTGACATGCGTGAACCCATAGGGCTTCCCTGGCTCATGCACTGAAAAAATGGCCTGCAGTGCTAGTTGTTGAGATAACTGCAGAACTTGTGTTGAAAACTGAGATTGCATTTGTACAGAGGCAAAAGGGCCCATACCCAATAGCATTTGGGCCTGAATTCCATATAATGGGTCAGTTTGTTGGCGTGGTTTAGCTTGCTCCGCATCACACAATCTCTGCCAAGTTCTTTGGAACATGAGCTGTTGTGATGGAGTAAGCAAAACATTTGCAACCTGTATACTATCAGCTGGAATCAACAAATCAGAAGTGAAAATATAGCGAATTATTTGTTGAGTGAGTTGTGACTGCAACCCATACTGCGCAATGGCAGACCGAGCTTTCTCTAGGATTTTCCAATCAAAAGACTCCCACTTTTGACCTGTTGGGGATAAAATAACAGGAAAAGCCTGTGGAAGAAAAGACCCCTCAACAATTGCATCTTTGATGATTCCTCTCCAGCGCTCAGTGGATTCCTGAGGATCTTTGGCTCCGTCGAAAAGATGCTCTGGAGGCGGCAGCGGCGGGGCAGGCGGTTGCAGAGCTGAGGCTTGTGGAGAAACGCCTTCTGGCGTGAAGGGGTTAAAAGTTTTAGATCTGTCCAGTGAAGCAGCAACCGCTGTTCTTTCAACTAGGGTGTGATGCTGTAATTCTAGCTCGCTGAGGCGTGCCATCACATCTTTCATGCATTCGTCCACTGATGGGGAGGGCCGGTCGGGGTTGTCCTCGGGGCTGGTGTCGTCACCCGAGGGCGGGGATGACAGGGCCGGCGAAAAAGGGAGCGGTGGATAAGTACCCGCCCCTGATCTGCATAATGGACCACCCACTGCTGTTTTTCCCTCTGTTGTTACTTCCGCATTCGCCTCAGTCTGTTTCAGGCTCAGAGGCGAGGCGCTGCCTGGCAGAGCTCCGCCAGGTGAAGCAGGGGGCGGCGCAAGCGGCGCAGGCGGCGCCGGCGCAGACGGCGCAGACGGCAGCGGCGCAGGCCGGGGGGGGGCGGCGGCGGGGCAGAGGTGGAACGCCCAACTCGGGAGGTGAAGTCCCGAGGACCTGGAATCGCGAAATTCTGCGCGAAGGGATTAAAAGGAGACGAAACCGCCATGGGTGCAGGGTCTGCCCCCCCCTTTTTCTCCTCCCCGGGAGTCAAAGCCGCACGTGCAGCAGCAGCAGCAGCCCGTTCCCCTTTCATTGTACTCAAAGTCTCTCTTATTTGTTTCCACAGCGCTGAACGTTTATAGGCTTCTTTGCCACTCTTTCCTCTGTTACTAACTTCATCCCACAGACTCGTGCCTATGGCTTCCCAGGCAGACAGCTCAAACGCTGTGTTCACCCCGGATATCAGGCTTCTGTCCCGTGCCCACTGCAGCAGACCCTTCAGGGCTTGTGCGTCATAAGAAATTCCTCTCACAGAGAGCATATCTTGGAGGAGCTTAATTACGGCTTCCTTCACTTTGGTAAGCGTAAACCCCATCTCCTCCCCGACCGCTCACTAACCTTTTTTAGTGAGATTCAGAACAGGACCAGTTGTCCTTCGGTGCGCACCGTCTCCGTCCGCTGGGCACTGCGGAACGACTGTCGCCGGGGCAGCGACAACTTTCGGTCGGCTTTTCCACCCTCTCCGTCTGCTTTTCTTCACGCTGACAGCATCAGCTTCTAGCAGCGGTTCTGAGGGTCCCTGTTCGGGCGCCACTTGCGGGAAGTCATGGCAAGCAATCACATAGAGACTTAATAAATCTTGTGAAAGGCAGTTTAATGGCGTTACAACCCGGTTTATATAGACAGAGCACTAAGTCACAAGACTCTTCACGAGACTCTTCTAGCTACTAATTGGTTAACAGCACTATCGTGGCATAAATTGATTTGTGACTTTAAAGCATGCATTCACACCGTCACACCTTTCCCAGCTTCCCATCCTGCTTCAGCATCCGGGTCAGGCTCGAAGGTTGGATTGCTCACATGACCATTGCTTGCTAAAAACCCCCCAACAGTATTTTCCACAAACTACTGTTTAGCTCACTGTATCATTTTCCCAGCTCCCCCTTAAAAAGAAAAAGCTGGACCTATTTGCCCTTTGCCTATTTTCTAGACCCTCAGTTGTGCTCCACAAGATCTAAGAAACACCCATCTTCAGTCCTGGGACTGCTCAGTCCAGTTCCTAAGATATATCTGGGAATTATACTTAATATTCTTTCCTTAAGAAACTGTCAACTCTCCTTTACTTGTTTTTGACTTTGTCTTTCTCTGAGGGTCATATTAGTTTCCAATTCCCAAGAGTTTATTGAAATCTGTCTTCTTAAGTCTTCTGGGTTTATTACACTTTTTGCTTATTTTTCTTCCTACCTTAGTGATTCTGGATCACTGTTGCCCAAGTTGCATTCAGGCTTTGTCAGTTACTCTGTAGTGAGGAGAAGAAAATATTCTTCTGTTGCATCCTTTACTTTCTCTATCAAATCCCCAGCTCCTTCCCTGAACCTACTGAATAGTTTCAAAATTCCTCTCCCAACATATACCCGTTTAACATCCCTGTAAAACCACTCAGTCCCCTGATTCAGAAAATATTGTTCCTTTTCTACAAAAAGTTGTATCTACCTATGGCTCCAAGGTTTACCATAATCCTTAGTATGATACACTTCTTGTCTTGCTGTTATGCACCAGCTGTCTTTGGATCCATCTACATTCTGGACTCCAGAGCAGACATGTCTTTGAGCTAGATGGCAACATTTCTTCCTTTTTCAGTTTCTGACCTTTTATATATAAAAGGTCATATATATATATAAGTACTAATTGTGTTGTTTTTAAATTTTGTGTTGTTTAATATTTTATATTAATATTAGTTAATACATACTGAGTATTAATACATAATTCATATTTATTATTGTATTTCATTAAATTTGTTAACATTACTATCATATGAATTGTGTATTATTAACTATGTATGTGTATAATATCATGAGCTGTGCATTATGCCAAATAAGCCATACTGTTGATCCAATAGTAAGGATTCCAGATCTAAGTATTTCTACTTCATATTTCTTGTCTATAGACATCTAACATAATCATCAAAGTGGGTTCTCTGTTGTTTGGGGTTTTTTTTTGTCATGTCTAGAACAGCTAGATTCCCTTCATTTTTTAATATTTTTTTTCTCAAACCTGAACTCCTGTGAATTTATACCAACTACTTGTCTTATTTGTTCAGCCTCTTCTATTAATAGTGGACAGTTTTTATTCCTGGTTAGCAACTGTAGATTCAAAGACGAATTTAAAACATCCTCATTATGGGACAGATGTACTTGTCAACTATCCTGATCATGAGCATAATAACAGTGAAAAGCCAAAGATACTACATCAAAAAAGGTGTTTTTAACAATAGTAAAATAAGAAAAGATAATTGATTATATTATCAGAAACAAAGAAATTAGTCATTAATTTCTTTAAAATTCTTAATTTAGAAATTGAAAATGCTATTTTGCACAGAAATCTATGAAATAAGTATAGGAGATCATAAGGTAAAAATTCAGGGGAATTACAATGGAATATATATAAGAAGGATTAATTTTAAACATTTAAAAAAAAATGGCTAATCTAATCCAGCTATGTAAACTCTGCTAGCTAACATGGAAAAGTAATCACCTGTCCCGGTTTGAAAGACAGGTGTCTGCTAAGGAAGGCAAGAGCCCCCCCCCTGGAATGGAAAATACAACCCCCTTCCCTCCAAATTGTTATAGAATTGAAATTAAGGGGCTTTCAGGCAAAGATATGAGGAAAATGGGAATAACAGTTTTTTACTAATGTGTACAACAAAACTATAATACAGAGAAACTGGTTACAGGCCTGACAGAGTCAGGGATACAACCTGGCCCCCTGCCGGGCAGGGTGCTGGTACCAGTCCGATCCAGTGGCAGCTGCAGCTCTCTCCAAAATGGTCCTGTTAAAGCGGTGGTCCGTAGAAAAAAAAAAGAAGTCTGAGCAATCCGATTTCGGTGGCAGCTGCAGTTCTCTTTTAAATGATCCCGTTGAAGCGGTGATCTTGTAGAAAAAGAAAACTGGTCCTCCTCTGAAAATCCGGCGGCGGTGCAGTCCTTGTCCTCTGGGATCCCAGCGGGTAAGGCCCCTCGCGCTGTTCCAAACCGCCAAATTATCTCCGGCGGGAATGCTTGGCTCCACCCCTCCCCCCCTGGCCGGGGCATCTCACAAAGAGATGGGGTGAGTCCTGGGGCAAGGCCCTGATGGGTGCATTAACAGAAGAATAGTCCCGGGGGGTGGGGGCAAGGAACACTGGCGCCAGGCTTCAATGGCTCATGGTAATAGAATACATTGCAACCCAGGACATTATCCACCCCTTATTCTATTACCATTTGCATCATCCCAAATCAATATCTTCCTTAAACTCTGCACACACACACACACATATATATACATACATATACAATGAAACTCTACACTCAGTTCTCACTTAAAATAAGGTCCCCTTGTGGTACACACCGGGTTTCCCCATCTTTCTGCATTACCCACCAAGTATAACCTGGTCCCTGAGCAAAGACAACCCCACGGATGGGTTTGTCTTTGCCCGAGGCAGAATTAACCCAAACAGTTTTCCCAAGCATACCTCTCATGTGCACTACTGGAACCTTATCCCCGTCTGTTGTTTGTAAGGGTTCAGACTGAACGGGGCCTGCTCGGTTCGTGGAGCCTCGGGTGTTAACTAACCAGGTGGCCTTTGCTAAATGCATCTCCCAGTTTTTGAAAGTTCCTCCACCCAGTGCCTTCAAGGTGGTTTTAAGCAGTCCGTTGCACCGTTCAACTTTCCCAGCTGCTGGTGCATGGTAAGGGATGTGGTACACCCACTCAGTGCCATGTTCCCTAGCGCAGGTGTTGACAAGGCTGTTCTTGAAATGAGTCCCGTTGTCAGACTCAATTCTCTCAGGGGTGCCATGCCTCCAAAGGACTTGCTTTTCAAGGCCCAGGATGGTGTTCCGGGCAGTAGCGTGAGGCACAGGGTAGGTCTCCAGCCATCCAGTGGTGGCTTCCACCATTGTGAGCACGTAGCGCTTGCCTTGTCGGGTTTGAGGCAGTGTGATGTAGTCGATCTGCCAGGCCTCCCCATACTTGTATTTGGACCACCGCCCACCATACCACAGGGGCTTCACCCGCTTGGCCTGTTTGATCGCAGCGCACGTCTCACAGTCATGGGTAACCTGGGAGATACTGTCCATGGTTAGATCCACCCCTCGGTCTCGTGCCCACTTATAGGTGGCATCTCTGCCTTGATGGCCTGAGGTATCATGGGCCCACCGAGCTAAGAACAACTCTCCTTTATGCTGCCAATCCAATTCTATCTGGAACACCTCTATTTTTGCAGCCTGATCTGCCTTCTCGTTGTTGCGATGTTCTTCATTAGCCCGACTCTTGGGGACATGAGCATCTACATGACGGACTTTCACAGGTAGCTCCTTTACCCGAGTGGCAATGTCCTTCCACTCATCAGCAGCCCAGATTGGTTTTCCCCTACGCTGCCAGTTGGCCTTTTTCCACCTCTCCAGCCAACCCCACAGGGCATTGACTACCATCCAGGAATCAATGTAGAGGTAGAGCTTTTGCCACTTCTCTCTCCCAGCAATGTCCAGGGCTAATTGGACGGCTTTGAGTTCAGCAAATTGGCTCGATCCACCCTCTCCCTCGGTAGCTTGTACAACTTGTCATGTGGGGCTCCATACAACAGCTTTCCATTTCCGGCTAGCACCTACAATTCGGCAGGAACCATCGGTGAAGAGGGCATATCGTCTGTCACTCTCTGGTAGCTCGTTATATGGAGGGGCTTCCTCAGCACGTGTCACTTGCTCTTCCTCTTCTTCAGAAGATAATCCAAAAGCCTCACCTTCTGGCCAGTTGGTAATTATTTCCAAGATCCCAGGGCGATTTTGGTTTCCAATACGGGCGCGCTGAGTGATGAGGGCAATCCATTTGCTCCAAGTAGCGTCGGTGGCATGATGCGTGGAGGGAGCCTTTCCCTTGAACATCCACCCCAGCACCGGTAGTCGGGGTGCCAGGAGGAGTTGTGCCTCTGTGCCGATTACTTCTGAGGCAGCTCGAACTCCTACATAGGCGGCCAAGATTTCTTTCTCTGTCGCAGTGTAGTTGGCTTCGGACCCTCTGTAGCTTCGGCTCCAGAATCCCAGTGGTCGGCCCCGAGTCTCGTCAGGCACCTTCTGCCAAAGGCTCCAGGACAGACCCTTGTTCCCAGCTGCAGAGTAGAGCACATTTTTCACCTCTGGTCCTGTCCTGACTGGGCCAAGGGCTACCGCATGAGCGATTTCCTGCTTGATCTGAGTGAAGGCTTGTTGTTGTTCAGGGCCCCAGTGGAAATCGTTCTTCTTGCGGGTAACCAGGTAGAGAGGGCTCACGATCTGGCTGTACTCGGGAATGTGCATTCTCCAAAAGCTTATGACACCTAGGAATTCTTGTGTTTCCTTCTTATTGGTCGGTGGAGACATCGCAGTGATCTTATTGATGACCTCGGTGGGAATCTGGCGCCGTCCGTCTTGCCACTTTACCCCCAGGAACTGGATCTCTCGGGCAGGTCCCTTGACTTTGCGTTTCTTGATGGCGAAGCCGGCCTCCAGGAGAATCTGGATGATTTTCTCTCCTTTCTCAAATACTTCCACTGCCGTGTTCCCCCATACAATGATATCATCGATGAACTGCAAATGTTCTGGAGCCTCACCCTTTTCCAGCGCAGTCTGGATCAGCCCATGGCAGATGGTGGAACTGTGCTTCCACCCCTGGGGCAGTCGGTTCCAGGTGTATTGCACGCCCCTCCAGGTGAAGGCAAACTGAGGCCTGCACTCTGGTGACAGAGGAATGGAGAAAAATGCATTAGCAATGTGAATAATGGCGTACCACTTTGCTGCTTTGGACTCCAGCTCGTACTGGAGCTCCAGCATGTCCGGCACAGCAGCACTCAATGGTGGAGTCACTTCATTCAAAGCACGATAGTCCACAGTCAATCTCCATTCTCCGTCAGGCTTGCGCACAGGCCAGATGGGGCTGTTGAAGGGTGAGTGGGTCTTGCTGATCACCCCTTGGGCCTCCAGCTCACGGATCATCTTGTGGATGGGGATCACGGCATCTCGATTCGTCCGATACTGCCGGCGGTGCACCGTCGAAGTGGCAATTGGCACCCGTTGCTCTTCCACCTTCAGGAGCCCAACTGCAGAAGGATTTTCTGATAGTCCAGGCAAGGTGTTCAATTGCCTAATGCCTTCTGCTTCCACAGCAGCTATCCCAAAAGCCCACTTAAACCCTTTTGGGTCTTTGTAATAGCCATTTCGGAGAAAGTCTATGCCCAGGATACATGGGGCCTCCGGGCCAGTCACAATAGGATGTTTCTGCCACTCCTTCCCAGTCAGGCTCACCTCAGCTTCCAACAGGGTCAACTGCTGCGACCCCCCTGTCACCCCAGCAATAGACACAGATTCTGCCCCCACATGTCCCGATGGCATTAGGGTACATTGTGCTCCAGTATCAACCAACGCTTCATATTTCTGTGGCTCTGATGAGCCAGGCCATCGGATCCACACTGTCCAAAAGACCCGATTCTCCCGTGCCTCTTCCTGGCTAGAGGCAGGGCCCCTCTAGGCCTGGTTATCATCCATTCCCCGGGCATACCTGCTAGATGTTTCTTCAAGGGTATCTGACATATCATCCTCCCTCCTGTAATACCTGGCAGCTCGGTCACGGGAGGCTGAGGCTACTTTCGCTTTAGTGGAACCCCCTCGGTTAGTGTTTTCCCTTTTGAGCTCACGAACCCGTGCTGCCAGGACAGAAGTGGGTTTCCCATCCCACCTTCTCATGTCTTCCCCACAGTCACACAGGAAGAACCACAGCTCAGATAGTGGGGTGTACCCTCTCTCTCTAGCTGGGGGATGTCGGGCTCTGACTCTGGGGTTTATGACCTGCACTGGTGCCACATGAGAGCTGCTCCTCCTCACCTCCTCCATCACCTCCTCCCTAATCTCTTCTTTGAGGTCCCTAGCCACAGCAGCGACATGAGCTTTCATTGGGCCATTGACTAAACTCTCATAATATCTGAACCTGTTGGCAACAGAACCCACTGTCTCTTGGTTGTCATCAGCATTAATTGTTGCAATGAACGTGGCATACTGCTGTGGCCCCAGCTTTGCCAGGTTCCACAGCATCTGCCCTGTACACTTGACCTTGTCGGGGTCATTATCATGCTGTCCATCCTTCCCAAAGAGTACCTCTAACACTGCCACTTCTCTCAGCTGTTGGATCGCTTCCTCAAGGGTCTTCCATTGCATTCTATGATGGTACTCCTGCATTCTCTCTCTGTGGACAAACCTTTCCCTCACACTCATTAAAAGCCGCTCCCAGAGAGAAAGGGGCCCCGGCTCCCTTACGAATACCTGGTCCACCCCCGAGTCTTGGGCCAAGGATCCCAAATACCTGGCTTCGCCACTATCCAGTTGTACGCCTTTACCCATAAGGTCCCAAACCCGAAGTAACCAGGTTGTATAAGGCTCACGCCCCCGTCGTGCAATGTCTTTTCGCATATTACGGAGACTGTCGAACGACATGGATTCGATGATAATTTCAGGCTCTGACTCCCCTGCTGGTTGTGAGGGCTCTGGTTCATCACCATCATTAACTGGGCGTACTGATTTGGCCTTGCACTTCCTCCTCTGCACAGGGGCGACTGCTGCTGGCTGTGGCTGTCCTTGTGGTTCATCTGGACCCTGCACAGTTGTAACATCTGTGGGTTCCACTGCTGCACCATCAGACTTTCCCTTTTCAGGACAAGGTTTCCCACTAGTTTGGGAGGTGTGTTCCCTCAGCATCTCACGTATTTCCTTTACCAGTACCCCCACCCAATTCGGCTGGTCCATTTCTGAGGTGGGCTGTTGGGCAATGCCAGGGCGTGGGACAGGGTCAGGCTGCGGGGCAGGATCTCTAGTCTCTGGGGCCGTGTCAGGTTCTGGGGCAGCATTCCTAGTCTCTGGGGTGGGTGCCCAAGTAGTTATCCAAGTCAGTCTCACTTTATCTCTGAAGGCCAAGCAGAGTAGGCCTATTAGCAACACATGGATAATATCTAGGGGAAATCTAAACCCTTCGAAAGCTGATGGAGCAGACCCAAAGAACTGGTTGAATGGTTGGGAGAAAACTTCCCCTGGTGTTATTTCCTCACAGAAGGTACCATTTTTAATGTAATCCCAGAAGCATACGCTGAGCGTGATAGCCCTTTATCCATGTGCCCACATTCCACAGGAAATTGAAAAACCATGAATTCCTCACCTTATCAACCCATAGTGCAAGCTGGATAACAGCCACAGTAGCCTTAGTCAGAGGACCCATGTTTAGATAAGGGGCTGCAAAGGGGAAAAGCATAGCCACGACCACGTGCCACCCGAAGCAAGGTAAACTAGACCACATGGTGCTGCCTAACAAAGATCCCACGTTCAGTGCACAAAAAATCAGGTTAGCCAGGAACTGTTATTCCCTCTTCACCCTTTTTCCTCAATGCCCTCAGGCCCCACGTTGGGCGCCAAAATCTGTCCCGGTTTGAAAGACAGGTGTCTGCTAAGGAAGGCAGGAGCCCCCCTTGGAATGGAAAATACAACCCCCTTCCCTCCAAATTGTTATAGAATTGAAATTAAGGGGCTTTCAGGCAAAGATATGAGGAAAATGGGAATAACAGTTTTTTACTAATGTGTACAACAAAACTATAATACAGAGGAACTGGTTACAGGCCTGACAGAGTCAGGGATACAACCTGGCCCCCTGCCGGGCAGGGTGCTGGTACCAGTCCGATCCAGTGGCAGCTGCAGCTCTCTCCAAAATGGTCCTGTTAAAGCGGTGGTCTATAGAAAAAAAAAAGAAGTCTGAGCAATCCGATTTCGGTGGCAGCTGCAGTTCTCTTTTAAATGATCCCATTGAAGCGGTGATCTTGTAGAAAAGAAAACTGGTCCTCCTCTGAAAATCCGGCGGCGGTGCAGTCCTTGTCCTCTGGGATCCCAGCGGGTAAGGCCCCTCGCGCTGCTCCAAACCCCAAATTATCTCCGGCGGGAATGCTTGGCTCCACCCCTCCCCCCCTGGCCGGAGCATCTCACAAAGGGATGGTGAGTCATGGGGCAAGGCACTGATGGGCGCATTAACAGAAGAATAGTCCCGAGGGGCAAGGCAAGGAACACCGGCGCCAGGCTTCAATGGCTCATGGTAATAGAATACATTGCAACCCAGGACATCACCTCTACAGATTATGTCCTTCCATCCTGAGTACGTAAGCATCATGAATCAGTCTCTGAAACTGATTGTCTGTCTTTCTTAATTTCAGAATAAAACAAGTAGGATGAGCAGCTCAGGTTGCATGCTAGCTTTTAGACAGCTGAAATTAGGTGGGATTAGTCTAGCCTAGTTAACAGCAGTTTGGAGAAAAGACAGAAGAGAAGACTCAGGTGTTCTGCAACAGGAGAAATGATAAATAGGGAAAGAAACTTGAGGCTATAGGAAGAAAATGTGATAAAGTAGTGTGGTAAAAATACTGTTTTTCATAAGGGGAAATAAGTGCAGATGCAGTGCCAGATAAGGAAATTCATGTGGAAATTCAAGAGCCAGGAAGTGGAGAGACCAAAACAGCTTGTACATGCCTGAAATGAAGTAAGGACATAGCAAGAAAGGTTGAGTCATCAACATGGGTTGAAGCATGACAGTGGTAGGTTGGAGGCAATAATAGAGTTTTCTACGCAAAGATGGGAAGCAGGGACAGGAAGACTGTGTGGATGGGACAGGAGTCTGTCTACAAAGGGACCAGAACTTGGTTTGGTTTTAGAGAAGGAATAGAAAAGATGAGAGAAGAAGTAGGAAGGAGTGACAGAAAAACAGCAGTGGGGAACTGCAGAAGGAAGAATTTTAAAAGCTTGGAAAAACAAAACCTAAAGGAGAAGTGAGGGCAGAAAAGATCAAGTTTTAAGAGAGGAGGTGGCATGATGTAGTTAAAGGATTTGGACAGATGGACAATGTCATGTGCATACAGTATTGAAAAAAACTGTGACAACCATCTATGGAATACACAGGAGCCATTCTGAACTTGGACAACTAAGGAACATTGTCCTAGGGAAGAAAAGATACACAGGTTTCATTATCAAGAGGAGACTAGTAGTTGAAGACATCAGATAAGAACTGCCTCCCTTTTCAGAAAAACACCATTGCTTATTTTTCAGCTGAAAACCAAGTTATTTTAGCAAAGATGTTGCGGTTAAACACTTTCTCAGTTCTCACAAACTGACTACAAAGTATATTATATTTTCATCGTAAAATGCAATTCATAGTGATTTACTAATGAAAAATAATAACAAACCGATTGGTTCATCTACTCCTATGACTTTACCTTTTATTCTTAGAGTACAATACTAATTAATTATCTTAACACTAAATCTCTCCCTCTCCTCTTCTAAAAGATGGTAAGAGAACATCAACTAATAGAATCATAGAATAGCCTTGGTTGGAAAAGACCTCTAAGATCGTATAATAGAATCATAGAATGGTTTGTGTTGGAAGGGACCTCAAAGATCATCAAGTCCAACCATTAACCTAGCACTGCCAATTCCCCACTAAACCATGTCTCTTTGCACCTCATCTACATGTCTCTTAAACAGTCATGTTTATGTTCTGATTTCTCTTGTATTTAATATTTTAAGACGTGTTACTGCAACTAGGACAAAATGATGGGTAACTAGCATGGACATCAGTGATAAAGATATTATTGGTAAATATAGAAAAGAAAAAATACAGCAGATAGAACACAATTTGTTTCATTTTTCTTTTCCAATAAGATGTACGAGTTTTGCAGCATAAGTGCTGAAACAGAGTCTACGCCTTTTTTCTGTATATCAGTGAGGCTACAGGATTATTCTATTGAATATTAACTCTGAAGATGATCTTTATGGAGAAGATTTTTCAAGGTACAAACTGGATTTCAGATGGACAAGTTTTATTGATCCTTAGTAGAAACTGAGTACAAAACCAGTCTTCTAAAAATCTTACCAATTTCTGCATCTATATATGTGTATATACAAATAAACACATATATATGTGTATATATGTATGTGTGTATGTGTGTGTGTGTATACATATATATATAAATGTGCTACCTTCAAATAGAAATGGGAAAAACAGTATCTCAGTCAATCAGGAAAATTACTGTTATAATTGAAGTGGAATAGAAGAATCGTATTTTCCTTTTGACCTTGAGTTGAAATAATATGGATCTAAAAGCAAGAACAAGGACATTTTGAGACATAAACTTCAAAAGATTTAATTAAGTAATAGGTAAATGACTGCCATCTATCATGAGCAGATGATCTAGTTTGCTTCCCGGATCATATCCATTTGGAAAGTAACTTGAGACAGAATCAGTTTCGATTATGAGATATTTAGCCAGACAACTACTTGCATAACTTATTTGGCATGTGTTGTTTCTGTAATTTTGTATATATTGAGATTGGATTTTCAGTACTTCCAGGCAATATGCCATTTAATTCTCTATATAATAACCCTTAATACCTGGAAAGGAAATGGAGAGAGAGATTAAAATTTTTCTAGCTAGTACAATGCTATTTCTGGCTAAAGTTTTAAAAAAACTGTCAGAGCAATTGCTCCCATTCAGGGGAATAGGACACGAGGATATTTCCTCTCAACTTCAGCATATAAGAGTTCTTAAGTAACATTTCTGCCCTGTCTAAAATAACCTATCTTTTTCTGCCTAGCTTGTGGCTTCTATTTTAGCTATTTGAAGACACAGTGATGTGATTTCACAATTAGTGCACTTTAAAAAGCAATCCATTTAATTAACAGTATGAACCTTTTACACAAACACATGACATGCAGTCTAATTCTGAGTATTAAATAAAGAGTAAATAAAACCCACTGGGTGCTTGAATTGGGAAGCAGAGGTTCAGTTTGTGTAATAGAAGTAACTTCAGGTCCCTTGACCATTGATCTCTTCAAAATGTACTGAGAGCTCATTCTTGAAAAGAAAAATGTTTCTATTGTCTGGTGTCCTACTTTTTACGCAGCCTAATTGAACAAAATAGTCTAAAATGGAAACCAGCTATTCCTAGAGAACAGAGGGGAACCATACTAGATTGCTGCCAGGCAATGATTTTAATGACTTGAAAAGAACTTTTAATGTCACAAGCAGTGATATGTTTGCAATTAAATGTTCCACACCCAACTTCCCCTCCTGTGAACTGACAGATTTACAAATGAGTGATGACTTCAAGTTCCTGAAAAACTAGCTATTTCCTAGCTTTTATTGCTACAGCTTACATAAGAAGGAACAGATTCAAACTGGGTGAATGTGATGAGTCATTTACACTAAAAGAATGTTATTTTATGACCTTTGTATGTGTTTTGACTGTCAGATTTTTGTGCTACTCTCTTTAGACCCTGTTACCCCTTGAATTCCAGAGAATCTTGAGAAATTTCTTTCTATCGTAGGCTAGAGAAATTAATCTAGACTGCTTGTGTTGCATTAAATAAACCTTTGCCAAAGTTAGTCAGACATTAATAAATTCTGTTTCAAGTGTCTGTGATGGTATCAGAGCAAAAATTACTGAGGTAATGAAAATTTACTTTTCACAAGAATGCCAAAAGGTATCACTCAATGAATTTTTTTTAATTGTCTGGAATATTCCTGTCCAAATGGCATGAACAATTTTGGGTAAAGACACCTAGATATATGGGCTTTCTGCTGAGGAAGACTGACAATACTTTTTGTTCATAAAAACAGATGCTTGGTATGATCAAGGTGGTATTATGTAATCCCTATTTCAAAAATAATCTCCCAGCATGTACATATTTGTGAAGTAACAAGTAATCTCAAGGTTTCTGTTCTTAAGACAGCAATCTGGACATTTGAGGATCTAAAAGCCATTAATTTACTTCAATCCTATTTCAACCAATTACACGAGCAAAGAATTAGAGAATGCAAAAAAGGGGTTATTAGGATTAGAAATTTCTCAAACTTTGGAGGGTTCAGATCCCAGGCACAGACAAGCTGGTTTTGTTTGTTCACAAAAGGGTACATTTTAAAAATGAATATTCCAAAGCTTTTTTTTTAACCCAAGGATGCCAGTATAGATGATGGAAATTCCTGAAAGCGTTGGCTGCCTGTGCCCTGAGGTGGTGCCTCCAAGAAGCCCTGTACCATCTCCTGGGAAAGAGTGGCATGAGGATGACAGCTGGGCCATGGCTGTCCCCAGCCACTGCCACCATCCCTGTCCGGCCCTTGTGCAGATGCTGCAGGGCTGCACCTTGTTGACGGTGACATCACTGTGCTGCCTGCCCTGCAGTCTTCCCAGCCCTGGAGCAGATGCCTTCTGCCTGACTGTTCCCTGGCACCTTAGGGATATGCTAAGAAAGAGAAAAAAAACAATATCCATTTCAATAATTTCCAGTCTTAAAGAACAGCTTAAAATACAGACAGGTGGGTCTGTCTATATATCTATCTATAAATAAAGCCTAATATATGTCATAAAATTCAGAATTGCCTGCAGGGTAAGCACTGTATGGCTGCACTTCTGGCAGCAGTTTTTCTTTGAAATCTCAATATTCATTAGAATACATTTGCATGTTGTTTTGCCAATTAGTAGGCCCAGTACAAAAGACACAGCCAGCAGCAGAACAACAATCCAGTGAGTAAGTTCTATTTCACGTAAAGAAGTCAGAATATAGGGGATCACCGAGGGTACAAACAAATTAGATAGATCACAAATAATAGATATCAACCCCAGCGACCCCAGGAATGACAGAGTATGACTCATAACAGATGGAACAAGCAGAGATACAAGGTAACCCACGGAGAAAATGGGAGACAACCAAGACAAAAAGGTGGTTACATACGATAGAAGTAACCCCATGTTGCCTCCCCACAAAGCCCGCGTTTGTACGTGCCAAACCTGACTACGACCCACTTGCACGAGGAGTCAGGAGGCCCTTCCCCAACAAGAAACTCTATGAAGTGCATCCACTCCACAGACAGACTCTCCAACCCTTCCTGCAAGTGGGCCCAGCTTTTATCCCCAAAGCCAGACACCTGGCACTCGTTGTCAAAATGCAGGGCACCTGGGGCTTGTTTACCCAAGGACTTTCCCTGCAAGGCCAGCCGCACCTTGGAGGAAAGCCAAAAGGCAAATTCATCCCCTCCTTTTGAAGGGCTGTGGGAACCACCCATATGTCAACCTTAATTCAGGGCTTGGGGTTCAGACCCCAGCACTTCAGTGCCAGGGGTTAAAACACCCAAAATTGGGGCTGAACTGTATCATTCTTTAATAGTGCAATAGGCAAAAATCTTCTCTAAATTAATTCAACCTGAATGCATACAGCTATTTGTAGGTAAGGTATGTCAACTCCAACATTTGAATTCATTTTTACTTCTTGATTCACCCCTACTTCAACTAATAAGGGAAATGTAAAAATGTTTTTGAAAGTATCAAGCTACAGCAGGCATGAAAAAATATCAATAAGCACAGATATATATGAAGTTTTGGAAGATAAATTCAGGAGCTACTGACGTGAAAAATAAGCTAACTGCTGTAGTCATGATAAAATTTGAGTAAGTACAAATGGAATTATAATGGGGATTAAAATTATCTTAAGATCCTATGTATTTCACAAAAATTATGATTGGTCTACTGTTGCAGAATGGCGGAGAAGGCGAAGGAAGCAAGACGCAACTCAGTATGAGTTATAAGCAAGCTTCAACTTTATTCGAGTTCTGCTATGCCTTTTATACACTGGAGGTTAATTATGCCTACTTATGTTAAATTATGCCTACATATCTATGTCTAATTGGCTAAGCACAAATTATGCCTACTCGTCTATATTTGATTAGTTAAGCATAGAGCTACATTTGCATATTCCAGCCTCTTGCGGTTATCTACTTCCGGATTCTTCCCGCAGGTTCTACCTTGCAACTTTCCACCAGCTTCGGGCTTGTTCTGACTTGGAGCTTTCTGCAAGCTTCCAGGTCAGAGTGACCCTGGGAAGCTACAGCTATCAGCAGTACAGCTCCTGTTATCAGTACTGCTCGCTCACAGCTGCTACATTCAGCCCTGTGCTCACAGTTGTTACATTCGGCCCTGTTCAGCAAGCCATTCCTCCACAGTCTACAAATTCCTTAGCAGTAGTGCTTATGTCTCCTTATTCTGTACAAAGCCAAGCACATTCCCTTGTGCTTAAAAAGTACTTTGCAACAAGACTAATATGGTGTGTTCTAAAAGGATTTTGGCTTCCAATGGCATTTCTTTTTAGAAGACAACCAAAGTGATAGTTTAATGATTTGTAGAATTTAATTATGTTTCTCTAAAGAAATGCCACTTACTAATTAGCAGAACTGAAACTTCAGCTGAAAAGTAATGCAGGGAAATCAGGAAGAGGGATGAAAACAAGTTTGTCTTGGAATCACATCTCTAGCTAAGGATATTAGTTTGTATATGTCACGCACACAGATATACACTTTAAGAGTTCAATTAGCTTTCCGTTTCAAACAACAGCTGAAAAAGTTACTTAACATTCTTACTTTTGCAGAATGAGGATGCAAGGTAGCCCTTGAGTTTGATTTTTTTGTAAAGTAGAAGGGTGTTCTGAAATTCCACAGCTCTTCAGTTTATGGATTTATTTTAAAACAGCAACTGCCAGCAGCCTTGTTCATGTCACTTTGTTCATCCCATAAGATATCTTTTTGTTTCTACACAAATTAAATTATAATTCATAATTCTCTCTCTGAATTAGATTCCCACAGAGATCCTTATCATAACAAATATGGTTGTAATAACTCATTTGAACGATTTAGTTTATAAATTGGTAGAAAGCACTTTACATTTTTTTGTTAATGAACAGAACTTATTTTAAAGGGAATTTAAATGTACTATATGTACTGCATGCTGACTGGCAGAAAATTTTTTGCATATCTGCCATTACAGTACATTGGAGTACCTGGAGAAGGCGCTGAGGAGCCGTGAACAGGGGAGGGGAGCGAGGAGCTGAGGTGCCAACAACTGATTGTTGCAGAGATCAGCTCCTGGGGGCAGTTAGCACTGCAAGAACTATGGTCTGCACCAGGCAGAGGAAGACCAAACTGGATGTGGGAACCCAGACAGAGCTCCCAGGAAAGGATGCAGTTGTGCAGGCAGCAGGCTGCAGGGAATGCCACAGCATCCCCCTGGGAACAGGGGGCTGTGTGCGCTGTCAGCAGGGGAATGATCTGCTCAGCCTGGTGATGGAGCTAAAGGAGGAGGTAGAAAGGCTGAGGACAATAAGGGAGTGTGAGAGGGAGATAGACTGGTGGAGTCAGGCCCTGCCATCCTTGAGGACAGGGCAGTGGGTAGAGGCTCCCCTAGAGAGAGAGGATCCCCTCCTCCCTTGCCATCGGGTACAGGAAGAGGACCTAAGAGATGAGGGGGAATGGAAACAGGTCCCTGCCCAGCGAGGCAGGCGAAACCCCCCTCGGCCTCCATCCCCTTCCCGGCTACCCTTGCAGAACAGGTATGGGGCTCTCGAAATGGAGGGACAAATAGAGGGACAAACAGACCAAAATGGAGACGAGGGTCCATCAGAGGAGTCACCCAAGGTAAGTCAGTCTCCCCCACGAGTTAGGACCAGCTCTAACAAAGGGAAAAGAAGGGTAATTGTAGTTGGAGACTCCCTTCTGAGAGGAACAGAAGCCCCCATATGCCGGCTGGATCCGCTCCACAGGGAAGTCTGCTGCCTCCCTGGGGCCAGGGTTAGGGATATCACTAAGAAACTCCCTAGTCTCGTCCGGCCTACAGACTACTACCCACTATTAGTTATCCAAGTTGGTAGTGATGAGGTTTCTGAGAGGAACCTGAAGACAATTAAAAAAGACTTCAGGGCTATGGGGAGATCACTTGAGGGATCAGGAGCCCAGGTGGTGTTCACCTCAATTCCCTTGGTGGAAGAGAGGAATACTGATAGAGGGAGGAAGACCCACCTGATAAACAAGTGGCTAAGAGACTGGTGCCACAGACAAAATTTTGGGTTTTTCTCACATGGGGAGCTTTATACTACGCGGGGTCTGCGAGTGGCAGATGGAGCTAATCTGTCTCAGAGGGGAAAAAGAATCCTAGCAAATGAGCTGGCTGGCCTCATTGAAAGGGCTTTAAACTAGCTTTGAAGGGGGAAGGGGATAAAAGTGGGCCTGCTAGAGTTGAACCCAAAGGGGGCAGACCACAGTTGGTAAGGAAGTCGTCAGCCCGGCTCAAGTGCTTCTACACTAATGCACGCAGCATGGGCAATAAACAGGAGGAGCTGGAAGCCATCGTTCAGCACGACAACTATGATTTAGTTGCTGTCACGGAAACATGGTGGAATGACTCTCATGAATGGAGTGTTGCAATGGATGGCTACAAGCTCTACAGGAGGAATAGGCAGGGTAGAAAGGGCGGTGGGGTGGCACTCTATATTAGGGAGTGTTTCGACTGTATGGAGATTGATAAGCGTGATGAGCCAGTCGAATGTTTATGGATAAAGTTGAGGAAGGCGAACGAAGCAGATATCCTGCTGGGATTCTACTACAGGCCACCTGACCAAGACGAAGAGGTCGATGAACTGTTCTGTAGGCAACTGGCTGAAGCTGCAAAGTCGCAGGCCCTTGTTCTTGTGGGGGACTTCAACTTAGCAGACATCTGCTGGAAATATAACACAGCAGAGAGAAAACAATCCAAGAAGTTCCTAGAGTGCGTGGAAGATAACTTCTTGACTCAGCTGATAAGTGAGCCCACCAGAGAAGGTGCCTTGTTAGACTTGTTATTCACAAACAGGGAAGGACTGGTAGGCGATGTGGTTGTCGGAGGCCATCTTGGGCTGAGCGATCATGAAATGATCCAGTTCTCGATCCTTAGCCCAGTTAGGAGGGGGGGCAGCAAAACTCTCACCATGGACTTCCGAAGGGCAGACTTCAACCTGTTTAAAACACTGGTTGAGAAAGTCCCTTGGGGAACAGTCCTAGAGGGCAAAGGGATTCAGGAAGGATGGACTCTTTTCAAGAAAAAACTGTTAGAGATGCAGGAGCAGGCTGTCCCCATGTGTCGTAAGACAAACTGGTGGGGAAAGCGACCGGCATGGTTGAACAGGGAGCTTCTGCTGGGACTTAGGAGAAAGAAGAGAGCCTACCACCTCTGGAAGAAGGGGCAGGCTACTTGGCAAGACTATAGGGATTTAGTTAGGCTGTGTAGGAAGAATATTAGGGAGGCAAAAGCTCAGCTAGAACTCAGCCTGGCCACTGCCACAAGAGATAATAAGAAGAGTTTTTACAAATATATTAACAATAAAAAAAGATGCAGAGAGAATCTCCATCCCTTATTGGATGCGAAAGGGAACATTGTTACCAAGGACGAGGAAAAGGCTGAGGTACTTAATGCCTTCTTTGCCTCAGTCTTTAACGGCCAGACCAGTTCTCCTCATGGTATTCAATTCCCTGAGCTGGAAGATTGGGATGGAGATCAGAATAAACCCCTCGTAATCCAGGAAATAGTAGTAAAGGACCTGCGGAGTCAATTAGGCACCCACAGGTCTACGGGGCCGGATGAGATCCACCCGAGAGTGCTGAGGGAGCTGGCGGAGGAACTTGCCAAGCCGCTCTCCATCATCTATCAGCAGTCCTGGTTATCAGGTGAGGTCCCAGACGACTGGAAACTTGCCAGTGTGACACCCATCTACAAGAAGGGCAGGAAGGAGGATCCAGGGAACTACAGGCCTGTCAGCCTGACCTCGGTGCCGGGGAAGATTATGGAACAGTTCATCTTGGGGGAGATCACGTGGCAAGTGCAGGACAACAGGGGGATCAGGTCTACCCAGCATGGGTTCACAAAGGGCAAGTCCTGTTTAACCAACCTGATCTCCTTCTATGATCAGGTGACCCACCTAGCGGATGAGGGAAAAGCAGTGGATGTTGTCTACCTGGACTTCAGTAAGGCATTTGACACTGTTTCCCACAGCATTCTGCTGCAGAAGCTGGTGGCTCATGGTCTAGACAGGTGGACTCTTCATTAGGTTAAAAACTGGCTGGATGGCCGAGCCCAGAGAGTTGTGGTGAATGGAGTTAAATCCAGATGGAGACCGGTCACAAGCGGTGTCCCTCAGGGCTCGGTCTTGGGGCCAGTCTGGTTTAATGTCTTTACTGATGACCTGGATGAGAGAATTGAATGCACACTCAGTAAATTTGCAGATGACAGGAAGTTGAGTGGCAGTGTCGATCTGCCTGAGGGTAGGAAGGCTCTGCAGCAAGATTTGGACAGGCTGGAGCGATGGGCTGAGGCCAATTGTATGAGGTTTAACAAGGGTAAGTGCCGGGTCATGCATTTCGGCCACAACAACCCCATGCAGCGCTACAGGCTTGGGGAAGAGTGGCTGGAAAGCTGCCTGGCGGAAAAGGACCTGGGGGTGTTGGTTGACAGCCGACTGAACATGAGCCAGCAGTGTGCCCAGGTGGCCAAGAAGGCCAACGGCATCCTGGCTTCTATCAGAAACGGTGTGACCAGCAGGAGCAGGGAGGGGATCGTGCCCCTGTACTCGGGACTCGTGAGACCGCACCTTGAGTACTGTGTCCAGTTCTGGGTATCGCAGTATAGGAAGGACATTGAGGTGCTGGAGCGAGTCCAGAGAAGGGCAACAAGGCTGGTGAGAGGTCTGGAAAACAGGCCTTATGAAGACCGGCTGAAGGAACTGGGGTTGTTTAGTCTGGAGAAGAGGTGACTGAGAGGAGACCTCATTGCCCTCTACAACTACCTAAAAGGAGGTTGTAGTGAGGCTGGTGTTGGTCTATTCTCCCAAATTACTAATGATAGGACGAGAGGAAATGGCCTCAAGTTACGTCAGGGGAAGTTTAGGTTGGATATTAGGAAGAAGTTCTTTACCGAGAGGGTGGTTAGGCACTGGAACAGGCTGCCCAGGGAGGTGGTGGAGTCGCCGTCCCTGAGGGTGTTCAAAAAAACGGGTTGATGAGGCACTTGAGGCCATGGTCTAATGGTTAGGAATATGCTGGGATAAAGGTTGGACTTGATGACCCTGGAGTTCCCTTCCAACCATAATGATTCTATGATTCTATGAGTAACTTGTACCCATTACCCCTCATCCTTTCCATGTGATTCCCTGTAAAAAGGGAGTTTTTATCTTCTTTGTAGCCACCCTTTCAGTACTGGAACATGATGTCTTCCCTCAGTCTTCTTTTCTCAAGTATGAAAAAAAACCCAGTTCTCTCAACCATTCCTCATATGGCAGGCTTCCCAGTCCGTTGACCATCTTTGTGGCCCTTCTCTAGATCCTCTCCAGCCTGTTCACAGCTTTTTTTGTATAGTGGGGACCAAAACTGTGTGCACCTGAAATAGGTGTGGCCTGACAGGCACTGAGTGGGATAATGACTTCTTTATCTCTGCTGGTGAGGCCTTTGCTGATGCAACTCAGCATCCTGTTGGCTTTCTTTGCCGCTGCAGCACACTGTTCATTCATTTGAAGCTTCTTGTCCACCAGGACCCCCAGGTCTCTTTCCACAGAGCTTGTCTTCAGCCAAGTAGATCCCAGGATGATCCAGTTCAGAGACATTTAAGAAAAAATAGTACTGGGGTGGGCTTGTTTTTTTCTTAATTGAACTCAAACAAAGACTAATTCCCCGTTATTTCTCACTTTTATTGTCCTCCTAATTTACCCTGTTATCCTGGAATATCCTATCTTCCTAAAAGATAACTTTCTTGTTTCATTGCTTCTACTGCCCAAAGCACCAAGGGGGAGGATGGGAGTGAAACGTGGATCATTATTCTACCTAGGGAACAGCACAAGGAACGAGAGCCCTTTTGCTCTCTTCAGGAGATTGGTAAATTAAGCCCTCTTTCCTTCATTGGTAACTTATTTCACGTGAAGTCATATTGCAGTGCAATAAAATTGGTTAATTTATTTTGTTTCTTTCTATATTGCAATTAATGTTGGAATTTCTTTTAAGTAAAAACATCTTGAATTTGTGCTGTGTTGAATCAATCTTTATGTGAATTAACATACAAGTCACCTCATCAAACTTTATTTATCTAAAAGTTACATGTGACATCAAATCTAAGATGATCATCTAGGCTCCATCTGCATTTAATTGAGAGGTAGGCTTCTCCAGTGGGCCATTCATCCCACCAGCCCAAGACACTTGTATTAAGATAATATGGAGTTATTTCAGCTACAAATGGAGCCTACCTGATTAGGTTATATTAAATGTTCCCATATTTCATGGGCAAAACCTGGAGAAATGAATACCAATCCATGTTAAAGGTTTGAGTTTTTCCTTCATGAGAATTAATGCGACATGTTGCGTATTAGGAATTCAAAAAATGCACAATCTAATGTGAATAAAATATGAAAACAAGACAAAACTCTCTTAATAATACTTATAGCGTGGCACCCCTTTTTTCTGGTTCAAATAAAAGTTTTAGTACATGATATTATTTTTTGCCTTTCCCTGTTGAAAAAATATTTGTTTCAAAAGACATTTTTCAAACAGCATATGAGACAACAGGGACATTTTACCTACAGCTGAAAAGCAACTTGTCAATTTATCATTCAGTTACTGCATCCAAGCCATTATTATATAAAATAATATTTAGGGACAAATATGTCATTAAACTAAGAAGCCAATAGCATGAAAAAGTGTGTGGCAATATAAACAAGTTGCTTATCTCTAAAGAATGCATGTTTTACATTTCAGTGTAAGCCTCAAATGTTAATGGTTTTCTTTATCAAGAAGGGTTCATAAATAGCAACCTGTTAGTGGTGGGAAACTGTATGCTGCATGTTACACTAGTCAAGAAGCAAAAGGAGTGTGATTTGGAATGGAAAATGAGCACATCAAGAGACATTTCATACAGATAATTGCTGTCTTCAAAACTTGGACATCAGCCCTTTTGTCTCACTTCTTAGAGTGGTTTCTGCAGTTTGTCAGCCACCCTTCCTGTCATCTCTCACAACTGCAGCCTGATTCAGTAAATCAGTACTACTAAAAAGAGTGGAGGAAGTAGTTTGTGCTATGTTGTTTTTTGAAGATACTAGAAAGATTCATTACCTTACAGCAGAGCTTAATAGACTGTGGCCAACAGTGTAACTTTTAGTCATCTGCCCTTGTAATAGCTCTGCTGCCTTGCATGACATTCAGTATTTGATATACCTTCAGTGATACAGTCCACAGGTTTTCATACATTTGTACCACAGGCTGTAGAAAAGGATGTTTCAAAGTGAAAGCATATACACAAATGTTATTATAAAATACCTAAGCTGTCCTGACCTATACCCTATAAAATGTAGGCCAGGAAAAAATGTGGTTTGTTTTTGGTTTTTTTATGTAATCCCCTTCATGCATTGCTTTATGAAATGATGTCAGTGAGGTAAGAGATTAAACATGCCTCCGCAGTTCTCTGTGCAAAGCACCTTACACAGAGTGGTCACAGTGGTAACTGATACAAAATGAAGCGTGATTCATGAATGAGTTCTACCCTTGCTGTGCAATGACTACAATGACTAGATAGCCCATCAAAACAAAAAGTACATGCTTTTCTTTTTTTCCTATGTGGTCTTGGAAATTACCATTTCATACATCAACAAAAACATATAATGTGCTGATATGCTTTTTTGGGGGGGGGGGAAGCCATGCGAAGTAATTTCCAAACAGACAGCAAGCAAAGTAGATAAAAAGGGATCAGTAGTTGTGAGCTATCACAGGAACTTCTGCAAAAAATCTGAATTCAAATCTTGTCTAGGTAATAGCAGAGAATGATACTGCTGGTTTCATTTTATTCTTTCTAAGGAAAGAGTTTGACAGTTATTTCAGCACACTCGGAGGGGTTATGCGTAGAGCCCTTCAGGCTGGTGATACTGCAGCAGGGATGTGTGGAGAAGCAAGTCCTGCAATTGTGTACATTTTACCAGGTTCAGTCTTCTGAAGCAAAAGCAAAAAATATATCTCTTTTATGACCACTGTTTCCTGGGTATATTTTAAACAAGTATCTCACCTGAATAATAGACAGCAGAGAAAAAGGACAATAAGCTGAAACATGACTCATAATGATGAGGTAGGTATTAGAGAGTTCCAATTTGATGTGTCTGTCTAGGGCTGGTGGTGGGTGAGATTGTGGGTAGAGAGAAAGAGATTTGTGTCTCTCTGCTCCCAAACATTAACTGGTGACCTGCAGTGTGTTGCATGAGTTTACAGAGATACCTGAAGCATGTGCCACTTCTATAAGGCTCTGTATAGGTGCATTAGTCCTTTCATGTGTAGCAGATTGTAGCTAAACCAGTCAAACAGCAGTAGAAAATATGCAAATGAATACATAACGCCCACTGAAAGCTTATCTTAATTCAATTGCCACTTTGAAGAAGATTTAGCAATTGGTAGTATGTGCTCTGTCTTGCTAAACAGCTAATGCCATGCTAGAGTTCTATGAAAGCTTGCAAAAGGAAGAAATGCCTGATGTGCATATTGTGCAGTAGGCTATAATATTAGTAATGGAAGAAACATGTTATGAAACATAAATATCAATTAACTTCTGAAGAAAAAATATACTTTATGTAGAAAGAAAGGAGCAATTGGGATTTTCTACAGGAAGAATGCATCATTTCACAAACTTCATTGGCACTGTGATATGAAAAGATGTGTATTTCATCTCTGTTTCCTTGGCCTTCTCTGAAGTTCATTTATTCCAGACAGGTAATCAACTGCTGTTAAAATAAATTTGCCCTTGAGTAAGCCAAATGAATGGTTAGGGACCGGAAAGAGCCTGTTCCTTTCCCAGCTCACAGTTTTAGTCAAGGATTATGAGTACAGCAGTGTACAACCCATATTGAACACTCCTCCTCATGATGTTGATAATCAAAGACTGTTGTCTTCCTTATTCAAGAAGCTGAAACCTACAGGAAGAAATGAGAAATGCCAGGTTAACTGGGTTAGCGAATTTTGTTGCTGCCCAGAGAGGTTGTGGACTCTCCGTCTCTGGAGACTTTCAAAACCCGCCTGGATGCGATCCTGTGTGACCTGATTTAGGTGAACCTGCTCTGGCAGGGGGTTTGGATGAGATGATCTCCAGAGACCCCTTCCAACCCCAACCATTCTATGATTCTGTGATCATTGTCTATGTCCACACTTTTCCACAGCACAGACAACTAAGAGGTACAATCCACACGTTTTTCTGATTTCAAGAAAATACACACAGCAAAAAAAGTAATTTCAGGGAGAAGCTAAGCTAGGACTCTTGCCCTCTAGGCAAAGATGCTTCATTGAGCTAAAGCGGCTGTGTTACCTTAGGTGACCCTCTGGTAACACTCAACATCAGCTCTCATGTTTCAAGCAGCAGGAAAATCTTGGTTCACTTTACTCAGGGCTGTAGTATTTCTCCATAGAATGAGATAACCCCTTTTCTCAGACACAAACATCAGAATTAAACCAGAATGGATTCAAGATAAGATCCAGCTTTGCAACTCAAGTTGCCTGCTGTCCTATGGATATTTCTGTCCCTGCCTTGTGCTGGCATATGACTGCCTATGGTTATATATTACAGTATCAGTAATACAGTATTCCAATACAGTCTTAGGAATCTGGCAACAGGAGCATGCTTTCCACAGATCAGTCATAAGAGAGAGCTATAATCTATCACCCATATATGAGAACAAAGTTCTTCTGTGATCCATTTTTTAGATGAAGTCCTGAACTAAGAATGAAGAGGAAAATCAAAACAAAGAACAGAGAGATTTACTGATTCTTTAAGTTAAAATTTAAAAAGAAAACCTGATTAAAAGAACTACAGATGCTGCAACTTTCGCTGTATTTTCAAAGGTAATCAACATTTTTAATTTGGAGACAAAACTGAAAATATTATTAAAAGAATCATGCTATCTTTCCCAGCCAATTCATCTTCACACCTATATCAAATTGGTAAAGCATATTGTTTTGGATATTTGAGCAAGAAAGAAATCAAGACATAAAAAAATACATTTACAAATTTTTTTCAAAGGTTTTAAAGACAGTATCCTTAATAATTTTTACTGTTACAGTATTTTTACGTGAAACCACTTTGCAAATTAAAATAAAGATTGCTATTTATTTGTCTTAAAACAGCATCTAAAAAGCTGACCTCAGGCCTTGGGAGAGCAGATACCAAAGTGGCACACAGAGCTACATCAATAAAAAGATCGCAGTTTCTGCTTCCTACTTTTGTTGGTGACATTCAAAATTTTAATTTTCAAAAACCCCACAAACTTATCAAATAGTATAGATGTCTGAATTTTGTACATGTATCTACTTTTACAAGACAGGCTTCCTGAGTATTTAATAGTAGTACTGCTACCAGTTACTCTAAAAGTTAACATAATCGAAGCTCTGTGTCTAGGTTCCTACTGTGAAGAGATAGAAACCTTCAAAGGACCACTCATCATAAGGTGTGAACCTAAGGTATGTAGGATGAATGACCCTCTGACAGGGCTTTCATTGACTGAAGAGTAAACCAAGATCAGCATTTGACAGACCTCAAATATCTGCTTGTCAGCATGCGCAGGACTGTGCAAACCAGGTCTGTATGAACTAAAGACCCACTGAACTAAACATACACTCAGGATTTGGGAATTCTCACAACATGGCTACTGGACCAGTTATCCTACACAGAGAAAAATTGCTGGAAGAGGTGTTGCTGTCTTTACTGTTGCTCATTAGAGCACTCAGGAGGGTCTTGAAAGCCTCAAACTTACATTTCTCATCTGCTTCAGGGGTCCTGAACTCACACTTTCTGCAAGCGTGGTCTAATATTTGGATGTGGCACATTTTGGACTGGAGGGTCTGCTTTACCTCTGACTGAAACTGTCCTACTTCATATGCATTCATTTAAATATTAATTGTGGTAAACACTGAGAATAAAACTGTCTTTTACCTTAAGCACTTGTTCGAATATAGAGAGATATATACAACATAGATGAAGAGGTTTAGTATTATCTTATTCAAAGTGAAATATCTTCATGAAAAGTGGCCAGGAAGGCTCTACTTCCCACTCCCAGACTGTGCTGAAGTGCAGTGATTAGGGTAGTCTTTGGGGATACAAACGATCACTGCTCAAGTCTCCTCAGACAGAAGATAGTTATGCATTTTGTAGAAAAGGGTTAGACCTAATAATTAACTTGAGGAAAGTTCCATCCAATACCTTAACTACTTCCTTTCTCTTTTACAGAAAACCTGACAATTAATATATGCAAAATCAGTGGTTCTTTTCAAAACTATTGGCTTGAGTCACATCCTCAGATATCAATTAGAAGCGAAGGACCTGATGGTCTACAAGTAGGGTTTAAAATAAAAATACAGTACTTATAAATCAAGCCCCTACAGAGGCTTCAAGGAAGAAACACAAAAGAAACCTTATCCCATGTTTGGAACTGACCTTACACTGAACCCTTCATGAGTAAAAGTACTTTGGCACTTCTGATTTCCACCAGGGATTGGAACTGGAAGTGATCATGCTCTAACAGAAAGGCTTTTCTTCTGGTATTTCCAGTTCGGATGCCAAGTGGAAGTGCTGGAATCTGATAAGAAAGCTTGCTGTCATAGATGTTTACTCAAACTTGACCCTGACTAAAATTCTGGATATCTGGCTGTCTTTACAAACTGACACTCAAGTGAATTAGCGGAACAGTCTTATGTATACTCAAGCATACATTTGTTGTTCTAATAGACTACTTTTGTCTTTTCATAGAAATCAAAGCAATAAAAGTATCAGTAGTACAGATTGACAGAATGGTGAAAAACGATACCTGACTAGCAGATGCTAAAAATACAGTCACTGGATACAAGGCCTTCCAATCAAAAGAAATACATCTGAAATGTCTGTCTTGTCTCCTCACTCTCTTAAATTACAGTGAGAAAAAATTTTACATTCTAGTCTACCTGAACTCTCAAAAAGTCTTCTTTAAACCAAATCTGGTTTGGTTCGTTCATACTGCAGAGCTCATAAGTTTCCCAAAAGTGCTGTTCCGAACAGATAGAGACAGAGACCTTTGAGGATGAGAGGATAAACCTACAGGTGCTTTGATGAACTTACAGCAAATATATCCTGTGTATAAAAGTGATTTCTAGACTTCAATAACTTGAAGAAAGAGTACCTATTAAGTTGTTCCAGAGGGCAACTACTTCTGAACCAGAGAATGCATTTGGATCATCTCTACTATGAAGTGATAAGCTGTGTAAGTTCAAAGTATAGACTTAACATTATCCATGCTTATTAGTACACAGCACTTGTATAGGAAATACCATTGTGATTTGGACACAAACCAACTCTGACTGAAAGACTATATATGCCTGCTATTCTTTTAGGGGTAACTACTGAATATGTCATATTCTTTTGACCTGTTCTGAAGTCCAGTAACTTTTTATATCCTACTATTCAGTGAGTAAAGACATCAGGTTTGTCTAAAAAGTCACTATAATGATAATAATCTGTAACTGTGAGTTAAACTGTACTCTGTGTTAACCTGAAGATTTTCCAGAATGTGCGTTAGCTATCGCATCCTGTCTAGTCAGCAAGCCAAGAATACCAAAACTAAGATGGGGTAACTCTACTGTCCACTCTGGCAAAAGTATAAACTGACAGAAACTCCTCGCTACAATTTTTTAATTTTTTCTGTTCCAGTTCCTTCAAAAGAAGAGACCAAAACTAGGACACTACTAGTACATGCTATATTCCTTGCCTTCAGTTTTCTGCTGTGAATATTATGAAGCCTTGCAGAGTAGACAGAGCCCAGGAGCAACAACTGCTTCTTAATTCTCTTTAAAGAGTATTTCACAACTAAAGGAGGTAAGTTGGTTGCAAACCATACTTCTGTGTCCAGGTAGTAAATACAATTAAGGTGTGTACTTAAGATCAATATGACCTCAGTTTACACAAAAAAAAAAAAAAAAAAAAAAAAAAAAGAAGTTTAAAGGCAGGTCCTCTCACATTATTCAGAGAGTACTTGCTCAAAGTCTGGACTTACATATAATGCAACTAATAATCTGAAGAATAAGGAAAAAAGCAAAATAGCAAAATAATGGGAATATGGGCCTACCATACACTTAACATGTGTTTCACTGGAGAATCAAATTCATCTATACAGAAGATATTCTTAAAAGTGCATCCAGCCTGATTTCAAGTAGATGTAGAAGAAAAAGAAACTACAAGGGCTGTGCTAGTTCACTGTTTACTCAAATAAAGTATAACAATATATCACTATTGTTTTATTCATACTTATTAGTATCTTCTAGCTAAGCAGGTTACATATTTAGCTTTGTATTACCAACCAACCACCTTCACGAGATTTTCAATTCTGTGCATTGACTTTGCACTGCACAGCTTACATAGACTATTTTCGTACATTCCTCTGATTGTACTCTTTCTTATTTATGATTCTTGCACGCAAACAGGCTTTTTGAGAGTTCATCAGTTCCAGCTGGCTATTTTCCACTTGATGTCAATAATTCTTTATTCAGCCATTTATCAGAATTCTTTTCACTGCATCTAATGGGTGATGTCACCAAGAAAGAGTTATAACAGCAGGTGGAAAATGAAAAGGAGATCAAAAAGCTTTCATATAGCAAAAATTCTCTATTTATGCAAGTGTTCTAAGAAACAAAGAAGGAAATAAGAAACAAGCAGACAACAAAGTAAGAATCAAATGAGAGCAAAATTATGGCTAAACATACTAATCTTCATAGTTTCGCATGGGTTGTCAGCAATTCTTTCAGAAAATCACGTTCCTGAAATTGCAACCGTAGAACCATTAGTCAGCTATATATGAATGAATATTTCCCTTTTCCAAATCAGATCTATGGAATATTTTAAAATATTTTAAAAGCGGCCATCTCGGCAGCTCCCCTCAGAACAAGCGGCACGCGGAGCAGAGAGTGGCGGCTGTGGGAGCGGTGGGGCGGCTGCGGCGAGTGCTGTTCGCTTTTGCTGTTGGCTTTTGCTGAGGCTTTGAGAAGGAGCCGGGCTTCCCGGAGACGGTGAAGCCGGGATAGAGCAAGGAAACCCGAGTCTGAGCGGGAATCCTGAGAGAAATTCGAGAGATACCGAAAGGCTGACGTGGCAGGGGGCGTGACTGAGAGCCGCGGCAAACTTTAAAAGCGGCCATCTCGGCAGCTCCCCTCAGAGCAAGCGGCACGCGGAGCAGAGAGCGGCGGCTGTCTCGAAGAGGCAAGCGCGAGGAGAACGGCGCGAGGAGAGGATTAGCTAGATAGACCTAAGACCGCATTGAACATGGTTGCAACGCGCCCAAAAACCCTTGGGAAAAAGAATATGGGGACTCAGACAGATCCCCCGACCAGACATGCGGCCGTGCAGGTTTCTGGCTGCAGCGAATGCCTGAGCCTGGCACTGGTACCAGAGGGAGCCAGTGACACTGCATGTGTGAGGTGCGAGCAGATAAATGATCTGCTCGGGCAGGTGGTTAAACTGATGGAGGAGGTAGAAAGACTTAGAAGTATTAGAGATTGTGAAAGAGAAATAGATGGGCGAAGCTTCACCCTGAGGCAAGGGCAGTCAGAAAAGGGTGGGCAAGTGATGGATCCCCTCCCCTCCTGTCATCAGACAGAAGCAGAGGGTTCAGGAAATAGGGAGGAATGGAGGGTGGTCCGTCCGCGGAGAGGCAAGCAAAAACCCTCCCAACCCCCTTCACCCTCCCAGTTGCCCTTGAGCAACAGATACCACGCCTTGGAACTTCAGGGAGAAGTAAATGAAGTTGGAGGGGTAGATCAGTCTCCCGAATCACCTAAGGCTTGTCAGTCATCCCGACGCCTCAGGACTTCTTCAATTAAGAAGAAAAGGAGGGTAATTGTGGTGGGCGACTCCCTTCTGAGGGGAACAGAAGGGCCCATCTGTCGACCGGACCCATCCCACAGGGAAGTCTGCTGCCTCCCTGGGGCTCAGATTAGAGACATTAAAAGGAAACTCCCTAATCTTGTAAAGCCCTCCGATTACTACCCACTGCTGGTTTTTCAGGTTGGCAGGGACGAAACTACTACAAGAAGTGTAAGCGCTATGAAGAGTGACTTCAGGGCCCTGGGACGGCTGGTTAAGGGGTCTGGAGTGCAAGTAGTGTTTGCCTCCATACCTCCTGCAAGAATGGGTGAAGAGATAAGCAGGAAGAGTTCACAGATTAATGAATGGCTACGTAACTGGTGTCAAAGGCAGGGCTTTGGGTTCTTTGATCATGGGCTGCTATATGAGACACCTGGCCTGGTGACAGGTGGAATGCATTTGTCCCAGAGGGGGAGAAGGCTTTTGGGGCAGGAGTTAGCAGGGCTCATTGAGAGGGCTTTAAACTAGATGTGAAGGGGGAAGGGGGGACAACTGAGTCTGTTAGAGACAAGCCCAAGAGCAATATGCTAGGGCCTGAAGGAAGGTGGTCTACGGAGGATTTTCAAACATTGAAGAGAAGGGATAGATGTTTAGGCCCTGACCACGAGGCCTCCTGCCTCCCAGGGGTCCCACCAGTGCGCTCTGCTTGCTACCTGAAATGCCTGTACACCAATGCACGCAGTATGGGGAATAAACAGGAGGAGTTAGAGGTCTGTGTGCGGTCTAAAGGTTATGACCTGGTGGCAATTACAGAGACATGGTGGGACAGCTCACATGACTGGAATGTGGTCATGGATGGCTATGTCATTTTTAGGAAAGATCGGTCAGTGAAGCGAGGTGGTGGAGTTGCTCTTTATGTGAGGGAGCAACTTGAATGTATTGAGTTTTCTCCAGGGGCTGATGAGGGGCAAGTTGAAAGTCTGTGGGTAAGAATTAAGGGGCAGGCAGGCATGGGCGATACAGTTGTGGGGGTCTATTACAGACCTCCTGATCAGGACGAGGGAGTTGATGAGGCTTTCTACAGGCAGCTGAAAGCAGCCTCACAACTACAGGCCTTGGTCCTCATGGGGGATTTTAACTACCCCGATATCTGCTGGAAGACTTACACAGCCAGCCATTCACAGTCTAGGAGGTTCCTCCAGTGCATTGATGATAACTACTTAATGCAAATGGTGGATAAGCCGACTAGGAGAGGAGCGCTGCTGGATCTTGTACTTACCAACAAGGAGGGTCTTGCTGAAGCAGTGATGGTCGATGGCAGCCTTGGCTGCAGTGATCATGAGATGGTGGAGTTCAGGATCTTGTGTGGGAGGAATAGAGTACCAAGCAAGACCAGAACCCTGGACTTCCGCAGGGCCAACTTTAGCCTCCTTAATCAATTGTTAAGGGAAGTCCCATGGGACAGGGTGCTAGATGGTAAAGGGGCTCAAGATAGTTGGTCAACATTCAAGGACCACTTCTTGCAAGCTCAGGATCAGAGTGTCCCAATGGGTATGAAATCAAGTAAGGGAGCTAGGAGACCAGCGTGGTTAAACAAGGAACTGCTGGGCAAACTTAGGTGGAAAAAAAGAATTTATGGATCATGGAAAGAGGGGCTAGTCACTTGGGAGGAATATAGGACAGTTGTCAGAGGATGTAGAAAGGCAATTAGGAAAGCTAAGGCCTCCTTAGAACTTAACCTTGCAAGCCAGGTCAAGGACAATAGAAAGGGCTTTTTCAAATACATAGCTAATAAAACAAACACTAGAGGCAATATAGGCCCACTGATGAATGAGGGGGGTGCCCTAGAGACAGAGGATATAAAGAAGGCAGAGGTGCTGAATGCCTTCTTTGCCTCTGTCTTTACTCCTGCAGGCTTTCCCCAGGAGCCCCTGATCCCTGTAGCCCCGGAAGAAGTCAGGATAAAGGAGGAGTTTTCCTTGGTAGATGAGGATTGGGTTAGGGATCAGTTGAGCAATCTGGATATCCATAAATCAATGGGACCAGATGGAATGCACCCAAGGGTGCTGAGGGAGCTGGCAGAGGTCATTGCTAGGCCACTCTCCATCATCTTTGGTAAGTCATGGAGAACAGGAGAGGTGCCTGAGGACTGGAGGATAGCAAATGTCACTCCAATCTATAAGAAGGGCAAGAAGGAGGACCCGGGTAACTATAGACCGGTCAGCCTCACCTCCATCCCTGGAAAGGTGATGGAACAGCTTGTTCTTGGCACGATCTCGAGGCACATCAAGGATGAGGGGATCATTAAGAGCAGTCAACATGGTTTTACCAAGGGTAAGTCATGTTTGACCAACCTTATTGCCTTCTATGAGGAAATAACTAGGTGGATAGATGATGGTAGAGCGGTAGATGTGGTTTATCTTGATTTCAGTAAAGCATTTGACACTGTCTCCCACAGCATCCTTGTAGATAAGCTGATAAAGTATGGGTTTAGTGATCAGGTAGTGAGGTGGATTATGAACTGGCTGAAGGGAAGAAGCCAGAGAGTTGTGGTTAATGGGACGGAGTCTAGTTGGAGGCCTGTGACTAGTGGAGTCCCTCAGGGGTCGGTACTGGGACCGGTGTTGTTTAATATCTTCATCAATGACTTGGATGAGGGTACAGAATGTATCCTCAGCAAGTTTGCTGATGATACCAAACTAGGAGGAATGGCTGACACACCAGAGGGTTGTGCTGCCATTCAACAAGACCTTGATAGGCTGGAGAGTTGGGCGGGGAGAAACTTAATGAATTTCAACAAGGGCAAGTGTAGAGTTTTGCATCTGGGGAAGAACAACCCCATGTACCAGTACAGGTTGGGAGCTGACCTGCTGGAGAGCAGTGTAGGGGAAAGGGACCTGGGGGTCCTGGTGGACAGCAGGATGACCATGAGCCAGCAATGTGCCCTTGTGGCCAAGAAGGCCAATGGCATCCTGGGGTGTATTAGAAAGGGAGTGGTTAGTAGGTCGAGAGAGGTTCTCCTTCCCCTCTATTCTGCCTTGGTGAGGCCACATCTGGAGTATTGTGTCCAGTTCTGGGCCCCCCAGTTCAAGAAGGACAGGGAACTGCTCGAGAGAGTCCAGCGTAGAGCCACAAAGATGATTAAGGGAGTGGAACATCTCCCTTATGAGGAAAGGCTGAGGGAGCTGGGTCTCTTTAGCTTGGAGAAGAGGAGACTGAGGGGTGACCTCATTAATGTTTATAAATATGTCAAGGGTGAATGTCATGAGGATGGAGCCAGGCTCTTCTCAGTGACATCCAATGATAGGACAAGGGGCAATGGGTGTAAGCTGGAACATAGGAGGTTCCACATAAATGTGAGGAAGAATTTCTTCACAGTGAGGGTGACAGAACACTGGAACAGGCTGTCCAGAGAGGTTGTGGAGTCTCCTTCTCTGGAGACATTCAAAACCCGCCTGGACATGTTCCTGTGTGACCTGATCTAGGTATTCCTGCTCTGGCAGGGGGGTTGGACTAGATGATCTTTTAAGGTCCCTTCCAATCCCTAACATTCTGTGATTCCGTGATTCTGTGAATATTTTGCCTTCTGTCAAATTTTAACATATTTGCATGCAATAGTTCTAACTTAGAATGTTTGAGTTATAACTAGATGGGAAATGTGGCATAAATTAATATTGATAGGAAAGACTAATATGTTTTCCCTTACAAGCTGTAAACCATTTACATGTCAAAGGAAAGCTAAACTGCTCTGTACTTGAGATCCTCTGAGGTGAGAATGCATTGGGGTTTTAGAGCAGTGGAACTGCTTCTGAATTGGAAGATGTGCTATCTAAATTCCTTTCCATGTTAACTATTACTGACCTTCAGCCACAAAAAGCAACTAGTAGAGTGACTTAATTTGGCACCTGTTCTGGGGATTTCTGAATAGTTGAAGCCAAAAGCAGTCCATATTTAGGCAGTCCAGCCGGTTCTCAGCACATATTATATTTTATAGTGGATTTCCTTAGGAGATTGTACGGACGATGCCATACAGGAATTATTAAGTGTTTGTTTTGCCAATTACTAGGCCTAGCACAAAGGACACAGCCAGCAGCAGAACAAACCAGTAACCAGATTCTATTGCACACAAAAAGGTCAGTACATGGGTGATCACTAGGGATACAAACAAGTCAAACAGATCACACATAACAGACATCAACCCCAGTGACCCCAGGAATGACACAGCATGACCAATAACAGGTAGAATAAACAAAGAAACAAAGTCACCCATAGAAGAGATGGGAGACAACCAAGTCAATAGGCTGATCATACAGGATAGAAGTAGCCACATATTCTTTCCCCACAAAGCCCACATTTGTAAATGCCAAACCTGACTGGGGCCCAGTTGCAGGAAGTCAGGAGGTCCTTCCCCAACAGGAAACTCTGCAAAGTGCATCCACCTCACAGACAGACACTCTAACTCTCCCTGCAAGTGGTCCCAGCTTTTATGCCCAAAGCAGGACACCTGGCACTCATTTATCCAGTGTGGGGCACCTGGGGCTTGTTTACCCAAGGGCTTTCCCTTCAAGGTCAGCCACACCTTGGAGGAAAGCCAAAAGGCAAACTCATCCCCTCCTTTTGAAGGACCATGGGAACCACCCGTATGTCAACCTTAATTCAGGGTTCAGACCCCAGCACTTCAGTGTTGCTTTTCACTCTTTCAAATACCAATGTGAGGCTGTTTTTACTTATGTCTTTTCTGCGATAAGAGTGGCATCCATAGGAGAGATTCCTCCAGTACAGTAATTACCAAGTATTTTCCAAAAACACCTCACAGCAATACACATTTCTTGGGAACTGGAAAGGAGGTGTAAATGTGATGCTGTCGGGTATGCACATTGTATGGAATTTTCTTCCCATTTCTTGAGGATAATCACAGGAAGAGTGCTGGTGGATTGGCTCACATATGAAAAGACATCTCTCAGCTAAAAGAAAAATAACGTTTTAAAGCACAGGGTTTCAGCACAACACTAGACACAGGGAAAAGCAAAGAAATAAACTGGAGTCTACTCTCACACTAGCCTATGCTGAAATTATTATTCTACTTCCAGTAACACAGGTAAAACACCTTTTCAGTTTCTGATTCTGGAATTCTGCTATCCCATGTATGTTATTTTACTTTTTCAGATTCTTTAGAAATATTGATTATAAATACTTGTAAAGGCTTTTAATTGTCCAGAATTAAAAAATAAACACAAAGAGATGAACGACTAGGTTGGATTCCAAAACTCTTTATAAAATACAAAGAGAAAAAAGTGACACCCCAGAGCTTCAGACAGAATTCCTCCACAGTCTTTTACCAAGGTGTATCACATTCTTTCATAAGGACACAGTCTACTATTTTTAATGACTTTAACACATAATAGTACATAGAGGATGAAAAGACATTTGTTGCTTTTCAGTTTCAGAGCTATATGTAGGCTATAACAATGTGTATTAAAGAAAAGATGGGCACAATCTCCAGACGAATGAAAGAAGACAGTTTTGAAGCTTATTCCCCCACCTCCTTTAGCATTTTTACGCTAGCGTGACATATTCTTTAGCCAGCTGGTTGTTTTGTTCACACTGGCTTTCATTGCCTAATCTAGTGAATTCATTATAGTTCCCTGCCTGAGGGCTCAATTTTCAGCTGTGCTGAGCATGACCCATATCAACTGTGGGAAAAGGGAAGCAAAGGCTCTGCGGGTGCCTCACACATCCCTGCATCCTTGGGAAGCCATGGGGGTACCCAGCTGCTACACCAGCCCAGGCAGCCATGGCTACGTGACGTTGCCTTGCGTGGGTCTCGGGGATTACTCTGCTAGTGGGAGTTTGCTTGTCCCAGCCTGAATCCTGCAACAAGGCATTGCAGGGTAGGAGAAGCTGCCATAAAACAATGCTAGCTCCATGTCAGGGCAGGACCCTCCCATACCAGGGGTTCCTCAATGCATTCTTCCTGGGAAATGCTGCAGGGTTGATATTGCAATGTAAAGAGAACTTTCTGGGAACAGAATCTGGAATCAAACATGTTGTTTCTGAGGTAACCAGACTCTAATGTCATCGCAACAAGTGGTATAATTTTTTTTCTCAGTTACATGCAGAGATACAGTATTACAGAGAAGCTCTGTGGCAAATGGATTCTATTTGCTCATGTGCTACAAAAGGACAAACAGTTCCCTGTTTTTAAAGCTTTTTGGATGAGATTAGTGGTTGCAGAGACAGAGCTGTGTCCTTTTTGTCCTCACTAGCAAGTGGGTGGTTGTCTCCCACACTCACGTCACTGCCACATTTGGCAGCAATAACACTTTGGCAACAATAATTTACCTATGAGGTCTCAGCACTGTAAAGTAGTCTCACTACTCCCTGAAAATTTTCTGAGTTGAGTTTTTTAGCTCTTTACTTCCAGTTCACTGAGCTATGGTCACTACTTATACACACACAAATACACGTGTGCCCATCTCCTAAGCACTGCAAGGAAACTAAAACTTACAAATCAACAAGACAGAATGATTCCAGCCAAGGAAGAAGAATAAGCAAGATGAAAACATCATAAAGAACCCGTGCTGGCATACTCATACTTTCCAGTTATAAATGTCACCCATTAGGTTAAAAAAATAATAATAAAAATCAGTCTCCATTCTGGGTTGTGTATTTTTTTTATTGCTTGCTTTAATAGCTCTGCTCTTCATCAGCTCCAGTGTTCAGCATCTGATCCCTCTTTCCTTGACTAAGGACATGTGATAGTTTTGCTGAATAGCTGCAAACATGCTCTGTGCTGGGTACTAATAGCTGGCACATTAGGCTGCTTGGCAAACTGTGGCAGCCAAACAGAAACACTTTCAACAGACTGATTTCAGTAAAGTGGAGGGTTGGGATTTTTTTTTTATTTTTTTTTTTTTTCCTTTCCCCACTCTGCTTAGTGCCAGAGTTCCTAAAATAGTTCTCTCAGAGTTTTCTTGTTACCCATTTTGAAACCCAGATATAGGAAGCAAGCCAGCACAGCTGGTGAAGCCTAAGTGTTTCACAGATAGGCCATGTAAGCCTTCTCTTCATTTTACACTTAACTGTTATTTTCATTTTATTCTTAACTATTATTGATGTTGCTATTGGAGTGTCAAGAGAAAAATGCCCAGGCTTGCAGAGGTTAAAGGTCTACCTAGCTGAAGACCTTTCTTTCCCTCCTGTCTTCATCACCAGGCCACTTTGTTATCTTCAGTACTTCCCTCATCTTTTCCCTCATCAGGAATGTAGATTTAATTAGTTGTTCCATTCTGAGCTCACACTGATACCTGTGCTGCGCTAGTACAAGTGATGCACAGTGATGCTGTGATGTGAACTCGTTCTCACAGTGGGCTGGACATAAAATCAGCAGTCTCCTTATACTTAGGAGTATATGCTAGATTTCAAGCATATTTCTGAGGAGAAAGGAATATATGGAGTGGTACCAGCCTTCCTGAAAGCAAGCTAAAATGTACACAACAAATTGAAAAGAGATGATATGCCAAGCAGTAGAGTTTCCTTATAGTCATCTAATAAGTACTGGGCTGGCCAGCCTTGGAGGCACAGCATCATTCTCGCCCTAAGGATGCAAATCAGATCGCTGAAAGCTTATTTACTTCTGTGAAATTTTTTTCCTGTTAGAGATTTGCTATCACCTGAGCATCCTCACAGGATCTTTCCTGATGCAACATGTGATAACTCCTACCAGCCTTGAGTTACTTATAACTGCACAGTTCCTACAGGGTGGTTTTTGAAAGCAGCCCCATCTCGGGTATTACTGTTATAGACTACAGAACTCCATGTTCCTAGTACATCTGTGAAAGCATTAGGGGGAACAGCAATACGGGTAGAAGTAACACTGATTCATTCTATCTTCATATGAAAACAGAGGGAACAGTTGGCCTCTCCAAACTGGAATGATAAAGATACAGACATCTGAATATGCAAAAATAGCACAGCGATTTCTAGGAGAAGACTAAACACATCTCAGAAATGTATTGAAAAACAGCGCATTGAGGTCCACAGGGAAACATTTAAAAGGTGCAGAGTGCAACACTTGGTTACACTAAACACTAGGTTACACTAAAAGTCAATAGGAGTCAGGCATTTAGATCTTGTTTATGCCTTTCAACCTCTGTCGTCTTCAACAGCATGCTCTAAACAGGAAGCATGTTCCCTACCATAAGCAAATCGCTGATTACAGCACTTGCAAATGAATGACACAGGCTTTTGGAAGAGATGAACAATCAAATTCTGCACAATTTACGGCTTTGCTAGAGGATCTCTGGTGGATGTTGGGCTATTAACTTACAGCCTTCCACTGCCTACTATTTGCTTCTGCCTCCTCATGACAGAGTCTGAATTCAGTTCATGCCCACATCTCCCTGATGGGATCATCAGGTCCAGAATCTTAGCTGATGCCAGTAATAAAAGTGGTCTTGCATGAAGATGCAGGTCTGTGAGCAGGAGCTGCTGACACATACATGTTCCTTTCTACCAGCACAGTTACAGGAACAGTAACCTCCAGTAAGCAAACAGCTGAGAAGGTGTTTCCTTAAACAGCTTCTGCTGTTTGCACAAAGAATATGAATACAAATCTCTTGGACTAGATGATCTTTGGAGGTCCCTTCCAACCCCTACCATTCTGTGATACTCCGCACTAATTCACACACGTGACTGCTCAAGCTTATGCATACCTCCATTCCCTTCCCTTGTGTCAGCAGCTCACACCTTATGTTGGTTCTGAAGTTCACAGTAATTATATATAAGCAACACATGACTAGAGAGCTTTAGATGAGATCAGGCTTTTTTGCATTCAGGCTTTTGTTACCATATGTCTCCTATTCTAGGGAAGAAGGACAGCCTAGTGCCCGAGACTGGAGCTTTATAGGTATCTGCTGACGTATGTACCCAACTTCCACTAACTGTTTGCAGGACCTTTATATTTCTTGCTCCTTGGAGGGTTTCTCAGAGGCTTTAACCTAAGCAAAGAGATAACAGATGAATTTCCACACAGCATTAATAAAGAAGGCTGTGACAACTGTCTCAAATCGTATGCTAAAGCTTGTGTGACTAAATCTGTATAAGGTAAACCCTATTTATCTATAATCCTTTTGTCATGACTGAGCCCACCACAGAGGTACCACATTGAAGCCTTGATCTACCTTCTTTACTGACGATTTTCTACAAAGAACCTCATTAGCTCAATTATCGGCAAACCTACCCATAACAAAAAATATCTTGAAAAAGATAACAGATGCACTTAAGAGTTGCATCTTGTGATGAACGAACACAAAATCCCAGCTTCATTATAACCAGCCTACACAGTCACATTTTTTCTTGCTCATATGTAATGATCAACAATCATTTGGGACAAAAAAATAAAATAAATTATAGCCAGAATTTTAACACAATATCATAAAATAATTTTTAAAATGGAAATTATTTACAATGTTTCAAACACCTGGGAGAATCACCCTGTCTTGACCCCAACTACTTGCTAATTTCTATCCTTCTGATGTTCTCAGTAAGAGCTCAGGTATTTTCATCTTCCGCTCTTTATTTTCCCCTCCTATACCCGATCCGAATGTCACAAATCATCCTCAACAATCTAATTTTTCCTTTCACAATATATTTTACTAGAACTGGTCTGTTCTTCACCCATGAAATTCAGCTTCCAGTACATTCCTAATGCTGTGTACAAACTGTTCAGTCAGCGAGGCAGCAGCAGCAGTGACAAGAGTGAGGTAAGGCCGAGGCGGTGAGGGTTTGATTGCATTGTGCAGAGGGATTCCTGAGCCAGGTACCCCCCACTCGCAGCCCGAGCCCCAACGGCTCCCGGAAGTCGGCGACAGCCAATCAGGCGCAGCAGAGGCGTGGCCCTGAGCCGTGTGGGAGGTTTGTAAACGCCCCTGGGGAGAGCAAACGACCCGGAGCATGGCATGGCAGTTGGCACGGGGCAATTGGCACACGCAGGGAAGGTGCTAAGGAGCCGTGAACTAGGGAGGGGAGCGAGGAGCTGAAGTGCTAACAACTGATTGTTGCAGAGATTTCTTTGATCACAGGCTGCTCTATGAGACACCTGGCCTGGTGACAGGTGGAATGCATTTGTCCCGTAGGGGGAGAAGGCTTTTGGGGCAGGAGTTAGCAGGGCTCATTGAGAGGGCTTTAAACTAGATGTGAAGGGGGAAGGGGAGACAACTGGGTCTGTTAGAGACAAGCCCAAGAGCAATATGCTAGGGCCTGAAGGAAGGTGGTCTAGGAAGGATTTTCGACCCTTGAAGAGAAGGGATAGATGTTTAGGCCCTGACCACAAGGCCTCCTGCCTCCCAGGGGTCCCACCAGTGCGCTCTGCTTGCTCTCTGAAATGCCTGTACACCAATGCACGCAGTATGGGGAATAAACAGGAGGAGTTAGAGGTCTGTGTGCGGTCTAAAGGTTATGACCTGGTGGCAATTACAGAGACATGGTGGGACAGCTCACACGACTGGAATGTGGTCATGGATGGATATGTCATTTTTAGGAAAGATCGGTCAGTGAAGCGAGGTGGTGGAGTTGCTCTTTATGTGAGGGAGCAACTTGAATGTATTGAGTTTTCTCCAGGGGCTGATGAGGGGCAAGTTGAAAGTCTGTGGGTAAGAATTAAGGGGCAGGCAGGTATGGGCGATACAGTTGTGGGGGTCTATTACAGACCTCCTGATCAGGACGAGGGAGTTGATGAGGCTTTCTACAGGCAGCTGAAAGCAGCCTCACAACTACAGGCCTTGGTCCTCATGGGGGATTTTAACTACCCCGATATCTGCTGGAAGACTTACACAGCCAGCCATTCACAGTCTAGGAGGTTCCTCCAGTGCATTGATGATAATTACTTAATGCAAATGGTGGATAAGCCGACTAGGAGAGGAGCGCTGCTGGATCTTGTACTTACCAACAAGTAGGGTCTTGTTGAAGCAGTGATGGTCGATGGCAGCCTTGGCTGCAGTGATCATGAGATGGTGGAGTTCAGGATCCTGTGTGGGAGGAATAGAGTACCAAGCAAGACCAGAACCCTGGACTTCCGCAGGGCCAACTTTAGCCTCCTTAATCAATTGTTAAGGGAAGTCCCATGGGACAGGGAGCTAGATGGTAAAGGGGCTCAAGATAGTTGGTCAACATTCAAGGACCACTTCTTGCAAGCTCAGGATCAGAGCGTCCCAATGGGTATGAAATCAAGTAAGGGAGCTAGGAGACCAGCATGGTTAAACAAGGAACTGCTGGGCAAACTTAGGTGGAAAAAAAGAATTTATGGATCATGGAAAGAGGGGCTGGTCACTTGGGAGGAATATAGGACAGTTGTCAGAGGATGTAGAAAGGCAATTAGGAAAGCTAAGGCCTCCTTAGAACTTAACCTTGCAAGCCAGGTCAAGGACAATAGAAAGGGCTTTTTCAAATACATAGCTAATAAAACAAACGCTAGAGGCAATATAGGCCCACTGATGAATGAGGGGGGTGCTCTAGAGACAGAGGATATCAAGAAGGCAGAGGTGCTGAATGCCTTCTTTGCCTCTGTCTTTACTCCTGCAGGCTTTCCCCAGGAGCCCCTGATCCCTGTAGCCCCAGAAGAAGTCAGGATGAAGGAGGAGTTTGCCTTGGTAGATGAGGATTGGGTTAGGGATCAGTTGAGCAATCTGGATATCCATAAATCAATGGGACCAGATGGAATGCACCCAAGGGTGCTGAGGGAGCTGGCAGAGGTCATTGCTAGGCCACTCTCCATCATCTTTGGTAAGTCATGGAGAACAGGAGAGGTGCCTGAGGACTGGAGGATAGCAAATGTCACTCCAATCTATAAGAAGGGCAAGAAGGAGGACCCGGGTAACTATAGACCGGTCAGCCTCACCTCCATCCCTGGAAAGGTGATGGAACAGCTTGTTCTTGGCACGATCTCGAGGCACATCAAGGATGAGGGGGTCATTAAGAGCAGTCAACATGGTTTTACCAAGGGTAAGTCATGTTTGACCAACCTTATTGCCTTCTATGAGGAAATAACTAGGTGGATAGATGATGGTAGAGCGGTAGATGTGGTTTATCTTGACTTCAGTAAAGCATTTGACACTGTCTCCCACAGCATCCTCGTAGATAAGCTGATAAAGTATGGGTTTGGTGATCAGGTAGTGAGGTGGATTATGAACTGGCTGAAGGGAAGAAGCCAGAGAGTTGTGGTTAATGGGACAGAGTCTAGTTGGAGGCCTGTGACTAGTGGAGTCCCTCAGGGGTCGGTACTGGGACCGGTGTTGTTTAATATCTTCATCAATGACTTGGATGAGGGTACAGAATGTATCCTCAGCAAGTTTGCTGATGACACCAAACTAGGAGGAATGGCTGACACACCAGAGGGTTGTGCTGCCATTCAACAAGACCTTGATAGGCTGGAGAGTTGGGCGGGGAGAAACTTAATGAATTTCAACAAGGGCAAGTGTAGAGTTTTGCATCTGGGGAAGAACAACCCCATGTACCAGTACAGGTTGGGGGCTGACCTGCTGGAGAGCAGTGTAGGGGAAAGGGACCTGGGGGTCCTGGTGGACAGCAGGATGACCATGAGCCAGCAATGTGCCCTTGTGGCCAAGAAGGCCAATGGCATCCTTGGGCGTATTAGAAAGGGAGTGGTTAGTAGGTCAAGAGAGGTTCTCCTTCCCCTCTATTCTGCCTTGGTGAGGCCGCATCTGGAGTATTGTGTCCAGTTCTGGGCCCCCCAGTTCAATAAGGACAGGGAACTGCTTGAGAGAGTCCAGCATAGAGCCACAAAGATGATTAAGGGAGTGGAACATCTCCCTTATGAGGAAAGGCTGAGGGAGCTGGGTCTCTTTAGCTTGGAGAAGAGAAGACTGAGGGGTGACCTCATTAATGGTTATAAATATGTCAAGGGTGAGTGTCATGAGGATGGAGCCAGGCTCTTCTCAGTGACATCCAATGATAGGACAAGGGGCAATGGGTGTAAGCTGGAACATAGGAGGTTCCACATAAATGTGAGGAAGAATTTCTTCACAGTGAGGGTAACAGAACACTGGAACAGGCTGCCCAGAGAGGTTGTGGAGTCTCCTTCTCTGGAGACATTCAAAACCCGCCTGGACATGTTCCTGTGTGACCTGATTTAGGTGTTCCTGCTCTGGCAGGGGGATTGGACTAGATGATCTTTTGAGGTCCCTTCCAATCCCTAACATTCTGTGATTCTGTGATTCTGTGAGATCAGCTCCTGGGGGCACTTACCAGCTCACTGAAAGAACAGTGGTCTCCACCAGGCGGAGAAAGAACAAATTGGATGTGGGAACCCAGACAGAGCTCCCACGGAAGGATGCAGTTGTGCAGGCTGCAGGGAGTGCCACAATGTCTCCCTGGGAACAGGAGGCTGTGTGCACTGTGAGCAGGTGAATGATCTGCTCAGCCGAGCGGCACTACTGCAAGATTTGGTTGAAAGGCTTCAAGCCGAAGTAGAAAGGCTTAGGAGCATCAGGGAGGCTGAAATGGAGATAGACTGGTGGAGCCAGGCTCTGCCATCCCTGCAACAGAAATGGGAGAACCCGACAGAAAACACCCAGGATCGAGGTGCCCCTGTACTCTGCCCCTCTCAGGAGGATGACAGAATCCGAAATGAAAGGGGTGAGTGGAGGCAAGTTAATGGCTGTGGCAGAAGGCGAGCGCCCTCCTTGCCCACCTCACCTCCCCAGGTGCCTCTGAGAAATAGATATGAGGCCCTGGTGGAATATAGCCAGACTGATGAGGATGCAGTGGATAGGCAACCTACATCAGATGTCTCACCACAGACAGGAAAACCTCACAGCAACATAACAACCTCTTCCACAAGGAAGAAGAGAAGAGTTCTAGTTGTTGGAGGCTCGCTCCTGAAGGGAACTGAGGGCACAGTATGCAGAGCTGACCCTCATCACAGGGAGGTCTGCAGTCTACCTGGAGCCCGGATCAGGGATATCTCCCGGAAACTCCCCAGCCTGGTGCAGTCGACAGACTACTACCCATTACTGATCCTCCAGATAGGAGGGGAGGAAGCTGCATCCCGTAGTCTGAGGGGGATGAAGAAAGGCTTCAAGGCCTTGGGATGGTTGGTGAAAGAGTCTGGGGCACAGGTTATCTTCTCCTCCCTCCTTCCATTTTCAGGTGATGACATGGGACGGAATAGGAGGATTCATTGCGTAAATGTCTGGCCACGAGACTGGTGCTACAGGCAGGGCTTTGGGTTCTTTGATAATGGCTGGTTTTATAAGACTAGAGACCTGATGGTAATACCTGGGGAAGGCTTATCTCGTAGGGGCAAAAGGGTTCTGGGACAGGTATTAGCAGGGCTCATTTGGAGAGCTTTAAACTAGATTCAAAGGGGGATGGGGTTGTAGCTGGCCTTGCACCACTGGGGCAGTGCTCTAGTATTGATGAAGACCAGGAGGCCCCCTAGGGTGAAATCAGCATGCTCAGCTCGCTCTCTGAAATGCCTGTACACCAATGCACGCAGCATGGGGAATAAACAGGAGGAGTTAGAAATCCGTGTTTGGTCAGGAGGTTATGATCTCGTAGCAATTAGAGAGACTTGGTGGGACAGCTCACATGACTGGAATGTGGTCATGGATGGCTATATCCCTTTCAGGAAAGATAGGCCAGCAAGGCAAGGTGGTGGAGTTGCTCTTTACGTGAGTGAGCAACTAGGGTGTATTGAGTTCTGTCCAGGGGCGGATCAGGAGCGAGTTGAGAGCTTGTGGGTGCTAATTAAGGGGCAGGCTGGCATGGGTGATACTGCTGTGGGGGTCTATTACAGGCCACCGGATCAGGGTGAGAAGGTTGATGAGGCCTTCTACAGGCAGCTGACAGCGGTCTCACAAATGCAAGCCCTGGTTGTCATGGGGGACTTGAACTACCCTGATATTTGCTGGAAGGCCTACTCAGCCAGCCATCCACAGTCCAGGAGGTTCCTTCAGTGCATTGATGATAACTTCCTGATGCAAATGGTGGATGAGCCAGCTAGGAGAGGAGCGCTGCTGGATCTTATTCTCACAAACAAGGAGGGTCTGGTTGAAGCGCTGAAGGTTGAGGGTAGCCTTGGTTGCAGTGACCATGAGATGGTAGAGTTCAGGATCTCGTGTGGCAGGAATAGAATACCTAGCAGAACTACAACCCTGGACTTCAGGAGGGCCAACTTTGGCCTTTTCAAGCAATTGCTAGGGGAAATCCCATGGGACAGGGTACTTGAAGGTAAAGGGGCCCAAGACAGTTGGTTAGCGTTCAAGGACCTCTTCTTCCAAGCTCAAGATCAGTGCATCCCAACAGGCAGGAAGTCAAGAAAGGGTGCCGGGAGACCTGCATGGTTAAACAGGGAACTGCTGGGCAAACTCAAGGGGAAGAAGAGAATGTACAGATCATGGAAGGAGGGGCTGGCCACTTGGGAGGAATATAAGTCTGTTGTCAGAGGATGCAGGGAGGCTACTAGGAAAGCCAAGGCCTCCTTGGAATTAAACCTTGCAAGAAAGGTCATGGACAACAGAAAGGGCTTCTTCAAATACATTGCGGATAAAACTAACACGAGAGGCAATGTAGGCCCACTGGTGAATGAGGTGGGTGCCCTGGTGACAGAGGATAAAAAGAAGGCAGAGTTACTGAATGCCTACTTTGCCTCTGTCTATACTGCTGGAGGCTATCCTGAGGAGCCCAGGACCCCTGAGGCTCCAGAGGAAGTCAGGATAGAGGAGGAGTTTGTTCTGGTTGATGAGGACTGGGTTAAGGAGCAGTTAAGCAACCTGAACATCCATAAATCCATGGGTCCTGATGGGATGCACCCACGGGTGCTGAGGGCGCTGGTGGATGTCATTGCTAGGCCACTTTCCATCATCTTTGTTAAGTCGTGGGGAACAGGAGAGGTGCCTGAGGACTGGAGGAAAGCAAATGTCACTCTGGTCTTCAAAAAGGGCAAGAAGGAAGACCCGGGTAACTATAGACGGGTCAGCCTCACCTCCATCCCTGGAAAGGTGATGGAACAACTTATCCTTGTTGCTGTCTCTAGGCATGTCAAGGATAAGAGGGTCATTAGGGGCAGTCAACATGGTTTCACCAAGGGGAAGTCATGCTTGACCAACCTGATAGCCTGTTATAAGGACATAACCCGGTGGGTAGATGATGGTAAAGCAGTGGATGTGGTCTGTCTTGATTTCAGTAAAGCATTTGACACTGTCTCCCACAGCATCCTTGCAACTAAACTGGGGAAGTGTGGTCTGGATGATCGGATAGTGAGGTGGATTATGAACTGACTGAAGGAAAGAAGCCCGAGAGTTGTGGTCAATGGGACAGAGTCTAATTGGAGGCGTGTATCTAGTGGAGTCCCTCAGGGGTCGGTACTGGGACCAGTACTATTCAATGTATTCATCAGTGATTTGGATGAGGGAATAGAGTGCTCTGTCAGCAAGTTTGCTGATGACACAGGACTGGGAGGAGTGGCTGACACACCAGAAGGCTGTGCTGCCATTCCGAGAGACCTAGACAGGCTGGAGAGTTGGGCAGGGAGAAATTTAATGAAATGTAACAAGGGCAAGTGTAGAGTCTTGCATCTGGGGAAGAACAGCCCCATGTGCCAGTATAAGTTGAGGACTGACCTGTTGGAGAGCAGTGTAGGGGAAAGGGACCTGGGGGTCCTGGTGGACAGGAGGATGACCATGAGCCAGCCATGTGCCCTTGTGGCCAAGAAGGCCAATGGCATCCTGGGGTGTATTAGAAGGGGTGTGGTTAGAAGGTTGAGAGAGGTTCTCCTCCCCCTCTACTCTGCCCTGGTGAGGCCACATCTGGAGTATTGTGTCCAGTTCTGGGCCCCCCAGTTCAAGGACAGGGAACTGCTTGAGAGAGTCCAGCGCAGAGCCACAAAGATGATTAAGGGAGTGGAACATCTCCCTTATGAGGAAAGGCTGAAGGAGCTGGGTCTCTTTAGCTTGGAGAAGAGGAGACTGAGGGGTGACCTTATTAATGTTTATAAATATGTCAAGGGTGAGTGTCATGAGGATGGAGCCAGGCTCTTCTCAGTGACATCCAATGATAGGACAAGGGGCAATGGATACAAGCTGGAACACAGGAGGTTCCACATAAATGTGAGGAAGAACTTCTTCACAGTGAGGGTAACAGAGCACTGGAACAGGCTGCCCAGAGATGTTGTGGAGTCTCCTTCTCTTGAAACATTCAAAACCCACCTGGATGCATTCCTGTGTGACCTGATCTAGGTATTCCTGCTCTGGCAGGGGGATTGGACTAGATGATCTTTTGAGGTCCCTTCCAATCCCGAACTTTGTGTGATTCTGTGTATGACAGCCCTCGAACTCATGTGATATTTCTATTCTGTTTGTTTTGATGTCCTCATTTTTTACTGCTAGTAATTATTTTCCTGTTGACAAGTTACCTTTAAATATTCATTATTGTTCTATAAATACTTATGTGTCTTTTGTATGGTGATCCTTCCCTTTCTTAGAATGGCACTTCCTGCACAAAGACATTTACCTGAGCCTTGAAACTCCTCTGTTACCTACATTTCCTCGTCCCAGTGTTTGCAAGTAAACAAATTCAGGTCACATCTACACCAGTAGGTACAGATAGTTACATACCCATTCTGCCTGAACTCCAATCCGGCTAAATACCATGTAGTTCCAACTATTTTGTCCTGCTAAGTTTAAAATGTTTATTGCATCTTTGACTCTGGAAATGAAGTGAAGGTGCAGCTATATGGACTCATTTATCCAATCACATAGTTTTCATGGACAAAACCACAAGTAAACTGTGGTTTATGCAGAAGCACTGACAAACATTTTGTATATGCCATTTGCGTACCCAGAGTACTTCAAGATTCATAGGAATTTTTTTCCTGGTCCTCTGACTCATTTTGCAAGTGCTGAAGACATCTGAAGTGACTTCCTCATCTGTGAGGAAGTTCAAGGTTTGTGAGGCTTGAACTGAGCACAGTCAGTCTAATTGTAGCCTTTTGTTTTCTTGTAGAGGTAACCTACAACCAGTTCAACTGATTCCCAGCCAGGTGATAGGGAAGGCAATTTTACAGTTTTGCTCAGTCTCATAAATAACTGTAATACAAGACTGATAATAAGTACTTCTTAGTATTTTTTATCTGATAAATTGGCAAATCTTCAACAGCACTGTTGGCTCCCCTTAATGTTAGAAGTTATCCAAGTTTACTATAATGCATTATTTATAAAGATTTTCTCTTCCTTTTTTTTTTTTTCTTTTTCAGTTCAGTATTTCTTGCAACTTCTGTATCTTAACATTAAAAGTTGCCGAGACCAGCCAAGTCAAGCTTAGCAGATGTCCAAATTTGATGGTAATTATAAGAGACTTGGGCATTTTAGCTTTTGTCTTTTCTAGAGATAGCCTTGCACAGCAGAGACAGGTTCTTAATTTAACCAGGTAGAAGAGGCCTATTTCAGTTTCACTGGTTAAAAATAACACTTTAAACACCACATGGAAATGAAGAAGCAGCAGTGCCAATCACGGAGCAGTGAGGTAAAGCTCTCTGCTGCTCAATAAGAGGCCAGCTATACGCTTCACTAGCACAGTTCCCAGAACATCTTGGCAGATGGCTCCCATGCAGCATCTTATGTTAGATGAATTCAAAGGTAGAAAAGACATGGATAACTATAACAAGATGTGCACCCAACGTGTAATAACAGACAAAGGATTCCAGAGAACAGTAAAGAGAAAAAATGGTGAGAAGATGAAGCACTTGGTTGCAATAGCTATCTACTTGATTAGCAATATCCCTGATCCAATAAAATCATCATACCATGAACCATCTTGCCCCAGTTCATTCAACAGAGGTGTCAATTACACAACAAGTGGATGTTTGTACTTTTTCACCACTATCTTCTAACATTGGTTTGGTGTTTTGTTTTGGGGTTTTTTTTTTGTTTTTTTATTATTTTTTTGTTGGGTTTTTAATATTTTTTATTATTTTATTTTTCCCCTTTGGCCTGAGCAACCACACTTATGACAGACTCTCAGTCAAATCCTTGTCTCATAGGGACTGGAAAGCAGGATCTTCTTGGCTCCCAGTCAGTTGCATTGTTTTCATCTAATAAAAAACATCAGTGAAAAAATTCAGTACTACACAAAAAGCAAAGAACTTGAAACACTTTAACGATTGTGTATTAGTACTGACATGCTTCAAAAATAACTGCTGAACATCGCTAAGAAGACTGCAGGACTATTTAATTATTTATGGCAGGCTTTCAGCTTTTTTCCTTCTCCTAAATGATTGGTGTAAGTTGAAGGCCAAAGGAATACTGTGAAAATGAAGGAAGGAAAGCAGTGGGATGCTTTTTATAAGGTAACTGCCCTCCATCTTCACTCCCCCATGAGCAACCACACTAAGCAGCTCCTGGGAGGATCACTATTAAAGGTGCTTGGACTTCACATTTCATAATCTGAAATCCATGGCTGTAAACAGAAAGAATGAAGAACCATGAATAGAAGCAAGAAGGAAACCATTTATTCCCATTCCAGGAATATGTTCAAGAAACAGTTTTCCATTCCATATTGGGATGAAATTGAGACCTTTCAACTTTTTCAAGAAAAAAAAAAAAATAAAGCAAGTGAAATATTCCTCTCCTCATGCTGCTGCTCCTCTTCATGTCCTCCAGAAGAGCCAAGCAATCAGCATGCCAGCCTCCAAGGAAAAGAAACTGCATCTGAAGCCCAGCTCCATTAGCCTTATGCATTCACATGCTTATTGTCAGTACTTAACAATCCTATCATTCATTGTAGAAGAGCATCCAACCTGCAGGCTAATTCTGAGATCAGATACAATTAATTCTTTATACTTAAAATAGCCCACCCTAGAGCTCAAATGTATTTTCAACCATCACTTTTCAGATGCTGATGTATTCCCAGTAAATCTCTCTGAGGACACTGACTCAGCTTTGGTACTCACCCCCAGCCTCTCCCTGCCACAGGGTTGATCTGAACTTGCTGTTTGTTTGAGCACCTGCTGCCACTAGCAGGACCCCAATTCACTCCTAACACACACAAATGAAAAATGAGAGTGTAGAGAAAAGGGAGGCCTACATAACCCACAGAAACACATATTATACCTCTGTGGTAGGATTTCTTCCAGAAAACTGAATGAAAGATGGCCAGCTTCTGAAATGTGCCTAGGAAACATGTTTTTACACCAACAATGTCATTACTGACCCACTGTCTACATTTAGTCTCTACCCCGGGCTAAACTGTAGCGGTTGTTCTACCACCCAATGACCCCTCCCCAGCTGAGAAGGGGAATTGGGGAAAAAAAAGGGAGAAGCTCCATGGGTTGAAGTAGAAACAGATTTAACAAAATAACAAAAGTAATACAATCACCAACATAAAGGTATACAAGCTTATACTCAGCCTCATCCTTAGGATCAGCAGCAGCAGAAGACCAAGAGGGAAGAACCCCAGAAAGAGGAACTCCTCAACCTCAGTGAACTCCCTCCTTTTATAATGAGCATGATGTCAGTGGTGTGGGATACACCTGTGAGTCAGCTTGGGGCAGCTGACTCAGGGCTACTCATGGCCTGCCTGCCATGGCTGGCCTGTGGGTCTGTCCTTGGGAAACCAGGACACCCACATCCCTGAGTAGCTACTCAGAGAGTAGTGTTTGGTTGGTTTTTTTCTCTCTAGCTCTCAGCATCGCTTTTTGCTTGCATGTTACTAGCCTTTTTGAATTTTACTGGAATACCTGCATGTCTAAAATTCAGCATCTGTGGAGGTATTTACAACACTGGCCATTGTTTTTTGTGTCTTATTCATACTGGAATATCACAAAAAATGTAGAAACTAAAGTTTGTAATAGTATGCTAGTCCTTGTATTCCATGACTGAAGGAAAATATTCCCAAGTCTAACATAAATAACAGAATTCTTTTTTTTTTTTCCCCCCAGTGAGGGATTTGCTGCTCTACCTAAATTAAGCAGTCCAATTTCTTCTCAGATGAAGGGCTGTTTGTGAGTGATAGGATTGAAATCTGGTCAGTGTTATCACACACGGCAATGAATGATACCAATAATAATAAAAAGATACTTTAGAAGCATTTGAAAGATGATCACCCTACATAATCATTAACAATCTGTCACTTGCTGGGTCTTTTTGGGCACAAAGTCATTAACACCAACACTAACAGCTGCTGCCACCCTGAATGTCAGGGAATGAAAAGGTTGGAATAAAATTCCACCCCATTTTTTTAGTTTCCCAGACTGAACATAGGGATGTAAACATCTCTGACCTTGGTATGCAGATTTCTCTGGATCTTTGCTTTGCAGCTGGACCCCTCATAAGAATTTAAACAAAATAACAAAAGCTTACAATGGCACAGTATCAGCTGTATCTGAATATATTTGGGTGTTGTTGGGAGAGGTTAAACTATTGCAATGCTCAGTAAAATAAGATGTGAACACAAGTAGGTGAATCATCACTTTATCCCTGTAGAGACAACTGCACGAATCTGAATTCATAAACTATTTTACTCTGATGGGAAAAGCATGTATGTAACTGAAGTAAACTGGAGCATTCACAATACCTGTGAAATAGAAGAAAGCTGTTGCCTTTTCTCCACGCCTTGCAGATGGAAAAGAAACAGGGAAAATCCACTGAGTGAAGTTCAGGACTTCAGAAATATTTCAGCAGATGCCCAGGTCCAAATCCTCACCAAACAGGGTTTGTAGATATGCCTTGGTGCCTAATTCCTACTGACTTTTCACAGAGTGCCTTTACAAATTTGTTCTGTGAGCTAGGATTTCATATTTTGCTGCAAGGCAGAACCTACTCTGAGGAAAGCGTTTTGTAGCTTATGTTGCCCGATGCTAGGTTTGCTCTAAGGTGTGTTTGGAGGAGGCTGGGAGTGGGAGGAATGTATTGCAAATGTGAAGGTCCTGCTTTCAGCTGCAGTTTTACCTCTAGGAGAGTAAGGTCGGAAATGGCTAGTGGCCATTTTCTATTTAGTGCAGTTAGTGGTTTATACCTCACGCAGCAGTTGCCAGGGAGCCAGGAAAGAGTCCTGAGTATGAACATGAAGTTTTTGGTGGCCTCTGCCATGTGGATGATAGGAGCTGGCCTTTTTTGACTGCTGGATGCCCTTGTGGCTGCAATAGCCATGTAAGGCACAGTGACTAAGACTAGGTCTGTCACTAAGAAAAAATACTTGAAATCCTTTCTTCTCATACAAATTAAAATGCGAATATGTATAGTTAAAACAGCAATCTGGAATGGATGTCCTGCCAAAAGCCCTAGAAGTCCCTTGAGACTTGCAGCAGATGTCCACAGTGAACAACAGTTGTTATTGAGGTCACCAGCTTTGCCCAGCCACTGCTCTATCTGGTCAGACCAGAAGGTAAAGCAGGAATGTGCAAATGAACATTATTCTCCTGCACCTTCAAAGAGATCTGAACCACACAGAGGACTGTGCCCAGCAAAGACATTACTGATGAGACTTTCTAGGAATTGAGAGCTTCCAGCCTTACTTCTGGAGTTTCTTACACTGGGACAACAAGTAGAAGAGATGTCAGAGTACATGACCATTCAAATAGTCCTCTGAGTCACCTAATCCCAAAATGCCTGAGGTTTTATACTGAGTTCCCAGACCTTTAAAATACACATTGTTATGCTCATAGCACAGTGACACTGATAAAGTAGTAAGTACAGGCTGAAACTGAAAACTGTCAGTCCTCAATCGTGTTGTGGACATCTGTGTTGATTCCTCAGCTCATTTTTGTTCCAGAAAAGGTGTCACTGAGCATACCAGCTCATTTCCATATTGTCCTTTACTTACTAGAGTAGGGACAAAGAGTCATAATTTAACTCAAGTCAAATCAGACTGAATGACTTCTCCAGGTGCCTCTTTTTGGTGACTCTGTATGCATAAGTACCTGTTCTGTCACCTCTTATGTCCCTGCACAGTAACAGAGCAAGGCAAGGTATTGTTATTGTTGATAGGCATTTTGCACAGCAGAAGACAGAAAGGCAGCAAGGGCTGTGCTTGCTTCTCTCTGCTCCTAGCTGGCCAGCTGGGTATACAGATAACCCTCTCAATTTCCTAAAAAGGCATCTCAACCAGCACTGTTTGCATGGGGGGGCACTTAGGGAAGAACCCTTCCCAGATCCTTCCCTGGGACAATAGGTCTCAGCACTATTCTCCCTCTGTGCCTTTGCCTAACTTCCATAATAGTCTAGTGCAATTAATCAGTATTGCTCCTGCAGTCAAAGAGGAAGGGAGGGGGGCATTATGCAGTGTTTCTAAATAATACCAAATATTGCATTAAGACTGTAGATTACATCGTTGAGCAGCATTTTTGTTTTAAGAACAGCAGCTTAACTTTCTTTAAAAAAAATTAAAAAAAATAAAATTGATTCAAGTAGAATCTGGAGTTTGTTTTTTTCTCCAAGGTACAGCAGCTGTGTAAAAGAACATTTCACCATAAAGAACAGGCTGATTCACTACATTTCTCCCAAGTACAGACTGTTGTCTTCTCCCACACAGTCTTCATAAATTAAGAGGGAAACTTGAAAAGCACCACAATATATGTTTTGGATTGTTTCTGCCTTACAGTAGTTGAGTTAGATCTCAAATATCCAGTCTTTATCTAAAAGAATATTGGTTAATAAAATTTTAAAGATTAACAAAAAGCTACACTCCTAGATGTCTCAAAGTAGCTGTGGAGCCATGGCATGATTTAAACAGGAGGTACAGTGAGTTCAGTACCAGAGACTCACCTTCCCTTTGTAAGACCTGAGAACACTAAGTACCTTCAGGTCTTGGGACATGTTCCTCAGCTTTTACGTAAAGGCACAGGAAGGTGGGACTGTGTTACACTCCCATGTTCAAATACACTAAGCTCTGACTTGCTTTAACTCACTACACCAACTTCACTCAAATAAGAGTTTAAGAGTCTATGAAACTGTAAACAAAGTCACCCACAAAAACATCCAGTCTCCTCTGTGTAATTACCAATCTACGAGAACAAGAAAGAATAGCAGGCAGCTTGGCATCCATATCAGTAGTAGGGCTTGTTTTTCCCTTCCCAATGTTTGCTTTTCCTACATAATGTATATTTAGTGCAGGAAACCAGCTAGTAAAACTTGCCTGAAATGAGATTTGGTTCCATATTTCAGATTACAAGTGAAATGTCAGAAGTAATTCATTAAGGAGGTGGCAGGATCCCTCCAGGGTGGTTCAGCCCTCAGAATAATAAATAACCCCACAAGCTTTTTGGTGTTTTGTTGTTTAGTTTTTTTAACTACGGGCAACATGAGAAGGTTACCAGAAAGTTGCCACCATGGACATAAAGTGCATCCTTTCCTGGTTTCTCAAGTAAATTGCAATATATCACACTCTGATTCTGTCAACAATCATTTTGACTCACTCTTTGAGACTCAGATATTCAAGCCTGTCTCTTCCTTACAGAAATAAAGGTAGCTGAAGCAAAACATAAGTTCATAGTGAATGCAACTCTATTAGTCATGTATGGGAAGGTCATCTGCACTTGAGTGATCTACAGGCTCTTAGAGTTCAACTCCAGTGAGCTTGCCTTACTAGGGAACAGTTGAAATGTCATTAACTTTTCCAATTGTAATGGCACACATGTCAGAGCAGGGACTGAAATACTGTGGGTCAGGAAATGTTGAGCCAACTTCATAAACATGATCTTTGAAATTAAGGCAGTTGAAATGAAATTCCTGAACTGTTTAATAAGCAGCATGGTTCAAGGCCTCATCCCATGGAACTGCAAAGATCCCAATGATCACATCCTCAACAGCAACAGTCTTTAAATATTTTTAGCAGTCATAGCAGCATGAGCTGAGAGAGGAACTCATAGCAAGGAAAAATTATCTCCTGTTCAGCTCTGCTTTTTCCATAGCTGCACACAGTACTCTAGGTATGGCCTGACAACTGCTAAGTAGAGTGGGATGATCATGTCTCTGTCCCTGCTAGTAATGCCCCAGCAGATGCAGCCCAGGATCCAATTTGTCTTCCTTGCTGCAGCAGTGCACCACTGACTCCTGTTCAACTTGCTGTCCAACAGGACCCCCAGGTCCCTTTCAGCAAGGCTGATCTCCCACCACACAGATCCTAGCCTCTACTGGGCTCTTTGGTTATTTCATCCTAGGTGCAGGACTTTGTTAAACTTACAGTTCTTGTTAGCCCACTCTTTCAGCCTGTCCTGGTCACTCTGTAAGATAGCTGTCCTTTCTGATGTGTCTACCACCCAGTTTAGTGTTGTCAACAAACTCAGTGAGGGTGCTTTCAATCCCATCATCCAGACAATTTAGGAAGATGTTGAACAGTGTATTCCTGCTCTGGCAGGGGGATTGGACTAGATGATCTTTTGAGGTCCCTTCCAATCCCTAACATTCTGTCATTCTGTGATTCTGTGATTTTCTTACCAAAAAGATTTCTCACAGGTACTTAAGTAAACCGAATTTCTGCACAGAATTAAAAGTAAACTTTTGTGTTACTTTTGTAATAGGAATTAAAAATACTTATGGAAAAGGTTAAAATATGCTTTTGAAATGTTTTGTTATATTTCTGTATCATATACAATGGGCTTACTCAGCTGGGTGCAATGGCTTAATTTTCAGGAACCCGTTCTGTGTTTCACCCTAATTTGGCCAGATCTTTGGCCTGATGTTTTTCTGAATTAATACCTCTCACAAGGAATTTACCAGGTGCTGATGTTCCCACTGAGCCCTCAGGACTCGGGTGCCCTCCCTGGCCGTGAGCCCAGAGGACACAACCAGCGTGAGAGCGATGCAGTCAGGTTTTCCCATGGAAGTGCAGCCTGGATGGACTGGGAAAAATTCTCCAGATTCTTTACACTTGCAGATTTAGAATGATACATAAAGTTAACAAAACTTTTAAAAAGAAAATACTAGAGGTACTGGCACTTCAGAGCTGCCCAGGAGATAAAATTCTGTATTTCAGTTTGGAAAACAGAGGGAAGAGAGCACAGTGTGCCCATTAGCACTCTGAAATTTCAAAATTCTTTCCCAGAAAATAGCTCTCCGCTGGCAGAGCCCTCTGGGGATTCACACAGACATACCAGTTCAAAGCTGGCATGCTGGGAGGCTGCTAGATGGAGGAGTCTGAAGCACAGCGGGATACTTCAATGCCTGCTTCTCCCCACCACTGCCCCGGTGTGCCCTTCCCACTCAGACCTGGTCCACAGCCATCTAGCAGCCTGACTGCTCTGCTTGGGGTCACGCCGAATGCGTCGCTGCATGCTTCATCGCCAGAATGCACAGACAGCAGTGAACACCTTCAGAGAGCTGCAACTATATAATATTACAATCTATATTTGTGTACAGACCAGTGTGAACTAAGAGGTCCCACAGGCCAGGGATTCCTCCACATCCATGGTCAGGGAGCAAAGGGGAAGGCAAATAAATGACAAAACACCACGTGCAAATCATAAACCGAAAAGTGGTGAGAGACAGAAGGAGCTACAACTAAGTCCTAATGTACAAGTCATTATATGTGTTGATATCTTAAAATGCAAATATTAAGTTTTATTAATCCACTTCTTAACTGCAGATACAACCAACGCAAGCTCCTGGAATAATAAAGTAAAATGGGAATGTGGAACCTATGAGAGATAAAATGAGTGCCAGAAATTTTAAAGGGATGAATAACACAGAAGAATAGGAAAACCAGAAAATGGGTCATTACAGAAAAAAACCCCAAACAATACTTAACACTCAAAACCAACAAAGGACCACAAGACTTTCAAGTAAGAATAAATTTGTGATGTGAATGCAGTTAGAAACTAATGTGGACCTAAATTTCCTAATAATCTTTTTGGATGAGTACTTGGGAAATCAAAATTAGACTTTTTTAGTTTATTACCAAAACATGAAATGCTTGCCTGTCCATTCTACTAAAGCAGTTTTAGCAGTTACACACATAAAGAGACACATGGCATGCAAATCCTATTTACAGATTGAAATAAAGTTAATATTGTTTGACTGGCAGAATATATTTATAAACCCTATTAATTCTTAATGTGTGTGCACATCTAGTGTCCATACTGCAATCCACGCTCGGAACCTGCAAAGCAGTCTGCCTGTCGTATCTTTATGCCAGGGCACGGCTGCCATTCACTGGTGCAGAGAACACTGCAGAGTCAATCTTTCAACATGCTAATTTTATTCTCTTGCCCTGAAAATGTAATTTTCAGATAAATAACATAAATTGCTTACTATGTTTGCAGTCATATTATCTTGCATAGGGGTAAACAGAAATTCCCGGGTAGATTGCCTGGCTGAATTTCTTCCACAGAAGTTAAAAATGTCATTAAAAAGGGCAAACCTGGGATTCTGCTTTCCACTTGCCAAATCTAGCTCTTTGCTAAATCTTCTCCAAGTGGAATAAGAAGAGGAAATTCTGCCAGGGTGTGACAGGGGGACAGGCTTCCAAGGAGAGGACCCTGGGACCCCGTGGTCAAGACAAACCAAGACAACAAAATCTGGCAGGGGTTAAAGGAAAAACCTTGCTTGGGGGAAAAAAAAAAAAAAAAAAGGGATAAGAAGATGGTCCACATGCTTACAATGCCCACAGCAGGTGCTTGTTGTAGAGGCTGAGTGAGTGTCTCATCTCACTGCAAGTGGTCTCATAACCACAAAGCATGGGAACAAACTCAAAGGGCAGAGCGGCTTTGTGTCCTGAATGTAGTGTAGCTCCATCAGAGCAGCACTGTTGGCAAACCTGGCATCTCTGCTGGATTATACTGCCAAGAGAATAATTCTGGAGCTGCCCTGGCAACCTTCATTTTGATGTTAGCAGGTGCGCTAGAGTGGAGCTCAAAAGAAGAATATAAGAGTAAGCAGGTCAGGCTCATCTGGATACCACTGTGCCTTGTAGGAGTGGAGTGTGGGAGAGATTTTCCAAGTGTTAATCAGGATTGATTCCTCTCTAGTCCAAATGTGCCCTCTGTTGAAAGAGTTGACAGGTGAGAAAGAGCTGAGACCACAGCAGGGTTTGATACTAGTTGCAGGATCCTGTTGCTACTGCTTCTTTTGGTTAAGGTTTTATTTTGGCATTTGGATGATATTGTGGCTTAGTGCCTGCAGCAGGATTTGGGCTTTTCTAGACTGGACACACAGGGTGAAGCTGGTAGGGATTTTTGTCATTAAAGTGAGTGTGGCTCAGCAGCTTCCTGATGAGGGACTATAAATCTTCTGTTGCTAGGGTCAGAGGAAAGTAATCATATGAAGACAATGCTGTAGGAGAAGGCAAGAAACCCAAGTCCTGGAACACCATTGCAAGAATGGATCTCAAACTACTACTGTCATGTGTAATTCTGAGATTCATAAAGGCACAAAACTCAAAACACGATCTCTCATCTTTTCCAGGTTAGTGTTTATAAATGTACACAGAGTTTGAAGTAGTTTCTTTGCTAAAAAAAAAAAAAAAAGAAAATCTTTAAATATTTCCTCCTAAGTATAATGAAAAAAAAAATTAGTTCTCATCTCGTGTTTGGTTATGCACTCTTGACTAGGACCAGCAGTGCTTAACGCCCTCTATGGATAAATGCAGAATCATAAAATAACTCAGACCTCTAAAGATCTCTAGTCCAACACGGAGCAGGGTCAGTTCTGAGATCACACCGGGTTGCTCAGGACTTCATTCATCTGGGTCTTGAAACCTCCAGTGCGAGTGCAGAGCCTCTATGGGCCCCTGTCCCACTGCTTTACTGTCCACCTGGGGAAACAATTTTTCCTTATATCCAAACTGAAACTCTTCTGTTTCTACTTATGCCTCTTCTCCTCCTGCTTTGCAGCACTGTGAAGAGCCTGGCTTCATATTCTTGATGTCCTCCTCATAGGCACTGGGGCGATACTTTTCTCCGGGCTAATCAAGTCCCAATCCCTCAGCCTTTCATCTGTTTTTTGGGGTATTTTTTGGGGTAATCTAATATTTCTGAGGCTTCTGTGCCCTGGAAAATGGGGTTGGAATTGAACAGTGTGCTCAGAATTCATTAAAGGGAACTGATGAACAAACCTTCAAATGAACAGAGCGGGACAGATCCTTTTAGAAACTTAGCTTAAAGGTTAAAAGAGGGGATAAAAAGGATCTTCTCTGGCTAATATTGCAAGGTTATTCAAAATGAATCAGATCATATCTGAAGCTTCTAAAAATTCTGGGCAGTGCTTAAGCAGCACTGTGCAGAGAGAAATGTAGTGAAACAGCATGTCAAAAGGCAGCTCTGGGAATATAATCTGCTTGACCCTGAAGCAGTCATTTTGATAAAAGTCCAACTAAAAGAGTTTTCATGGAAACTAACTTTAGCCTAGTGAGGCTAATCACCTCTGCAGTCATTGGAAAGAAACAGGATCCCATAATGGTCCTGCATGCTCCGCTGCCTCTGCCCTGGCTATAGAGGCAGTCTGGTGACACAAGCCTGAGCAGGCTAAGTCAGCCTTTGTGAATGCCCTACAAAAGTCTGTCTGTACAGTTATGATGTTAGGTAAGCTGCATCCGCTAACGGCAGATTTTCCTGGCAGCCCAGTGGGCTGAAAACCACCGGCAGTAGAAGATTTAGCTCTAGCAGAATTACTTCCTTTCACAAGTGCCGAGTGCGGATGCCTGCAACTGCCCCATTTCTTTTTCCTATATCAACCATATGTGAGGTGGATTGCAGGTAGGAGAGGCTGTATTGCAAGTATCTCCTCCCACATACAGCTATTTGTAGGACACCATGGAGAGAGCACAGGCACCATTTTTGAGATGGGGAAGAAGGAGGGCAAAAAGCAGATCACCCAAACCTATTATATCACAAGCCAGGCAAATGAGGCAACGTCCAGGTTTCATCTGAGAAATCTCTGGCTCCTTGTCAGATATGCTCTTTTTTCATGGTACTACAACTTCATATACAAGCTCTGACAGTGCAGGCAAAGCAACTTGCTGTCAAATAAAAACTAAATGGATGCACAGCAGCACCAGCAGCAGGTCTTTCATCAGTGTCAGTGTACAAACCCTACTTTAATGAGTTCAGACATGCCTTGACTTTGCTACAGGAATATTGACTGAGCCTCTCTTTTAATTAAATAGATGCAATATACAGAGAGAATTAGCTTCATGTAAACCCTTGAGCAAATACCAAAAAAATCCTCCTGCCCTAGCCCCTATAATCACTCCAATAAACTGGCTGTTCCTTTCTTATAAAAGAGACAGCGTGTGAAAACAGTACACAGTCATTCCTTATTTGGTGGCAAAAGATTTCACGTGCCACCTTTATCTCAATGCCGATAATACAGTACAGCCAATCTTATTCACAGGCTTTGATATTTAGTTATCTTTTCCTATCTGTATTTGGAAGACCTGGGTGTACTCATAGGTGCATATATGGGCATACAGAGGGCAGGTGCATATAGATAAGTAGAGAGCTACCAACAGCAAAAGAGATCAGGCAAAGGATTTCAGTTTTTTTCAGTGGAAACAATATTAGCCTTCACAAATGCAAATACACATATATACATCTGAGCATGAATTGAGCATAGTAGATTTGATTCAGATGCCATCCTATTCTTTAAATGTTTCTTTTCCAATGGGTCACTTATAACTGTTTATAACTCAGTTACAATTCGCTTATTTTCTTATCAAGTGCAGCTTGGGGCATATTTGAATTTTTGTACCGCAGTGTTGGTATAGCATCTGTCAGCTAAATCAGTCCATACCTGTGGAGGTCTTTGCTGGTTCACTTATACACACTGCTATTCCTGAGTTGCTTAGTTTTGTGACGTCAACTGCCTGGAGGCTAACAATGTCATTATCATTATCAGACAAAGACAGTTAGGTAATTTTGTCTGATGGGAGTGCAGATATTGACCTGAACTAATGTATTCTTATTTCCCAGAGAGATGCTGATTGTGGCAATGTGACATAGTAGGGTTTGCTAATATTAATCTAAAGGCTGTGCTCTTTTTTAGCAGAGAAAAGCTTTTACATTCACATTCAATCTCATCACTTGACATGTCTCTAGTCTACTTGCTAGACCTGAGATTCTTGGGCTGCTTAAAAACATGTACAAGGTCTTAGTCTGTGTGTGCCTCTGAAATATTTTTGGCAACCTCTAATTTGCACATCTTATAACCCTGCAGAGAAAATTACCAAGCCTATTCAAAAGTTTTTCATTCTTCAGGACGGCCTAAGAAGAAATACCTTTATGGAAAGGTGACTTGTAGCAGTGATCCCATCTGATGCATCTTGTGACAACACGATATACGTATCTTACTCTGTTTTTATATTGCTGACTGCTGGCAATGCACTTGGAATAAAAAGTCCTTGCCTTAAAGAGATTACAATTTGAGTATTTTATTGCAAATTTCCTTGAAAAACAGATGTGACGCCCATCTACAAGAAGGGCAGGAAGGAGGATCTGGGGAACTACAGGCCTGTCAGCCTGACCTCGGTGCCAGGGAAGATTATGGAATGGTTCATCTTGGGGGAGATCATGTAGCAAGTGCAGGACAACGGGGGGATCAGGTCCACCCAGCATGGGTTCACAAAGGGCAAGTCCTGTTTAACCAACCTGATCTCCTTCTATGATCAGGTGACCAGCCTAGTGGATGAGGGAAAAGCGGTGGATGTTGTCCTCCTGGACTTCAGTAAGGCATTTGACACTGTTTCCCACAGCATTCTGCTGCAGAAGCTGGCGGCTCATGGTCTAGACAGGTGGACTCTTCGCTGGGTTAAAAACTGGCTGGATGGCCGAGCCCAGAGAGTTGTGGTGAATGGAGTTAAATCCAGATGGAGACTGGTCACAAGCGGTGTCCCTCAGGGCTCGGTCTTGGGGCCAGTCTTGTTTAATGTCTTTATTGATGACCTGGATGAGGGGATCGAATGCACCCTCAGTAAATTTGCAGATGACAGGAAGTTGAGTGGGAGTGTTGATCTGCCTGAGGGTAGGGAGGCTCTGCAGCGGGATTTGGACAGGCTGGAGCGATGGGCTGAGGCCAATTGTATGAGGTTTAACAAGGGTAAGTGCCGGGTCATGCATTTCGGTCACAACAACCCCATGCAACGCTACAGGCTTGGGGAAGAGTGGCTGGAAAGCAGCCTGGCGGAAAAGGACCTGGGGGTGTTGGTTGACAGCCGACTGAACATGAGCCAGCAGTGTGCCCAGGTGGCCAAGAAGGCCAACGGCATCCTGGCCTGTATCAGAAACGGTGTGACCAGCAGGAGCAGGGAGGTGATCATACCCCTGTACTCAGCACTCGTGAGACCGCACCTTGAGTACTGCGTCCAGTTCTGGGCACTGCAGTATGGGAAGGACATTGAGGTGCTGGAGCAAGTCCAGAGAAGGGCAACGAGGCTGGTGAGAGGTCTGGAAGACAGGCCTTATGGAGACCGGCTGAGGGAACTGGGGTTGTTTAGCCTGGAGAAGAGGAGACTGAGAGGAGACCTCATTGCCCTCTACAACTACCTGAAAGGAGGTTGTAGTGAGGCTGGTGTTGGTCTCTTCTCCCAAATTGCTAATGACAGGACGAGAGGAAATGGCCTCAAGTTACGTCAGGGGAAGTTTAGGTTGGATATTAGGAAGAAGTTCTTTACTGAGAGGGTGGTTAGCCATTGGAACAGGCTGGTGGTGGAGTTGCCCTCCCTGGGGGTGTTCAAAAAACGGGTTGATGAGGCACTTGAGGCCATGGTCTAATGGTCTAATGGTTAGGAATATGCTGGGATAAAGGTTGGACTTGATGACCCTGGAGGTCCCTTCCAACCATAATTATTCTATGATTCTATGATTCTATATATGCTGTGTGTATAATAAGCATTACATAAACAGATTGTAGAAACGTGCAAATTGAATAGTCCTTCTGGAATATTCTGCGATTATTATAACAAATACATATATATACCAGCAGTACAACTCCTCCTTATGAATGTGTGATAAAATTGCTGTCAGTAGAAAACTGGTTAATAAATACTGTAGTGTAGCTGTTTAATGATGCAGTCTGGGATTTTGAGCAATATCCTAAAATGTAAACTTTGGTGCATAAGTACAAATGACTACGTACACATTGCAATAAATCTAATTTATTCTTGAGTTGGAGTCATATAACACTCCTTCCAGGTGTTAAGAAAGCAAAACTAGCCAGCACCGAAAAGGCAATCAGCCTTCACTGAGACATGTAGCTTAGACTGTGCTGTCATCCTCTACTAGCTATGGTGGAAAAATAACCACAGAGACTGCTCACCCGAGAAATCCAGACAAGCAGCCATTGCCATCAGTGGAAAACACTAGTTTCCAAACACCAATAAACTTGTTATGATTCCATGACAGCCTTCCATAGCAAAACCTTTTAGTTGTAATGTCATGTTCTCCATTTGCAGTATGAAGCCTTCAATAAGCCAAGATTTAGTAAAAAGCTCAAAACATTGTATTTCTGTTTCAGCCACTACCAAGCTATAGAGGATGTCTGACAGTAAGCATTACAGGCAGAAGACAATTAAAAATAAACTCTGTAAATAGCATAATGCCTCAAGTCATTGAGCTCTATTTCTTTTATTGAAATGCTCTGTAATGAAAGGTACATGCAAAGTACATTTTCAAAAGAAGGGATACTGGGTTTACTTTTCTTTCTCCAGAAAATTGAAGAAGTAAACCTTAAATCAATGGGTGACCTAATATTTACAAGGAACTTGGTATATCCCCCAGAGGCTAGACCATAAACACCTTTTCACCCCAAGTACAGTGATAAAAAACACAAAGCCATGATAATTTGTGGCTTTGTCTGAACCTCTCTGCCGTCCCAAAAGCAAGCCTTAACTTCTAGCAAAAAGGCAGCTGGACAATTACTACCTTTCTGAATAACACAAGTTCCCCACTCCTGCTCTACCTTTACTTCAGAGCTCCAATCTCATTTTTGTACACAAGATTTCTTAATAAAAAGATGTAATTTCTTCATTGTTCTCAAGACATCTGAGGATTTTTCTTTTCAAGCTGCTTTCTGCAATTTAACAAAAAAGGATATTTTATATAGCAAAGGGGACTCCCTTGTTTTTTTTAGCAGGTAAAGTAATGCCTGTTGCAGTTGCTTACATATATTAGGTTAGGTTATAATAGGTTCACATCTCTAAATTGATGCATCTTCAGATCAAGTTGTTATGCCCAGTAATGAAACCTAGGATCAGATTACTCCAGTTTTGAAGATTATTTTTTTAAGTTTTTACATTCATGGTGTTTTCATGTTATCTGGATAGCGTACAGTTCCAGTTCCCTGAAAAACTATGTCTTTGAACACTGCTGTAAAGTTTAATACATTTCATGCTACTATATTCAACAATCTTTTGCTTTACTTTTTCCCAGCTGTAACAACACTGTACTTATTGTAACCAACAACAACAACTGTATGGATAATCATGCCAGCAGCAATGAATCTTCAGTACATTTATCAGCGTCATGCACGCTTAACTCAACATTTGAAACTAGGAAAGGTTTTACCAAATTTTTTCCTTTGTATTTAATACGGAAACCATAATTAATGACTATGTAACTGAACCTCTGTAGCATCTCACAATTGATCCTCTATTACCCTGGCAAAATAAGAGGATAATGTCGCCACCATTTACAGAGTTGGCAGTAAAATACTTGGCACTTCATCCCACTTTGACAGAATTTACTAAAATGGCCTTGTTTAGGGCATAAGCTGGTAGAGTGGTTTGGGTTAATTAAAATCAATTCACACTCTTTTCCTTACCTTTTAATATGGTTAAAGATAATTATATTGCTCATTTTTTGTTACTCCCAGATTTCAGGAAACCCCACAAGCTAATATTTTTACATACCTAAAGAACAATGCAGCAAAGTAATATGTGTTGTAGCTAGGCTTCATGTCCTAATAACCAATAGGACAAAATTGTCATTGAGCAAAAGGCAACTCTTTCACTGCTGTGAAATTTATAGACTATTTTATTCAGTTTTTATTGGGGCAGAATAAGAAAAGGAAATGTCAGTATGTCAATACTTTTGGGGCAGTTTTTCAATAATTTTCAACTTAAGATTAACAAACATATGCATACATGCATATGTGTATTCACTCAATAAACCCTGCTGGTCTTTGAGCAAAAGTATTATTAACGTAGAATTGGAGTCTCCCAAAATATAGTGTGTGAATCAGATTAAACCTCCATATACCATGTAATAAAAAGGGAAGCTAACTTGCATTTTTGAAATCTATGCATACTAATGCTTCCCTGAACATGGAAATTGTCACCAAAATCTGCAGTTTAGGAGTTGTAAAGTCTCTAATGGTGTTCTGCTGAAGTGACAGACCCTTTCTTGGAGACTTGGTTTGGGCTACCTTAGTCTCTCGGCAACCTTTGGGTCTGTGGACAGCAGCTGAAAACTGCAATTTGAGGTGCATACGTTTAGATAAAGGTAACTTGTTGGAGAATGGCGGAGAAGGCGAGGGAAGCAAGACGCAACTCAGTATGAGTTATAAGCAAGCTTCTACTTTATTCGAGTTCTGCTATGCCTTTTATACACTGGAGGTTAATTATGCCTACTTATGTTAAATTATGCCTACATATCTATGTCTAATTGGCTAAGCACAAATTATGCCTACTCGTCTATATTTGATTAGTTAAGCATAGAGCTACATTTGCATATTCCAGCCTCTTGCGGTTATCTACTTCCGGATTCTTCCCGCAGGTTCTACCTTGCAACTTTCCACCAGCTTCGGACTTGTCAGGACTTGCCTCGGGCTTGTCCTGACTTGGAGCTTTCTGCAAGCTTCCAGGTCAGAGTGACCCTGGGAAGCTACAGCTATCAGCAGTACAGCTCCTGTTATCAGTACTGCTCGCTCACAGCTGCTACATTCAGCCCTGTGCTCACAGTTGTTACATTCGGCCCTGTTCAGCAAGCCATTCCTCCACAGTAACTGTATGACAGAAGGAGTCACAAGCAATTTTGCAGGGCTGTAACTATGATAAGAGGAAATGGGGGTATAGCTACAGAACCTTTTGCAGGCTGAAGCTTACTACCCTTGTGCTGGCTGGCTGATTACAAGCTGTTTTCCAAAAGCCACGTGTCCATGGTTGCTGCTTGAGCTGAGAAGACCAGCACCTTTGCAGGATCTTAGTGCGAGCACAGGACACTACAGATGCTACTACACAGCACATGGTCTTTCCTTTAGGGCTGACTAAAACTATGAGCAGGGTGAGTGACCAGGTTCATTGTGACACGTGCTGTGCTCTGCAGGCTGCACTGCAAGCAAAGAGCAAGGCTCCCTGGCTGTGGAAGCCAGTTGGTAGGAAGGCAGGGGGTGAGCAGCTTGTGGCAAGTTAAATTATGACCTGTGAACTGGTTGGGAGGAATGATCCTTGAGTTGCTGTTCTTGTGGAGTAGCTGAGCGACCTGCAGGCAGGGAGAGTGGAGGCTTTGCTCTTCCAGACAGCTCAGATAAATACAGGTTTGTGCCTCAGCAAGATAAATGCTGTGACCCTATTTTGCTGTGAACATGCGCTTTGCTTCCTACTAGCAAGTGCTAGTAGGTATTTTACGGGTTCCATGGCTCAGTGCAGAGAGAAAAGCCAGGACTGTGTTAACATGCAGACTGTAGTGCTCCTAAGCACCTCAGGGCTTCAGTGTGCCAGTGCAGCCTTGGGGCATTTAATTTCCTCTTACTTATAAACAAGGCATTTTTGACACATACCTGTTATCTACATTCGCTGCTTCTGGTTCCCTTCTAGTGTCTGTCACAGTCACACCAACACCCTGGCTGCGTATAAGCCCAGATTTCCTCACTGACCACCTCTTCTCAGTTCCCAGCTGCTTTTCCTAAACATCCTTCCCCAGCTGTCCCCTTTGCCTAGGAACAGGTACCGCCAACGTGGCACCTACAAATCAAAGAGCAGGGTCAGATGAAGGAAGACCAAAACATTGACTATGTGATGTTAGTAGAAACCTTTCTTGAGAGTGAAAGGAATAAGGGGAGCAAGCATGGGGAATAATGAAAAAAAAACAGTGGTCTGTGATGCAGGATTAGGACTCCTATGTGTTAGCTTCCTGCTCAGCTACAGAGTTTCCGAGTGATCTTGAACAAATTGTTCAGCCTCTTGGGGCATCAAAATTATTCTTTATTTTACAAGAGTTTTGAAAAACTCTTTGATCCCCTTCCCTCTGCCCTATATCCTTTTGTACTACACATTTTTTTTGCTGTTGTCCAGGTCCTGGGGTGTTTTAGTTTAGCTGCTTAGATTTCCCAGCCAATCCTCCAAGACTCCAGTACATCTGCCTTCTGACCCAGTGTCCCAAGATATACACCTTCTCTCTCAGTTACGATTCACACATATTGCCCCTCACCTTGTCATTGCTTATGCTCTGCTCTAACAATCTTCCAAACTTGGAAAAGTACCATGCCCAGCAATCAAAACTGTAGACTTGGTTCTAAATCGAGAAACACCTTTTTTCAACAGCAAAAACTACATAAACTCTTAGCAGAGGTGGAGCAGAAAGGAGCAAGAAAGACTCTGGATCCTTTAGATATCTAGCAGAGGTTGAGTTTCAGAGTACTCGAGTCAATATAGCATCAGTCTCAAAGATGCATACTCTGCATCCACCACATTACTGTAATGAAGGTCTTTGCAAGGACATGTTTCCATCAATGACTTTTTTGATGTTGGTTGCCCCACAGAGCTGTTAGTACCAGGGCTTTGGTAGATGAACTAACCCAAAGCCATACTGATGCTGTGCCCTGACCTGAGCCCAGGCACTCCAGACCCAGTGCTGCAGGCTGTGCATTACTGCAGCTGAAGGACAGGCAGTAGACACTTTCCAACAAGTCTCTCCAGCACTAGAGTTAAAAAAGGAAGGAGAGCATCTGAGGAAGGTGAGGTCTTTAACCACCATAGAAAGATTTGTCAGATGTAATCTAAAGTCCTAAAAATCAGTGATCCTGAAATATTTTCAAACCGGTCAAGAACTTTCTTCCAAAATTCTTGGTCTCCCCTTACTTTTTATTATTAATTTACATTACAGAATTTATTTGCTGTTTTCATATTTTTATTTTTGGATTATTTCCTTATCTCCTTAGATGTTCTACTTTATTTTTTTTTATGCAGTGTGATTGCACAGAAATTTCTTTAATTCATTTTTATTTGCTTTCCTTTTCTATTTTTTGGATTCCCCATTTTAGTGCTTCACTGCATTTATATCTTTGAGTCTTCTAATTTCCTTCCACTCCCATTTATTTTTTTCTGTATTTCTCCATTCACTTTCACTGTTATTACTTTTTTATTATTATTATTTCTCTTTATTCTGTCTCTTTATGTATGTGTTTGTTTTCATTTTCTTGCCTTCCCTGTCTTTTTTTCATGCTGGCAACAGGAGTTGTTTATTCATAGCGTACTTCCATCAAAATGCTGTAGAAAGTCACCTGCAGTATTTTGTCTCATCAAAGTGTCAAAACATTAAAAAGAAGCACTCTGAATTGTATTAGTTGCTTAAATAAGATCCACTCCTTTTATTTTATACCTGAAGGTTGATTTTTTAAAGACAAAACATTCCTTTCTTAACTTACAGTATCAACTATGTGGGGAAGAGGGACTTGGAAAAGCTTGTTTCATTTTAGGTTTCAGGACAACAATCACTCCTTGGTTCATTTTTAATTTTTGGTTTGTTGCAAGAAGCTGATGTGGGAGAGAGGTGGAGTTTACCAGGAGTGTGAAAACAGGAAGAATGAAGGGGATTTAGCACGTTTGGGGAACCAGGAACACTGAATCTGGAATCTCAGCTCTGCCTTAAAATACTGCTACAGAATTGCAGAGGAATCCAAAGGCGAGTGGTCAGGTAACCTCACTGTTTGGAATAAACTTTTCCATTTGGTGTTGAAATGACATAGTACTTGTGCTTGAGCTTAGCATGCAGGATGGATTGCTATTCCTCTAGGATATAAACTTATTCTTGTGTATACGGAAAGTCAATATTCACTCTGAGTAAATCAACCACAATATTTACAACAGTGCAGTCCTTTGACCAGCACTAATTTTGTCCCGGTTTGAAAGACAGGTGTCTGCTAAGGAAGGCAGGAGCCCCCCTTGGAACAGAGAGATACAACCCCCTCCCCTCCGAATTGTTATAGAATTGAAATTAAGGGGCTTTCAGGCAAAGATATGAGGAAAATGGGAATAACAGTTTTTACTAATGTATACAACAAAACTATAATACAGAGAAACAATCCAAAAGCCTCACCTTCTGGCCAGTTGGTAATTATTTCCAAGATCCCAGGGCGATTTTGGTTTCCAATACGGGCGCGCTGTGTGATGAGGGCAATCCATTTGCTCCAGGTAGCGTCGGTGGCATGATGCGTGGAGGGAGCCTTTCCCTTGAACATCCACCCCAGCACCGGTAGTCGGGGTGCCAGGAGGAGTTGTGCTTCTGTGCCGATCACTTCTGAGGCGGCTCGAACTCCTTCATAGGCGGCCAAGATTTCTTTCTCTGTCGCAGTGTAGTTGGCTTCGGACCCTTTGTAGCTTCGGCTCCAGAATCCCAGTGGTCGGCCCCGAGTCTCATCAGGCACCTTCTGCCAAAGGCTCCAGGACAGACCCTTGTTCCCGGCTGCAGAGTAGAGCACATTTTTCACCTCTGGTCCTGTCCTGACTGGGCCAAGGGCTACCGCATGAGCGATTTCCTGCTTGATCTGAGTGAAGGCTTGTTGTTGTTCAGGGCCCCAGTGGAAATCGTTCTTCTTGCGGGTAACCAGGTAGAGAGGGCTCACGATCTGGCTGTACTCGGGAACGTGCATTCTCCAAAAGCCTATGACACCTAGGAATTCTTGTGTTTCCTTCTTGGTGGTCGGTGGAGACATTGCAGTGATCTTATTGATGACCTCGGTGGGAATCTGGCGCCGTCCGTCTTGCCACTTTACCCCCAGGAACTGGATCTCTCGGGCAGGTCCCTTGACTTTGCGTTTCTTGATGGCGAAACCGGCCTCCAGGAGAATCTGGATGATTTTCTCTCCTTTCTCAAATACTTCCACTGCCGTGTTCCCCCATACAATGATATCATCGATGAACTGCAAATGTTCTGGAGCCTCACCCTTTTCCAGCGCAGTCTGGATCAGCCCATGGCAGATGGTGGAACTGTGCTTCCACCCCTGGGGCAGTCGGTTCCAGGTGTACTGCACGCCCCTCCAGGTGAAGGCAAACTGAGGCCTGCACTCTGGTGACAGAGGAATGGAGAAAAATGCATTAGCAATGTCAATAATGGCATACCACTTTGCTGCTTTGGACTCCAGCTCGTACTGGAGCTCCAGCATGTCCGGCACAGCAGCACTCAATGGTGGAGTCACTTCATTCAAAGCACGATAGTCCACAGTCAATCTCCATTCTCCGTCAGGCTTGCGCACAGGCCAGATGGGGCTGTTGAAGGGTGAGTGGGTCTTGCTGATCACCCCTTGGCTCTCCAGCTCACGGATCATCTTGTGGATGGGGATCACGGCATCCCGATTCGTCCGATACTGCCGGCGGTGCACCGTCGAAGTGGCAATTGGCACCCGTTGCTCTTCCACCTTCAGGAGCCCAACTGCAAAAGGATTTTCTGATAGTCCAGGCAAGGTGTTCAACTGCCTAATGCCTTCTGCTTCCACAGCAGCTATCCCAAAAGCCCACTTAAATCCTTTTGGGTCTTTGTAATAGCCATTTCGGAGGAAGTCTATTCCCAGGATACATGGGGCCTCCGGGCCAGTCACAATTGGATGTTTCTGCCACTCCTTCCCAGTCAGGCTCACCTCAGCTTCCAACAGGGTCAACTGCTGCGACCCCCCTGTCACCCCAGCAATAGACACAGATTCTGCCCCCACATGTCCCGATGGCATTAGGGTACATTGTGCTCCAGTGTCAACCAATGCTTCATATCTCTGTGGCTCTGATGTGCCAGGCCATCGGATCCACACTGTCCAAAAGACCCGATTCTCCCGTGCCTCTTCCTGGCTAGAGGCAGGGCCCCTCTAGGCCTGGTTATCATCCATTCCCTGGGCATACCTGCTAGATGTTTCCTCAAGGGGATCTGACATATCATCCTCCCTCCTGTAATACCTGGCAGCTCGGTCACGGGAGGCTGAGGCTACTTTCGCTTTAGTGGAACCCCCTCGGTTAGCGTTTTCCCTTTTGAGCTCACGAACCCGTGCTGCCAGGACAGAAGTGGGTTTCCCATCCCACCTTCTCATGTCTTCCCCACAGTCGCACAGGAAGAACCACAGCTCAGATCGTGGGGTGTACCCTCCCTCTCTAGCTGGGGGACGTCGGGCTCTGGCTCTGGGGTTTATGACCTGCACTGGTGCCACACGAGAGCTGCTCCTCCTCACCTCCTTCATCACCTCCTCCCTAATCTCCTCCTTGAGGTCCCTAGCCACAGCAGCGACATGAGCTTTCATTGGGCCATTGACTAAACTCTCATAATATCTGAACCTGTTGGCAACAGAACCCACTGTCTCCTGGTTGTCATCAGCATTAATTGTTGCAATGAACGTGGCATACTGCTGTGGCCCCAGCTTTGCCAGGTTCCACAGCATCTGCCCTGTACACTTGACCTTGTCGGGGTCATTATCATGCTGTCCGTCCCTCCCAAAGAGTACCTCTAACACTGCCACTTCCCTCAGCTGTTGGATCGCTTCCTCAAGGGTCTTCCATTGCATTCTATGATGGTACTCCTGCATTCTCTCTCTGTGGACAAACCTTTCCCTCACACTCATTAAAAGCCGCTCCCAGAGAGAAAGGGGCCCCGGCTCCCTTACAAATACCTGGTCCACCCCTGAGTCTTGGGCCAAGGATCCCAAATACCTGGCTTCGCCACTATCCAGTTGTACGCCTTTACCCATAAGGTCCCAAACCCGAAGTAACCAAGTTGTAAAAGGCTCACGCCCCCGCCGCGCAATGTCTTTTCGCAGATTACGGAGACTGTCGAACGACAGGGATTCGGTGATAATTTCAGGCTCTGACTCCCCTGCAGATTGTGAGGGCTCTGGCTCATCACCATCATTAACTGGGCGTACTGATTTGGCCTTGCACTTTCTCCTCTGCACAGGGGCGACTGCCGCTGGCTGTGGCTGTCCTTGTGGTTCAGCTGGACCCTGCACAGTTGTAACATCTGTGGGTCCCACTGCTGCACCATCAGACTTTCCCTCTTTAGGACAAGGTTTCCCACTAGTTTGGGAGGTGTATTCCGTCAGCTTCTGGCCCATCTCGCGTATTTCCTTTATCAGCACCCCCACCCAATTAGGCTGGTCCATTTGTGAGGTGGGCTGTTGGGCAATGCCAGGTCGTGGGACAGGGTCAGGCTGCGGGGCAGGATCTCTGGCCTCTGGGGCCGTGTCAAGTTCTGGGGCAGCATTCCTAGTCTCTGGGGTGGGTGCCCAAGTAGTTATCCAAGCCAGTCTCACTTTATCTCTGAAGGCCAAGCAGCCCATCAGCAGTAGGCCTATTAGCAGCAACACATGGATAATATCTAGGGGAAAACTAAACCCTTCGAAAGCTGATGGAGCAGACCCAAAGAACTGGTTGAATGGTTGGGAGAAAACTTCCCCTGGTGTTATTTCCTCACAGAAGGTACCATTTTTAATGTAATCCCCGAAACATACGCTGAGCGTGTGATAGCCCTTTATCCATGTGCCCACATTCCACAGGAAATCGAAAAACCATGAACTCCTCACCTTACCAACCCACAGTGCAAGCTGGATAACAACCACAGTAGCCTTAGTCAGAGGACCCATGTTTAGACAAGGGGCTGCAAAGGGGAAAAGCATAGCCACGACCACGTGCCACCCGAAGCAAGGTAAACTAGACCACATGGTGCTGCCTAACAAAGATCCCACGTTCAGTGCACAAAACATCAGGTTAGCCAGGAACTGTTATTCCTTTTTCACCCTTTTTCCTCAATGCCCTCAGGCCCCACGTTGGGCGCCAAAATCTGTCCCGGTTTGAAAGACAGGTGTCTGCTAAGGAAGGCAGGAGCCCCCCTTGGAACAGAGAGATACAACCCCCTCCCCTCCGAATTGTTATAGAATTGAAATTAAGGGGCTTTCAGGCAAAGATATGAGGAAAATGGGAATAACAGTTTTTACTAATGTATACAACAAAACTATAATACAGAGAAACTGGTTACAGGCCCGATAGAGTCAGGGATACAACCTGGCCTCCTGCCGGGCAGGGTGCTGGTACCAGTCCGATCCAGTGGCAGCTGCAGTTCTCTCCGAAATGGTCCGGTTAAAGCGGTGGTCCGTAGGAAAAGAAAACAAAGTCTGAGCAATCCGATTTCGGTGGCAGCTGCAGTTCTCTTTTAGATGATCCCGTTGAAGCGGTGATCTTGTAGAAAAAGAAAACTGGTCCTCCTCCGAAAATCCGGCCGCGGTGCAGTCCCTGTCCTCTGGGATCCCAGCGGGTAAGGCTCCGAGCGCTGCTCCAAACCCCAAAGTTATCTCCGGCGGGAATATGCTTGGCTCCACCCCTCCCCCTCTGGCCGGAGCATCTCACAAAGGGATGGTGAGTCCTGGGGCAAGGCACTGATGGGCGCATTAACAGAAGAATAGTCCCGAGGGGCGAGGCAAGGAACACCGGCGCCAGGCCTCAACGGCTCATGGTAATAGAATACATTGCAACCCAGGACAAATTTAGATGCATGAGCTTTTCAGTTACAGAATTTGATTCTTATATTATTGTGTTGGCTTTGGTACATCATGATGCTGTCAACTGAAGTTATAAATAAGTTAAAAAAGAGTTTCTTCCTCCAAGGAAACTCATATTTTCAATATTGGATCATAACCTACCAGAAAAAAAGCAGACAATTTCAAATTGCCTTGAAAACACCATTTATTCTTTTTCCTCAGTTTATGATTAATCACAATATTTTGTCTCACATTTTATTTTTTTTCTACAGTTCTTACACTGTAATCTGGTCTGACTATAATGTTGACCCTATTATGAGGAAGAGACTGGATTAAGTTCCTTCCAACCTGAATTATTTGGTGATTCTTTGATTCTATGCATTTTTAAAATTCAAAATCAACTTCATACTGAAAAATCAAATATTACAGGCCTGGAAAGAGAATATTTTGAATGTATGAAATGGTTTTTTATACAAAAGCCCTCTTCCCTTTCCTACCAGGTTTCAGTGAAATTGGCAAATTCATCTAACCATTTTTGCTTTCACTAAAATTGTATTTTCCAATAGGAAGATATCCCTAGGAGCAAGCCCATATACTATCAACCACAGCACTTCAGATTTATCCCAGCATAAGTAATCTGAGAAGCTGGAACCATTACTTCTTATAGTTCAGAAATTGTAATTCTTCCTAAAATTTATGCTGTCTTTTCACATTCGTAGCTCTTAGCAGTTTCGCCTGTTCCTAGCACATCTGTCAGGTAAGGATATGTGTGTGCAGCAACTAATACTCATGAATAAATACTCATTTCAGGATTTATTCTGCATCTACTCACTTCACTAGATGCAAAACCAGACGCTTCCATTAGGATTTCATATAAAATGTCAGCTGCATATTATGCATGCATAGTTTGCTCTAAATGCAGCTCCCATGGGATTCACCTCACTAGAACAGGGGTTAGCTAAGAGGTAGCAATATTATAAACTGTAGTGTTAAAAAGAGAAGCAAAACCAATGAACCAGATTTATAGAAAAAAAATTTATGCACGTTGTTAAAAAGCCATAACCAATATAATCAGTGATGGGGAAACTTCAAAAATTAGAAACCTATTCTAATTCAAAGATCAGCTGAGTATGTCATTGTGGTGGTTTAGACCCTGCCGGGACCCGAGACCACGTTGCTGCTACCCCTCCCCCACCCTCGGATGGGGACGGGACAGGGAGTGAAATACAAACCCCGGGGTTGAGATAAGGAAGATTTAATACAACAGTGTAACAACAACAACAACAACCCGAACAACAACAATAATGATAACAGTGATAACAATGTACAGAACAAGAGCTATACCGCACGGACACAGCACGAGGGACAGACCCGGACAAAAGCCGCTCCTGCACTCCCTGCGCCCAGGCACCCGGACATGACGTCAGCATGGGATGGAACAGCCCGGCTGTAGCTCCCTCCCAATTGCTGGGGAAAATTAATCCCATCCTAGCCGAACCAGGACATAATCCAATCCTTATTCTATACCATCTACGTCATGCCCAGCAGTCATTTAACAATCAGCAAAAAAATACAGTATAATTCATGGTATATTCTCACCAAAATCAAGTCCCCTTGTGGTACACGTCGGACCTCTCCATCCTCCCGCATCACCCAACAGGTACACCTAGGTCCTTGAGCAAAAGCAATCCAGTGGGTGGGTTTGCCTTTGCCTGGCACAGGACTAACCCAGACCATTTTTCCCAATGCATCCCTCACGCGCACTACAGGGACTTTATCCCCATCTACTGTACGTGGAAGTTTTGACTGAGCCGGGCCAGCTCGATTGGCAGATCCTCTTGTGTTGACTAACCAGGTGGCCTTTGCCAGATGTGTGTCCCAGTGTTTGAAGGTTCCACCTCCCATTGCTTTCAATGTAGTTTTTAGCAGTCCGTTATAGCGTTCAACTTTTTCCAGAGGCTGGTGTGTGGCAGGGGATGTGGCAGACCCACTCAATGCCGTGTTCTTCTGCCCAGGTGTCTATGAGGTTGTTTAAGAAGTGAGTCCCATTGTCCGACTCAGTTCTCTCTGGGGTGCTGTGTCGCCACAGGACTTGCTTCTCAAGGCCCAGGATGGTGTTCCGGGCAGTGGCGTGGGGCACTGGATACGTTTCCAGCCATCCAGTGGTTGCTTTCACCATTGTGAGCACGTGGCGCTTGCCTTGGCGGGTCTGTGGCAGTGTGATGTAGTTGATCTGCCAGGCCTCTCCGTATTTATATTTCAGCCATCGTTCTCCATTCCGCTGGGGCTTTACCCGCTTGGCTTATTTGATTGCAGCACACGTTTCACACTCGTGGATGACCTCTGCGATGGTGTCAATGGTGAGGTCCACCCCTCGATCTCGAGCCCACCTGTATGTTGCATCTCTACCTTGATGGCCCGAGGTCTCATGGGCCCACTGGGCTATGAACAATTCACCTTTACGCTGCCAGTCCAAATCCACCTGAGCCACTCTGATCATAGCAGCCTGGTCCACCTGCTGGTTGTTTTGATGTTCATCAGTGTCCTGACTTTTGGGCACGTGGGCATCCACATGGTGCACTTTCACGACGAGGTTTTCCACCCGAGCTGCAATATCCTGCCATACTTCAGCGGCCCGGATGGGTTTACCTCTGCGTTGCCAGTTGCACTGTTTCCACTGCTGCAACCACCTCCACAGGGCATTTGCCACCACCCATGAGTCAGTGTAGAGACAGAGCTTCGGCCACTTTTCTCGCTCAGCAATATCCAAAGCCAGCTGGGTGGCTTTCACCTCTGCGAACTGGCTCGATTCACCTTGCCCCTCAGCAGCTTCAGCGACTCATCGTGTGGGACTCTACACAGCAGCCTTCCATTGCCGATGCTTTCCCACAATGCGACAAGACCCATCAGTGAACAGGGCATACCGCTTCTCCTCGTCTGGCAGCTTGTCATATGGTGGGGCCTCCTCAGCATGTGTCACCTCCTGCTCTGGTGACATCCCAGAATCTTTGCTCTCTGGCCAGTTGGTGATCACCTCCAATATTCCTGGGTGGCTGGGGTTCCCTATTCGAGCCCATTGTGTTATCAACACAACCCATTTACTCCACGTGGCATCTGTTGCATGATGTGTAGAGGACTCCTTTGAACACCCAGCCAGCACCGGCAGTCAGGGTGCCAGAAGGAGCTGTGTTTCAGTGCCGACCACTTCTGAGGCAGCTCGAACTCCTTCGTATGCTGCCAGTATCTCCTTTTCAGTTGGTGTATAGTTAGCTTCAGAGCCTTTGTATCCCCAGCTCCAAAAACCTAGAGGTCGGCCTCGGGTTTCCCCGGGTGCTCTCTGCCAGAGGCTCCAGGTAGGACCATTCTCCCCGGCTGCGGTGTAGAGTATGTTTTTAACCTCTTGTCCTGCCCGGACTGGCCCAAGGGCTACTGCCTGAGCAATCTCCCGTTTAATTTGTTCAAAAGCTTGCTGTTGCTCAGGGCCCCATTCAAAATCATTCTTCTTACGGGTCACGTGGTAGAGAGGGCTTACAATCAAGCTGTCATTTGGCATGTGCATCCTCCAGAACCTCACAGCGCCCAGGAAAGACTGAGTCTCCTTTTTACTAGTTGGTGGGGCCATGGCTGCTATCTTGTTTATCACCTCCATTGGGATGTGGTGACACCCATCTTGCCATTTTATTCCTAGGAACTGAATCTCCTTTGCAGGCCCCTTAACTTTCCTTCATTTGATGACGAAACCGGCCTTCAGGAGGATTTCAATTATCTTCTTTCCTTTTTCAAAGACTTCTTCAGCTGTGTTCCCCCATACAATGATGTCGTCAATGTACTGCAGGTGTTCTGGAGCCCCACCTTTCTCCAGTGCAGTATGGACCAGTCCATGGCAAATGGTGGAGCTGTGGTTCCACCCCTGGGGCAATCGATTCCAGGTATACTGGATGCCCCTCCAAGTGAACACAAACTGTGGCCTGCACTCTGGTGCTATTGGAATGGAGAAAAACACATTAGCAATGTCAATTGTGGCGTACCACTTGGCTGCCTTCGACTCCAGTTCATATTAGAGCTCTAGCATGTCCAGCACTGCAGCACTCATCGCTGGCGTAACTTCATTCAGGCCACGGTAGTCCACGGTTAGTCTCCATTCGCCATTAGACTTTCTCACTGGCCATATAGGGCTGTTGAAGGGTGAATGAGTTTTGCTAATCACCTTCTGGCTCTCTAGTTGATGGATCAGCTGATGGATGGGGACCAGGGAGTCTCAGTTGGTACGGTACTGCCGCCGGTGCACTGTCTTGGTAGCAGCTGGCACTCGCTGCTCTTCAGCCTTCAGCAACCACACCACTGAAGGGTCCTCTGAGAGGCCGGGTAAGGTGGACAATTGTTCAGTTTCCTCCAGGGCAGCTATACCAAAGGCCCACCGGTACCCTTTTGGGTCTTAAAAGTACCCTTTCCTGAGATAATCTATGCCCAGGATGCACGGGGCATCTGGACCAGTCACAATGGGGTGTTTATGCCAGTTCTTCCCAGTTAGGCTCACTTCAGCTTCCAATAGGGTCAGCTGTTGGGATCCTCCCGTCACTCCAGAGATACAGATGGGCTCAACCCCAATATAGCTTGATGGCATCAGGGTGCACTGTGTGCCAATATCCACCAAGGCCTTATATTCTTGTGGGTCTGATGTGCCAGGCCATCAGATCCACACCATCCAGTAAATCCGATTATCCCTTTGCTCCACCTGGCTGGAGGCAGGGCCCCTCTAATCCTGCTCAGCATCACTCAGCTGTTCTAAGAATGACTTTTGTTGTAGGAATGGCTCAGAGGCCCCCTCAAGAGGGTCAGGCATAAGACCGAGCATTCTATTCTGTCTGGGGGACTTCCGATGGGAAACTGGAGCGACGTTCTTCTTGGACGATTCCCCTTTCACCTTCTGTACTCGTTCAGCTAGGGTGGAAGTGGGTTTTCCATCCCACCTCCTCATGTCTTCTCCATGGTCACAGAGGTAGAACCACAGGGTACCCCATGGTGTGTACCTTCCACTGTCTTTCTCTTGGGTGGGGAGGCGTCTGCTCCTTATGGCCGAGACGTTGGCCCGTGCAGGTGGAGTGTAGGACATGTTCTCTTCCATTCTCTGGAGCCTCTGAGACAGTTCCCTCACAGCTGAAACACAGGCATGTTGAGAGGAAAGGATACTTCCTTCATATTGCCGGAGCTGGCCAGCCACTTCATCCACTGTTTGAACCTGGCCGTGTCTCCAAGACACCACTGCCAATGCATTGGCATGTGATTGTGGTGCGCTTGGCGGGAACTTCCGCCACATGGAGGGTGCGCAGTGGGCCTGATCTGGATCCATGGGTGATCGCTCATCATTCAGATCCCCGTAAATCATATCAAACACAGCTAATTCCCTGAGATACTGAATACCTCTCTCCATGTTGGTCCACTTGTTTAACTGGCATAGGATATCATCCTTGTAGGGGTACCTTTCCCTTACACTGAACAGGAGTCGCCTCCAAAGGCTGAGGGGTTGGACCTGTCTCCCTACTACCTTGTCAATGCCAGCTTCCCTGGACAAGGATCCCAGCTGCCTGGCCTCTTTCCCCTCTAATTCCAAAACACCAGCTCCACTATCCCAGCATCAGAGCAGCCAGGTGATAATCTGCTCGCCTGGAAGGCGGCTTGTGGGAGTTTGGCTTGTGAATAACGGACATGGAGTGTTAGAGCAGGTGCACGAACAGGCTACTGTGCAGGCGCTAGCAGCCAAGATTAGGCCTCAAGGACGTACTGTCCTTGCAGAGTAGTACAAGAAACTAAGTTACATAAGATAGGGAACTAACAGGCAAGGAGGAGAATATGATAATTAGAGGCTGAAGCATAGGTTAAAAGTTAATGATTGATGTAGAAGTGGTCTAATGAAAACCTAAGAAAAAGATAATAAGATATGCTTAGTCGTGGTGATTTGACAGAAGAATGATATATAAGTAAATGTATCTGCGCAATAAATGGAGTTCTGCCGACCTCATATGAGAGTGCAGTCTCCCTCCGTCGATTCCTACAGCGGCTGAAATCCTTCTGCATATCTCGCAACTCACTCAGGGATAGAGATCGGGTGATCACCTCTGGCTCTTCCTCCTGTTCTCGTGGTGGGCCTGGATCATCTCCGTCCCTCACTATGTGGGCTGATTTTTTGGTATATTTCATTTTCTGTATAGGGGCGACTGATACTGGCACTGTCTCTCTCTGGCCCAGCTGCCATACTAGTTGGTTCGCTTTCAGGTCCTGAGACCCTTTCTTCCCCTTGAGGGCACTGAGTAGTGTTAAGGAGGACACGGTAGGCATGGGCAAGTCCCCAACACATTGCAGTGAGTTGCGTCTTCCCGGATTTGTCAGGTTGGCAACACACCTTTTCTAAATGCTCCACTATTTTATCAGGACTCTGCACTTGTTCGGAGGTGAAATTCCAAAGCACTGGGGGTGACCACTGACCTAGGCACTTGCCCATTTTTTCCCACACACCTTGCCACTCATAACTATCTGGCCTCGGGGCAGGTCTCTGGGTGATACTGTTATTGGAGAAGGACCGTATAACCTTAAACAGGATATAGCTGACATGCAGAAAACACTGCGCCGCTAACACGCTGGCCTGGACGCTCCAAGGATAGCCAAAACTCTCAAAAACTGAGAAGATCTCTTCCCCTGGCTCACCCAGAGATGGGGTGAGACCACTAACAAATGCCCAGGCCGCATACAGGTACCGGCTCACCCCCACAAGCAGTGATGAAACCATATCATAAGTAGTCAGTATCCAGTACAGCAAAAGAAGACTCTTGACACATTTTCCAAAGGCAACAAACACCAGGACTGAAAGTACACCACAATGGATAAAAAGATTATTCCAGCCCCACCACACAAGCAAATCGGCCAGCACTGTAAATATACCTTATTCAAACAATACAAATATATAAACAGAAAATTGTGCTTAACAGATTGTTTTAACACATTCTGGTCAGGGTTTTTTTGTCCTTATCTCAACCCTCTCATGCCCCACGTTGGGCGCCAAAAAGGCTGCGGTGGTTTAGACCCTGCCGGGACCCGAGACCACGTTGCCGCTGCCCCTCCCCCACCCTCGGACGGGGACGGGACAGGGAGTAAAATACAAACCCTGGGGTTGGGATAAGGAAGATTTAATACAGTAGTGTAACAACAAACCGAACAACAGCAATAACAGTGATAACAACGTACAGAACAAGAGCTATACCGCACGGACATAGCACGAGGGACAGACCCGGACAAAAGCCACTCCTGCACTGCCCGCGCCTGGGCACCCGGACATGACATCAGCATGGGATGGAATAGCCCGGCTGTAGCTCCCTCCCAACTGCTGGGGTAAATTAACCCTATCCCATCTGAACCAGGACAGTCATATAAATGATATTGTAAATATCTCCTGGTTTTCTTGAGAAATTGCCACATTTCTGCAAAACAGAGATTTGATATTTCTAAAGACTCTTTTCTTAACATTGAGATTAATTTGGTTCCCGTTTGGGTGAAAGTTCAGCTCAGTGTTTATCTTATTCAAAATGCCTCACTCATATCCTGATAAACAAATTAAAAAGATTGTGCATGAAACAAATCTCTGCTGCAAGGAAAAAGTAATAAAAAAGAGAGATGCTCCCCAGCATTTGCAGAATCTCTAGGCTTATAATTTATCTGAGTGACATAGAGGGCGATCTGAAGATTATCATATTCATGACAGATTCAAAAGAAAGTTGAACGTATTTCAGTGTGTGGTTGATGTGTACATCATTGATGAGGAGACCTCAGGACAAAATGATCTATGACGAATACTTGTTCCACTGACAAATCTTAAATGGAAAACCAGGAAAGGAATTATATAATCTCTGAAGAGATTCGACTAAAGTGTCGCATGCCATTTTAAAAAAAAAAAAAAAGAAAAGAAAAACTAATATTGAAGATTAAGTGATAAACCCACATTGCCTTTCAATTTCTAGTGCATATAAGCTTTGCAATTGTTTTAATGGAAGGATATTCTGGAGGGCATGGGATTATGACAGAATAGGGTCTGTGACATTATGTGAAATTTCCCTGAAATATTTTTCCTTAATTTATTTTTTTTTTACGATAACTAAACCAAACTGAAATTACCCTACACCTAAATCACTAGTGTTCTCCTGCAGTGTCATGCTGATGTTCAGATTTACGAACCTGTCAGACTGGACTGCCACAACAGTAAGTGGGGCCTTGGGGCTCCACAGAGGACAAACTGAACCATCCAGTGTGCTTCTAGTGAAGGTAGAAGTATAGGAAAAGCTTCTACTTGTGTATTTAGTGTTCAGAGGGTGGAAGAACTCCCAAGTTAAATTTGAAAGGCTTCAGAGAACCAGGTAAGTGACTCTTCAGTAAGGTTTTAGTAACTACAGGAAATGAAACTTCCCAAATTCGAAAGCAGCATCCTTCCCCCTCCTCATGTCACCTAAACTCCGAGGCATCCAAACTTCATTGGATACTTCCTAATTAAGAGTTATTTTAGGCACCTCTGGCTTCTGCATATGCCCATTGTGCCAATGCCAGCGGCCAGCGCACATCCACACTTGCTGTAGATCCCACTCCAGCAGAAGTATTCAACGTACTTCCAATGTAATGAAGGGATCCACTTCTCTACAGTTGAGACAGCAGAAGTAGATGTTTTTCGGTGGCAGAGCAGTTGAGAAACGTAGCCCTAAATTCTACTGACTCTGTAACTTGAGCAGAGTCCAACCCACCTGTCCAAGAGACTACCATAATCTTGATGGGATGAGCAGCCTGGGGACATGCTATCTTCCCTACATAGCAAAAAACTCGAGTGACATTGTTTACAGAAACAAATATCGAGCAGGCACTACTGAGGGGTGGGAGGGGCGGGGGAGTGTTTTTTGGGAATCCTAGGCAGTAATTCTCAATTTCTCATACTCTTACCAGCCAATGGACTAAAAGCTCTAGAAAGGTCTTCATAGTAGGAGCTGGGACAAGAAATGTGCTTTTCAAGTTGAATACCTTCTTTTCAGCACTCAAGGTTAGGTGAAATAGTCATGAGATTGAAAGCTCTGAGTTAATCCAAAAAAAAGAGTAATTTTGGATAGATTTTGGCAGGTTGCTGAGTTTAAAAAGGCAAATATGAATATGTAATAAATGATAAGTTCTTTCCTCCTCCTGTGTTATCAGTGGTGACTATATTGCTTTGTCATACAACTGCTGCAAAGGCTAATCCTCGACACTTGCAAAATCTTCTTATTCTAACTGCCACGGCCCTGCTGAAGCCAGGACTTAAGTCCCTAAAAATAGGAGCAGGATTACTTAGGTTGCAGTCCACTGAAGTAGTTTAAAGGTTTTCAGATGTGGAGTGAGGAGAGAAAAAAATATTATTCTAAACTATCAGAGCTCAAAATTACCATTTTAATCAACTTTAATTAAAGACTTCATGCATTCCCAGCATAAAAGCTTCTAGCACGAAGGAATGCCTACCTCCTTATGAAAATGAACCACCAATAAGACATTTTAACTGAAAGCATGAAAATGTTCTTGTGTTTCACAGCAGATGTGCAGATCCATAGCACAAAAAAACTGAAGATACAGAGGCCATGCTTGTGCATTTCAGAAATCTTGGAGAGATACTCAAAATATAAAGTTTTCTTAAAAGAATTATTTACTTCTATTTCCCTAGTTAAAACACTCATCAAAATGATTTTGATGAGATAGATAATCCTTTGGACCTACAATAGCTGTGCAAAGAGAAAAGGAAATTTATCCTTTTGTATTTTTTCACAATACCAAAGTATCTATTTGAGCTAGTGACCATGTGCAGCAATATAGTGATGCTTTTACACAAAATAAATATATGAAAATACATGGCTGGATGTAGTACAGCTTTCATGCTCTTCATGGAGGACAGACCAGGTTATGAAAATGAAACTGCAGTGAAAAATCATATTTATCACTATGAATTTTGACTAAACCTCATTAAACCAACAGTATAATAAAAAAACCAACATTCATCCATGTATAGAACATACCAACTCTGTTGTGCTTTAACTGAAGCAGCATTAAACCTAAAAGAAGAAGAAATCTAGCAAAGGATGAAATCATACAGAGAGGCAGAGGTGACATGTAACCGTTACTATTCTGGCAGTGGTTTAACAATAATGAAGCATCTGCTGGTCAGTTCCATGAACATCTTTTTTTTCAGAACAGAAGGACAGATGGGAAAAGTTCTTATCACACACGTTAAATGAGACCAGGGAACATAAATTCTTCTCGAAGGGTTAATCAATTCTCCATCTACATCTCCTACCCTGAGTATACTTGTGTATTGTGATTAAGTATTGGTATGAACATCTCAATATGTCCTCAGCATCACAGTACTGTTCAATAGAAGCTTAACATGCTTTGGAGAGCAATGCAATTTTGCATTTCAAGTTTTATGATTTGCATACTGATCTCAAACCGAGCAAGCATATGTCAGTAGGACTGCAAAAATAAATGCAAATGACTTATGAATATAAACAATTCAAGAGTAAATGTTTAGGCAGAAAAGCTATTTTTAGTCTTAGAAAAATTTAACATGTACAGTAAGCTACTTTTATTTCCTATTCTTTTACTTTGTTCAGAAGTTTTTAATTGTTTTCCTCTCATTATCTGCATTTCATTTGAAATATAATAAGATGTCTTCAAATCTAAAGTCATAAACCTGAAGATAGTACAAGCCCACCTAGGCACTTTTTTATAGTAAGAGCTATCTGCCTTCTCTCATCTTTAGGTGAGATTGACTTTATGCAGTACTCTGAAAAGCATACATATGTTCTGAAAATAGTGATTCTGTGTAAAACTCATCTAGAATCACAGAATCACAGAAGACTGTGCTGCCTCTCTGCCTCTCCCTGCCTGCTTTCCCAAGTGCCTCAGTTCGATGCCAGGGAGTTCTAGGTTCTAGGTTATGGATGCCCTGACAACTTTTTCCCGAATTGCCCAGCTGATCTCTTTCTCCAACAGTTGTATTTCCAAGGTTTCTGGCTCCAAACCACCCCCCATATAGCTCTGAAAGGTGGCTGAGCCCCTGGTTCCTCTAGCTAGCTGTTCCTCATGCAGCCAGTCCCCCACTACCCCAGCACAGGCTGGGGCAACACCAAGAATTGCCTGGTCAAATGTTATCCATGCTGGGCAGCGAGCCTGAAAGTCTGCATTTAAAGGTGCTTGAATTCAATTTTTGGAGACTTGGTTCCCTTGAAATCATTATCTTAAATAGGATATGTGCCATAATTCAAAATGAGCAAAGAAGTTAAGTTGTATTCTTTTTCCTGACCAGTAGTAGTTTAGCCACTGTTGCTAATCTAGAGGGAGGATTGGTTTGGTGATTCATACCAGGAGAATAACTCTTCAAAGTACATTTTGTACTGAAAAGAATTAAGATAACCTTTAATTTATAGTATGAATCACCAAAAGACATATTTCACAGTTAATGCATCATACTTCCACTGTGTGATCCACTGGACTGGAGGCGTGTCTTGTGCCTGCCTCCATCAATAGCTCTGCATCTACAATAGCACGCTGTGATTTCTGTGCTCATGCTGTGACTAACCCCCTCCTCTTGCCTGAGAGCCTCTGAGCTGCTGCTGCATGGTGGAGGAGGCAGGCCACCTGAGAGGAGAAGCTGCACTGGACATTTCCCATCTTGATGCTGTTCCAGTCTGTGTGGCACAGTGAAATGTCTGCCTGGGCAAGGACTGAAGAAGGAGCCATCCCCTGGCCACTTGCAGCCTTCATCAGGGAGAAGGAAGTCCTGCTTCAGTGCTTGTGTTGGAGGGACAAGCTAGTCTCCTCTGCCTCTCCAAGTCCAAAGTTTGAATAGGCTTTAAACAATTCCAAAGATCACGGAATCACAGAATAGCCTTGGTTGGAAGAGATCTCTAAGATCATCAGGTCCAACCATTAACCTAGCACTGCCAGTTCCCCACTAAACCATGTCCCTTAGCACCTCATCTACACGTTTCTTAAATACCTCCAGGGATGGGGACTCCATCACTGCCCTGGGCAGCCTATTTCAATGCCTGACAACCCTTTCAGTGAAAAATTGGATCACAGATTCACAGGCTGGCCCCTAGAAGTCAGAATTAGTGGTGGTTTCACTCTCTTGTGGATCTAATCCTGAGGGATCATCGAACAGCACACCTGTTACAACAGCTGCTCTTGGCTATATCCAGTTTCGAGAAGTCCTTGAAAGCCTCTGGAGTGTTTTGAGAAGTGACCGATGACATGGGCTCCTTTGGGGAAGTCCTCTCCAGCTGGCAGTTTATGTCATCACCAGGCCTGACTTTGCAGTGTGACTTGTGCAGTGACACCATCCTTGGACTTAAAGAACCCCTACAAGGGGCATCTAATTTTACCAGACAGTCTGGGAATGGAGGATCTTTTTCCTATATTTGGTTAGCAGGCTTTTCAATCTACAAATGTGTATGAGTGATTTATTTAACTTTTTTAATTGCATCTTTCCCTGGGATCCTTTTCCAACAAGCAGAAGGTATCCCTGCTGTGCCCTGCTCTTCTTTCCACATAGGGTTACAGTGTACCTAGCATACTAACACCTTTCTATTCTTGCCTAGCTTTATCTGTGGCAACACTGTTGATTTTTTATACAAATGACATCACTGAACAGCTCATTTTTGTTAATTTAAATTCTTGGAAATTGACATAAAATATTGATAGATAGAGAGATAGAGAGATAGATCGATAGATAGATAGATAGATAGATCGATAGATCGATAGATATATAGATAGATAGGGAAATAATCAAAAAATATTGTAGCTTCATTAAGTAATATCTTTGTTGCTATGCATCATATCCTCCCCTGTAGCACAAAGCAAAGGCTGAGCAGGCACTCTGATTTATAAGGGCATGAAATACTGCAGCTTGCCCCGTTTTGCTTGCTTTGATGCATTCACTCTTTTACTCCCTAGTCCTGTAGCTTTAGTCTACTTGCTTAACAGCTGCACCATGTTCTTCAAAGTGTTACATGACACTTGTGGAAAAAAACAAGCTTGAATCATGAGTTTTCCACGCTTTGAGGCTGCAAGAATTTCATTCACTGTAGGCTGCAGAGATAAGAGGGGAGGATTTTGCAGTATCACTGATAGATTGATTCAGCTTCTATTACTTAAGTGTTGCCACAGTTTTGAGGTAGTTTTAAATACATTTTATTTATTACTTCTCAAAGTCTAGGCAGCCAGCATTTTCAGAGTTCTGCCATCCTCACACAGTACAGTGGCAGCATGGCCACAGCATCTCCTGTCCTAAAGTAAGACAAACTCTATGATTACCAAAACCACAGCAAAATAGTGGCAGTTTGTGTTCCTGTTCCCTCTTCACAATAGCCAGAATAGCATATTGCAGAGATAATGGCTCTCTACACACCTTTGGGAAGTCATTCTTCAGGTATAGTAAGTTAGAAATGCCCAAAAATGTAAATGAAATTGCCCTTTTATTGCCAGCACTCCAAACTAAACGAAATTTAACAGCACTGAGAACTGCCCGCTGTTACTTGAAATTTCAGCCCTAAGACTAGCACTATTGGAACAGAGAAATAACTGACCTAAATCTTCCATGAGTCCTGTGTTCTCCTCTAGCACAAGCCTTTTAGATGGTTCCGGATAAAACCCTGTGTTTTTCGTTCCTGTGGACATTGTATAACACACTTTGCAGAACAGCTGTATATTCGCTTAAGAATGGCACAAATCGCACTTAGCACTCTGAGAACGTGTGTTACCTCCCCAAAAAATGCACTGAGGGACTAATTCATGTGCCCTTACAAAGGTGTCTAGTACCATGTGAAACACTCCAGGGTATCCTTCCTGACTCTAGCAGTGCACAAATTTGCAGGTCTTATGTTATACCTGTGAACTCCCTGCATACAGTCCAATGCATTGCAAATAGTACTAAGTGCCAAAGCGTGGGCAGCAGAACTAAGCCTAAAAGATCATTAAGCTTGCATAGAAAGGGACACCAGAATTGAGAAATTACACTATTAAGGCTGTCTGATGGACTTTAATTCAGTTCATGTGTATATATATGGAGATGTAGTCTTAAATTATATTCCCTACTTTTGGTCCAATTTTTCCTTCTCCATGATCCCAATTCATTTCTAACTGCCAAGTCCTACAGTTTCCTCTCCTCACTCCTTTTCTTCTTCCTTATGCCAAGAATCCCACTGAGACATTTTAGGCAGCTGTAGTACACAGGGAGCATAATTTTCTGGCAGTTCAGTGGATTTCTAACATGCTGCTGCAGATGGCATGGGGGAGGAATGGGGCTTGTTCATTAAAGTCTCAGTAGTCTCTACTGAACAAACAGAAATTTTCTCTGAAACCTTCTAGCTTGGCAAAGAACACAGGCAGCTGAAAGTAGGTTCTTGATACAAAGGTTGCCTGCTATCCAATAGCTAGTCATTGCCTCAAATATAAGAAACGTAATGCTGCTGAGAAAGAATCTTTCCAGTATGGGCTGAAGAACCTGACTTCCCACAGATATACCCCCTTTTTCAAACATCTGAATAGAAAACAAAATAAAACAGCCCATGGCAGTGCTGAACACAAAAAATGTCAACCCCAGTGACTACTCTTACAAGAGCACCAACAATTGGACCCTTCTGGAAGTATCATACAAGCTTCAATTGTACTTGTCCTACCAAACAAGCCTCTAAGAATGCAAGTGAATATTTTACAGTGAGTACCACACAACTAAATTATCTCATATACTAATATGTCCCATTTGAATAAATTCCAAATCATGCAATCTGAATATTGAAATTCCTTTCTATAAAGGTCTGGCACAGGTAGACAGTAGTTTAGGGAAACTAAGCATCCAATTACTGTACCATATGTATTACAGAAATGAGGATGTATAGCTCAGGGGATTGATCTTGAAGACAACGATAATGTAGCTGACTGACATCTTGAATTTAATTCTCTGAGAGCAGGAGAGAGACTGAAGCAAGATAAAGACTGACAGAAGATTAAAAGGAGACACAGGAGCAGGCTGTCCCCATCTGTCATAAGACAAACTGGAGGGGAAAACGACCGGCCTGGCTGAACAGGGAGCTTCTGCTGGGACTTAGGAGAAAGAAGAGAGTCTACCACCTTTGGAAGAAGGGGCAGGCTACTCAGGAAGAGTATAGGGGTTTAGTTAGGTTGTGTAGGAAGAATATTAGGGAGGCAAAAGCTCAGCTAGAACTCAGCCTGGCCACTGCTGCAAGAGATAATAAGAAGAGTTTTTACAAATAAATTAACAATAAAAAAAGATGCAGAGAGAATCTCCATCCCTTATTGGATGCGAAAGGGAACATTGTTACCAAGGACGAGGAAAAGGCTGAGGTACTTAATGCCTTCTTTGCCTCTGACAGTCTTTAACAGTCAGACCAGTTCTCCTCATGGTATTCAATTCCCTGAGCTGGAAGACTGGGATGGAGATCAGAATAAACCCCTCGTAATGCAGGAAATAGTAGTGAAGGACCTGCGGAGTCAATTAGGCACCCACAAGTCTATGGGGCCGGATGAGATCCACCTGAGAGTGCTGAGGGAGCTGGCGGAGGAACTTGCCAAGCCGCTCTCCATCATCTATCAGCAGTCCTGGTTATCGGGTGAGGTCCCAGACGACTGGAAACTTGCCAATGTGATGCCCATCTACAAGAAGGGCAGGAAGGAGGATCCGGGGAACTACAGGCCTGTCAGCCTGACCTCGGTGCCGGGGAAGATTATGGAACAGTTCATCTTGGGGGAGATCACGTGGCAAGTGCAGGACAACAGGGGGATCAGGTCCACCCAGCATGGGTTCACAAAGGGCAAGTCCTGTTTAACCAACCTGATCTCCTTCTATGATCAGGTGACCCGCCCAGTGGATGAGGGAAAAGTGGTGGATGTTGTCTACCTGGACTTCAGTAAGGCATTTGACACTGTCTCCCACAGCATTCTGCTGCAGAAGCTGGCGGCTCATGGCCTAGACAGGTGGACTCTTCGCTGGGTTAAAAACTGGCTGGATGGCCGAGCCCGGAGAGTTGTGGTGAATGGAGTTAAATCCAGATGGAGACTGGTCACAAGCGGTGTCCCTCAGGGCTCGGTCTTGGGGCCAGTCTTGTTTAATGTCTTTATCGATGACCTGGATGAGGGGATCGAATGCACCCTCAGGAAATTTGCAGATGACACGGAATTGAGTGGGAGTGTGAAGTGCTGGGGTCTGAACCCCAAGCCCTGAATTAAGGTTGACATATGGGTGGTCCCCATGGCCCTTTAAGAGGAGGGGATGAGTTTGCCTGTTGGCTTTCCTCCAAGGTGAGGCCGGCCTTGTAAGGAAAGCCCTTGGGTAAACAAGCCCCAGGTGCCCTGCATTTTGATAACGAGTGCCAGGTGTCCGGCTTCGGGGATAAAAGCTGGGCCCACTTGCAGGAAGGGTTGGAGAGTCTGTCTGTGAAGTGGACGCACTTTGCAGAGTTTCCTGTTGGGGAAGGACCTCCTGACTCCTCATGCAACTGGATCGCAGTCAGGTCTGGCACGTACAAACGCGGGCTTTGTGGGAAGGCAACATGGGGTTACTTCTATCGTATGTAACCACCTTATTGTCTTGGTTGTCTCCCATTTTCTCCATGGGTTACCTTGTGTCTTGGTTTGTTCCATCTATTGCGGGTCATGCTGTGTCATTTCTGGGGTCGCTAGGGTTGATGTCTATCATTTGTGATCTGTTCGACTTGTTTGTACCCCCAGCAATCCTCCATATACTGACCCCTTTACGGGAAATAGAATTCACTTACTGGATTGTTTTTCTGCTGTTGGCTGTCTTTTGTACTGGGCCTAATAACTGGCAAAACACAGTGTCAATCTGCTTGAGGGCAGGGAGGCTCTGCAGTGGGATTTGGACAGGCTGGAGCGATGGGCTGAGGCTAACTGTATGAGGCTTAACAAGGGTAAGTGCCGGGTCATGCATTTCGGCCACAACAACCCCATGAGGCGCTACAGGCTTGGGGAAGAGTGGCCGTAAAGCAGCCTGGCGGAAAAGGACCTGCGGGTGTGGGTTGACAGCCGACTGAACATGAGCCAGCAGTGTGCCCAGGTGGCCAAGAAGGCCAACAGCATCCTGGCCTGTATCAGAAACGGTGTGACCAGCAGGAGCAGGGAGGTGATCGTGCCCATGTACTCGGCACTCATGAGACCACACCTTGAGTACTGTGTCCAGTTCTGGGCACCACAGTATAAGAAGGACATTGAGGTGCTGGAGCGAGTCCAGAGAAGGGCAATGAGGCTGGTGAGAGGTCTGGAAAACAGGCCTTATGGAGACCAGCTGAGGGAACTGGGGTTATTTAGTCTGGAGGAGACTGAGAGGAGACCTTATTGCTCTCTACAACTGCCTAAAAGGAGGTTGTAGTGAGGCTGGTGTTGGTCTCTTCTCCCAAATTACTAATGATAGGACAAGAGGAAATGGCCTCAATTTGCGTCAGGGGAAGTTTAGGTTGGATATTAGGAAGAAGTTCTTTACTGAGAGGGTGGTTAGGCACTGGAACAGGCTGCCCAGGGTGGTGGTGGAGTCGCCATCCCTGGAGGTGTTCAAAAAACGAGTGGATGAAGCCCTTGAGGCCATGGTCTAGTGTTTAGGGAGATGATGGGATAAAGGTTGGACTTGATCCTGGAGGTCCTTTCCAACCATAGTGATTCTGTGATTCTATGATTCTATGAATGTTCTAGGTCTGGCTACAGCAAGGGCCTGCTTTGTATCTGGGCTAATATGATCATTCAAAAGTTAAGTTTGGTCCTTCTTATGTAACACATAATGACATTTTTTTCTTGCCAACTAGTTAAATACCTTAGGTAATGAAGAGGGCTGTATGTAAAATCTGTTGCCAAATCTCAGGCAGTATTGCTGTTCTGTCCCCAAACCCTTACGTCCATCTTCCTGCCCCAGCAGCAAACCCTTGTGTCTCAGATCAATAATCCCAGCCCATTTTTCAGCTCAGATTTATCTTTATGTGAGCAAAAAGGTTGAATCTTTGCCGTTGTGTCACCTGCCACATATGACCATTTTTGTCCAGTTAAACACCTACAGCTCTCATCCATGCTGTCATCCTCTCAGGTCTTAGTTCCTACCACCAGCATTTTTCTTATCAGTCTTTTTCCACAAGTATAGTTTTGAGCCTGCTGTTTTAACCATGTCAGCTCTCTTTTCTGCACCACTCCCTCTTGCTCAGCCATAGCAAACATGGCTTACACTCACGAACATTCACTGCTAGTGTCCCAGGCAGCTTATCCTACTTTACCTATAGACATTCACTCATTATGAGGACATCACCTTTTCCCTTCAGCCAGCCTAGCTTTACAGTGAGATCCCTTATAACACCAGAATGTGCCAGGCAACAGGGCAAAGGAAAAATAAAAGACAAGCAAGACAAAGAAAATGAGAAGAGAAGCTCTTATGGCTCCTTATGCTCTTACACCTGAATCCCTATTCTCTGCTATAGATTTTTAATTAATATAGTTACTTTTTAACTACCTTTTTCCCTGCACTGGAAATATAAATGTGTCAGTCAGAGCTTTGATGAGCTTTGATCTCTCCAAGATCCTCCTGATGGCTTTCCAGCAATTATTCTGTAGATTGGAGCAACGTATGGGATCCCTTTGAGCAAAAGGTGCACCTTAAAAATACAGTGACATTTGCTATCTTGCAGTAATTAGTAAATTTGACCAACAAGCATAAAAGAGAATTCTAAAGAAATCAATGTTATCAACACATTTCAAATTGTATTTGTTTAAAGATTTCTGTCAGTCTTTAAAACATACTCTTTTTCTTTGAATAGCCGTGACACTTGATTTTATGGACACACTCCAAGCTCCTTCTGAACTTGGCTAATCTTTCTCTTTGGAGACTTGGATGAATTATGTCTCTAGCCTTCATTTTTGCTGTCTTTCTTCTCTGGGATGTGCTTACCGAAATGCTGAGCTAGGGTCTCAACAGATGTAAATATGCATTGCTTTACTAGCTTTCAAGGTGCCAGGCTAATTTATGCATAATGAGAATATAGGTCACAGTTTTTAATTTTATCCCATCATAGGAAAAATATATATATCAACATTTCTCTGCTTGGTACTTCATAGGCCACAATAATGAGAACTTCTTTCCAGCCTCATTTGATTACCACAAGATATTCTTAGCATACAAATGTTAATTATCTGTGCAAACGGGAAGATACCTGTTTACACTGAGTACATCCAGCTACCACTGAAACACTTCCTAGGCCTGGATTTTTCCCTCTGAACCAGATGCAATTCCTTTTCAGTGATTTAATTGCTTCCTTTCCATTTAATTGCTTTGAGGATTAACTGCAGACAAGTGTATTCCAATAATAAGCTCGTGTACAAAGAACAGGAAGCTTTCCCTGTGGCCCAGGGAATTCACCACTTCCGAATGCAGCTCAGCTCTATAGATATCAGGTTTCCCTGTGCCCCTGGGCTTTATATGTCACCTTATCTGTCTGAGCGTAAGGAAATGTCATGGGATGAACTGTTTATTCTTGAATTCTCATACAGAGCTCCTGGCAGGAAATAAAATCCTTCTGCTCATTGGGGAAAAGACGCAAATATTTCAGGACCAAGTATAAAGTTATTAATTATATGCCCTTAGTATTAATGATACATAGAATAGCTTCCATCAACAAATTTCTGGGGGGAAAAAAGTTAAAACTGGACATCTTTTTGTTTGTCATAGCATTATTTTGAGAAAGATCTTTTTTTGGTCCTAATATGCATATTGAAAAGCAGTTGATGTAATCTGCATTTCACTGGAACTGTGCTTGAACTGAGATTATTGCTTTCTGTGTATAAAAATCACCCATCATGGGAATTTGTTTTCACCTTTTTAGGTGAAGGCCAAGTGATATTTTGAGACAATTCGTGTTTCAGGGATTGTGGGATTTACAAGAAATTTCTTTTGACTTCAGATTACACAAAAATCCATCAAAAAATTTTATACTGAACTAATGCTCTGTGACTGTGAGCTCCACACACCTTACTGACCCCTTGCAAGAACCGAATACAACGCAATTATGTAGCACAGCACCATAGCCTGTTGCACACCCATCGATGAAAAGCAGCTCATGAGATCCAGGTGGGGAAAAAGAACCAGAAAACGCTCAGAAAAAGGATGGCAGAAATTTGCAGATAAAAGAAGCATTTTAGTCCTTTCCCTTTCCTATAGCACAGTGTTCCTTAGTTTATGTGCCAAGAAAGGTAAACTGAAAGAGTTCTGTAGTTAACGCTAAAGCAAATTATACTGCCTTGGGTAAGTTTATTTTTCAGACAATGCTTGGGATATATTTTTAGTCAAGAATGCTTTTCTTCCAAAAGTAGTTGTGCACAAAATACTTTTCTGTGTCTCAAATTCTAAGAACATTTCTGTTCATAAATGAAAAGCTTATGACTCACTAAATAATAGATATCAGGTGAACAATGTATGAAACAGTTTCTTTTTCTTTTTTCTTTTCTTAAATTCAAACTTTACCAAAGTAATTTGGTCTCCAATTCATTCTCATTAGTAGAAAAATGCCAATCTTAAATTCAGTAAAACTGCTAATGTGCCTTCAGATGCTTCCATTTAATCAAATTTTGGAGGTGATTTTTGCTGTTCCTTTAATCAGATTTAATCCAGATTTTGTTTCTGGATTTCCTTTTCTATTGCTGGTGGCAGGTGGAAGGAGACTTCTCCTTGTCCTACCCAGCAGAGATACTGTATATTTATTAAGATGTACAGCAGTACAGACATGGCAAATACAGGTATGTGTGGAGAACAGGGAAGGTTGCTACTAGGTTCTCTGTGTGATCTACAGCTAGCAGATTAAATAGTTTTATGTAAGAAGCTGGGGAGGTGGTGGGGGAAAAACTATTTTCCCCAGTGAAAGATTTCTTTTGCAATCAGTCTGAAGGAGGGGGACATCTATCTGCCATTCCCATGCAAAAAAAATGCTCAGGCCCTGATCAGCTTCTTCCAGCTTGGCAAAGGAAGGCTTACCTGCAGACGTAGTTATGATTGATATTGCACACAGCTCATGGGTCAGCTCCAGAGCCAAATCTGTGTTGCAGATCCTTAGGGAAAAGGCAAGAGGCCAGACAAGGGAAGCACCAGATTTTTATTTTCAGTGTTATCCTCCAACACATTTGGGGTCCTTCCTAATGCTTTGTCATATGCAAAACTAATGAGCATTCTGACTATTCCACCATCTGTTTTGCTAATGAAAACCTTGAACAGAAGCAGATCTAAGACAGACCCCTTACAGAACCCTAAGCATAATTAGACTTTAACTTCTCTATGGTGTGGTTATCTAATCAGTTTTATGCCCACATAATTAAGTCCACATTTTTCCTAGCCTGGATTTGAGAACATTAACTGAGACTGCATCAAAATCTTTGCGTGAGTAAAGGTACATGAGTTCTGCTCTTCATCTGTCCACAAGACCTGTTACTTGGTCACTGAGTGAGTTTCATTTGCTCTGACTTGTTCTTGTCAAATCTATGTTGGCTTCTGCTCCTCTGACTGTTGTTTTCTAGGCACTGGAGACTGTTCCAGATCTATTCAATCAGTCAGTAGGATCCCCTGTGAAATGGCCCTTAAGGACAAGGGAGCAGAACAGAGCTGGCAGATCTTTAAGGAGGCTTTCCACAGAGCACAAGAGCTCTTGATCCCCAGGTGTAAGAAATCGGGCAAGGAAGGCAAGAGACCAGCATGGCTGAGTTGAGACCTGCTGGTCAAACTAAAAGGCAAGATGGAATTCCACAGGCAGTGGAAGCAGGGACAGGTATCCTGGGAAGAGTACAGGGACATTGCCCGGTTGTGTAGGGACAAGGTCAGGAAGGCCAAGGCGCAGCTGGAGATGAACTTAGCAAGGGATGTCAAGAAAAACAAGAAGGGCTTCTACAGGTAGGTAAACCAGAAAAGGAAGGTTAAAGAAAGTGTGCCTCTCCGATGAGCGACAGTGGTGGTCTAGTAACAACAGACAAGGAGAAGGCTGAGGTTCTCAACAACTTTTTTGCCTCAGTCTTCACTGGCAACCTCTCTCCTCACAGCTCTCAAGTTGATGGCGCACAAGATGGGGACGAGGGAGACAAAGTCCCTCCTGCTGTATGTGAAGATAAGATTTGTGACCATCTGAGGAACCTGAACATACACAAGTCCATGGGACCTGATGAGATGCATCCCAGAGTCCTGAGGGAATTGGCTGATGTAGTTGCTAAGCCACTCTCCATGATATTTGAAAAATCATGGCAGTCAGGTGAAGTCCCTAGTGACTGGAAGAAAGCAAACATTACACCCATTTTTAAAAAGGGTAGGAAGAAAGACCCTGGGAACTACCGACCTGTCAGCCTCACCTCTGTGCCTGGGAAGATCGTGGAACAGATCCTCCTAGAAGCTATGCTGAAGCACATGGAAGACAGGGAGGTTATTCAGGACAGCCAGCATGGCTTTACTAGGGGCAAGTCCTTCCTGACCAACCTAGTGGCTTTCTACGATGGAGTAACTACATCAGTAGACAAGGGAAGAGTTATGGATGTCATCTATCTGGACTTCTGCAAGGCCTTTGACACAGTCCCCCACAACATCCTTCTCTCTAAGTTGGAGAGATATGGATGTGATGGGTGGACTGTTCAGTGGATAAGGAATTGGCTGGATGGTCACATCCAGAGGGTAGTAGTGAATGGCTCAATTTCCAGATGGAAGATGGTGACAAGTGGTGTCCCTCAGGGGTCTGTACTGGGACCAGTGCTGTTTAATATCTTCATTAATGATATTGACAGTGGGACTGAGTGCACCCTCAGCAAGTTCGCTGATGATATCAAGCTGGGTGGTGCAGTCACCATGCCAGAGGGATGGGATGCCATCCAGAGGGACCTGGACAAGCTGGAGAAGTGGGCCCAGGTGAACCTCATGAGGTCCAATAAGACCAAGTGCAGGGTCCTGCACCTGGGTCTGGGCAAACCTCATTATCAGTACAGGCTAGGAGACGATGTGCTGGAAAGCAGCCCTGAGGAAAAGGACTTGGGGGTAGTAGTGGATGAAAAGCTGGACGTGAGCCACCAATGCACAGCTGCAGCCCAGAAGGCCAATCACATCCTGGGCTGCATCAAAAGAAGTGTGGCCAGCAGATCAAGAGTTGTGATTCTGCCCCTCTACTCTGCTCTGGTGAGACCTCACCTGAGTACTGCGTCCAGCTTTGGAGCCCTCAACATAAGAAGGATGTGGACCTGTTGGAGCGCATCCAGAGGAGGGCCACAAAAATGACCAAAGGGCTGGAGCACCTCTCCTATGAAGACAGGCTGAGAGAGTTGGGGGTGTTCAGCCTGGAGAAGTCTCTGGGGAGACCTTATAGCGACCTTTCAATACCTGAAAGGTGCCTATAAGAAAGCAGTGGAGGGACTGTTCACAAGGGCATGTACCGATAGGACGAGGGGTAATGGCTTTAAACTAGAAAAGGGTAGATTTAGGTTAGATGTAAGGAAAAAGTTTTTCAATATGAGGGTGGTAGATCACTGGAACAGGTTGCCCAGGGAGGTAGTGGAGGCCCCATCCCTGGAGACATTCAAGGTCAGGCTTGATGGGGCTCTGAGCAACCTGATCTAGTAAAGATGTCCCTGCTCACTGCAGGGGGGTTGGACTAGGTGACCCTTGAGGGTCCCTTCCAACCCAATACATTCTATGATTCTATTCATTCTGTGAATTGAAGTTAAACTGATTGATGTAAATCCCTCAGCCTTTTTTTTACTCTTCTGATGAATAGGCACTAAATTTCCCCTTCTTAGTAGAAGTATCAAAAGATGCACTTTAATATCTTCACAGGCAAAGTAACATGCCCTTAGCAGTAAAACTAGGTGTCTCACACAATTGTATTTAAATTGTGATAACCTGAAAGCATTTTATTTCCTTTGGTTAAGGAGGATTTACAACCTTATTTCATCTCAGTTACACCTTGAAAATGCTAATAGAAATCAAATCTTTGAAGATCTCTGTAAAGTTTTGGAGGTCACTGTTTATGGCCATTCTAGAGTAGAGATTTTGTGTCTCAAAGTGTCTCAAAGATGCCTTAACCAGGGAGATTTTACAAAAATATTTTGAGTGTTAAGGGTCCAAGATTTTGGTGATGTTCAATGAAATCTTTCAGCTCCAGATTTTCAATTTTATCTTTACAATAGTAATGGAAGACGAGATCCACACAGCCTAAGTTTGGCAACTAAGAGTTGCCTGGGCTACGGTAACTATACAGGCTTTTTCTGGGCAATAGAGATAAACTGACACCTCCTTCCAAACAGTCATACAAAATAGATAAGATGCCCCTTTCACTCTCTCTCTCCCACTCATATTAACATGTGTGGAGCAGAATGGTTTTGCTAACTACTTTAAGGAGATGTTGAGGAACTCGGGTGATGGATCCCACAACAAAAGTTGGTGGTTCTTCACTGGAATTGCTGCTGTTATCTCAAGTGTGTGAATCTTCAAACTACGCTGATGTCCCTGCTGGATAAGCCTAAAGCTGAGTGTACAGGCCATTAAGATGAACAGTTTTCTTTCTTCTCATGGCAGACTGACATGTCTGAGTTCAGGCACACTGACAAAGGGATTTCTGTTGCTATATGATATATTAGTTTTGTATACAAGTAGAGAATCTGGGTTGTGAAGACCGTTTATTGGAATGGGTGAAGTATTTCCATCTTATTTCCTCAGTAGTGAAGAAGATGGAATATTCCAGAAACAGGAAAGTTTAAAAAGGTATTTACAAACATTGATCATACAGATAGAATCACAACACTGGGTCAGAAGGGACCTCAGGAGGTGTCTAGTCCAATCTCCTGCTCAAAGCAGGAGGGGTCTACAAGTAGGTAAAAACCTGAATGTTTAAAAGAGAAAGATATAAAACAAGGTACAATTTTTAGTATTTCTGAAGATGAACCAATATCTGGAAAATGAGAACTAAGAAAATGTTCTCTCTATGGTCAGATACTTCTGTACCTGCCCTTTTGGGAATACTCAAAGATGGGTAAAAACAAAAAAAAATAATCCTAATAATATGCACACAGAAAATTCTTTTATTTTGGGTATTTGCCAAAGAAAAAATTCAGTATTTTGTTTTGAAATTTTATTTTTAAAATGCTGTCTATTTTTTATCTGAAAAGGCTAAATAACCTGAAAATATAGTATTTCATTTTGAGTTTCCTGAGATATTTCAGGCAAATGCAAAAAAAAAAAATTAATTTGTTTGATCTTCTTTGTTTGCTTCTTTGTCCCACTGAGAGTATTGCTTTGATTTGACCTGACCTGAATTTTTAACCCCTTTGTTTTTTGTGGCTCAGACATGAACCAAAACTCCATCAGTTAGTCAATTCCAACTAGTGGCACCAGCCACAGCTGGAGAAAGGATCTTGGACTAGGTGAGCAATGACATAGTGCATAAATTAGGGTACCAATCAAAATGGTGTCAGCTCATCAACATATTTCAGACTTCTATGAGCACTTATTGACTATAGGCATTCCACTACCAGATCCAGGATTTTTAGGAAATACATCACTCAATCAAAATTTATGATAAAGTAACTTTCTCCAGCAGAACCCCCTTTTTCTTGACAGGAGGTATTACCTGTTCACAGTGAGTAATAATACTAAGTCAAATGAGAATCAATGCTTTTTTGCCAGGAATCAGCTGGACACATCCCAAACCCTTACACTCACATTCTGACACTGAGAATCACTCATGTGTTAAATAAATTCATTAAAACAAGACCAGCGATGTCTGCATCATCTTATCAGTTCACTTATCAGCTCTGTGTTGTGCAAGGCTACAGTAAGCTATTTCTAAACACTTGTTTCTAAAGTATAGATGTAATGTATATGTATAAAAACATATATACATATGCATTTGACATTTAAGCTGCATTGCTTTGAACTAAAGCAGCTGACAAACCTTCTCAATGCTAACAGCTTTAGCATGGCACTGCTTAACTGATTCATGCCCAGTAAAAGTGGCACCTGTTTGTGGCACAAAGCGTGTTCTACCTTATAGGGTCAAATAGATACTAAGAGGAAAAGAACTTGTGTTACGTGAGAAGCATGTAGGACAAATTCTGTTTTCACAGATGTGAATGTAAATTTAACATCACTGAATGAGAATTAATCTGGCTTCACATTGGCTTGTTACTATTAATGCTACAGCAGATCTCATCATGATAGCACTGTGCATAATCTTTTTAGAAAAACAAAACTACTAATGTAGTAGTCATCATGAGTAAGAGAAAACAGAAAAATCTTTATTTCACTAGATGGGAGAAAGTCACAACATTTTTTGCTTACAAAACATCATGGAAACCTAAGTCATGATTACTTTGGATAAACAGAAGACATATACTTGATTAATCTCACCACTTTCTGAGGATGTTTTTTTCTTGGTTTGTATAACTTGGATGATATGCTAGACAGATTTTGGACAACAAAAGAGAGAATTGTTTTTCTTCTAATCCTTAAGGCATGTAAAGTTCTGATATTCATCTTCCAAGTTTCTAATTGCAATTTTGTCTTTTTCAGTCACAGAATCACAGAATGTTAGGGATTGGAAGGGACCTCAAAAGATCATCTAGTCCAATCCCCCTGCCAGAGCAGGAACACCTAGATCAGGTCACACAAGAACATATCCAGGCGGGTTTTGAATGTCTCCAGAGAAGGAGACTCCACAACCTCTCTGGGCAGCCTGTTCCAGTGCTCTGTTACCCTCACTGTGAAGAAGTTCTTCCTCACATTTATGTGAAACCTCCTATGTTCCAGCTTGCATCCGTTGCCCCTTGTCCTATCATTGGATGTCACTGAGAAGAGCCTGGCTCCATCCTCATGACACTCACCCTTTACATATTTATAAACATTAATGAGGTCACCCCTCAGTCTCCTCTTCTCCAAGCTAAAGAGACCCAGCTCCCTCAGCCTTTCCTCATAAGGGAGATGTTCCACTCCCTTCATCATCTTTGTGGCTCTGTGCTGGACTCTCTCAAGCAGTTCCCTGTCCTTCTTGAACTGGGGGGCCCAGAACTGGACACAATACTCCAGATGTGGACTCACCAAGGCAGAATAGAGGGGAAGGAGAACCTCTCTCGACCTACTAACCACCCCCTTTCTAATACACCCCAGGATGCCATTGGCCTTCTTGGCCACAAGGGCATATTGCTGGCTCATGGTCATCCTGCTGTCCACCAGGACCCCCAGGTCCCTTTCCCCTACACTGCTCTCCAGCAGGTCAGCCCCCAACCTGTACTGGTAGCTGAGAGGAATGAAGAGATATAAGATTTTGCTTGAGAGACAAAATATCTCATTTTAAAAATGCTTTTACTGTCTTTCTATATTTGTTCAGACTGAATGGAAAGGGACTTCCCATCCTCAAAGTAAGAGATGTGCAACTTCCAGACACAAAAGTAAAACAGTGTCCTATATGTAAGTGTCGATAGGAAGGTTCCAACATTGTTTCATCCACTGGACTTCATCCAGGATGATGCTGCAGGTGACTAATTTTATAAATGGCAACAAACTGAGTGACTATAATTTACATCAATTGGGCCTCCTTGACTTGAAATGAAACAGACTGTACTCTGCTCCATACAGATTAACGGGGGCCTATTATGTCATCCAAGTAATTGATTTCCTGAGCAGCAGAAAAAATATCCCATAGAAATCAAATCAGTAGGAAAATGTCTCGGCTGAAGTATATTGTGTCTGCAATCAGAAAAAGAGGGTAGAAGTCTTCTGAGTGTGATTAATTTAAAAATCTGCAAGGTCTGCATCAATTTCTTATTGGTTATTCAATCATTAATAAAATTCATAAGTCTCTCCCAGCATCCACTAGCTATATTGAGCAGTCAGAATCTTGATAATAAAGCTGTTCTATCAAAGGCTAGAAGCAAAAGTCCACTCTGAGGTAACAGGGAAATCCATTAATTTAAAATCCTTATTACTTCCTATTGTTGTGAACAGTCACTGTGTGTTGTTGACGGAGCAGAGAAAATTACTTGGAAATGGAAATTTCCTGCAGCTCCAGGGATGACCCAAGATCATTTGAGATGACTATATATCTCCATCATGAAAAAGAAAAGGTGGGTCACACCAGGCAGATATTCTGAGTCAGGGCAGTACATCAGGGTCTCACCACAGGAGGGAGGGAATGTGCTTCACCAAGATACCAGCCCTTCCCATTCTGCTGCCTCCATGTGAATGGGAGGCCTAAGAAATTTTTAAGGGGACTTTTTAAAAGCAAAATTTCTAGTTGGTTAAGAATTTGGGATAGATAATGAACTATGGTCACCTAGAACTTCACTGGAGAAATACTCATAGTTAGTGTTTCACATTAAGTGAATGGGGAAGTAGATGACTACTAACTTCCTAAGAAATTCCCTTGCACAAGCTTAAAAGAGTAGGAAGTAGTGAATAATCAGCTATATGCTCTAGAGGTAACAACACATCTGCTTTGCCAGCACAGCATTTGGAGGGATCACCACGTCCTAAAATAAAACACAAGCTGTACTTGCACTTTAGGAAAATTTTAAAAGTATTTAGTGGAAAACGGGGAAAAAAAATAGTCTTCATGCACTAGAGGCAAAAGTTCATAGACTTACATTATCTCTGCAAATCCCGTGAGCCCGGAAATTGGTTCTAAAGGTTTGCAACACTTTGAATTGCAGCTCTATCTGTGCCAAGTACTAATAGTTATTCAGCAAGTCTATATCCTTTTGACAAGTAGATTGTAGCTCTGATAAAACTGCTAATCCTGTATCGTCTTCATATAACCTCAGAAACATGCCAGATGCTGCAGCACATATTTCCTCTCACAGATACTTATTTGTCTACTCTTTCATCTGTTTCTCACTAGAGGTGGGATGGTTCAAAGCACTGTGAATGTCACAGAGATCATTTTATCTCTGGAACGCAAGCAAAGGTCCACCGTAAGTCATCAGTGATTATGAATTATTTTAAATTGCTGTTTTAATATTGACTGTGAACTCTTTTGAGAAAGATAAACTTTGGAAAACCAGCCTCTCAGATTACACTGATTAGAAAAAAAACTTATCACAGAACTATTATTAAATCTGAAGGGTGGTCTGCATTTGGCATTTGAACTACTTTATCCTCAAGATTTAGACTGAGATTAGATCAGTTATCTCAGAAAATGTGTCCCTGTGATTCATTTGCTTTGTGGACTGGTTGTCACCTTCAAAAAAAGGTATCTCACTTGGAGAAAGAACTACTGCCACACTGTACACTTTTTAAATTTACCATCATCATAAATTTGTGGGTTATAATATTTATTACCAACTTCTTTATAAGAATTTACTGGATTTCCTAACACTAGATGGATCAGTGTTTTCAGATTAAAAATCAAAATGTCATTCTAAATTTCAGTTAATAGACATGTATTTACATCATTACAGAATGCTTATTCTTCTTAACATTCTGTGGACAATAACTGCCTTAGTCTATGGTTGCAATGTTGCAAATACAGATTTAAAAATACATGCTTGCTGCAATTTAATAATTTTGACTATTCTTCTTAGGAAGTTTTCTTTCATTAAAATGTGGTTGTTTTTTAAATGGACACTAAGAAACCTAAGGTATTGAAGTGCTGGGGTCTGAACCCTGAGCCCTGAATTAAGATTGACATATGGGTGGTTCCCATGGTCCTTTAAAAGGAGGCGATGAGTTTGCCTTTTGGCTTTCCTCCAAGGTCTAATAACTGCTCGATCAAACTTAGCCCTGAAAGGCGTTCACGTTATGGGAGGAGTGATGCTGACTATCAAGGAGAGATTAAAGTAATCCTGTTAAACAATGGTGAACAAGATTTGGTTATTCTACCCAAGGATAGAACAGCACAACTATTAATATTACCAATTTTGAAAACAATGGTGAGGAGGGGGGACCCACCCCAAGTTACTACTGTTCGTGGAGACAAAGGATTTGGATCCACCAACTTTAGTAATGGGGCAAAGGTATGGGTCCAAGGGCAGAGTGGGCCCCCTGAGCCAGCTGAAGTGATAGCTGTAGGAAAAGATAACACCATCCTAATCATGAAACCTGGACAGGAAAAATGGGAACACGTCCCCGCAAATAAATGTTATTTGTGGGAATAACTAAATGGTATAGAGTTTTGTCCTGTAGATCTTGTGTGGCACCGCTGGGGGTGTGAGAACACCTATGTGAAGAAAATGTATACTGAATCTGATCTTGTGGATTGCAATGTGATTTAATGCTGAACTGTGCTGAGGAGATGAAATCATCTCCAGACTACAGTCAACCTGGTCTATCATGACATACTGGAAATAGGACTGAACCTGATCTTCCAATGAGAAAGACTGTGACAGTAAAGAATATGAAGCAATGACCAAGATGACTGCAGCAGCGTCTGTAGTTGATGGACTGAGGTTAAACGCAAGATAAAGAAAGATGCCTGTACACCTACGGATGGTATGAAGGCCATGGTCCACCCATATGTCAAAGGGCCAAATGAAATGCTGGGGTCTGAACCCTGAGCCCTGAATTAAGGTTGACATATGGGTGGTTCCCATGGTCCTTTAAAAGGAGGGGATGAGTTTGCCTTTTGGCTTTCCTCCAAGGTGTCACTGACCTTGTAGGGAAAGCCCTTGGGTAAACAAGCCCCAGGTGCCCCACACTGGATAAATGAGTGCCAGGTGTCCTGCTTTGGGCATAAAAGCTGGGACCACTTGGAAGAAGGGTAGAGTGTCTCTCTGTGAGGTGGATGCACTTTGCAGAGTTTCCCTGTTGAGGAAGGACCTCCTGCCTCTCCCTGCAACTGGGCCCTGGTCAGGTTTGGTGCTTGTGAACGTGGGCTCTGTGAGAACAATATGTGGTTACCTCTATCCTATATTATCAGCCTATTGGCTTGGCTGTCTCCCATCTCTGCCATGGGAGACTTGGTTGCTTTGTTTGTTCCACCGATTGTTGGCCGTGTTATATCATTGCTGGGGTTGATGTTTGTTATGTGTAATCTGATTGACTTGTTTGTACCCCCAGCAATCACCTATGTACTGACCTTTTTGTATACAATAGAATCTGGTTACTGGTTTGTTCTATTGCTGACTGTGTTCTTTGTACTAGGCCTAGTAATTGGCAAAACAGGTATAAAATGACATGGCTACACCAACAGGAACAGTAAGTTACAGTGTATTTGTCAGGTCTAAATATAACTAGGTTATTTTATTTCACTGTTGATTTTTCCTAAAAGATTTAGATTATCAAGTCAATACTGCAGATGTGCTAGAGTGACACTTAAATTTCTGAAATATTGATAAATATGGATGAAGCAGAGAAGGATTAGAGCCAAATCCAAGCAAATGTGTTAGGAATGAGCATTGATTGCTGAGTAATGGCATGCTAGATGGAGTTTTATTGCATCTGCAAAGGCACTCTACGTGACACACAGAGCAGTAGAAACAGCCCCAAAACTAGATGTTCTTTTCACCTGTTGTTTGGTCCCTGAAAACACATCAGTGGGCAAACAAACTGAAATTGTTGTAGTGTCTTAATCTCTAATGCAGATATGTTAAAGCTCCCTAAGGGCCAAAAGAAAATTTAACTTCTGCAACAGTTTACAGGTCTGACACAACAGCCAATGGTATGTCATTCTAGTGATGGCTCCAAATATGTCAGAGACACATTGTTTTACTGAAACATCTGAATGTGATAAAAGAGGATAATATTTAATTTTGAGTGAGTTTTGATATATTGCTTTCATTCTGATCATTATGTGCAAGGGTAGTGGATGTATGAACCTGAGGCATTTAAAGGGATATATCAGTATTGTTAACCAGGGGTATAGCTGTACTTTCAAACAGGAAAGGGTGACATAGGTCTCCAGTCATGTTTCTCTTGTTACAGTCCCCAGGCAGGTCATGCCAGCATGAGTTGGTCTATCCCCAGCACAGTGTGCCAATGTTATCATGGGTAGTAAAATGAAGAAAGAAAAAAAAAAGAAAAAAAAGACAGTCTTCACAATCACTTAAATGATCATCATTGATTATCTCAACAAAATTCCTACAGCACCTTGCATGCCCCAGCTAGGCTGGCTAGCCCTGGTTTGTGCAGTGCCCCAGGGCCAACAGCACTATCCAGAGTCAGTCCAAGAGCTTGGCACCTCCAGACTCCTGAGGACCTAAAATGTCTAAGAAATTTGCTCTCATCGGCAAGAAAAGCTGAATACCTGCAAATGATGATCCGAATGAGAATTCAGATGTACCTCATTGCAAATCAACATGTCCTGCAGTTCCAACCCACAATGGTATAAATACATATTGGTACATATATTCAATATACACTGCATATAAAAGCAATTCATATACATGCCAAAAATATCTCATTGTATCTAGATATTGATATATGAGGTTCCTTTTCAAAGATAACTGAAGTACTAAATGTTATCTCAAAGGCATGGACTTTCAATGGGGCAACTTACCAACCCAGGAGAAACCTACAATTTTGGTTTAGGAGAGGAGGAGCGTGAGTTCTGTATAGAAATGCTGTGACACATTTCCCTTCTAGCCAAGAAAGACTGGTGCTGAGGCCTCATCCTGCTGCTCTCCATTCTCTACTGTCCCTTTTGAGGTAATAGATGGAGAACAATTCCTGTTCCACCTTTAGCACAGACACTGTAATTCTGCCTGTCCTTCACACAGACTTGGCAAAATGATAAAAGCATATAGGACCCCATATTCTTGTCAAGTTGCTAGAAAGACTCAATCCACAAAGCAATTTCACTTTGCCTATCTACATAAAAAAGCTTCTAAAATGCATATCAGAGTACAGTTTTACAGTGAATTTATGTTAGTACAGATAAGATCAAGAGAAGACATTTGCATTTGCAGAAGCAAATGGTTTGGATGCTCCTTAATTCTCAGAAAAAAAGAAACATTCTTGGATCACTGGAGGTTTTAGGGTCATGGCAGAGCAAGAAATTACATACAGATTTTTCTGAGTCAAAAGAGGAATATAATCAGTGGCCCTCCTCTCTCCATTGCCTGCTTTTAGAAAAACGCAACTAGTTTTTCAAGCCTGCCCTTGGTATGACTAAAAATCAGCACCTGGGCACAGAGGGCAATTTGAGCCTCCCTCTAGCATTGCTTGCTCCTGCTGATGATTTTTATTCTTTCTTTTGACAAATGGACAGAAAATGAATATGAGTTAATTCTCGAGGTTTTCAAATATAGAGCAAGTGGCTTTAGTTACCCTCAAGGTGTCAGCACAGATATGGAACAAAGTCTTTCAGCAGTCCATCAATTAGTTCTGGAAATTGATTTTATTTTTTTTTTCTCTTCTTAATGTGAAGGTTTGGCAGCAAAGCACCGTTACATCCCCCAAAGTAGGACTAGCAAAAAAGACTTATTGAGCTTTTCTCAGGATGTCTCTAATTATGCAACTTAATATCTCATGCATGCAAAACTTCCAGCAAAGAAATTTTTTCTAGCGGGAGAATTGCCCTCTACACAGTGGCACCAAAGTGTTCGTTTGGGATGTAATACTGGTACAGCCAAAGTTCCAATCGTTTTTTAATATAATAAAATAAGGGAGTTTGAATGACAAAAATTTTAATATTACTTTTAAAATCAACACATATTAAAGGTCTTTTGTCATAAATCAGGGTGTGTATATTTACATCAACTGAGGATCCAACTCACATGAACCACAATGGGGTTTGCTGGGTCTTTATGTAGTTTTTATATGGACATCTACTACCTCATATAAACAAATCATAGTGCTGTAAGAGGGTTTCAGTTTTAAAAATCCCTCCTGCCTAAAGCAAAGTTAGGCCACAAACATAGCTACTGAAATTCTCCCTTTGGTTACTACTGAGTGTGTATCCATATCACAGATCTGTTGCATTCTACAAAAGCAGCAGCCTTCCTTAGGAGGGAAAAATCACCAGAAGTCCCACAGGCAACTGAGAACAAGAAAATCAAGAGATCAAATTCATTTTTTTTGTAGCATAGGTATGGCTATAAGTTTATGGACCTCACCAGTTTTCCTAAGAGAAAGGTAGCCTCATGTTTACGGAGTTTCAAATCCCTCTCTAGAGTATCAAAAGATTAGAAAGTTCCAATAACCTAATTAATTTCAACCCAGTTAATTTTATATGCTCAAGGCAAATTTCTCATTGAAAGTATTTAAATGCCTCTGCTGTCCAAAACTTGTTATAAATAACTTTCTTAACTACCCATATTTACAGTATTTTTTCTAATAAAATACATAGGGAAACACAGTAGCCACTGTCCAGAATCTTACACTAGAGGAAGTGATGTGTCTGGGGCTCTTTTCAATTCAGATTACTCAATTCAGGTTACTCATATTAAAATCCACTTCTGTTTATCTTCCTAAGTGAGTCAAGAGAAGCCATCAAGGGCCCTGTATTCCATGGTCTGACATCAGGAAAGTGCCATGCAAACAACACTTGTGACAAAATTTAAGCTGTGTTTGAAAATAGTCTCTTGGCACAGCATTAGACAGATGAAAGGTGTTTGGGAGAAGCTCTAGTCAAAAAGATTGATGCTGTCATGCCATTTGCTTCTTTGTTGGTCCGAACAGACTGTGACAATCTACATACAAGAAACCACTATTCTTTTTAGGATTCCTTTTGCAATACACATTACCTCATTTCTTGGAACTGCTGCCACTCACTGCATCGACTCAAGCTTCTACACAGGTGATGACTCAAAACCAAATTCTGCATCATCCATAAGAAAAATGTAGTTTCTAGTTCATCAGTCATAGTGTCATACCTCCAAACTTTATTTTAGTCTGGACCTGGAAGTTTGCAGGGTTCAAGTCACAGAAGTGGAGGTCATTGAAGTGCACTGAGGAAAGTGAATGAGCCGAGGGAGGAGATATTTTTGCAGTTAGCAGAGGTAACGTTCCTTTTTCTTTTAGAAAGTTTATTACTGTTCTCCATTAGGCAGCTTAAAATCTGGAAAGCTGCTTCGTTTTTTGCCATTAGTAGCTCCCAAAGTACAGAAATGTTTTTTTCATTCACGTGAAGTGCACTAGGAGAGAGTGCAAATTTTCTACCCTGGTAAGGACTTCACTATAGTTTTCCATGGTTTAACAGGAAATTTTGTTTCAGAGGGAGAAGGAGGGGAGTTGTTTGCCTTCAGTTTGAAATACAGTATTGCACTTTACAGGAAAGAGGACTCCAAAGACTGTTCAGGGAGTGTAAAATATAATACCTGCTCCCTCAAGAAACTTCCTCCAGTGGACCTTTAACAGCTGGAATCCCTACATTGTGCTAGTCACATACAGAACTCATTGCCTGTGGATTTAGCCAACGAGGCTAACCGCATTTTGTGATCTGCCTCCTCTGAAATCAGTCTCTCCCTGTAAATCAGGTTGGCAGCTGAGATAGATAAGCTAAGGCAAATCTAACAATCCAGTCCTAGCGTTGCTTTCTGCTTTTATCAGGCAAAGTCATGGTATCTTGAACTCCAGGATCAAGGTGCATGTCTCATTGAGTTCCTCTGGCTGGAGAGAACAACACCCACTGTGACCATGGTTTTCTCCAGAGGGATGGTTTAGAAGCTATTTCCAGATCCATCTTTTGTCAAATTGTTCTTTCATATCTTGAAATCATTCATGCTCAAAAATCATATGGAGAGGGTATTAAAAAAAAAAAAAAAAAAGAAAAGACAGTTGTGTGCCAATGGGGGGTATAAGTAATAACTTTAGAATACTTGGTATTGGTCAAGTGAACTGAAGAATAAAACGTTAAGTGAAAAGCATTCTGGACTATTTCTGTGTGTTCTATCTTCAATGGTAATGTCTGTCTGGGTAATTCACGGAAAGTATTCAAACTCTGTTTTGTTTAAGGGATGTTCTACGGTATGTAGGTCAGTCTCTCCAGTGATTCTTTTTCTGTGACTTTCTCGGGTGATGGCTGAGTGTTTTTTTCCTTTCACTTTATACCTAAGAGCATGATGTTCTACAGATTCATATTCTGAAAGATGCAGTGATTCACAAATAAACAAAAGAAAAATGAGAGTAAAAAATTGCTCTGTGAGATTCAAATATAAAAGCAAGAGAAAAAGCTGGCTTGTCTTTGTTTTTGCAGTACACTGACTACCATAATAAAAAGAAAAGGAATAATACTGTCAAGAGGATAAAGAGACTTTTATGGGACTTCAGGAAAATTAATTGTATCAATTTAGTAATGCTGAATGCCTAATAATGGTGAACAGCTGAGAGTGACTCAGCATTGCATCAAGTATGCCCGCTCTCTCAGGAAGTGTTTCAATTCAACCTAAGAACTAGACTGTAACTTTTTTGTGATTGACAATGACTAAGACACATGTAAGATGCTAGGGGATTGAGTCATTCTTCTTGTTTTTCTTGAAGTGACAGCAGAAGAAATAATTCAAAGAAATAACCTAGCCAGATTCTCAAACTAAAGCAAATCATTTTTAAGACTTCAGGTGGTTTTCTAAGATCCTATTTCCTTTTTGCTGCCCCTTTTTATTTCCAGAAGGCAATTAGTTGTTACTGGCATCTGTCTCCGGAGCTCATTCTACAGACCTGCAAGCTGTTGCTGGCTCTGGTGCCATCAGACAAGCTTCGCCTGCCTCCGTATTTCTGTGCACAAGATGCCACAATTCCTTGAACACTGTTGACTCCTCAGATTTTGTGTTTGTCCTGATAGCCAAGGTTACTTTTACCAAAAAAATGGCTTTGATTTTTTTCCTACGTCTAAGCCTCTGCTGTAGCCAGCTGCTGCGCCATCCTGTTTACCAGCTCATCTGTCAGTGAAAGTCTCAACAGAAGGAATGAAAAAGCAACAATATCCTGCTAGAAAAAAAACAAAACTGTCAGAAACAATGCTATGACATGGGAACAGCTTCTGCTTACTCTGTGAGCCTAGCCTGCCCACTGAGAGATAATCCTCCTGGGATGTCCGGTGGGACATTTCCACTCTAAGAAACTCAGCAATAATTTTTTTAAAAACCACAATTAGTTGGGGAAACATTTAAATGTGCATGAATGTGTCCCTACAACCATTTACAAATGTCATTTAATTCATATTTCTGCAAAGATCACAACAAGAGGTGGGACACACCATTCACTGCAATTTAATCTGAATCAATGGAGCTCTTGTTTGTAAAGTCTATCTTAAAATCAAACATGATGATAGAAGTTCTGAAAGCTCTATCCTCATATAAAAATTAGGAGACAACATCTGAATACACTGCACCATTTTTTCTGTTTTCTCAAAAGAGCATCAAGCAGTCATTGGAGTAAATTTAAGTGAAGAAATACATACCCACATGCATACATACACAATTATTGGATCCAATGCAGTCTTGTAGCCATGTGAAATATGGCACCATAGCATGGAGGAAAACCAGATTTGAACAATTTGATCTAAAGTGGCAACACAACTACCAACATCAGCACATTCAGGCAGATTATAAATTAGATGACAGTAAGGCAACATAAAACTACCCAGAACTTAAAATTATCAGCACTTGTTTGTGTTGTCTGCATTGAACATTGCAACTCCTTCCAATCCAGACAACTTTAATAAACTTTTATTGCTCCTTTATCCCTAAGACTCAACTTGTCCATCAATTTCTATCGTATTCCTAAGCAGTGTACATTCTCATGTCTTAACTTCAGCCTCAAAGTCACTGTTCAAATGTGCATCTGTACTATCAGCAGTCACAGGTCTCCTGTTTGCATTGTCAGGTCTATCCTCCGGGCGGATATAGACTGTAGTGAGCTGAGGTTCAGGTGGCAAAGCAGCAATTCCTTCTTTACTGCAAATTGTTCCATTACAACCAATGCAACAAAACTTATTAGGATATGAAGTATTTACAAGAATATTTCTAGATTTTCTTTCATGTCCCTCCAACCACTGAGGGTTTTTTACTGGCCTTTCTCACTTCTGGGTAATTTCCATGCTAGTTTTCAATATGCTGCAAAGAGTGGGCTCTGTTTTTCTGAATCCACACTTTTGGATTCATATAAACTATGGCAGATATGTAAAAGAATGGCAAAAGGAGTATTCTAGGATTTTTTTTTCTCTGGTTTTCTCTGACTGTTTAGTCACATCTTTTCTGTGTCCTGGATGTTCACGTTATTATCATCTTTCCAGTACCAATATGTAGCCTTCCTGTCAGAGACTCCCTGACTGTACTTCCTCTGCTCTCCCATCTTCTGAAATTCTAGGACTGTCAGAGCACCTAGCTACAGAAACCTAGTTAGAGGGAAACATAGGTTCCTGTAATCCTAAAATAATCCAGTGAAGGAAAAAAAAAAAAAAAAAAGGATGGCTGAAGACCAACAAGGACTATGTAATCTATCTTTAACTGTCAAGATTTTTTATGCTTGTGTGGCTGCTCTGTCTCATACTTGGAGAAGTTGTCACGTGCTGTCAGCACCGGATGATCTGCAGTTGATGTTTCTGAGAGCAGCCCTTTCAAGTCATTTCAGTGACAGAGAGATTTTCCCTAATGGAGTTGCATTCTCCTTTGTCATGTGTTCTTTTTTGGAGAAGTAAAATAAGTCAAAATTGGTATCCCATACTTCACACCTGCAGCCACACTGAACTGAAAAGGTCTCTTGAAACACAAGGAGGTGTAACAATGAAGATGTGCCACTACTGCTGCCCATAAGGTCATTGGCAAACAGTTCTGATCCTCTCCTATGACAAATTGTTAGTCAGATCACTGATAATCATTCCTAACCTGCACTGAACCATATGAGTCATATCTCTGACAGCACAGCTACTCTCATAACTGAGATTGGTGCTCATTCCTGATGCTGTAACAAACAACGCACCACAGTTGATTTTCACATCTCTCACCCACATACCTCACTTTTCATATTAAGCATACCCATTTTGGCATTCCACAGGTGCAGCTCCAAGCTAATGAGCATAGCAGGGCACTGTTGCATTGTGTTGGGTACGCGGAGCAGAGAGCGGCGGCTGTGGCTGCGGTGAGTGCTCTTCGCTTTTGCTTTTGCTGAGGCTTCGCGAAGGAGCCGGGCTTCCCGGAGACGGTGAAGCCGGGGCAGAGCAAGGAAACCCGAGTCTGAGCGGGAATCCTGAGAAATCTGAGACAAACGAAAGGCTGACGTGGCAGGGGGCGTGACTGAGAGCCCCGGCAAACTTTAAAAGCGGCCATCTCGGCAGCTCCCTCAGAGCACGCGGCACGCGGAGCAGAGAGCGGCGGCTGTCTCTGAAGAGGCAAGCGCGAGGAGAACAGCGCGAGGAGAGGACTACCTAGACAGACCATAGACCGCATAGACCATGGTTGCCACGTGCCCAAAAACTGTCATGAAAAAGAATATGGGGACTCAGACGGATCCTCCGAGCAGACATGCAGCCGAGCAGCTTTCTGGCTGCAGCGAATGCCTGAGCCTGGCACTGGTACCAGAGGGAGCCAGTGACACCACGTGTGTGCGGTGCGAGCAGATAAATGATCTGCTCGGGCAGGTGGTTAAACTGATGGAGGAGGTAGAAAGACTAAGAACTATTAGAGAGTGTGAAAGAGAAATAGATTGGTGGAGCTTCACCCTGAGGCAAGGGCAGTCGGAAAAGGGTGAGCAAGTGATGGATCCCCTCCCCTCCTGTCATCAGACAGAAGCAGAGGGTTCAGGAGACAGGGAGGAATGGAGGGTGGTCCGTCCTCGGAGAGGCAAGCAAAAACCCTCCCAACCCCCTTCACCCTCCCAGTTGCCCTTGAGTAACAGGTACCAGGCCTTGGAACTTCAGGGAGAGGTAAATGAAGTTGGAGGGGTAGATCAGTCTCCTGAATCACCTAGGGCTTGTCAGTCACCCCGACACCTCAGGACTTCTTCAATTAAGAAGAAAAGGAGGGTAATTGTGGTGGGCGACTCCCTTCTGAGGGGAACTGAAGGGCCCATCTGTCGACCGGACCCATCCCACAGGGAAGTCTGCTGCCTCCCTGGGGTTCGGATTAGAGACATTAAAAGGAAACTCCCTAATCTTGTAAAGCCCTCCGATTACTACCCACTGCTGGTTTTTCAGGTTGGCAGTGACGAAATTATTACAAGAAGTGCAAGGGCTATGAAGAGTGACTTGAGGGCCCTGGGACAGCTGGTTAAGGGGTCTGGAGTGCAAGTAGTGTTTGCCTCCATACCTCCTGCAAGAATGGGTGAAGAGGTAAGCAGGAAGAGTTCACAGATTAATGAATGGCTACGTAACTGGTGCCAAAGGCAGGGCTTTGGGTTCTTTGATCATGGGCTGCTCTACGAGACACCTGGCCTGATGGTGACAGGTGGAATGCATTTGTCCCAGAGGGGGAGAAGGCTTTTGGGGCAGGAGTTAGCAGGGCTCATTGAGAGGGCTTTAAACTAGATGTGAAGGGGGAAGGGGAGAGAACTGGCTCTGTTAGGGACGAGCCCAAGAGCAATATGCTAGGGCCAGAAGGAAGGTGGTCTAGGGAGGATTTTCGATCATTGAAGAGAAGGGATAGATGTTTAGGCCCTGACCACAAGGCCTCCTGCCTCCCAGGGGTCCCACCAGTACGCACTGCTTGCTTTTTGAAATGCCTGTACACCAATGCACGCAGTATGGGGAATAAACAGGAGGAGTTAGAGGTCTGTGTGCGGTCTAAAGGTCATGACCTGGTGGCAATTACAGAGACATGGTGGGACAGCTCACATGACTGGAATGTGGTCATGGATGGCTATGTCATTTTTAGGAAAGATCGGTCAGTGAAGCGAGGTGGTGGAATTGCTCTCTATGTGAGGGAGCAACTAGACTGTATTGAGTTTTCTCCAGGGGCTGATGAGGGGCAAGTTGAAAGTCTGTGGGTAAGAATTAAGGGGCAGGCAGGCATGGGTGATACAGTTGTGGGGGTCTATTACAGACCTCCTGATCAGGACGAGGGAGTTGATGAGGCTTTCTACAGGCAGCTGAAAGCAGCCTCACAACTACAGGCCTTGGTCCTCATGGGGGATTTTAACTACCCCGATATCTGCTGGAAGACTTACACAGCCAGCCATTCACAGTCTAGGAGGTTCCTCCAGTGCATTGATGATAACTACTTAATGCAAATGGTGGATAAGCCGACTAGGAGAGGAGCGCTGCTGGATCTTGTACTTACCAACAAGGAGGGTCTTGTTGAAGCAGTGATGGTCGATGGCAGCCTTGGTTGCAGTGATCATGAGATGGTGGAGTTTAGGATCCTGTGTGGGAGGAATAGAGTACCAAGCAAGACCAGAACCCTGGACTTCCGCAGGGCCAACTTTAGCCTCCTCAATCAATTGTTAAGGGAAGTCCCATGGGACAGGGTGCTAGATGGTAAAGGGGCTCAAGATAGTTGGTCAACATTCAAGGACCACTTCTTGCAAGCTCAGGATCAGGATCATCTTAAACAAGGAACTGCTGGGCAAACTTAGGTGGAAAAAAAGAATTTATGGATCATGGAAAGAGGGGCTAGTCACTTGGGAGGAATATAGGACAGTTGTCAGAGGATGTAGAAAGGCAATTAGGAAAGCTAAGGCCTCCTTAGAACTTAACCTTGCAAGCCAGGTCAAGGACAATAGAAAGGGCTTTTTCAAATACATAGCTAATAAAACAAACACTAGAGGCAATATAGGCCCACTGATGAATGAGGTGAGTGCCCTAGAGACAGAGGATATAAAGAAGGCAGAGGTGCTGAATGCCTTCTTTGCCTCTGTCTTTACTCCTGCAGGCTTTCCCCAGGAGCCCCTGATCCCTGTAGCCCCAGAAGAAGTCAGGATAAAGGAGGAGTTTGCCTCGGTAGATGAGGATTGGGTTAGGGATCAGTTGAGCAATCTGGATATCCATAAATCGATGGGACCAGATGGAATGCACCCAAGGGTGCTGAGGGAGCTGGCAGAGGTCATTGCTAGGCCACTCTCCATCATCTTTGGTAAGTCATGGAGAACAGGAGAGGTGCCTGAGGACTGGATGATAGCAAAGGTCACTCCAATCGAAGGAGGACCTGGGTAACTATAGACCGGTCAGCCTCACCTCCATCCCTGGAAAGGTGATGGAACAGCTTGTTCTTGGCACTATCTCTAGGCATATCAAGGATGAGGGGGTCATTAAGAGCAGTCATCATTGTTTTACCAAGGGTAAGTCATGTTTGACCAACCTTATTGCCTTCTATGAGTAAATAACTAGGTGGATAGATGATGGTAGAGCGGTAGATGTGGTTTATCTTGATTTCAGTAAAGCATTTGACACTGTCTCCCACAGCATCCTTGTAGATAAGCTGATAAAGTATGGGTTTGGTGATCAGGTAGTGAGGTAGATTGTGAACTGGCTGAAGGGAAGAAGCCAGAGAGTTGTGGTTAATAGGACGGAGTCTAGTTGGAGGCCTGTGACTAGTGGAGTCCCTCAGGGGTCGGTACTGGGACCGGTGTTGTTTAATATCTTCATCAACAACTTGGATGAGGGTACAGAATGTATCCTCAGCAAGTTTGCTGATGACACCAAACTAGGAGGAATGGCTGACACACCAGAGGGTTGTGCTGCCATTCAACGAGACCTCGATAGGCTGGAGAGTTGGGCGGGGAGAAACTTAATCAAATTCAACAAGGGCAAGTGTAGAGTTTTACATCTGGGGAAGAACAACCCCATGTACCAGTACAGGTTGGGGGCTGACCTGCTGGAGAGCAGTGTAGGGGAAAGGGACCTGGGGGTCCTGGTGGACAGCAGGATGACCATGAGCCAGCAATGTGCCCTTGTGGCCAAGAAGGCCAATGGCATCCTGGGGCGTATTAGAAAGGGAGTGGTTAGTAGGTCAAGAGAGGTTCTCCTTCCCCTCTATTCTGCCTTGGTGAGTCCACATCTGGAGTATTGTGTCCAGTTCTGGGCCCCCCAGTTCAAGAAGGACAGGGAACTACTTGAGAGAGTCCAGCGCAGAGCCACAAAGATGATTAAGGGAGTGGAACATCTCCCTTATGAGGAAAGGCTGAGGGAGCTGGGTCTCTTTAGCTTGGAGAAGAGGAGACTGAGGGGTGACCTCATTAATGTTTATAAATATGTAAAGGGTGAGTGTCATGAGGATGGAGCCAGGCTCTTCTCAGTGACATCCAATGATAGGACAAGGGGCAATGGGTGCAAGCTGGAACATAGGAGGTTCCACATAAATGTGAGGAAGAACTTCTTCACAGTGAGGGTGACAGAGCACTGGAACAGGCTGCCCAGAGAGGTTGTGGAGTCTCCTTCTCTGGAGACATTCAAAACCCGCCTGGACATGTTCCTGTGTGACCTGATTTAGGTGTTCCTGCTCTGGCAGGGGGATTGGACTGGATGATCTTTTGAGGTCCCTTCCAATCCCTAACATTCTGTGATTCTGTGATTCTGTACATAGGTTGGAGGCTACTATAATGGAAGACTTGCTGATGCCTCTCCCTAGGCATGCCCTCACAGAAAGCAGGTGAATTTAGTCTGATTCAAGTCCTTTTTTCATCAGCCTGTGACCAAAGCATTGAACTGAAAAATCTTTTGGACATAAAAGCAATTTTATTTTCCCATCCTCCTCAATCTCAAAGTAAATAAAAGAAAAAGCAAGAACCATTCTTGTTCAAACTTTCCAAATAAAATTATATTTGGATGAAAACCATATCTGGAACAGAGAAAAGTTTCTGAATATTATTAGCCATTAAAATCAGGATATTAGAACATAAACATGATGTAACCTCAGCACTGTGACCATAAAAAGGCATTCTGGCACCCAGAACAAGGTGGCATCAACCTTTCACATCTTTAACTGCATGTGCACGTATTTACGAGTTTCTGTTTCTTGCCCCACTCTGTGCAGAGTCTCGAATGCTCAGCAGGAATCTATGAGTTGCTGTGTATATAATATATGGATAGGCAAGTACCATGGCAATTTGTCCATCAGACACACACAGTGTGACATATTCTGTGTAATTGCCCGTATTAGTCTGTGACCAAAAGTCTCCCCCAAGATGAGGTGGACGCAGTGAGACAGTAATTGCGGGGAAGTTGGTGGAGCATCTGGCAGAACCCCTCTGCCTCCACATCCTGGCAGCAGCCTCTTCTTCCTTCTCTCATCTCCCTCCTTCCTGTAGGCCTAGGAATAAGGAATATCTTCCTGCCATATGTGGACAGCTGGCAAGACAAAGCCAACTGCAGAGAAGAAGAAAGAGCCTGACAGTATATATCCATGTGTGTGCATCTGCGCTCTGCTTGGGGTCACTGCTGGCAGGCAGCAGACTATGGAGATCAGAGGGCACTGCAAGATTTATCTTGTCTTTTTGCCATTTTGTGCTACGCTTTCCCCTCTTGTCCCTGCAAACCATGAATTCCTCAGCCAAAACTGAATTGCAGCCTCCTCTGTGGTGATACATGGATGTTGGATAACAATGTACAGCTACTATTGAAAAAAATTGAAAAGGGATGTGGAGCAAAACACAATGACTGTCTCTGCAACAGGGCTGGTTCTGGTAAGCTGAGAATACTTTCTCGTGCCTGTATGTTTTTCATTAACATGATATCATTAGATTTGTATTAATTTTTTGGACTTGTGAGGGGAGAGGTCTCAAAGGATTTTTTCCAATTCATTTCCTGTCTTCTGTCTTCTCAAAAGAAATGAAACTTTCATATTGTTGACACCTTCTTTTTCTTCCAATACAGAATGAATCAGTAATAGCATTAAATTCCATACAAACACCTTTAACAGGCCTGCTGAAGAGCATGTTCAGCACTTGTGTGTTTTGGCTCCCAGGATAGTTTTGCCCTGACTCACGTTCTGAGAACAAACCAGGGATTTAAATTTATTATGCAATTCCTTTCTTCTTGTACAAGTAATTCTTAAAGGCTTTAATAACAAGCAGTTATGGATCATTTCCCCTGAATAACTTGTTTTCTTTATCCTTGATAAACCTATATGTTTTTTCACTGCACCAGCTGATTGTACCTCCTGTTATAATGAGTCACATCAAAGCCTTGTCAGCCCAGCCACAGCCTGGCACACAGTGTGGTGTCACACAGGAGAGCTGATGAAGCCCAGTTAATGTGCGGCGGTCCAATACGTCTGCATGGAAAACGTGTTAACCTGTTGTTTCCAGTGCCTTGAGGGGGATGGCTTGTGTAGAGTTAGAAGGGGAGAGTAGACAGGGAAAGCCAAAAAATCCTTCTGAAAAATAAAATCTAGGCTTATTTCCAATATTCTTATACTTAAAGATAATTTTAAATGTTCCTATCACCAAAATATAGCTAAAATACAACAGAAATTTCAGACTTTCACTGTTAATGATAGGCACAGCAGCCAGTCTTTTAAGCAGGCCTTGCCATTCGATTTTTCTGAATGTACAGCTTCCTTTCATGTGGTATGTGAAGCAGAAATTTAAATCAAGGAAATTCTATTAAAGAAAGGCCCCAACTGTTCAAAAGATCTAGCTACCTTAATGCCAATTGGCTTTCTTGCCATCTAATGCCCTAAATTTCAATCTGTTCAGTATACGTCTTGTACAGATTTTAAAGTTCTGTCACAAAGTTTGTCTCCTACAAATCACAATCTCTAGGCAAGAGAGTGGTTTATTTGTAAAATAATTGTAGTTTTGAAGAAAGAAGACATATCAGAGCTATGTATTTCCTCTGCATTGTCACTGATCGGGCTTAGGATGCCCATCCTACCAGTGTATTTTTTCAGTGATTTTCTTTTTCTTTGGTCATTTTACTGTTGATGTCAGTAAAGTATTAAAAGAGAGAATGTTGTTGGGAAAAATGTTTAAAAATAATTTTCTGGTACTTTTGTGAAGAAGGTGGCTGGCATTTTACATGCAGTTCTAAGTATAGAAGAAGGCGGTGTCAAGAATTTCTGGCTGTTCTTTATTTGACTGTCCTCCACAGATAAGGAGACTCTTAATTCTTACTAGGCCTGGATGGAGCAGCTGATGGAGCTTAGAGTGCTGCAGATAAAGGGAGGATTGCTAGTGGATGAGACAAGGAGGCAAGGTGAAATTGAATCCCTTTCTCTTTGCCATCCCAGGCATTTGTGATCCTGCTGGCTGCAGCTCTTGGTATGAAATGCTAGAAAGCACCATGTCTGAATTCCCTTCCCCCGCACCCCTTCCCCATCTCTTTAATAAAAATCTTGCTGAGATCTGTAAGACACAGAGAGGCTCCATTTCAGGGGTGGAGGTAGAATCTACAGGGGTTTTTTTGCATGTGAGCATGACAGATGAAAAATGTTTCTGAGGGAAGTCTGCACAAGTGGCGGCCAAGAACTCCATGTGTAAATGCATTTGGCAAATTCAAGAGAAAAAAAACCACCTTGGCCTCCTCCTTGAGAACTGCCTCATTCCATACTTCTCTGACCACATGACATGTCTCTTTATTTTGACAGTGTCTCATGGCAAGCCCAGGTCTCGCAAATTGATCAGCACAGGGTACACCTGAGCCCCGGGGGTAGCTCACTGCAGACTGCACCTGACTGCCAGACCTGATTCCACACTTCCACCAGGCCAGGAGACACATTGGAATATAATAAAGCCATAATTTCTTATTTCATTAATCAGTACTTACAACACAGTAGGAGGATCAGGACCTGGGAATGCATACTCTTATTTTCCAAACAGTCTGAAACATTGGTTCCAGTGCCTCAGGTTTCCTTCTTAATCAAAATCTAACCAAAGACACAGCTATCTTGATGATTTCTTGATAAGCTCAAAATTGCATTCACCACTCATCAGTCAAACTTCAGCCAGGATAGAGAACTTGTTTTGTTTAAAACCACCTCATCATGTAGTGTCACAAAGCAAATGCACCATGTTATCATAGCCTCACAAATTCTGATGTCTGAATTGCTATAGCATGAGGCTATTTTACTTCCAGGATATCCATCACAGAGTAATCAGTGGTTTTCTTCTCATTTCCTAGTTGCCATTACAATGGCCAAGTCGTCTTCTTCACTCTTTATTTGCTGTCTTCCTTCTCCCTGTTGTTGGTTGACAAAATAGACCCTCTCCTCTTCTTTCATGTCTGAGTTGTAAAGATACAAAAATACCTGGTAGGTTTTATCTCGAGCTTCCCATTTTTTGTCTGGCTTCAGAGTTGGAGGTTTAATGCCTTCTATCCCTTTTTCCTCCAAATTTACAAGAAGGAAAAAAAAGTATTAATCTCAAATTCACACTTTGACAGGCAGCTGAGGTGCAGTCTATGGGCAGTCAAGAGTAAAGCCAAAAGTAGCCCTTACTGGTTATGATCACTAAATAACCACAGGAAATGTTTTAGGAAAATCCTGAATGCCTCATTTGTCACTGTACATTAAAGCAATTCTTTCCTCTAAATATCAGGTCAGAAAAACATTTTTAATTAGACAGACTTACTGTTCTTCACAAAGTATCCTTTAACTGTTATCTCTGGAACAGATACATGAAAGTGTTTTTAGCTATGCCTCATGTACCTTTGTTCTCTCAAGACTCTTCTACTCAAAATAGGCAAGTCCTGTTTAACCAACCTGATCTCATTCTATGATCAGGTGACCCGCCTAGTGGATGAGGGAAAAGCGGTGGATGTTGTCTACCTAGACTTCGGTAAGGCATTTGACACCGCACCTTGAGTACCGTGTCCAGTTCTGGGCATCACAGTATAAGAAGGACATTGAGGTGCTGGAGTGAGTCCAGAGAAGGTCAACGAGGCTGGTGAGAGGTCTGGAAAACAGGCCTTATGAGGACTGACTGAGGGAACTGGGGTTGTTTAGTCTGGAGGAGACTGAGAGGAGACCTTATTGCCCTCTACAACTACCTAAAAGGAGGTTGTAGTGAGGCTGGTGTTGGTCTCTTCTCCCAAATTACTAATGACAGGATGAGAGGAAATGGCCTCAAGTTACGTCAGGGGAAGTTTAGGTTGGATATTAGGAAGAAGTTCTTTACTAAGAGGGTGGTTAGCCATTGGAACAGGCTGCCCAGGGAGGTGGTGGAGTCACCGTCCCTGGGGGTGTTCAAAAACGGGTTGATGAGGCACTTGAGGCCATGGTCTAGTGGTTTAATGGTTAGGAATATGATGAGATAAAGGTTGGACTTCATGACCCTGGAGGTCCCTTCCAAACATAATTATTCTATGATTCTATAATTGTATTGGCACCTAGCAAATCCAAGAAAGGATATGCTGAAGAAGTTGAATGAGGCATGATAAATTATTATCCTATATCCAATTTCCTATAATAGCTCCAAGGGCAGGCCAAGCAATAATGTCTAAAAAGCTACCATAACTTACAGAAAGTGCAAGACATCTTGATAAGAGATGCCCATTCTGGCAATAAAATACATCAGGAATATTTAAATAGAAAAATATTTTCCATGTAATGTTTCTTTAAGAGAAAATACTCAAATTTTCAATATTCTTTGAAAAACTTTTTTCTTCCTTGTCTCGGTAAGAAGCCTTAATGATGGGACGTTTATTTTCAGCAGTTATGGTATATTACATAGAAACCTGAGCATGGCCATTCTGAATAAAATCAAAGATATGTATAGCCCAGGATCTTGTTCTGACAGTGGTCAACAGCAGATACTGAGGGAAGAGTTTAAGAACAGAGGGAATATTCAGGACTATATTTTAAGAATATTCTCCCAGTTTCCTGAATCAGAAGTTGTGTCTTTGTGTTTAACACTCCTCGCAGTATTTTTTTCCCATGAATGCATCCAGTTGATTTTGAAATCCAGCAGTTAATTTTTGAACCCAAAATTATAAGAAATCTGACCCAGGGGGAGTATCAAGACCCTGCAATATAACATGCAACTAAAAAAAGTATTAAAGGAAGTAACACACATGAGCTGCTTCTACAAAATACGTACATAATGCAAAATTAAAATGCAAATCTGAGTATCAGAGGTGCTGGAAGAGAAAATTATACAGGACAGTCAATTTAATTATAAATATAATAGTTCCTTATCCAACCTTGGATACTACTAGCAGACCATATTCTCCAAAAGAGAGGCTCTTTTGTAATGTGCAGTCACCCAAGAGATGTGTTTTTAATCACTGGGAGACAAAAGGACCTCAGTTTTACATTTTGTCTGAAAAACAGCACACACAATTATGCTGAGATAATTATTCATTATGGACTCAGCAATCTGACACCTACTGATTCACCCACATCATTTTATTGTAGTGCCCACATTTTCCTTTGAGATGCCAATCTGCAGGCTTGATTTCAACTTCATTAAGGTGATGGGAGTGTTTAAGATAACTTTAAAGGGGGATACAGAAGGACTTGCATTTTAATCAAGCTCAGGGTTTAGTCAGAAACATCCCAAAATAAGTAAGGGTGGGAATCATGCACTACCTCACTGGAAATACCCATGTCTGTGTCCATGGTACATGGTAAAAACAAGGTTCCAAGGTGCAAGAAGACCCACGGGGTGTCGTTGGTGCTTCTGAAGCTTTACTTGGTTCTGTATAACTGATTTTCTTGTCCACATCCTCTGTGCTGCTTATTTTGAAAGATATGTCAAGACCAAAGCCCCAGGGGACATGGCTATAGATCTGGCAATGATCCCTGGAATAGCCACTGGTGCACAAGAGAAGGAAAACAGTGACTGGCCAGGAAATTAGAGTTGGTTTTATTAGCACTTTATTCACCCCAATCCACCAAGCAGTTCTTCTCATACATGTTCAATTACAAACTCAAAAGCAATTGGGTGAAAGTGTTAAACTTTGTTTCTATAATTCATATCTGGGAAACAACCAGACACCTCAGGAAAGTTATTTATTATTGGTACTAAGTGTTAGCACAGTTTTGCTCACATCACCAAAGTACCAGATGTGTGTAAATTTTAAGTCTATAAGCACAGTAGTACATAAGTTACAATTCCCCTCCTGCAAGCATGTTTGGAATTTACCCTCAGCAAATTAAATGTTCTTGGACAACTTATGCTGAAATTTAGTAAACAAACAGATTGCCAGTCCCACTTTAAAATGGAATTAGTACTAACAAGTTTTATTTGTTTGTACAGTTCAGCCAGGAGTTCTCCAGGCTCCCTCTCAGCAGAATGAACAGAGAGCAGCAAAATATGGTGTGTTTTTATTCATGCCAGGATGGAGATGTACACTAAAAGACATCAGGCCTGGACAGCTATACGTGTTTTATCTCCACTAGTGATCAAAGTATACATTGAAGTAATCTTCCTGTAAGTGCCTCTATTGAATAGTGTTTTCTATTCACATGCATTCCTGTGCATCTAAAATATGTTGTTATTATTGACTTGGATTGTGTTTTAAATAGCTTTGATGCAAAACAACTTTTCTAGTTCGCACGGATTTCATTAGGCTTCTTTTGCAAATCTAGTAGTAGACAATACATATTTTTAAAAGCCAGGAATGCTTTTCCTTCCCAGATGACTGAAATAAATCAGCGTTTTAAGTAAAAAAATCAAGAATTTTTAAGGTAGTTGCCTTTATTATTCCCTAAACAGGAATCAGACATAGGATTCATTTCACTGACTTTACACAGCTATCATGTAGACACATAAGTCTGAACAAGTGTCCCTGGGCTTTCCTCAGTAGATAAAAGTACTTTTAGAGTGATTCAGGCCATGTTGTCTAAAATAAATCTTAATAATTGTGCTCTAGAAATGCCTGTTTCTCCCAACGAAAATACAGAAAGCTGAAAGAAGCTCACCCATAGGCTTTGCACCACAGACCCCAAAGTGAAATGATCCCAAAATTAATCTCTTCATACAGCCAGCACTGAGCCAGAGCAAGCTGTGTATTTGTGTCCCATATTTAAATTGTGACCTTATGTCTCCGAGAGAATGGCAATGACACCATTCTGCATGTTTCCACCCTCTTGTGAGGGAAGCACATCACTTGGGTCCCCACTCAGAAGGGTGGGAGGCAACATCACCATTGCTCTGCTAATGGTGGTGTCTGGGAGAGGCTGTTGCTACGAGCAGTCCTTGCACGGCGTTTTTCAAAAGGCAGAAGGCATTTGAAAGCTCAGTAAAAGAAAGGCAGAAAGGAATGTGCTCTTCATTTAGATGATCTGTTTGGTGATTTTTTTATTTTTTTTTAACTTTTGTACCCATGTCAGTAGATAAAAGTGAGAAATTTCACTGAGCACCACTGCACCACAGTGTTGGAGAGACAGAGCCTTTCTGTCTTACTCTGCTCTCAGCGAGACACTACTGAATTGCAAATGGTGTAAAAATGCCACACAGCTTTCTCTCAGGAGAATCTCTCTCTAGGGGAGGTATTATAAGGAAGATCTTAATGGCTGCCACACCATGGGTGTGAGAGAGGACTGTACCGGATTGGGGAAAAGAAGCAAAACTCCCATAATCCCCAGATAACGGGCAACCATAGAATGTCTCTTCTCACCTGCACTGAGATGGGAGCAGAGGACCAAGAAACTGAGATGAAAGTCGTGGCAGTCTCCTGTTTAGTAAACTGAGATGAAACTCAGTGTAGCAAAGAATTCAGCCCATATATCATCCATATAGTCAAAACATATGTTTGCATTTAATGCTGGTGAAAACAAGAAAGTGTTTTTAACATTGTCATTGCACATCAAACACTTTACAAGGCTCTGAGTTAACTGTGGAGACCTTTCTTGCCTACAGTAGTAGTTAAATATCCATAATTACACTTTAACCAAGTATTTGGTCTTTCAGTGACTTGTTTACATAAATGAAAAATTTGAGCTTCTTTGTTAACCTTATTCCATTTATTGGGGCTGCCTGCATTGTAGGCTGCCAGCTTTTATTCAAGGGTTTGCTAAAGCTGATGTTTTTAACAGCACTCAACTACTTAACATACCAGCAAGAGAAGTACCAAAAAAATTCAAACCACATTGGAAAGTATTTACCCTGACTTTAGATTCAGCCTCTGCAAAATATCCAGTCCTCAAATTATTGGAGAAAATTATATAACATTTAATTGTATGGAAAAATCATCCAAAGCTATTAATTCACCCCTTTTCTGGAAATATCCCAAATGAACACAGAAAACCAAATCTCTCCAGCAATTCAGGAAGACAAAAAAAAAAGCACCAAACAAGCCCATAAGCAAACAAGTCAATACATACAGCCTATTTTCCTTGCACAATGTGCTGTATTTATAATGACAGAGAGATATGTTTAGTACCCAGTAAGCATGTCAAACAGTTATCATAACCAGTTCATAAGACATTTGAGATTCACAGTATCTGTCTGTGGCCAGCTTGTGTTAAATTAGATTAGTCCAACCTAATTTTCTATTCATGTTATTTAGTTATTTGAGGTGGAAGGCTATCAACTCAGGGAAGGCAAACAAGAATCTGAGCTTCAGTCCTCTTGAAGAACATGTGTAAGTTCTGTCCTTTCTCCCCCCATGTGCCATTCATACACCCAGCATACAAATATCACACTGAGTGACGTTAGTGAATGTGTAAATGTGCAGTAAGTTTGGGGACGTTAAAGCAGCCCCAACCTACCATCCCAGGGAAATCTGTGCGTCTGTGACTAAATAGGTATTTATCATTTCCTGAGCTCCATACTGGCAGCCAGCCAGCAGAGTGTGTACATTGAAATTAGAATAGATTGGGAGGCAGGACTTTGTTCCAAATTGATCTGGATGACGATAGCAATTCTGAAAGCAGCTCCACTTTTTTAAAGGTTCATTGAGTGTTTCTAAAAAGGAAGAGGGGGGAGAAACATTTAGGAAAACAACAGGAAGGAAATCTAAGGCCAGGATATATACTTTATTATTACTATTATTATTTGATTCTCTTACAGCATTGTTTTGTTATCATCAACACAAGAGTTAGAGTTTGCTAATGTCACATGCAGAAATGCATGGAGCAAGAATGAAGAAAATGCTATTTCTAGTCATCTATTTATTATTTAGTAATTTTTCGTACTGCAAGTGCTTGCACGGTAAGGACCAAAAAGTTTTTATCAGTTGTGTCAATTCCAGCAAGGAAAAACAATACGATACTGTTAATAGGAGTAATCCAGTTTTGTCATATGTTGATAGGTCTTTACCTGTCAGTTTACTGCTGAGTTTTACTCTACCCTTGCAAATGGTAGGTGAATGTACAACCCCAGCTTAGCTTATCTTTTCCTGTAACATTCAATATTTGCTGTATATAACAGGATATTTTAGTAAATATATGTGCTATTTTTTGTTGTTTGCACTCTTCCGTAAAATGATTTGTGAAGTGGTAAGTCAAAAATAATAGATATGTCAAGCATCAGCATTAACTTCATTAGCTTACCAGGAGCACTGATAATTTCTTATACTTTGAATGCTCACCAGAAAGATAGACCAGGCACACAGTTCACCAGGCATCAGAGTGTTCAGGGTGTAACTGCTTAAAAACAAGATCTGGTACAATGGAAAAATTATAACTCCTGAGATGACATACTTTTAAATAACTTAACTGACCTCATGGCACTATTTTTTCATTCCTTATGACTCAATATAGGAGATGAGATAAAACTAACTGGAGTAATTCTCCCAAGTGTCAGAACTCTGTGTATATGGTCCTCAATGGTATTCCCCAACTGTTGTCTTTACATTGCTTGGACAATCATCAACCCAGCTCCATGTTATAAGAGATAAGATGATAAGAGGATGGCTGCTACTCTGAATGTTGAATACACAGATTTACACCTCAGATTTGACCACCAAGAAGAATACAGTTCATGGTATATCTGAGTCAATCCCCAAGGACATCTTGAGAACTAGATTGCCACCAATGACTAGCTGATTTGAACACATACTTGCCAAAAACAACATACTCAGTTCACTTAGTGACATCTTTGGCCATCCTTTGATATGTCTCATGTTGAGTTATATCTTTCTTCAAACATAAGTAACTCCTATAGGCCTGGGTTCTTCTTTATACTACATGTTAAGTGTTTTTAAGGTGTAGCCTTCAGCCATGTAATTTCTATGCTATCAGAGAAAAAGAGAAATTGAGGAAATCTCTGTTCTCTTTACATCGACAAAATTCCTGTTCAGTGTCAGAGTAAGCAATTGTTTTCATGGCCCTTTGCTATCATCAGTGGGCACTGAAAAAATTCTCAGTCAAAAGAACTGGGTGCTCCACTTCTCCTTCAGAGCACCACAGGGCAGAGCTTTCACATTTAAAGTCATGCAAAGCATCCTCTAAACCTTTGAAACAATAACGTCAGAATCTAAGCAATTCAAATGAAATAGATTCCTCAAAACTGGAATCCTCCTTAGCACGGGCAGCTGCATCTCAGTGGAACAAAGCTTCCTATCCTCCTTGCAGCACACAAATGTTCATTGCCTTTGATCTGGGTTCCCTTGCAGCTGCTCAGCAGCAGATCTAGGAGCTCCATAAGGATGCGATACAACTCTGAGCTGTATTAGTGTCTGGCCTGACTTGTCCCAGTTTCCAGAAATGATCTGGCTAGTCTGAAAGAAACAGTGCAAAAGAGCACAATACTCTCTTTCTCTGTCTTCATGTGTCCATGCTAAGCCATAAATCTCAATGGAGCTCTGACTCATCTGAGATCCTAGGAAAGGGAATTTCTTAGAGTCCAGAGAGAAACATAAAATGGTGTTGAGGAAACATCACAGCCTCTTCTACAAGCAGGTGGGTTTGTACACAAAAAAACCCTCAAGAGAGCAGTGTACTAAACAGATGCTTCACATATAGACTCTCATGGAGTCAAGAAAAACAGAATCAAACTGCCTGGCATCTGATGTGCTCTAAAACTTTGCAGTGTTACAGTTAAGATATTCTAAAATAGAGATTTTCAGGTAGGGAACTAACAGGTATGCAATACTGCATGCCGTTTACATGCAATACACTTTTACTTAAGAACTTCTCAGTCAATTTTTAGAAGTGGTCTCTAAACTTTTAGGGGGCATGATTTTGTTGCAGACACCAGGAAGAAACCTAGGAGGGGAATATATCCAAAGTATATTTTGGTTTTTGTCTGTTGCTTTCTGGTTGCTGAAAGAAACATGGATTCTGTGATGCCAATGTCTATCTATATGCTTCTTTAATAACTTCTGAATCCACTGCTAATTTTCTACTGCCTTTGGTGGATGGCAAAATATCCCAAATTTATTAAGTTATTGAAAGCTGAGAGAGTCAATGACAAACTCTCTGAGGAAAAGTTGAAATGAGGGCTCATACTTCATTTGTAATCACAGATATTCTCTGTGTGTTCAACTTTAACACACAAATCCATAGGAAACCAGGTTTGAGTAGTACTGCTGCTCACCAATTTAACATCAAAGGTATAAGAGAAATCTCTATTTTTATGTACAAAATAACACCTGTAGAAAGGGGAAGATTGTCTCACATAGCTCTGCACATTTATTTTTGTGTTTGTTTAAATTAACTGAACAGTAGAATACAAACTGTACTGTGTTATGTAGCTTCTGCGCGACTTCAGCTTTCATTTAGAAAATTTCAAGCAACCCTAAAATCACTTTAGTAACATATCAGCTAGGTGATTTCTGCATACCTATACATATCTTAGGTTGCTGTTCTGGACTTTCAACAACAAAATACATAGACTCAGTGGAAGAGCTGGAGCAAAATGCAAAATCGAAGATGGCAACCAATTAAACTTGGCAAACAGTACCTAGCAAATGATCCCTTAAATCAATATCACCTCTTTTTTCTGTACTCAAACTGTCCATGGGCACACTGAAGTTTTCATTCAGTACTCAAAATTATTTTAATTTTCTTTTTTGAATAATCTGTGGCATACAGTGGTTTCTTGTGGGTATTGAATATTCAAAACTTAACCTGTGCTTGCAGTTCTATTGCACAAATAAGCCACATCTTTGGGTATTGCTTTCTCCTCCCTTTAGAACGATCTCATTGCAATCATCACCACGGTACCTGCTGAGTGGTTCTATGTATTTCTTAGGAAATTTTAATATTTTTAGGAATTTTACTAGATCACATATCTTCTTAATTTAAAATTTAACGATCAAAAGTATCTCTCAACATTTGCTTGAAGGTAGAAGAGTCTAAGAACTTTCATGAATATTGGTGTGAAGCAAATCCCACTCAATGTGCAAGCACAATAAAACAGTAGAAACTATCACTTTGATAATATATGAATATTTACAGACTTTTTTACAGTAACTATGTCACACAACATGTCTAAACAGCTTCTTAAAGCTGTTCTTCACCTATAAAGGTTTAATATGGGGAAACATAATTTATTCAATCCTTTGCTCACTTTATTCAGTCCTAGATGCTTTTGATAACTCTCTTTTTCTCACTCCCTCCATAGCTTGTTTTGTTGTCCTTGCCAATGGCTTCCCTCAAGTAATAACTCAGGTGTCCTTTGATGCAAGGTTACACAATGGCAGGAGACACAAAATCTTAAAAGTGTTATGTGAAGATGTATATTGTTTTTTTGTCATAAAGTTTCCTACCTTTAAAGTTCTAAGGAAACTACAATTTCCTTTCTCCTGCTGTAAGATATATATTCACTCACAGTTAAATACATCTCCCATAACAATTCATTTCCCAGGCCTCACCAATACTTAGATGCAGCTCAAATAGCACCTTTGATCTGCACACAGGTCTTCAAAAAATCTTTATCCTTTCATTCAGATGAGAGGAATCCTACCAAGAAATGGCTTCTTGCATCTAACTAAATAGGACCACGTAAGATTTAAGCAATACTATATTAACATGTACATGAAAAGTCTCCATTGGTAATATATTTGCACAATGTAGAACACTGTGCTTGGTTGGACCAGTAGAGAAGACAGCTTTAAAATCATGAATCACTTACAATACTGTGCATCAAACAGACTCGTTTGCCATTCTGTATCAGATTGTACTCCACAACAGTAGTGACTACTCTTGGGAACTAGCCATTTAACATGTTAAAAACAAAGACTTTTGAGTCCAATGGCCTGCAACAGCTCTGTATAAAAAGTGGATGTATTTTTACGCCTTTGCTGAGTTTTGTGGCTAAGTAGCTCACCTCGTAAGCACTATGCTGTGCAAGTCGTACACAAACTGAGCATTTATGCAAAGCATCTCAGTGACTTTAGTGAGACTATTTGTGTACGCTCTCAAAAATGCAAGTGCAGTTCATACAGTGTAGCCCTTGGCATGTTTCTGAGACTGCACAGAGCTCGAAAAGTGATAGTCCTGCAATCTGCTGGCTGGAGCTTGCAGGGGAGACAAGCAGAGAGCAGTAAATTAGAACTGCAACTCAGAGCTGTGCCATCATCACTTACAAGTACTTATAAATTGTTTATCCTCCCCTTCATGCTGTAGCTATAGGCTTTCATGTTCCTACATCTGCTAAATATGACTGCTCTGCTTACTTACCTATCTCCCAGAAAGGCAGCAAGGCTCACTTACAGCTTACATTACATGCTAAGGAGTAAAGCACCAGCTTTATGCCGAGCATTGTCATCTGTCTTAATTTTGATTGATTTCCTTTTGCCTGTATTTGATGAGATTACAGGCAAACATGGGTTAAGAGTAATAGCTAATGTGACAAGGCTGAATTTTCTCCTTCTCTGTGGATGTGAGTCTAACAAAAAACAGAGCACAGCAGAGGCATAAGCTAATATTAAATGCCTTGGTTTTCATTCGCATAACCCCTTTGGCTCCTCATCACATCACCAGTCTTTGGCTTGCACAAGCTACCCCTTTCCAGAAGTAGCTATGCAGAGCAAGGGCAAGTGAGAGCAGGACCTCATCATTCACCAATAAATCAGTCAGCTGAAAGAACATGCTCAGTTTTGCACACAAATGTAATGCTGGTCCAGTTTCAGACAATATCGCTCAGCCACTGTCATTGCAGTACCTGGCAATAACTGCCACTTGGGGCCATTGTGGTGTCCTCGCCTCCATGTGGAGGTACGAGCTCCAATCAGCCATTGATCAGCATAATCCTGCTGCCTGGTTAACAAGAACAAATGAGAACAAAAGAAAGTAAAAACTTGTACTTATAGACTCCCTTTCATCTAATGAGCACACCATGCTTAGCTGTACGTGTTAATCTTAGTGTCCCCATGGCAATCTGATCATCTAAGATGCAGGAGGGATTGGCTTGGTCAGTCCAGCTAAAGGGTTTGTGGCAGAACTGAGATCTGCATATCTTTACTTCCAGCCCTCTGCTTTGACTGCTAGATGATGTTGATGACTCGATCCTTTGACTTTATATGAAACCTTGCTCATACACATCTCCTTCCAGGCAGTATCACAGTGAGACCTCTTTTCTTTAAAATTGACTGCAATTGAAATACTACAATAAACTCTATTTAATATATTGCCAAGCTGACATATAGCTTCAAATTCAGTCTGTGAAGACTCATCTTTTTAAGAGCAGAACTCTTCAATCACTAAGAAAGATCTGAAAAGCTCCCACAGTCTCATAGGGAGTATTAACCTCTGGTGGGGATCTGTCTTAATACACCAGAGAACAAGGGTCAATGTAGTCTGACAAGAAGCACGGAGGATTAGCAGAAGGAAAAAGCCTTCTAATAGTCTAGTCTATAAACATGATTATTAGGGAAAATTATAATTTTGCCCAACAAATTTCAAGCAAACCAGCTAAGCTGCATTAGGATTTTAATGACATTTTCTCTTACTACCAAGGACACTGTGCCAGAAGCCCTCAGGCCTGCCTGCAGTCATATTACTATACTTGCAAAGCATACTGACCCCAAAGATGGTGCAATCTATTTCTGTCACAGATTAAGCAACCTCTGAGCTTTTTGCATCTAGCTGTGGAGAAAGCTGCAGGTGGAGGAATGTTCATCCCTCGGTTAAGCTAAACCTTTGTTTGCTGTGTTCGCATGAATAACTTACAGGGCCTTGGCATCATAAACAGCACCGCTGACACAGTTGACATGACAACACTATAGACTGAATCCCGATCTGCCCTCCACGGAGAAGATGGGATGTTTGCTTGTTTCACATTTCACCAAGTCGGGCGGTTCAACTATTTATAAGATGAATAGAAATTTCCACTACTTCAGCTGACACACCTGCCTTTACCTAGCAACTGCTCAAAGGGAGCCAGATGAGACAGAGGAGGCTTTGAGAAGCACAGCCCAGTGGGGAAGCTGCTGCCGCCAGCCCTGCCAGCCCTCTCCTGCTGCCTCTGCCCTCTTGGCAAGTCAGTGGCCCCTTCCACAGAATCACAGAATGTTAGGGATTGGAAGGGACCTCAAAAGATCATCTAGTCCAATCCCCCTGCCAGAGCAGGAACACCTAGATCAGGTCACACAGGAACATGTCCAGGCGGGTTTTGAATGTCTCCAGAGAAGGAGACTCCACAACCTCTCTGGGCAGCCTGTTCCAGTGTTCTGTTACCCTCACTGTGAAGAAGTTCTTCCTCACATTTATGTGGAACCTCCTATGTTCCAGCTTACATCCATTGCCCCTTGTCCTGTCATTGGATGTCACTGAGAAGAGCCTGGCTCCATCCTCATGACACTCACCCTTTACATATTTATAAACATTAATGAGGTCACCCCTCAGTCTCCTCTTCTCCAAGCTAAAGAGACCCAGCTCCCTCAGCCTTTCCTCATAAGGGAGATGTTCCACTCCCTTCATCATCTTTGTGGCTCTGTGCTGGACTCTCTCAAGCAGATGATGATGACCCCCTCATCCTTGATATGCCTAGAGATAGTGCCAAGAACAAGCTGTTGCATCACCTTTCCAGGGATGGAGGTGAGGCTGACCGGTCTATAGTTACCCAGGTCCTCCTTCTTGCCCTTCTTATAGATTGGAGTGACATTTGCTATCCTCTAGTCCTCAGGCACCTCTCCTGTTCTCCATGACTTACCGAAGATGATGGAGAGTGGCCTAGCAATGACCTCTGCCAGCTCCCTCAGCACCCTTGGGTGCATTCCATCTGGTCCCATCGATTTATGGATATCCAGATTGCTCAACTGATCCCTAACCCAATCCTCATCTACCGAGGCAAACTCCTCCTTTATCCTGACCTCTGGGGCTACAGGGATCAGGGGCTCCTGGGGAAAGCCTGCAGGAGTAAAGACAGAGGCAAAGAAGGCATTCAGCACCTCTGCCTTCTTTATATCCTCTGTCTCTAGGGCACCCACCTCATTCATCAGTGGGCCTCAATTGCCTCTAGTGTTTGTTTTATTAGCTATGTATTTGAAAAAGCCCTTTCTATTATCCTTGACCTGGCTTGCAAGGTTAAGTTATAAGGAGGCCTTAGCTTTCCTAATTGACTCCCTACATCCTCTGACAACTGTCCTATATTCCTCCCAAGTGACTAGCCCCTCTTTCCATGATCCATAAATTCTTTTTTTCCACCTGAGTTTGCCCAGCAATTCCTTGTTTAACCATGCTGGTCTCCTAGCTCCCTTACTTGATTTCATACCCATTGGGACGCTCTGATCCTGAGCTTGCAAGAAGTGGTCCTTGAATGTTGACCAACTATCTTGAGCCCCTTTACCATCTAGCACCCTGTCCCATGGGACTTCCCTTAACAATTGATTGAGTAGGCTAAAGTTGGCCCTGCGGAAGTCCAGGGTTCTGGTCTTGCTAGGTACTCTGTTCCTCCCACACAGGATCCTGAACTCCACCATCTCATGATCACTGCAGCCAAGGCTGCCATCGACCATCACTGCTTCAACAAGACCCTCCTTGTTGGGGAGTACAAGATCCAGCAGCGCTCCTCTCCTAGTCGGCTTATCCACCATTTGCATTAAGTAGTTGTCATCAATGCACTGGAGGAACCTCCTAGACTGTGAATGGCTGGCTGTGTAAGTCTTCCAGCAGATATCAGGGTAGTTAAAATCCCCCCTGAGGACCAAGGCCTGTAGTTGTGAGGCTGCTTTCAGCTGCCTGTAGAAAGCCTCATCAACTCCCTCGTCCTGATCAGGAGGTCTGTAATAGACCCCCACAACTGTATCACCCATGCCTGCCTGCCCCTTAATTCTTACCCACAGACTTTCAACTTGCCCCTCATCAGCCCCTGGAGAAAACTCAATACATTCAAGTTGCTCCCTCACATAAAGAGCAACTCCACCACCTCGCTTCACTGACCGATCTTTCCTAAAAATGACATAGCCATCCATGACCACATTCCAGTCATGTGAGCTGTCCCACCATGTCTCTGTAATTGCCACCAGGTCATAACCTTTAGACCGCACACAGACCTCTAACTCCTCCTGTTTATTCCCCATACTGCGTGCATTGGTGTACAGGCATTTCAGAAAGCAAGCAGAGCGCACTGGTGGGACCCCTGGGAGGCAGGAGGCCTTGTGGTCAGGGCCTAAACATCTATCCCTTCTCTTCAATGATCGAAAATCCTCCCTAGACCACCTTCCTTCAGGCCCTAGCATATTGCTCTTGGGCTCGTCCCTAACAGACCCAGTTGTCTCCCCTTCCCCCTTCACATCTAGTTTAAAGCCCTCTCAATGAGCCCTGCTAACTCCTGCCCCAAAAGCCTTCTCCCCCTCTGGGACAAATGCATTCCACCTGTCACCAGGCCAGGTGTCTCATATAGCAGCCCGTGATCAAAGAACCCAAAGCCCTGCCTTTGACACCAGTTACGTAGCCATTCATTAATCTGTGAACTCTTCCTGCTTATCTCTTCACCCATTCTTGCAGGAGGTATGGAGGCAAACACTACTTGCACTCCAGACCCCTTAACCAGCCGTCCCAGGGCCCTGAAGTCACTCTTCATAGCCCTTACACTTCTTGTAATAATTTCGTCACTGCCAACCTGAAAAAGCAGCAGTGGGTAGTTGCTCCATAGTTCTTCAAAACTCAGTGTGTATTTTGCATTGAATACTACCAACTAGATGTATATTTACTGTTCCAGCTCATTTGGAAGTGTTTTGTATAGGCTTCTCTGTTACTTCTGTAGATCTCAATATGCCAAGTAAATAGCTGAGATGCTGGTGCGGGCCCCTTTTTAGTATCTGCCTGTCTGTTTCCATACACATGCTAAATATCTTCACTGTTCTGCCTACACTTCAGGAAAGGCCCTAAATCAGGCATTACTGGCTTGAGTAACTTGATTCCTCAGAAGTCCTGCACTTTCACTCATTTTTAATAGATTTTACTCAATACTTCCTGAATATCCTGGTAAAAGGTGAAGATAGATAAGTTTCCCAGTCTTCAGATTTATATTCCAGGTTTTTTTAATTTCATCTTACTTTATGGTGTTTCTATGACAAATAAATTCTACAGTTCCTATTAATATTTTATAAACCAACAAACAGCTGTAAAACTAATCAAATCCAAGTTTAGTGAGTCTATAAATGGTAAATTGGCAATATATGTAAAAGTTGGCCTAATAGTGATATTTCCATTATTTTCTAAAGTTCTTTATAACCAATATTATCATTGAACGTATCTTAAGGTAACTCTGAGATAACATAATGATCCTCTGAGATAACATAATGATCCTCAGAGACTTGTGGCTGCGCCGATGTGCCAGAACATGGAGTACATTTACAATGAAAGCATCATTCTGGCTCGGCGCACGGATCTATTAATGCTTTGCAAGTAGGCTTTGCCTGGGATGTAATGGACTACAAATAATTGCCTGTAGTGCACTTCAGTTTTGTCCAGGTTCTGTAAAAACACTCTCTTCCTTTAACTGAATGATTTTTTCTCATTACCATAGATTTTTTTCTCACTGCTACCTGACTGATTGAAAGGAAACATATACACTCTCAGACAGAAAAGCACAGTGACTGTGAATAGGACTACAAAACAATCTACAACTCATGCTAGTCACCAATAGATGACATTCATAATAAGGTTTACCACTGTTTCCAAGTGCTTTTCTATTAAGCTATTACTTTATCATCTATGTTTAAAAGTATATAGTTATATAATGGAAAAATCCTTCAAAATCAAAGTTTGAGCATACAAAGTTGCCTTTATTGGGGCAATTAAATAAGTTTTATTACTCATACAAAATGCATGGTGTGTGAAAGCTAAAGAAGAGATGGTAATAACAAAAATGTACAGGGGACTGTCGGTAAGTGTTAGAAATAATTTTTAGCCAAATAAAGGAGCAAGCACCTAAACACCCATACACACATAGACACCAGCACACATGGGGCTACTTACATACTTGAACACAAAGGACAATTTTGCAATTCAAAGGCTATCGTTTATGCATCTAAAAGCAACTATTTGAAAGCTGTGTGTCATGTCTGTAAAACTTAACAGTTGTTTCCAGTTCACACCTTTTCAAAGCCAGAGCACAGAGGTGTGCATACCAGTTTCCATGCAGTTTTACAGTCCCACTTGTGGAGGTCCAGCACAGACCAAAGTGGAATTGCAAGTTCTAATGTGCATCATAGTCACAACCACAGTTTCACGATGCAGAAGTCACAGCTTTTACAGCTCATTGCTATTAATAGCCTGGGTTATGTTGTTCTTGACCTTTCTCTGTGAGGAGATGTTCAGGACACAGTGAACTTTTTGTCTTACCCCCTCAGACACTTTCTCTGGGCAGACTGGGACTTCCTCAAGTTGGTAGATCAGGAGTCCTGCCACCTCCCAGCTTCCAGGTGGGGAACCACAATGACTGCTGTGTCTTCCAGCCTTCCTATTGACCCACAGAAGGCTGCAATAACAGCATCTCAAAGCATGTGCTTCCTTACAAACAAGGTAGTCATGGAGGAAATGGGCCTTTTGAGACACCACCTAAGGGGAGGTACTTGCACAGTGTCTGTAGCAGGAAGCCAGATTCAAGACTTCACTTACCCTGCTCCTTGCCTTCTTTCAAGGCACTGACACACTCAAGCCAGCTACAACAAGATATCCCATGTATTGTCTGGAATCTTCCCTCACAAGGACTGACACAACCTCACTCTGATTAGCCTGAGAGATCTGGTGTCACATGTGTACATGAAAAGCATCAAGGCGCTTATTAAATATGCATTCCCCTTCCTACTAACATCGTTCCATCAATATTTTAATGCCATGTTGCCTTTTAGATTGTGTTCCTACTGTAACTTGAGGTCCCTGCTGGGGCAGACGGACACCACAGAAACGGATGTGTTTATGGACAACATTTGTTTCAGTATGAAGAGTTGTCATCAGTGGTGATTTTCTGCTGCAAATGCTTACAATTATTTCATCAGAAAATATCATCTCTATTCCCTTCTACCAATAAAGCCAATGGGGCAGCATGAAGGTGTACAAAGTAGGGCTGAACATATTCAAGCAGTGAAAGATGCAATCAAACTTGTGATCAAGCTCATTAGATTAAACTTAACCCAGTGCAAATGCGCTGACTTTACTGTCATATATGAGGAGCAAATTTGGATTATTTACTACTTCTGGAGTGAAATTCATGTTTACATAAAGTTTGTCTGCGGGTTTTATTTCCTGGGTTTTTATGATCCCTTTCTCATTTTATTTTGTGTTTTTTCTCCCCTCTGGTTATAGACTAATCATCGCCAAGTCTCAGTCTTTTGCTTGAAAAACAATAGCTGGCAGTCATTGTGCTAAACAGCCCATTTTGTTATCTTTGCTACAATCCACAGTGTTCTCAGTTATTGCACTTGATAGGCAACATTAAGGTTTCCATGTTGTTAGTCACGTTCCTGATCTTTCATGTTTCCTCTGCTCGGGAAGCAGCTTTTCCTGGAAACATTCAAAGAGAATAAAATCTGATTACAGCCAGCACCTTGGGGCAATGGCATCTAAGATCCAAATCCCACGATATTTTATTGTGGGTTTTTTTAAGCTGATAACTCCAATTATAAATGTGAAAGGCCGGATTATGCCACTTGTGTTCACACTAAGTCATTCCACACTAGTCTACAGAGCTAGTTACGAGAGAAACATTGTTCAACACGAGTAATTTTTAGATAGCACAATCTAAGAGTTTGTGCAAAGCAAGAGAAAGCAGTATGAGAGGGCTGCAGGAGGCTGACATGGGTGTGATGGCACCCATTTTCATGTGGAGCCAACCATGGTCCAAGCATGCACTGGGAGCCAACATGCCCATTGCTTCACCCTGGAGTCTAGATTCCAACCTTGAAACTGGAGATTTGCTGAATCAGCTCAAATCTAAACTGCTTAGAGCACACGAACCAGACTGCCCTCCCTTTGGTGGGAAAGCAAAAAGTAAGAGGAGAGATTTTTCCCCCACAAAAACAGTTGGGATCACAGGGAAGACAATTCAGGTTCATATCACTTCAGCAAACACCCTCTCTTCAAAAGGTGCTACAGGTTTTTAGTATCAAAAGAGGAAAGGCCGATCTTGCATTAGTTTATCCTGTTTCATCTCAGAGCTTTACATACAGTAAGTTGAACCCAGCATATCAAATCCTAAGGGTTCGAACTACAGTTAACTTGCAGTCCTAACATGAGCAATCTGTTCCCCAGCAGAAAAGGATCAAGACTTTAGTTAGAGTCTCTTTGATGATGAGGACAGAATATTGCAATTTGAAAAGAGAAATTCCAGACAGCTGAGGTTAATTTCTACATCATACATTTTTAATAGGAATTTACAGGTCTCAAGAGTGTCTTACAGAAATGGCAAGTAAATGGACAAAACTTTCATCTTTGCTACAACGCTGACAAAATAGTCCATTTTTAGTTAGTAATGCAATAAGAAGATAAGTGTTTTCATTTATATTGCAGTTTATATCCCAAACAACAGTGGGATGCCAAGCATGGCATTAGCATGCATCATAAACCAAGTATACATTTCCTATCCTCCTCTACTGTTAATACTCAAAAAAACTTCTCATGTTGCTGCAAATTTTTTGTGCTTTTTTCTCAGGAGGTGACATTTAAGGAAGAATGAGGGAAAATCTGTGTCATAATTTTTGAATTGGGCAAGATTGTCAAAGAAAAAAAAATAATGAAAAACCTCCAGGGTGAGAGAGTAACACCGTATCTTTCTTCTTTGAGGCACAGATTCCTCCAAAAATGACAGCTGTGAAACTAAAAGCTCAGCACAGAAACAGTTCCTGGACACCTCCTGCGCACGCATATATATAGTACACATGTAGTTAGGGACATACTTATGGGTAGCGACACATAAGCAGCAGAGTCACCATCAGCTGAAACAGTAATTTCAGAGACGATGAAATACTTCTCCTGAAGGATAAGATTTTAAAGAGAACACGCAGACTTTCTGTTGGCCTTTTCACTGGAAGAAGTCCATCTCGGGGACTCAACAGAAAAGGAATACGCTTTGTATTTCACCAGAGAGAGAGGGGTGAGTGGTGTGGCTGTGGAAAAATCATAATCCTGCAAGCTGGGAAATATTTCCCCAGCTCCTCACTGTTTAAGATCCTTTTTGATATAAGTGTAAATCATCATCTTTTTGTTGGGGCAGGGAGAGAAGGGAGAACTTGCACTCAGATTTCTCCTTGAGAGAAATGCCAGTGCATTTGCTGTTAGGAAATGACTAGAATATGCCTCTGCACATATGTCCTTAAAAACACTTTGACTGCATTCCCCTGTAATTATTAAGCTTCTTCAGAGTCCATAAGCCAGTAAGAAAGGGATTAGAGGGGTTACTTTGTGCCTCTGTGCCCATAAAAATCCCTTGGCTACTGCAGCACACTGCTCCGAGCATCCTGAAAGCTTTCAAATAATCCCTGCCTCCCAGCCACCGCCACCACTGCATTCTCTTTATTTCACAGAATCACAGAATGTTAGGGATTGGAAGGGACCTCAAAAGATCATCTAGTTCAATACCCCTGCCAGAGCAGGACTACCTAGATCAGGTCACACAGGAACATGTCCAGGTGGGTTTTGAATGTCTCCAGAGAAGGAGACTCCACAACCTCTCTGGGCAGCCTGTTCCAGTGTTCTGTTACCCTCACTGTGAAGAAATTCTTCCTCACATTTATGTGGAACCTCCTATGTTCCAGCTTACACCCATTGCACCTTGTCCTATCATTGGATGTCACTGAGAAGAGCCTGGCTCCATCCTCATGACACTCACCCTTTACTTATTTATAGACATTAATGAGGTCACCCCTCAGTCTCCTCTTCTCCAAGCTAAAGAGACCCAGCTCCCTCAGCCTTTCCTCATAAGGGAGATGTTCCACTCCCTTAATCATCTTTGTGGCTCTGCGCTGGACTCTCTCAAGCAGTTCCCTGTCCTTCTTGAACTGGGGGGCCCAGAACTGGACACAATACTCCAGATGTGGCCTCACCAAGGCAGAATAGAGGGGAAGGAGAACCTCTCTTGACCTACTAACCACTCCCTTTCTAATACACCCCAGGATGCCATTGGCCTTCTTGGCCACAAGGGCACATTGCTGGCTCATGGTCATCCTGCTGTCCACCAGGACCCCCAGGTCCCTTTCCCCTACACTGCTCTCCAGCAGGTCAGCCCCCAACCTGTACTGGTACATGGGGTTGTTCTTCCCCAGATGCAAAACTCTACACTTGCCCTTGTTGAATTTGATTAAGTTTCTCCCCGCCCAACTCTCCAGCCTATCAAGGTCTCGTTGAATGGCAGCACAACCCTCTGGTGTGTTAGCCATTCCTCCTAGTTTGATGTCATCAGCAAACTTGCTGAGGATACATTCTGTACCCTCATCCAAGTCGTTGATGAAGATATTAAACAACACCGGTCCCAGTACAGACCCCTGAGGGACTCCACTAGTCACAGGCCTCCAACTAGACTCCGTCCTATTAACCACAACTCTCTGGCTTCTTCCCTTCAGCCAGTTCACAATCTACCTCACTACCTGATCACCAAACCCATACTTTATCAGCTTATCTACAAGGATGCTGTGGGAGACAGTGTCAAATGCTTTACTGAAATCAAGATAAACCACATCTACCGCTCTACCTTCATCTATCCACCCAGTTATTTCCTCATAGAAGGCAATAAGGTTGGTCAAACATGACTTACCCTTGGTAAAACCATGTTGACTGCTCTTAATGACCCCCTCATCCTTGATATGCCTAGAGATAGTGCCAAGAACAAGCTGTTCCATCACCTTTCCAGGGATGGAGGTGAGGCTGACCGGTCTATAGTTACCCGGGTCCTCCTTCTTGCCCTTCTTATAGATTGGAGTGACATTTGCTATCCTCCAGTCCTCAGGCACCTCTCCTGTTGTCCATGACTTACCAAAGATGATGGAGAGTGGCCTAGCAATGACCTCTGCCAGCTCCCTCAGCACCCTTGGGTGCATTCCATCTGGTCCCATCGATTTATGGATATCCAGATTGCTCAACTGATCCCTAACCCAATCCTCATCTACCGAGGCAAACTCCTCCTTTATCCTGACTTCTTCTGGGGCTACAGGGATCAGGGGCTCCTGGGGAAAGCCTGCAGGAGTAAAGACAGAGGCAAAGAAGGCATTCAGCACCTCTGCCTTCTTTATATCCTCTGTCTCTAGGGCACCCCCCTCATTCATCAGTGGGCCTATATTGCCTCTAGTGTTTGTTTTATTAGCTATGTATTTGAAAAAGCCCTTTCTATTGTCCTTGACCTGGCTTGCAAGGTTAAGTTCTAAGGAGGGCTTAGCTTTCCTAATTGCCTCTCTACATCCTCTGACAACTGTCCTATATTCCTCCCAAGTGACTAGCCCCTCTTTCCATGATCCATAAATTCTTTTTTTCCACCTGAGTTTGCCCAGCAGTTCCTTGTTTAACCATGCTGGTCTCCTAGCTCCCTTACTTGATTTCATACCCATTGGGACGCTCTGATCCTGAGCTTGCAAGAAGTGGTCCTTGAATGTTGACCAACTATCTTGAGCCCCTTTACCATCTAGCACCCTGTCCCATGGGACTTCCCTTAACAATTGATTGAGGAGGCTAAAGTTGGCCCTGCGGAAGTCCAGGGTTCTGGTCTTGCTTGGTACTCTATTCCTCCCACACAAGATCCTGAACTCCACCATCTCATGATCACTGCAGCCAAGGCTGCCATCGACCATCACTGCTTCAACAAGACCCTCCTTGTTGGTAAGTACAAGATCCAGCAGCGCTCCTCTCCTAGTCGGCTTATCCACCATTTGCATTAAGTAGTTGTCATCAATGCACTGGAGGAACCTCCTAGACTGTGAATGGCTGGCTGTGAAAGTCTCCCAGCAGATATCGGGGTAGTTAAAATCCCCCCTGAGGACCAAGGCCTGCAGTTGTGAGGCTGCTTTCAGCTGCCTGTAGAAAGCCTCATCAACTCCCTCGTCCTGATCAGGAGGTCTGTAATAGACCCCCACAACTGTATCACCCATGCCTGCCTGCCCCTTAATTCTTACCCACAGACTTTCAACTTGCCCCTCATCAGCCCCTGGAGAAAACTCAATACATTCAAGTTGCTCCCTCACGTAAAGAGCAACTCCACCACCTCGCTTCACTGACCGATCTTTCCTAAAAATGACATAGCCATCCATGACCACATTCCAGTCATGTGAGCTGTCCCACCATGTCTCTGTAATTGCCACCAGGTCATAACCTTTAGACCGCACACAGACCTCTAACTCCTCCTGTTTATTCCCCATACTGCGTGCATTGGTGTACAGGCATTTCAGAAAGCAAGCAGAGCGCACTGGTGGGACCCCTGGGAGGCAGGAGGCCTTGTGGTTAGGGCCTAAACATCTATCTCTTCTCTTCAATGATCGAAAATCCTCCGTAGACCACCTTCCTTCAGGCCCTAGCATATTGCTCTTGGGCTTGTCTCTAACAGACTCAGTTGTCCCCCCTTCCCCCTTCACATCTAGTTTAAAGCCCTCTCAATGAGCCCTGCTAACTCCTGCCCCAAAAGCCTTCTCCCCCTCTGGGACAAATGCATTCCACCTGTCACCAGGCCAGGTGTCTCATATAGCAGCCCGTGATCAAAGAACCCAAAGCCCTGCCTTTGACACCAGTTACGTAGCCATTCATTAATCTGTGAACTCTTCCTGCTTATCTCTTCACCCATTCTTGCAGGAGGTATGGAGGCAAACACTACTTGCACTCCAGACCCCTTAAGCAGCCGTCCCAGGGCCCTGAAGTCACTCTTCATAGCCCTTACACTTCTTGTTTCATGCTGCAATCTAAAAGCACTCCAAAATGGAAACAAGATCCATATTATAAATCACATTTAAAAACTAACCTGCCAGTCAGAGTGAAGCAGCAAGGCAACTGCACGATAAAGCTACCCTCAGTTTTATGCTGGAAGGAAAACCCGGAGATGTAAATTGGCAGTTAGCATCTGCTGACATTTCCTATTCTCCTCGCAGTTCAGGACACAGATCATTTTCTATACCTGTCCTTGTGAGAGAGGTCACAATAGGACACTGATTCTGGACTGGGTTTGTACATCAGTATAAATACAGGGTAGCAACAGTAAAAGAGAGATCTGCTCCCTGTCACCATTTAGGGGATTTTCATGTCAGAGAACTTGCTCTGCCCAGTGGTGTTGCACTGAAAATAAGCCATTATATCATAGGTAGGAGCCACATAGGACTGTGTGCTATCTTCTGGGTCACAGAGTCTGTTTCTTTTGCCAGCATGATATTATATAGACCCTTTCACTAACTCATCTTTAAGAATCCTAATTTTTTTAAAGGCAACATTTCACCACAATAAATCCAGGGAGGAATTCAGGGCTGTGGAAAGGTTTGAATGAAGCATTGCTGTTAAACCCAACAACAGCTTCTAGATCATGATGATAAAGCAGAGAAACAACTGTCAAATGTGCATTAAAACAACATCTGCAAGACAGAATTTAAAAATCTCTTTTGTGAAGCCAACCAGTAACAAATGCTTCCTGGATAAACAGGAACCTGGCACTACTTGGCAGAAATCAACTGTGAGGGCAAAACTGGGGCTAGAGCAGCTCAAGAGGAAGCTGCTTGTCATGCACTCCTATTTGCGAGCAGAGGGAAACCAAGCAGCTGTTGGGTTTGCAGCAGGCACGTTGAGGAAGAGTGGTCACGGTCAGGACAGCCTGGTAACCCAGCTTCAGCACTTGGCTCGCTCCCTCCCTGCCCCCTCACAATTGCGTGCATCCTTTGGCACATTATATCAGCGTATCTTAGTCACCATCTGTGAAGTGGAGATAACAACGCCTCTTGTCTGCATGTCTATTTAGGTCGCAAATGCCTTCCAACAAAGACCATCTCTTATTTTGTTTACCAACAGTATGTAGTACATCGGCTCGGTCTTGTATAAAGGTCCTGGTCACTAATAATCGTTATTTTAATAGTGATGATAAACATAGTAATTATCCAATATGAATCTAACAACAGCAGTTGAGCTGCTTTGGTTTTGTTTTTATCAGAATTGTTATCCTAAGTACAAGAGGCCACAAGAGTCAGAAACAGAGCAGTTTTGCCTGTTGTGGAGGGGCTGCTGGTGATCTCTGGCTGAACACAGGATTCACCTGAAAACGCGATACAGATACATATCGTGCAACCAATACATGAGTGTTCAGACACTGACCACGTCTGACTATTTAAAACTATCATCTTCTATACACTGTGTCTTCACAGAGTGACCTTAATATGAAGGTCCGCAAAATAGGAACTCAGAAATAATATTTTATGACAAACTCATGGGACAAATAACAGGCATTACAAACAGAACAGACTGTATCTTTTCCTGATTAATTCACTCACCTCTTTCACTTTAACAACAATAAATGATCAGGAATACCAATTCATTCTCATTCCAAATAAATAAATAATTTGATACATCCATGGTGCAGAGCAGAAGTTAAAACTGTAGTTAAGAACTGCAGCCTGATACTAAAGCCCTCTGGGGTTTGAATAAACTCTGCTGACACTGCTTAGCTAATTTTAAAAATTGCTACAATTAATTTTTTTAATAAATGAACTCCCAGAGTGACATAATTCAAATATAAAATCTTAGTATTCCTTTCTAGTGGTATGTGTGCCATTGTTCATGGAGAACAAGAAGGAAGCTCTGAGCTAATTTTTAAACCCAGGGGAATATCAACAGCCAGCCAGCTAGCTGCTAAGGCTTTTCGCTTGATCCCTTGCAAAGTCTCTTCAGCTATTCATGGCCAAAATTTGTCATGTGCCAATCTGAAATCATGTTGGAGGAACTGGTGGAAATGGTCTCCTTTTTATACTCCTCGCAGGCTTATGTCAGAAGGCTGTGAGGGATAACCATTGCTATTTATAAGTAATCCCCCTTTTGAAAGGTCACCCTTCATTGTGTGTTCATTATGACCCATGCCTATCCAAAAATCATTCCCCTGCAGCTCATCCCTAATGAGTATTTTTTAAGAAGATAAAAATGAAATAAATCATGCAATAAAGCAGAAGATAGCATCTGTTTTACAGCTGACAGCCCAAGGAATGCATAGCACTCACATTATCTCCTGAGGTTTTAATTACAACATAGGCAGTTTTACTTCGTTTGGGATTTTTTAACAACTTCACTCTCATCATCCAGGAGCAGGCACTTACTTTACAGGCTGTACGTTCTTGATAATAGAACATTTGGGCACTGAATCACTTCCCTTATCATGAACTACTCATGTGCAAGCACAGAGCCACTTATCAGCCCAACAAACTGTAGCTCACAGCAAGCTGGAGAGCAGAACGGTGCCTGCTCTGCATTTCTCAGCACTTTTGATTCAAATCCCATGTTATTTCAATAGGCATGAGGGTTTAACTCAGTCACATTTGTGGTTTAAAGTGCTCTTCTAGATACTGTGTGGATGGAATTTAAGTTTAGATAGGGTTCACCTCATCGAACTGCAGCCCTGTAAAATTTAAGCATCTAGTCTGAGATTGTCATCTAGGTTACTTGAACAGACAGTGCAGATAAAATTGTTCCTCTAGAGGGGTCACCCCATCTATTCTACACACTTAATTTTTGATCATATGAATCATCCTATGGAAATGCCTGTACCTCTCAAATAACTACAGAAGGAACATATGTCCTTTGAGAAGACGCTTGTCTCCTAGAGGGCTGAAGTCTCATCTCCTCCAGCCACTATTAAACCAATACATCCACATCAGGATTGCCTGCATTTTGAATCCAAGAACAGAGGGGAGAAGGATGCTGCATGCCCAGAGTCTCCCATGTTTGCACTGACATGTAGGGATGAGAAGGGAGGTGATGTATGCTCCCACCTGCAAACTGCCTGTAGGAGTCAGAGGTCAGGAAGATGTGCTTTGCTGTACTTGCACCTTATCTTACCTCCCTGCAGGTGGGAGGAAGTAGGGAACAAGCTAGAAAACTCTGAACAAAGCATCAATCTAGTTTTCATTTTGTCTGAATTAGTCTTGATTTTAGACAGCTCATTATTGTGACAACCATTCCTCAATGTTAAGGGAAGAGTAAAGTTGGAGACTGTTTCACAAAATGTGTAATCACCCAGTAAGAACCCATGTGACTAGCAACAAGGCCTTGCCCTTCCATTTGCCAGTATAAAGCTTGCAGAGGATTTTGTAAGACAATTTAAATAGACAATTAAAGTCATTAAGTGGCACCCAGTCAAGCCTGCTTATGAGAACTGAGCAGACAGGCAGGACAGAGGGATGGATGCGAGAAGCACATATACATTCACAAGCAAAAAACCACAACTAATGGATCTAATTTTAGGTTTACCAACAATCCCTCTTTATGATAAGAGGAACAAAAAGATGTTCAGCTCACTAGTAAATGGAATATTTACTGTACCAGGAATACAACAATTTTTAATAGGCATGGCTCTGGAATAGGACAAAGAAGCTGCTGTTTGAAGTCTGATCTTATGAACCACATACAAGAAACCAGGAGTTTGAATAAGTATCTAGCCCAGATCTGACACACTCATCCTGATCCTTATAGTCACATCAGCAACTGTTGTCCTCATTGGAAACAGTTTAAAACCAGTGACTTAATATTGTTGCTATGGAGAATAAGCCTCAATGAACAGAAGTCATAACATCTAAGGTTACACATCTACATGTGAGCTGAGGAAGGTGGACATTTACATTCTTGCTTGTCACTAGAGACCCAAAGGCAATTCATTCCTCAAACCCATTTCAGTTTTTTCCTCTGGAAAGAGATGAAGTGAACTCTAAAACTGCCTATGTCTCTCCATTAAGTATAAAGAGAACCCAGTTATCACCTGACATGCAGCCTCCAGCACTTGGGCAGCAGGGAAATTCCATCCTGTGCATCAAGCAGCAACTCTCCAGAATGTCATAGTTTTGGTCAAAATGTATATTGGTCCACAAAGTAAAGTTCTACAGCATTAGATAATAAGAGGCATCAGAAAAGAAAATAAAGATATATATGCAAGCAAACTAAGCAGAAAAAAAGAAATGGAAATAAACAGAAACATAATTATACCCATGGAAAAACATTCACCATGCACCACTGTATAATTGCTACTAACTTTGGGCATATAGGGTTGGGTTGGTACAAAAGATACAAACAAGCTTCTCTTGAAGTCCTTGCCAGCTTTTTCCCATGAAAGGATAAAAGAATAGAAGCATCTATACTCTACAGAACTATAAATCCTTACTGGAAACAGAAATGAATATCCCATTGATTTTTAATGATACTTAGTCATGCAAGTGCTTGACATCATGTCTTTATCATGAAGGGAATTCAGCTGGGAGACCCTGGAGTAGCTCCATACAAGTAGCTACATCTTCACAGAATGGCATACTGTTACATGAAGATTCTGGCTTAGGTCTCAAAACCCAGACTTGTGGTATCCCTGAACAAGGTGCCACAGCATGGAGTATGCATGGCTCAACTCCCTTTAAAGATAGTTTTATGACTCCCAAGTGACTAAGGCAGTCTTAAAAATGATGCCACTTGTCTTCACGCAGTTAATTGCGTGAAAACAGAAATGAAATTTTACTCCTTGGCATGGATGCGTAAATGGCTTCAGGATATTTTTTTCATGTTTACTAGACAAATCATGTTGAATGCAAGAATTAGAAGCTCTCCCAACTTATATGGTCTCTTGTTGCCATCCAAGTGGAAATAGACTCACTCATTTCCTTATACAAACAGTGATAAAACAAGTTAAGTGGTTAATTGCTACTGTAAATAGATCTAACCACCAGGAGAAAGTTGAGAGTAAACTTCATGTTTGTCACCAATTAAACAATACACATTTTTCCAGCAGTAAAGAATAATTATTAGAGACCCTGTCAGTAGATCCTATTTTTGTTTAGGAAAGATGGTGTTACTTTGGATGCTACAATTGACTTGTCTTATCTTTAAAATAATAAATTGTGTGTGTAAACATAGGTGTAATAATTCTGCAGCTTTACAAGTGGAGAACTTGAACTGGAAATATTGGCTTGTGCTAAGAATTTGTCTTAAGTTAGTCCATGTTTCTGAACAATACTAAATGGTCTGTGTGATATTACAGAAATACAGTCTCCAGTCTCTGGAGATCTGGTTGAAATTTCATATGTGGCTTCAATCACAACAATAACAAGAAACAAGCTAGAACAATATTCACTCAGTGCAGATAAAAAAAAACTTATCATGCGGAAGAAAGATTCTGCAAAATATAAGCAGGAGAGGTAGAAGATACACTATGACTTAGACTTTATCCCAGTAATGCAACCTATGTAGCACAGAAGCAGCTGTGTCATAACCATAGCTGTGGTACACTAAATCTATTGCTTTTGCTTCCAACAGTATTCAGGATTGTACAGCATTAGTTTACAGAAATATGATTTTAATCAGGTATCTGCACTGTGTCCTGCCAACTCTGTGACTGTAGTATATACTAATCTACATCAGGAAAGAAAAATGTTACAGATATGACATGAGAGTGTGAAACATTCATGAGAATTGGTTTTTCTTTCTAACTTGTTACCTAATTTTACTAGTTTGTTGGCTGTTTACAATCTTTGAAACTTGTCAAAAAAAAGAAATGTCATAGACTTGGTCCTGAAGCTGGAAAGCTTTTCTGCAATTTCTATTTGTTATCATTTCGGTAGTTCATAGTAGCTGACATTTGATTGAACTTCCTTTAGCAAAGAACCTGATTAGAAAATATTGTAGCAAGAATGAAAATACTACATGTCCTTTTTCTTCATTGTTATGGTGATAAACACTGGCAGACATATCAGAATGAGTCTAAAGGAAGAAAAAAGTGTCTGCACAAAACATCATTCTGTATAGTCTTGGAAACGAAAGAAGAAAAATCAGACGCAATGGAAGTGAGTGCAGCTGTTGTATTTACTTACTCTCACAGGCAGTGCCATGATGACAGACACTCTCGTAGCGCAGCTTTTACACAACACTTCATGTTACCCACGGAGTTTATCATTTCCACACAGCCTTTCAGGCATTCAGCAATTTTCAGAATTAGATCCTTACCCATTTCCACATTCTGCGTTATAATAAATCCTCTGTTATAACGTTTTCTATCCTCACTAGTAAATAAATTGAAGTGTGGTCTGCTTCCTCTGTGAAGTACTTGAGGCATTCAATGCACTGTGTTCCTATGAATGTATTCCTCTGTCTGCATGCAAGTGGATGAATTTATGAACCTTGATGCTTACACAGAAGTCATTTGAAACCTGCTGCAGAAAATGATAAGATACACGACTGTAGACTTTGAATCTCAAACATGGCTTAGGAAAGTTCATGAGAGGTTTTCTTAAGTTTTGTGAACTTGGGGTTATGTGTTCCATATGGGTCTAGCCATGATGACATCTCTAGTAACACTGGCCTTAAGCAAGTTTACTCCTTGCCTCCTGCCACAATGAATTTCTCCTCTCTATTCTCAGTAAAGAGAGGCACTTACAAAGCAGTACTCTGCCAGGATAACTGAAGCACCCTGTTTAGAATAAAACAAATTTCCAACTGTGAAAAAGATGCCCGAATTCAGAAAATTCAAGAGGTGTACAGGTCTATATGACATCTAATTTTATCCCAGAAAACTGATGAAAAAAGTATGCATTTATATATTTGTCTACATTTAGCCAGTACCTGGGGCTAAACTGTAGCAGTTATTCTAACACCCGATGCCTCCTCCCCAGCGAAGAAGGGGAATCGGGGAAAAAAAAGAGAGAAGCCCCATAAGTTGAAGTAGAAACAGATTTAATGAAATAGCAAAACTAATACAAATCACCAACATAAAGTATACAAGGTTCTACTCAGCCTGGTCCCTGAGGTCAACAGCAGGAACAGAAGGCAGAGAGGGAAGAGCCCCAGGAAGAAAAACATCACCCCCTGTGAACTCCCTCCTTTTATAATGAGCATGATGAAGTGGTATGGGATACACCTGTGAGTCAGCAGACCTGATTGGATCTCCCAGCTGACTTGGGGCTACTCACGGCCTGCCTGCATGGCTGGCCCATGGGTCTCTGCCTGGGGAACCAGGACAATATTTTACAAGGTTTTTGCTAGAGCTTTGGAAATGGATCTTAAACATAGCTAACTTGTCCATGCCATTCTAAAAACATAGGTGGGCTGATACTCTCAAATACTGGAATATTCTGTTTGGTCTTAGTGATTATCTTGGTTTGAAAGACAGGTGTCTGCTAAGGGAGGCAGGAGCCCCCCTTGGAACGGAAAATACAACCCCCTTCCCTCCGAATTATTATAAAATTGAAATTAAGGGGCTTTCAGGCAAAGATATGAGGAAAATGGGAATAACAGTTTTTACTAATATATACAACAAAACAATAATACAGAGAAACTGGTTTAAAGCCTGACAGAGTCAGGGATACAACCTGGCACCCTGCCGGGCAGGGTGCTGGTAGCAGTCCGATGTAGTGGTAGCTGCAGTTCTTTTTGAAATGGTCCTGTTGAAGCGGTGATCTTGTAGAAAAGAAGTCTGGTCCTCCTCCAAAAATCCGGTGGTGGTGTAGTCCTTGTCCTCTGGGATCCCAGCGGGTAAGGCTGCTCGTGCTATTCCAAACCTCAGATTTTATCCCCGGTGGGAATGCTTGGCTCCCTCCCCACTGGCCGGAGCATCTCACAAAGGGATGGTGAGTCATGGGGCAAGGCACTGATGGGCGCATTAACAGAAGAATAGTCCAGGTGCAGGCCACCTATGGGTCATGTGGCAAGGCATTGTTGGGCCTATTAACAGAAGCTAGTCCCGAGGGAGGAGGCAAGGAACATCGGCACCTGGTTTCAACAGCTCATGGTAATAGAATACATTGTAACCCAGGACAGTGATGATTATGCGTAACACACTGGAGCAGACATCCAATGCCCTGTAGAAGCATCCTACTGGAAGAAACACAGTGCACGTTATTTACTGCTGTAAAACTTTTTTTTTCTGACTGTTACAGTGTTGGTAGTCTGATTTATCTGTCCTTTGGGAAAACTATGGGATGGAATTTGAAAAGTCACTGATCTCAGTGGATGTCTGTGCCACGTTCTGAAGCACAAGGAGTAGGAGATTTTATGGAGGATAAGAAACAAGTTGCACAACAAAGAATTGGTGATCGTTTATATAGTAGCAGAAATCTTCTGTAAGGACCCTTTATATGCTGTCTGTGGAGTTACAGTCTGCACATTAAGAAAAGAAAGAAAGAGAGATCAGGAGTGAATATGCCTTAAAATTGTTTGCCTTCAGTCAGCACATCATTTCTTATTCACCAGTATGGAAACTACTGGACTACAGCCTGGAGTTGTATTCATGACCCTGGGGAGTTTTCTCTGTGAGGTCTTAGGCACCACAGCTGCTTTAGGAACGTGCTGAGAAGCACAAGGTAGTTCTCAGTGCCTGACGACCTCCTTGTGATGAGTTGGCAGCTGGTGCCCTCCTGAGAGCCCATCTGGACCTGTGAGGTCTACAGGCTCTGCGATGCCATCCACTGGCATCCACAGCAGGTCCTTCCCTATCCTGAAACATTGATGAAGCAATTCATCAGGAAGAACCTCACCAAGAGGCTCCTCTCTTGTTTATCTATGCCCTTCCCTGCTGAATTTGCAGGTAGGACAGAGGGTGATTGCACAGGTGACAGACTCTACTCTGCACTTCAGGTGGCACTGGTGGCAACTTGAACCAACCTCCAGCAGAAAGAAGCAAAAAATTATAACCATGCTATTCACACTGCTAGGGAACATGTCTCCAATTACCTGTTATTATTGCTTGTGTAAGAATGATAACTTGGCTGTAAAAAGCAGCAAATAAATAGAAATGCCTGCAGTGAAGATAGTGTGTTGATACCATTAGTCTGGTAATCAGGAAATTTCAGGTTAGAGTCAACAGAAACTATGTGGTCAAAATCTGCACTTCTGAAAGTGTGATCTCAGAACCATGAGCTCTGTTTCTAGGAAATAGACAATAAATAACCTCATCTCAGCTTCTTTATGAAGTAAGGGACAAGTTTGGATACAAAGTGTGCTCTGACCATGCTCCGAGTAAGTTCTTTCTGCCATTTTTAAGCTATGGTCCTACACTGAATATAAATGCATAGATAATGCCAAGCTCATCAATATTGTCCAAAAGACAACTGCTGGCTGAGTAGAAACCTAACAGAGAGTGACAGAGCTGGGAAGCTAGTAGAGCTGAATTTCATCACTGAACCTCTCTCAGTGGGCCCTTAGCTTGGCCCCATCTACACTGTGGTGTAGATTTTAGTCAGAAGACATGGGACCAGACAAATAATAGAATTTGCCTTTCGTTTAACAGAGATAATAATGATGTTTGTCACTGGGGAGGGGGACTCATGGATTTTCCCGTATTTTTTAATTTACAGGCCATTGTACAGCAGGAGTTCTGAGATTTTCCTGGATGAGATATGCAGCAAGTAAAATGTTCAACAGGAATTATAATTTTATCTGAGTCCTGTTTAATTGCACATTTTGAATGTTCTCAGGCCTGAGTAGAAGTAGTTTACTTTTCCTCTTCCTGCCTTCTATCACATTCTCTCTATATACTTGATGATTCTCCATACTTCTCCCAAGATTTAACAGTCTCCTCTAAACTCCCCTTAGACGTGTTGAAAAATGTTTCCTCAACACAATTACCCCAATTTATAACTAAGGACAAGAGTTTCCACAATCTTTGGTGAAGTGATAGAGCTGTTTGGCTCACTCCCACCAAACAATGTCATTGTTTTCCATTAGACAAAAATGGTCTATGTGTGGGAAAGGGCAAAGAGTTATAAAGGAAGCTTGGAAAAGAATCCCTACAGGACAAAGAAAGGCTCCCCTTCCTAATGATACCAATGAGAAAAGCAGCTGCCACGATAGTATTGTACCCAACAGGCCTGAACTACATAGGGAACCTCAGCACATGTGGAATGCAATCCACTAAGCAACCGTTCGAATCTCTGACCAGTGTCAGCTTCTTGAGCTTAAACCCTTGGGGTCATGTGCCACAAGGTCATAAGTATCCAACCTACATCAGCACAACTTTATAAATTTTACTCATCTGCCAAATTCTTACTGTGTAAGTAAATGAGTTCTACAGGTTTCTAAACAGCTTTCAACTTGCTTGCCCTCACATTAAATGCAAGATAATGTATCTGACTGCTTAAAAGCTTTATTGTCAAGACATAAAACTTTTTCCAAATTATTGTCTTTTATTTTCCAGGTTGTAAAGTGTTCAAATAAGCAAATCTTTTTTGCATCTGGGGAAGAACAACCCCATGTACCAGTACAGGTTGGGAGCTGACCTGCTGGAGAGCAGTGTAGGGGAAAGGGACCTGGGGGTCCTGGTGGACAGCAGGATGACCATGAGCCAGCAATGTGCCCTTGTGGCCAAGAAGGCCAATGGCATCCTGGGGTGTATTAGAAAGGGAGTGGTTAGTAGGTCAAGAGAGGTTCTCCTTCCCCTCTATTCTGCCTTGGTGAGGCCACATCTGGAGTATTGTGTCCAGTTCTGGGCCCCCCAGTTCAAGAAGGACAGGGAACTGCTCGAGAGAGTCCAGCGTAGAGCCACAAAGATGATTAAGGGAGTGGAACATCTCCCTTATGAGGAAAGGCTGAGGGAGCTGGGTCTCTTTAGCTTGGAGAAGAGGAGACTGAGGGGTGACCTCATTAATGTTTATAAATATGTAAAGGGTGAGTGTCACGAGGATGGAGCCAGGCTCTTCTCAGTGACATCCAATGATAGGACAAGGGGCAATGGGTGTAAGCTGGAACATAGGAGGTTCCACATAAATGTGAGGAAGAATTTCTTCACAGTGAGGGTGACAGAACACTGGAACAGGCTGCCCAGAGAGGTTGTGGAGTCTCCTTCTCTGGAGACATTCAAAACCCGCCTGGACATGTTCCTGTGTGACCTGATCTAGGTATTCCTGCTCTGGCAGGGGGGTTGGACTAGATGATCTTTTAAGGTCCCTTCCAATCCCTAACATTCTGTGATTCTGTGATTCTGTGATTCTGTGAAATCTGATTTGATTTTACCTTATTCTATTGCTCCATGACTAATTTACTTTTATTGCTTCATAAATGAACTCCATGGACATTTTACTCTTAGTTCCAAGTGCATTTTTTATGAAAGTACGCTATAAAGTTTTGTTTGTAGAGCGATAATATTGAACATGCTGGCATAAGCTACAAAGCCCTAAATGGTCTCGGATCTGTTTTTTCTTTCCTTTATCTTTTAAGCCATTGAGTTCACCTGGAGCATTTCTGTTGTCAGTTCCAGTTTCAGTAATGGATGGGAAAATATTTGCTGTGAAGAATGCTCAACTCTAGAACTTGTTTCTCAGCTGGGCTGCTTGTCCTGCTAGCCTTTAGGGCACAGAGCAAAGCTTATCTGTTTACCTCTGCTTTTTCCAAAGGAAATCCATGGGGCTTGTTATCTTAACAGACTTAGTGGAGAAATTGGTTAGACCTGATGGTTCTAGTGGGCTTTTGTGCTCGTAGATACTAATTAGCTTCAGGATTCTCTTTTCTCTAGCAGTTGTTGGTAATATGTTTTGAATTATTTATTAGGCTTTTTGTGAATGTAAATCCATCCAGATGACTGGGCAGTGGGCACATGTTTTATAGATATGAATGTCAATCAATAAATAAATAGCTGTGAGTGCTTCTCTGTAGTGAAGAGTCAGAAAATGATCAAAGTACAGATATAAAAAATAAAAGGAATATTCTGACACAAAGGGCCTTTTTTGGATGGTGTCATAGCTTTTTTTTTTCTTCAAAATCCTCTGACTTCTATTGTGGTATTTCCTAATAAACGATGTCAGCCTGGTAAGGGGCAGGTGCCATGGTGCCAGTTGCAGAAGAACTTCAAATGGATTGCATTTTGCAAAATGGTATGGACATATTGGTTACAACAACACACCCAAAAGAATTAATCTCCATTCATAATGTTTTACCTTCAAAGTCCAAGTATAAGGCCTTGAGCTTTAAAAAGAATATTTTGTACTACAGACATAGCCTTCTTTTCTCTGTGCAAGAAGCAGATATGGCTACTTTAAGTCATCATTTACGGCTGTCCAATAAATATTCCCTGTGAATGTATTTCAGACTACAGGTGTTTCATGAACTATTCAACTATTTCTGACTATATGCTCCTCTCAAGAATCTGACTTACATTCACTAAGCAAACAGCTGTGGTGGCTAAGACCTTACTGCCTCTTCTCCCCCATCCCAGCTGTTTGTTATGGACCCTTTGCCAGAAATTCTTGCTCCTATTCCAGATACAGCAAAACCTGCTGCACCTCAGCTGCTCCAGTTCATAATCTGGCATCTTACTGCAAAACAACTTCTATTGCTAAGTTAAGATCATGTACAGGACTGTGAAATGGAACAGCTGAAGTGCAGTAAAATGCTCTTGTCTGCCAGCTCTGCAATTGGGGGCCATATCTTCTTGAAAGAAGTTCTGATTTAACTAGCAAGACCTACCAGAGCTTGTCTGTCAGTGTTCTCCTGATCATGTACTGGCCACTGCACCGTCTAAGAACATAATAAACAAAGTTAAGAACTTTTGATCCACGTAGTAACACCAACTACAGTGACATCACTACGGCATTTGACAACTTTTGTCACCTGAATGGGTGTTACATACATGAGTATATTTACTTAAAGAGTAGGAATTCTCTACTCTTCAAAGAAACAAACACCCAAAATTCATTGAGATGCAAAGATGTTTGAACTTAACATAAGATGGGGAAAGTGAATCAGAATGTGCAAAACTATTCTCAAATGGTTATCCACATTTAGTTCAAGTTTAGTTGAAAGATAAACTGTTTAAAACTGTCTGGGGAAAACTAGCAAATTAAAAGAATACTGTGGAAACAGAAAGGGCACAAATCTGAGCTATACAGTAAGAGTAAAGTGAAAATATGCATTTCTTCATATCAGGTTTCTGAATATAAAACAACAAAGCAGACAGGGAAAAATAATCTTGGTGTTGTTATCCTTTCAGTGTCTGGGAAACATGTAAAGGACATTTGTGCAAAAATAGCTACTCTGACCTAGGTGACTATTAGGTACAGTAAATATTTTCAGGGATGTTCCATTCAGTTTTGCCCTGTAACTACCTGTGCACAAGGAAAGGTCACATGCAACATGTATCACTCTGTTTCCTTAACTGAATTGCACAAGGAATACAGCAGCAAAGAATTTGCTCTGATATGCATGTTTCCATGGGAAGAAAATACCTTCTACTTCAGCTGAAATCAATCTCTTTTTATACTTAAAAGGTGGAGAACATCCAGACAGAGCATTCTCAGGACAGGAATAAGTTGTTCTTTATAAATATGACAGCAAAATGCAGCACTCTGTTGAATTAACACTCACCAGACAAACAGGTCAACCACTGAAACACAGCCCAATTTGCATTGTTTTACAAACATAATGTGCTGTGAAGTAGACTAAAGCAGCTGTTACTCAGAATCAAACTGAAGAGAAATTCAGATGATGTATACTGTTAGACATTTTCTCATTAACAGCTGCTTCAGACCTTTTTCCTTGAGGGAAAATACAGATGGATTTTGCAATACAAAATGCACAATACATTGGACTTCAACTATTGGAAATAACAAAGTTTTTAACAGAGAAAGATTAATACTGATGATGCAACTTTATAAGATTTTCATGAAAACAAATTACTTTTTCTAGCATGCTCACAGCTTGGGATATAGGCATGTTGGGTATATAATTACTCTAATTACAGGGAATATTGAATGAATTTGACCATAATTGCCCATTAGCTAGTTGTCCTGAACATGACAGTCACCATACCTATTTTTGCAACAGCAGATTTCCAAAGGGCAGTACAATGCTGGTGACTCCATTCTGCTGTATGACTATTGATTATGCTTCCAGCTTACAAGAATTAGTGCTTTCTGGATGTAGTCCCATCCTCCAGCACTCACTTCTGATGCTGTGCCTTTTACTTTGACTAGGAGATCCAGGAAATGTAGTATCCTAACTATTGTTTAATACAGTAATCTTTCTATTGAGTTTCATTTTTTATTTTACATGGCTTATGGACTCAACCATTACTCTTGTTACTCTCATCTGTACCCCTCAGTGGATCCAGTTAACCCTATATAAGTTGAGACACTATTGCATTTTATTCAATGGGAGTGAGATTTTGTAGCAGGGAAATCAACCCTAAAGGAACTGTTCTGTTTTTACACCACTTACAAATAGAATTTGGCCACTCCTATCTAATCTAAAACATGGCTCAATTACTATCAATTTCTTAGATTCAAAATGTGATATGATTCATGGAAAAAAATATGCAACAACTAGCAAACATACCTGTCTACAGTACATTAGGGATCCTCCTGAGTTCAGTTTGGAAAAAAAAGAAGCATGTACTTAATGTATTTCTGTAAGGAACCATCTGATTTCCTGGTTAAGTTTTCAAGTCACAGGAGCAATCCCATAAGGAAATTCTGCCTACTGCAAGAGATTTGCTTACTGTGTAGCCCTTCATAACATCAAGCAATCCAGACAGTAAAACAAAATCAGGCCAGTAGAAATGCCAAAAATCTCATCTCTGTTGTCCTAGACTTCCCTTGGAATAAAATAATTTGGACTCTCAAACTCATTTTCCACCATGTAACTTGTATCATTCAGAACAGCAGTAGGAACATAGGTTAGGACAGGTCTATGAAATATTCCTATGAGCTCAGAAGATGTGCTATCATTGCCATTCTCTATCTTGGAAGGAGGAGCTGGAGGTACTAATACTCTTATACCTTCCTAGAGCCAAGACCCACTGTTGCCAATTCCATGTTGTCCAGAAGGGATCTAAAATTTGCCATCAAAAAGGCTGGATCACCCTGATTAGAACAACTAACATTTCTTTATTTGTTAAAAGTCTGGAATGAGATTCAGCTCCCATCAAAGCTCATCAGTGTATGTCCATGGTCTTTTATGGAAGAAGTATAAGATCTTAAATAAACTCTTGATGCAGTAGACAGCTGAAAAAAAAAAACCCCACAAACCAGGGAATACCTGGACTTCTTGTTACACAGCTGTAGCTTGCTGTTTCAGAACATGTGGCATGTGATCCAGTGATCAGAGGGACAAACAAACTGACCCAAGAGATCCACTTTGACTCTCACTTCTAGGACAGGGTTGTTGTCACACAGTGGTATGAATTTGTACACGTCTGTATAAAATACTGGAGCTGGGTATGTTTAGAGTCAGCACACTGTGGGGCAAAGAAAGGGTGAGAAGACAAGATGGCATCTGATGTGTGCTCAGTTGCAGTCATCCAGAGAACCAAGAACTAATATCCTTCAAAAGAAAGGCAAACATATGAAGAGTGTACATATTTATACAGCAAGTGCAGCTAGGGAAGCCAACTGGCAGCTCTACCTGTGTGTCTGCTCACTGGGAGAGCATAACCAGCTGGCCAGCTGCAGGAGCCTGGCAGGCTTCCCCACACACACCCTATCAACACCATTCACACAGGACAGGAGAAGAAAGGAAGGAAAACTGGATGTAGCTCTCTCCATAGCGCTGTCCCCTGAGCAAGGGCATGATACCTTTCTGCCTCCTCCCAACCTGCTTCTCCCTGGAGCAGCTTTCCTGGGTCAGTAACAAACTGTGCCATATGCCATGGCTGGGAGGAACAAGGTGAAAACCTCAGGGGAGTAGACATAACCTGGAAGAAGGCAAAACTGCTATGTAAAAGCAAAAGTGCTTGTGGTGAGCTCTAGTTTGAGTCATGAGCAGAAAGTCAAGGCAGACCACCACAAATATTATTAAGGTGGATACATGCCCAAGGGGAAGCAGACAAAATGCCCTTTTTGGTGTCACTGCACAGTAACGCAGCTGGCCAGTACCTGCAGTCCAGATTCACTGGCGATGATGCCTTTATCCTTTACAAAGCCTCAAAAGTGCCCCTCTGAGCATTTTCCTCCTAGTGCCCTGAAAGCAATCAAGCCACAGCTGTTTAGAGGCTGCACATTTTTGTACTTGTGCTCTCTTCAGTAGTGCCCAGTGACAGGACAAAGGGCAACAGGTACAAGCTGGAACACAAGAAGTTCCATCTAAATGCGAGGAAGAACTTCTTCACAGTGAGGGTGACAAGGCACTGGAACAGGCTGCCCAGAGAGGTTGTGGAGTCTCCTTCTCTGGAGACATTCAAAACCCGCCTGGATGAAATTCTGTCTAATGTGCTTTAGGCGATCCTACTTTAGTGGGGCAATTGGACCAGATGATCTCTAGAGATCCCTTCCGGCTCCAACCATTCTGTGATTCTGTGATTCTCTTACTTTCACCTTCCACCTCCCGACCCCGTCTTAGGCCTTGAGAGCTGTAATACAGATATTTGTTTAGTGGTTTGGTTTAACTGTTCTAAACAGATGAGAAAGTACACCTGAGCTTTTAGCAGCATGACTCACTCGAAAGCTAGTTTTCATGCCCAGCACAACAGCTGAAGTCAGGATCCATTTTGCATGTGCTGCAAGAGGGTTCACAGCTACTGTGCTGTAGGAGGGTGGTAGGGGAGCTGGTAATTACAGCCTGCACATACAGGTATCCTCATGCCCTGCCAGGCTGCCGCAGAAGCCTTTTTCTGGAATTTCTGTGCTCCTGCAGACGGGAATGACTGAGGATTTACAGCAGTCCTTGGGGAGGTGGGGGCTTGAGGATTTGAAGACATAAGGGCAAATTCTTCTCTTGAACCCACATGGTGGATTGAAGAGGAGAAATTAGCCATATGAAATAAAGCCAGGTACTGTGACTCTTTGTCATAGGTAAATATTTCTTTAATCTTTTTTTTTTTCTGAGGGTTATTTTTTGGTATATCCAGCTGTGGCCTGTAGCAAAAAGGAATATCTCATAATGAGCTCTGTTATAAATGGCTCTGAAACTGAGTGTTGGAATGCCACTAAAAATATTTTGTCTGTGGCTTTTGCTAAGGCTCAGCTCCTCAGGAAACACTTTCATTGTTTAATGCTGTCATTTTGTACATATCCAATATTTTCTTAATCTGTCACTGGGAATAGTTTATTTATAACAAGTTTATTTTCCAGTTGCATGCTGTAAATATGTCTTAATGGTCTTGCCAAAACCACTAACTATTCACTATAACTACTCAGTTATAGAGATTTAACTAGTTTATTAGCTTTTAAAAATACCAGAAGTATGTGTCAAATCCTCCCTTACCCCCCTTTTTTTCCACTGAAATAGTGGACATACAAGTTTGGCTCAGGAGTCACTTTGTTTATTAAACACGGTTACAAAAATGAAGGACCGATTGTGTCTCCGAGTTTGCCATTCATGTTTCTCCAGAAGTAATTCCAAGGGGTGGTGAGACTTAAAGACACCTACTCCATGTTTATTTCTTGTTCCTTAAAAATTTGCCACTAGCCTAGAATAAAAGCAAGTTATGGCAACTATTAACACAAGAAGCCCAGCTTCTCTTGCTGAGAAATTTTTGGGGAGACTGCAGTGCCGTCATTAGGGCGTCTCTTGTTCTCCTCTGGAAGATGTGAAGAGAGAGAAAAAGGCCTTCTGTTTCTTATGTCTCAGGGTTACTACATAGATTGCCTGTTGAATTTTACAGCTGGCAACCAGGTTAGGCTTATAAAATGTGTTTCACGAACAGCACATCCCATAGCATGTATTTTGCAACGGGATCCTGTTTGTTTGGGGGACCTAAACTGGGATAAAAATTAGCTCTTTTAAGAGTCTTGTACTCTTTAAATGTTATTAAGTCTATATAGACGTGTGTGTGCATGTGTGTGTCTCTATATAGAGAATAAAAATGAAGCTATGTGGAATACAGAGAACTTGTTGAAACATTCATATGTCTGCCAGCAAGTTTGCTGACAGTTTGGGATTTTTTAATATATTTACACAGCTGTAATATATATACTTTTATGGGGAACATTGTCCATCATTAGCTTTCCAACAGGTTAAGAGGGTTATTCATAGATATATCTACACACAATGAGCCAAATTCTGGTCTCAGCTGTAATGGTGTAAATCCAGAGTCACTCCATTAAAATTGACTGCTTTTTGTTTTATTTTTTAACTTGTACCTGGTAACAGAGAGGAATTTGTCCTCCCTGTATTCTGAGATCCCAGCAAGACTGCTGACCTTCTGTACTCAAGCAGATAATCTGCCAGTCATTTCTGTGTCATAGCTGTGGAAACGGCTCTCAGTGCATTCTGCAGTCATATGCTTCAGTTGATGACAGGGATCAATCTTTCTGAAAGCAATGTCCAAAGGCTGCTTTTAATTCACAAGTGCTCTATCTCACCAGTGTCTAAAAAAAAGTCTAGAATGTCCCCAGATATCTATTCCCCCTGACTGAAATCCATGTACACACTTCAGCCACACCTGGAGCAAATTGTCATTAAAAAGTCATTAAAATGGGGCCCATGTGGTGGGTCAACCATGGTGTCCTGGTTACCCAGGAACAGACCCATGGGCCAGCCATGGCAGGCAGGCCATGAGTAGCCCCAAGTCAGCTGGGAGATCCAATTAAGGCAGCTGACCCAAGCTGACTCACAGGTGTATCCCGTACCACTTCATCATGCTCATTATAAAAGGAAGGAGTTCACTGACGGTAGAGTTCTTCTGGGAGCTCCTTCTTCTTGGTCTCCTACTCCTTCTGCTGCTCCCAAGGACTAGGCTGAGTACCCTGTATGTTGGTATTTGTATTACTATTGTTATTTCATTAAAACCATTTCTATTCCAGTCCGCAGTGCTGCTCCCTTTATTCCCAATCCCCCTTCTCAGATGGGGGGGGGGGGGGAACCACCAGGTGATAAAGCAACTGCTACAATTTAGCCCTGGATATGGGCTAAATGTAGACACCTTGTCCCGGTTTGAAAGACAGGTGTCTGGTAAGGAAGGCAGGAGCCCCCCTTGGAATGGAAAATACAACCCCCTTCCCCCCAAATTGTTATAGAATTGAAATTAAGGGGCTTTCAGGCAAAGATATGAGGAAAATGGGAATAACAGTTTTTACTAATATATACAACAAAACTATAATACAGAGAAACTGGTTACAGGCCTGACAGAGTCAGGGATACAACCTGGCCCCCTGCCGGGCAGGGTGCTGGTACCAGTCCGACCCAGTGGCAGCTGCAGCTCTCTCCGAAATGGTCCGGTTAAAGCGGTGGTCCGTAGGAAAAGAAAACAAAGTCTGAGCAATCCGATTTCGGTGGCAGCTGCAGTTCTCTTTTAAATGATCCCGTTGAAGCGGTGATCTTGTAGAAAAGAAAACTGGTCCTCCTCCGAAAATCCGGCGGCGGTGCAGTCCCTGTCCTCTGGGATCCCAGCGGGTAAGGCCCCGAGCCCTGCTCCAAACCGCCAAATATCTCCGGCGGGAATGCTTGGCTCCACCCCTCCCCCCCTGGCCGGGGCATCTCACAAAGAGATGGTGGGTCCTGGGGCAAGGCCCTGATGGGCGCATTAACAGAAGAATAGTCCCGAGGGGCGAGGCAAGGAACACCGGCGCCAGGCCTCAACGGCTCATGGTAATAGAATACATTGCAACCCAGGACATTATCCACCCCTTATTCTATTAACATTTGCATCATCCCAAATCAATACCTTTCTTAAACTCTGCACACACACACACACATATATATATACATACATATACAATGAAACTCTACACTCAGTTCCCACTTAAAATAAGGTCCCCTTGTGGTACACACCGGGTTTCCCCATCTTTCTGCATTACCCACCAAGTACAACCTGGTCCCTGAGCAAAGACAACCCCACGGATGGGTTTGTCTTTGCCCGAGGCAGAATTAACCCAAACAGTTTTCCCAAGCATACCTCTCATGTGCACCACTGGAACCTTATCCCCGTCTGTTGTCTGTAAGGATTCAGATTGAGCGGGGCCTGCTCGGTTCGTGGAGCCTCGGGTGTTAACTAATCAGGTGGCCTTTGCTAAATGCATCTCCCAGTTTTTGAAAGTTCCTCCACCCAGTGCCTTCAAGGTGGTTTTAAGCAGTCCGTTGCACCGTTCTACTTTCCCAGCTGCTGGTGCATGGTAAGGGATGTGGTACACCCACTCAATGCCATGCTCCCTAGCCCAGGTGTTGACAAGGCTGTTCTTGAAATGAGTCCCGTTGTCGGACTCAATTCTCTCAGGGGTGCCATGCCTCCAAAGGACTTGCTTTTCAAGGCCCAGGATGGTGTTCCGGGCAGTAGCGTGAGGCACAGGGTAGGTCTCCAGCCATCCAGTGGTGGCTTCCACCATTGTGAGCACGTAGCGCTTGCCTTGGCGGGTTTGAGGCAGTGTGATGTAGTCGATCTGCCAGGCCTCCCCATACTTGTATTTGGACCACCGCCCACCATACCACAGGGGCTTCACCCGCTTGGCCTGTTTGATCGCAGCGCACGTCTCACAGTCATGGATAGCCTGGGAGATACTGTCCATGGTTAGATCCACCCCTCGGTCTCGTGCCCACTTATAGGTGGCATCTCTGCCTTGATGGCCTGAGGCATCATGGGCCCACCGAGCCAAGAACAACTCTCCTTTATGCTGCCAATCCAAATCTATCTGGAACACCTCTATTTTTGCAGCCCGATCTGCCTTCTCGTTGTTGCGATGTTCTTCATTAGCCCGACTCTTGGGGACATGAGCGTCTACATGACGGACTTTCACAGGTAGCTCCTTTACCCGAGTGGCAATGTCCTTCCACTCATCAGCAGCCCAGATTGGTTTTCCCCTACGCTGCCAGTTGGCCTTTTTCCACCTCTCCAGCCAACCCCACAGGGCATTGACTACCATCCACGAATCAATGTAGAGGTAGAGTTTTTGCCACTTCTCTCTCCCAGCAATGTCCAGGGCTAATTGGACGGCTTTGAGTTCAGCAAATTGGCTTGATCCACCCTCTCCCTCGATAGCTTGTACAACTTGTCGTGTGGGGCTCCATACAACAGCTTTCCATTTCCGGCTAGCACCTACAATTCGGCAGGAACCATCGGTGAAGAGGGCATATCGTCTTTCACTCTCTGGTAGCTCGTTATATGGAGGGGCTTCCTCAGCACGTGTCACTTCCTCTTCCTCTTCTTCAGAAGACAATCCAAAAGCCTCACCTTCTGGCCAGTTGGTAATTATCTCCAAGATCCCAGGGCGATTTTGGTTTCCAATGCGGGCGCGCTGTGTGATGAGGGCAATCCATTTGCTCCAGGTAGCGTCGGTGGCATGATGCGTGGAGGGAGCCTTTCCCTTGAACATCCACCCCAGCACCGGTAGTCGGGGTGCCAGGAGGAGTTGTGCCTCTGTGCCGATTACTTCTGAGGCAGCTCGAACTCCTTCATAGGCGGCCAAGATTTCTTTCTCTGTCGCAGTGTAGTTGGCTTCGGACCCTTTGTAGCTTCGGCTCCAGAATCCCAGTGGTCGGCCCCGAGTCTCATCAGGCACCTTCTGCCAAAGGCTCCAGGACAGACCCTTGTTCCCGGCTGCAGAGTAGAGCACATTTTTCACCTCTGGTCCTGTCCTGACTGGGCCGAGGGCTACCGCATGAGCGATTTCCTGCTTGATCTGAGTGAAGGCCTGTTGTTGTTCAGGGCCCCAGTGGAAATCGTTCTTCTTGCGGGTAACCAGGTAGAGAGGGCTCACGATCTGGCTGTACTCGGGAATGTGCATTCTCCAAAAGCCTATGACACCTAGGAATTCTTGTGTTTCCTTCTTGGTGGTCGGTGGAGACATCGCAGTGATCTTATTGATGACCTCGGTGGGAATCTGGCGCCGTCCGTCTTGCCACTTCACCCCCAGGAACTGGATCTCTCGGGCAGGTCCCTTGACTTTGCGTTTCTTGATGGCGAAGGCGGCCTCCAGGAGAATCTGGATGATTTTCTCTCCTTTCTCAAATACTTCCACTGCCGTGTTCCCCCATACAATGATATCATCGATGAACTGCAAATGTTCTGGAGCCTCACCCTTTTCCAGCGCAGTCTGGATCAGCCCATGGCAGATGGTGGAACTGTGCTTCCACCCCTGGGGCAGTCGGTTCCAGGTGTATTGCACGCCCCTCCAGGTGAAGGCAAACTGAGGCCTGCACTCTGGTGACAGAGGAATGGAGAAGAATGCATTAGCAATGTCAATAATGGCATACCACTTTGCTGCTTTGGACTCCAGCTCGTACTGGAGCTCCAGCATGTCCGGCACAGCAGCACTCAATGGTGGAGTCACTTCATTCAAAGCACGATAGTCCACAGTCAATCTCCATTCTCCGTCAGGCTTGCGCACAGGCCAGATGGGGCTGTTGAAGGGTGAGTGGGTCTTGCTGATCACCCCTTGGCTCTCCAGCTCACGGATCATCTTGTGGATGGGGATCACGGCATCTCGATTCGTCCGATACTGCCGGCGGTGCACCGTCGAAGTGGCAATTGGCACCCGTTGCTCTTCCACCTTCAGGAGCCCAACTGCAAAAGGATTTTCTGATAGTCCAGGCAAGGTGTTCAACTGCCTAATGCCTTCTGCTTCCACAGCAGCTATCCCAAAAGCCCACTTAAACCCTTTTGGGTCTTTGTAATAGCCATTCCGGAGAAAGTCTATTCCCAGGATACATGGGGCCTCCGGGCCAGTCACAATCGGATGTTTCTGCCACTCCTTCCCAGTCAGGCTCACCTCAGCTTCCAACAGGGTCAACTGCTGCGACCCCCCTGTCACCCCAGCAATAGACACAGATTCTGCCCCCACATGTCCCGATGGCATTAGGGTACATTGTGCTCCAGTGTCAACCAATGCTTCATATCTCTGTGGCTCTGATGTGCCAGGCCATCGGATCCACACTGTCCAAAAGACCCGATTCTCCCGTGCCTCTTCCTGGCTAGAGGCAGGGCCCCTCTAGGCCTGGTTATCATCCATTCCCTGGGCATACCTGCTAGATGTTTCTTCAAGGGGATCTGACACATCATCCTCCCTTCTGTAATACCTGGCAGCTCGGTCACGGGAGGCTGAGGCTACTTTTGCTTTAGTGGAACCCCCTCGGTTAGCGTTTTCCCTTTTGAGCTCACGAACCCGTGCTGCCAGGACAGAAGTGGGTTTCCCATCCCACCTTCTCATGTCTTCCCCGCAGTCACACAGGAAGAACGACAGCTCAGATCGTGGGGTGTACCCTCTCTCTCTAGCTGGGGGACGTCGGGCTCTGGCTCTGGGGTTTATGACCTGCACTGGTGCCACATGAGAGCTGTTCCTCCTCACCTCCTTCATCACCTCCTCCCTAATCTCTTCCTTGAGGTCCCTAGCCACAGCAGCGACATGAGCTTTCATTGGGCCATTGACTAAACTCTCATAATATCTGAACCTGTTGGCAACAGAACCCACTGTCTCTTGGTTGTCATCAGCATTAATTGTTGCAATGAATGTGGCATACTGCTGTGGCCCCAGCTTTGCCAGGTTCCACAGCATCTGCCCTGTACACTTGACCTTGTCGGGGTCATTATCATGCTGTCCGTCTCTCCCAAAGAGTACCTCTAACACTGCCACTTCCCTCAGCTGTTGGATCGCTTCCTCAAGGGTCTTCCATTGCATTCTATGATGGTACTCCTGCATTCTCTCTCTGTGGACAAACCTTTCCCTCACACTCATCAAAAGCCGCTCCCAGAGAGAAAGGGGCCCCGGCTCCCTTACGAATACCTGGTCCACCCCTGAGTCTTGGGCCAAGGATCCCAAATACCTGGCTTCGCCACTATCCAGTTGTACGCCTTTACCCATGAGGTCCCAAACCCGAAGTAACCAGTTTGCATAAGGCTCACGCCCCCGTCGCGCAATGTCTTTTCGCAGATTACGGAGACTGTCGAACGACAGGGATTCGATGATAATTTCAGGCTCTGACTCTCCTGCGGATTGTGAGGGCTCTGGCTCATCCCCATCATTAACTGGGCGTACTGATTTGGCCTTGCACTTCCTCCTCTGCACAGGGGCGACTGCTGCTGGCTGTGGCTGTCCTTGTGGTTCAGCTGGACCCTGCACAGTTGTAACATCTGTGGGTTCCACTGCTGCACTATCAGACTTTCCCTCTTTAGGACAAGGTTTCCCACTAGTTTGGGAGGTGTGTTCCCTCAGCATCTCACGTATTTCCTTCACCAGTACCCCTACCCAATTCGGCTGGTCCATTTGTGAGGTGGGCTGTTGGGCAATGCCAGGGCGTGGGAGAGGGTCAGGCTGCAGGGCAGGATCTCTAGCCTCTGGGGCCGTGTCAGGTTCTGGGGCAGCATTCCTAGTCTCTGGGGTGGTTATCCAAGTAGTTATCCAAGCCAGTCTCACTTTATCTCTGAAGGCCAAGCAGCCTGTTAGCAGTAGGCCTATTAGCAGCAACACATGGATAATATCTAGGGGAAAACTAAACCCTTCGAAAGCTGATGGAGCAGACCCAAAGAACTGGTTGAATGGTTGGGAGAAAACTTCCCCTGGTGTTATTTCCTCACAGAAGGTACCATTTTTAATGTAATCCCAGAAGCATACGCTGAGCGTGATAGCCCTTTATCCATGTGCCCACATTCCACAGGAAATTGAAAAACCATGAATTCCTCACCTTATCAACCCATAGTGCAAGCTGGATAACAGCCACAGTAGCCTTAGTCAGAGGACCCATGTTTAGATAAGGGGCTGCAAAGGGGAAAAGCATAGCCACGACCACGTGCCACCCGAAGCAAGGTAAACTAGACCACATGGTGCTGCCTAACAAAGATCCCACGTTCAGTGCACAAAAAATCAGGTTAGCCAGGAACTGTTATTCCCTTTTCACCCTTTTTCCTCAATGCCCTCAGGCCCCACGTTGGGCGCCAAAATCTGTCCCGGTTTGAAAGACAGGTGTCTGCTAAGGAAGGCAGGAGCCCCCCTTGGAATGGAAAATACAACCCCCTTCCCCCCAAATTGTTATAGAATTGAAATTAAGGGGCTTTCAGGCAAAGATATGAGGAAAATGGGAATAACAGTTTTTACTAATATATACAACAAAACTATAATACAGAGAAACTGGTTACAGGCCTGACAGAGTCAGGGATACAACCTGGCCCCCTGCCGGGCAGGGTGCTGGTACCAGTCCGACCCAGTGGCAGCTGCAGCTCTCTCCGAAATGGTCCGGTTAAAGCGGTGGTCCGTAGGAAAAGAAAACAAAGTCTGAGCAATCCGATTTCGGTGGCAGCTGCAGTTCTCTTTTAAATGATCCCGTTGAAGCGGTGATCTTGTAGAAAAGAAAACTGGTCCTCCTCCGAAAATCCGGCGGCGGTGCAGTCCCTGTCCTCTGGGATCCCAGCGGGTAAGGCCCCGAGCCCTGCTCCAAACCGCCAAATATCTCCGGCGGGAATGCTTGGCTCCACCCCTCCCCCCCTGGCCGGGGCATCTCACAAAGAGATGGTGAGTCCTGGGGCAAGGCACTGATGGGCGCATTAACAGAAGAATAGTCCCGAGGGGCGAGGCAAGGAACACCGGCGCCAGGCCTCAACGGCTCATGGTAATAGAATACATTGCAACCCAGGACACACCTGGACAGTGCCAGGTGCACAACAAAGCTGTTCCATCATTCCTTTCCTCAGCTGGACAGGGGAGTCACTGATGGGCTCAGCCTTGGCCAATGGTGAGTCCATCTTGGAGCTAGCTGGTATTGGCTCTGTTGGACATGGGGGAACCTTCTAGCAACTTAGCACGGAATCTACTCCTGTATCACCCCCCACTACCACAACCTTGCCATGCAAACCCAATATAGCCCAAAACTGATTTTGTCTCTGCAAGTGGAAACCTTTTGTAACTGCACTTTAGTCATTAGAAAGTAATCCCAGATTTCTGCTGCCTTCACAGAGACTGAAATTTGTTCTTCTTTGTTGAGTTGCTCTTTTTTAACTAATATGGTTAGACAAGTTTTTAGAGCAAACATTCTCTTTTGGCTGTGTCAGATTTTTAAAAGCTACCTTGTCACTTGTCTTAATGTGGCAGCATTATGGCTGTAGGGATGCTGTTTCTCAGCAGCTCCTGCACTGCCATTTCTTTCCACTGCAAGAAAATCAATGGATAAGAAAGATCTGGGAAAGACTAAGTCATTCTGGAGCTAGAGGGCTTTCTACAGAGAGTAAACTGTGCTTTCAGGGTTACGTTGAATTAATTATGCAGGAAGGCATAGTTGAAGTCATCTGAGAAACTTGGGACACTCTAATGTGGTATAAGAACAAATTAAGTGGGCTGTAAGGCCTGGGTAAAACTTGGAAGCTGCCTAAACTGAATGCTATATCTCAATACTTTTTTTTTTTTTTCCCAAAAGTTATTTACAAAACAGTAAGTTCCCACACAGTGGAGCATTCCATCTCATTGCAGGACAAGCTGCAAGACAAACACAGAAATCACTGAAGTGAATTAGACTGGAAACTATCTTCCACTGGGGCCAAATCTTCTCACATATTTCTACTCTCTACCAGACAGAGCTAAGCCCTGACCTCCCACTTGAAGTCTCTCAACAAGGCTGGAGTAAGCCATAAGTAGGTTGCTAGATTTCCCATTTAATATGAGATTTCCTTTCAATATAGGGATGTGGGCTTTGGGGCTTAAAATATGGGGATGTTACATATTTCTGCATTTTCCACACCTTTTTAGTAGGAGCCACAGAATTTGAGGCTGAAGTAGGGGCAATCCTCCAGCACCCTGCTCTACCCAGTCGTCCTCTTGTGACCTCCAGCCACCCCCACCTGAGAGCAGCAGGGACAGCAAGGGGACAGGCTCTGAGGACCAGAAAACTTGCTGGGTGCTCAGGGCAGCACCTGGGTGGCAGCAGCTGAGCAATGAGCGGGAGAGAGGAGGGGTTCCAGGTGAATTCTGGGTCTGAGGGTCATTGCAGCCCGATGGGCTCTGCATGCCAGGCTGCTCCGCAGGCTTGGCTGTATCTGCTGCCCAGAGCTGGGGCTACCTGCAAATCCCAGCTGCCTTCCATGTCTGTTATAGCTTGCCTGAGCAGAATAATCCATACAAAGCTATCCCTGTGGCCTGGTTACATGTTGATTTCCGTCACATAAAAAGGAAGGGGGAGAATTTTTTCAAGGGAAGGTTGTTAAACTCTGATAAGGTGCTAAGAAACCCAAACATAAACTCCCTCAAAAATAATAGTAAATGTGAGAAAAATTCTTCATTTCAAGTGTTTGTATAGTGTAGCCTTATATAATGCTACAGACTGTAGTCCTGCATGTACACCAGCATGTGTTTTTAAATGTAATGCATTTTGATGTCCTGTTTGCATTGGACTCACCACTGTAGGTCTCTGCAGGACATTCTGTTTACAAAAGAGATTACCAAAAATAAAAATTACAAAACAAAGTGGTGTAAATTACAGAAATGAGAGCAGGAATGTCTCACTCTGGAAGTTTTTGCCGCAAATCCAGATATAAACAAGGCCAAAGGGACTCACTATAAATCAAGTTATTTTCCTATTACCTCAGTAAGACAGGGGCTTAGCAGCTATCCTGACCTTATTTTACAGGCTATAACCTGAAACTGGTTTAAATCTACTTTCATTCAGTTTGTAGTTCATGAAACAGCTGTACTGAGATGGAAAATATTTGTGTTCTTTACCTTCTAGATGTTAAAAAAAAAATCTCTTCTAAAAAGCAGTTCTTGCTTATGAGTCATTTGTCTCTGCCTTTCTATAAGCTTAACAAGAAAAGTCAGATTCTGAAAATGTAGCCTCTTTCCATGCCATCAATGATGCACTGAGCTCTGGCTTTTGCACTGACTTAGGTTATACATATGTTATCAGTGGGGAGAAGACTGAGTTTTTCTCTCTGTCTCTCTCTTCCACTCTCACTCACTCTTGTCTCCCCTTCCCCCAAATTTCCAATTTATTGCACTCACTACAAGTTTACAGTGTTGCATATGTGCTGCACTTCTGCACTTGCTTTATCTTTTTTTTTTTTCCCCCCTTGTCTGTTTAGTTACTCAGAGTCATATAATCTCAACCTTAAACCCTCCTGGGCCATGAAGGTGTCATTTGGCATCCCAGGCACTGCTGAATACTTACTGCTGTTCACCTTATTCCTTATGCCTGCCGTAAGCAATTTGGGAACCACTTGATGATGTGCTTAGTTTGTATGGTAATAATATATAGTAGTCCCAGTCAACATCAAGGTCCCTTTAGCCTAATTGCTGTTCAACTAAATAGGCTGTAGCTATATGGCACATAAGAGTGCAAGAAACTTGGAGACAATATAGCTTTGTCAATGTGATATTTCCCTGGTTTAGTTAGCTTCCACAACAATTTTAATGGTCAAACACTGTGCTGATGTTACTACAGTGATTCTGGTTTTGGGGCATGTACAGAAAGAACCCTTGAGGATTTTGAACTAGCACATCATGGCAGTCGGCATATTGATAGAAACAATCTCTAACCCAAAATCACTCACAGCCTGAATAGGTAAGACAAACAAAGGGTACTTGGAGAATAAAGGCACAGAAAGGAGAACATCTATGGCCACAGCCACAAGTTGGTTCCTGAGACTGAGCATGTGCACTCAGCTTGACTACCCACCCGTGCTGCTCAAGTAGCAGAGGCAGTCTTGAGCATACAGCTGAGTTGTGAAACATAACTCAGGCAAGCTCAGACCCTTCCTAATTACTTTGTGCAAATAATCTCATGAGTGAGGTATTGTTCACATTGGCACTTGAAGGAAACAAACATAAACCCTTCTTGTTTCAAGAGCTCCTGGTTATAAGCCTAATATGAGACAGTTTTGTGCAATAGCAGATCAAGATTACCCATGAGGTCCCCTGCATTGCTGTGTTGCTACAGAGCCTGACTGCAGGGAAGAAATCTGCTAGAGTAAGGATTTATCACCCCAGGCAGGTAATACGCTCTGGTTTATAGGCATAAATTCCTGCAGATAGGGGAACTATTATGTCCCTCAGCCATAATACTTGCTGTTATGTGTCCTAGCTGGGATCTACTGTGCTCCTGGCTGGTGGCTGTAACACGGCATGGTGAGTGGAACACGGCATGGTGAGTGGATCCTGTGCTGGCTGACAAGATTGCAGCAGCAGATGAGTACTATGATAATCACAAAGTATTGAATAATCACCACTCTGTTACCTTGCCTCACTGCTCAAGAATTAACTCTTCTCTTCAAATTAAGGAGCAAATTTTACTGCAGCCAAACTCTGTTTTTGTGCTGTTCCAGATGGGACTCTGACTTGAACTTGGCCCTACAGATGTTTTTCTGAAAGGTTCTGAATAATATAAACGTGTGAAGACTATAGTCCATTTTGGAAAAATTGGCCATTAAATGTGGATGTTCAGTTCATCTTCAAGAAATGCGAACCACAGGTCAATGAACTTAATTGTTCTCATCTATAACCCTATAATGATTAGTACAGTGTAACATGACCAACCACATCACTGAGATTTTTCACTGTGACTGGAAAATCTTTTTGTAAGGGCCTAATCAATAGTTATCCACAAACACATATATATTAATTAAAAAAAAAAAAAAAAAAAAAGGTATTTTGAGAAAGCAAAATACTAATTTATTGTGGAGAAAAGTGCTCAGTAAGTGCCCAATTCAGTTTATATGCAGCAGGAGAAGGAAAAACAAGGGCTGTATACCACAGTACACATATCACAGGAGCTGTTGGTACTCAGCTGAGCATCTGATTTTGGAAGAATGGTCCACTGGGTGCAGTTAAAATACAAAGGAGAATATAAAAAAGTTTATTCACAATTATTCCTGTTTAACTGAGAAATAAATGTATAGTGTCAGGTTTTGATTACCTCAGTGCTGCAGCTACATTAAGAAAAGAAGCGTGCCCAGCAGCAGGGAGTTCACGGGCTCTTCCCACTGCTTTATATTCTGCTTTGAGCAACATTCAAACTGAATTCAACACTAGTGATCCTCTTCCCAGTGTTTTTATGAGGTAATGGTTCTCTTAATCTAATTCTTTTCTGCCTAGCTGCAGTTTTTGTATTTTCTTCTGACTGCACAAGTCACATGAGATCAAAGGATGTGAGAATTTCATAAATCTTTTAGAGCTTATGATTATAAAGGGTGGAATTTGTTTCATCAGTTGACTTTATTAATGCTCTGTAGTATGAACTGGATTTGAAGTGAGTAGCACTCACTAACAACAGATATAAAATGTACCATGAGAAATATTTAGTTTATTATTGTCTATCAGTTTTCATTTATAAAAACAGTGAAAAATAAAAAGTAAGTTTGTTTATTTCTCTCCTTCTCTATCCTTGCTCAAATAAGATATATTTAGGTATACATTGTCATAATAATTTGTTTTATGATCTTTATTCAAGTGAAGCTCCAATAAAGGCAGAGAAATGAAATTTTTCTCTGTTCCTATAAGTAAAATGTCATTGATTTATATAACTATCATTTTTCAGGTGGCATCAGCTGTGTTTATTAGTTTTTTAGGTATGAACTCTATCTTTACAGCACAGGGAACAGTGAGGCCTCAATCGTGGCTGACATTTCTGTGTGGTATGTGAATGAACGTGTGTATAGATGTTTACAGATGTGCAAGTGTTCCTCTGTAAAACACATCTTGCCAGAAACTTTTCTAAGGATTAGGCAGCTGCCCAACCTCTATAAACCTGTCATCATTTTCCTAACCTCTCTCACTGCCATCCAAAGGGAAATTTTCTTCCCAGGAAATAGAGCACTAATTGCTTACCCAGAAAGGAAATTAATGATTCAACAATTGTGACCAACAGGCTGCATTTTGTAGATAGCCAATCCTGAGAAATGTCATCTTTGTCAGGCTATAATTTCTATTCTCTACTTGAGGGTTTTTGAGTTTGGGTGGGCATAAAGCCTAGAATGATAATGTTCCTAAGCCATAGCTGATTGATTTCTCTGATGTCAGACATGAGAGACATATAACAGCTTAGAAGTCAGGATAAGGGAATGGTGGAGCAGCACCAAATTGTAGAAACTGCAAGCTTCCCTGTCTCATTGCCAGCTAGAAGCCTTACCAGGTCAGTAATCTGAATGATTATTTATGCAGAGCAGTTTTGCAAGGAACCACACATGCCTTCATGCTAATTTCAGTGTCAGAGCCATACAATGCCCTGTCACATTAGGGAAAGGAGGGGAAGGAGCAGAAGTGGTACAGAAAAGGGTCAGGGAAATGCAGCTCCAATAAAATTCTGCTGCAGTGTGCCATCTGTTCCAATGGGAAAATCTATGCTGTCATAAATCTGAGTGCTGTGGCTAGAAAGACTAAGGGTGCGCAACCCAAATTTGTAGATTCTGTGTTGTGAAAACTATAGAATAGAGCTGAGACATTAATGTGATGAAGCTGAGTTCTTTGCTGGTTGCGAATTCTTCTTGGGAATTTTTTTCTCTCCTTTAATTAATTCATTGCATAAACTCTCTATGTGACAAGGTTTGTTACAAAAAGCTACCACAAATATTGACAAAAAAATTGACCTGTGTTCATTCACTATGAGTAGTTTCTGAGTAATGTGTTTTCTACTCGTGGTGGGCAGAACTTTTACAAAGGGAGGGATCTGAAGAAATCACCAGACTTTGGACTATCTCTGGGGAAAAAGTCAAGAGGGAAGCTGACAATAAGCAGCACTAAGGTACCTGGGGAAAACCTGAATCTTTCCTCTCTGTGTCTTTCATGTCCTACCTGACTGAATAAAAGTTAACAACAAGATGCAATATAGTTAATTATTTTTTAATTAAACTTCCTATTGCCCACAAACCACATTCATAAACAATGATCACTTAAAGGTAGCAGAAAGAGACCAAAAATGAATCTCTATTCTGTGGAATGTCTAATATAATCTCTTTATTTCTATTTTTTATTATTCTCCTGTGCACAAAGTACCTGCTAATTGTTGCTTAGAACAGGGATAATCACATCTCAGACAGGTTAATTTGCATGCTCTATAAGAGAGCTCTTTTGAGAGGGGTTTCTGTCTGTCTTCTGTGTCTACCAATGCCTTGCCCAATGTAACACAAACCAGCTCTAACACAAATACCAACAGACTGTCACCTTAACATTTGCTTTCATCAGTACCACTGATGTACAGTTCAGTCACAGAAATGCTGTGGAAAATTCTGATATCCTTGCAGGATTTGAGAAAAAAGGGTAACTTACTTTACAGAAGAGCCACTATTCGGAAAATGTTGTAGCCCACCTAGAACTGGGACAGAAGTTAATGCATATAGAGCCTGCAGCTACTTTTGTCAGTGTTAGGTATGCAAGGCCTCCCAAGCTTCCCTTAAAAAAGGCCTTCCTTTCCATATTGTGCCAGTTTTCACAGTTTGCAGATCCACGGTTTGAAAAATCCTTTGTTCAGCCATGGAGAAACCTTTTAGTGGACTTATATATTCACATATGTTGATTGGAACAGTAAATAGAATCACAGAATCACAGAATGTTAGGGATTGGAAGGGACCTCAAAAGATCATCTAGTCCAATACCCCTGACAGAGCAGGAACACCTAGGTCAGGTCACACAGGAACATGTCCAGGCGGGTTTTGAATGTCTCCAGAGAAGGAGACTCCACAACCTCTCTGGGCAGCCTGTTCCAGTGTTCTGTTACCCTCACTGTGAAGAAGTTCTTCCTCACATTTATGTGGAACCTCCTATGTTCTATCTTGTACCCATTGCCCCTAGTCCTATCATTGGATGTCACTGAGAAGAGCCTGGCTCCATCCTCATGACACTCACTCTTTACATATTTATAGACATTAATAAGGTCACCCCTCAGTCTCCTCTTCTCCAAGCTAAAGAGACCCAGCTCCCTCAGCCTTTCCTCATAAGGGAGATGTTCCACTCCCTTAATCATCTTTGTGGCTCTGCGCTGACAAGGCTATTGAAAATCAAGCTACATGTCTGAGCAAGCAAGACTTAAATAAAAAATATGCAGACCAATGGCAAGATCAGAGCTTGCTCATAGCAAGTGAGATAAAATAATAGTGTATTATATGCACCTTTTAAAGTACAGATAATTGTGTGCAAATGCGCATGAAAATCCACTAGTTCATTCACGTAGGACAATTTCAAAATAAGGAACGTTGAATGGATTGGAGGTGTAAGTCAGGTTCTTCGTATAGTGTTGTTAGTAAGTTTTTTTCCAACATAATATCTCATTGTTTACAAAATCAATATCCTTTCTAGATGATCCTTATGACTAACATGCAAGACAGCAGAGCATAGGGTTACTGATCAGATAGAACCACTGGATGTGAAAGTCAACCACTTCTGATCAGTAATCCTGTGCTGGGGCTTAATATGCACTGTGGAACTGTGATTTGCCCATGCCTCTGAATGCTGAAAGCTCCTTGTCAAGGTGTAGTGATTAAAAAAAAAAAAAAAAATGTTAGTTGAATTCTATGAGAAATAGATAAAGTATACATTGTCCAAACCAGAGATGGAATCAACTTTCTCTCTTTACCCTCCTCACACTTTTTGAGGTAGAAGAATGAGGATGACCCTGTGAGAGGTGGCAGAATGGAAGACAAAGAAGCTTCAGCAGCGCCCAGAGGAAGGAGGACTGCTGCAGTAAGGAAATGCTGTGGAAAACCTTTCAAGCTGTTCTGCTGCAGTGACAATTGGATTTCACTGTCTCCTTTGAAATGCATTTGCAACTGAACAACCTGCAACAGCCCCATGAAGTAGTTAAGACATAGCAAGTTGTAAATAGCTGCAGATTTTCCGCTGGAATCACACTAGGATGGTCTCACACTGAGTAGGAGGCATTGGTAAGCACACAGTGAGCTATGACAGAGATATTTCAAGCTTTTGCTTCATTCTGCAGGACTCATGACCTCAAAGAAAAGACTTGCCTTGATGAAGCAGAAGGAAGGAACAGATGCACTTATCCAGATTCTCAGTACACATCAACTGATGTAAAAAACACAGTGGAATCACAATAATATACAATACCTAGCAACATTCACCTAGTTAGTTCACCTGAAGAGCTGAGCAAAATTTAAGAGATGCATAAGTGTCTCTAGAAAACTTTATGATAGGTTTTTACTGTTCAAAGGTAGATTTTCTCTAGGAGTTAAATAATCATATTCATACTGTCCTAAAATCCAAACTTGGAGAGGATGATAGCCACTGAGGAGATTATGGTTTTATTTATCATTTGTATTGTGTAGGAGAGACAGAAACAACAAAAATAAAGAACTCTGCCCTGTTCCTTTGAAGAAATGTGGGCACCTGTCTCTGTGAGGTAGACTCTGGGCACTAGTTGATTGAATGTAGGCTTTTACCGGCCATCCTGATTCAGACATTGAAGGCCTAAAGTGCACTCGGGTGTCTAAATCTTTGTGCCTAATACAAAAGCTATTTTATATCTCATGCATAACAAGTCACTACACAGGAAGCCTAACTACTACCAGACACAAAGCTCTGCACTCTGTACACCTGGGCATTGCCTTGCAGGGCACTGAAGTCCTTTGTTGGATCTAGACATACCTAGCAGACATGAGTGGTGTCAAGGAATTGAATTCAGATGACCTGGATCCTAAGCTAATAATACCTTAAAATCCTATTTCTCATAACAGAACTGCAGTGGCAACCACACAGGAAAAGAACAGACAGGCTATTTGGTGGTGGTAGGTTTATGCTGCACTACCCACCCTCCTTGAACAACAGGTTCATATCTTGACGTCATCATCTGTATTATGGGCACCATTTGTCAGAAAATTATTTTGTTCAGTCAAAAACTGGAGACTGCTTGTGATTTTCTGAAGTACCAGGACAGTGAATGTCCATAGTATATCTAAGGAATTGTTTTCATGTTCAAGTGAAGCAGTCTGGAAACACAAATGAAGGCTAAGTGATTTCCACCAGGCAAGAAACGCACCATTGATTGGAATCAGTCATAGAATAGCCTTGGTTGGAAAAGAGACTGTCTTATTACTAGTATGCAATATAAATTGTGAGAAAAGAAGATAAATATCAAGTTTGTTGAGAGTCATTGTGACAGGTTGACAACAGAAAAGTCATCCATCAAGCTGTCTCTTTTGTCTATATAAAGTTTATCAAATACATGGTACCTCAAAGTGCTAATCTCTGCCTAGAGTAATGAGTTACTGAGTAGTGAGAGTCAACTCTTTGAGCCCAGAGAGTTGTGGTGAATGGAGTTAAATCCAGATGGAGACCGGTCACAAGCGGTGTCCCTCAGGGCTCGGTCTTGGGGCCAGTCTTGTTTAATGTCTTTGCCGATGACCTGGATGAGGGGATCAAATGCACCCTCAGTAAATTTGCAGATGACACGAAGTTGAGTGGGAGTGTCAATCTGCTTGAGGGTAGGGAGGCTCTGCAGCAGGATTTGGACAGGCTGGAGCGATGGGCTGAGGCCAATTGCATGAGGTTTAACAAGGGTAAGTGCTGGGTCATGCACTTCGGCCACAACAACCCCATGCAACGCTCCAGGATTGGGGAAGAGTGACTGGAAAGCTGCCTGGCAGAAAAGGACCTGGGGGTGTTGGTTGACAGCCGACTGAACATGAGCCAGCAGTGTGCCCAGGTGGCCAAGAAGGCCAACAGCATCCTGGCCTGTATCAGAAATGGTGTGAGCAGCAGGAGTAGGGAGGTGATCGTGCCCCTGTACTCGGCACTCGTGAGACCGCACCTTGAGTACTGCGTCCAGTTCTGGGCACTGCAGTATGGGAAGGACATTGAGGTGCTGGAGCGAGTCCAGAGAAGGGCAATGAGGCTGGTGAGAGGTCTGGAAAACAGGCCTTATGAAGACCGGCTGAAGGAACTGGGGTTGTTTAGCCTGGAGAAGAGGAGACTGAGAGGAGACCTCATTTCCCTCTACAACTACCTGAAAGGAGGTTGTAGTGAGGCTGGTGTTGGTCTCTTCTCCCAAATTGCTAATGACAGGACAAGAGGAAATGGCCTCAAGTTACGTCAGGGGAAGTTTAGGTTGGATATTGACGCACGGAAAAGACTCTATAACTCTTGTGAAGTTATAAAGTAGGTATGTTTATTCAGCGCCGGGTGCAAGGGGGATCGCTCCTCCAAACTTGCACACTTGGGGGGCCAAAGGGTGCTTCTTTTATGGCACTAAGTAATACATATTCATGAGGAGTGTATCATAAACATTACATCAATGTATCAGGTCATTATAATATTCCACGCCTCTTGCTCCGCCTGGTCACGCCTGCGCAGTGCTCCCTGGTGGTCCTCTTCGGGGGTCTCGGGAGGAAGGCTCTAGGTCTTCCTCAGTTGGCTGCGCATGCTCTGTGGGCCTCTGGCTCTTCTCCAGGCTCGAATGCTCGACCTTTCCCCCTTATCAGAAGGAGCAGGAGCCTTTCTCCCCTTTCCCAATGGCCTCCTCCTAATCAGCGGCCTGTAGCACCTGTTTTGTCTAGCAAGCAAGGTCTTCAAGCTGGAGAGGCAAGATTACATACTTTACATACTTTCCAAGCAAGAGCTGCATATTTCTCTAATTAAACTATTTCTATTAACTCTTTTTGCCCCCGTATCAGTCCCCCCTTTTCTACAGAGTTAGTAAATTCTTTTACTAATACAGAAATTCTTTATCTAGTAGTCTATTTCTATAATTCTGTGACTCTATGGTTTCGAAAGGTATCTTTCAGTGTCTTCCCATGTGCATTAGATACAGAAGTTAGAATGGCCAGTCGCTGTAACATTCTCCAATTCCAGACACACAATATTACAGAGAAAACAAAGCTAAGTAAAACCAATATTAGAAGCACAACAATAGGGTGTAACATCGCATTCAGGATACCAGTTGCAGTAGGTGACCATCCAAAAAGTACATCCCACCAATTATGGCTTGCATCTTGTTTTACCCTTTTTAAAATCCTGTTTATTTGTTTTGTATCATGATAAACCGTTATCGAAGTTTTCTTCCCGTTTTCTTGGACCTCTTCCAAAATTTTGATCAAATCTTGGTGCTTTACTAGTTGTCTTATTAATGTCAGATTCATTCCAATAGGTACAGGTAATAATTTGTGAAACATTGTATAATTGGATCTTATTAATTGGTGGGATACGACTGGTGCTAAATAAGAGAAGTCACACCCGAGAATTTTAACAAAATTGCTAATACAAAAGTTAGAATGATTATTGCTATCCATTATCATTTCATCTATCACTATAGAAGCACAAGTAGTTCTCAAACATGCACAACCTTGACCAATATATACAAGTACAATCTTTTGACTGATATTTGGATGGATCTCAAAGTGACAAATGCCTTGCTCAGTATCAAGGCAAATGTCTTGGGCATCAATTGTATTACCTTCACAAATGAACCCTTGTTGTTTTCGTGTAACACAAGATTCTAAATTTACAGTCTGCCACTTCTTGTTTGCTCTCCGTGCCCATGCCCTGTGTTCAGAAGGATAGAACACTGTTTGATCATGGTTTAATCCTAGTGCCGTGATGGGGTGGATTGTGTATATTGAGGCGTTATGTATGGTTAACACAAAAGTAGTAGCCACATAAGTAATAGGGTTGTAGGTGAAATTTACTAGGGTCCACCAAGCTTGAAGCTTCCTTTCCACATCAGTGGCATTGTCCCAGACAGCTTTTCGAATTTCAATGGGGAAAATGCCCTCACTGCCTTCTCTTATAATTAAGGCGGCCAGTGATTGTATCCATAATTGTGCCTGCATACAACTGAGAGCCAAAGATATATTATTTTGGGCTACATCAAGTGCATTTATTATTAGTTGGTGGTCTCGTTCTTCTATCCTTTCCCATTTTGGTAATACTTTTGAGAATTGCCTTTGACTGGTTCCTAATGCTCAGACTGGGGTACGTTTTCAGTGCAGACACACCTGAGTTGGTTTCACCAGACTAAAAGCATTGTACAGAGTCTCCCCTTGAACCTGCTCCATACAAGTCACTTAAAATCTGAAAACAGCATAAAAACAAACAAGGAGTAAGGTCTGAAAATTTTAGGCATTGCACAGACTTACTAGGAAATGGTCTCTTGATGTAAGGAATCTGCAATGCAAATAAACAAGATAAGGAATGACAGGAGAAGATAGCATTGAGGAAGTGATTTGTCTAAAAGAAAAGTGGCTGACTGCAGTAGAGCATCTGGCTCCCCTCACTTTGTAAATTCAAGACACAAGTGTTTTGCCCATTTTACAGGCACATGATTTGCCTAAACACAATTCTGATACCTATTTTAAAAACAATATCAAAACATGATGATATTAGCTTCCCAGTGAGGTTAAAACACCTTTAAAAGGTTACAGCTCAAATATTTTCACCTGCCCAGTGAGCAAACCATACTGTTTTCAGACTCTTGCACTCCAGACACCATTGGACTGTTTATTTTTTCTACTAGTGAGTGACCAAATGATCAATGTAAAGAGGCATGTATCCTGTCACCTGGGAAAGTTGTGTTCTTAAAAGAAGTGTGTCAGTTGTTCATTTGAACACTATTTTATTTGCCAGAGTACCAGGGGGCATTGAAACACTGGACCTTCCCAATATAAAAGGAGAGAAATTGTGTATAGCTGGTACATTGAGTTAAGACAGCTTGTGTCCTCTTTCTACCAAGATGCAGTGTAGGATGCTTACAGGAAAGGTGCCAACCCTCTCGTAATGGATAATTATTTTATACTATTCTGTTGTCTTCCAGTGCTGAATTTCATCTTTATGGCAGCTTGAGAGATCTGTGGTCTGCTATATAATAGGGCATTATCTGAGATGTTCATTCTTCTTTTGTATTCTCAATAGGCTTTCGGAAATAACAGATGAACTGAACTGGCAGGCAAACTTTTAACCTCCTTTCTCCTCCCTCCCCTCCCAAAAGAACTACTGGGAAGATATCCATTATATCAGTCAGCAAACATGCAAGCTCTTCTGTACCCACACCAGGAATGACAAGACGGTCAACTGAGTGAGATGGAGAGAAAATGCAATGGCAACCTGTTGCAGAATGTCGGAGAAGGCGAGGGAAGCAGGACGCAACTCAGTATGAGTTATAAGCGAGCTTCAACTTTATTCGAGTTCTGCTATGCCTTTTATACACTGGAGGTTAATTATGCCTACTTATGTTAAATTATGCCTACATATCTATGTCTAATTGGCTAAGCACAAATTATGCCTACTCGTCTATATTTGATTGGTTAAGCATAGAACTACATTTGCATATTCCAGCCTCTTGCGGTTATCTACTTCCGGATTCTTCCCGCAGGTTCTACCTTGCAACTTTCCACTAGCTTCGGGCTTGTCCTGACTAGTTTCGGGCTTGTTCTGACTTGGAGCTTTCCGCAAGCTTCCAGGTCAGAGTGACCCTGGGAAGCTACAGCTATCAGCAGTACAGCTCCCGTTATCAGTACTGCTCGCTCACAGCTGCTACATTCAGCCCTGTGCTCACAGTTGTTACACTCGGCCCTGTTCAGCAAGCCATTCCTCCACAGCAACCAAGGAGTCTGAAACATAAACTGGCTGGCTACTTGGCAGAGGTGAGAAGCTGCCTGGGAGGGACACAAGTGATATCTCAGCATCATGAACTCTCTGATCATTGTCACCTCTCTAATGCATGTTTACAATGGGACTATTTCTGAAGTATTGGCTCAAATCCAGGAGATAAATATTTCATCCTGAACCTATCTCCTCTTCTTAGCCTCTTTCCTCTGTTATGCCTTTAAGTTGCAAACTTCTTTTAAGGAACTTTTCCTCTAAAAAGCATGCACAGTGCCCAACACATTCAGGCCTTGCTCCTGGTTAAGGCCTCAAGTTTCTAGCTCGGCAGAGTACCCAACACTATGAGTATCATCCTAATTCAAAAAGAAGCACTAAATATTGGTTGGTTTGCTTTTCTGAGCATTTTACAATCCTTAAGGAAAGATGTCAGAAAATATTATTGTTACAGGAGTATTTTTCCTAATGCTCTAAGCCTCCAGTCTGGTTAGAGGTGCTAGAGAATGTTGTGGCCATGTCTAGAGCAATGCCAGCAGCACTGGAGAAAGAAATACATCATCCAAATCAGTAAAGACCATTAACCAAACACTTGAGGCTCTTAACTGTGAAGAATAAAGAGCTGGAGGCATGATATTGGAGGTGAGAAGGCTACTGAAGTCATCCTTGATGATGATCTTCTGTATTCTCCTAGGAAATAAAAGACTTCCAGTGAGAGGAAACAAAAGACCTGAACAGCAGGAATATTTTGGGACTGGAGCCAGGGAAAAGAGTCAGTAACAAAGACTGGTAATTTTGTATGAATATCTGTTTTGTGTTGTTGAGCATCAGGACACAGCTGGTGTACTGGTGAACCTGAGGATTTGTATTAACTGTTTTGAAATGATAATGAAGTTTTTATTTTACAATTGCAGATGTTGATGGATTATTGTTATTAAGCCTATTAGTGTAATAGTACAAATATGAGTTTCTCTTTGTTTACAGTCTTCTTAGTTTTAGGTTTGTGGAATTAAATTTAGATAGCTATCAAATAATTTAAAATAACATAAAAGGTCAATTGAGGAGATAAAAGCACAGAGACAAAGTTAAAGTAGTTTGACCAATTCATATCCTTGAAAGTTCGGAGTGAACTCACTGCCTTCCTCTGTCACACTCTGGTGTCTGTGTTGTGATCCCAGGTACAGCAGAAGCCAGAGGGAGACTTTGTGTTGTTTTATGAACCATTGAAAGAAGAATGGTCTGTTTTGCAAATTGGTTTCTCCCTTTGCCTCATCTGAAAAAAAAAAAAAAAACAAAACAAAAAAACCCACCAAATATCTAATTACTTGGGATGTCTAGATTTCTGGCTGCCTAACATGGAGCATCTCAAAGCTACCCCATTTTCAGAGAGGAGGCTCTTCATGTTCATGTTTTCAGTGAATTAGTCTTTCTCTGAATATCTTAGCTGAACACCCAACATACTAACCATGGTTGTATATACTTGCTTACTACATAAGAGATGCATTTTTCAGCTTATTCAGTACAGTGATGAAGTTGATTTTGTGGTTTTTTTAATATAAAACATGATAAATGGGTGTACTAGGCAATTTGATTTGTTATGCATGATTTAGGTATATATTAAATACGTTAAGACAATTCACTACCTTTATGAACTTGCAATCGCTATGGCCATTAGACAATAGATTTCCCCAGCACAACCCAGTAGTTGACCCTCCATAAGCAATGGGATTTTTTGAGACAATACTTACTGCCAAGTCACACTTAAAAATGTGAAGCTCTAGTTTTTTAATACACCTCTCCAGGTTGTGGTAAGCAGTTCTTGGCAGCTAACCAACCAGCCAGCGACAGGTGATGGGGTGCCAGAAGAAAGTCGTGCCACAAATAGAGTGTAGCGCTCTCACATGAAAACCTAGCACGGGAGTCCCCAAATGTGTTGAGAGTGAAGAAAATGGCAAGAGGATCATGCTGGCCCACTCATTTGGCTGCAAGCATTTGTATATATGCTGTGGCTGATCCAGTGCCTGCTGATGCCCCTGAAGCATCGGCTAGGGCACCACTTTTGGACAATGTGACTTACAATGAGCCTCCCTCTCTGCTCGTGTGTGTGATCAGTCAGCTCGGCTACAAAATCACAATAACTGATTTCTCCTAGAGAGTACTAAAGTTTACACCCTTTCTCTGATGTGGGAGTTAAGCCTCTGCTTTCAAAAGGAGGAATAAACTGCTGGTTTTGAAGACCGTGGGAAAGAACTTCAAACTCTTGTCTGTCTACGCGCATACTTTGAGACATATAAACAAAACAGCCATTGAAAACCCAGTCCTTGGCAATCATAAAATAAATATTTCCCAGTTCCTTTTAACTATAGTAATTGCTCACATGTTCTTCACACACCACCCTCCATGCAGAAAATTCATAATGATAAAACTCTAGAAAAACATTCAATTAGACACAAAGTTTACAATTCTAAATTTTCCTACTGTGATCTTCCCAATGTTCCTAGCTACTCATTCTTATTTTATTCACTTTGCAATGAAAAAATGTCACCCTCCAAAAAAGTGAAAAATCTGATTGAGGGGTGATAGCTGTAAGGTGCAGAGAAAGGCTGGAGAGACCCTGTTTTTTTAATGTGGATCCCTGAAGTAGCAGAGCCACTTACATTATGAGAGCCACTTACATTATGCATGTGTTGTGCACACATGTGTGTATGCATGTTGTATATAACTGTCCATTTATACAGAGATGCACACACAAACTTTTAGCCATTCTTAAAGAGGCTGTAGCACAGTTTCCTACTTGAAGGAAGTTAGAATGAAATAACCACTAATCTTCCAGCACAGCCCAGGCAGTGACAGGGTAAGCTCCCACATTATGCTGCCAACAAGCTTCCTGGGCTGAGAAGTCTATTCCTTTCTTGTCCTCTTGGCTGAGCATACCTGTAGACACGCCAACAAGCATTAAGAGTTATAGTGTTTTCTGTTATGACACCTGACTCATCAAGGTACTAAACCACCTGCTTGATTTTGAGCATGGGAAATATTTCGTTATTCGGGTGCATTTTCAACTCCCATAGCTGAACAGACATTGGATTAGTTAGAAAATGTAACTGGCAGCACTTACCATCTCATTTCATACAGACTACCAAATGTTGACATCAAATAGTCACTGCTTTCTTGGCCTCTATCTGAACTGGTGCTTTGGAGCCAGCAGGCAAAGAAACTTCTTCTCTAAGTCCTGTGTTCTCAGATTTTTTTAAAAATTCATTTTAATTCAGGGCAAATTTCTGCTTCTCAAGTGTACAGGCAGTTCCCATTGCTTTATAAATGATAATATTTGCAAATGTGGAAGGGCAGTATTTTCCATCTCTTCAGTATCAATGATGTTGAAGCCACACTGTTAGAATTTGTTTGCAATGGAACAATATTCCATATATTTTTCAGATATAGTACCAAAGCTTATGGCTGTTTAGCACAGTTCCAGGTCAAAGCCTAACAGTAAAGTACTATAATCTGAGTGAGATCACATTAAAATGCAAGTGGAAATGGGAATGACCCTTTCCTTCAAAGTATAGAAAGCTACATAATAATTATTTTACTTCAAAAAATGTGGACATCCTGCATCTTCCCCTGAAGTATATGACTGCTGAGAGGCAAGCCTGAAAAAGATTGTATCAATTTATTTCTTTCACATGACTCAGAACTGAGAAGCAGTGCAATGCTCAAAAAGGTTTCGCAACCAACAGAGTAGCTTAGAGTCCCCAGACCCTGCAGAAGACAAAAGTAGAAAAAAAACTGCAAGATGAACTATAAGTGAAAATGAAGTGCTTCTGATCAGTACTTAAGGTGATCCTGTATTTGTATCAACAGAGTACTGTTGATTTAGCATGATTATGCTGATGCATAATTTAGTAGATGGTAGCTTGGAGCCAAAAGTGCCTTGTGATTTCAGTGCATATCAGTACTGAAGTAAGGCCAACAGAAGGTTCAGATACCAAGCAGTTCTGAAAGATCGAGTTATATTTGTTCATTTTGGTTGCCCAGGTAGACATTAGGTGAAAATGTGATGATTACTTTGTGAAGTTGACCTTACATGACCAGAAACAGTATGTATCTACCTTAATATCAAGCTCATCCAATGGTTCTCCATCACCATTTAAAATTATACTGAAAAGCTTAAAAATTAAAATCCAAGAAACAAGTCAAAATAAAACCTTGACATCAGTATATAGCTATTTCGCTATTCAGCTGTTTTGGTCAGGGATGCTAGGACAAGAACATGAATCTGAGTAGCTAGAAATAGTAGATTTATTCTTATTAAAATATATTCACAGAGATAGTTCTTCAAGGAGCTCAACCTGCCTGGATACAATCTTGACTTGGGCACATGTCCAATAATAATTGAGCAAAAAAAGAATCTGCACAAGAAATAAACCTTCATGAAACAACCTCTGAAAGCAGAACTTCCACAGCTTCACACTGTGGCACTTAAATACAGAGACCACCCCTCAGTTATATCTGTATTGACAGTTCTGTTCTAACTTTATCATTAGCAATAACTTCTCTTCTGAAAAGGACTTCTGTTAGGTTTTCTAAGTGGTTGCTTCTGGCAGAGTTCACCAAATAATTAGCAGTATTATGTTCCATAACAGGGATGCTGCATATCAGACTGTGCATTATTAACTACTCATTGCTCTCAGAAGACCTGCTCGAACTTTTCAGGTTGATGTTACAAAATTGTCTGATTTCTACTAATTACAATGGAATAATTTTCTTTACTAACACTGCAAGGATTCAGTAAATTCTAGCAAATTGTATTTTCTGAACAAAGTCCTTTGGGGGTCACTAGGTATTAACATACGTTATTATTTTTAATATGTAAATAAAACAAGTTAAGACTACTATCCTGAACAGAACTCAAAATTAAGCTTTTTTTTGAAGGGAGAAATATTGCATATTCAAACACATGCATGAAAATGTTCTAGTTCACATATCACTAACAAATGTACCAAAGGAATATGCGTTCATTACTTTACAAAGATGCCTGAATCATAATCTTAAGCAAACACCTACCAGAAAATTACAGAACAGCAACATCATCAACAAACCAATGAGAATTATAAAAAAAAAAAAAAAAAAAAAAAAAAAAGAGAGATCTAAGTTAGTATGAAAAAAAATAGAACACAGTTTTCAAAAATGAGCCAGGAAAAATGCATTGTACTGTGTTTTTCAAGATCCAGGGATCCTTAGAATGCTGGCCAGCCAAACAAGGTGTTGCAGCACTCAGAGATGCCAATAAGGTCTGTATTGACCTTTTCTCTCTTTCTGAATAGAAATTTCACACTGAATATGAGTTGCCCTCTTAGCAAACCTTTTTCTCAAAAGAAATGTATTTTAAGGAAATGTTTCTGTATTGATAAATTAATATTTTCCAGTATAAAAGCATTCCACCTACCTCTCAGCAGTTCAACAAGGTTTCTTACAAGCCATTACAATACAGTGTCATAAAATCTGCCAAAGATGTGGCCAACATGTCAACATGGCACCAGACAGACATTCCTTGGGCCAAACTTCAGTCAGCAGCTTAGATGAAGTTGCTGTGATATCTAATCTTTCTGTTAAAAAGTCGCATTTACTTGGAAAAATAGAGAAGGTAATATTCTACTCAGTTCTCAACAACTTGACAGTGAAGTTGCTCTTCAGTTTTTAATTCTTAGGATTTTCTATAAGCATCTTCATATCACCAACACTTTGGGAAATTTTAATTTATTTACAAGTATCCTATACATTTTCTTATATCATGTGTATTTCTTCCAGGGGTGATGCTGACATAGAGCTACTGGACATTCGTGAATTTGTCCTGTTTTCTTTCAGCAGTTTCTGAAGATTGAGTTTCTTTAGTTGATAGCAGACTGAGCATGTGCAGATGTTCCTGTCTTATATGAGTAGCAGCTTTGGAGTGTTAAGTCTAAATCCAGTTGTGTGAATGATACAGAGAAGACAAAAGAAAATTGCATTTTTTTAATTTATTGTAGGAAAATTGTACTGTATTGTACTGTACTGACCTTGAGAAAACTGTAAGAAAAATGAGTTTATGGGAAGTCTTTTCACTTACACAACATGTATACTTCTGCTTATGCTGCTGCAGAACCCTGTGAGGAAGTCAACATGCACCAACATTTAATACACAGTCTGTGAACTATTAACATTCAATTTAGGATTTTTCAGTATAAATTAATTTTATTTTTAAAGTAATGAGTGCTTTTTTTTTTTTCAGATTATGGCAGTATTTGTTCTTCACTGTACACTGACTGTAGGCTGATTGACAATTTCAAACTAAATACCAGTAGCCCAAAATAATGTACTCCCACTCTCAGCTTGTGCTTGATTATTCAAATCTGCAGATGTAGAAGTAAAATAGAAGATAGAGAACTAGAAAAATAAATTTAAATCTCATTGAGATTCCAGGTGTCAGTTGTTTGACATTGTCTCACCTCAGTGAAAGCTCTTTCCTTAGATAATTGGACACTGCTAACATCCCTACAGAAAAGTTTCAAATTCTTGTTTAATAATAATAATTCCGTTAATGTGGACCAATGAACTACTGAGCTTTTCTTACCCATTTCAGCATTGCTGGCTTAAATCCTGAACACGCATTTCGAAAAGATTCTTATAAAAATAAAAGTTCTGATCCTTAAAATCAGACAGCTCGGTGAGGCTGGTTTCTTCCGTGTGAGCTTTTGGACCAGAACTGTATCAGCAAGCTATTTTGTGCATATGCCTCCACATGTCCAAATGGCTGCAACCACAACGTTTAGGACATGTTAATATGTTAATATTAGTCATTGTATATATGAGTGAAATAAGTTTAAGGGCCTATTATCTCACTTGCATAAACAAACAATTTGCTTGCAAAACAATTTAGCATCCGGCTTTACAGAGAGAATTAATTATTTATGTTCATTACTGTATTATGGCTATGGATAAAAAAAAGGAAAACACACTTCAAATTAAAGACAATTAGTAGTTATATCTTAACAGACTTACACTGTTTCCTTAGCACAGAAGAATCTGCGATATTTACCATTTTTGTTGTGTAAAATGGAGGCTACTAAAAATGAGAAGAGAAATGTTCCCCCACCCTCTATATCGAATCAATGCTGATACCTGGAGAAAAGGCTTAACAGGCTTAAATTTAGTCATTCATGCATGTGGAGCATCAGTCAAAAGCTACAGCCTCCCCCACTGAAAATTAACTAACGGATCCTTTTTGCATATTCAGGCTGTTAGTCCACACAGAAGATTGCAGAAATACTATCAAGTGGCTTTAGAGATTATGCAGACTCCATGGTCATGCAGCAAGTATGGAATATTTAGGTCTTTCCAGTCCTTAATCTCCTCTCCAGGCAATAAATGCCACTCTGTAAAGAAAGAATTCAGGAAGTACAGTAAGGTTGCCATGGACTGCTTCTCTGAATTGTTTTAATCAAGTTACAAAGACTAATAAGGCAATGTGAAGCCAATAAAAAACATTTCCATCAATATATTTTTTCACTGCCATAAGGTATTGCACCTTTATGATTAATCCCTTCATAGAATCATAGAATTATAGAATCACTGTGGTTGGAAGGGACCTCCAGTATCATCAAGTCCAACCTTTATCCCATCATCTCCCTAACCACTAGACCATTAGACCATGGCCTCAAGTGCTTCATCCACACGTTTTTTGAACAGCTCCAGGGACAGCGACTCCACCACCTCCCTGGGCAGCCAGTTCCAGTGCCTAACCACTCTCTCAGTAAAGAACTTCTTCCTAATATCCAACCTAAACTTCCCCTGACGTAACTTGAGGCCATTTCCTCTTGTCCTATCATTAGCAATTTGGGAGAAGAGACCAACACCAGCCTCACTACAACCTCCTTTCAGGTAGTTGTAGAGGGCAATAAGGTCTCCTCTCAGTCTCCTCTTCTCCAGACTAAACAACCCCAGTTCCTTCAGCCGGTCTCCATAAGGCCTGTTTTCCAGACCTCTCACCAGCCTCGTTGCCCTTCTCTGGACTCACTCCAGCACCTCAATGTCCTTCCCATACTGCAGTGCCCAGAACTGGACACAGTACTCAAGGTGTGGTCTCACGAGTGCCGAGCACAGGGGCACGATCACCTCCCTACTCCTGCTGGTCACACCATTTCTGATACAGGCCAGGATGCTGTTGGCCTTCTTGGCCACCTGGGCACACTGCTGGCTCATGTTCAGTCGGCTGTCAACCAACACCCCCAGGTCCTTTTCCGCCAGGCAGCTTTCCAGCCACTCTTCCCCAAGCCTGTAGCGTTGCATGGGGTTGTTGTGACCAAAGCACATGACCCGACACTCACCCTTCTTAAACCTCATGCCATTGGCCTCAGCCCATCGCTCCAGCCTGTCCAAATCCCACTGCAGAGCCTCCCTACCCTCAGGCAGATCGACACTCCCACTCAATTTCATGTCATCTGCAAATTTACTGAGGGTGCATTCGATCCCCTCATCCAGGTCATTGATAAAGACATAAAACAAGACTGGCCCCAAGACTGCGCCCTGAGGGACACCGCTTGTGACCGGTCTCCATCTGGATTTAACTCCATTCACCACAACTCTCTGGGCTCGGCCATCCAGCCAGTTTTTAACCCAGCGAAGAACAAGTCTAGACCATGAGCCGCCAGCTTCTGCAGCAGAATGCTGTGGGAAACAGAGTCAAATGCCTTACAGACATCCAGGTAGACAACATCCACCGCTTTTCCCTCATCCACTAGGCGGGTCACCTGATCATAGAAGGAGATCAGGTTGGTTAAACAGGACTTGCCCTTCGTGAACCCATGCTGGGTGGACCTGATCCCACTGTTTGTCCTGCACTTGCCGCGTGATCTCCCCCAAGATGAACCATTCCATATTCTTCCCTGGCACTGAGGTCAGGCTGACAGGCCTGTAGTTCCCTGGATCCTCCTTCCTGCCCTTCTTGTAGATGGACGTCACGCTGGCAAGTTTCCAGTCATCCGGGACCTCACCTGATAACCAGGACTGCTGATAAATGATGGAGAGCAGCTTGGCAAGTTCCTCCGCCAGCTCCCTCAGCACTCTCAGATGAATCTCATCCGGCCCCATAAACTTATGGGTGTCTAATTGACTCAGCAGGTCCTTTACTTCTATTTCCTGGATTACGAGGGGTTTATTCTGATCTCCATCCCAGTCTTCCAGCGCAGGGGACTGAATACCATGAGGAGAACTGGTCCGACTGTTAAAGACTGAGGCAAGTTCGCTGATGACACCAAACTAGGAGGAGTGGCTGACACACCAGAGGGTTGTGCTGCCATCCAACGAGACCTTGATAGGCTGGAGAGTTGGGCGGGGAGAGACTTAATGAAATTCAACAAGGGCAAGTGTAGAGTTTTGCATCTGGGGAAGAACAACCCCATGTACCAGTACAGGTTGGGGGCTGACCTGTTGGAGAGCAGTGTACGGGAAAGGGACCTGGGGGTCCTGGTGGACAGCTGGATGACCATGAGCCAGCAATGTGCCCTTGTGGCCAAGAAATCAAATGGCATCCTGGGGTGTATTAGAAAGGGGGTGGTTAGTAGGTCAAGAGAGGTTCTCCTTCCCCTCTATCCTGCATTGGTGAGGCCACATCTGGAGTATTGTGTCCAGTTCTGGGCCCCCCAGTTCAAGAAGGACAGGGAACTGCTTGAGAGTGTCCAGCGCAGAGCCACAAAGATGATGGAGTGGAACATCTCCCTTATGAGGAAAGGCTGAGGGAGCTGGGTCTCTTTAGCTTGGAGAAGAGGAGACCGAGGGGTGACCTCATTAATGTTTATAAATATGTAAAGGGTGAGTGTCATGAGGATGGAGCCAGGCTCTTCTCAGTGACATCCAATGATAGGACAAGGGGCAATGGGTGCAAGCTGGAACATAGGAGGTTCCGCATAAATGTGAGGAAGAACTTCTTCACAGTGAGGGTAACAGAGCACTGGAACAGGCTGCCCAGAGAGGTTGTGGAGTCTCCTTCTCTGGAGACATTCAAAACCCGCCTGGACATGTTCCTGTGTGACCTGACCTAGGTGTTCCTGCTCTGGCAGGGGGATTGGACTAGATGATCTTTTGAGGTCCCTTCCAATCCCTAACATTCTGTGATTCTGTGATTCTGTGATTCTGTGATTCTGTGATTATTTTTTTTTTTGTATTTCAGATCATCTTTAGTGTAGAAGTAAATGAAATTTGGAAGCCAGGCTAGAATTACAACAGAATAAAACAGAAACTCAAAACAGGGAGGTGTAAGAATTGCTGATGTTGTGATGATGACTCCTCTGCATCCATGAGAGCCTAAAAACTAATCCAGCAGGAAGTGGCTAGTGTTCAATGCCGTAGATAGCCTTGTGCAAACCAAGGAACTCTTCTCTTTAAAATATTATAAACAGGACTATAGTGTTTCCTTGCTTCACAGGTATGCCATGATTCAAGTGACACAAGTATGAGTAGTCTGGGTAGAAAAACAAGGGAACTCTCAGGTTGATTTTTCTCAGGAAAAAGTTGTGGGAAACAAGGAGATCTAATAAAAAAGTAAGAATTTTGCTATAGAAACTGCCGAACTGACAAGAAGTTAAGCATGAGACACAACATGGCACAGAGTGGTTTATGTTTATAGTCAAATATCCTTGCAGACACACCTAGTGTAATTTAAAACTTTATTTCTGGTCCTGATCCCAGTGGTAGAATAGACAGCCACAAGCTCAAAGGATGCAAAATTTGCCCCAGAAGTAGATAAATACAATTTATCCAATGTAGATAAATACTTGGAACATACAACCTGACTTAGTGAGTTTGAAAATTAATACTAAAGCACTCAGCTAACTTTTTTTCCTGTTCTTAAGAAATTTTCAGTCATACATCTCCAGGAAATGTGACCAGATGTCTTGAAGTAAACATAATTCATTATTATTACACTGACAGGTTGACTTTTTTAATGAGTTTTTTATTTCATTGCTATGAGTCTGATGTGCTGAGAGAGGGTATATCTTGTCTCTATTTCATAAAACAGGAGTCATCATCCAATCACCGATACATCCCACACATGGTTAAATAAGACCACCACAGATCTTTCTTCTATAGTTATAATGCAAGGTAACTATGGTAACGATAGTTGGCAAATCTTGTCTTTTAAATGGCTTCTGTTGCACAGGTTTTTATATCTTCTTCCCCCTCCCCCTTCCCACACACATTTTCTCCTTATAACAAGAAGATATGGGTAACTATTACAAGATGTATGGATTCCTTCATCAAGATTGGCAATTGCATTTAACCCAAAGTCAGCTTGGAATACGTTTGTATTTTATGTTCTCAAGACTCATACAATCCAAGATTCCTGCTCCCTCATACCTTTACTACATCAATTCATATTTCCCTTTTTCACCAAATTCTAACACTTTCCAGAACCATTACTGAGCTGAATTAGCTTCAAGCAAGATTAAAATCATGACATTTCATGCATGTTTGGTACCTCCATCTTAGAATTAAAACACAACAAAATTTCTTTCTGTATACTGCATTTAGTTATCGGTACCCATACTCTGAGTTAAGAATAATCTAAAGGAAGGCTACCCAATTTCTGTAGAGAGTGTTGTCATCTACTAGTGTTTTGACCTAAAAGCAAGACTTAGGTAGAAAACTGCTTGACTCAAAGGTTTATGTTGCCTGTGAGCTGACTGTCTGCATCTCCCCAGTGGAAAAATGTCTTTTTTGCATTGACTCACCTTTGATTTTTGGCAGATTCTGAACAACCTGTTCATTATAACACTGGTGATGTGATCATAGTATGTTTGGCACCAGTGTTTTATAGAACAAAACAGTACTTTGTTCCTCTGACTAGTTTAAGATGCATTGTGTTTCTTCCATCCATCAAATCACTTCATTTTAATCAGGAACCAGATGTCAAACTATGTTTAAAAACTTGGGCTGTACATTACTGAAGTGCTGGGGTCTGAACCCCCAGCCCTGAATTAAGGTTGACATATGGGTGGTCCCCATGGCCCTTTAAGAGGAGGGGATGAGTTTGCCTGTTGGCTTTCCTCCAAGGTGAGGCAGGCCTTGTAAGGAAAGCCCTTGGGTAAACAAGCCCCAGGTGCCCTGCATTTTGATAACGAGTGCCAGGTGTCCAGCTTCGGGGATAAAAGCTGGGCCCACTTGCAGGAAGGGTTGGAGAGTCTGTCTGTGGAGTGGACGCACTTCACAGAGTTTCCTGTTGGGGAAGGACCTCCTGACTCCTCATGCAACTAGATCGCAGTCAGGTCTGGCACATACAAATGCGGGCGTTGTGGGGAGGCAACATGGGGTTACTTCTATCATATGTAACCACCTTATTGTCCTGGTTGTCTCCCATTTTCTCTGTGGGTTACCTTGTGTCTCTGCTTGTTCCATCTATTATGAGTGATACTCTGTCATTCCTGGGGTCGCTGGGGTTGATATCTGTTATTTGTGATCTATCTGACTTGTTTGTACCCCCGGCAATCCCCTATATTCTGAGTCCTTTATATGAAATAGAACTTACTCACTGGATTGTTGTTCTGCTGCTGGCTGTGTCTTTTGTACTGGGCCTAGTAATTGGCAAAACAATTACGTGCATCCAAAAGTATGAAAATTCAAGGGCAGAGTTAAAGGGCTTTCTCTAAGAAAAGAAGCATTAATCTTCTAATTATAATACGTAATGTTATCTTATTAGTTATCAGTATAATGTTATCCGTTCCTTGACTATTGGAAGAGTAAGGTTTAAAAAGAGATAAGAATAAAGCTAGAGTTGCAGTATACAAAGAGATATGGGAAAAATTAGGTATGCGACTTGATCTACTAAACTATCTCTATAATTGGGTTTTAAAAATGGTTTAAATCACAGTGATAAAATTCCAGTGGGTTAAAAAACTGAAATCTATGGGCTAAATTCCGCTCTGGTCTAAATCTAGAGTAGTTCAACTGTAAGTAGTGGTGGTCTTCCAGATTTACACCAGTGTAATCGAGACCAGAATTAGAATTTATTGAACTGTTAGAGGCCATGTTTGTCTCTTAGTATGTTCATTTAAGTCTCATTAGCTACTGAGAGGGAATTGTATACCTAATGGCCTGCAATGGATAGTAGGCATAGGAGTAGGGAAGGCAAAGGGATTTTCAGGGCTCAAGAAATGCAGTCTGTACCCAGGGAGAGTGACTGTTGTCCCTCTCTTATTCAATTATCTTATTTACTGAGCCATAGAAAAATAGCAATGACCACATTCAGGGGAATTATGAAGTTACAATGATTATATCTGCATATCCAGTCCATCCATCACATTCAATGTAGCTAAAAAGTTCTAGCTTGCTTTGACAGGACACAGACAGTGAATGGTGTAGCTTTTTGAGAGGAGGTTGGTCTCTTCTCCTACCTATACCTGTTTTATTCAGGCCTGTAGACACCTATGTTCAGGTATGTAAGAGCAAGGCCTTCAGGGAATGGGACAAGAAATAAAATTTAGCATCTGCTTGACAGGCTCCATAGTCTTGGGTCATGATACTATAATCATGGCTCTTAAAACAAATAGAAACCATACGATATCAGTACTAGATACAAATACAGCTACAGTAAAAAATAACCTCCCTTCTATTTGGAGACAACTCAGGAAAATGTAAAATTAACAAGCCTATGTGACTAAAGACAGACTCCAGTTTATCATGAAAAACAGTGCATAGCAAGTCCAGGGCTTCTTATTTTACACAGCACATACACAGAGACCTGAATTGCTGTATTTGTGATATAGCTCTGGAAAACACTCTCTCTGGACTTGGTACATACGCACACATTTTATAACACAACTTTAGCACTAAATTGTGGAGATAGGGAAGCCTTATACACCCATTTTCTTCCTGATCCTGAGATCATCTAGATGTCAGACTAAGATGAGTTAACCAAAAGATCCCCGGATGCTGTTACAGAAGACACTTCAGCCCAGCTCTTTTTATTACACCAACCAAAAGATCACCCTGTGCTGAAGATGTGGAAGTATCTGGGGACTAGATTTCTCTTTATCTGAAACTCCATGTTTCACTGTAACAAAAATAACAAAGCTCATTCTTCATTTGTTTATCACAAGCAATAGGTGTGTTCAGGGAATGCACTTGTCCTTCCTTGGCTTAGATTACTTTCTCCTTCCTACTACTGGCCGTTGAAGTTTATTTCATAGAAGTTTATTCATAGTTTATTTTATTCCAAGTAATAACTTGCATGACCACACTAAGGATTTAAGTATATATTCCTTGTGTGCATATAATTCCTTATGCATGAAAAGTACATGTAGTCACAGAAGTCAAAATGAAGTCTTGCTTTTGTAAATTCTTTGAGGAGGGCATTTTACTTTGCTTTTTACACACTCAGCTCTCCTTTAAACCACTCATATTGGTAAAAAATTCTCAAAACAAAGAAATATGCATATATAGAAAGGTATTTTAAATCTTCTCTTCTCTCCCACCCCCTTTATAAATGATGTTTCTGAACAGTTAAGGCCTCTTGACAAGAAGTGGTGGAAGAGCTATGTTTTGAATTGTCTTCTAGCAAGATCCAGTGGTCAGAGAACTCCTGGAAAAAACATCTTAATTGGCCTAGCTCAGGACAGCCTTTGGTCCATTCTAAGTCCTAAGCTAGCTGGAAAAAAGGATAACTTTCCTTCCTATTTCAAATTCTGCAGCAAGTACAATTCAGCTAATATGAAAGTCTGGCCAAACAAGATAAAGGCTCTTTAAAATTCAATTCCTCTGTTAAATGATTTGTCAGAGAAAAATCTTTCTGTAAAAGACTTTCCTAGGTTCAAAATCAGCATCATACTTAATCCAAGCTTCTTTTAGACTTTCAAGAGCTGAAATGATACATAATAATGAGAAAGACTATGGATCTCTCTGTGACATATAAAAATGTCAAAGCTGATATTTTGGTTTTGAAATAACAGCATGGTATCTTGGCATAAAGCTGGTGGGTCATCCACATACTAAACATTTGGAAAGTCCAGATGCTCTTGGGAAATTTGTTTTTAATAACAAGAAAGATTTGTTTTTCTTTGATTTTTTTAGAAGTGGAGATGAGAATGGTTCCCTTTCCTCCAGATTCTGACCCTGGTCCACTGAGTTGCGAAATATTTCCTCAGGTTTCCTAGGCACCTTCCACCATCACTCGAGCAAGACCTGAAGTCGTGCTGAAGTCTGCCTCCCAACTGGATTTTTTCACATTCACTTTGACAAGAATGACATCAGCATCCAGACTGAACTGAAAAAACATAATTATTTTGTTGTCCTTCAGACAATATCGCTGCTTAATAATAGGGAGTCATAAAGACACCATCATTCCCAGGGAATGAATCTTGTGGTGTCAACTACCACACTCCAGTAATTGGATTGATGATTTATCATATACCTTTCACATTGCCAAAAATATAATTAGAATATTGCAAGACTCATAGGTTTTAGGTTATACTTACCCAATTCTTGATTTGGTAGTTACTCAATTAATATCAGAGATGCACAGATAGTGGATGGCAAGAAATAAGATAAACTTGTTAACCTCAGTACCTACACTGTGCTTCTATTACATTCATCATTAATTATTTCAGCCATCATTAATTAGTTACTTGAGACAGAAACATAATGTGCAGTATTTCAGGTGCACAGACTCAATGCAAGCAGGTAGGCATGGCCCCATCAGGCTGTGCTCAAGGCATTACACAACTGGTGCATAGCTTCCTTGAGCGACTCCCGTTCTGCTGCTGCTCCACATGCCATTATATTATGTTACATGGCTATGTGTGCCTGGTACCGCCAGGAAGATAAATAAATTTGGAACCAAATAATTTTCCTATTACATTTATCATGGAAAGTTTATTGCCTCTGTGGTAAACTATTTCTTAATTTACAAAAAAGTAGAAAAAAATCCAGGAGGAGATACACTTTCAATCTAATAGAAGCAGGACACAAGCTATCTAACTTAAGAAGATATACTGAGCAGTTATTCAGGCATGTTTTTCTCCCACTCATAACTAAGCTTTGATTAACATTAACTTTTAAAACTGATTTTTTGTAACCATCGCCCTGAGAAATTCTTCAAACAGTATTTCAGGATTTACAGACATTTTATACTATTTGAAGGAGTAAAATACATGAAATGAAGCATTTGTTCCAATCCATTTTGAAAAAATAATGCAGAAGTCTTTCAAACAACCTTTAGACTTTCTGAGATTACTAACAACTATTTTGGTTAACGCTCCAGGACTCAACTCAGCCACTTATTTATTAAGAAGCCAAGGCAACATTTTTTTAAACTAACAATAGACAAATGAACCACACTCAGAAGCTCACTACCACTCACCTTTTAAATTACAGAAATAGCATTTTGGAAATAGATGGAGAAGAGACCACCATTCTTATACAGTGTCATTAGACGCAACATCTTTGAATACCAAAGATGAAAATGAAACCTTATCTGCCCGAATACACTGTGATATCAGTATTGCTCCAGTACCCTTAGGATATATAGTCAGAGGGAATTGTTTTCCCTGTTAAGTATGAAACAGTAAAGGTTAAATTGGTTAGTGGCTTGAGGTGACACATTTTTCAGATGTTCTAGATGAGATCACCCCTGAAATTCTATTCTAGAGGTCAAAGTCCTTTTTTTTTCCTTTTGGTAAATAGGCAGTAACTAACTGAAGCACAAGGAGAACACAGGAGTTTATTAGGTGTTTCACAACTATTTGGAAAATGTTTACGCCTTGACTTTAAGTGAGTTTGATGGTGGCTGAAGGTGGCGATGAAGCAGAGGGTTTGGTAATGCAGAGTGCGCTGTGAGTGAATGCACTGAAGGAAGAACAGCACTGGCTGGAACATAGGTGATCACTTGCGATTCTAGCAGAGGAACTGCAGTCATCATTTAGTCAATGATGTTTTATTAATTGTGAAGAATAAGGCTTAGGCAGCAGAGTGGGAAATTACTGTGGGTGCAGTGGAAGTAAATGAAGACTTTTGTAAACTCAAGATAGGTTCTTTCCCATTTGAGATATATATTGATTTTTATCCTGAATAGAAAAAAATATATTAAATTCACTCTGGTTTCCTATAAATAACATAGCTGCTGTACAGTTCTATTCCTTTTCTCTATCAGCCCTTTAATGAATATGCAAAATAGGATTGATACAGGAAGTATAGCAATTATGAAACAGTAAAACAAGGAAAATTTTCCTGACTTTTACTGTCAGAATAAGAAAACATAAGATGGTCTCTGCTTTGGTGGCACTGTCACCAATTTATTACAATAGAAATAAGTTTTTGGAAGGTATCTTTGGTTTTGGCATCTTTCCTAAGCCATATGCTTTTTATGTCCAGTCCGCTCAAGTGAATCCATGAGTCTTGGAGGACTCCCCAAAACACCTATAGAGAGTAAAAGCAAACCAAGAAAGGTGATGTTCCACACTTTCCTTGAGCCTCTATCCTTAGGAAGCATGAAAGTCAACTTGTGACTGTGCCTTGTTCAGAATAATTTTTCTTTTATGCTGCATTGTACTCTGAACAATTTCAGTTATGATACATTTGCTCAAAGTCAAGGTGACATAAAATAGTAAACTTATTTCATAACAAATAAATCCTGTCCACTATAACGTCATAGTATAATCTTGGTCATCTACCTAATGTTCAGAGACCTATTTAAATTGAAATGAACCACCTAACAAGATATTAATCAATGGAAAATAGATAACAGGATCTAAAATTATTCCAATGATTTTATGTTATAGCAGCTCTATCACAGGAGGTATTTTAACTGTAAAGGTGATGATCTCAGCTAAAGTCTTTTATAAAAGTTTTTCTGTTTATGTTTCAACCAAGAAGTGTAAATTTATTTTACAAGAACATTAATAGTCACTGTGAAGCTGTAGCACTAAGCTGTCAAAGTCTTACAAAAGACACAGAAATGCAAAAATTTTAAGGGTCAGCCTTAATATTTCTCAATTATTCATCAGAAATTCAAAGTGACCTGTCACTTCAGTTTTGTGTGAGCAAATACTGCACTGATAGGAGTCACAGGGTTTGCCAGAGAGTACTATAAGTGTACCTTAAAGTGGATTGCTTCTGTAAGTTGCACCCAAAATCACATGAGTTCTCATGCTGGCATGTGGTTCTCTCACAAAAGAACAAAGCTGGATATTTATAGAAAACTTGGGAATTTCTTAAGGTCTACAGGACTTACAAGTCTCACATGATAAGAATAAAAATATATCAGATGTTTCTTAAGCATGTGGTTTACAGGCACCATATGGGAAGTGGGCTCACTCATGTTCTCATTAGCTTCAATGGGCATTTTGTCTCTTGGTTTCAACTGCATCAGGAGAGCCTGCCCTAACAAGCGTGAGGAGCACAAACATAGCACACATCGTTGGGATGCTTGCTGGTGCAGCCTGGTGCTAGGAAACAGTGACCTGAAAGTGATGTCAAAAGCAGGAGCCTGAGGTTTCTCAGTCACTGCAGCTGCCACTGAAGAACCAGGGAGCAGATAATGATGATAAGCAGTGGTAGCCTTCAGCAGACCCATCACACCTTGCGCACTGTACAAGTTTTGTGACTGACTCCTGCCTAGCAACATGATCTGCTCTGCCCCATTTATGCAGCACAAAGCTAAGGTCTCCATCCCACTCCAACGCTCTGTGCCATTGCTGATCAGCCTAGTCTGCGTCTTGCTGACTAGCTACTGGTGTCACTGAGCAGAAGACCTCAGCAGTATGCAATAGCCCAAGGATGTGTTAACCAGAAAGGCACCCATACACAAGGAATAGTCCCTGGAGTCACATCCCATGCCATGTAGCCCAAAGAAGCCAGGTACACTGCAAGTCGCACAACCCAGTCCCATATTATCTCATGCCTCAGTTGATAAGAAATTCAAACAGTCCAGTTCTCTCCTGAAAAAGTATGAAGGCTTGAGAAATTAGTGTGCATAAAAAAGACTAGATCCCAATTGTCTTTTGCCTACAAGACATGTGGACAAGGACTTCAGTGAGAGAAAGGACAGAGGGTAAGGGGATCCCTTTTAACTCTAATGGAAACCACAGAAAGTCAAAGCCTAAATAAAGACACCAGAGAGATGTCCAAAGATCTTTTGGGAGGTATCCTTTCATCCTTAGAATAACAGACTTGCTTCTCAGCCTAACAAATGTGGCCTCCCTCAGGCTTAAACAGATGCCTTGCACTGTAAAGGGGACACGCTGCCCAGTTTAGTATATGCCTGGACACCTGGACAGAGCGTCTAGAGGGTAGCTCTGTGGATGCCACCTTATCTGCAGCCACCCATCAAATACAGCTGAGGTTTTCCATATTATCAAGGGAGAACCAGCTTTTTTTTCACAGAATGCACCAGTACACCAAGAACCCTGGATGAAAACACTTGAAATGTGCCTTAGAAATGCCAGCTTTCATTCCAGCCATCAAAACATTACGTATAAACAACTTCATGTTTGTTCAAGATACATAGCTGCAGTAAGCAGAATTTGCTCGGTTTGCCAGAAATAGCTCAAAGCAACAAGATTAAATGTGACAAAATATATTTGGCATGAAGAGCAAAGTCAAAGACTAGAGACTCTAGAAGACCTACCCCTTTTTCTCAAAGTGATCGTAGAACACGTCACCTTATCTTACAGATTCATTCAAGTATCAGAAAAGTTCTTCCTTTCCAGGAATAATGCTGTTGAGCATGTTTTTGCTGTTAAGTACATTTTTGCTTTCAGTTTGTTTTCTGAGAATTATAATTCAAATATAAGGGCTGGACTAGAAAGGCTGTTATTTGTATAGGCACCTATTGCTACCCTCCAGCTTTTAAAGAATAGCCTGTTGAAAATATATTGAGCATCCTTTTGCCTTGCACCTAGAGTCCTTAATCATAGAAGCTCAGGTTTTATCTGCCAGCTTCATGGAGGAAATACGTTGGTATAACAGTGGCAGAAGTGGATAGTAGGAAAGGGACAGATTTTATAGCATTTTAAGAGAACTGAGAGTGCCATAGCGAGTCTCAGATACTTCCACCAGCAGGTTCATTTCCAGCTTCACCAGCTCAGGTTGTTAAAAGTCTGGGTTCTGCAGCTGAACTCTCCTCGTTTCTGACCTGTCCTACTCTCCTCCTTTCTTTATCTCATGTGATCCTGATACCTGATGAGGGGACTTCTGGCCTACAGACTATTCAAGTTCTGCTATATCTAACTGGGGTGAGCCAAGACACATGAGTCAGGCAAGAATGACACCACTCTTCAACCTGGTCTGCATTTTGAACAGCCTTGGAGTAGCATATTGAGGGCAAGGTACAGTGCAGCTTTTGCACATCTACAGTCAGCTGAATGTCATGTAGCTTCAAGCCTGCAGCAGCAGAAAAAGAAGCTTAAACAAAACTTTCTGGTTTTGGGTCCCTTCTTAAAGATGCTGATGTAAGTACCACTGCAGTCCATGAGAAGTGATCTCTTCAGCACAGGGAGATTCCTCAGGAGACTGCAGTGATTCTTGCCAGCAGGTCCATTTTTCATTTACATATGCGCTAGCATTGTATCACATACATGCACATCTCATACATCACTGGCTTAAATATATTTATCTTTTTCACCATTCAGCATTAATGTAGAATGTATACCCTCTGAAGTCCCCATAGGACTGGAAGAAAATCTTTAGGTGGATGGTAAACTGTGGGGTAGCAGACAAGCAATTCAGTGCAAAGGAGGTTTTTGGAAGGCTGCCAGCAAAATAACACTGAGGCTTCTTCCTGTGCATGTGCTTAGATTTGCTTCCCACAAGGCAATACAAGCAGTGGTGGAGTGGGCTGGATTAAGAATGAGCAACAGTGAGTCACTAATCATTGTCAATTCACTGATAATCACTAGAGCACCGCTCCACAATGACAACCTGGCACTGCCACTGATGTCTTGCTATTGATGAGGGGATCCTTCACAGGACTGCAGGCAGATTTACTGCAAAAATCAGATAGCTACAGAGTAAGATTTTAAAAAAAAGAAAAAAAAACCATACTTTTTCTAGTCAAATACAATTCAATTATGAGTTCACTTCGGGTCCCATTGCTAAAGGAAGGAACAGTCTGTAATGTGACACATGCTGCATCCACTACTTAACAGCTCAAGATTTCTAGTTAGACAGTCTTCACAGAATCACAGAATGTTAGGGATTGGAAGGGACCTCAAAAGATCATCTAGTCCAATCCCCCTGCCAGAGCAGGAACACCTAGGTCAGGTCACACAGGAACATGTCCAGGTGGGTTTTGAATGTCTCCAGAGAAGGAGACTCCACAACCTCTCTGGGCAGCCTGTTCCAGTGCTCTGTCACCCTCACTGTGAAGAAGTTCTTCCTCGTATTTATGCGGAACTTCCTATGTTCCAGCTTGCATCCGTTGCCCCTTGTCCTATCATTGGATGCCACTGAGAAGAGCCTGGCTCCATCCTCATGACACTCACCTTTTACATATTTATAGACATTAATAAGGTCACCCCTCAGTCTCCTCTTCTCCAAGCTAAAGAGACCCAGCTCCCTCAGCCTTTCCTCATAAGGGAGATGTTCCACTCCCTTAATCATCTTTGAGGCTCTGCGCTAGACTCTCTCAAGCAGTTCCCTGTCCTTCTTGAACTGGGGGGCCCAGAACTGGACACAATACTCCAGATGTGGCCTCACCAAGGCAGAATAGAGGGGAAGGAGAACCTCTCTTGACCTACTAACCACCCCCTTTCTAATACACCCCAGGATGCCATTTGCCTTCTTGGCCACAAGGGCACATTGCTGGCTCATGGTCATCCTGCTGTCCACCAGGACCCCCAGGTCCCTTTCCCCTACACTGCTCTCCAGCAGGTCAGCCCCCAACCTGTACTGGCACATGGGGTTGTTCTTCCCCAGATGCAAAACTCTACACTTGCCCTTGTTGAATTTCATTAAGTTTCTCCCCGCCCAACTCTCCAGCCTATCAAGGTCTCGTTGAATGGCAGCACAACCCTCTGGTGTGTCAGCCACTCCTCCTAGTTTTGTGTCATCAGCGAACTTGCTGAGGATACATTCTGTACCCTCATCCAGGTCGTTGATGAAGATATTGAACAACACCAGTCCCAGTACCGACCCCTGAGGGACTCCACTAGTCAGGCCTCCAACTAGACTCCGTCCCATTGATCACAACTCTCTGGCTTCTTTCCTTCAGCCAGTTCACAATCCACCTCACTACCTGATCACCAAACCCATACTTTATCAGCTTATCTACAAGGATGCTGTGGGAGACAGTGTCAAATGCTTTACTGAAATCAAGATAAACCACATCTACTGCTCTACCTTCATCTATCCACCCAGTTATTTCCTCATAGAAGGCAATAAGGTTGGTCAAACATGACTTACCCTTGGTAAAACCATGTTGACTGCTCTTAATGACCCCCTCATCCTTGATATGCCTAGAGATAGTGCCAAGAACAAGTTGTTCTATTACCTTTCCAGGGATGGAGGTGAGGCTGACCGGTCTATAGTTCCCTTCTGATTTTTCTGGGGGGTTGTTTACTTTGGCTTTAAAGTTGATGAGAAAGAGGCTAATATAATAGTTTAAAGTTGCAAAACTAACCAGCAAGGACAAAAGCTTAGAGTTGCAAAACAAGAATGCTTAGCAAGATAAAGGGAACATACAGGCCTGAATGATCAGTGTTGGCTAAGAGGCCAAAGGACAATACTCCCTCAGGAAGGAGGGACAGATAAGAATCACAATGCTAATCAAGGTGTCCCAGAGACCAGAACAGACTGGTCTGGATGTGTAAAGCAAGCAAAGGTAAAAAGGACACCGCGAGGAAGACTCGGAGCCTTCCTCCTGAAGACCCCAAAGACGATCACCAGGATGCACTGCGCAGGCGCAACCAGGCGGAGCAAGGGGCGTGGAATATTATAATGATTTACTGTAAATCTCCTCCCTAAGACCCTCCCAATGATGTAATCCTCATTCCCACCTGATGTAAACTTTTGATTATGTAACACTTTATGCTTTAAAAGGAGCACGCTTCTGACCTCGGGTGTGCAAGTTAGGAGGAGCGATTCCCCTTGCACCCAGTGCCGTAATAAACATACCTGCTTTATAACTTTTCAGGAGTTATAGAGTTTGATTCTGCACGTGAAAGTAAGTGCATGATGAACTTACCCCAGTGAAGCACTTTTTAACTGCCCCACAAAAAAAATGAACCTCTTTTTTCAAAGTAGTTTCCTAGAATCCTAGCCTTTATCCACTCTGAATTTAATATAAACTCTAGTCTCTCTGATGTCATCTACTAAACAGTGTCAGGCTAGGTCAATGCTTTAGTGAGAAACTTCCAATAAAAATCTAAGAGCTGCAGAGACTCATTCTCTCCCCTCTGACTCAATACTAAATTGCTTTCCCAAGATGGTCTCCTGGAGGTGTTATCTTTCAGATGAGATATAAAACTCAGATCCTGACTACACAGAGGAATTTTTTAAAAGAAGGGGAGGAGACATACACTGCCTTTTGCTATATACCCCTCCAGACCCCAATGGATATTCACGCAGAAAGTGGCTGGAGCAGATAAGACACTATCACCTCCACCCCAATCAGAGGGTTAACAGACAACAGGATAGCACAAATAGTCCTTAATCTGCTTCAGCCAAAGCCAGTTTTAAAAAAACGGAGTAGATGGATATTAGCTATGCCATCTGACTTTGGCTGAGTCAGATAGGGAGAGCACTCACAATTCCTCCCACCAAGGGAGCTGAGGGCAGGATGATCCCCCCAATGCTCCTGAGCACTGATAATGGTGCAGAACAGTGATGTGAAAGAGATGTGGAGAGCAATGTGGCTCTGGAGTCTCCTGGCTGCATCCCAGAGGAGAGTTTCTACTACTTTTATTTGTTTGTGATAGTACGTCACACTGTTCATGTCATTTCTTTCCACAGGCAATCTGTGAGTGAGAAGTTGTCTGATCAGCTAAATCATAATAAATAAATAGATCTCTTTCTTGCCTTCTCAGCCCTTCTGCCTTTCTTCCTTACCCTTTCCAACTTGCTTTTCACCTTTTCAACTACTAAGCCCTCATAGAGTGTTTTGCTATAAGCCTAAGGCTTCCAGCCCAGACCTAATGAGCCGGATCAAAGAACATCAATGAGCTGGAGTTCAGTGAAGCTTCCATTTCATTTTCCCAGATCTTTTCCTTAAAAAACAAAAAGGCAACCTTTTCTCTTCCACCATGCCAGAGAAACTAAATAAACTTCCAGCCCTCATAGTTATGGAAAAAAAAAAACAAAAAACAAAAAAACAACTCATGGTCATTTTAGAAGTCAACTGATACCTTTAATTGCTGCTAATAGGCTGAAAAAAACCCACCCTGAAAATGGAATGAGCTACTCAAGCCATGACAATAGGTGGTGATGATAATGTTGACTTTTCAACCTTTGTTGAAATCATCATTTAAATCGGGAAGTAAGGGTTAATAGTCTTAAATAACCCACAACCAAATGATACTTTATTTCAGATTAAGCTTTTTTTTGACTAACATACAAACAAAGCAGCATGGGATTTCCTTTTTCATTTTGCAAAAATCCTCTCTTCTCATGCAAAATCTGTTTTGATTTGAACTGACCTAATTTTTTCAATGTTGGGGGTTCAACGACTACATTTATTCATGACAGTAAGTCATATCACAACATTGGCATTACAAGACAACAATAACTGAGTAGTAAATTAAATACCTGTGAGAGTCTAAAGATTTAGGGAACTATATATTCTCCTCTCTATTTTCTACTAAGTGTTTTCCATGGACTACAGAGATTTACTTATTGTTTTATCTACTGTTTTATAACATAAATGAGAATTAAGTAGCTCAGACATTTCTTCAGACTCTTATCCTCCTTAAAATATATATGTATTAGTTTTCATGATGTGCTAAGCCCACTGCAATCATCCAGAAATAGTTGAATGCTATTCCAAGATACCCACAATCTAACAGCCAAGAAGACAGAGAGAAGGCAGGGGGAAAAAAATGCTGCATTAAAAGGAAATTTAGTGGACATATTCAAAGTGAAAATATGTGTAAGCTGCAGTGTATAAAGTATTTTCACTTTACATATGAATGTCTCAACATCTAGTGTCAGTGAAAAGGTATCACTGAACACATAGACATCGAAGAACTCGAGATGATGCATATGCAAAACAATCTTCAAGTTAGAGAAAACAAAAATGTCATTTATTTTTCTGCTGTGAGGATTATGTGAGTTGTTCTGTTATAGAGCTATAGCCAGACTCAGGCCCACTGCTCCTCTGACACAGTACAGTTTGACAGACTGAGGAAAACAAGAAGTAGCCAGTGACTTAAGTGCGAGATGTGATTGGGAAGATGACCAGATACAATGCCTCAGTGATTCACACTTATACCATATGCACAGAGACACACACACACGCAGAGCATGTAAGTTTAAGGCCAGATCCAACTGCAGCAGCCGTGTGCATCAGTCACAACACCATTTTATTCCCAAGGCATTTTCACAAACTGCGCCCATCAGATCTGTGTGGGTAGTCCCTGTGGAAGAGGTTCTTTTTCTTCCTTATTATTGGTATGACAACAGTTAGTTACATCTTGGTTGCATTCAGAAAATAACAAAAATTCTTTGGCTGGATCACAAACAGGCAAAAAATGTGACAAATGTTAAAAAGTGTTTTTATCAGACCATTTTTAATGGGATAATAGTCTACAGCATTATGGTAGGGAACTACATTTTTTTCATTCCAAATGGGTTTAACTGCTTGTTGAATAATGTCACCCCGTGACAGAAAAAGAAGTGTCAACCATGTACTGTCTTTAGAACTTCTGTTTGACAGATGAGTTTTACTACATATAGCTAGTTTCTTTGTAAGATTTACAGAAAAATAAAATTAGATAACTTCTCCCCTTTGAACTTTGGCAGCTCTTGGAAAGCATGGAAGATAGCATCCAAGAAAGGTAAAGTAAAACCTGAGCTTCAGTTTCTTCCCCTCCTCAAGCAGTACTGATGAATTGAGGCAGATCCAAGAGTTCTAATGGTATAAGAGACCAAGTACTTTTTGTAGACCAGCAGTAACATAAAAACCCTCACTGAATCATAGCAGATATATGGTTTAGCAGTAAGTTCTCAACAAGTGTGTTGTTGTTTTGCCAATTACTAGGCCTAGCACAAAGGACACAGACAGTAGTAAAACAAACCAGTAACCAGATTCTATTGCACACAAAAAGGTCAGTACATGGGTGATCGCTGGGGGTACAAACAAGTCCACCAGATTACACATAGCAGGCATCAACCCCAGCGACCCCAGGAATGATACAACACAGCCAACAAAGTCTCCCATGGTAGAGATGGGAGACAGCCAAGCCAATAGGCAGATAATATAGGATAGAGGGAGCCATATATTGTTCTCACAGAGTCCGCATTCACAAGCACCAAACCTGACTAGGGCCTAGTTGCAGGAAGAATCAGGAGGTCCTTCCCCAACAGGGAAACTCTGCAAAGTGCATCCACCTCACAGACAGACATTCCACCCTTCCTGCAAGTGGTCCCAGCTTTTATGCCCAAAACAGGACACCTGGCACTCATTTACCCAATGCGGGGCACCTGGGGCTTGTTTACCCAAGGGCTCCCCCCACAAGGCTGGCAGCACCTTGGAGGAAAGCCAAAAGGCAAACTCATCCCCTCCTTTTAAAGGACCATGGGAACCACCCATATATCAATCTTAATTCAGGGCTCAGGGTTCAGACCCCAGTACTTCAGTTGTGTATCTCATTTCCTGCAGATCTCATGTTTCTTAAAGATCTCTGCTCAAGCAGTCTTTTGACCATCCCAGTCTGAGACAATGAATTGAAATACACAACTGTCATCAACTGTGATGGGACTGAAACAAACAAAACATCCATGAACACTGTGGAGGGTTGGCTGCAGGTATAACTGCTATCGCCAGGAGTCAGCTATGCTATTTATTGCCCAGCCATACGCTGATAGCCACAGTGCTGTAAAATGTGAAGCGTATGCAAGGATTCCTTCCCTTGCCCATCAGGGAACAGGATTTATCTACTTCCATATTATAACACTTTGGGAAAGCTGACTGTTTTCCAGTGACTACATTCTAAATCTTGAGACATATCCAAGATGCATGGGCATGTATGTGTATAGAAGACATTTAATCTTAGTCCCACAAGCTGTTCCCAAAGTCCTTTCTCAAGAGCATGTTCTATCTGCAAGGAACCATCTTGATCTCTGATTCATTCTGTTAAACAAATGTTGGCTAATCAAACTGTTGACTTTTATGATATAATTAAGGAAACAGTGCCTTGTTACTTATGCCTAATAGCAGTCTTTTTAGATGATACTGTAAAGTTTACTCTCAGAATGAATCAGGAAAGAATGAGGAAAATACCACATATCTTCTGCAATGAAAATCCTTGTTCTGAAACAAGCAGTTTATAGCGTTATACTTCTTTTTAACTATACGGCCTCCAGAAACAAAGACAGATTTATTTTCTTCTGAAGTAACATCCAGCATTCCACCTCCCTGGGTATATTCCAGGCTTACCACTACTGTTTCTAGCAGAACTTCTGTGCTGAAACAGGTATTTGTTAGATGTTATTTCCTAGACATAATGGCACTGATCTGCTACCACCACACTCAAAGTCATAAACAATAACATGATTAGTGGAATTCCCAAGTTTTTCTGGGTAATCTTCCCAAAATATGTGATATCTATACAGATTCTCAAATCAGAAAATAAAACTCAAGTGAAAAATAATCCTGTACTTATAATAATAATGTGCAATGTTCTTCAGGTATGGTTTATATAGTATTTGAGTAGATCATTGTTCATAGAAGATGACAGAGAGGGTGGTTATGAAGGTCTTGTGGTGAACAAAAGCAGCTATTTACTGAGTGCAGTGGTAATCAAAGAGGAGTGATTCTCAGACATGACTTTTCAGATTAGATTGTTAGATCCTTGACTACCCATGCTAACACCTATAATCTCATGAGATAAGTAAAAGCAGTCAGACAGAAGGGCACAGACAATGCAGGATTATGTCCTTTTGGGAATGTGAAGTGTTGATAAGGTCTTTACATCCTTCTCACATGGACATTAGTGACAGATCTGAGCAAGGTTTCTGAAGTGATTCAAAAATAGATTGTTTCTGAAGTACTTGTGAAGGGTTTTAGATTTTCCTTTAACTGGCTTACCCACACGTGTAATGTTCCTCATACAGGTTTGAAACCAGCTTGTGAGATCAGACAGGTAACTATGATATACATATATCCACACACTCAAAGTATTTATCCCTTATTCCTATTAAAAACCTTCACTGATTGTTTCTAAACCAGGTCTTCAAGAGACCAGTCGTCTTCCATCAGAAAATAGTTTGTGCTTCAAAGTAGAAAGGAAAAAATGGAGTATCAAAAAAGTAGGACAAAAACACTATAAGAAGTTTCAAATAAAATCGTCAGAGTGAAAGATACCACACTTCTGACTGAAATAAAAGTTCTTGCATAACTTGATCTGTTTGGGTTTTTTTAAATTCAAATAATTATCCGTAACTGAAAAGTATCTTTGTTTCAAACTATCACCTTGAAATGTGAGGGGCTTTGTTTTGATTAATCCAACTGTAAACCAGAAAAATATGCATTGAAATCGACATTTTCCCACAGAAAGTTCTTATTTCAGCAAAACCACATTTTCCAAGAGGAAAATTTTTCATGTAAAAATATTTCAACCTGTTTTACTTACTTGCCAGGAAATATGAAACTGTCTATAACCCGCATCTTACTAAAATTTTTCCAACATGAAAGTTGTTAAAATTTTGCAGTTGAAACTTTTAAAATGTTCTGATGATGAAGAGAATTTGGCCATGAAACAGAACAGTGCTTATTATAGCACCAACACACAGAAGTCAGTTCACACACTTTATGGCTATCACATGTTCAGTTGCAGTGACAAATTCTAAGCGTGGGTCAAATGCAAATAAAACTAGGAGTTTCAATCACTGCTTTTAAACATTCTGGATTTAGAAGTTTTCCAGTTATTTCACCTCAGTTAACTGAGTTCAATGTGGTAGAACAATTAATCTCCTCAAGTGTTCTGCAAATATTTCATTATAGATATAGCTTTACATCTTTGTGTTGATTTATTTTCTAACAAAGGTATAAGAAAGAAGCGATTTAAAACCAGTTAACAGGTAAGAATCAGTACAAAATTTTACCAAAAAACTCAAGTAAAAAGACTATAAAAAAGCAGAAGGTAAATAATGTGCTTTAGAAGTGTTTATTGTTACTACAACATCCAATGCTACATGACCAATACTGTTATACAGTCTTATTTGCAATAATTTTCTGGGCACTTATTTTAATCAAGCAGAAATTGATGCTTTGGGATATCTCAGTATTCAATATACACAATGAAAAGTTTCACAGATGTTAGTTTTCCATAAGGTGATTAAGACCTACTCACAGAAAAACAGGTCTATTTAAGGATCTGAAATTAGTCACCTCAAAACTACAAACAGCATCATTCTTCCATTTTTAAAGTCTTGTTGCTTCTTTAGTACTTTAGCTCCGTATACTTGACAAACCAATAATGGCGCAAAGGACTTTATTTTAAAAGATAGGCCAGTATTGGAATTTTAAATTCCTAATTAAACATTCCAATAATTATTTAGGTACATTGAAATCCATTAGTCTGCTTTGTATCAAGTTTTAATTCCACCACTATACAGAAGCATATGAATATCTTCATTTGTACATACAGACATTTACAAACAATTCTGCCAGTATGAATTCCAAATCCGGCACTTGTGACATCAGTACAGGAAAAAATTACACATTTCAAAACTGAATACCGATATTTCTGAATAGAAGCTCAAGTGTCTTCTACATAAAAAAAAGCTTCCCTTATGCCATGTTCATGTTAACATACAAAGTTAAACAAGGGCATTTCTCATCATCCTTTAACACTTTTCTTGCAGTCAGAGCAAAATTATACAGGTAAATCAATCACATATTCCCAGAAACATACGAAGGGAAGTCCTGCCTTGGGAGATATCTTAAAACAAGAATCCTATGCCGGATAGGATACAAAGAATCTTTTTTGTCTCCAACATACTAAGATTTCTCACTCTGAACCAGTTTTTCCTACACAGCTATCTAAATTCTCTCTCCTGTGAAGTCATTAGACTAACTTTTATAACATGAATAGAGAAAGGGGTGACCTTTGTTTGACAGCAATAATAAGCACAGACCTTTCTTTTTAATTATGGTGAAAAAAGCCCATAAAAATGGAGGCATGAAACGATATTAGTCTAGATGATATCAAGGTCAGATAGTACCAAAAGCATTCAATTCCTGCTTTCATAAAATTAAGCAGCTGTCTATGTTTAGCCCATATCTGGGGCTAAACTGTCACAGTTGCTCTATCACCCAATGTTGCTTCCCCAGATCAGAAGAGGAATTGGGGTAAGGGAGAAGCCCCATGGGTTGAAATAAAACAGATTTAATGAGATACCAAAACTAATACAAACATCAACATAAAGTGTATGAGCTTATACTCAGCCTAGTCCTTGGGAGGAGCAAAAGACCAAAAAAGAGAAGCCCCAGGGCAAAGAATTCCCCACTCTCACTAAATTCCCTCTTTTTATAATGAGCATGATGTCAGTGGTATGGGATACACCTGTGAGTCAGCTTGGGGCAGCTGCCCTGACTGAAACTCCCAGCTGACTCGGAGCTACTCACAACCTGCCTGCCATGGCTGGGCTGTGGGTCTGTTCCTGGGATACCAGGACAGAACCTTACAAGGAAAAGACTGGAAAAGCAATAGCAATGGAGATGCTGACTACTTTCTCAACTGGCCTAGAAACACTAAGAGAATTAGAAGAGTCCAGACTAGACGTTCAGTGGCACTACAGTCAGGGCAAGTTATAAATACAGGTAAAGGAGTAAGTTGGCCATGGTAGTAGAACCAGGGACAGCAAATGGCTATTCAAGTCCTAGAAAGCCAGGTCTGCAGCTGCTGCTGAGAGGGATCAGAGTATGCTGGTCAACTGTGGCTGCAACCATGAAAGGGCAGGAGAATCAGAGATTAGGAGCAAGAGGGTTAGTGGCATTTTTTCCAGACAAAACCAGACATTGGCAGAACTGACACTATTTAACACTCTTTGCATTGAAAAAAGGTACACTGACCTCTTCAAAGCTCTCCTCTGGCATCTTGCCTTCACATGGAAGAACTGTCCAAGTTTGGATGTTCCCAGGGGACACAACTTGGATTTTTTCACACTGCTGAAGAACGTTGCGCTATCTGTGATTGTGGTTTACACAAGAACAGACTCTTAAATCTCCTTTTTGTTCTTTCTCAGTCTGGGATCACTTTGGGATTAACATCTCTGGAATAATTCCAGTTGCCCAAGGCTTCATAGGCTTTTGGCTACAGCATCCAGAAGGATCAGTCTGCCAGTCCAGAATGAGATGAGTCCATAAGGCTGTGGCTCAGCTTTCTTCACTACCCAAATCTCCAATTAAAATAGTGCTTTTAGGCAGAATCATGGGAATGAGTACTGTAGAAGCTGTCTATTTCTGATTTAACATTGCATGGCTGTAAGGGGAAGGGTTAGAAGTCTCTAATAACAGGGATTTGATTGTACTAAGAGGAGATTTCTTTTCACTGCTTGAAAACCATAGTGCGTTTGGACATGAGGCCAGGGATCTGACCTTTGAGCAAGCTGGAATATCATATAATTACTTCTCTGTGTAAGCCTACTGCTTCTCTCCTGCCAGCTGTTTCACAAGCTTGGCTAACTAAGGAGCTACTTTGAGATTTAACATATTTTTTAAATATTGTACTGTACCTTACACAGAAGTTGATTAACTCTTTTTGACTAACTCATGCTTACATTGTTAATTTGCAGGTCTCAGGCTATCACCTATCTGCCAACCAGTCTTCTTTTTAGGGATCATACATTTCCAGTTGGAGTATAAACTAGTTTGCAATTACTAAGTAATTATTATTTTTATAATGAAAGTATTTATATAAATAATGGTACAAAATAAACTTTAAATTGCTCAGACTTCGTTAGCTCTGAGCAGCTAACTGAATATACAAAGATAGAGCTTATCCACAACAGACAAGAATAAAAAAAAGTCTGCTCCAAAAAGCAAGCGTGCAAATAACTCCAAAACTTTCAGAAAAACATTCAGAAATTAATAACTCAGAAAACAAAAATTAAATTTGTATCCTTTCCTAAAAAAACTATTTGAAATATCTTTTGAAATTTTTTAATGTCTTGTTTGATATTCAAAGACAATAAAGAGAAAGAAAAAAAGAAATCACAGAACCTTTGTTTTCCTTTGCTTTTATTTATCTCTCATAAGCATGGTTAAATCACAGAATGTTAGGGATTGGAAGGGACCTCAAAAGATCATCTAGTCCAATCCCCCTGCCAGAGCAGGAATACATCATCATCATCTGAGATTACTATTGAGAGTCATACAGCATCAAAATTCAGCACATTGCCACCTCAGTGAATTAAGGTATATTTTCTCTAACAACAATAGCAAAGGACCAAATAAGGTACTTGTAGTTCAGGTCCCATCATTAGTTCATTTGGAGAATTAAGCACACATAGACTCATAGAATCATAGAACTGTTTTGGTTGGAAAAGACCTTTAAGATAATAAAGTCCAACTGTTAACCTAGCACTGCCAAGTCACCACTAAACCATGTCCCTCAGCACCACATCTACATGTCTTTTAAATACCTCCAGGGATGGGGATTCAGCCACTGCCCTGGGCAGCCTGTTCCAATGCCTGATAATCCTTTCAGTGAAGAAATTTTTCCCAATATCCAATCTAAAACTCCCCTGGTGCAACTTGAGGCCATTTCCTCTTGTTCTATCACTTGTTACTTGGTAGAAGAGACCAGCACCCACCTCGCTATAACCTCCTTTCAAGTAGTTGTAGAGAGTGATGAGGTCTCCCCTGAGCTTCCTTTTCAAGACCCCTTAGGTCCCTAACAAATCTGATGAGCTCACATTCCTAACCACTGACTTGTTGCTAAATTACTAGATATCCTTAGGAAGAAAATGCACTAGTTCATGAGTTTAAGCAGCAAACAGGTGATGAAAAACTTTGGACCAAGTCAAACTTAATGAATGCTGTATGCGAGTGTTTTTGCAAGCCCTAAGTGAAATCAACAGTATTAAGAATGGCAGGAGGTGGTGGAAGGAAGCAGGCAGTGCTTGAAGGAATATATCACTTCTCTTAGCATCTATTATTTGCCTCTGGCTGTTATTGGCTACTCAATCTCAACATGGTTTCAAGCCTCTTGCCTTTTCCTGTAGCTGGCAACTGAGTGCCTTTAACAGGCATTAAAATAAAAATGGGGATCTTAAGTGATTTCACGGCTAAACACTACTTTGTTGAGCCACAGCAATGTCCTTCTCATGTGACCTGAATGGGGTCACATCTGCTTTTTTCCACATTCTCCAAAGGTGAAGCACAGGACATAGTGCCTAGAAGACCTGGATCAATGTATTACTCAAGTGAACTACTGACAGTACTGCCAACCAGAAACATGTAAAATTTATAAATCGTTTCTCTCTTCAAAAATAATGATGCTTTATTTTTTAATTATATATTTGCATGCTTTTACCTCTCAGGGTGAAACTGTGCCTTAAAATTAAATTAAAATTAAACCTTGCAAGAAAGGTCAAGGACAACAGAAAGGGCTTCTTCAAATACATTGTGGATAAAACAGTAGGGGCAATATAGGCCCACAGGTGAATGAGGTGGGTGCCCTGGTGACAGAGGATAAAAAGAAGGCAGAGTTACTGAATGCCTGCTTTGCCTCTGTCTTTACTGCTGGAGGCTGTCCTGAGGAGCCCAGGACCCCTGAGGCTCCAGAGGAAGTCAGGATAGAGGAGGAGTTAGTTCTGGTTGATGAGGACTGGGTTAAGGAGCAGTTAAGCAACCTGAACATCCATAAATCCATGGGTCCTGATGGGATGCACCCGCGGGTGCTGAGGGAGCTGGTGGATGCCATTGCTAGGCTACTCTCCATCATCTTTGTTAAGTCGTGGGGAACAGGAGAGGTGCCTGAGGACTGGAGGAAAGCAAATGTCACTCTGGTCTTCAAAAAGGGCAAGAAGGAAGACCCAGGTAACTATAGACCAGTCAGCCTCACCTCCATCCCTGGAAAGGTGATGGAACAACTTATCCTGGGGGCTGTCTCTAGGCATGTTAAGGATAAGAGGGCCATTAGGGGCAGTCAACATGGCTTCACCAAGGGGAAGTCATGCTTGACCAACCTGATAGCCTTTTATGAGGACATAACCTGGTGGAGAGATGATGGTAAAGCAGTTGATGTGGTCTATCTTGATTTCAGTAAAGCATTTGACACAGTCTCCCACAGCAACCTTGCAACTAAACTGGGGAAGTGTGGTCTTGATGATCGGATAGTGAGGTGGATTGTGAACTGGCTGAAGGAAAGAAGCCAGAGAGTTGTGGTCAATGGGACAGAGTCTAGTTGGAGGCCTATATCTAGTGGAGTCCCTCAGGGGTCAGTACCGGGACCAGTACTATTCAATATATTCATCAAGGATTTGGATGAGGGAATAGAGTGCTTTGTCAGCAAGTCTGCTGATGACACAAAACTGGGAGGAGTGGCTGACACACCAGAAGGCTGTGCTGCCATTCAACGAGACCTAGACAGGCTGAAGAGTTGGGCAGGGAGAAATTTAATGAAATATAACAAGGACAAGTGTAGAGTCTTGCATCTGGGGAAGAACAACCCCATGTGCCAGTATAAGTTGGGGACTGACCTGTTGGAGAGCAGTGTAGGGGAAAGGGACCTGGGGGTCCTGGTGGACAGCAGGATGACCATGAGCCAGCAATGTGCCCTTGTGGCCAAGAAGGCCAATGGCATCCTGGGGTGTATTAGAAAGGGGGTGGTTAGCAGGTCGAGAGAGGTTCTCCTCCCCATCGACTCTGCCCTGGTGAGGCCGCATCTGGAATCTTGTGTCCAGTTCTGGGCCCCCCAGTTCAAGAAGGACAGGGAACTACTTGAGAGAGTCCAGCGCAGAGCCACAAAGATGATGAAGGGAGTGGAACATCTCCCTTATGAGGAAAGGCTGAGGGAGCTGGGTCTCTTTAGCCTGCAGAAGAGGAGACTGAGGGGTGACCTTATTAATGTTTATAAATATGTAAAGGGTGAGTGTCATGAGGATGGAGCCAGGCTCTTCTCAGTGACATCCAATGACAGGACAAGGGGCAACGGGTACAAGCTGGAACATAGGAAGTTCCGCATTAATATGAGGAAAAACTTCTTCACAGTGAGGGTAACAGAACACTGGAGCAGGCTGCCCAGAGAGGTTGTGGAGTCTCCTTCTCTGGAGACATTCAAAACCTGCCTGGATGCGTTCCTGTGTGACCTGATCTAGGTGTTCCTGCTCTGGCAGGGAAATTGGACTAGATAATCTTTTGAGGTCCCTTCCAATCCCTAACATTCTGTGATTCTGTGCCTTGTTTTCAAATTTCTCTTTGAAAGGAGAAGGTTAGTACTCGGGGCTAAACTGTAGCAGTTAGTCTATCACTCAGTGTTCCCAGCTGGGAAGGAGAATTGGGGGGAAAAGGGAGAAGGCCCGTGAGTAGAAGCAGAAACAGATTTAATAGAATAACAAAACTGAAAGAACAATCAACATAAAGTATAGAGGGTTCTGCTCAGCCCAGTCCTCGATGCCAACAGCAGGAACAGAAGACCACCAGCAAGGAGTCTCCGGGAAAGGAGGAACTCTACCCTCACTGAGCTCCCTCCTTATAAAATGAGCATGACTAGGTGGTATGAGATACACCTGTGAGTCAGATGCCTTGATTGGAACTCTCAGCTGACTCAGGGCTACTCACGGCCTGCCTGCATGGCTGGCCCATGAGTCTGTGCCTGGGGAACCAGAACAGTTAGAAAAATATTATTTTTTCATTTTAAGAAATGTTGAAAATCCCAGTCATTGTTTTTCAAAAATTACGCTTCTAAAAAAAAGATGCAATGTCACACAGACCCATGATGAAATATTTACACTTGCCATTGCTTTTATAGTAATAGTAATCAGTGTCTGATGTCTCTTCTCACTTATTCTTTAGTTTCATCACCCCTGTGAGATGAGATAGAGCTATGAATAGGATTAACATCCCTCTCCGCCCCCACATTTCTCCTTAGTACAATTAGAAGGTATGCAGATTAGCAATTGCATATCAGTCAACTAACTGTAATGAATAATATTTCTGATCCCCACCAGGCTACAGGGCTTTTCCCAAATTGTTTCTCTTTGAACTACAGCATGTGTTTCAAAAGAGAAAACAAAACAAAACAAACCCACAAAAAAAACAAACCAAACCAAAAAAACCCTATGTTACAGTTAAGCATTTCTGATGAAGAATCCACCCTGGTAAATGATTCTGATCTCTAATTTTCTTTAAAAAAAAACCAAACCAAACATGTTTCTTAATTCAAGATTGAACAAATACAGACAATGTGTCTGCTGACAGACTGCTTTGTTATCACATATTTCTTACTCCAAATAACTTTCATTTTACCCATTCTCAGTTTTCGATACTCCTGAGCTCTGGACACATGAGATGGACACACTTTTCCAGTAGAAGTTGTTTTCACAAGCACAGAGGTGATAGAGCCTCCATGCTCATAGGTTTTGTTTCTACAGTTAAGAGCTACACCAGTGTTTTTAGCTACACTGTCACACTGAGAAATCATCTTCAATGTATATAATTCCACGTAAACAAAGCAGCATCTGCCCCCTCAGGATATCAAAGTAATCTCCAGGATCATTCTAATCATTTATCCTACATTCAGTGGTCTTTAAATACAATATGATTCTGTTACATGTTATCAATTTCAAGTGAAGTTTTCTGTAACAAAATCAAGACAACAATAGCTCTCTTGCTGTTAAAAAGTGCATATACAAAAAAAAAAAAGCCTCTAAATGGCAAGTTTTATTTTGTCCAAACATTTGTTTGCATGAGTGGATAATCTAATCAACCAGTTTGCATATGGAATTGTAACTTTGAGCTTATTTTGCACTGAAAGCACGTTTTAAAGGACATGGTGAAATTCTCTTCTATAGCTCTCCATCATTTCTTTTTTTTTTCCTAAGACAGAAGCCATTGAGTATTGTAAGAAATGTAATTGTATTACAGTTCTCTTCAGTTTGGTTAGCAGTCATTCTTCAAATTGGGAAAGAAAAGAAAGATCACATTTGGTATCTTGAGTGTGGAATGACATGACATATATCAGCAGAGCACCTCTACTGCACCGTAAAAATGTATGTTTAAGCCAGAATTAACTTACTATCTAGCTTAGATGCCAGTAGTCACCTCAGTAGAGTGACATGGAGCTCTTGATAAGGTAATTAGATTATTCTGAGCTCTGTGCTTCCGTGATAGGTTTTAAAAGAAAAAGAGAAAATACCTGATGAGGCAAATAGAAGAAAACCCATCCTGTGGCACTGTAGAGGACAACAGAACAGAAGATGTTATGGATCAGCTGTGATGAGAAGAAGAAGAAACTCAACTACAACCTAGGGTTTACTTAATCTCAGTCAGAGAGCCATTTGGGAGGAGGATCTCCAGATTCCCACAGTTCTATTTTAAAATATAAGAAACATTAAACGTTTATAAAATATTAAAGACCTAGGTCTTGAATATCATTTAACGTACCTAGAGTGAGTTAAAACGTAGCATGTGACCATTCTTTCATTCCTCAAGGAGAAAAACTATACAATGCCAATCCATTCTATAGGATATCAGCCTTTGGCTCTCTGGCTTCACATGGTTCCCAAACAACAGCAAATATCAGGAAATTCAACACATGACATGTAATATGCTATGTCAAGTTCTCTGTGCATGCTTATGTACTAAGTTTGGTCTAATATAAAGTCTTCTATGTACATGCAGTAGGTCAACCATATCACATTTGCTGTACTCTCAAGAAATTCTCAAGAAATTGAGATCAAGTTTGTAAGGAAGAGGTTTTCCAAAATTAAATTTAATTTAAATGTACTTTTTTGTGTGTGTTTCATAGCTTGACATCTTAGCTTCACAATCACAGCTGTAGCACAAATAATAGCAGAAGAGTCTTCCATTTTTCTTTTGCTTAAATAGGGCTGTATTTCAATTTCAAGATAGTAAATGTGTTCATTCATGTAGAATCATACAATCACAAAATAATTCCATTTGGAAGGGATCTCAGGAAGTCTATCAACAAAACTCTCACTCAAAGCAGATTCAGCTTTGAGATCAGACCAGGTTACTCAGAGCCTTATCCAGTTTGGTCTTGGAAACCTTTAAGGACGGAGACTGCACAACCTCTGGGTAACCACTGCTTAACTGTTCTCACGGTGAAAAACTATTTAGAGCATCCGCTGCCTGACTGTCCTCATTGTAAATAAAATATTTATCAAGTAGGAAACTCTCTTGTTTCAACTTGTCCTTACTGTTTCTTGTCCACCCACCATGCATTACCATGAAGAACCTAGCTCCGTCTCCCTTATACCTTGTAGATACTGAGCACTGTAGGAGTGGAAGGCAGCTATTAAGTCTCCCTGAAATCTCTTCTCCAGGCTGAACCAGTTTTTGTCTCTTAGTTGCTCCTCACACAACAGGTGCTGCAGCCTCAACTGATTTGATGGCCCTCTGCTGTGCTTATTCAGTTTACTGATGGCTTTCCTGTATTGGGAGGCCCAAAACTGGGTGCAGTATCTGGATGTCGTCTCATGAGTAAAGGGGGATAATCAGCTCCATTGATCTACTACTTGTGCTCCTGCTAGCACAACCCAGGATGCTCCTAGCATTCTTTTCAGGCAGGGCACACTGCTACTTAGTGCTTAATGGATTGATGTTGCTACATACATTTTCATCTGTCAGCCTGATACGCCTTCTCATATATGCCAGAACGTGTTTTCAAATATGAAAACAAGTATCACAGAATCACAGAATCACAGAATGTTAGGGATTGGAAGGGACCTCAAAAGATCATCTAGTCCAATACCCCTGACAGAGCAGGAATACCTAGATCAGGTCACACAGGAACATGTCCAGGTGGGTTTTGAATGTCTCCAGAGAAGGAGACTCCACAACCTCTCTGGGCAGCCTGTTCCAGTGTCCTGTCACCCTCACTGTGAAGAAATTCTTCCTCACATTTATGTGGAACTTCCTATGTTCCAGCTTACACCCATTGCCCCTTGTCCTATCATTGGATGTCACTGAGAAGAGCCTGGCTCCATCCTCATGACACTCACCCTTTACATATTTATAAACATTAATGAGGTCACCCCTCAGTCTCCTCTTCTCCAAGCTAAAGAGACCCAGCTCCCTCAGCCTTTCCTCATAAGGGAGATGTTCCACTCCCTTCATCATCTTTGTGGCTCTGCGCTGGACTCTCTCAAGTAGTTCCCTGTCCTTCTTGAACTGGGGGGCCCAGAACTGGACACAATACTCCAGATGTGGCCTCACCAAGGCAGAATAGAGGGGAAGGAGAACCTCTCTTGACCTACTAACCACCCCCTTTCTAATACACCCCAGGATGCCATTGGCCTTCTTGGCCACAAGGGCACATTGCTGGCTCATGGTCATCCTCCTGTCCACCAGGACCCCCAGGTCCCTTTCCCCTACACTGCTCTCCAGCAGGTCAGCCCCCAACCTGTACTGGTACATGGGGTTGTTCTTCCCCCGATGCAAAACTCTACACTTGCCCTTGTTGAATTTCATTAAGTTTCTCCCCGCCCAACTCTCCAGCCTATCAAGGTCTCGTTGAATGGCAGCACAACCCTCTGGTGTATCAGCCATTCCTCCTAGTTTGGTGTCATCAGCAAACTTGCTGAGGATACATTCTGTACCCTCATCCAAGTCGTTGATGAAGATATTGAACAACACCGGTCCCAGTACCGACCCCTGAGGGACTCCACTAGTCACAGGCCTCCAACTAGACTCCGTCCCATTAACCACAACTCTCTGGCTTCTTCCCTTCAGCCAGTTCACAATCCACCTCACTACCTGATCACTAAACCCATACTTTATCAGCTTATCTACAAGGATGCTGTGGGAGACAGTGTCAAATGCTTTACTGAAATCAAGATAAACCACATCTACCGCTCTACCATCATCTATCCACCTAAGTATGCATGTATAGGTTCAAAGGCACAGGTTTCCATCTTTCTGGTACTTCCAATGTTGCCTCTCTCATCAGTGTTAGTAGTGCCTTTTGGGGTCTGTGGGATTACACAAAGATAACAGGAAATAGTTTCTGCTTGCATGTGCTGATATAAGACAAGGTGGAGCTAGTAAATGTAATCAACTGCTCTTAGGCATGGAAAAGACAGAGGATGGTAACTGCAGCAGCAACAAAATTCCACTATTGCATTGGCACGTATCAGCAGCCAAGCTAGAAGCAATTAAAAAAACATGATTTGGTCAAACCACTCCATCTTATCTCTGTGGTTACAGTTTGAGTTGGAGAATGGTTTTGTTAGCTTTCACTATTGACCACTTATCATCCAGTCACTCGCTATCAATGCAGTCAAGTGATAACCTATCATAATATTTCTTTGTTCCTCAGGAATCATTGTTTAGACATGAGTGGTCACATTCCCTTTTAACATAGTTGCAATGAAATCAGCGACTAATTGGACTTGAGGACTTTATGTTCACATGTTTAAGAGCTGTAGACGTTTCTGAATAGATCAAGATGCTGACCACTTGAAGTGCTGGGGTCTGAACCCTGAGCCCTGAATTAAGATTGATATATGGGTGGTTCCCATGGTCCTTCAAAAGGAGGGGATGAGTTTACCTTTTGGCTTTCCTCCAAGGTGTGGCCGGCCTTGTGGGGGGAGCCCTGGGTAAACAAGAACCAGGTGCCCTGCATTTGGGTAAATGAGTTCCAGGTGTCCTGTTTTGGGCATAAAAGCTGGGACCACTTGGAGGAAGGGTGGAATGTCTCTCTGTGAGGTGGATGCACTTCACAGAGTTTCCCTGTTGGGGAAGGACCTCATGACTCTCCCTGCAATTGGGCCCTGGTCAAGTTTGGTGCTTGTGAACGTGGGCTTTGTGAGAACAATATGTGTCTACTTCTCTCCTATATTATCTGTCTATTGGCTTGGCTGTCTCCCATCTCTACCATGGAAGACTTCATTGCTTTGTCTGTCCCACCGATTGTTGGCTGTGTTGTATCATTCCTGGGGTCGCTGGGGTCGATGCCTGCTATGTGTAATCTGATTGACTTGTTTGTACCCCCAGTGATCACCCATGTATTGACCTTCTTGTGTGCAATAGAACCTGGTTACTGGTTTGTTTTGCTGCAGGCTGCGTCCTTTGTGCTACGCCTAATAATTGGCAAAACAAAACTGGCAATGAGGATGGCCCTGTCCGACGTTCCCGGTTGGGAAGATCCCATGTACAGTTCGCTGGCTCTTGAATGGGTTAAATTTGGGGGACCATGGGAACAGTGGGAGAAATGGTTGGCAGAGGCTGAACCGCAGGATGTATTGGAAACTATTCAAAAGTTCTCCAGTAAGGCATGGGATGCTGTAACCTTCAGGAGATGGGGATGGATTTTGTTGACGGCATATAAGAAACAGCACCAGCAGAAAGAACAATTACTGGTAGAATGTTCCCACATGCAGGATCAGATTGTGACTTTAAAATCTTTAAACAAGCTCCTTATTGACAAGCTGGACACTTGCCAAGCTGTACCTGAGAAGGTTACAGTGCAAGTTGCCCAGTGTAAACGTGGGAAGAGAAGGGGGCAATCTAATCATAAGAAGGTCCACTCAGAAGTTGTAGAGGTGGATGTGCACTGTAACCCTGATGACTCGGATGATAATATTTGATACCCTGCGGAGTCTAATGGGGCTGGTGCCTCAGATGACTCTGCAGATGCGAGACCAGTCATCAGGAGAAAGATAGAATTTTCCGAAAACGAGCCGCCAGTGAACAGACCCACAATGGAGGATTTCACACAACAAGAAGTAAATGATATCCTTGCACGATTTAGTCAGAGACCAGGAGAGCCCCTGCTTGCTTGGATGGTACGTTTGTATGATCAGGGAGCATCAGGGGTTAGCCTGGACAACTTGGACTGTAAAAAGTTTGTAACACTGAGTTTTGACCCTCTTGTGCACGATGCGTTTCCAAATAACGATCAGAGTACCAATCTATTGGCTGTATCTACTGCAGGGTGCAAGGCGAAATACCCCCTAGAGAATACCTGGCCAGGCTCTGACCGACCGTGGTATACTCTGCGGGATGGTATACAGCGGGTAAAGGAAGAAGGAATGAAACTGGCCATTCATGTAGGACATGCTGAGGTATTAATGCAGCTTAGATTGTCTGTGCCCATGAGAAATGCCATCATTAAAACCGCTCCACCGGCATATAAGAATGTTCTTGTGACTCTCCTACTTAGTGAAACAGGGAATCCCATTAGAGATGTAATTGAGAAAATGCAGCAGCTGGGTGACCTTGGAGAATGGGGCCCCCGGGAGCGTCAGGGGTATAGAGAATTCCGACGTCAATGGGGCCCCTGGGAGAGTACAGGGAATCGAGACACCCGACGACGTAAAACTACCGAATATAGGATGTCTCGAGGACAAATGTTTAAAGCTTTGCTGAAAGATGGTGTACCTCTCACTAGGATTGATGGTCTTGATACCAATGAACTATGGAGGATGTATAAACAGAGAGGGTTACAGAAACCCCGTAGGAAGGTGCAAAATTATCAGGCACACGATTCGGGAGCTGCTCAGCCTACAGCACCCCCTGTGGAACCTCGGCAGGACCCCGCCTCTGCTCGAGGCAGGCCCTCTGTTGCTCCAGAGAGGAACCACGAGTGGCAGCAGTACTCTGACCTATATCCCTCACAAGAAACTAGGCATTATAATTCTTCCTGAAATGTTGGCCAAGCTCCGGTACATTGGGCGCGGGAGGACAGGCGACCTCATGTGGAGCTACAGATATTCTGGAAAAAACGGTCCACTCAGACAGTTAAAGCCTTAGTGGATACTGGAGCGGAGGCCTCCTTAATCTATGGGAACCCTAAGAAATTTAAAGGGCAGACTGTGATTATTACAGGGCTGGGCGGCAAGCAAATTGAGGCAGTACAAACCCAAATTAATATGAGAATTGGACACCTTCCGAAACGACAGTATACAGTCATGATTGTTCCAATTCCAGAGTATATAATAGGAATAGATATTCTGAAGGGACTTACTTTGAATCTCCCTGATGGTCGGTATCAATTTGGGGTAAGGAATTATATCACTAACTGGGCAATGCTAGTAGGAAAGATAAAGATGCCTCCTGTTCAAATTACAACTGCATCCAAGGTAGTAACCATGAAACAGTACAGGATTCCAGGCGGGCACGAAGAAATTTCCCAAACAATCAAAGATTTACTGGCTGCAGGAGTTTTAAAACTGACTACCACCGTGTGGAATAGTCCAATCTGGCCAGTTAAGAAGGCTGATGGATCCTGGAGAATGACTGTGGATTATAGGGAACTGAACAAGAGCACCCCGCCTCTTGCGGCAGCTGTACCTGATATGGTCACTTTGATAGAAAGAGTTCAGAGGCATCCTGGCACATGGTATGCTGTCATCGATTGGGCCAATGCATATTTTACGATCCCAATTGCAGAAGAGCATTGGGATCAATTTGCATTTACATGGCAAGGGCGGCAGTACACCTTTACCAGGTTGCCTCAAGGATGGGTGCATAGTCCAACTATTTGTCATAGAATAGTGGCTGAGCACCTGGATGAGGTACAGCTTCCCCCTCATATGCAGATTGTCCACTTTATTGATGATATTCTGATTCAGGGGAGCAATGAGACTGAAGTACAACAAATGCTCGAAGTGCTCCTAGTGCATATGAGGCAGAAAGGCTGGGAGATTAATCCAACTAAAATCCAAGGGCCGTCTCTGAAGTGCTGGGGTCTGAACCCCCAGCCCTGAATTAAGGTTGACATATGGGTGGTTCCCACAGCCCTTTAAGAGGAGGGGATGAGTTTACCTTTTGGCTTTCCTCCAGGGTGCGGCTGGCCTTGCAAGGAGAGCCCTCGGGTAAACAAGCCCCAGGTGCCCTGCATTTTGGTAACAAGTGCCAGGTGTCCTGTTTGGGGATAAAAGCTGGGCCCACTTGCAGGAAGGGTTGGAGAGTCTGTCTGTGGAGTGGATGCACTTCACAGAGTTTTCCTGTTGGGGAAGGACCTCCTGACCACTCATGCAACCGGATCGCAGTCAGGTCTGGCACATACAAACGCGGACTTTGTGGGGAGGCAACATGGGGTTCCTTCTGTCATATGTAACTGCCTTGTTCGCCTGGCTGTCTCCCATCTTCTCTGTGGGTTATCTCATGTCTCTGTTTGTTCCATCTGTTATGAGCGATATTGTGTCATTCTTGGGGTCGCTGGGGTTGATGTCTGTTATTCGTGATCTATCTGACTTGTTTGTACCTCCAGCAATCCTCCATATACTGACCCCTTTACGTGAAATAGAACCTACGTACTGGATTGTTGTTCTGCTGCTGGCTGTGTCCTAAAAAGGACTGGGCCTATTAATTGGCAAAACAGTCTCAGACAATCAAATTTTTACGAATCCATTGGCACAGTGGTCATCGAGAAATACTACCTAAAGCTAGACAAAAGATCCTTGACTTTGCAATGCCACAGAATACGAAAGAGGCGCAGAGATTTATCAGGCTGTTTGGTTTCTGGAGACAACGCATTCTCCATTTGGGACAGATTTTGGCCCCATTATACAAGGTAACTAGGAAGAAATATGAATTTGAATGAGAAAATGAGCAGCAGGCTGCCTTTGAGTTGGCTAAAGAGGCTATTCAAAGGGCTATGGCCCATGCAGGAAGGCGAAGTAGAACTGAATGTATCTGTACATGGGTCATATGCTAATTGGAGCCTCTGGCAAAAACAAGGGAAAAAGTCCCCTTGGGATTTTGGGGACAAAAGTTGCCAGAGGCAGGGAACAACTACACGCCCTTTGAGAAAGAAACTGTTAGCCTGCTATTGGGCCTTGGTAGAAACTGAACAGCTTACGATAGGCCACGAAGTGGCTCTGTGCCCTGAAATCCCTATAATGCAGTGGGTTAAAAGCTCCCCAAAGACCCACCGAATAGGGCATGCTCAGGAATCCAGCATTATCAAATGGAAATGGCACATCCAAGACAGAGCAAAGGTGGGACCTGGTGGTGTTGCTGCCCTTCATGAACAAATAGTGGCTGCCCCCATGCAGGATCAAGAGGTTAAGCCTGATCCTATAGTTGAACGGGAATCCCCTGTGCAATGGGGGAAGACCCTGAATCAATTGCTACCTCTTGAAAGGGAACATGCATGGTTTAAGGATGGGTCAGCTAAATATATAGGAGGGAAAAGGTTTTGGAAAGCAGTGGCTTATCACGCTCACTCAGGAAAATTTCTGGAGACCACAGGGGAAGGGGAAAGTAGCCAATATGCTGAGCTATATGCAGCATATATGGCTTTAAAACAAGAGGATTTAGGGGAGTGTCACCTGTATACCGATTCCTGGTCAGTGGCTAATGGATTGGCTACCTGGTTGCCAACATGGGTAGCCAAGGATTGGAAAATTTATTCTAAGATGGTCTGGGGAAAGGAAATATGGAAGGATATTTGGGAACTAGTTCAAAGGACAAAGGTGACAGTGTTTCATGTTGACGCTCATAGCAACATAAATTCACTTGATCGACTTTACAATTCTGTCACCGATAACCTGGCAAAGATTTCCCAAGCCAGACTGGAGTTCCCTCAGGAAGGGGACCATGAAGGCTTGGCGAAATGGGCACACCAAAAATGTGGGCATCTTGGGGAGAAGGCCACTTACAAGTGGGCCCAAGAGCATGGCATAGTCATGTCACTGGACATGATCAAAACAATAATTGCCCAATGCCCTGTGTGCCAACACACTCATAAACGTCCGGTACCAAATATCGTAAAAGGAGAACTGGGAAGAGGGAAATTGCCAGGACAAATCTGGCAAATGGACTACATCGGACCTTTACCCCAGGACTGAGGGTGCAAATACATCTGCACCGCTGTAGACACATACTCAGGATATTTAATAGCTTATCCCTGCAAGAAAGCCACACACCATAGTACTACTTCCACCATAGATATAATGATTTTGTACTATGGGATCCCCTTAGAAATCCAAACTGATAATGGGTCTCATTTCTGAAACAAATTGGTGCAACAATATGCGGAGCAGCATAATATTCAGTGGGTCTTTCCTATACCATACTATCTCTAGGCTGCAGGATTAATCGAACGAATGAATGGGCTACTGAAGGAACAGTTAAAAAAGCTGGGAAATGGAAAGCTATCCTGATAGAGAACTAACCTCACGGATGCGCTCCATACCCTCAACAATAGGCCCACTGGGGAGATGGAGATGCCCTTGATGCGCATGTCTACGCCCAATCTGCAGATACAGCCTTTAACGGTAACTGAAATGTTGATCTACTGGGAAATTGTCCCGGGTGCGATGGCACCCTACCGGGCCACTCCAGAGGCTGCTGGGCTAGATCTCTATGCATTAGAACTGGTAAAGATAAACCGAAGCCAGACAAGGGTTATTAACACCGGGATAGGAGTCCAAATTCCCCCAGGACACTTTGGTCTGATAACTGCTCGCTCAAACTTAGCCCTGAAAGGTGTTCACGTCATGGGAGGAGTGATTGATGCCGACTATCAGGGAGAGATTAAGGTAATCCTTTTAAATAACGGTGAAGAAGATTTGTTTATTCAACCCAAGGATAGAGAAGCACAGCTATTAATACTACCAATTTTGAAAACAACAGTAAGGAGGGGGGACCCACCCCAAGTTACTACTGTTTGTGGGGACAAAGGATTTGGATCCACCAACTTTAGTAATGGGGCAAAGGTATGGGTCCAAGGGCCGAGTGGGCCCCCTGAGCCAGCTGAAGTAATAGCTGTAGGAAAAGATAACACTGTCCTAATTATGAGACCTGGGCAGGAAAAATGGGAACATGTCCCTGCAAATATATGTTATTTGCGCGAATAACTAAATGGTATAGAGTTTTGTCCTGTAGATCTTGCGCGGCGCCACCAGGGGTGTGAGGACATCCACGTGAAGAAAATGTATACTGAATCTGATCTTGTGGATTTCAATGCGATTTAATGCTAAACTGTGCCGAGTAGATGAAATCAGCTCCTGACTACAGTCAACCTGGTCTATCGTGGCATCCTGGAAATGTGACTGAACCTGATCTTCCAATGAAAAAGACTGACAGTGAAGAATATGAAGCAATGACCAAGATGACTGCAGCAGCGTCTGTAGTTAATGGACTGAGGTTAATGCAAGATAAAGAAAGATGCCTGTACACCTACGGATGGTATGGAGGCTGTGGTCCACTCATATGTCAAAGGGCCAAATGAAGTGCTGGGGTCTGAACCCTGAGCCCTGAATTAAGATTGACATATGGGTGGTCCCCATGGTCCTTTAAAAGGAGGGGATGAGTTTGCCTTTTGGCTTTCCTCCAAGGTGCAGCTGACCTTGTAAGGAAAGCCCTTGGGTAAACAAGCCCCAGGTGCCCCACACTGGATAAATGAGTGCCAGGTGTCCTGCTTTGGGCATAAAAGCTGGGACCACTTGCAGGAAGGGTGGAATGTCTCTCTGTGAGGTGGATGCACTTTGCAGAGTTTCCTTGTTGAGGAAGGACCTCCTGACTCTCCCTGAACTGGGCCCTGGTCAGGTTTGGTGCTTGTGAACGTGGGCTCTGTGAGAACAATATGTGGCTACTGCTCTCCTATATAATCAGCCTATTTGCTTGGCTGTCTCCCATCTCTGCCATGAGAGACTTGGTTGCTTTGTTTGTTCCACCGATTACTGGCCGTGTTGTATCAGTCTTGGGGTCGCTGGGGTCGATGTCTGCTATGTGTAATCTGATTGACTTGTTTGTACCCCCAGTGTTCTCCCATATATGACTTTTCTACATACAATAGAATCTGGTTACTGGTTTGTTTTTCCCGCTGGCTGCGTCCTTTGTGCTACGCCTAGTAATTGGCAAAACACCACTGCAAACAGAAAAAAAAGCTTCAGTAATGGGAACGATCATGCCTGTCTAGTCCATAGACAATGCTGTTTATGTTAACAGAAGATATAAACAAGGAAGTGAAGATGAGAATAAGAGGAAGAGAATGTTGAGTAAGAACGAGACGAGTGCTGAACTACTGTGTTTATACATAGGCCATATGGTGCGGACATAAACTGTGAGCTTACTTTACCTGAATTATGCAGTCTGTAACCTCCCTTTCAGATAACTCCTGTCTGCCAAACTTTTTTCTTGTCTTTAGTACTGCAGATTCTACAAGCATGAAGCTTGCATTCTTACGTATACCAGAGACATTCAGTAAACAAGTTTTCCTAAAATATGTCCATTTTCTGCCAGGAGTATCAGTAAAAAAAAAAAATTAAAAAAATTAAGAACACAAAACAAAACTCTTTTGCCACATAAAAAAAAATAAAATGTATACTTTTACTGATCTTTAATGTTTTATGTCTATTAAAGGCATAGATTTTTCAGGAAAAAAAAATTGCAATTACAATATAATCATTGCCAGATCTGATGCTTGCCATGGACTACTGCAGGGACACATTAAGATTTTTATCTGTTATTACTCTACCTATGGGTTTGAAAATCCATGCCCAGCTATTTGGCAGCCTATCTTTTATCTCTAGACTTTTGCTGTGTATTTGCTTTAATGGCTTCTGAAGACCCAAGGACTGCAGGAGAATACTTTCGGGAGCAAATTACATGCCATCTCAGTCACAATGCTGATAAATGTATAGATGATGATGAAATATCAAGTGTCCTTAATGTAACAAGCACCTGGTTTTAATTCCATCATCTAATACATCATTTTGTCATTAGTCCATCTTTTACAACTCATTTTAGCAGTATGTGTATTGATACTTTGTAAAATTAATGTAATTATCTTAAAATGTTGTGGGATTATTTTTTCCATTGGCCTGCTTGAATTTTTTTTCCAAGACTTTAGGAGCAGTACAGACTCCTGCAAGAAGATTTTTCTTTTCAAATGACACCTCCTATATAAATAATCCTATTTCCATTTCAGTCAATGAGTACTATGCCAGTTTGTATAGTATAACACCCTGCTGCAAAAAAAAGCCCTTTTTGAATGGTCTGAGAGAGGTCTTATCCTCCATTTACTGTGCTTGTCCCTAGTAAGAATGAGGGGACAGCTCTAGCAGAGTGACATGTTATTACTGTGTCTCTTCAGACAAGTTGAATAGATGCCTTCATCCCAAGTCTGGTAGCTGTATAGTTGAAGATGTTATGACTGGGTAACAAGTCAGCATTTTCCCTGCTAGCAAGCACATTTTGAGGATCTAGCCAGGCTTTGTGCAGTGCAAACCCCCATAAATCAAAGTCTGTGTATAAGTAAAGTTCTGCTAGACAGGCTCAGTAATTACATACCCAGATCCCTTCTACTCAGCCTTCTGAGAAAAAAACAGTTATCAGTGTCTGCAATGGAGGTAAGAACAATCTGTGAACACTCTTAGGATTTCCACAAGTGTCTGTGACATTTTGTCCTGTTGCCTCACTTTCATTTCAGCTCCTACCCTATTTGTTTCTAAATCAACAGCACATTGTTTAAAGGATTACTATATCATCTGTTTCCAGGAAACTTTCTGAATTTTACATTACTTTTTACCCCTGCAATATACTGAGCAGGGAGCTGAAGCCGAGTAGCCCCCCTTCCCCCTTACAGGATATTGTCTTAACAACCAAACTGCCTGAAAGGGACTTTTGCCAGAAAACTTAGGTTCCTCAATAATTTGAGGATACTGTTCAGGTCATTCAGGTCTATTTCTATTTTATTTTTTTTATGTATTTTATTCTGTTTTAAAGATTGCACACTTCAGTATAGAGACCTAAGCCTACACTGTATTTCAAGAGCCAGGCTTCTACTTCTGGTATTGCTCTTTGTGCCCATTTTTTTGAAGGTACTTTATTTTCAGGTTGTGAAGTGCTTGTAAGTGGAAGCAGCTGTATCATGCATACTGCAGTGCTAAGCACATCCAAGCTAGGTTAGCCTAAAGTGCAGGTATGCTCTAAAGACATGGCAACTCTTCCCTGTAAAAAAGCTCCAAGATACTTACAATATTGAGGGCCAGTTCTGCACAGTTTATGTTCTTCGACTGCTATTGTAAGATCCCCTTTTCCCCCCTCAGAAATGCAGAGCCAAATCCCATTAATCCCCCAATGAAATTACAGTAAGATGTAAACATTATTCTCATTATGACCATATAGAACCTTACTTGTTATTATTTTAGCAATTCCTTTTCCTTTTAGACCAAAGTCAGTAGTTGTTCATCAAAACACCGATTGTTTAAGTCTCTGTTGATCTACACAACAGCTTCTGGGGGGCTATACCTAGAAACAACCTCACAAAACATTCAGAGCTGACAATAATGTAAATCCATTTACCCTAACAGATATTATGTGCTTACAGCCTGTAACCATGCAACCAAATAAGTGTTGCCAGTTTCTAACCATCATATATTTTTAGCTTGTTTTAGAAGACAGGAAAGGTGTGGTCAAAACTGATCAAACAGCATTTTGCAGAAAAGAGTTCACACATCTGTAAAATTAATTCTCAGTCAATGCATGTTTTCTCTATTTTCTCTAGCACCAGTGCTCAAGACTAAAGAAACCATTAAAGCTCTTGGATTCTTAATAACTTGATTTTTTTTGTTTATGAGCATGCAGTGTGGTCTTACTCTCATTGTGCTTTTCACATGTATATACTCAGCTCCCTCTCCTCTCCTCCACTCTGTCCTGGAGAGGCCTTAACCCGTAGACTTTATGTCTGATGGTAGAGATCACAGATCTCATTACAAACAAGAAATTATACTAGCTTAAATATGACTTATTGTACACTGTTGTAGACAAAGTCATATTGAACTTTAAGAGGCCACTCAAACCCACAACTCTATATGAGATCAAGTCTCATTTCTATCTTCATATCTTTTATTATGACATATAAATGATGCCAGAAAAGAGAAGTGCTTCCCCCAATTATAGATCAATCAGAGTTTATGCCAGTCAAATGTAACTGCTATAAATATATTTTTCATAATCTCTTGACTCTGGCACTCCTTTCTGACCACTCTTTTCTCTCAAGTCTAAACCAAACTATATGATCTCCTCAGTAATGCACACAGGAATCAAAATTCCCATTGCCATCACAATACATGGCTTAGCATGCATTTCTGAGAGCAGGGAAATATGCAAATAATTAATAAGATAATACAGGAAAACATGTTCTAGCTACAAGTTTTGAGTGACTCTCTGCTGTACTTGTTTTTACCAAACCTATATTTTATTTGGCAATAAGAATCAGTGTAATCTCAGCTTAAGCAACCAGTTCTGTATTGTTAAAGCGTAGCCATCAAGCTGGCTTTCTGTATTAGTTTCCATACCTTGCTGCTGTCAGGGTGGCACAATTTACATGCACGTATAGAAAAATCACAGAATCACAGAATGTTAGGGATTGGAAGGGACCTTAAAAGATCATCTAGTCCAATCCCCCTGCCAGAGCAGGAATACCTGGATCAGGTCACACAGGAACATGTCCAGGTGGGTTTTGAATGTCTCCAGAGAAGGAGACTCCACAACCTCTCTGGGCAGCCTGTTCCAGTGTTCTGTCACCCTCACTGTGAAGAAATTCTTCCTCGCATTTATGTGGAACCTCCTATGTTCCAGCTTACACCCATTGCCCCTTGTCCTATCATTGGATGTCACTGAGAAGAGCCTGGCTCCATCCTCATGACACTCACCCTTGACATATTTATAAACATTAATGAGGTCACCCCTCAGTCTCCTCTTCTCCAAGCTAAAGAGACCCAGCTCCCTCAGCCTTTCCTCATAAGGGAGATGTTCCACTCCCTTAATCATCTTTGTGGCTCTGTGCTGGACTCTCTCAAGTAGTTCCCTGTCCTTCTTGAACTGGGGGGCCCAGAACTGGACACAATACTCCAGATGTGGCCTCACCAAGGCAGAATAGAGGGGAAGGAGAACCTCTCTTGACCTACTAACCACTCCCTTTCTAATACACCCCAGGATGCCATTGGCCTTCTTGGCCACAAGGGCACATTGCTGGCTCAAAATGGTTTAATTCACTATTAAAATTGACCCCAAAAAAGTCATTTTTTTTTCTACTCAGATGAAAAGAAACTAGAACTGCATCAATACTGAAACTCTCTCTTCAGTCTGATTCCTGCCCTGTCATTGCACAGATATGAATGCTGCTGTCTGACATTTCAGGAAAGCATGAGAAGAAAAGCTGAGCTGCTGAGTCTGCATGTTACACACAGTCAGAGCAAATTAGCTCACCACAGAACATTCAACTTAAGAAACAGATGCAAGATATCTCCCAGAAGTGTTAAATTGGAAAAAAAAAAAAGACCTAATTAGTGAACCAGAGCCGAAGGCTAACACACAAACAAATCAGGCACAAATGGATGACAGACAAGCTAAATCTGTCGGCTTTGTGCATGATACTCCAGCTCTCACCCTGGCTTTCCCTCTCCCCCTCTCAGACACACACCAATGAGTGGAAGAAACAGTGGTGGTCTTCAGGACACCAGCTGTATCTGTTACCTTTCCAGTGGAGAGACTGACTCAACAGTCAATTCCCTCTTTGTTTGGATGCCAGATCTCTGTGCCTCTTGTGAAGGTTAATTCATTTATTGCCCATTTTTCCTGGCACAGAAGATCTAGGCTTTGCTCAGCCCATCCTCTTCCTTTCACTTGCTTTTCTCAGATCTGCAGACTGACACTACTGGCATTCAAACATCAGGCTCCTGTTAGCACCGATTACAGATTTGGTGCTGGGTCCGAAGGCACAATCTGGAGCTTGGGGCAGGAGGAATACCCTGACAGCAGGGCATCCCAGTGCACCTCCTGGCACAGCAGCCAGCACAGCTCAGCCCCACGCAGCGGCAGGTACACCCATTTACCTCTGACCTGAGCCTGCCAGTGGTGTGCAATTTCAGAAATCATTTTACAACTCCTCACTGCATCTTCGATTGTTATGTGTGGGCATAAAAGATACAATGGAAAAAATTACTCATGGAAAATTATGAAATAATTGCCTCCCTCCGTAGCCAGTCATTACTATGATAAAGAAAATGAGCTGGTGATAGTAACTCACCTTTACTCTTTAAGATATTAATATCCGTATGCTTTCTTTCCTTTCGCAACAGTATTTGTGACTTGCTTGTGATTTACTGCAAAGCTATGCCAGTTTACATCAGAATAGCTCTACTGATTTCAGAGATGTTTTTCCAGTTTGCATCTATGCTTATATTTATTTTCTTTAAATTATGTTGATGCCTACGTATTCTTTGCAGCTAGATATAAGCAGATTATTGCATGGACTCTGTTTGCAAAACAAATACATTCACAGTGATAATCTAGGTCATCAATTTTAATCCAACTAATTTCTGCATGAAGCCCAAAACTACTGATTGAACTACAGTATGTCTATGAAAGAAAAAAATCAGTCTGTAAAGGTTGAACAGAGAATCTGCTATCACCTTTGATAAATCATTCTAATAGTCCATCAAGCTTGCTTAATGTGTATCTGTGGCTCAGAGCTATCTTGGACACACTTATTTTTGCCCTCTTGAGTTATTTTACTTTTTTTTTTTTTTTGAGAGACATCAACACCATGGTAAGGGGGAAGACCAGAAAATACAGTCCAGCAGAGTGCAGAAGGTGAACGATAGCCTCAGCAACTGGAATGCTGTCTGAAAGGAGGACAGCAGGGAGGCTGTGGTTGTACAATCTGGATGTTTCTTGGTATCTCAAGACTGCATCAGATTCAACCAGCTTCCTTTTAGCAAGCAGATGATATCTGCCAGGATCTTTCATAGATAACAGGTAGCTATATGTGATATGAAAGTAATGTAGCATAGGTGTCTCTGTTGCTGCAGATGATACTAGGGCAATACAAAATTACTGTACACAAGGAGCGGAAGCAAGAAAAACTCTGAGTGGGTGGCTATGGTGTCCTGGGTTGCAATGTATTCTATTACCATGAGCCGTTGAGGCCTGGCGCCGGTGTTCCTTGCCTCGCCCCTCGGGACTATTCTTCTGTTAATGCGCCCATCAGTGCCTTGCCCCAGGACTCACCATCCCTTTGTGAGATGCTCCGGCCAGAGGGGGAGGGGTGGAGCCAAGCATATTCCCGCCGGAGATAACTTTGGGGTTTGGAGCAGCGCTCGGAGCCTTACCCGCTGGGATCCCAGAGGACAGGGACTGCACCGCGGCCGGATTTTCGGAGGAGGACCAGTTTTCTTTTTCTACAAGATCACCGCTTCAACGGGATCATTTAAAAGAGAACTGCAGCTGCCACCGAAATCGGATTGCTCAGACTTTGTTTTCTTTTCCTACGGACCACCGCTTTAACCGGACCATTTCGGAGAGAACTGCAGCTGCCACTGGATCGGACTGGTACCAGCACCCTGCCCGGCAGGGGGCCAGGTTGTATCCCTGACTCTGTCAGGCCTGTAACCAGTTGCTCTGTATTATAGTTTTGTTGTATACATTAGTAAAAACTGTTATTCCCATTTTCCTCATATCTTTGCCTGAAAGCCCCTTAATTTCAATTCTATAACAATTTGGGGGGAAGGGGGTTGTATTTTCCATTCCAAGGGGGGCTCCTGCCTTCCTTAGCAGACACCTGTCTTTCAAACCGGGACAGATTTTGGCGCCCAACGTGGGGCCTGAGGGCATTGAGGAAAAAGGGTGAAAAGGGAATAACAGTTCCTGGCTAACCTGATTTTTTGTGCAATGAACGTGGGATCTTTGTTAGGCAGCACCATGTGGTCTAGTTTACCTTGCTTCGGGTGGCACGTGGTCGTGGCTATGCTTTTCCCCTTTGCAGCCCCTTATCTAAACGTGGGTCCTCTGACTAAAGCTACTGTGGCTGTTATCCAGCTTGCACTATGGGTTGATAAGGTGAGGAGTTCATGGTTTTTCGATTTCCTGTGGAATGTGGGCACATGGATAAAGGGCTATCACACGCTCAGCGTATGTTTCTGGGATTACATTAAAAATGGTACCTTCTGTGAGGAAATAACACCAGGGGAAGTTTTCTCCCAACCATTCAACCAGTTCTTTGGGTCTACTCCACCAGCTTTCAAAGGGTTTAGATATCCCCTAGATATTATCCATGTGTTGCTGCTAATAGGCCTACTCTGCCATCAGAGATAAGGAGAGATGGACTTGGGCACCCACCCCAGAGACTAGGAATGCTGCCCCAGAACCTGACACGGCCCCAGAGACTAGAGATCCTGCCCCGCAGCCTGACCGTCCCACGACCTGACATTGCCCAACAGCCCACCTCAGAAGTGGACCAGCCAAATTGGGTGGGGGTACTGGTGAAGGAAATACGTGAGATGCTGAGGGAACACACCTCCCAAACTAGTGGGAAACCTCGTCCTGAAGAGGGAGAGTCTGATGGTGCAGCAGTGGAACCCACAGATGTTACAACTGTGCAGGGTCCAGCTGAACCACAAGGACAGCCACAGCCAGCAGCAGTCGCCCCTGTGCAGAGGAGGAAGTGCAAGGCCAAATCAGTACGCCCAGTTAATGATGGTGATGAACCAGAGCCCTCACAACCAGCAGGGGAGTCAGAGCCTGAAATTATCATCGAATCCCTGTCGTTCGACAGTCTCCGTAATCTGCGAAAAGACATTGCGCGACGGGGGCGTGAGCCTTATACAACCTGGTTACTTCGGGTTTGGGACCTTATGGGTAAAGGCGTACAACTGGATAGTGGCGAAGCCAGGTATTTGGCATCCTTGACCCAAGACCCAGGGGTGGACCAGGTATTCGTGAGGGAGCCGGGGCCCCTTTCTCTCTGGGAGTGGCTTTTAATGAGTGTGAGGGAGAGGTTTGTCCACAGAGAGAGAATGCAGGAGTACCATCATAGAATGCAATGGAAGACCCTTGAGGAAGCGATCCAACAGCTGAGAGAAGTGGCAGTGTTAGAGGTACTCTTTGGGAGGGACGGACAGCATGATAATGACCCCGACAAGGTCAAATGTACAGGGCAGATGCTGTGGAACCTGGCAAAGCTGGGGCCACAGCAATACGCCCCCTTCATCGCAACAATTAATGCTGATGACAACCAAGAGACAGTGGGTTCTGTTGCCAACAGGTTCAGGTATTATGAGAGTTTAGTCAATGGCCCAATGAAAGCTCATGTCGCTGCTGTGGCTAGGGACCTCAAAGAAGAGATTAGGGAGGAGGTGCTGAAGGAGGTAAGGAAGAGCAGCTCTCATGTGGCACCAGTGCAGGTCATAAACCCCAGAGTCAGAGCCCGACATCCCCCAGCTAGAGAGAGAGGGTACACCCCACTATCTGAGCTGTGGTTCTTCCTGTGTGACTGTGGGGAAGACATGAGAAGGTGGGATGGGAAACCCACTTCTGTCCTGGCAGCACGGGTTCGTGAGCTCAAAAGGGAAAACGCTAACCGAGGGGGTTCCACTAAAGCGAAAGTAGCCTCTGCCTCCCGTGACCGAGCTGCCAGGTATTACAGGAGGGAGGATGATATGTCAGATCCCCTTGAAGAAACATCTAGCAGGTATGCCCAGGGAGGGAATGATAACCAGGCCTAGAGGGGCCCTGCCTCTAACCAGGAAGAGGCACAGGAGAATCAGGTCTTTTGGACAGTGTGGATCCGATGGCCTGGCACATCAGAGTCACAGAAATATGAAGCGTTGGTAGATACTGGAGCACAATGTACCCTAATGCCATCGGGACATGTGGGGGCAGAATCTGTGTCTATTGCTGGGGTGACAGGGGGGTCGCAGCAGTTGACCCTGTTGGAAGCCGAGGTGAGCCTGACTGGGAAGGAGTGGCAGAAACATCCGATTGTGACTGGCCCGGAGGCCCCATGTATCCTGGGCATAGACTTTCTCCGAAATGGCTATTACAAAGACCCAAAAGGACTTAAGTGGGCTTTTGGGATAGCTGCTGTGGAAGCAGAAGGCATTAGGTAGTTGAACACCTTGCCTGGACTATCAGAAAATCCTTCTGCAGTTGGGCTCCTGAAGGTGGAAGAGCAACGGGTGCCAATTGCCACTTCGATACTGCCAGCGGTGCACCGTCGGACGAATCGAGATGCCGTGATCCCCATCCACAAGATGATCCGTGAGCTGGAGGGCCAAGGGGTGGTCAGCAAGACCCACTCACCCTTCAACAGCCCCATCTGGCCTGTGCGCAAGCCTGACAGAGAATGGAGAATAACCCAGTTAGAATTTAACAAGTGAGGAAGTAGGCAACAGCTGGAAGAAAATATTGAACCAAGCAAGCAGAGATCCTGAGATTCAAGAAAATCACAGAATCACAGAGTAAGTGAAGCCTTAAAGACAGGAAGGTTACAGAACTGATGAGGCATGTCAAGCAGACCTTTACATAAAGGCTTGAACCCTATAGAGAGTCTGTATCTTGCTAGCTCTGCAGCCCTGCATGCAAGATTCGTGCCTTTATGGTAAAGCCTGTTCCTTTTTATATACTGATCAGTCAGGCTGCATCTTGTGCAAGTGAAATGCTGGGGTAAGGGTGGAAACATTTTTCATGCCTTGAAACACAGGAATATTACACAGTGACAACAATTGTATCAGGCCAGGCTTAGGGTAAGCTGTTACATAATATATTTCTACATTTCACTAGCTGCAAGTTACTAACTTTCCATGTTAAACTGCCTCACTAGTTCAGATGTGCTTTCCGTATTTCTTTTTTTACCTGAGACCACACATCACACAAGACACTTAATTTAAAAAGTGACGTAAAAGGGTTTCCAACAAGACCTATTAGAACTTTGGCAATCCAGAAAAATGACCAAGAAAGTATGGATTTACTTTTTTTCAAATTAGCAAGGAAACAAAACAATAAATTAAATGAATTGAAGACAATATATCACCAAACAAGCAACTTGAGAAGGGCTATTTAAATCAGAAGTAGTATTTGAAAGGTAAATACTAACTGCCCTAAACTGCATGTAATAAAAGTACTAATGTCTCATGAGTGAGGCATCTTTTTTTTTCTTCTTTATTTTAAATATGTGATGAAAAGTGACAGGGCCATTGTTTGCCTGGAAATTATAAAGTGTGCTGATTAGTTAAGCATGTAATAATGAGGTTATGAATTCTCAACATGTTGACAGAAATTTAGGTGTCTGAAAAAAACATTGCAGAGATGTGGTTATGAGTTTTCCCTTCAGCTTCTTCTTACATTTATTTTTGTTCCTATGACAACTGAACATATGGATATTAAATTAAGTGTGGATGTCTAATTAATTGTCCTAGAAAATAAAAAATATTTCTGCCTTACTCATAGAGGCCATTTGGCTGAAGTGGTGCCTTACATTATCAAAATCTGGATGGAGTATGTAAAAACTGAAAAAAAGGCAGAAGAACTTAGTTAAGAACCTGACTTAGCCATTTGCCAGGATTTCAAGTTGGCATAGGTAAGCTGTGCTGTCACATGAGTGTTGGTTACTGCTTGTCAGCTACTGAAGAACTACAAATATGAACAGGCACATATAAGAGTGATGAATTTATAAATAAACAAAATGGTATGGTCAAATAGACATACAGGTGAGTTTTCCTTCTAGCCTTTAGCAGAGGATGTTTTCAGAAGAGGTAAGGCTGAAACAGAATGTAGTTTGTTCCCCTCATGTCTCAGATACTGGGTTTATATGTCTAAGACTTTGGGTTTCATGCTTTGTTAATTCTGACCTTATTTTTCCCTACCACCGGTTTCCCCATAGCACAAACTATCTGGCAGATAATTTTTAGAAAAGCATTTCCTGAAAGCACTTCAGTGTCATGTTTTCTACTACACTAAGGTGGTTTTTTTTCTGAAGAAGCGCTGATAGATGCTGTCATTACAAGGTCAAAGGATTTTCAAGCTGTTACATGAGAGAAAGGTGTTTCATGGATAAAACAGCTCCAACAACAACAAACCAGGAGAGCATCTCTGAAAAACACATTCAAAATATGGACTGGAGTCTGTTAGATAGACTGTAATGCTGATGTAAAAACTCAGTTGTATAATGATCTGAAGTGCTGTGGTACAAGTGGCACCTGATTACAGATTTGATGAGTAGACACTACTACAGACAGACCTCTTGAAAGACTACATGACTTAGTAGTGAGAGGCTATGTACATTAGCAGTAAAAGACCACATAACTTACTATAAAATAAGCTGGGTATGATTAAAGGAAGACAACCATCCATTGAAAGCAAACTTGAATTCTTCTCCTTTAAAGGGTGTCATAGTTATCCTGCAGAGACACAGCCCTCAGGTTTATACTGGCTATTAAGGACAATTTATATCTCATTCAAGTCTCCAGAGGCAACACTACTTTTTTTTTTCCTGTGTTTTCCATTTCCAAAGGACATCATCCAACAAATCAAATGTTGCAAATCTTGCAAGCCTGACACCAAACATCCAGAGTTCAAGAGAACATGTAAGTGTGCATTAAATAAGTAGATAAGAGTGTGATGAAAAGGCAAATAGTTTCACCTAAGAATTAGCAGCAATTCAGTGAACAAAAAGAAAAGGATATAATAAATCATGGAAACCTTTTGTATGGGTAAATTATTTAATTGCAAGGTAATACTATCATTAAATAGGGAGTAGCAATTATATCAAACTATATCCATAAAAATTAACCCTATTACCTCGTAAAATGAGGTGTAATGAGTGAACAATATATGAAACTTAACATGTACCAAAGGATAACAAATTTCATTGTAGATTAGGTTTTGTCTTTGAAAATAAGGATTGTAAACTTCATTAAGGAAATTAGAATTTTAAAATTTAGAGAACAAACTGATCTTATATACTGTTGATATTTTCCTTCACTATATCATCTGTTTCTCAAAGTAATATTGAGCCCATTGTGAGAATAAATATTAACTATTGAGGAAACCAAATATCAGGGAAGACAAGAATAAAATGTGGGTACCTCTCCCCCATCTGTTCTTCAGATTGTTAGAAGCTTGACTCTGTCACGCTCATTCTGGATTAATATTGCTTTATTTATTTACTTACTAAACTGGTACTATCTGGAACCTAGTGAATTGTTTTTTCTCAAAATTGTTGCATTGATAGTCCATTAGAAGACTGTTCCCTTTTTAACCACAATAAAACATTAGCATATTATCTTATCAACGTACACGAACATTTTTAGCTCATCTGAATCCTCATGAACCTTTTATATATGTCTTCCACATTTTATACAAATATCATGTTTACCTCCTTCTTGCATTTGGTTTTGATAATGTGAAACTTGTCCTTCCTTAGGGAAACCCAACTATATTTTAAACTTATTTTTGGCTTTGTAATCAGATAAATAATTAGTGCATAGCATAGGAATACTGCAGACTAATAAAATGAAAGCACCAAATACTAAAAATCATTCTTCCAAAGACATTTAATACACAACAAAATATGGTAACTATTCCCTAACAGTTGCATTTATTAAACAGATCCTGCAGTCATTAGCTAAATGTATGCAATCTAGAGGTAACAATGGAAAGGCAAGACAAAAATAGAAAACAAATAGGCATTATCAGGAAGGAAGAAGTATTGTATAAGAAGCATAGAGAAACCTCATGAGTCATGTTTAAAAACAAAATCAAACAAAAAATAACTTGTGTGACTAAAGCCAAGCAGAAACAGACCATGCTATTGATATTTATATAGATTATGATATAAAAATGCAGTATTTGTCTTAAAGACAAAAAAAATAAATAAATCTTTGAAACATAACATGATAAATTTGGGTTTATTACCTCTTATTTTGTTGATGGTTCAAAATAAAGACTAACGGAATTGGAATATAGATGAATGCATTTTATATGAATTATTTGCATTTTTGTGCTCAATTATTTTAATTCCTGTACACTGATAGAGTGCCTCTAAAGACAGGCCTGAAAAATAGGAGATAGCTAGATTGCACCAGTCTATGAATGAATATCTAATATACTATGACTCAGGGGCTCATGCTTGAGATCCTTTACTCCTCTGAATTCTCCTTACCCTAAGGAATTAATAAATGTCTTTTTACTATAACAGGTAACATATACAAAGTGGTAGCTGAGGAGGGATGTGTGGAATCAGGACTTGATTAATTTTCTTCCTTCCTTCCTCCTACCACTTCTTGAAAGAGGTGAACACTCAAAGTTGTTCATCCTTTCTACACAGTGGGCCACAGGTAAAAACCGGGAAAAGTTAACAACAAAATAAATTGGACCTGTCCAGTGATTTCTACTTTAAAAATACTTGCTGATCCTTGTAACCCTGCTGAACGTGACACAAACTATGAGACATCAGATCACATACTACTTTGATGTATTTCAGGAGTGCAATAAAATTGAAATGTATTAAGAAAAAAAAAACCTTATCCTCATAACAATGGAAAATAACTACACATTTCAATTTTCAAAGGAACAGACTGGAGTTCTGGCAAATGCTTTTTAATATTGCAAATTGAGAACAATGACTATACTGAGATACAGAAACTCCTTGATACAATGCAAGTAATATATTTTCATGAGTTCCTTCAGGCAGTTGATGTCCTAAACCTGCAAAGACACAAGTTTAACTTCACATATGTATATGTTTGGAGCTTGCAACAGAATGATAAAAAAATCCTCATCTAATACAGGTGTGAGATATATATTATATTCCTTGCTTTCTCTCATATGATTTCATTTACTTTTGTAAACCATGAAACCAAAAATAAAATAAGAATGCATTCCAATATGTGGAACACATTGAAGGAAAAAACAGAAATGTTGTAGTAAGATATTCAAAAACCCTATCTCTCAGCCTCAAAACAAAAAATTTTGAAGGAAGTCAAGAAATTATCTGTGTTCTTACCTATCTCAGTATTATGTCAACAATAAGAAATCCCACAACACCAGAAGTACTGCAGTATGGGATACGAGTAATGTTATACCTTCACGTCTGAATTTCCTGCCATTATAAGTTCAAGAAAGGTACTTCATCTTAGCTTTACTTGTCTGTCAATTTAATGTTTAAGGTAGTTTATCTAATTTAGAAAAAAAAAAGATTGGGGGGAAAATAAAAGCCCTTATTTGTACAACACTATCTGTTTTCTGGCTTTAGAGTTCTTAATTAACTCTTTCTGGTTTAATTTCTCATGATTAATGTCCATTGTTTACCATAAGAGTTCTGGTTCCTTTTTTTAAAAAAAAAAACAAAACAACAAAAAACACACAAAGTTTTGCACAGTTCCCATATAAAACCATCAGACCTCCTAACTTTTTTCTAAAATTGCTATTTTTGCTTGTCTCCTCAGCAAAATTACAATGAATGGGCATATGCATAAGGAAAAAAAAAAAAAATCAGTAATAAGGAAAAGAAAAATTTTGCTTTAAGTAACAAGCTGGATTCTCCAATACCAACAGAATTTATGGACATTTTACTGTTGGTTTATAATTTTTACATTTTTACTATTTTTTCTAAATGTAATACCAGTTTAGAGTTTTAGCCAGACACATTTTCAGACTGCAGATTCCTTCTAAAGCAAGTTGTCTTATGTACATGTATATTTTTGTATTTGTTTATACACATCATCACTATATTTCTGAAGGGGTTTCTTGACACTTTTTTGAGTGCTAACAATAGCCTGAACTTTGGCAGAGCATCGTGGACTTGAACAGAATCACAGAAAGGTGGGAGGCAGACAAACATACAGCGACCAGAAAGACCAAAGCTTAAGTCTCAGCTTCACTCAAATCTCAGTGTCATTTTCAAAATAGGCTGTGATAGTGCTGGCAATTTGATACTGCATCTCAAATCTTATTCTTAAGAAACTCTATGCACTGCATCCAGTATGGGACCCACACTCATTTTCTTCCTATGTCTGGCTGGTCTAGCAACAAAGTATAGAACTTCAGGGGAGTTTAGTCTAAACTGAATCTATCAGGACCACGACAGACTAGCTCTGTGGAATTCAAGCTAGGAGCCATATCCTGCAAGACTTCTGCATACCAGTATCTTGTTTCCTTACAGATAGCTCCACTGGACATACTTCACTCACATTATTACTTAAGACCATGTCATTTACTCCATAAGGATTATTCACCTCAATTCAAGTTTACGTGCTTTAGTTACTAAAAGTTGTTAGCAAAAGTTGCACTAATTAAAAAAGTTGCATTCATTAAAAATCACTAGCAATGGATTGTTTTAAAACCTGATTCTCTTAGTCTATTTTTCTCCTTTTGGCTTCTTGACATACATTCTCCAGACTGGTGGCCACTTAAAAGTAACGGCTGATAGATTATGAGAGATCAGAAAATCAGAAGCGTGAAATCATAGAATAGTTTGGGTTGGAAGGGACCTTTAAAGGTCATCTAGTCCAACTCCCAAATTGCGTAGTCTGAAAGAGAAGTTAATCTCACATACCTACTGTTAACCTTCTAAGAGTTAGACATTTAAATTTAGGCTACTCACCCTTGTTTACCTCCAGAATTAAAGGAGAAACAGAGACAACTACAGAAATATCCTAAACATTAAACTTAGAATGACATATATGGCCTTCTGGAGGCTGCAGCTCCTCACCATTGACTGTAAAAGGAGCCTAGGGTTACTAGTACAGGTCTGGATGTGTCCCTTTTAGATGTCCATATGAAGGCAAATTAATCCCATCCTACTGGCAAGTGGAAGAATACCACACACAAACAGTACAAACAGTGCAAAACCATCTGATGCATTAGTTTCACAGGATGTTCTTGGGGTTTGTTTTGGGTTGGTTTTGGCAGAAAGTGCGAGAAAGGCGTTACTTGGGAAAAATGCTAAACTGAAGGAAAAGTGAAGGAGAGAGCACATAGAAGGAAAAGAGGCAAAAGGAACAAAGCATGTGGAAGAATGGGGCTCAGCACTTTGGCACAGGGCTGGGCAAAGAAAGATCTCTAGAAGATCCCAAATGCCTACCTCGACTGTTTCTGAAACTGCACTATGATCTGACTGAATCCTTGATTGCTTCACATCTGCTTTTTCTCCTATGTACAGAAGGAGTATGAACACTTGGGTCATCCCCATTATAAAACAGAAGTCTCTACTCTACTACTCCTAGTCCAGAGCAGACGATGAAGAGAGCCAATTCTAGCTGAGCTCGATTTAAATCTCCAACACTCCAGTGCCACTACAAATCCTTCTACAGCAACCTGTAGAACAAGTATTCCTGTAGAGACTGATTCATCAACAGTAAGTAAATACGTGTTTTCAATGCTCACAGACAAAAACTGCATAACTGCGCTAGGATAGCAGTCCTCTGTTGGTGAGGACCAGTGGATTATCACTAGTACTTCAGATATGTAAAGACCATTATATATGCTGTCAAGAATATCTCATACATTTACTCCTAACTACAATCCCACAGACCAGCTGTGGGCCCTCTCTGACACCCTGGTGGACCTTTCTCAGAGTATGGCCTGCAGTTCAAAAGCCGCTGTTGGGGCCGGGAAGTTTATTTTCCAATTACAAGACCTAGCACAAAGGACACAACCAGCAGTAAAACAAACCAGTAACCAGATTCTATTGCACACAAAAAGGTCAGTACATGGGTGATCACAGGGAGTACAAACAAGTCAAACAGATCACACATAACAGATACCAACCCCAGGAACGATACAACACAGCCAGCAATCAGTGGAACAAACAAAGCAATGAAGGCTCCCATTGCAGAGATGGGAGACAACCAAGCCAAAAGACAGATAATATAGGAGAGAAGTAGCCACATATTGTTCTCACAGAGCCTGTATTCACAAGCACCAAACCTGACCAGGGCCCAGTTGCATGAAAAGTCAGGAGGTCCTTCCTCAACAGGGAAACTCTGCAAAATGCATCCACCTCACAAATAGATACTCCACCCTTCCTGTAAGTGGTCCCAGCTTTTATCCCCAAAGCAGGACACCTGGCCCTCGTTATCAAAATGCAGGGCACCTGGGGCTTGTTTACCCAAGGGCTTTCCTTACAAGGCCGGCTGCACCTTGGAGGAAAGCCAAAAGGCAAACTCATCCCCTCCTCTTAAAGGACCATGGGAACCACCCATATATCAATCTTAATTCAGGGCTTGGGGTTCAGACCCCAGCACTTCAAGGTTTGAACATGAAAGGCACTAAAGACAGGCTAGAACAGTGATATGGACCTGGTTGTTTTTAACATCAAGCTGAGTGAAACACAAAAGATAAGATTTATTTTAAATGTAAAATTAAATAGACTTAAAAGCCTTTTTATGTGAATTATTTTTTAAATCCCTTGTAGTAATCCAAGGTATTTTTAATAACATAGGTGTCAGTTTTAGAAATTATTAAGCATGTGCAACTCTCACTGAATCCAGTCAGAACTGAAGATCACAAAACTGTCAGTGTTTGGACTGCTGTCATGTACAAAATATCTTTTAATCCACTTCTGTCCTAAAACGAACTGCTTCTACTGCTGCTTAACATGTTGTAGCCTGAGAACAACCTACAGCAGTCCTATTACTAGATGATGGTATATTTCATCAGTGGTTCAATACAAGGCTGCCATATTATCCAGTAGATGAAAGGAAATTTAGGCAGAGGAAAGTCCTTTGGATCTTTTCTATTAGTACATAGTAGAAATATAGTTGATGTCACAAGAACTCAGCTAATTTTCCTCATTTTTATGAGCTAACAAGCAACATTCTAAATTATTTTTAAAAGTTTGTTCCTACTCACCTTAATATTTATACTTGCATTATTACCTGATAATAGAGACGATGCCCTAGTCAAGACTTTCCTCTTTTGCCCATGATCTACGTTTAAGTACTGTAAGCATGCTTGATTTTAGACATACACAAGTATAAACATTTTATGTAATACTTTTACTATGAAGAGTGATTTATTTTAAGGCTTTGATACTAGATGTTTTATAGCCACACTTAATAGATTTCCCAATTTTGATCTTGATAATCTTCAGATCTGTTACTTGTAATCTGGAAATCATTATTCCTGAATAAGGATTGCAAAGCTGAGTTTTAAACTATGCAAGTGAAATATTTAATTATTAATATTTTTTAAATGAAATTTTAGGTTGGTAGGATATTTTCTTAGTATCTTAAAAACAGCCAAGATGATTTAGAGCTGTATCTGATCAACAAAGAAAACAATTTATTCAAGTATATTCCAGTCATTGTTTATCATTTTAATGATTAATTATTCATTAAGGTAGTGCATTTTTTTCTGATACTCCTCCTTGAAGGAAATGCAGAATGGGAGCTATTAGCTCTAATGACTCTTAAATGTTTCAAAACCATCTTGAACAATCGCCAAGGGACAGGAATGCTAATGTTTACTGAAGGAACCTAAGGCTTAACTGAATTATCTATTTTCTTATCCAAAGGACTTTGAAGTAGCATTGCTGAGAGATAATTTATTGTCCTCTGCAAGACAATTACCCAGCACTGATGAGAGAGAGGAAGGGCTACATTTACTCTTCCTAAAACTAATTTTTTGTGAGTCAGGATTGTGACTCAGACTGGTCAGTGATGTTGATGTTAGCCTCAGGGAGAAATAGCTTGCTTACCAGTGTTGCTTCTTATCTTGGGGAGGGGAGGAAAAATAAACAAAGCCCTTGTCACTTGACCACAGAGGAGCAGATCACAACATTACAATTTATGAACCAGATACAGGCCCACAAAACTAGTGAAATCAATAAAGCTTCACAAACTATCATCAGTTGTGTCCTGGGTTGCAATGTATTCTATTACCATGAGCCGTTGAGGCCTGGCGCCGGTGTTCCTTGCCCCCACCCCCCGGGGCTATTCTTCTGTTAATGCGCCCATCAGGGCCTTGCCCCAGGACTCACCATCTCTTTGTGAGATGCCCCGGCCAGGGGGGGAGGGGTGGAGCCAAGCATTCCCGCCGGAGATATTTGGCGGTTTGGAGCAGCGCGAGGGGCCTTGCCCGCTGGGATCCCAGAGGACAGGGACTGCACCGCGGCCGGATTTTCGGAGGAGGACCAGTTTTCTTTTCTACAAGATCACCGCTTCAACGGGATCATTTAAAAGAGAACTGCAGCTGCCACCGAAATCGGATTGCTCAGACTCTTCTTTTTCCTTTCTCTACGGACCACCGCTTTAACAGGACCATTTCGGAGAGAACTGCAGCTGCCACTGGATCGGACTGGTACCAGCACCCTGCCCGGCAGGGGGCCAGGTTGTATCCCTGACTCTATCGGGCCTGTAACCAGTTTCTCTGTATTATAGTTTTGTTGTATACATTAGTAAAAACTGTTATTCCCATTTTCCTCATATCTTTGCCTGAAAGCCCCTTAATTTCAATTCTATAACAATTCGGAGGGGAGGGGGTTGTATTTCTCTGTTCCAAGGGGGGCTCCTGCCTTCCTTAGCAGACACCTGTCTTTCTAACCGGGACAAGTTGACTTGAGGCTCTCAAAGATAAGACTGCAGCTTCATCTGACAAATTCAGTGGAGAAGCCTTAAAAGGCAACACATCTAAAAGTACCCATGGTCAGATAAATCAAATGAACTACACTTTTTATTTCAATGTGGAATTGTACATACCACGAATCCCCCAAAAGCACATTTGTACCTTAGTAATTATAATAGATACTCCCACATTTTGATTACTGGGGTAATAGGTAAGCTGCCTGACCAATTCAAATCGATACCAATGACAGACATGAAGAGACAATGGCTAATAATAGCTTCTGGGAGACGGGCTAGAGCAGTGTTATTTTAACAAACCCTGCCACTGAACTGGACCAAATTGCTTCCAGGACAGCCTTGCTTGAGACTTGGGCCATCCTTTAGGAATTCAACAATGAAGCAGCAAGGGTCTGGCCATGGAGGAGACAGTAGCAGCTCCAAACTGGAGAAGTGCTTCGTAGGAAAAGCCACTGGCAGTGGAGGTAGCTGGATGCTCACTGTATGTACTTTTGAGCTCTACGAGCACACTATTTGCAGATTAACAGCACACATTTATTCACCAGTCATTTCTCCCTTTCTAAGAGGTATCCATGGCCATACTGTCTTATCACATTCATACTTGGTTATGTTTATTTAAGTTTTATCATGAAAGGCTTCCCAAACATGTTTTTTCCTGCTTTTTATAGCAGTGTAAAATATGGTCATCCTACTCTGCTCTCTTTCTCTTCTCCTCTCTCATGCCTGATCCAAGTCTTTTAATTGGTCAGATTCTCTATCAGTTTCAGGATTTTATGCTTTGTTATTTTCTTTCTTTGCATGTAGGCATTTGTCTTGGTTTGAAAGACAGGTGTCTGCTAAGGAAGGCAGGAGCCCCCCTTGGAACGGAAAATACAACCCCCTTCCCTCCGAATTATTATAAAATTGAAATTAAGGGGCTTTCAGGCAAAGATATGAGGAAATGGGAATAACAGTTTTTACTAATATATATAACAAAACAATAATACAGAGAAACTGGTTTAAAGCCTGACAGAGTCAGGGATATATATAACAAAACAATAATACAAAGGAACTGGTTTAAAGCCTGACAGAGTCAGGGATATAACCTGGCACCCTGCCGGGCAGGGTGCTGGTAACAGTCCGATGTAGTGGTAGCTGCAGTTCTCTTTGAAATGGTCCTGTTGAAGCGGTGATCTTGTAGAAAAGAAAACTGGTCCTCCTCCGAAAATCCGGTGGTGGTGTAGTCCTTGTCCTCTCGGATCCCAGCGGGTAAGGCTGCTCGTGTTGTTCCAAACCCCAGATTTTATCCCCGGTGGGAATGCTTGGCTCCCTCCCCCTGGCCAGAGCATCTCAAAAAGGGATGGTGAGTCATGGGGCAAGGCATTGTTGGGCCTATTAACAGAAGCTAGTCCCGAGGGAGGAGGCAAGGAACATCGGCACCTGGTTTCAACAGCTCATGGTAATAGAATACATTGTAACCCAGGACAGCATTGCACCTTTGTTCATGAAATGATTACCTACTCTTTCATCTGGTCTGGGGCTGTAGTGCTGTTGTGGTGTGCTGGCACCTGAAAAGAACGTGTAAAAAGGAAACAACATATGAAGTTCAGTGTATTTTTTCTGATATTTTTCAAATATAATATATATGAAAAAGTGATTTGTGTCAAAACTGTTGCTTCTCACATTCCTTTGCTTATTTCTTTTTTATCTTTCACTCTCCTGATCCTGCAGTACTGCAGTAAAAGAACATAAAACTAAAAAAAAAAAAAAAAAAAACCAAACCAAAAAAACCCAAAAACTTTATGAGGGAAATGGAATAGAGCACAAAACTTCAAGTATTTTGAATTATCATATGCATTCACAACCAGAAACACATTATGCACAAATCCCAAGTTCCTGAACAGTCAAGAGAAAGAATTTTGAGCTCATAAAAATGCAAATGTTTACAGATAGGCCTCTTTCCTAAGGGGTGGGGTGGACAATTTCAGGATGTATTGGGTGATATTGTCTTGTTTCACAAAGTCATTTCTAGGCTGCATGGGTGTACAATAGAGCAATTTGGTTATCATGACACCTACAAGATGAGCAAGAGGTCAATTGTTTGCTTATCTAGATGGCTGTCTGGTCTTTTAGGCAACAGACTGATCTGGAATGTGCAGGATACAGGAACTGTGGTGAGACACATGTCCCAAAGCCCAGCAGAAATTGGGGGAGGGACCCAGCCAGGAGCATGGGGAACAGGAGTCTTCTCCAGGGTGGTCTGTGGAGACTGGTCAAACAATAGTACTGGGCTGAGAAATATGAGAGAAGCACAGCTGGTATGGAAAATGTTTGGCTCTGCAAGCCTGGTGGAAGCTTTGGACATTCATCTCTCCATTGCTTACACACAAATATTCTCCCAACTTCTCGTTTTTTTTCCAGTTTCATCAAATTTTATTTGTTGGCTTGGTTTGAACAGGATCAGCACTAGCAGGATAGTCAGGAAACCAATTTCAAAATGAAATAAAATTTAGATCTATGCACAAACTAGGAAAATTGACTTTCTTTTCTCAGGTCAAGCCCATCACGCAATTTTGACAAAAGGCCCTTAGTTCATATGGGATGGTGAGGTGGTCACTCAGACTTTGGCCGCCTTACTCATTTTTGACAAATACTGTAATGATCCAAATACTCTGATTCATACTATTTATGGTAAAAGTCTTGTTACAAGTATGTTACCAAACTGATCAGATTCTGATGATTTTATGATTTTAGTTTAGCTAAAATCAAGTTAGGCCTAATCGAATCATAAGAGGGAGTAACTGTGTTTTGTTTTAGTAATCACAGAAAGCACACAGAACATACAGGTGGTACCAGCAGCTAAAGTACATGAAGTGAACAGGTGGTACAAGCAGCTAAGGCCCAGCATTGTCTGTAACTAGAAACCATGTAGTCAAGAAAGTAAAATATTATGTTTAAGCAACCACCGTGGAAACAATACAGTAATTAATCATATAGTGGCTAAAGTCACAGTGACCAGTTTATGCTGCTTAAAGATCCCCTTATCCCCCTCCCCATCCTAATCTGAATATTAGAGGGTACAATCAATAGCGCGACCGTGGCGTGACTATAGGTGACCAATGATTGTTATTAGAAATGAATATGCATGAAGTGAAGTAATCCAACCAATCATTAGGGGCCAATCAAGGTAAAGGTTAATCTTAATGAGCAATTGAAAGCGAGTAGTACATGCAGTTTTATGTTAAACATCTTATACAATGGAACTCAAATATATAAAAACCCTGCTAAAAGTGATGTAACCTAGGATACGCTAGGTGGAGTTATCCCCCGTATCCTCCGCGCATCAATAAAGAAGTGTCTGCTTATCTGCATCACATTGGTGTTGATAAGTTCTTTGTCCTGTTTGGTGACAAGTAGATCAGATTCAGGCAACTCATTGTGTGTGACACATTTTCTGCCTCTGTTAGAATGTATGATACTTCTGTCACTAGAATGTTGGCCACAGAATGAGTTGAGCTATTGTCACTGATTTGTCAAATCTGGCCTTTCCAAATTGTCTGCAAACCATGCTGAACTTTCCTGAAATGATAATGTGTCCTCAAAAGTGAAATGAAAGATCTCCAGAAATATTCCTTTGTGCATCTTGGTTTTGCTTGCTTTATAGGACTGATGACCTACATTACATGGAATGTTTTCTGTCAGTCATTTACAGGTCCTAACCTTTAGAAATAGTAAGAGTGCCTATTTTCTCACAAAAGTCATGAAGAGTGTTGTAGCTTAAGGATTAATTTGGAAAACATTTTTAAATCCTGAGAGAGAAGATTCTGTAGAGCTAGAAGAAATTTTTTCTTACTTTCAGTGTTGCATGTTTTTATACTCTCCTCGTATGTATGCCTAAGAGGAACATTGAATAATAACTGTTTTGTGCCATGAAAAATGTATCCACTTAAGAGAATTCTACCATAACAGTGTCTCAAAAAATTAATGTTATGTACCCCTCCTACCTTTGCTTCCTTCCTGCAAATATGATACTATTCTCATTTCATAGACAAAGAACTGAAGCACAACCTACCTACCTTCCCTCAAGACGAAGAGAAGCAGGTACAGACATGTACCCAAACTGCAATGCATTAAACACATCATCTCCTTCTTAGCTGTACCAAAGCTAATTTTGTCTGCCTGAGAGCTCGGAAATATGACAGAACTGTGTGGAGCACATATGCCAGTCTTGCAAAACTGTATGGAGAAATGCAATTTCCAAGTGCCTGGGGAAGCCTCGCTGAGCTACAGCCATCAGTGCAGAGAAGGGTGCTGAACTGCTGGCAGAATGTAAGCATTTGTTTTATACGTGTTCAGATAGTTTTATGTTCTCCTTCTGGGAATAAATGCAAGTAATCTCAACAGAACAGATTGCAGGACTGATTACCTCAGTATTTTGATTTTTCAATTGGCTTCTAGATATGGAGATGTAAGGTAGTATTTTTAGCAACATTCAAAATGGGCAGGAGCCAATTACTGCTCACAGCCTCTTTTGATTGCCTCTTGAACCAGGAGAAAAATGTAACAGGCATTCAGGTAAGAAAGAAAGAGACAATGAAGCTCAGGCAAGCCATGATAATAACGTGATTTATTTATTTGCCAGTCCTTGTGGGCTGTTTTGTGCTGACTTCATCCTGTTGCTTTAACCCTTTAGGCTCTGCACCATCTCAGGTCTGCAACAGTAGTGATACATGATTCAGTGATTCATTTATTTTGCGGCCCTGGCTCTGGCAGCAGGGGGATTTGAACGGTAACAAAGGGGAAGCGGGGTATTCACGGCAGTGTTACCAAACTGATCAGATTCTGATGATTTTATGATTTTAGTTTAGCTAAAATCAAGTTAGGCCTAATCGAATCATAAGAGGGAGTGACTGTGTTTTGTTTTAGTAATCACAGAAAGCACACAGAACATACAGGTGGTACCAGCAGCTAAAGTACATGAAGCGAACAGGTGGTACAAGCAGCTGAGACCCAGCATTGTCTGTAACTAGAAACCATGTAGTCAAGAAAGTAAAATATTATGTTTAAGCAACCACCGTGGAAACAATACAGTAATTAATTATATAGTGGCTAAAGTCACAGTGACCAGTTTATGCTGCTTAAAGATCCCCTTATCCCCCTCCCCATCCTAATCTGAATATTAGAGGGTACAATCAATAGCGCGACCGTGGCGTGACTATAGGTGACCAATGATTGTTATTAGAAATGAATATACATGAAGTAATCCAACCAATCATTAGGGGCCAATCAAGGTAAAGGTTAATCTTAATGAGCAATTGAAAGCGAGTAGTACATGCAGTTTTATGTTAAACATCTTATACAATGGAACTCAAATATATAAAAACCCTGCTAAAAGTGATGTAACCCAGGATACGCTAGGTGGAGTTATCCCCCGTATCCTCCGCGCGTCAATAAAGAAGTGTCTGCTTATCTACATCACATTGGTGTTGATAAGTTCTTTGTCCTGTTTGGTGACAGCAGGCTCAAAGAACAGGACAGCCTGGGGCACGGCTGGCCGCTCATTCCAGCGAGCGCTCAACGGAGGGGCGGGTAGGATGGCAAAACCACACAAAGGGTTTATAGAATTACGTATGGAATATGGATGGGGAGTTTTCATTAGGGGTGTGTGATCTACTGCATTGGAAGACTGAAATCAGGGTATTTTATTTCCAGTTTGGTTCCCAGCCCTGCTGCTGAGATCCAGCGTGTCCCCAGACAGCTCACTGGGACTCAGTCGTTCACAACCCCATTTATTTTGCTTTCTCCAACCAAAGAACCCTCGGGCCAGAGACAGCGAGGCGCTGAACACCTGCGGCCCCCGCACCTTCCCCGTCCACCCCAGGCGCTGCCAGGGCTCCGAAAGGCGGGCACACTGACGTCGGCCGGATCCGCCGCTCCTCGGTCCCACCACACGCTCACTCCCGCCGCTCCGCACTTCCACGCAACAGGGGACGCCGCGGCGCGCCCCGGGCGTCCGATTCACCTCCGCAGCCGCAGCAGAGCCTCGCCCGGCTGCGCCGTGCTCCCGCTAGTGAAGGGCTGCAAACGCGCCGGTAAGGCCCCCACGGCTCCCACAGGCACCGATCCGGCGCCCAGCACCGCCCGGCTGCCCTCGGGAGGCGGGGGGCCGTGACGCGATACCGCCCCAGGACCCAGCGGGCACGGCACGGCGCCCCCGCGCCCCCTGGGGCAGGGGAGGACCGCGCTCGGGCGCGCCGGAGGACTGCTAGGGCGGCCCCGCACGGTCACACCTCTCCTCATGGCGCCGCCCCCGCCCCCGGGACGGCCCCCGCCCACCAGAGCAAGCGAGGCGACCCGGCCCCTTCCCTCGGCTCCCGCCCGTCCCTTCCCTCCCCGCGGGACCACGGTCTCTCCCGGTGCCGGGGGATCCCTTCCCTGCCCTGCCCCCCCCCGAGGCAGTCCCTGGCGCCGCCGGCTGCGGCCCACAACCCACGGGCGGGGGGACACGCCGCTCCACCCCTCTCCTCTCCTCCCCACGGGAGCCGCTCGTGGCAAAGTCACCGTCCTCAAAGCCCGCCGGGCTCCATCAAACGCCGCGGCCCCGCCCACCAACGTCATGGAAACAAACGCGTCAGCCGCCCGCCCTCCAGTCGCGACGGCGGGGGGCGGGGCGAGGCGCGGGGCCCCGCCCCCTCAGGCGCCGTGCCTATCGCAACCCCTCCTCCCCCATTGAAGACGCCGCACGTTGGGACCCCCTTTCTCCAGCCGCGCGAGGGGCCCTATCACGTGACCGGCGCAACGCAAGCGGTGTGGGGGGTGGCGGGGGCCGGCGGCTGCGGTGCCGGGAGGGGAGGGGGGCGGCGGCGGGAGTGAGCGAGCGAGTGAGTGACAGCGGCGGACGGAGGAGGGAAGCGGGCGGATCGCTGCGCTCCGCCCCCCCCCCCCCCGCCCGGTGGCGCTCGGCTCCTGTAGCGGTTGCTCTGTGGCGCTGGAGCTCGGCGACGCGCTCGGCGCTGCCCGGTGCGCGCAGGGGGAAGGAGGCGGGCGGGCCCCGGGGAGCAGTGGCGGCGGCGGGAGTGCCTGCTCGGAGGGCGAATCGCTGGTTCCTGCCCGTGAGGCGACGAGGGAGGGGCGGGCGGTCCGCCCCCCCCCCTTCCTCCTTCTTCTCCTCCCCCAGCTCTCCCCGCGCCTGTGCCCCCTCCCCAATTTGGTCGCCGCTTCCCCCCCCGCCCCCGCCCCCTCTCCCTCCTCCTCTCCCCGCGGCCGCAGGGCGGGGGCGGCGCGGCGCGGCGGGGCGGGGCTGGCCGGCCGTAGGCAGGGTGGAGAGCGCGGGGACCTTGTGCGCTCGGCGAGCGAGCGGGCGGCGGCGTGTTCACGGGCGCCTCGTTCCGGCTCTTGGCTGGGCGGCGGCCCCGCGGCGCCGAGGTAAGCACGGCGGCTGCGGCTCGGGGCGGGTCTCTTTTCGAGCACGCGGGGCGGGCAGCGGCGCAGCGGCAGGTGCAGCGGTGGTCTGGTCTGCTCCCGCTGTGGGGCTGCGGGCCGTGGCCGGGCTCGCCCGGGGAGGTGGTGGGGCTGGTACAGCGGAGTGGCAGCGGGACCGGGTGCCGCGCTCCCCGACTTTCGCCTGTTCTCCCCGCAGGTAACCGGAGCGTGCACCTGGCCGTTGCCGTGCAGCCGGGGCGCGACGTGACCTTGAGGGCAGCGGATGCGGGGCTGAGCCTCCGCGGGAGCGCAGTCGCTGGGCGCGGCGCCGCCACACCGCCGCGGGCAGGCGGGGACGGCATGCCGTGGCCCCGGGCGGGCGCACACACGCCACGGATTAAGGTGGTGCTTGGTGCCCGCCGTTAATAGCCGGGATTAGCCCACTGCGGCTACACGACACTGACATCCCGGGCGTCTCTCCGTCGTCTCGCGGGGGCTGGGAGCCCGCAGCCCACGCAGCTTCCCTCGCCGCCGCCGCCTCTCTCGCCCGTCGCGCCCCCGGGGCGGTGTTTTTGGCCGTGGCTGGGTCGTATGCCGCTCTCCGTCGGAGCGGGCGGGCTGTTTTGATTTATTGATGCCTGGCTGGGCCGCTCATCGACCGGCGCGGGCGGGGAAGGGATGCGGTGCCTCTTCGGCAGCTGGGACCGTGGAGCTTCCGCGGGCGTTGCGTTGCGGGTGAGCGTGGACCGGTGCGAGGCCGCCACGTTCTGCAGTAGGAAGCGCCTCTAACGGCAGCGGTGTCATCTGCGTCCTGGCAGTGCATGTAACCTTTGGATGTGGCACCACGTGAGTTGGGGAGCGGGTCCCCGCTGGGGGATGGCTGGAGCACCGGCCAGGCGCGGGAGGGAGCGCTCGCCGCTCACGGTGGAGCAGAGCGGAGGGAATGGGGTGACTGCCCGCGCCGCCGCCTGCCCGGGCCGCCCGCCCCTCGGAAAAGACTGGGATCGGAGGATTTAGGATTTTGGGAGGAAGGTCTCGTGGAAAGCCGAGGTTTGAAATTGTCGCCTGGTCTTAGAGAGCGTTTCCTTTAGCGCGGCGCCCAGCGGTGCGACTGAGTGGTGCCGGAGGGGTGGGGGTGTCCGCCCGAACCGGAGAGGCGTCTGGAGACCAGGAGCGGTGGGTGAATCTGTCCCAGATTTTTCAGCCTGGGGGGCAACCTATTTGCACAGCTGTGATAGGAGTCTGTGGAGTGCAATGCATGTTACACACTAGGCGTAAATCCTTACTAGTATTTAAATGTTCGTTTCCCTTTTTAAAATGTATGAGAAGGGGAGGGGTGGAGAAAGATGCACAATAACAAAAAATCGGGTTTTTTTTCTTGTCATTTGAAGATCCTCATTACAGACGTCCTTAAATATTTATTACATACAGCATTCTTACATTAGTAACTTCAAAGGCTGAGCTTTTCTTCTCAAGGTCTTTTTAGAACGAACTGGTGATAACACCTTATTTCTTGCTTTAAACTGCCATTTCGAGCATGTGTTTGCACTGGTATCTGCCTTAACGGTATTTGAGGGGTGACTAGCTTGGTGAATATTCAACTCATGTCCCCTAACATGTCTTAGAAGTGAAGTCCCAAGCCAAATGTACCTGTGAAACATGTCTTGCATCATTTGCAATTGGCAGCCTTGACTTGCTCGCGGGAGGAGTGTGCCGTTGGAAAACTGCTGGCTGTCCAAAAGCTGCTACATCTCTAAAATACTTGTGGATGCTGATGAATTTGAGTTGAAGTTGTTGTTTTAGATGCTTGAAAAGATCTCAGCTAGATAACTGGCCAGCTCCTTGGTTCATCATACAGTGTATTCAGAAGGTGGTAACTGTAGCTATAGCCAGTGCTACACTGTTGTGTTTTGTTGTAGTGTTTTGGGTTTTTTTTCTTTCCTGTTTGTTGGAGCTTTTTGAGGATTTGTTCCAAACACCACAAATCGTGAATTCCAACACAAGTAAACTTGTGCATCTTTAAACTGTTGGTTCTTGTGACAGGAATAGCTTCTAATGTACCTAGGACTTTAATACTTATGGCATAATGAATGGAAACTCTCTTGGTGTCAGTAGAAAAAGTGGTCACTGAATTCAGTGAGGGGAAAAAAACTCGTACACTTCAATATGAAATTTTCAGTCTGGAACAGCATCATTGCACCGTTTGGTGATTGCTGCTCTTTCGGTTCATTATGGTAACCTACCCAGGTTGGGTTATCTGAAGAAAACGGGGATCCTGTCTTGTGTACAGATGCTTGTAGGTTTTCCCAGTCAATATTGCTATCTCTGCTGAACTGCAACATTTCTTTGAATGAATTGAAATAGTAAAATGCTACTTATGACGTAGATAACTAAAATGATACAAGTCAAAACTAATTTTAAAGGGAATTGTGGCTGTACTCCATGTATGCAGGCATATAGTGACTCACTGGTGCATATTAAACAGATGTGTTTGGGAATTTAAAGCAGAAAACAGACTAGTGTCACATTAGCATTGAGTAAACTGTGTATTGGTTTCCATAACAATAGAAGCAAAGGATCCCAGTTTGTGTAATGTACAATCAGCTAATAATCTGTGAGTGATCCTACCAATTAAAATGCTCTGCAGTCTAACATTGGAATCTCATTTAGGAAGTGACTCTTTCATGGACTAAATATAGAGAACTTCTGTCAGCTGTTAAAATTGAGAACTTTTAAACCATGTTGTAGAAGCTTAACAGGAAGCTGAGAGGCATGTAAATGTCCAGCAGCTCACAGTCATAAAGGTCTAGTAATTATAGTAATTACTTTTTTTTTTTTTTTTTTTTTTTTTTTTTAGTGTTCAAGTTTATTTGGAATAGTGTGATAAACTGGAGACAGTCATAAGATGAAGATATTAAGAAGCAAGAAATGTAGGTTGGATCTGCTGAAGCCAACTCAAAAACAGAGGCTTTGGAAGAATTAATTTTGCCAGCGTTTAAGATTTTGGAGCTGGGAGCTCAGTACTAACTGACAATTTCAAAATGGACTTGGCAAAGCAATCAATAACATGCCATAGCAAACAAGTCTTCCTTGACATAAGGGTGGACAAGATAACCTCGAGTATCTTCTAACTCAAATTTCTTCCATTAAGGTAGACTAAATATTAATGGCACTGAGCATTCTTTACCACTGAAATGTGACCTCAGTGAAGTCTTTCAGTGTTTGAACTGTTTATTTTAATATATGTTCCCTTTCGACTTTTAAGGGAAAGTAACACTACCACAATAAGGATGCGCGTTTTGCTCAGAGTCGAAGTTGGGTTTCAGTTAGCAAAATTTAATCTAATGCAGAATAATGAATAGCCATAATTAGCCCAGGGCATTTAAATGTAAATATCAGTTGAAAAATAAAGAATACTTGAATCTGTAGCAGATTTTGTTATAGAAACGCATGCTTACTTTCCTCCAAAAGGATCAATAACACTGCAATAATATTCTTAAATTTGTACTCTTTAGTATTCTCAACTTGTCTTAAAATTAATAATAATAAAACTTGTTAAAAGCTGCTGTTTGGGAGATAATGATCTTTCTCTATGGAGTATTTTAATTAAAAATTAGATAAAATCTAGGGGTTGCAGTATTGTGTCTAAAAAAGCTTAGTTCTGCCTCCTGGCTTGCTGTAGTGTGTGCAGCAGTCTCAAATAGGTTTGTTTTTTTTTTTTTATTCAAACCTGTTGAATTTTCTTTTGAAGGCATTTTTATTTCTTACAAAGTTAACTGGTTGAAGAACACGGAGGGCAGCAGGCATGAGTTGGTACTGTTGCCTGTTTAAAAAGAAAAGTGAGTTTATGATTTATGTAGAGGATGGGTGTTTCTCACAAGCATTAAGAATTACTAATCCAACTTAAAATGGCTTATCTTTAGGTTTGGATTTTCTCACTCTTAAATAACTGTCACTAATGTTAGTTTTCCCCTAGCTTTGGCTTCAGATACTTGAAAAGATCACGTTCACTAATTGCACAGCAGAGTCATAAAAAATAAGGAAAGATGTTTTGCTCATGAAGCTCCCCAAATGTTTGTATTCACATGTGAAAACAAAATGTGTTCAGCATCTCTGAAGCAGGGCAGTTGTATGCAGAAGATGGAAGCAATAATAATAAGCAGTACAGGCTGTACAATGACGTAAACAGGCAACATATTAGATGGACCCTTCTTGGAACAGTTGCACCTTTTCACACTGAATGTAGTTTCAACACAAGTACATGGTATCATCCAGTTTCTTTTGCTTTCTAAATTATTTCTAATTTATATCTAAATTCTTTCAAATACAGTTTATAAAAATGCGTTTCTAGTTTTCTTGACAGGTTTCACTTGATATGAACAGTAAATTTGAGGGATCTTCCTGTTCAGGCTATTTATATTCCAGTAAACATTATGAAAGTGATTTCTGCTGCCACTTATAAATCTTATTCTAACTGATAGATGACAGCAGGAGGTGTTATTAGTTTAGTTTTGGTGAATTACAAAGTAGGCATGAGGCTTTCTCAGTTGGTATTTCAAAGATCTGGTGGGAGAAGAAATGTAAAGAAAATGTAGGGGGGAAAAAAAAAAAAAAGCCAGAAGTAGCTCTGAAAATAAATCCAAATTATTTTCGTCCAGTAAGAGATAAGATGCAACATGCTGTTACAAGACAGGCAAATAACACCTGCCTTGCCTTTGGAGGGGAATGGACTGAGGAAGAGGGTATTCCCTCCCCTTACTGCTGTTTGCAACTGTGTTGTACAGTTGAGTGCATGGATGCATTTTGAGGATGACAGAGTTGATAAGCTTTGGTGCTGCTTTTGCCGCTTAAAATATGGCTGGTCTCAGCGTTAGGGGTAGTATTGGCTTATTGCTGGCTATTTTCTGATACTGCTTTGGAGGAGAGAGCTTGGTAAGTTCCTGCATGGCCTCCTACTTATGGTGGACTTCAGTGGTCTGCATGTCTCAGTTTTTTAAAATATTGCTTATGAGCTGGATGCCTCCTTAATTCCCCAGTGAGCACAGTAAACACAGTGTTCTTAAAACACACTTCTGTGCAGCCTATCAATTGTAATCTGCTACCCTTACTTGTGCCCTTATATTCACAGAAAGATAAGGTGGCAGCAGGGAATACAACACTATTTGGGTTCTGACCACTTGGTGTACAGTGTCTGCTCTACGAAGAGGAGACCCGGGATGTACTGTGCTCTGCATAGTCCATGGTGACAAACCCCATCTCAAGGCAGAAAAGGTGATTCAGTTGCTTTTGCTTTAAGCAACTGTAACTTCCTGGGACTCAACCCAAGGTTCACAGTGCTCTGTTCTTTTTCTACTGGTCTTTTGTCTTCATTGAAACTCAAATCTTTGTATTCATTTCAAGATTTGAAATCTGAAATTACCACAATCACTTTTACAATACATGTGGAAGGAAAATCAAGTGCTCTTTTCTCTGGAGCGTTACAGATGTGCCCTTACATAGAGATCACACGTTTTGTACACTTGTTATTTGACAAGTGACTGGTGGCTTGTCCGTGTGGCTCTTTCAGGATTGCTTCTGTGTCAATGCAAACACAAGGATGTGTTGCTTATGGTCTGTGCTTTGGCTTCCTGAACTACTGCATTTCTAATGAAATCAAGATGTCTTTGGTCTTGCATGATAACAGATTTCTAAAAATAAAAAAAAATACAAAAATGTATGATAGAATAAAATTCATCTGCAAATCAGATCAGAATATCTATCTGGATTTAAAAACAAATCAAAACCGACAGATAGCTAATGTCTCTTCTTCCTCCTTTCCCACATGAAGCTGTGTTTGATGGGAGTTTTTCCACCATAGAAAGAAATAGCCGTAGTGCTATGCTCTTCATTGAAATAAGGGCTTAGTCACTAGCAGTAAAGAAGTCTTGTAGCTACTGCAGACTTCTTAGGAATACTTGTAGAATATTATGAAAAATTAAGAGGAGATGGCCGTTCTGACTCTCCAAAAGCTTGGAAAACATTTAGGTATGTATGGTAGGTGTTTCAAGAGATGAGTCTTTTAAGTCCTGGTCAAAAGACTTGCTAGCCACTTCTGTTAGTATAAGATGCTTGATTGTTTTTTTTTTTAATATTCCAAAGTTATGGAACACTTTTATCATGGCTTTCTGAAGCTGCTGTGTTGATCAACATAATCCATGAGACTGCAAGGACAGCGAGACAGCTTCACAGAATTACGGAATAGCCTTGGTTGGAAGAGACCCCTGAGATCGTCAAGTCCAACCGTTAACCGAACACTGCCAATTTACCACTAAACCATGTCCCTTAGTACTCCATCTACACATTTGGCTTGTCACCATGAGTGGAAAGCTTCATGGGATGGCTGAGGTGGCCTGGTAGCTGCTCTCATTTATACCATGTCTTGGTCTGCTCAGTAACTCCCCTTCTTTGTGCCGTCTCTGCTCCTTTGCATCTACTCACTGCACCAGTGGATGATTTGTGTTACACAGTCCTCTTGCATAGAATGGGCTCCCCAGGGCAAGAGGTGAGGCTCGCATGAGGGAAGCAGCATGAGTCTTCGGATTGGTGGTGTGGGAATGTTCTTCCATGCACAGTCATCATGTGAAACCGTTCCCTAGAAAGTATTTACCTTTCCATGTGCAAGAACTTGAAGTTATTGTTCTGACAGTAGATCAGAGAGTAGTTTGAGTGCCAGCCTTTTCAGAAAAGATTTGATCTATCCGTAAAGATTTTTGCACTAAGTAAAATATTAAAGAATATTACAACACATTAGCTTTATGCCTAGGTGATTTCTGATACTGAAGTGGAGGAAATGAAAAAGTGCTTGTCTTATTGTGCATCCAGACTTGCTTTCTGAGGTTTTTACTTAGATAAGATTGAACAGATAGTAACAAGAAATAGGTAGAAAAGATGACAAGTATGATTAGCCCTTAAATTATCTGAGAAAAGGTTGTATTTTTAAACCTCTCCTGGCTATTTAAATACAGTAGGGACTAAAGCAGGATTTTAATATGCATATTGAGCAGGAGTTTTTTCACTTCTGTCTAGGTGCTGCTGCTATCACCATTGATATTGCACTTTAAATTGCTTTATGTAACTTGGGTCTGCCAATTTTTCTTCACTCAGGAATGAAGCTGGTGCAAAGCTTTGTGAAGCCTATGAATGGAATTCAATGTAAATCAATACCTAAATTAGAGCAGTGTCTAGCAGCCTCACTCCGGTGAGGTTGTGTGAAACACAAAATGATTTAAACGGGCTGGCAGGATCTGTACTAGACAGCTTTCAAATGTACACAGTTGAGAAACTGAAGACTGACAGCTGGGGAGGGTAGGGAAGGTGCTCTGCCACTGCTAGCACAACGATTTGACTTCTGTTTTGTTAACAACTCAAATCACTTCAGCTTGTGTTCAGCTACTTCAGCTCTGAAATCCATGTACTTAACAGTGACAGCGATTTTCACTTTCTGCAGTGAGCTTGCTTTGCATAGTGAAATGCCTTAACATCTTCACAAAGTGATTTCAAACGTGTTTTGGTAGTAGGTGGATCTGACTGTGGTGACTGCAGATCTAGGGGCTTGTTTCTAAACTGGAGCTGTATTTCTAAAGTGAGTTGAAAGGTATTTGGTAATAAAGCACTAAATTATCTAGAATTTGAGAAAAGCATGGTCTCTTGCCTTTTGTTGTGGGTTTTTTTTTTTTTTTTTTGCATGTTAATTGGTTTCTGTTAGTAGAGGCACTCAATGGAGCTGTCCTTCAGATGGAGATGGCTGCTCACGGTGCATACAAGGTTACAGGAACCTTTTGAAAGAGCTTTAGTACAAACACACACTTCCAAAAATTTAAATACCGGCATATAAAGCAGTGGTACATACTAAGGATCTAGTCTGCTTGCAAGTGACCAATTCACATGTGGTTTTCCTTTTTCCTTGTTTATTCTGGTGTTGGTGGGCACTGGACAGCAGCATCTCAAACAGCCTTACCAAAACTGCTCAGAAAAGGTTGTCTTGGTTATGCAAAGTCTGACTCCTTGAAGTTGTGGTATGAACTTAAGCTGCCTCAAAGCACAGAGAATCCGTTTACCAGGTGGAAAAATACAAGGAGTGGATGCTTGAGGGGAGGACTTGGTATTTTCTGGGAAGATACTGTAGTAACATTTTGGTAAGTGGACTACTCACTCTGAAACTTAAATATATTTACTTAGGCTCAAAGCTTTACCTTCTCATTCTATTGTCAAATCTAAAGCTAGAGAAAAGAATATGGAGAATAAAGCTGTATATATAACCATGGGCAAAATGCTTTGAAACTGGTCAAAGTAAATACATGTTACTTTGAGGCAGTGATCATAAAAGAGGCCCGTTTCAAGCACCTGATTGGAGTTGCCAAAGGCCCCTCCTGAGGGTTACTGAGCCAGCAAAAGTAAAAACACTACTGAAGGGTTTTCCTCTTTGCTGTGGTGGTTGGGAGTAGCTTGAAATGGTGACATGTGTCTGGTTCTGTATTGTGGTGGCAGGGCCTCCTGGGTTGTCCAGATCCCTGGGGATGAGGGTGAACAGGGAAGCTGGAGCTGCCTTGGCTGCCTGGCACCTGTTCCCCTGCAGTGAGGCTGGAGTGGGAGGTCTGTAGGAAAGGTCTGGGCTACTCTGTTGGACAGGGGAGCCCGAGTCAGCAGCAGGATTCTTCTGTGCTGGCAAGGACTAGCCTACGATGGACTGCTTTATCGAGAGTGTGGTTATTGCCCTCCATCATGCTCATGAGGCTGCATCCAAAATGCTGTCCTGTTTTGCACCTCTCCTGACAAAGCGCAGAGAGTCACTAAACCAGTTAGGGGCCAGTGACATAGTGTGTGGGGAGAGGTTGAGTGAGGTGGCTTTGCTTGACCTGGAAAGGAGAGATCTTAAGGGGGGGACACCATGGTGGCAGTCTTCAGTGGGGCCTCACAGAGAAGGTGTAGCCAGGCTCTTCTTTTTCCCAGGATAAACATGGAGTGAGGAGAAGAGCTTCCATGACTGATTTGAGGTGGTGAATCTGTTGCTGCGCTGGAAGGGGACAGTCCCAGTCCCCATGTGACCTTCAGGAGGACCTGCTGGCATTGCTGCTGTCTTCCTTGTCACTGGTTTTCATCTAGGGCTGTCCCTGACCTTGAGGCCAGGTGAGTGTCAGTGCTGGTGAAAGCCAGGGCACAGGACTACCTTTTGGCAGCTGTGTAGGCTCAGATACTCCTGAACTAATTGTGAAACCACATCCTTCCTCTTGCATGTGCCCACTCTGACATGGTAATGCAGCTGCTTGATGTGCGAGTTCAGCCCAGCCGACGGCCCTCAGCTTCAGTAGAGCAATCCTGGCCACTGACATAAGCATCTGAAGAACTGAACCTCGTCACTCTTAGACTCTCCTGTTGTGAACACATCTAAGATGGAATTCATGTCCCTGTTTTACACCAGGTCCTAGGTGACTGAATCTAATCTTTTGGTAGATAAGTTAAAATTTATCCATTTCCTATTTAAAAAAAAAAAAAAAAAAAAAAAAAGCCGAAAATGCCTGCTTTAGGTATAGGTGTTACCATTTAGTCAGGTGAACCTCACATGTTATCTGAGGAATGTGAACTTTTAACCCATGGAATGCAAACAGGCGTCAGAAATTCAGATTGGACCTCCAGGTGGTGGGAGGAGAAAGGGAATGGGGAAGAGCACAACTTCAGCAATGGCTTCTGAAAAAACTCTTGCATCTGCTGCATGCTGTCTGTTACTAATTACTGAAGTACTAAATCTCAGGGAGTGATTAATACTGGAATCGGTAATTGTTCAGCTGTATACTAAATGTAAGATCTTAGGCTTTTCAGATTGAAAACTGAGATAGCAAACCTCTGTAGATCCTTAAAGGCAGCTGTAGCAATTTTAAAGTGTAAAATTTTGTGGAATTTGTTGTGGAAACTTATCCAAGAAGAAAAGTGCTCAAAACATACTCATGTTTCAAGAGGCTTTTCAGGGCTTTCCCCCACCCTACCTATTCCAAATAAATGGATTACGTGTTTTAATTTGATGATTAGAAGCCTGATGTCAGTCTCTCAAATGTAGAGTATTATTAACATAAATATACGCTATTAATAAGTTCCCATTCTTTTAGGACTAATACAGAAGTTTGAGGTGAAGTACATTCAGCTGTCAGTGAGGTATCTTTTTTTAAACTAGAAAAGGGAGGACTTGGAAGGAACAAAAAGTTAAAATACTAAATTATAATTAAGGATACTAAATTATTTGGGAACTTAATGAGGCTCCAGTTGCAGGACAAATTAGAGTTGTAGTATCACACTCAAACAATAAATTGCTATGTGAATTTTTGACATTCACCTTGCTTATACCACCTGTTTACCACTCTGTCGTCATAAATTCAGTCATGTCTTTTGAAAAATGCATCTTTCTTGCAAGTATGGTCTCACATTTGTTTGACTTAAGCAGGTTTAGTGTAGTGTGCCCTCTTTTTGAGTTGGCACTGGGACTGGATTATCTGTGTGGTGAGTCTGGTTAGATGACCAGTCTGCCCAAAAGATAGCATTTTTCCTATCTGGGTCAGTTTCTCTTGTATCTGCAGAAACTTCACTGTTGTCACAATAGATAGCAGTAACTTGGGGAAGGGCAGGATGATCAGAGTGGCTGGGATGCATCCTGATACTTGGGCATCACCATGTTTGTGGTAGAAGGGCTTTTCCTGCCGTGGTTGCCCTACATCAGGCATATTGAGCAGCCTAGCCAGAGTCCTGGGAACCAGCCAGGCACAGCAAGCAAATAAGGAACACTGCTGGAGCCCTGAATTTCAACAGCAAAACTGTAAACTGGTCTTCTCCCATGCTAGAGGAGAAACTCTAGTCAGCTATACAATACTCAACCATAAGCTCTCAAAGATGGGAACCAGTTTGGCCCACTTTGACTTATTCATTTAGTGAATCTACTACTTGAAAATGAAGCTGAGAAGTGAATGCCACTTTCCTGTAGGAAATGGGGAGCAGAAGCAGCCATCTAACTTGCTGAAGGGTGGTTCTTCTATTTTCAAAATTTGAAACAAGTGAAGGCTAAATTCCATAGCTACAGGTGCATTCTTCTTCTTGGGTAGGTAGTAATCAAAATCTAATGATTCAAGCTGTCAAAGCTTTTTAAAGTTCATATGAAGTTTAAGATGATGGAAATTTATCTTTTCTTTGGGAGGAAAATGTTTTGGTGCTCTTGTAAAGGAAATTCTGAGACTAAGGAGCTCATCACATTTATGTGAGCTTCTCATACAAACTTTTAAATAGTGAAACTTAGAAATAGCCACCCAATAAAATAATTTGATAAATGGTTAAGATTGGCAAGAACTTTGTATTGGTTTAGCCTCTTACTGACAAGTTGGAAAATACTGACTTTATTTAAAAAAAAAATCTTGTCAAAATTTTGCAGTGTAAACAAGCAAGGAGTGTCTGTGGAGTTTCTGCCAGGAATGTGTGGTGTTGTCTGTTGGCCTGGAGCTTAGTGTTCACCTCCACGAGATGGCAAAAAGCTATCAATCTGTCTGCTTAAAGCCTGTTCCTTTTTCAGACTCTTACCACAGCGGCTACTGTGTCAACACTGTTCGGTGGTAATTGCCAACTCCAAAGCAGGCTGATCAATGGCAATGCTAAATAAAGCAGCAGAGCTCTTGCCTCAGAAGATGTGTAAAACCAGATTTGCCAGTATGTGCATGCCTCTGTGAATGCCAGCACAAAGGTTAGCTATTTGTTACCTTCCAGTCCAACACTGTGCAGTACCTTCCTGGCTCCTTTCTCTTGGGGGTGGTTCTTGAACTCTGAGTTTCTCAACTTTCTGAAATCCAGGTGAAGCTGCTTTTTAAGAAATGGACAACCAAAAGGGTTTAACTTTTCTGAAATTCAGAAACTGCAGAATCCATAGGAATAAAAACTGTTGAGTAGCTTGAACTGTATCTATATACTGTTTGGTTTTGGGGTTTTTTTGACATGTGAAGCATAAGACTTATGTTACTTGTTAGTACTGTTAGAGTTGATCCTGCCATTTTTGTCAGATATGAGACTTTGAGATGTGACTGCTGGTTGGGGATCAGAAGCAAAACACCAACTCTACTGGCCATTGGCATACCTGTCTGAAAGCCTGAGGCATGCTTTAAACTAACTGCATTAGGTTTGCAGGTGCAGCTCTTTTAGTGCTTTCTTAGAAGGTATCTTTTCTGTAGCGCATAAGTAAAATGATGTCTGTACTCCCTCTGCTGGCTCTGCAAAAATAGCGTTCGTGAACTTAAATAGTTGAGTAGCACCTCTTACAAATATGCCTGTGTGAAATTATGAGTTAAGAACAATTTAACGAATGGAAGAGGGATTTTCCTGAAAAATGGGTCAACAAATAGTTACTGAAAGCTAATCAGGTGTCTCAGGTGCTATGTCCTGTGTCCTGCTATAATGGTAGACACTGGTGTTGTATATACCTTTGTAATTGTTGTCTGGTCTGTTTTTGTGTATCAACAATTGGATGGGGCTATCCAAATTAAGATACCAAATACTTGTACATCTAGTCATGCATCTGAGCCCTATTTGTATAGGTATTGTGTGCTGTATGTACATAAAGAGGTATGATATCTAGAAGCCACTCTCGAAAGAACTTCCTTCCATAAATTGCAGTGCTATGTACATTTATTTGTTTATTCTGAGACTACTGGTTTCTTCCTATGTGAACAGATACCGGATATAAAAATTCTCAGCCAAAACAGAAAAAGTTCAGGCCTTGAATGAGATCTTGGTATAGGTAGGTGTCATATCTGTAATCAAAACAATTGCTCTTGGAAGGCAACAGACATCTTTACAAGCCAATGCAGTTCATTCTGTTTTCTTGTTTTCTAACACTGTTACTCTATTATACTACTATTCTAGTTATTTTTGGAGTTTAGGGATGGTTTAACAGCTTAGGAGGACTGAGTGAATAACCTACCCTGCTATGCTGGTGAGTAACTGGTCTGAAGCTGGGTAAGTGGAATAACAAGCCAAACTGCCATTTTAGCATTTGCTAGTTCAGGATATCTCTGAACAAGAACCCCTGAGTCTTGTGATGTGGAGATCCTGGCTTCTGGTTTCTAAGCCTGAGGATGTATTTTGGCTTTTCATGCCCACAAGGTGTATTTCCTGAAAAGCGCAGTCTTTTGTCCAGACACTTGCTTGTATAATTCATGACTGTCAAATATTTCAGAATGATACTCTGCAAACCTGATTTAAGGAATTGGTGCAGCAAAACACACTGTGGTTCCTCCTGTTAGATTTCTCTTTGGGTATACCTGTGGCTGTCTGCAGGCATCTTCAGGCAGCAGGTGTCTTTGCTGTACTGAGAAGGGACTGCTTGGCTATATAAAAGTTGCCTAGGTGTTCACACAAAGGTTAGAAGAAGTCTTCCTCTTGCAGTGACTGTGTTCCCCCTCCCAAGTATCCTACTCTTCCAGTTTTTCCCTTTGGGCATGCTACTGTGGATTAATGTCTTGATGTTTAGTCCCATGACTTGAATATTCCTCCTTATGATCAGCATTGAGTTTTACTACCATGCTCAATAACTTTTGTTTTAATGTCCAAAGTTGTCAACTAACATGAACATTATTAAAATACAAGTAAACCAAAACTTGTGGATCTGCATAATATAGGCTGTAAAATTTAGCTTAGCAATGCCTGCCTTGAATGCTAATCTGGTCAAGCAAGAACCCCTGAGGATTCTCAGAGCACAGGGAAGTGCTTCCATTTTCTAGGAAAGCCTAGCCTAATTTAGAAACCTCCAAGTTAAGGAGTCAGAGATTCCTAATCTTAAAATAGCTTAAAATAATAAAGTAGCTTAAAATAGCTTGGTTTAGGTTTTCTTTGAGCAATTGTGCTGTGAGGCAATTGTTTAAATACTTGAAAATATTTACTCAGTGAAAAATACATTTGGTGGCTTATTTTAATAATAATTGCTCAACAACAAGGTAATGTTTTACTAAGTACCTACTTTTTGAGTTTTAAGGAAGAAAGCTGTCTTGAAAGCATTTAGTGTTAATTATGTGCGTAAAGCATCATGCCTCAAACTAGATTGTGGTTTTGACAGACAGCTGTGTAGCTGCCTAAAATTGTTTGTTACTTCACATTTAGTTTGATCCTGGATTCTGGCCGTATACTGTTTGATCACATTGCTGAGTTCTTTTAATTAGATAACTGCTCTAAACTGTTCAAATACTAACAAAATAAGATATTCCCCTCCCAAACCAACCAACCAAAAACCCAACAAACCAACCATCACTTCAACTTCATGCTGTTTTGGCTAGAGGGAAAGATTTCAGCAGGAGTGGATACATGTGCAAAAATCTGACTCCTGTAGCAGGAGTGCAGCACAGCAACAATCAATGTGCATTATTAATATTTATTAATATTAATAACAATATTGATAGTCTAGAGAAAGCTACTACCTTCTGGTATCGAGTGCAAAATAGAAAACTACACACAAATGTTAAGTGTAAATGCATGTTTGTTTTGAAGGTGAATTGGAAGCACTGTTCATAAGCTGTGCTGCTATACCTGTGAATGTTTAACATATGAAGGATATTTGGGATTCTGTTGGAATAAATTAGTGTCTGTTTTCAAGCATCCCTTTCCTCCAGAAAAGGAGGAAACAGAAAGCAATGTTATTGGAAGGAGAATCAAACAAAGAATTTAAGTAAACAAACATTTGAGACGGTGGTAAAACTTGGCTTTCAACCTGCTTGACATGATGTACAGATGTGAATATGCATGTAACTTAAATGAGCCAAGTTCATAACATAACTTCTGAAATGAAACATGGTTGGTTGTCAACGTGTAGGACTCAGTCAGAAATTTCAGTTCTTCCTAACCAGTGTTTGCTAGCCTGCCTAGAGGGAATTTATAAAGTCTGAAACTTGTGACTGTGAAGGCTACCAGGCTTCATACTTGCACTGTTTTTTTTCTAAATGTTGTCTACCTCAGGTAGGTTTCTGAAAATGCTACTAAAGTGTTCCTTAACTGTAAATGTTTTCAGATGCCTTCTTCTGTACTTCCCTTAACAAACTAATAAGTAATTCTTAATAGGACTGAAATAATAAGCAGATTTTTGGAGAACAGTCTACTTTCTCTTCTCCATTAGAAATGGAGACAGACGGTTATGTATCCCTCAAGCTGAAGAGTATTGAAGGTGCTGAGAAACCAAGTGATGGTATCCTGGGAGGAAGACAGGGATATAGGAGGCTGCTTGGGAAACTTAGGGGGCAGAGGGGAGAGCCTTCCATGCATCTTCCAAAATTACCTCTAGAAAGACTGAGTTTCCAACTGTGGGAGTTTTGGTAATTCATGTTATCTTTTGTTTTACGGTGCTGTGTCACTTCGTTTCATGATATTCTGATGCTCTTTTCAGTCACTTCCCTCCACTGGGGAAATAGTTATTTCCCTGAGTCTTGCTAACCTCAGGTTAGAGGAGGTGCTCAGCTTCTCTGCTCTGCTTTACATGTTTGTCATGGTAAGGGAAACTTGTGAGCTTGCAGGTGTTAGATTAAAAATGTAACTAGCTTCTGACTTACCAGGGCTGGTCTGTGAGCCCCTACTTGGCTGTGTGGGGAAGGAAACCCGTGCTGAACTGAGGTGTGCTAAGGTCAATTACAATAGCCCTTTGAGGAAGTTTGTTGGAAACCATGAGCTGGACATGCAAATGTTGGTTCATAATAGAGTTTGTGCCTTCAGTAGTGGCCAGTTTGAATTAGTCTAACATGCAAAAAAAAAATAAATCCTAATTTTAGCAGGTTGCTTGAAATTTGTCACTTAAGTGGAGGAGCCGATACAGCCCTTCCCAATTACCTTTTTTTGGAGATACTCTATGCTATTACTACAAACAACCTGATTGCAGAAGTTGCAGAACATTACCATGCACCACTGTAAAATAGATGAACACTTGTGGGAAGTAGCTTTATGTCAAAGGAACAAAACAGGTCTGACTTAGCTGAGCCAGAATGATGATCTGTAGTCTTTGTGGATGGGTAAACTCATGGCCCTGAGGGTCAGCTGCAGCTGAACTAATGGCAGTAGGCTCCCAATTCAAATGCCATAATTTGGAAGGAGGAATATTACACTTACTGAACTAGCCACTGGGAAATACTGTCAGGAGACTGACATCTTGCTACATATGCTCTAGGTACCTGAGTGTCTGCTGGTGTACTGCGTTATTTCTGATAGCTTCAATTGGGCAGGGGAGCAATGGAAACAAATCTCCTATTCTCAACACTGAGTGGGTCCAGCTGGTTGCTATGAAGCTTTTCAAGGCATGGCCGTTCCTTGCCTAGAGGAATAAGCATTGTGCCATGAGCTGAATAGGCACCTAGTTCACCACCTAATTTGAGTGCTTGCTGTTTAGACTGGAAGCACAACGATCTACAAATTGCATTAGGATCCACTGATACTAGTGAAGAGTTAAGATCTTTGGTTTACAGGGCACTGGGGGAGGGATTTCCTTTACTGTATGAAATATGGCTTTTAAGTATTATCGTAGTGCATGGCTCCATCTGCATTCTTTTCTTCAGTCACTTTTTTCTGGTGAATTAATCAAGCAGCTGATGTCTTTGTGTTCTCAGAAACCTAAAGAATTATGCACAGTACAGATCTTCACACCTGAAAACATTAGAAATGAAGCAGCAGTTGTTAATTGTGCATAGCCAGTTTGTACAACAGTTATGAAATAGCCTGCCAAAACTGAGAAAAAAATTGTTTACTACATCTGCTTCAGCTGCTGTATGACAGTCTGGTGAATTTGCTATTCAGTCCAAATGGTGTCTGGCCTTGGCAGTAGTGCTGTATCATGTGATTTGTTTAGTGGCATGTCACTTTACCTGAAATAACAGAGGGAAGATGAACCTTTCCTTGAATGGAGATTACTGCCACATTTAAGATAACATTAACAGAGTTCTGTGATGAAGATGCTCCCAGCATTAGCTGAATGTGTATCCCTTAAGTTGGCATAGCCACATTGCTGTTATGACTATTACAAACAAATCAGCTATTCTGGTATCTTGTGGAAAAACATCTGGGGACTCTGTTGTGGTAACTTGTTCAGCCATTAGAAACCTTGGTATTTAAATCTTTTGGCTTTGTTTCGTGGCTGGGGGACGGAATGTTTTTTGGATGACTACTTTCTGCACCAGGCTGCTTCCAGTGGCCTACTCTTAGACTGTAGAGGAGTGAAATGATGGCTACAATCACCGCTAGTGGGATGTTGGAGGCTTCGGAACACACGTGGTGCACATTCCTATCTCTTTGAACCTGGCGGGGCAGATTGCATTGCTTTCAGAAAGCTGTATGTTCTTAAAGACCATGGAAGTGCAGGGGAGAAGGCAAGAGCAGTGGAAAAAGGATTAGTAAAGGAAGGGAATGCTAAAACTGGTTGGAGTGCTGTGTCCCATGAGATGGACATAGAGCAGGACCCAAAAATGAAGTGCTGTCTCTCAGTGGCTGAAAAACTATGAAAGAAGAGTGAAAAGGCACACAAGAAGTTACTGTTCTGAGCAAACATTTTTTTTCTTGCATTTTGAACATCAGTAGGTGGAGCCTTGTGATATCCCAAGTTTGCCTTCAGTCACGCACTTCATTGTAATGATGGTCGCATTTGTTTTACTCCCTAGGGCTTTCCAGGGTGTCTTAAATTCTGATGTTCCTTGAAAGTGTTCATAGGTTTTTCTGAAGCCCTACCTGTTGGATCACTCTTGTATCTATTTTGTTCTCTCATATTCAAGTTAAAATGCCTTAAATTCAGAAAGCTAATGATTAGTTTAAGCTTTTGATAAAATAGTTTTTCTTCTCAGACTATTCTATACAGCACTTTGCGATCTTGTTTCTTAATACAGCTCTCATTTCAGTCAAAGTTGACTTGCTTCATGAGTGTGGAAAGGCCGTGCCTTGGGAAAGGTGGAGGAGTACAGGCCTGCGTTGTTGGCTCATGGTATAAGACAATGTCTGATCATTTGCTGGGCTCCTTGCAGAGGCTGAGGAGCAAGCTTCTTTGTAAGAGAAGATAATGTTCTTCATGCCGTGCATAACCATTAATTCAAAGGACAACTTCTCGGCTGCTTGATGTATATCGTAAACAGATGTAAAATTGTTGTTATTAATTGCTTGATAACTGACCTTCAAGACGGTTACAATTTTCCCTTGCTGTTACCGAAGTAGGAAGGAAATGGTGTGGGAATTCTTTGCATGAACATTTGAAGTGCTGGGGTCTGACCCCTGAGCCCTGAATTAAGGTTGACATATGGGTGGTTCCCACAGTCCTTCAAAGGAGGGGATGAGTTTGCCTTTTGGCTTTCCTCCAAGGTGTGGCTGGCCTTGCAGGGAAAGCCCTTGGGTAAACAAGCCCCAGGTGCCCTGCATTTTGATAACGAGTGCCAGGTGTCCTGCTTTGGGGATAAAAGCTGGGCCCACTTGCAGGAAGGGTTGGAGAGTCTGTCTGTGGAGTGGACGCACTTCACAGAGTTTTCCTGTTGGGGAAGGACCTCCTGACCCTTCATGCAATTGGATCCCAGTCAGGTCTGGCACCTACAAACATGGGCTTTGTGGGGAGGCAACATGGGGTTACCTCTATCGTATGTGATCACCCTATTGTCTTGGTTGTCTCCCATTTTTTCCATGGGTTACCTTGTATCTTTGTTTGTTCCATCTATTATGGGTCATGCTATGTCATTCTTGGGGTCGCTGGGGTTGATGTCTATTATTTGCGATCTGACTTGTTTGTACCCCCAGCAATCCTCTATATACTGACCCCTTTATGTGAAATAGAATCCACTTACTGGATTGTTGTTCTGCTGCTGGCTGTGTCTTTTGTACTGGGCCTACTAATAGGCAAAACAAAATTGGCGACGAGGATGGCCGCGTCTGATGTTCCTGGTTGGGAAGATCCCGTGTACAGTTCGCTGGCTCTTGAATGGGTTAAATTTGGGGGGCCATGTGAACAGTGGGAGAAGCGGTTGGCAGAGGCTGAACCGCAGGATGTATTGGAAACTATTCAAAAGTTCTCCAATAAGGCACAGGATGCTGTAACCTTCAGGAGATGGGGATGGATTTTGTTGATGGCATATAAGAAACAGCACCAGCAGAAAGAACAATTACTGGTAGAATGTTCCCACATGCAGGATCAGATTGTGACTTTAGAAACTTTAAACAAGCTCCTTACTGACAAGCTGGACACTTGCCAAGCTGTGCCTGAGAAGGCTACAGTGCAAGTTGCCCAGTGTAAACGTGGGAAGAGGGCAATCTAATCATAAGAAGGTCCACTCAGAATTTGTAGAGGTGGATGTGCACTGTAATCCTGATGACTCGGATGATGATATTTGGTACCCTGCGGAGTGTAATGGGGCTGGTGCCTCAGATGACTCTGCAGATGCGAGACCAGTCATCAGGAGAAAGATAGAATTTTCCGAAAACCAGCCTCCAGTGAACAGACCCACAATGGAGGATTTCACACAACAAGAAGTAAATGATATCCTTGCACGATTTAGTCAGAGACCAGGAGAGCCCCTGCTTGCTTGGATGGTACGTTTGTATGATCAGGGAGCATCAGGGGTTAGCCTGGATAACTTGGACTGTAAAAAGTTTGTGACACTGAGTTTTGACCCTCTTGTGCAGGATTCATTTCGAAATAATGATCAGAGTACCAATCTATTGGCTGTATCTACTGCAGGGTGCAAGGCGAAATACCCCCTAGAGAATAGCTGGCCAGGCTCTGACCGACCGTGGTATACTCTGCGGGATGGTATACAACGGGTAAAGGAAGAAGGAATGAAACTGGCCATTCATGTAGGACATGTTGAGGTATTAATGCAGCTTAGATTGTCTGTGCCCATGAGAAATGCGATCATTAAAACTGCTCCACTGGCATATAAGAATGTTCTTGTGACTCTCCTACTTAGTGAAACAGGGAACCCCATTAGAGATGTAATTGAGAAAATGCAGCAGCTGGGTGACCTTGGAGACTGGGGCCCCCGGGAGCGTCAGGGGTATAGAGAATTCCGACGTCAATGGAGCCCCTGGGAGAGTACAGGGAATTGAGACACCCGACGCCATAAAACTACCGAATATAGGATGTCTCGAGGACAAATGTTTAAAGCTTTGCTAAAAGATGGTGTACCTCTCACTAGGATTGATGGTCTTGATAGCAATGAACTATGGAGGACGTAAAAAACAGAGAGGGTTACAGAAACCCCGTAGGAAGGTGCAAAATTATCAGGCATATGATTCGGGAGCTGCTCAGCCTACAGCACCCCCTCTGGAACCTCAGCAGGACCCCGCCTCTGCTCGAGGCAGGCCCTCTGTTGCTCCAGAGAGGAACCACGAGTGGCAGCAGTACTCTGACCTATATCCCTCACAAGAAACTAGGCATTATAATTCTTCCTGAAATGTTGGCCAAGCTCCGGTACATTGGGTGTGGGAGGACCGGTGACCTCATGTGGAGCTACAGATGTTCTGGAAAAAATGGCCCTCTCAGACAGTTAAAGCCTTAGTGGATACCGGAGCGGAGGCCTCCTTAATCTATGGGAACCCTAAGAAATTCAAAGGGCAGTCTGTGATTATTACAGGGCTGGGTGGCAAGCAAATTGAGGCGGTACAAACGCAAATTAATATGAGAATTGGAAACCTTCCAAAACGACAGTATACAGTCATGATTGTTCCAATTCCAGAGTATATAATAGGAATAGATATTCTGAAAGGACTTACTTTGAATCTCCCTGATGGTCGGTATCAATTTGGAGGGAGGAATTATATCACTAATCAGGCAATTTTAGTAGGAAAGATAAAGATGCCTCCTGTTCAAATTCCAGCTGCGACCAAGGTCGTATCCATGAAACAGTACAGGATTCCAGGCGGGCACGAAGAAATTTCTCAAACGATCAAAGATTTACTGGCTGCAGGAGTTATAAAACCGACTACCACCGTGTGGAATAGTCCAATCTGGCCAGTTAAGAAGGCCGATGGATCCTGGACAATGACTGTGGATTATAGGGAATTGAACAAGAGCACCCCGCCTCTTGCGGGAGCTGTACCTGATATGGTCACTTTGATAGAAAGAGTTCAGAGGCATCCTGGTACGTGGTAAGCTGTTATCGATTTAGCCAATGCATTTTTTACGATCCCAATTGCAGAAGAGCATTGGGATCAATTTGCATTTACATGGCAAGGGCGGCAGTACACCTTTACCAGGTTGCCTCAAGGATGGGTGCATAGTCCAACTATTTGTCATAGAATAGTGGCTGAGCACCTGGATGAGGTACAGCTTCCCCCTCATATGCAGATTGTCCACTTTATTGATGATATTCTGATTCAGGGGAGCAATGAGACTGAAGTACAACAAATGCTCGAAGTGCTCCTAGTGCATATGAGGCAGAAAGGCTGGGAGATTAATCCAACTAAAATCCAAGGGCCGTCTCAGACAATCAAATTTTTAGGAATCCATTGGCACTGTGGTCATCGAGAAATACTACCTAAGGCTCGGCAGAAGATCCTTGACTTTGCAGCACCACAGAATAAGAAAGAGGTGCAGAGATTTATCAGGCTGTTTGGTTTCTGGAGACAACACATTCCCCATTTGGGACAGATTTTGGCCCCATTATACAAGGTGACCAGAAAGAAATATGAATTTGAATGGGGGAATGAGCAGCAGGCTGCCTTTGAGTTGGCTAAAGAGGCTATTCAAAGGGCTATGGCCCATGCAGGAAGGCGAAGTAGAACTGAATGTATCTGTACATGGGTCATATGCTAATTGGAGCCTCTGGCCAAAACAAGGGAAGAGAAAAGTCCCCTTGGGATTTTGGGGACAAAAGTTGCCAGAGGCAGCGAACAACTACACACCCTTTGAGAAGCAACTGTTAGCCTGCTATTGGGCCTTGGCAGAAACTGAACAGCTTACGATAGGCCATGAAGTGGCTCTGTGCCCTGAAATCCCTATTATGCAGTGGGTTAAAAGCTCCCCAAAGACCCACCGAATAGGGCATGCTCAGGAATCCAATATTATCAAATGGAAATGGTACATCCAAGACAGAGCAAAGGTGGGACCTGGTGGTGTTGCTGCCCTTCATGAACAAATAGTGGCTGCCCCCATGCAGGATCAAGAGGTAAAGCCTGATCCTATAGTTGAACGGGAATCCCCTGTGCAATGGGGGAAGACCCTGGATCAATTGCTACCTCTTGAAAGGGAACATGCATGGTTTACGGATGGGTCAGCTAAATATATAGGAGGGAAAAGGTTTTGGAAAGCAGTGGCTTATCACGCTCACTCAGGAAAATTTTTAGAGACCACAGGAGAAGGGGAAAGTAGCCAATATGCTGAGTTATATGCAGCATATATGGCTTTGAAACAAGAGGATTTGGGGGAGTGTCATCTGTATACCGATTCTTGGTCAGTGGCTAATGGATTGGCTACCTGGTTGCCAACATGGGTAGCCAAGGATTGGAAAATTTATTCTAAGATGGTCTGGGGAAAGGAAATATGGAAGGATATTTGGGAACTAGTTCAAAGGACAAAGGTGACAGTGTTTCATGTTGATGCTCATAGCAACATAAATTCACTTGATCGACTTTACAATTCTGTCACCGATAACCTGGCAAAGATTTCCCAAGCCAGACTGGAGTTCCCTCAGGAAGGGGACCATGAAGGCTTGGCGAAATGGGCACACCAAAAATGTGGGCATCTTGGGGAGAAGGCCACTTACAAGTGGGCCCAAGAGCATGGCATAGTCATGTCACTGGACATGATCAAAACAATAATTGCCCAATGCCCTGTGTGCCAACACACTCATAAACGTCCGGTACCAAATATCGTAAAAGGAGAACTGGGAAGAGGGAAATTGCCAGGACAAATCTGGCAAATGGACTACATCGGACCTTTACCCCAGGACTGAGGGTGCAAATACATCTGCACCGCTGTAGACACATACTCGGGATATTTAATAGCTTATCCCTGCAAGAAAGCCACACACCATAGTACTACTTGCACCATAGATATAATGATTTTGTACTATGGGATCCCCTTACAAATCCAAACTGATAATGGGTCTCATTTCTGAAACAAATTGGTACAACAATATGCGGAGCAGCATAATATTCAGTGGGTCTTCCATATACCATACTATCCCTAGGCTGCAGGATTAATCGAACGAATGAATGGGCTATTGAAGGAGCAGTTAAAAAAGCTGGGAAATGGAAAGCTATCCCGATGGAGAACTAACCTCACGGATGCGCTCCATACCCTCAACAATAGGCCCATTGGGGAGATGGAGACGCCCTTGATGCGCATGACTACGCCCAATCTGCAGATACAGCCTTTAACGGTAACTGAAACGTTGATCTACTGGGAAATTGTCCCGGGTGCCATGGCACCCTACCGGGCCGCTCCAGAGGCTGCTGGGCTAGATCTCTATGCATTAGAACTAGTAAAGATAAACCGAAGCCAGACAAGGGTTATTAACACCGGGATAGGAGTCCAGATTCCCCCAGGACACTTTGGTCTGATAACTGCTCACTCAAACTTAGCCCTGAAAGGTGTTCACGTCATGGGAGGAGTGACTGATGCCGACTATCAGGGAGAGATTAAGGTAATCCTTTTAAACAATGGTGAAGAAGATTTGTTTATTCAACCCAAGGATAGAGAAGCACAGCTATTAATACTACCAATTTTGAAAACAACAGTAAGGAGGGGACCCACCCCAAGTTACTACTGTTCGTGGGGACAAAGGATTTGGATCCACCAACTTTAGTGATGGGGCAAAGGTATGGGTCCAAGGGCCGAGTGGGCCCCCTGAGCCAGCTGAAGTGATAGCTGTAGGAAAAGATAACACCGTCCTAATCATGAGACCTGGACAGGAAAAATGGGAAAATGTACCCATTTTTAGAATTTTAGAATAACTAAATGGTATAGAGTTTTATCCTGTAGATCTTGTGCGGCACCGCCAGAGTATGAGAACATCTACATGAAGAAAATGTATACTGAATCTGATCGCATGAATTGCAATGTGATTTAATGCTGAACTGTGCCAAGTAGATGAACTCAGCTCCAGACTACAGTCAACCTAGCTTATCGTGGCATACTGGAAATATGATCGCACCTAATCTTCCAATGACAAAGACTATGACACTGAAGCCATGACCAAGATGACTGCAGCAACATCTGTATTTAATGGACTGAGGCTAATTCAAGATAAAGAAGAAGATACTTGTACACCTACGGATGGTATAGAGGCTGTGGTCCACCCATATGTCAAAGGGCCAAATGAAGTGCTGGGGTCTGACCCCTGTGCCCTGAATTAAGGTTGACATATGGGTGGTTCCCACAGTCCTTCAAAGGAGGGGATGAGTTTGCCTTTTGGCTTTCCTCCAAGGTGTGGCCAGCCTTGTAAGGAAAGCCCTTGGGTAAACAAGCCCCAGGTGCCCTGCATTTTGATAACGAGTGCCAGGTGTCCTGCTTTGGGGATAAAAGCTGGGCCCACTTGCAGGAAGGGTTGGAGAGTCTGTCTGTGGAGTGGACGCACTTCACAGAGTTTTCCTGTTGGGGAAGGACCTCCTGACCCTTCATGCAATTGGATCCCAGTCAGGTCTGGCACCTACAAACATGGGCTTTGTGGGGAGGCAACATGGGGTTACCTCTATCGTATGTGATCACCCTATTGTCTTGGTTGTCTCCCATTTTTTCCATGGGTTACCTTGTATCTTTGTTTGTTCCATCTATTATGGGTCATGCTATGTCATTCTTGGGGTTGCTGGGGTTGCTGCCTAATATTTGCGATCTATCTGACTTGTTTGTACCCCCAGCGATCCTCTGTATACTGACTCCTTTACATGAAATAGAATCCACTTACTGGATTGTTTTTTCTGTTGCTGGCTGTGTCCTTTGTACTGGGCTTAGTAATTGGCAAAACAACATTGTAAACTTGTAGTACTGAATTGGCTTCAGACTACTGAAGTTCTAATTTGTTAGCTCTCACTTCAGTAAGAAATAATTTGCAGTCTTAAAGAAATTAACATTGGATGAAGCTGCTACTACAGAAGTGGCAATCATGGTGGGCACCAGCAGTCCTTTAGATCAGGCTTGGTAAATACAAATGTTTACATCCACTGCAGAGTCTAGGAGAATCAGACAGTTTTTATTTCAGTTGGCTGAGTACATCTGCCTCCCAAGAGATTAAGCTTCAGAATTAAGTTAAATTTATCTTTGTAAACTCAGTAAAACTCATGACCTTTGAATTTACTGTTTAGAACACAGGAGCTGGAATAAGGGAAACTTGTCATTACAACACTGTTGGGCACGTTTAAGGTGATATATTAAAAATTTTGTTGCGTAGTGTCTTCCTTGATTGATCCCTTTCCCTCTTAGCTCTTCAATCTACTTGTAATTGTCTCTTCATAAGCCAGGGTCTCTGAGACGCTTGCACTAAAACAACAGCATACCACTGCAATTATTTAACTCCTAGTTGTTCAATTAGGTACACTTTAACATATGGGATAGTGACTTGTAAATGCTTTCTCTTCTGTATGAACATTTTGTTTTATTAGCATTTGTTTATATTTCTTGTGAAACAGCTGGTGAGTTTCTGTAGCCTTTCAAGTAGGTATGAGGGTCTGTGTCTTCGAGTAAGAAAACTGACCCTCCAGAGCAGAAGACTTCAGACTTTTTCAGTGTGATTTCCAGGTCACTTTCTCAGTTATGATTATTTTCCCTGAGGAAAAGTGTCATGTGATGGCTTGGAGCTGTGGAACATACCCAGTGCTGTGGATTTCAAGATGAAGTACGCAAAGGCATATTATATTTTTCACTGTCTTAAAAGCTGGGTTTTTTTTGAAACAGATTAAAATGACATAACTGAAACATATGGGGACAGTTTTTATTACTGCAACCTCTTGGTATGTAGATCTGTCTGATCTTCATTGAACTAATTAGATTAAACAAAGGCTTTCCTGAGATAATCACTTTGCAAGCCTTTTCCTCTATTACAGCAACCAGCTTTAGTGTGTTGTTGAAGGTCAAATGCTAGTACTAGCTAATGCTTAATATCTGAATGGATAGTGTTCAAGCAGATGTATAAATTAAATTGAGTGATGCAGATATATAATTGCTGGAGCTTTGACTCTTGAGGTAAGATTTAATTTTCTTAATCAATATTAAAATGTGTTTCCTGAAGGTTGGTGAAGTACATATGAAATGCAAATTCAATAATAGGAAAGGCTTAGATGGGGTCTGAGGTATGTTAGGTGCTGTGCATCTGGGCAGTAGTAATTATGTCGCTCTTAAAACTCTGCTGTTCATATTTGATTGTCAGTGTGTGGCCACTGCAAACTGTCACTTCAGGATAGCCTTAATTTTAATCAATCTGGGACACGGATTATAGCTTTCTTCCAAATAGAGGGAATTACTGAATACTAAATTACTAATTACTGAATACTTGCACTTCTGAAGGACTGTTTCTGGAGTCCTTTTTGAAGCATACTTAATGTTCAGGGCTGCCTCAATAGTAGCTGCTTTTTGAGGCAGGGGGACATATAAACATGCGTTTATATTTTAAGTGTTGTTACAAGAACACTTCAAGAAATGTGTTACAGTTGCTTTTAGCTTGGTCAACACAGTATGTTCTGGTGGCACTAAATGGAGTTGTAATCTATAGTCTCTTCATGCTTTGGTAAACATCTCTACATGCAGGCTTGTTTAGAGCATGTGCTTTTTCTAGTCCAACTAGAGAGGCTTGTGAGGTTATCAGACTTAAAACTGGTGAATCATCTAACCTTTGTTTCAGGGGTTATGGTTTTGAATTATTGTCTTTGGTAACAAAGTAAACTCACTTAGCAGTAAATACCAGTTTGATTTAGGTAAGGAATTTAAGATGCGGTATTCCTCATAGGCAGCTGCAATGATATGATACGTCAGTGATGCTATTACCATCATAGAGAAGCAAGATCTTTTCGGAGAGATTTGTACAAGTATCTGAATCTTGCCTGTGAGAGTATGTGCTGCTACTGTAAGGTGCCTCTGCAGTACAGGACTTTTAAGTCACTGGAGTGTGACAGACAATAGCTTTAAAGTTGTTCTTAGTCTCAGAGATATGTAAACAGAGGATTATCCAAAAGTTGATGTGCCTAATGAAAGACAGACCTTTCTTAATCATCTTGTCTGTAGTGTGTTTTAAGATGGACACTAACATAACTTCAAGTGAATTAAACTTTAAATAAGCTGGAACTTCAGTAATGGTGTATAAGTGACTTTTAGTTATGATAATTGTTTCTTGAATTTAAAATTTGAGATATTAGCAGATTGGAAGTTTGAGTGAGTTGCTTTTAACTATAGTGCTTCAGAGCTCATGCTACTCAAATAATGTATTTCAAATGGCTGCTGGAGGAATTGAGTTGAGAACACTGGTCAAAATAAAATTCCACTAGTTGAAGAGATAAATATTATTAGATGATCTCTGTAGCTTAAAAATATGCTTGCCTTTATGATACTTGATTTTCACTGTTTATATATAGTTGCATTATGCATCACACTCTGTTACGGAAGTGGACTGTTGGAACTTGCTGTAACAGGAAGTGATTTAATGTTGCAAGGCTTGACACCATACTGCATTAAGGATATTTCTTAAAGAAATTTGTAGCAAGGTTTTTCTGTAGGAATCAGCAAAGAAACTATGTTAAGTTCACTCTGCACCCATGTGCCGAGAGGCTTTTGTACTGTCCATTGAAATGCCTGGTGAAAACAAGCTACTGGGGCAGATTCTTTCTAGCCTGATTTGGTATAAAAATTGCTAATGTTTAACCAAGTTTTTATGATTTGGAGTACAACTGCTCTTGCTCAGTATTCAGAATTTGAAGACTCTTTGCACTGTTCCTCTCAATTTTCCAGAACTATGTCCTAACCTGTATGTGCCAAATAGTCTGTAATGGTACTAGAGCTGATCTACAGAACCACACTGCTTTTGTGCAGTGTTAATGTGAGCTTATTGAACTTGTTTCTGAACCCTTAAGGGTACCTTGGTACATAAGGACACCACTGAGGGACATCTGAGAACCCCTTTCAGTATGAACTGTTAGTAAGAGCTAATTACTGGACTATTATGTCTTAACAAAAATGAATCTAGAAGCATAGAGATGATAGAACTGGAGTGCAAAGCACAGTATGAGCTATGATTAAGCAATGTTATTGCTTTTTAGGATTACTTGCATATGAAAGCAAGTCTTGCCCTGGCCTTGTATTCAGCCTCAAAGCTTTTCAGTACTAAGTGAGCAGTAACTAGAGCTGTAGCTTCTCGTAACCTCATGTCTGTGCTTGGATTTGGGTATATTTGGGCCTCAAGTGAAGAGCTCCTGCTAGAGGCTTGAACAGAGCTTTTCTTAATTAAAATTGAATCAAGTTTGATGTAATTAGTTGTGGGGCATTTTGCTTGGTCTATTTTTGCCTAATTTGCAGCTGCAGGATCTTCTCTGTAGCTACACAAACTCATTTGCCTGATCTGCTTCTTGATAGAGTCATAGCTTATGATCAGATGCCAATTGGTAAATCTTCCTAGGCTACTAGTTGGCCAACAGCATCCAGCTTTGGGGCATTAAATATGTGATGTGACTTTAAAGAGCCCTCTTTCATACATGATTTGCATGAATTTCTTTATTTACAGTATACTCTAGCAGAACAAGTTATGTCAGCTGAAGAATGTGTGTTAATCAAAACTGCGTCCTAGCATGCAGGTTAACACCACTGTCATGGGCACTTCAACTGTTGTAATTTTTTTTTTTTTTTTGCAAGCAACAGAAAACAATGAAGACTTAATTATTTTCTAAGTTAGGTACTTTGTTACAGGATGTTGAAGTTTTATGCATGTGAATATTGATTGCTTTATGCTTTTTGTCACTCTCTAGAAAACAGCCGTAGAAAATGCTTTTCTCAGAATCTCCTAGTGATAGGAAGAGAAGAGCAGTTGTAGTTATGCTGGAGATGGGACTGTCACTTGTGGTCGGGTGCTGTCACTTCAGGGTCTTTTCAGCGTCAGTGGTTGTCTTCAGTGCAAATGCAGTACTGTGGCATGGTAGCTTGAAATGGTAGCTTGACTATAGTTGAAGCTGATTGTCTCCAGAGCAGAGAACTGAGGCTTTCCTGGAACCAAGACCTTAAATTTCTGGTAATTGTTTATACCCAGACCTCAACATAGACATTGGTGGTTCAGCTGAAGAGTCCTCTGACCCTGGCAGGGCAATAGCCAGAAATCTTTTCTTTGCTATTTGACTCTTTGCATTTGTAAAGCAATTATGTCAGTGGTAACTGTTTGCCTTTGCTAGGCATATGACACCTGAGGGTCTTATTGACCTGGAAGTGTTCAAGTTATTGTTCATCTGAGCCTGGCAGTCATACTGTTTCATGAGGGAATATATTGTTACTTGTGCTCACCATGTCCCGTTATATCAATAAAGCTGACTTACATGATGACTTCTGTCTTCTGCACATGGCAGATCTTTATATAGGCACAAAGTGTTTGTGCGTTTGTTGCATAGATACATGTATACATGCAAGATGTCAGCTGAGTGAGAATTAAATACAGAGTGCCTAATCTGCAGGTTGAGAATCCTGTGGGTAGATGTTAATTTCTTAGCTACGGTGCTCTGACAATGAGACGAAAGAGCTGCTTTTAGTCTCCCTATCGCTTCTGTAGGAAGCAATTTTCCCCTCTGTTCAAAGAATTAAATGCAGATGCTGTGGGAGGCTTGAGTTGTGATGAAATAGACTGGAGGGGGGCTAAAACTGTTTGGACATGAAAATGCATTAAGACCTAGGTATGCCTGAAGATATATTCCTACTTGCACTACAGAAGTACTTCATGCGTGGGCTAACTTAGTGTTGGAACTGTTTTACTGGAGGTTTGCACAAATGAATTCATGGGAATGCACAAAAGCTCGCTCATCCCAAAATCTGAGGTGAAAGCTTCGGTGAAAAGTCAGGATTTTTAACTTGAGCGTGTTCTTTACCCCATGTGACGTTAATGATGGATGCTCCAAATTCCATCTCCCTGGAAACAGATTTACTTCCAAGTGTTTTTAAAGGTTTTCTCTTGATGCAGAACTATATGGATATACCAAGCAAAATGCAAAACTTAAAGGCAACAGCTGTTCTAAGAAGTTAATGATTTAAGAAAGTATAATAATGCAAGGTTATTTTGGTATGGAAAACATCCATTTTATGCCTGGTCACTCTTGCCAGCTGAATACTAACTTAAAATATTATAGGAAATATGAAGAAATTGTCATTAAGCAAAACTTGGTCTGTAACCTCAATATGAAGAGTAGGGTTGTCTCACAATGTATTTCAGTATAGCTGTTATGTAACTGAATGTATGTTTATTCTTTCCATAGACTGGCTTGGGGAACAGAATGCGCCATGGGACAGCCTGGAAGATATCTCTCCAGATGGGGTCTCTTACTTGGGTGATGTGTCTGCTCTCCTGATTGTCTTCATACCCAAAGGATTTATTTTCCTTTTGGAAATATTTTAAGTTGAAATATTTTTCTGTGCTGGAAACTGTCTACACTAAAGACTGCATGCATCATGGGTGATATGGCAAACAACTCGGTTGTGTATAGTGGTGTAAAAAATGCTGTAAAAGAAGCTAATCATGGAGATTTTGGAGTTACTCTTGCAGAGCTCCGTTCTCTTATGGAACTTCGAGCTACAGATGCACTGCATAAAATACAGGAATGCTATGGAGATGTTCATGGCATCTGTACAAAATTGAAAACTTCACCAAATGAAGGTAAGTCAATTTTAACACTAACATTGAGGAAACTCCATTTAGGAATAACATTAGTCAAGCAAACTACTTCTTTTTCTTTTTTTTTTAATTTAAGTTCATAAAGGTATTTCAGTTACCATAATAAAATATTGTTTCTTACTTTTCTAAGGCAGAGGATTCATGGCAATAAGTAAGCAAGCGTGTTTTTTCAGTTGGTCTAACTGCATGTGAGACTTTGGGTTAGTGGTGAAGTTGCACTTTGGAATAAAGTTCCTTGATGTAGGCATCCACATATGAAATAGCAATGCAGCATAGCATAGTTTAACTTGCTGTGAAAGTGTAAGTTTTGTGTCTATCTCTTATGACCTATAGTTCACAATTCAGATCATGTTGTCGTAGAACATGAGGTTTTAATAGTCTAATGCAGGGCTTATTAATGCTTCTATGTTGCTACCAAGTTCTTGTATTCCCTAATGCAACAGTTTTAAAAACTGGTAACATCTGTTTTCTATTTGTACTACACGAATTCTTAATAGCAGGAACTAGGTTTTATATCTATAGTATTGATTTCATTTGATCTATATAAAATAACTATCAATACAGCTTTAGGCACTAAGAGGTACTGTCATTATTAGTAGAAGGTTTGCAAAGTGATCACACAATCTTATTCTCTAGAAATATGCATCTCTAAAGAAGTCTTTGCCATGTTGGACTTGATGACATTCTGTGAAGTGTGGCTACCTGATGCTTTTGCTCTCTAGAGTTATTACTCCAAGGTAGACTGTACAAATGAGAAAAAGGAAATATATGTCAAGTCTCCTTCCTGAGAGTTTTCCAGAAGTTTTCCTTAAGATCTAACTCTCTCTTACTGCCTTTTTCCAATGTAAATGAAAGCTATAAGCTTTAATTTGTGAAAGATGTAAGTTGCTTAAGATACCTAAACTGTAGTATCGTGTACAAATATTTTTACACATTATCTAACTCAAATTAGAGAACATTAACTCAAACTTAACATGAAGTCCTGCTGTTGGTAGTGATTGAGAATTACTAAAATCAAGATTTTGGCAAATTGTGGTGTCTCGGCTTTTAAGCACTCGTAGCTTCTAACTAACGGGGTGTCATGTTGGTGGCAGTGAAGTACCTGCTGTCTTAATTGTGGAGAGCTGTTGCTTTCTGTTCTTCAGAAATGCTATGGAAAAGTTTGTCTCTTTGGATCAAGAACAGCCTGCTAATGTTGTAAGGTATCTCTGGGTAATCTGCATTTAGCATGTTTTGGCTTGATCTGCTTTTGAAGCAAGACTCGTGAAATTATTTTAGTACATGAACTGGGTTCCTCTTACCATACTGAAAGTAGCCAGCTCTCATGCCTGACCCACCAGTGAATGGGAGTAGACCAGTTTTAGGCTGAAGAATATATTTGTTAAACATGAGGACTGCAAACTTCCTCGACATCAACGGAGTTGTAAAGCTTAGTGCATGCATATGAAGCACTGCTGTGTACAAGCACTGTAACACCTCTTAGGAGCAGCAGTCTGTTACCCTCGTGACCTGTTGCATAGTATTGAAAGGCAGTTTCCTTTCTCAGTGTAAAGGAGTGTTGCTTTCTACAATTAGGAGCTGAATTGAGGGTTGAATCCTGTTTTACAGTTATCTGCAGAGTTTAAGGCCTATTATTACTGCAAGCTATGTGGGCATATGGTTGTAGATGGCCGTGATGCACTAAGCTCCAAGTACCTGCTATACTGCAGGATTCATTTTGTTTGTCCTTTAATGTAATAAGCGGGTTGACACTTTGGAATGACAAAGTGTTGGCATACTAAAACTAGAAAGGGTTAGATGCCCTTTCCTGCAGATTGATTCTGCTGTACTGAGGACTGTGTGATCAAGGGTTTTCCCATTCAAAAGGATTTGACATTTAGATGTACTGTCTTGCAATCAGTTAAATACAATCACTAACTTGATAAAAGGGTGCCATCTTTTTTTTGAAGTGTGAGAGCAGCTCATAAACTGCAGCAAGGCCTCAGCAGTCAAACGTGATAATTAGCTCAGAAAAGGTTAAGTAAGATGAGTTAGCTCTAAATCACTACTGGAACCTTTAGAGAACCAGCTACTCTGTCAGGTAAGCTGCTATAAATTTCTCAGAGGTAGTACTGGAGAGCTCTTGTAAAAGTAGAACTAAGTCTCTTTTTTGTCAAATTCAAGTTGTAAGTGTAGAAATGGAGACATTTCTAATGAAGAAAATCTAGGCAAGATCTACAAAGAAAACTACTGTGTGTTACACTACATCTAGCTCTCTCAAATCTTGTGTGTACACCTACAAGGCCCTATGATACTTCTTCCTATTCAGAGGCATTTCTTTATGATATGAATGTTCCAAAACACTACACGATGGATGAGTTCAGTTCTTGTCTGTTTTCATGTGAAATGTGGATCAGACCAACCTGATTTGAAATGAGAAACAAGAACTGTCCTTTACCAGTATTACTAAAGCAGACATTACTGCTTAGTATTTAATGTTTATTATGTCCTTTACATGTGTAGAAATGTATACAGATGTGAATAAATGAATGACTGACATCTGTAATAGCAAAAGTCCTTACTCTATTCTGGAGAGAGAGATACTACCTTTGATATTTCCACAGGTCTACGTAATTTTGATTGTCTAGTAACTTCTACTTTTAGTTTTCTAATAAAATTTGTATATGAAGCTTTAACTAGTCTCTTGCCTAATAATTTTCAAACTTAACCCCAAGCAACATAAATTACTCTAGTTAAGATACATAATGAATAATACAATGACAGTAGTTTTTACCTCGGGACTGTAGATTGTGAACTATGAAATGGCCAGCAGTGTGGTAAATGTAGCAAGTTCAGTAATGGTGCATGGTGTATTATGGTGAATACTTAAAATACAAATGCTTTTTGTCTTTGCTAGGCTTATTTACTAATCTTCACTAAGTGATTCTGACAGTAGCTTGACTTTATATAGCCTTATTTGAAGAACGAAAAGCATTTTCCAAGACCTTTGCTGTATACTTCTGATGTTCTGTGTCCTGATATCCTATGAAGGGAGGAGGAAAGTGATGCTGCTGACATTATGTAAATAATCTTCCAAACTCTGCCATGCAAAAAGAGAGAGATGGTATCTGTTGCAAAATAGCAATATGGTCCAGTCTTTTGGAATGGCCAAGCTGTCCTGAGTTTCTCTAGTTCTGCTCATATAGCTTCATTTTCAAGATGGTCTTGCATTGCTCTGAGTTGGGAGTGAAAGTAAGCAACTCAAAGCTTGAACTTTGAGAAATGTAGTGTTATGGCTAACCAGTAAATTGCTCCTTTGTATTAAATCTCCAAAGCCATGAATTCAAGGTGAATCTGAGTGTTAGAATAAATCTAATTTATTATATACACTGTGTTTAATTTGTTTCACTTTGCAAAAGAACTGCACTTAATAATTTGCTTTTCAGTTAAGTGATTACGTAGCAGAAGTTAGAATTTAAAACTGAGCTTTGCCATTCATTAGTATTCGCAAAGTGTCTTGAAATATCACGTGGTGGTTCTAGGAAATGTCTTTGAGTTGTTAAATACCCCACTTATGAAAGCCAGTTGCAGTGTTCACTGTTCTTATTGATTACCTATAGCGTGTTTGCAATGCCTTAATATCACTAAGCGGTTGGGTTAACTACTAAAAAATATGCTACTAAGAAAATTTTTGTCTTTAATCAAGAGCTGATCATAACCTTGGGGATAATATGGTTAAGTATCCAGACCTTTGCTCTGAACATAGCTGGAAACTTGGCTGTTTTCCCTTGAAAAATGAGCTAGTGGCTTAAATTCTGAATGGTGGGTTAGGCAGCTGGAAACGATTGAAGGATTAAACAGGAGGTGTACTTGCAGAAGACCTTGAATGCATGACCTTGCCCTGAATCTACTTGGTATTCCTTTATTTTTAAGGGCTTGGCCAACTCTTAAAGCATGCAGTGCCTTCTAGTGAAGGCCCCTCACTTTTGCCTGCTATTGTCCCTTAAAGATGGTACAAGGTCTGGGACAGAGAAGAGGACTCGGAAAGAAAGATTCCATATAAGAAAGAAGGCACCCTGTGCAGTGCCCAATATGGTGCTCTCTATGTGAGAGGAGGTAAAAAGTGAAGCTTCAGAAGAGAGAGCAACTGCTGTCTAGATGGAAGCAGCATCACTAAGTGGCTGCTTCACTCCTCATGATGTCTGGAGAGGTTCACCAGCTTTTTATAGTATTTGATGTCATAATTACATCATACACAAATAGAATATTTATAATATTTTTATATTATTAATTATATCTAATATTTCATTATAAATGTTACATTAATTGTAGGATCCTAGGATATTATCTATGAATACAGAATCCCTACAGTGGGAACCAGAGCTGGTTTCACAGGCTGTGGTCTTGCTAAAGCTGCATGGTGCTACTCAGTCTCGATAGTAGTAACTCATCTAACGATCTTGTCTTGCAAACTTGTTTACTTTGTACAAAGGTATGTCTGTTACTATTACTCTGTTGCTATGTCATATTAAGTGCATCAGTTTATTATATGCTGGCAAAGTGTGAATTATAAAATACAGCAGGTTTTCTATAGTGACTCCAGTTTAAGGATAATACTTACATAATTGTATTTTGAGATGTCTTTTCAGTATTGTTACCAAAATACTCCATGAATGGGGAACCTCAATCACTTCTCCTGTGAGGGTGAAATGCAGATGTGTCACTAACTTTGTTTTGTTATTAAATAGGTTTAAGTGGAAATCCACCAGATATAGAAAGGAGAGAAGCAGTTTTTGGGAAGAACTTTATACCTCCTAAAAAGCCAAAAACATTTCTTCAGTTAGTATGGGAAGCACTACAGGATGTTACACTAATTATATTAGAAATTGCAGCTGTAGTATCCTTGGGCCTTTCTTTTTACCAGCCTCCAGGAGGAAATGAATCGTGTAAGTAAACTTCTTAAAAAGTAGGTATCTACCTGTATTATACTCCTGATTTTCCTGGTCCCACATGCCTATACTATAAATCTGATGGGAGGTTGTAAATCAGTGTAAAAGCAGCTTATTGTTCCTTATTGGGAGAACACTACTAAAACTCTAGCTTGCCTTAAAAGGACAACATGAGATTTCCCTGGTCAGGATCTGGTATGATTCTGACCAAAATAATGCCAAAGGTGAAGTGCAAGCAGCAGGAGCAAGGACTTGTCTTAGATCCAGCCATGTTTCTGTACAAGGGTTTTGTTTTTTCTTTCTTAAGCTTTGCCTCAAATATTTAAGCAATTTATAATTTGCAGTCATGTGCTTTCTTTGGGGAGTCAGCAAGTCTTAAATTTTCCTTGATTTGTAATATGATACTGGTAACTTTCCAGTTGAGGAAAAAGCTATATTTGTATTTCTAAGTGGAAGATGAAGGGATCTGGCCTTCATTGAACTGAAGTTTTATCTTAACAAGTCAGATGTCACTGCAAAAGTAAAGTGGGAAATGTTGGCAAAGCAGAAGGTGTTTAATTGTCTAGTCTGGCATTCTTATGCCATCTTGTAATGAAACAATAAGGACAGGTAACTTTCTGTATCAACTTCTCTTATGTTCAGATAAGCAGGGACGTAAATTTTTAACTTCACTGAGCTGCTCTAGCTTTTGACTTTTTTAGCTTCTTTGTATGCTACCCTTACTGAAAATAAATCTAAAATTGAATTGGGTAGCAGAGAAAATGTTTAGCAACTATGAGCAGTTTCTTCTGCTTGACAAAAGTTTTTCGTTGTTGAAATAACTGTGTGAACATTCTTAAATCTAAAACCTGTTTTCTGCAGTATGTGGATCAGTAAATGTTGGTGAAGAAGAGGAGGAATCTGAAGCAGGTTGGATTGAAGGAGCAGCAATCCTCCTATCTGTAGTTTGTGTGGTATTAGTAACAGCTTTCAATGACTGGAGTAAAGAGAAACAATTTCGGGGATTGCAGAGCCGTATTGAACAAGAACAGAAATTCACAGTCATCAGAGGTGGCCAAGTCATCCAAATACCAGTAGCTGACATAATTGTGGGAGATATTGCACAAGTGAAATATGGTAAACATTTTTAAGTTGAACTTTCTTTTATTTTTAAAAAAGGAATTGCAGTCAACATATCCAGTGATCTCTTGTAGGTGATCTTCTACCGGCTGATGGTGTACTTATTCAAGGAAATGACCTCAAAATTGATGAAAGCTCGCTGACTGGAGAATCTGATCATGTTAAGAAATCTCTGGACAGAGATCCTATGCTGCTGTCAGGTGTGTAACATTTGATAATTATTGAAGAAAGTGGTTTGTTTCTGAGTGTAAACTGGCTATTTAAAGTTTTGAGGTTAAAATCTGGCAAACTGGACCTTATCTAGGCTGACTCCTGAAAGTATCCAAAGCCAGTGCAACTAGTAAAAAACTTTGTCAAAGTGAGCAGATTCTTAAAACTGACAAAGATTTTGTGTAGCTGCTTATGGTTATATTTGCCAGAGAGTTTTGGCAATTAAAGCTCATGGGGAACACAATGGTAGATATACATATCTTATGGTTACGTCAGTGTGAAGTTTGAGAACTCGTTTCCATTGTGCTCTGCCATATAACTGTTCAAGTCTCAGTGGAAAACCCAATTCGATCTTTCAGGTACACATGTGATGGAAGGCTCTGGAAGAATGGTAGTTACTGCTGTAGGTGTGAACTCTCAGACTGGAATCATTTTTACCTTACTTGGGGCTGGAGGAGATGAAGAGGAGAAAGAGAAGGAAAAAGAGAAGGACAAGAAAAGTAGGCATAATTATCTTAAATCTCTGGGGAGGGAGGGGTGAACTCCTGAATGTTACTGGATAAAAACATGTTCTAGTCCTCTGGAGCCAGAAATCTTTTTAAACCTCATACTTTCAGTAGGTTTCACAGGGAAAAAAAACTCAGGTCCAGTGACCCGAGAGTATACCACTCCTACTAACTCTTGTCACATGGATTTTTTTAATTAAACTTTAGATCTCATTGATCATTTAGAGGTTGGAAAGTTTAGAACTCCTAACCAGCCATACCATCTATAAATTAACTGCCATCATGTGCAACTTCAAAGTACATTTGTGTCTAAAAGTAAATATTTGTTTATGGCAAGCAGGTTATTGTTAACTCAGCTAGTTCTGCTTGTGACAGAAAATGTCATGTGTGGGGAGTTTGACACTTGAAGGGGAAAATCATTGATATCATTGATACTGCTGAGTTTGTGGGTATCTTAAACATATGTGAGACTAATTTTGATAAAGGTGAGCAGATGGCTTCTTCTGCCACTCCTTTTCTTCCAGAGCTGAAACTCTGAATGCTCAAATATATACACAAGGCAAATGCCAGTGGCACTTTTCTGTAAACTTTATTTTTGAAGGGATGTGGTGCTTGTAACCCAGAGCATTTTGGAGCCCTTCTGTGAAGTGTGAAATAGGCTCCCTTCCTTATTCTGAAGGATTTGCTCAGTAGCTGGAATTATAAAGTCACTTATCTAAGCCATAGTCTTTATCCTGAGAATCAAAGCTTAGAAATGTTAGCCAGTAACGTGTTGATACTAGCTCTCACAAGCTCACAAGTTCAGGAGTGAGCTTCACCACAGCAAAATTTTTGTAGAAACTGTTGAGGTCTACTGGATGGGACTGAGTCTGAGGATTCTTAGCAAGAAAATATGCGGTTTTGTCAGAGCAATATGAAACAGTAATGGAAAGCCATACAGTAAAGTGTTTAGGGATCTCAGTGCCTCCAAACTAAAGAGGCAATTGTTGAAACTTGTGCTCTGTGCAGGAATTATGTTTGAACTGTGCTTTTTTTCATCTTGTCCTAATCTGCAAATACTTTACAGGTTTGACTCTTCTTGAAACTTAAAGTAATAAGTCTCTTCAGAAGTAAGTTACAAGAATTGTTACAAGAAGAATTGAAAGTTAGAACTTTGTTTCAAGCTCAAGTGTGGTACCAAAGAGTGAAAGTTGGCTTGCAATTCTTCCAGGGATTAGTGTGGAACAGTTTCCATCCTTTGTTCTTTCCCTTACAGAGGAAGGAGAAGGAAGCAAGCAACAGTACCAGCTGCTACAGGAGATATGGAGATTATAGCTTTTATTAATATTGTGATAGTGGCTATTACTCTAGGAACATGAGTCTTCTTGACAAGTAGGGTTTTGGTGTATCCTGGGCCTGAACACTTGTGGGTTTTTTTTTGTCTCCCAATAGAGACAGCTTCCTCTTTCCCTTAAGTTAGGTGCCTGGTAAGATTCTCCTTGATAAAACTCAGGTTAAACTAAATTAGCTTCTCTGTAAATGTTAAGGAGATTAAAGTGGCTATTTTTAGTTGGCTGTGTATGGCTTGGTTCAGAGTGAAAGCAAACGTATGTGTGAGGAGTTAGAAGTAACTCAAGTGTAGAACTTTGCTCTTATAAGAGGGAAAGGAGTACTAGGAAAGAACAAAGGCTAAGTTAGGAAACATTTATCAGTTCTTACAAGGTCTGAAGTGGTGTCTTCTGGAGAAGGTGAACATGCCTTTTTTTTTTTTCTTTTTTTTTTTTTTTCTCTCTTCAGTTGTTCTGAGGATGCTCGAGGGGAAATCGTATGTATAGAAATCAGACTGTCTCTACAATAATAATGTAGTGGAGGTATTAAATGTCATGCCAGACAGGCTGCTCGATAATTTGATTTTCTTCTACTCGAGTACTCTCATACATTTCAGTCTAAATAACCTAAGTTTGAAGACTTAACAAGTTACCAGTGAGACTGGAAAATTCTGGGTTCTCTTCAAAGTTCATCCATTTTGTGCTTTCATTTTAGGTTATAGCAATTAGTAACTATAACCCTTGCTTTCTCTACTTAAGAGAAGTTTTCTTGCCAAGGTAGTATCTAAACATTTTTATCTGAAAAAACCAAAAGACAGTGTGCCACCCAGCCCCAATAAGCTACATACAATGTGTTGTTAATGTTTCATTCCATTTCTTTCATTATTTCACTGTCTTTCTTTATGATCTCTTGTTGAACTCCATTTCTGAACAGGGGTAGGAATGATATTTTATTATGAACTTGAACTATTCTCTTAATGTTGCAATATTAGTATGTTGCCAACAGATTATGGTCATGCTTGTGTAAATAGGGTTAACATAGATCCAGTAATCCAGCGCTGTACCTCCATTAAGCTTTGGTGTGGATTTATAAATATTTTGTGCTGCAGTAGCTTCTGTGATGTTGCAAAAAAGCACTGATTCTGGAAGCGAGATCCTACAGCTCATTTACAGTGGTAATCAGATATAGTTGCTAAGTGTTGGAAGAACAGAGAGCAAGACTGAGGCCACCAAAATCATTTACATGTCACAAATTTCTTTCCTAGAAAAATGTTTAGGCAAGCCTTTTAAAAGATTTCATCACAAGTAATAAATGTCTATATCAGTAGTTTAACTGTGGTAGCATAGCACTGCAGCAGACTTCTATGGGAAAAATAAAGTCCAAAAAACTGATGAGCACTGTTACTGTGAGTTTATATTTTTAAAGCCTCAGTTATGTCAACCCTCTGTTTCCAGTTTGTTCTACACTTTTTTTTTGAAAATGCAGTTGCTTTTGTTTCAGCATATGGTAATGTATGTATTATATATAAACATAAATGCATTTGCACAGCCAATTTAAAACACAACTTGTTCTTCTCTCCCACAGGTAAAAAGCAAGATGGAGCAGTTGAAAACCGTAACAAAGGTAAATGCAGGTTCTCTGATCCTTTCTTGAAGAAAGTCCTTAATTTTTGAGAGTGTATGTAATGAATATATACTTTCCTGTGAAAATGCATATTGAATACTTAGATCTGAAGTGCTTATGCTAAAGTGGAATAAGTGAATCTGCACAAAACAAATGCTTAAATAAACTTGGTAGTCTCAACATAGCTAGATACTACAAAAGTAAACTTTACCAATGATTTTCAATCTATTTTGTTGAGTGTTAACCTTGGCTGGCTGCCAGATGCCCACCTAGCTGTTTTCTCACTCCCCTTCCTCAGCAGGACAGGGCAGAAAATAGAAGGAAATACTTGTGGGTCGAGATAAGGATGGGGAGATCGCTTACCAATAATCTTCATGGGCAAAACCAACTCAACTTTGGGAAGATTAATTTATTGCCAATTAAAAATAGAGTAGGATGGTGAGAAACAAAGCCAACTAAAACAACTTTCCCCTTACTTCTTCCTTCCAGATGCAACTTTACTCCTGACTTCTCTACCTCTTCCCTTTGAGGAGTGCAGGGGCATGGGGAATGGGGGTTTTTTTTTGGTCAGTTCATAATGCTTCTCTGCTGCTCCTTCTTCCTCATGCTCTTCCCCTGCTCCATCATGGGTGCCCTCCCATGGGATACAGTCCTTCATGAACTTCTCTGGTATGGGTCATTCCCCCAGGGTACAGTCCTTCAGGAACAGATTGCACAAGTGTGGGTCTCCCCACAGGCCACAGCTCCTGCCAGGAGGCTGCTCCAGCACTGGCCCTTGACAGGCTACAGCTTCCTTCAGGGCACATCTGCCAGCTGATGGGGTCCTCCATGGGCTGCAGTGTGGATATCTGTTCCACTGTGGCTCTCCATGGACTGCAGGGGGGGACAGCCTGCTCCATTGTGGTCTTATCTGCAGGATGCAGCTCCCCTGCTGCCAGCACCTGGACACCTACACTCAATACACATGTTTAAACATTCACGTGCAGTATGGCATCTCTGGATACGAGGTACTGGTCCTGTGCAGTACTGGTGTTCAATGGAGCCTGATTTTATTAAGCTTTAATGTATCATTGATTTTGGGGACTCCTAAATGGCTAAACTTTATTTGATCTTAACTTCTAGCAAAAGCTCAGGATGGTGCAGCCATGGAAATGCAGCCACTGAAGAGTGAGGATGGTGGGGATGGAGATGAGAAAGACAAGAAGAGAGCAAATTTGCCTAAGAAAGAAAAGTCGGTTCTCCAAGGCAAACTTACAAAGCTTGCAGTTCAGATTGGCAAAGCAGGTATGGTGTATCAGTACACTCCTTATGTCCATGTCACACATTTGAATAAAGTTGGAACATGCATAGTTTGTGAGGGGATAACTTAACTAGCTAACCTTGACCGTCTTGAGTATTTTAAGTGCAAAATTCCAATGCATGCAAGTATGAAATTGTGCCTGGGTGCTTTTGGCTTTTCGGTCTGTGTCATGTGGATGGATTTTATTTTGCCTTGATTAAAATAGATTCAGGCTTTAGAGTGTCAGCTTCTTGGAGAGAAAGTTCCAGCTTCATAATATTGGACAACTGTTATGAAAGATGTTTTTAGATAAGATGGCATTTAGTGATGTACCTAGAGAATTATAAATTGACTGAAGTCTGGAAAATGTAGTAGGGTTGACCAGGTTATCTCTGGTACTTCCAGAGGCTTAGGAATCTCCAGGTAACATTGTCTTTCAGACATGTAACACTTCTACTGACTTTCTACTGTCCTTAAGCTTGTTAAACTTCTATCAGCTAATATTTAGCTGTCTTGTCAAAATATTTGATAAAGTGTTGCTTCTTGAAAGCAGACTAAAACAACAATGAAGTTCAGAGTAAATTTTAGGCTATGTTATCTTGTATGTAGAGGTTTAATTAAATATTTTGGGACTTACTTTGGTGCATGTAGAATAGTTGAAAGATTTTAGGCTACAAGTTGCTTCTAGAAGTCTTGCAGCCCAGCCTGCAGCTCAAAAAAGGGCTGACTTAAGCATCTACGTTATAAGACAGTTACGGTGTGAGGTCAAAGCAATTAAACTTTATCTTTAGCACTCCATAGTTATGTATAGTAATGTTAATTTTTCAGAGAAACTTGTACTAACAGATGTTGAATAAAGCTTCCATGGTATGTTTAGTGTAAAATACTGTTCTTATCAAACAGTTCTTTCACATTTTTCATAAGTAAGAGCTCTTGTTTTGCTTTATACACCTTTTGACCCATTGTAATTCCCCACATACCCTTAATGCTCATCTACTTAATGCATGTATTTTTCCATCCTGATGCTTTGGGATGGTCCACACATGGCAGCATATTTCTGTAAAGAGCTGACACTTCAGTGACTTTTGTTCCTTTATTTTAGCTAGGTCTATTTTCCTTCACTGTTTTCCTGTGGTGTCTTAAGCGTGCTGCTCAGCTTGCTAACAGAACAGCAGTTCTGATTTGTCTTCCCAGTTACTCCCAGTTCATTGAGCGCTGTGCTTGCCTGCCATATTTAATCCCACCTTCAGCAAGAAGCAGAGTACAGACTGTCAGCAGCTTTCTTTACTGAATAAGTCAGCAGTACAATCATCGAGGGCCTGCTGAATTATTTCAGTTATTATTCTGCTTAGTCAATTGTCTTTACATATTGGTCTCTCACGTTCATAATTAGATCTACGCTTTTCAATTAAATGTGAAGAAAAAAAAAATTGCTAAGTGAAATGCATGAGGAAATACTTGCACTGGAAGTTGGAAGATCTTTGAGAACTACCTCAATGTTTCCTGGCTTGCCTGTTTAAAATCTTAGCTATAAACTAACTTCTGTAAAGGCAGAAGTATTTGCATTTGAATTACCTACAGTCTGAATTGCCAAATATTGGAGATAATGTCTGAAAGCTGTTTATTCTCTTTTCAACAAGGTTTATTGATGTCTGCGATCACCGTCATTATCCTTGTGTTATATTTTGTAATTGATGCTTTCTGGGTTCAGAAGAGACCTTGGCTTGCTGAATGTACGCCAATTTATATTCAGTATTTTGTGAAGTTCTTCATTATTGGAGTTACAGTCTTGGTGGTGGCAGTTCCAGAAGGTCTTCCACTTGCAGTTACTATATCTCTGGCTTATTCTGTTAAGGTAAGTGGATAGGTAGGGAACAGATCTTGAAGGTAGGTGGGTGCATTCATCAGCTGTAAAATCTCTGAGATATGCTGCACCACATATACATAACAGATTGGGGAGAAGCTTTTCTTGTTTCCCTGAATTGTGTAAGAAGTCCACCCCAGTATTGTTCTTAATCTCTGAATATAATGTGAACAGTGAGCAGAGACAGCCTGTTGTCACCAACTAAAGATGAATAGGTTTAGCTTACAACATAGTAGCACTTGCTTAAAATAAATAGATGTGTCAGGGTTTGTAAATAACAAAACTCTTCTGTAAATCTGAACTTCTACCTAACTGATGTGTTAAGCAACTACTACAAAAGTTTCCAGAGGGATTCTTCTCGAGCATTCAATATTGTAGCTTTCTATTCATTATACAGCATGTTTTTTAACTCATGTTCTTTGCTCTGTTGATTTTTCTTATTGCTTCAGTATGCTGGGACTGACTATTTATTTGAAAATCTAATTGTAAAGACAGTGACTGTTTAGGCTATGTTCTAAAACTTAACTTGCAGTACTAACTAGTAGTGGCCTTAGTATTGTATCATTTGAAGTTACTCTGCCTCTTCAAGGTTAAAGTACTATCCAAACCTGTTAAGCAAAGAATTTAAAGCCATGTTTGACCTATGAAATTTGTGTAGTCCTCGCTGTCATATCTGAAACATTAGGCTCCCAGTTTGTATTTGATTTTAAGTCTGACTCTAGCATCTTTTGAAATATATATCGTCTGATGTTCAGTTAAGTCTGTAACATTGCGTACTTGATCTTTCTTGTAAGTAGAAAGACTTTTCTTAATGTTGTATCTGGTAAAGCTCAATCTATACCTCTCCTCTATTTCTAAATATCATCATAAACTGTTTGTAACAGTCTGACTGGTATCAGTAGTCAGAGTGACATGCAGATATAGGAGAGATTAAGACTGTATTAATGAACCTTGCTCAAAATGAAGTTTACTGTGACATGATAGACTTAAAGGAATCTTTACAGAATGTGGCAGCTACAAATTCTTCCTCTGTAAGATGCCAGGTAACTTAAAGGCTGAGTGTCTTCTGAAACTGCTATGTAAGACTGTACACCCTAAATGAGAATTTCTGAAATATGAATTAATGATCATGGCTAGCTGTTGACTGTGTGTGTTTTCTTAGAAAATGATGAAAGATAATAACTTGGTGAGACATCTGGATGCGTGTGAAACAATGGGCAATGCAACAGCTATTTGCTCAGATAAAACAGGAACATTGACCATGAACAGAATGACAGTGGTCCAAGCCTACATCAATGAAAAACATTACAAAAAAATTCCAGAACCAGAAGCTATTCCGGAGAAAACTATGGCTTACCTTGTGACAGGAATTTCTGTCAATTGTGCTTATACTTCTAAAATACTGGTAAGTGGATTTCTTTTGTTCTAATCAAGTTAACTAAACTTCCTGAAAAGATGCAAATTGTCTAGTGGCCACATAGTAGGCAGTTAAGTGTTGTATGAATTTGTAGGCTTTAGAATTGTAACATTTTTGCTCATACCTTGTTTGAGACTTCCAAAGTATTTTGAAATAAAAATAATAATGGACTGTTACACATTATACATACTGGACTATTTAGCACTTCTGTTTGCATCGTTTTCTGCAACTCCAGGCATAGCTTCCTTGCGGTAGTTATTCCCATGTGTTGCATAACTTATATTGTTTAAGGCAGCAAAAACATTAATTAGGATTTAGCTTTAAAAAATAAATTAGCACTTCAAGACTGAGTAGAAGGCTCCACTATGAATGCTTTGTACAGGAATAGCAGTAACACCCTAGTCCAAAATATACTTTTCAGCCAATAAAAATGGTACCTCTGCAAGAATTTCTTCAATAGTAGTACTTCAAGCAGCACATCAAGGTCACCAGCACTGATTTTTCTGAAACAAACTGAAATAGTACTAATAAGTTATAGCATGTGAGGATTTTCACAATCTATTTTCTAAGGATCTTTTTTATAGGTAAAAAAAAATGTAGCTGCATATAAACTGACCAGATCTCCTATTACTACAATTTTAATCAAATTCTATCCAATGCAGTCAAAGTTAGTTTGTTTTACAGAATCACAGAGGGCTGAAAGGGCTTGAGATCTTCTGGTCCAACTCCCCTGCTCAAAGCAGGGTCAGCCAAAGCATGTTGCTCAGGGCTATGTCCAGTCAGGTTTTAAGAATCTCGGAGGATAAAGACTCTGCAACCTGTGGGCAACCTGGTCAAGTATTTGACCACCCTTAAAGCAGAAAGGTGTTTCCTTATGTTGAAATGGAATTTCAGAGTTCTGGTTTGTACCAATTGGCTGTTGTCCTCTCTCTGGGTACCACGAAGAAGTCTGGCTCGGCAGTCTTTATTGTCACTCCACCCACCTGCTCCATTCAGTCATTTAATTACACACTGATGAGTTTCTTCCCCAGACCCTTCTCCAGGCTGAACAGTTCCATCTCTCTCAGCCTCTCCTCCTATATCAGGTGCTCCAGTTCCTTTATCATCTTTGTGGCCCATGGCTGGATGTCCCATGTCTCTCTTACTGGGGAACTCAGAAATGTACATCTTAAACTGCACATTTAAGTGAATATTTTGAAAGTGTGAGTACTCAGTACAGCCAAATCCAAGGTCCTGCAGCTCTGAACGATGAAAATGAATTGCTGTCTTATGGTTAATATAGTTCAGCTCTAACTGTTTGAGGCATGTCAGGCTGAGTAAGTGCTTCTGCCTTTTTTGCTACAAACTACACTGCAATATTACAGCTATATAAGCTCAGAAATATATTGAGAGAGTACTCCTTTATTTAAAGCACTAGTACGTGCATATTCCAGATTGCTGAGATAAGAAACTTGTTCTGGTATTAAAGAGTTGGAAACTTGTTTATGAGCTCTTTCCAGTTAAATAGACCATGGCCTGGAAAACAGAACTTGTAGTGAGACTTAAGAAGCTTAAAGACTTAGTTTATTCAGTAGGAGGCTAACAGGTGATGTGATCATAGTCTAAGTCATTGAGGAAGAGTTATTACAGGAGAGGGTACTTTAAGTTAGTAGAAATAATGCCATTTAGCTTGCTGAAATCAGTTTACTTATCTGTACTTTTAAAATGCAAAAATTCAGGGACTACACTCAGTTGATCAGATAGATATTTTAAGCAATGGAAAATGCCTTTAGAAAATGTTTATGGGATTTGATACAAACTTAACGGGTCATTTTTGAATATGAGAAAGGGACTGAAAGATCCTAAACAGGTATAGAAGTTACTTACAAAAGCTAGCAGTATGACTCTGGCTTGTGACTCATAGGAATTTATAGAGGTAATCATTGCAGAAGTGAAACTTCCTCATCCCAGAGCTAAGCTTGGCCTTAGCTTCCTTATTTTCTAAATGCCGTACTTCAGTGGTTCGTAAGTTAACCTCCTAATCAGCAAAGGTTCTTGTTCTTCTTGCAGCCTCCTGAAAAAGAAGGTGGCCTGCCACGTCATGTTGGAAATAAAACTGAATGTGCCTTGCTTGGATTGCTCTTGGATCTAAAACGTGATTATCAGGATGTAAGAAATGAGATACCAGAAGAAGATTTGTACAAAGTGTACACCTTCAACTCCGTTAGAAAATCTATGAGTACTGTGTTAAAAAATTCTGATGGCAGTTTCCGGTTATTCAGTAAAGGTGCCTCTGAGATAGTTCTTAAAAAGTAAGAACAACTTCTATTCTACTTCAGCACTTAATTTTGACTAAATGTCGTGAGGAGACTGAAGTGCTAAACAACATTGTGCCATAGCCTGCAAAATACTTCTGTTGCCCTGTTCACAAACAAGTGCAGCAGTCCAACACCCTTGTGACTGCAGCCAGCTTCCCAGCTTGTCTCCCTCAATTGTTTGACTTTCTACAGTAAGATGGGCAATTAGCATTTCAGTTGCTTCAATTCTCACACTCCACCCTCCCAAAAAAAGAGCTGATAATGATTAATTTTAACTTGTGAACTCTGCTGTGATACAGGAAAGTGTCCATGAATTGATATACTGTCTAGTTAAACTCTTAGTGTGGTCTTCCAGTAAAATCCCAACAGCTGATATGCTGACTTTTCAGGAAGGACTTGTGCCTTTGAGAAGTGATTACTTTCAGCTTCAAAAGACTGTGGAAGTTGGTGTCCAAGTTCATCATTTTAACAGGAGGTTGATCTTGGTCAATGGATATACTCAAGTGTTTTTAATATCACAAAGTAAATTGCTTCCTTATGCATCTGCCCATCTATAGATGATTTATTAGAGTGAGATGAGACTATTAGTGAGAGATTAGTCACCACTGGAACAAACCTTTAGGTGTGAAGAAGGCAGTGGTAACTCTTAACTAGGTGGAGAGAGAAGTCAAGCATGTATGCATCTTGTTCTCTAGGAACAGCAGTTGTAGCCAGTCTGGTTTTGGTTGTAATGTCAGACTATTTCTAGGCAGAGTAGTGCGCAGATTATGTTCATCAGTTCAATTTACCTTTTTGCTTGCTACTAGCCCCCCAAATCATTATCTAGGAAAGTACTGATGCACTAAAGAAAAAAAGATGAAATCTTCCTTTTCCTCAACTTAGTACTGACAACAAAAGATCAATCATTAAAGGATTCTTGTTCCTTTTGATATGGTACTTAGATTTAGATGTGGGGTTTTTTCATAGCTACATTTTAAGCCAAGTCTCGTTGGTGAATAAGTATGCCTATATTTGCACTACTTATATCTTCAAAAGTATTTTTTGTACCTTATCTTATTGAGCAATTGAACTGTAGAAGCTGCTAAAACTCATTCAGCCCAGACTCATGTGGTCCACTTGGCTTCATAACTAAGATAAGAAAATAAATAAGGACATTTGGCAAAGTACAAGAAAACCTGGACTGATTTGGATACTATCGGAGTAGTTGTAATTCCACAACTGTTTCAGAGTGGCATCATAAGCCACTTTCTTTACCCACTACCTATGCAGTGCCAGAAATTAATCTCAGAGATTGTAACCCGATTTGTCAGTTGTGCTCCTCGTTCTTTATTATCACGTGTGACTATTCTTGAGCACTGAAAGCTTAAACATGAATATTTATAAGACACAATTGAGTTGCTAATAAGTGTAGAAGAAACGCAGCAAACTTTTTCAAGCAGGGCAGTTTTATTCTTCATTCCTTATCATCAAGTCAAATATTTGAAGTGAGTTTCAATAAAATCTTTACATAAAGCTTATTGGCTTCCATTTAGTCATCTTGGAATGCTTTGAATTTATCACAAGCCCTATGATTGCAGGTAACACAAGATATCCTTAGTGTTTGCTGACATTTGGACAGATAACCAGAATCAGGAAATTCAGATAGAATTCAGGTAGACTTCAAATTTCAGTTATGATGAATACTATGAAGCTCTAAGGGACTGCTTTTTTTTTTTCATTTCCTGGTTGAGGTGGAAACTTCTTTTATATGTATTGTACCTGGGAATTCCTTAAACCCTTGGACTAAATACTTAAATGTAACAGTGTCGCTTCAGCAGATCTGCCAGGTTTGAACTTGATATTTTAAAGTCATAAATTCTTATATTTTTTCAGTGCCACATCAGTACTAATTCACAAATGAATTACTACTTCATTTGTAAAACAAATGCTTATGGCATTGCTTTATGGCAAAACTTTGCTAAGGGTGCAGGTGAACAAGACTAAATTTATTGTTCAAAATATTTGGTAGTGTTCATGGCATCAATATTGGTAAAATGTCTATGCTGTCTAAGAAAGCAATAGCACGAAGAAACGTAATTAAAAGAGCATGTGTTGAAATGTTAGAGTACATACTATTGAATGTAGTCTCTTACGAACACTTAAATCAGATTTAAGTATTTGTTTTTCATTTAGTACTTCACATTGAGAACTCTATGCCAGATGCTCTCTGAATTCTCTGCACTTTAAGGGGCAAGGTGGAGAGGGGTGGGCAAACCTTGCTGCTCTTAAGTATAGCAGTGGTTCATTACAGTACCGGAGTTTGCTTTTAGTGCTGTAAATTTAGTGCTTACAGCTGTTTAGACACCACATGTGTGTTCTGAAACGTATTGTACTTCTGAGATTTGTATCACAAGGTGGGATTATTTTGTTGAATTTGAGACTGGATTGAGGAACTAAACCAGTGAGACACTAGTCTGTTTGCACACAATGGAGAAATGGATACTTCTGGGAGGCAACTAATGTTTGTGTCCTAAATTGATTTGGCACGTTTTTCATCCTGAGGTGACTGGCTCAGTTAACTTTCTACAGCTAGTATGTTTTGCAATTGGGAAGAGATCAAGTGCATATGGAGATTACTTTAGAGATGCTGCTACTAGCTATTTTTCTTATGTATGCGAGTCTAGTGAAAACAAAGCTTGTGAGAACTTACTGGAGTTGCCTAATAAGCCATTGAATGGCCTAAACTTCTGGTTAAAATTCGGTAACTCTTTAAACCTTCCTTTTCAGGTGCTTCAAAATACTGAGTGCTAATGGAGAACCAAAGGTATTTAGACCTAGGGACCGTGATGATATTGTAAAAACCGTGATTGAGCCAATGGCTTCTGAAGGGCTCAGAACCATCTGCCTGGCATTCAGAGACTTCCCAGCAGGAGAACACGAGCCAGAATGGGACAACGAAAATGATATAATTACCGGTTTGACGTGTATTGCTGTTGTTGGGATTGAAGATCCTGTGAGACCTGAGGTAGGGTCACTGACTAAACTGCAGCGATTCTGTTAAAACGGATCTTGATTCGTGTTGCTGTTTGTCAAGTAGCGAGTACAAGGAACTGAATTGCTATTGCATGCCTTAAGCATAGTTGATAAATGAAAATCTAATTTCTTGGGGGAAGGTTAATGGACCTATAAAAGCAGATTAAAACTTCTAATGTCACTTATGCTGTGTTACTGAAGCTCTGTAGAAACTAATAACTTAAGGCGATTACTGTGCAGGGTCTCAGTAGATGGTGCAACTTGTCATTTCTTTACCACTTAGAATATCAGGAGTGTTGTTTAGAATAATATTAGCCATTGTGCTTTTTGCCTCGTGGGGTATGATGGAGAGGAGGGTTCTCTTACCTGAGAACAAGTCCATCTTGTGGTTGGGGTCTAAGGAGGGCAGTATTTCTCAATAGTGAAAGCTTTTATGCCACATGTAAGTGGAACTCCAGTCTGATCTGCACTGTCATCACTTCACACTGGAAGTCACTGGTGAAGCGGTGGAGTGTGAGCTGTAGTTTCTCACATAATCATAAAGGAAAAGCCAGTACTCAATACCTTTGAACACTATAGCCTAATTATGTCATGAGGATTTTTGTGGTATTTTTGAATACTGCAGTATTTGAAAAATAAGGGAGGCGGGGGCAGACACACATGACATAACAAAGCTGCTTTGCCAGAATTGCCATTTGTGAGTTTTTAGGAAAAGAATTGTGGTAAGCTACCTAATTTTTTTTTAACGTTCTATAACAACAGTCTTGATTTTAAAATAAGAGATCCTGGATTGAGCCAAAAAGTATTTCTTTCACTAACATTCCGTTCACTCGCATCTCTAGATTAATTCAGCCTAAGGTACAGTGTCTGAATCTGTGGTGTTCTGGGGTTTTTTTTTGCCTACAGGTACCTGATGCAATAAGAAAGTGTCAACGTGCAGGCATAACTGTACGTATGGTCACTGGTGACAACATTAACACTGCTCGTGCTATTGCATTAAAATGTGGTATTCTGAATCCTGGTGAAGACTTCCTGTGTTTAGAGGGCAAAGACTTTAACAGGAGAATACGCAATGAAAAAGGAGAGGTAAGCATACTGACTATGTAAAGTAGATAAGACATTCTAAGTCTCCTAACTGTAAAATATGACCAATGCTCTTTTTGCAGATAGAGCAAGAACGAATAGATAAAATTTGGCCAAAGCTTCGTGTTCTTGCAAGATCTTCTCCCACTGACAAACATACTCTAGTAAAAGGTAAATAAAAACTATCTGATCTGAGCTTCTAAGTAAAGCTAGATTATTATTTCTGCTTCTAGAAAGCAAATCTAGGACTGAACAGTGGGAAATGCCTATGAGGGTGTCTTATTTACCAACTGTTTTGTTGTGGTTTTTCGTTTTGGTTTGTGGTGGTTTTTTTTTTTCTCCTCCTCTGCTTGAGAAATGGAGCCAACTAGAACTCTCTGTTGTGATATTTTTTTTATTTTTTTTAGTGACACTGAGGAAGATAGAAAAACTGGTTTTCTCTTTCAGGTTTAATCTATTCTGCATTGTCAATTTTGAACTGTAACACTGAGAGATCATTTTATTTTAGGTATAATTGACAGCACTGTCTTTGAACAAAGGCAAGTTGTAGCAGTAACTGGTGATGGTACCAATGATGGTCCAGCTCTGAAGAAGGCAGATGTTGGATTTGCTATGGTATGATTTTTTATTTTTTTTTTTTTTTTTTTTTTTTAGTCTTCAGTATTTTGGAGACCTATTTGGATAAAATATCAAATCACTTAGAAGATGATTAAACAACTGTACTGGTTTCATCAGCCTAGTACACAGCTAAGTCAATGGAGTTGACATCTCTCACACTTAACGCTGATTTGTCCTCCTTCCTCAGTCTTCCAACTTAACCATATTTTTATTTGATGGAAAATGTCCTTGTGACATTTGCCATTGAATAAAACTTAAAAAACGCAGATCTCCAGTCACTTGCAAGTCAAAAACCCTTTACACAAAGGCTTGTTACAAAATGTAGGAGCAGAATTACTGATACTGAAGATTTCAGAAGTGAGATCTGTTCAACATAAGGCAAAATTACTTTAGGTGGTAAATAGCATATGATGTTGACTTTGAGTAAAGCTTATACTCAATATGGAATGAGCTTATTCATCTGTTTTCCATGAAACGATGTGTTTTTATTGAGATCTTTATTTTTAAAGACTATATTACCTTTTTTGGTTCATATTTTCCCATGACTGAGTAGAAATTGCAAGCAGAACTTGATTCAATAGAACTTTAGGTGCTTACATTAAAATAGTCTTTCAGACATGATGCATTAGAGTGCTGACCAAGGATAAAATGATGCACTGACTTATGTAATAGAAGCTATTCTGTTGTATTTCATGGTGTTTTTCTTTCTCTACCAGGGTATTGCTGGAACAGATGTAGCTAAAGAAGCTTCTGATATTATCCTTACAGATGACAACTTCACAAGTATTGTTAAAGCAGTTATGTGGGGACGAAATGTGTATGACAGCATCTCCAAATTTCTTCAGTTCCAGCTTACTGTCAATGTAGTAGCAGTAATTGTTGCTTTTACAGGAGCATGCATAACACAAGTACGTACTGATGGTGGATTGTTTCAGCTAATAAAGGTTGAGAATGGTCATGACTGATGAATTCAAGAGTTTAAACTTTCAGTTAAATATTAGTCCAAAGAACATAATGCTCTTCAGAATATGTTTATGTTGTATAATAAATGCCTTTAATAGCTGCAGTTTGCTCACTTATATTGGAGGGTTTATGTATCTATCTTTATAGGATTCTCCACTTAAAGCTGTGCAGATGCTGTGGGTAAATCTCATAATGGACACATTAGCTTCTCTTGCCCTGGCAACAGAACCACCCACTGAAGCTCTTCTCTTGCGAAAGCCTTATGGTAGAAACAAACCTTTGATTTCTCGTACAATGATGAAGAACATTTTGGGTCATGCATTCTACCAACTCGTCGTGGTCTTCATACTCCTGTTTGCTGGTAAGAATACTGAGGCTTTACAAAGTTGTAAAAGTTGCGCAGAGATATGATCTTAAAACTGCTTTTTATTGTTGTGTGTGTGTAAAAACACCAATTAAGCTGCTGATAAATGTCTTTTACACAGGTGAGAGAATTTTTGATATCGATAGTGGAAGAAATGCACCTCTGCATGCTCCTCCTTCAGAGCATTATACTATTGTATTTAATACATTTGTGATGATGCAGCTTTTTAATGAAATAAATGCCCGAAAAATTCATGGTGAAAGAAACGTTTTTGAAGGAATCTTTAACAACGCTATCTTCTGTTCTATTGTTCTGGGTACATTTGTTGTGCAGGTAAGTAAATTCTTGGGGGGGGGGGGGGGGGGGGGGGAGGGAATGCAAGTAGTACACCAGTGTACTTGCTTACCTTGGAAATGCTGATCAACTAGTGCCAGGCATTTCACTTCTGCAATGTGAAAAATCTTCAGTGACAAACATGCTATAAATCACTTGGAAGTGCTGCTTGACAGGGTTCTCAGATAAGACCTCTTTCAAATTGGTAAAATTGGAATGTAGAAGTATTTCTGTGTACCTTTTGAATTTTCTAATTGTTCAATTTGATCTTAGTGTTCTAGTCACTTGACAAAATGTGAAAAACTTCTATGTTCTCCACCAGGCAGAGCTCTTCCTCATAGTATCTGCCTGTGTATCTGAACAAGAGCCTATTTAAACAATTGTAGAAAAGTTATGACTTCTTATATCTTCTTAATGTGATTAGGACATGAATAACCTTTAGAAACTTAAGTAACAGTTTTTATCTTCCTGATGCAGAAATCAGTTATCTGCATTCCTATATAGTTTACATTTATTTGTATAGATGCTGCTGTTTTAGGTGAAACACACTGATGTCTAGGGAATTTCTGTTGGTGCATCTAGGCAGATTTGTAAAAGCTAGTTATTTAACTCAGTATATGCTAACAAATGAAATTACCTGATTGGGTTAACAAATCAGTATACTATTTGTTTTCAGAACTCTTCTTCATTTGGACTTAAGTTATTTTGGACTTAAGATATAACCTACGCCTTAAGCTTCTCCTTAGACTTGTGATTGCATCAAGTTGACCACATTCATGGTGGTTCAAGCAATGCAAATGTATGCACCTCTGCTTCACATGAAGTTGGTTCACTTCCAGGTTTAGGGTTTTGGGTTTTTAGGTAATGCTTTTTTAGAAGCTACTCTTATTTTTAGGGTTGCATATGCAGCAGACTGTTGTGCAATAAAGCCAAATATGTAGAAATTACTCCTGACTGTGCTATTGTGTTCTTGGCGGACTGAATGCCTTCCCAAATAAGTAACGCCTGAGTTGTTGTCTTAGTGTTTTATTCTGTGTTAATAAAAGAAGATACTCTTGGGCTTTTCAGCTGTCAGGTGCCCTACTTAATGGTCAATACTGTCTCCTTTTCACGCCTGCTCTGCTACTTGAATTGTTGATTATCCAGGGCAGACTTTAATGCATATAATTCCTATGCAGAGGCATACCTTGCTTGTTAGGGCGTGTACAGTTTATTGCAATAGGTAAGTCACTAGGAGCTCCTTTAATTTAGTTTTTGAGATCTTTGCCCCCTCCCCCCAAGACTTCACATAGATGTCACACCGTGATGATTTAAAGGCTGACATGTAATGCTGATGGGATACATAGATTCAATATTCTGTTGAATTAGTTCTCAAACGTTTCATGTCTAGTGGATCTGTGACTTCTATTAATAGAAGTTTATTAATCAACTTGATTCTGAGATGGGTGTTCATATGATAGATAATCACTGTAAATTTGTAACATCAAATACATGCTGTAATTGGGAAATGAAGGGAAAGAAGTGCAAGCAAAATGCAGTTGTCAACAGGTTTTTGAGTTGACATTTGAAGGATAAATGGGTAGTTCTTGAAATACTGAAAGCATGGCCTAAGGTTTGGAAACTTGTGCCAACTGCTGAGACAGTGGAAGTGTATGCTTAATATAGGAAATCCTATGTTCTAATGCAGTTGTCTGTAGTGATCTTGAAGCATTGGGGAATTTTCTACTAACAGGTCACTGATACATGTTGTTTAGTGATGTTGCTCTTCACAGATAATTATTGTGCAGTTTGGTGGGAAGCCTTTCAGTTGCTCAGAACTCTCAATTGAACAGTGGCTGTGGTCCGTTTTCCTGGGCATGGGAACACTACTCTGGGGCCAGGTAAACTAGCTTTTTCAAAATGCCAAATATTTACTTGCATTAGAATACTGTACATAGAAAATACAAATACACTATTTTCAGTGTTCAGATCTTTCAAGTGGACTATATGAATATATGGAGATTAACAGTAAACACTGATTAAAATTGACTAGTTCAATAGCTAGGAAGTCCTTAGTTGAATATTCCTTACTCTGACTTGGTCAATTAGTTATATTTCATGACTAAATGCTATGGCTGGCTTATGCTTATAACTTTTAACTAGAGGCAGCTGTAGTTACCTTTTAAATATGAAATTATATCTTTAGCAAGATAAGTACTAGAAGTTCTGTAGGAGTAGAGATGCAATGAACATGTTAATGTTGAAATATATTTAACTTAATGTTGAATGGTTTTCTTGAAAAAGCAGAGTTGTTAAACTTGCTAGTATTTTTTTTATTTGAAAACTTCCTGGAGTAGCAAGAAATGTAGCAAAACTCAAAACAACTTTCTCATTAATCTTCATTTGCATAATTATTAAATAATTGGAATATTCTCCCACCTATTAAGCTATTGCATTTTGATTTTTTTGTTCCCCCCCCCTTAGGGTTTCATTACTATTGCATGCACAACAGTGCTTGTAAGCAGCAAGCTTATTTACGTGAAACTTTAGAGCTATAGAGTTTTCCATTATTTAATGACATAGTTGTCTAAACTTTTCATACCACACGAAGAGTTTTCCATTACAGTTTCTTTCCTTTGGTTTTGTAAAGGACACTTCAAGTTTCAGTATAAAATTGGTAGGATGAATTTTAGTTTGTAAATACATATATAGATGCATATTCTAAAAGTGGGTGCAATATTTTTAATAAGGTTTTCTAGAAAATTAATTATTTAAGAAAATCAAATAGAGCCACTCTGAGGTTTATAAGTAGCCTAGAAGAGAATTGAGATGGCTTGAAATACCTTTGACCCAAAGTGTCTTGCAAGGGCAAAGCTTCCCTGCTGCAGTTCATGCTGCTCTAGCATCTCATTAAAGTCAAAGAGCTTTTGACTTTGAGAACAGTAGAAACTGAAGTGTGATTTGAAAGCGTTCATAGTAGCAACTTCAGTATAAAGGGCTATTTATGTTACTTTTGGAGCAGTCTCTTTCTTCTGCAGCTGCTGAAATGGTCGTCTTAGGTTTGTGATGATCAAGGAAAGCAGTCTTGGAACTGATCTGGATCTGCTAGATGGGACATATCAAAAGATGACTCCCCTTAACTACATAGTTCACCAGAATAGCCCTGAAGGTGGGGATGAAAAGGAAAGCTGGAACAGCCATATGTAGCTTTCCTTTAGTTTAAGATAAGTATACCAAGTAGCAAAGTAAGAGTTTCAGATAAGGGTTTTGGAAACATCACTCACCTTGCAAATGCATTGATGCCTTCCAGGTCACAAAAGAAAGCATGTCTGTTCTGTGTTTCTGAATTAAGTGTGGCTACTTTAATTAAACTATGTAGTTCTCACCTAAAGGTTACACATCATGCTCATCAAACTGAAGGCACTCTGAAAGTTCTAGATACGACCACAGTCTACAGAATTAATGGCTCTTGTAGCTTCAGTACAGCTCCTTCCTGGCATAGTCAAGTAACATTAAAGAGGAATTCTTTGTCCCTAGCAAGGATGTTTTGTTTTCTAGGTTTGTAGTCCAAGTTTAATTTCACACCTCAGTTAAGGTGGTAAGGACATTCACAGCTTTGCAGCTATTTAGCTGAAGTGATCGCTCTACAGTGATGCACTCATCCCACTTACATAATTTGTTTTTTCAACTTTGCAAATTGTATACAGGATATTATGTTAAGCCTCAAGTCTGGTATTACATTTATTGTTTAAAAAAAATAATAATATGATTCATATTTTTAATTCACCATTAGTTGATTTCAACAATTCCAACCAGCCGTCTGAAATTCCTTAAAGAAGCTGGTCATGGAACACAAAAGGAAGAGATTCCTGAAGAAGAGCTAGCAGAAGATGTAGAGGAGATTGATCATGCTGAAAGAGAATTACGTCGTGGTCAGATCTTGTGGTTTAGGGGCCTAAACAGGATACAAACTCAGGTATGGTCCTGAAAAAGGTAGGATGCAGTGGGTGTTATGAGGGAAATATCTCCATCTCCAGTCCTTTGACTAAGGTGGCAGTTCTAAATGGTGTGACTGAGACTATATCAAAAGGTGGTATGGATGGATGTGTATTCCCTCAGGGTCCTCCATTTTCTTCAGCTCTAAATGCAACTCTTGCCTGTGTATCTGCTCTATTAAAGTGCCTTTTTTCTTTTTTTATGTGTTATAGATGGGGTGGTCCTTTTTTTTGTTCTCTCTCTCTTGCTGAGCAAGCTGTCACAATCTCTGATTCCTTGCAGATGGATGTAGTGAATGCTTTCCAGAGTGGAAGTACCATTCAGGGGGCTCTAAGGCGGCAACCCTCCATCGCCAGCCAGCACCACGATGTAACAAATATTTCTACCCCTACACATGTAGTGTTTTCCTCTACTACTGCTTCTACTACTGTGGGGTGTGAGTGTGTGTTCCTAAAGTGCATGAAATTAACATTTCCTAATTCATGTACCTAACGTTTCTCATTTTCTCCTTAGTACTTAAAATCATTGTTCAGGCTTTTATAGAGCTCTTCCACAAAGTAGAGTTCTCAAGACTTTTTTTTTCTTAGAGGGCTGAGAACAGGTGGAACAGTTTCAACAAAAGACTAATGTGAAAGCTGTGAGCCTACACATCCTGTGCCTTCATCCATTTGTGTACAGGGGGATGTTTAAGATAAAATGGGAAAACTGTTGTAAATTTTCGAGTATATGCCTCTTAGGGTGACTTACATTGAATAAGTGAATTAACTGTATAATCATGGACCCAGGTCAACAAAAACAGATGTCTTGAACTGCAGCACAAATGATACTTAAGGTAAACAAGCTGATGGGAAAGCAAATGGTATATTAAAAATATGAATGTAGTTAGAACATGGAGCACTAAATGCATTTTCTTTGTAGCCTGTAAGGATCTTCTGAATCTCTGTTGGACCTTTTCTACTGAATAACATAACTTTCTCAACATCAGGATTCAGGTGGCGAAACAAGGCTTCTAAAATGCCAGAAGAAGTCAGAAGGAACATTTAATTAGCTAATATAAAAAGCAAAAAAGGTTTAAGCACTGAGTGGTGAAACTTTCATTCAGATCTGAAGGATTGTTTTTCTTCTCCATGTTCTTCTGGCAGTAGTTTATAAACTTTACTTTCACTGATGTCTTGTCTCACCTTAATTCTGCCCTCTTTATATTGCGCTCTAAGTGGCATTTCAGTTTCAGCCTTCCTCTCCGTAGAGGCTAGAGATTTAATTACTCATGTATGTAGGCTTAAACTCTGGAGCCTGAAGATCCATCACAGTTGTAGTTGAATACTGATAGCTAACACCTATTATTGAAAGAGTTTTCCATCTTAATTATATATCACGTTTAACTTCCTTCTGTAACTTCCTAGAGACTGGTTAAGTAATTGTTTTTTAAAGGAACTCTGAGAGGGCTTCTTTTATCCCCCCTATGCTTTTTAAACTTTCAGATTACCAGATGGATGAAGACCCTTAATTTCAGGAGCTGACTTAAATGAAACGTTCTCTTCTGATTTTTATTTTATTTATGGCTTGGCCAGAGTTCCTTTATGAGCTTGCACAAGTATTTACCTCTGTACTTGTTCTCCATTGGCGAGACAGGTATTTCCCTATCTTGCAGTAGTATTGAGAAGCTTAGCTCACAAATTTGCATGCCTCAAGAATATGAAATGAAAAGTAGATTTAACAGTAATGGTGCGCAGGATTTCATCTCCTAGTTAAAAATGCTAATTAGTAACCTGTATCCCTAACTACATTCAAGAACATTAATTAGACATTCAGAATTCTCTAGAGAGCATCTTCATGCCATGCTGCCATTTGAGCAGAATCTAATGGGCACTACAGCATCTCGTTGCATCAAATGACCAATGCAGATACTGAGCTACATGATCCTCACCAAGTAGTACAGCCTTCTGCTACACCCTTCAGGAGAGCAACTTTTGATAACTAACATGTATTAACGGGAAGCAGATGTGTTATTTCATTGTGTCTCTCTTTCAGAGCTGCTTGTTGGAAAATAGTTCAGCTGGTCCTATGAAGTGAGGTTGCAACTCTTAAGCAGCCATCTGGCTAGGAGAATTTGGAGTGCTTACTGCATTCCTTGCTCTTCTGGTACTAATATGAGGAAGGCCTGATGACAGTAAAAATTACATATAACAAATTGTCTTGTTTGCTCTTCACTTATGCAATCTACTCATAGTTACCTCTTATCTAATTATCTTAAGTAGTTGAAAATAAATCCTTCAAAACACTAGATTTTTCCCTTTTTAAGTATAACTTAAAATGCTGGTAGTCTGATTTCTGCCTTCATGGCTGGACAATTTGAGGGGCCTGGGTTCATAGGAGTGTCTAGACCACTTATTCAGTATGCATTCTGCATGGGAGTCAAACCTTTATTGTAGGTATGCTTATATTCTTATGATAATTACAGCTGGCCTGTTAAGCCAAAAATTGTTTTCCATTATTGCTTATGTTCTAACTTACCATCTGTAAGCAATGAAAAAACAGTCCCACGAGGCAGTCATATTTCATTTTGCCATATAAATCAGTGGCACAGTGGGATGCAACATGCCAAACAAAAGCATTGCAAACTTTTCGGTCTGGCGTTGTCACCACTGATTTTCTTGGTAAGTGCCAAGACAATTTATGCAGCTTGCTGGACTTGTTTAAAGCTCATATAACACACCAACTCCTTAACAGCGTGCTCAGTGTTTTCATGTGTTGAACAGTAAAGTACTAGCTGCCGTTGTAATCTTTTACTTCTGTAGCACATTCACACTATTCCGTCCTCCCTTTATTGGTAGACATGTCCTCCCCCTTGTATATGTGCCCCCTCACCCCCCACCACCCCAAGGTTTCCATGATTAATGTGGTTCAGCTGTGTACCTATAGTATAAATTCTTTGTGCAAGTGCTCTGAGGGGGTAGGCATGAGGGAACAATGCTATTTCTAGAGGTCGAAGAACACAGTTAGGACCTAAGACTTCATCATGAGCAGTGGTTCTGTGGTAACAAATTTGAAAATGCATTGCTTTTGGGGAGCCCTTCTCTGTGTTTATAGTGAGGCTGTTTGGTGTATCCTAGCTGTTTTGAAGTCTGTGCTCTTGATCTGCTTGACATTCCAGCTTCATTCCTTCACCTGGAAGTCACTATTTTTACTGTCAAGGAGCTCTACATCATGACTAGTGCTTCCATATTTCTCAGCTTGAAACAACTCATCTTGTATGTGCTAAAAAAAAAAAAAAATTAAATTGGATTTACAGTAACAGTAAGTTCTTGTTTACTACAGAGTTGCTCTGCTGCTTACTGTACAACAGAGGAGCTTTGTAATTGAAACTGCTTTGCTGGAGGCTTACTCAGAGTATAGATGTCGAGAACTGAATAGGGAGGTAACAGAAGGGGGAAGCTGTATCTTGACAAAGAGTATTGGACAAAGGGAATGCTAACTTCTGCCTAAACTTATTTGTTTTATCAGTTCAAGAATGAATCCTGAATTCCTGTAGTTGGTCAGGGATTGATGTGGGAGGAGAAGGAGGGTTGCAGGCAGTGGTTTCATCATTCAAACTACAATTTCAAAAGCTTAAATTCAGGTGAACCTGGATGTGCACAATTTTGAAAATGAAGCTGTACTTAATTCTATCTAATTTCACTCTGAAATGTATATTTACGAATTCTGTAAACTTAGCTTTCTGAAAAGTTAGTTAAACAAAAGGGCTTGAAATAATATTCGGCCTGGGAATTTGTCCATGAATTCAATGTAAATGGAAGACTTGAGCAAAGTCTGGTCACCTCCTTTTCTCGTACTTTGTGCTACTTGAATAGTCTCTTCAAAGTTACAACCTGTTGTGGCTACTTAATTGTACAATATGGTATTTAATTTTCTAGTTCTGGTTTCCAAAGCGCTATTCAGTAAGGAACTTTCTCTAGTGTGGTAAATGGGTATATACTCGAATATTTACAGCTGTTACAATGGTATCCTTTTTTGCATGACTCTTAGTAAATGTCCGGTCGTTGTGATGTTGGCTTACACATGCTTGGCTTTTTCATAGTCAGTTGACATCCTAGTTCCTAGCATGAGAATTAGTAACCCTTTTATCCTCTAACTTATTTTCAGCCTCTGCCCTCCTCTTCCCCCTCCCACCTCCCCCAAGTATTCAATAAAACACTAACTGAGATTTCTTTAATTTGGGAATAAGTAAACAATTGTTGGCCTCACTTCTGAAAAATGCTTAGCCCATGTTAAATAACTGAATAATTCTAGTGCCATGTCTGAATTTTTAGGCCCTTCAGCTTTTTGCAATACTTTTATAATTTTTATTCCTACTGTGTAGACTGGCAGTGCTCTACTGAAATGCTCTTCATTTTTTACAGTTTATTGCAAGTTCTACTGCATCACATAAAAATTTGATTCACTCAGCTGTTTGTGGATTCAAACTCATAAGAACCATGCCATTACCAGTACGTCCGCAGCATTTTAACCACCTTTTTTCTTTCTTTATAGATCCGAGTGGTGAATGCATTTCGTAGCTCCTTGTATGAGGGGCTAGAGAAACCTGAGACACGAAGTTCAATTCACAATTTTATGACACATCCCGAATTTAGAATAGAAGATTCTGAGCCTCATATTCCCCTTATTGATGATACTGATGCTGAAGATGATGCTCCAACAAAACGCAACTCTACTCCCCCACCCTCTCCCAATAAAAATAACAATGCAGTTGACAGTGGAATTCACCTTACAACAGACATGAACAAGTCTGCTACCTCTTCATCCCCAGGAAGCCCGCTGCATAGTTTGGAAACATCACTCTGATTGTAAGCTGAATGTTAACACGCTGGCTGCATTGTAAAGAAATTGAAACTGGGTCTCTTCACACATTATGATGGACAAGATGATATTCTTGTCTTGGACTTCAACAGAAGACACACTTGTATGGATGTAGATTTATTTTTTTAAAACAAGCTTTCTGCCAGACTGGAGGATGCTTTTCTGGGGGTGGGAGTAATAATGAACTCTGACAGATAAACAGTAACTCAGCATAAGTGACCTGTGGATCATCTGTTGTACTTAAGAATGGTCCTGAACAGTGTGTTAGCAGAGCTTTAGTTTATCATGATCCTTTTCTGATGGGAAGGGCAAGAAGGGCAAGTATCATTGATACTTTAATTTCTGCTGTTGGCTGTTAATAATTTGGATTATTTATGTTTATAAATGATACAGATCTGTTTACAAGGTTTGTAGATACTTTTTTTTGTTCCTGTTCATAGATGGGAAGCTTCCTTATAAATGATGCAGAGAAAAGAAAAAAAAAAAAAAAAAACCACAAAAAAAACCTAGTCCTTCAAATACTGCTGTATTTTCAGGAAAAGGGTGTTTCTATTGAAACTGTACTAAATTATGCCTGTGATTTACCTTGTTAAATATTGTAGATAAATTGCTAATACTAATAGCCAAATAGATAACACTAATGCTTTGTAAAAACATGAGCAGTGGTGTTCTAATGAAGTTTATGGCCTCTGTCCTAATTAGTTTCTTAAATACATTTACTACTTAATAGTTTTGAAACAACTGTTTAATTTTTAAAAATTTTGAGAAACTTACTGAATAACTTTTGTTCAGAACTTAGTAGGATTGTTTAATGCAGGACATCAATATGTGATGGAACTTGCTTGAAATATTTCTGTTATCTCGGGCAAAATGGATTAAATCAAAATACATCAGAATCTTAGTCCTTTGTTTTTGTCTAAACATGTTAAGTGCTGTCTTCGTGAACTGAGTGGAACTGTGATTTTTTTTTTTATTTTTTTTTCTCTAATCTATAGAATCCTTCATGCAGCATGAGGGCTGTTGGCATTTTGAAAGGTTATTAGTGGGTAGCATACACGTTCTCCTTTTTGTTTATGAAACTTGTTTGTAAACATGAATAAATCTGCCCTTTTGTTAAAATAAAATTGCAGCAATGGTTTGTTACAGATTTTTTTTTTTTTTCTTCTCAGCTCCTTCACTGGAAACACTGAAAAGCACTCTTTTGTATAAGTTGTTAACTTTAAACTACAATTTCAAGATGGTAACAGCCCCACTAAAAATAGTACTTTGGGTAAATGGAATCGGTGACTGCCTCCAGAATGAATGTAAGCTAAGGTACTCTCAAAAGTCTTCACTGAGCCAAAAGGATACTCCTTGGGAATGAATATGTCTGCCTGAAATTCTAAGACTTACTGCGAGTACTGTGTAATAAATGTATCCCTGACCATGGAAGTGAGGGGAAACTGAGAACTGATATATAGCACCAGTGAAAAGACATTTTTCAGTTGTAATACCTTATGCACCAAAACTGACTTGCCAGCCATTGACTGAAGAAGTTAGTCTGCCTCAACTGTATTGTTAAAGCAGCAAAGGATGATGGAACAGTACTTGATCTGGTTTTCTATGTCCAATACTGCTTAGAAGAGCAAACGAAAAGAGGGGTTGTAAATGCTTTTTTTTTTCCTGTTTTTCCAGTTCTGTGTTCTTTAAAATAGCGAGTTGGGTTTTTTTGGGTTGGTTTTTTTTTGGTTTTTTTTTTTTTTTCAAATAACCCAGATTTTTTGAGTTATTTAAAGGGGTCCCTTCAAAGGAGTGCAGAAATGAAGGTGGTAATATGAGGGTAGATAATACTAGAGCAAGCTGCAGAAATGAGCAGGTTAGGAAGCTCATGCATGTCTTTCCCGTGTGGTGGGATACATGCATGCTTGGGTTTGTTCTTTAGTGGCTAATGTTCAACCTGTAGCACTGTATCCCATTGTCAACCACTCCTGAATTCAGTCTTTCTATTGTAAATATGCTGAATTCTAGGCAAGGGGGGATTTTCACTTGACACTTTGTTTGGTAATTTCTCACACATGTTTCTAGCGCTTTCCATTCATCATAGTTCTTACCTAGAGTGCTTGGTAGGGGCATCAGTTTTCATGTAAGCTGTTTTCTCCCTACTACAAAAGTCAGATAAGCATTGGCTTAAAATTATGAGAATTTCTTTACTCATTAAGTACACTGCCATGTGAGAAAGTATCTTCATTTAACTTCTTTAATGCATCATAATTTGACTTCATTTGAAAACTTTATTTTTTTCCCTCTTTTAGCTGTGATCATGACTGTGTGTTATCTTTTTTGCAATAAAGTCTACACTTAAGCCTTTGGGGGGAGGGGAGGGTGAATGCAGGCTTTGTACATTGGTGGTCCCTCTTTAGTCTGTTAACATCAGTGTGCTGTTCTCACAGAAAATTTCCTTACAGAAATAAGGAAAACTTGTTTAAGAGGAGGGTCTGCTTTCTTTGTGATCTCAAGAAATCATAACATGTTGCCTAGATTATGAAATGGTTATCACTGAGCTTGAGGCCTTCATCGCCTTTCTGATTGTAAGGTTTACTTGCCTTTCTTCTTGTAACTGAAATAAATAAAAGTGCTGTTCATCTCAGTCTGTATGGGGACTGAAATTCTTCAATGTCAGTACAGTACTGATTGAAACCTGAAGTGCATGCCAATTCTATAAAATAGCTCTTGCTAGGACTTTAAACTCATTTCCTTTCAGGTCATGGTGTACATGGTGGTGTACCCAAGCAATAGTAACTTTTAACGTAAATACAGTTCTAGACTGACTACTGTTTGAAGTTGCTTGAAGTTCAGTATCCTGGGTAGGATGTCTACTAGTATATAAGACAAATGTTCTTATAGATCACCTAATTTTGGCTTTCAGGGACAGATGAAAATTCTTATATAAGAGGACTCATTTTTTCTGTATTGGTCTTAGCAGGAAGAGGAAAATGCTGCATCACGTAGTCTGGAGAGAAAATGGAAACGAATGCCTTAATGCCAAACCAATGGGTAAATGCAGTCTGTAGCAAGTGTAAGCACCCAAAAAATATGAAGTAACACTCCCAGAGACTTTCTTAGAATAATAGGAAGTTTTCCAATGTGTTTTGAAGTAAGCAAGCAAATGTAATATTCATGGAAGGATAATGTGTATGGCTGACTATACTGGGAAGTTATTCCAAAACCCTGATCAGTTCACTTTGTACTGCCAGTAGTGCCAGCCTCTGCAGAGCCCTAGAAGAATCCAGATTGTATTAAGCCTTGCATAAATTGAAGTAGAATCTCTTAATGTCCATACTGCTTTTCTGATGCAAATATTTGGTTCTAAAGAGCTCCTGCTTTTTTCCACCTCCACCCTCTCCCCAAGCACTGCATGTCTTCTGATCTTACAGATTTCAAGCTTTCACTGAAACACCTTAACTTTGTTGCATGAGCCTCAAGGGTCCAGCTCCAGACTGAACTGGCATGCTTATTCCTGGCCATGTCATGAGACATTCTGGGCCAGAATCAAGAGCCTGAAAGCTGTTCCTGCTTATCTTCTCCCCTGGACTGTATACAGAACTACACAACCACCTTCTTCAGGAGACTGCAGCAGCCATCAAGGAGATATGGCTTACATGGCTTAAACCAAAAGCCTCCTACAGGTACTACTTGTACTTTTTGTTCAAAGTGAGGTCTAGGACAAGGATTTGTTTAGAAAACTGTGGGATGGACTTAAACATCTGAAAGAAGACAGCATGAAAAAAGTAGCTTACTAGACAGTGGCAGCACTATTCTAGTTGTAAAGCATAAAGCTAGGGTTGGTGCTTACACTGCAAATCTGACAAAGCAGGGAGTATTCCTCAGTAAGGGAAACAAATTTGATGTGGCTCTTATGCTTTCATAGTAACTCAGCAGCATTTATAGATTATATATAAAGGGAGAAGAAATTGACATAGTTATGTCCAAAACATGAACAGCTGCAAGGAAACAAGCAGGTTTCTCCTGCCCTGTGTAGAGCAGGCAGAGAACTTTGTTCTGTGTCCACACACAACTTTATGACCACTTCAGATCTTGTTAGTGTTCTGGGTGCATTCCTTTATAAGATGGATAAAGATGCCTAGCATTGCAGAACGTGGGCAGTAGCTTACGTCAGCCATATCTGATCTTCAAGATTTAGTGAATTCCTCTGTAACTCTACTACTGTTACATGCACCTGACATTTCCTAGTTTTCTAAAGAATATATAAAACTGTTAGGCTGGAAAGGGTTCCTTGGCTTGTCCCTACTGGAAGATGGTGGGAATTCAAGCTTGGAAAAATGACTAGCAAAGGGATTTCTGAGAATTAACAGGTTTTGATTTGATGTAAGTTTACATTCTGGAATACTGGAACATCACCTAGCATCTCAAACTCTGGTATAGTGACAAGTGTCAATCCAACTATGAAGCAGCAGTTGCTTGCTGAAATGAAAGTATGCATTCTGTATCCCTTTGGTTCCTTGCAAAGCTAGCAGTATCTAACAGTATTCTGAATGTTTTCATCTGCTTTCCTAGGCTGCTGCTCTTACAGGGCATGAAGCTCAAGTATGCTAGAAAGCTGTAAGTACAATCATTCAGAAAACTTTCTATGGCTTTGTTCTTAGCAAAGACACAATCTTGGCACTGCTCTGACAATTGCTAAGGCACAAAGTGAAAACTAGTTTTTCTTGTTTAAAAGCTTTCAGAGTCTCCTGTAGAGAAACAGAGCATACAGTTCAAATGCTTTTAAACTTTGTGTGAATAGTCTCCCAAAACTTCTGATTTAAGGTACTACAATAAAAAACCCCAAGAACACTCTACAGATAAACCCTAGAAGATACATCTGTTATCTTTGACAATTTCAGTTTTAAAAATACAGGATTTAACTTGATGTTTTCCCTCTTCCACAAGTTGGTTGCTCTGGTGGCTGTAGGTACAAACCATCTTCAATTATGACCTAAGCTAGTCTCAAGACCTCATGAAGGTAAGCCACTATTTGGGTGTTTGTAGAGAAATACAGAGCTTATTTTGAATACAGTGCTGGCAGCTACTGCATATTGTTGTGTGATGTATTTTAGGAGAGAACCTGTGAAACTATCAATTTAGAACATTGAGATCCTTGTCATAGCACCTGTCAAAGGATACATGGGTCAGGTATAAGTGACCCATGAAATAGGGAGCTCTTGGAATTCATACTTTGATAGGAAGCAATAGGATTTGCTCTCTGACAACAGTACTTTTAAAGATGGGAAGGCATGTCTTTACTCACTTGCCATGTATTGGTCACTAATATTCTGATCAGTGTAACAGTCTAATTCATTGAGGACCATCATCAAAAAAGCACTCTATTGAAAATATTGGTTTTAACTTGAGCCAAAGCAAGAAAGGAATTGACACTTGTCTTAAACTGACTTGATCAATGGGCTTGCTGATATTTGCCTGCTGTAATGCTTACTGTGATAGCAGAGCTTTGATCACTTCTGCTATAGTAAACCTTTTTGAATGATGACTGACTGGGAAAGTAAAAAATTTATGTCTTAAAATGGCATCAACTTTTAGCTATGTTTTGTAAAGACATAATGGGCCTTCTGGAATCCTGATGCATTAAGTAACCAGCTAAGCAATTCTGGTGATAGCTCTTTTGGGCTTCAGAACTTTGATATGGAACTCATACTGTAGTTTTTCTAATGGGGAAAAAAGCTGTCCCTCTCTCTTATATGTTTTTCAAAGCTAGCTCTTTCCATACATCTTGTCAAAAGAGCTCTCCTATGAGTTTCTCTAGACAACAGCTCTGAAAGATGCTACCATTTTAAAAGTATTCCAAAAATGATATGATTAAGCATAAGCAACTCTACCTTGCTTGTTTTTTATCTAAAATGCTACAACTTTCAGTCTTTTAAGTTACTGCATGCAAGATGATATCCTATGCTTGTTGGCCTGTTAGGTATCCCAGAGGACTTCTTACAAGAGGTTGTCTAAAATGTCACCAGTGGCTTTGATCTTTTTTTGAAAAATGAGGCCTTTAGGTGCAGAAGAAAAGGGATAGCATATGTGCATTGAAGAAAACTTGCAACTCCATTCCTCTGTAGAAGCATCTTTTAGTAAGTAGAAGCATTCATTTTTCTCTTCTTTATTCTAGCAGCTCTTTCTCGTATCATCTTCTTACAAGTTGAAAATGGAATAAAAAGAATTAAAAGTTTGTCCTGTGGCTAATGTAAGTAACATGAAGCTTGGTGCAAATAATGTTACTTAAGTAGTTTTACAGTTCTTAGAGTTGTTCTCTAGTGATATGAACTTAAGCTAACACCTAATCTTGAAGTCTTCGGTGGTGATATTTTTAAATTTCAGAGGTGGTCAGGAATTAAGTTACTGGTCATGAATGAAAAGCTCCTTGTGGGAAACTTGAGATACCTTGGCTTTTTGTTTTATTCCCAGTGAATCTTAGTAAAGGTCAGTGAAGCCTAAACAGGACTTGAGCTTTTCTCATCTCCTGTTAGGAGAGAAACCTGCAGGAGAAATAACACAGAGCTTAGTTGTTACTGTTCAGTGCTGAACTATGTGGATCTTGTGCAGCTTCTAATCCCTGCCCCTTCCCCTCTTTCTTGAGTTTATCCCATCACAGGGTACTGCAGTTCTGCAGACAGCTGTCTGGGAAGGTATTCTGAGCTGTGAAGAGGGATACTGGGTTAAATCAGCATTCAAATGTTCAAAATAACAGCTTATTCAGTTATTCTTTGGGGAGATGGGAGATTATTCAGCAGAAAATAACTCTTCAGTGAGGAAAATTCACAGCCTTTTTGTCTTTGCAGGCATTAAAGGAATGATGCTTCATGAAATAATCAGAATGAAACTCCATGGAGTTCTACTGCTTTGAGCAGGAATTTGCATTAGATGACTTCCCAAGGCCCCTTCCAACCTGAATTATCCTGTGATCCTATTTTTAAACTGTCTTCAATGGGTATCTGTTAAATTTTGCTTATGCCTTCTAATATTTCTGTTTTACCCTACAAGACAGACATGCTTAGCCACTTCAGAGTAACAATCTAATTCACAGGAAAGCCCACAGATTTTAATGTCATCTTCAGAAAGCTCTGCTGCAGACCTGTGGAAAGCAGCTGCTCCTCAAGGAAGAAGAGAATTTCTCACTCTGTTATTTGTCTCTTTCAAATCTTTCAGGTGTATAAAGAATAAAAATTATAGCTATTTCCAAGGAAAATAAAAAGCTGACTTATTTGCAGATTTGTGTGGTTTCACTGCCCTGTTCTCTACTTAGGACTCCTTGCAAGAGCCTGCTCCTTTTTTCTCAAAGCTGCTGTGGGTTTTTCTGGTTTTAGGTGTACAGGATAAGTTTCTGAAAAAGAAAGTTCCCTTGCAGGCATATAAAGTTAAAGAAATCTATATTATTGTTCTAACTGATCAAGAATAAAGAGCACTGAAAAATGTATTTTCAATCATAGAAGCCTATAATTAAAATGGAATTGAGAAGCTGACTTTTCTCTTTACTGTAGTTCATAGAGTGGTGGTGTTACAGGCTTTTATCTAGTTGAGCAAAGTATCAGTGAAATTAAATGAAATATCAGTTCTGCTGTTACATACATTGCTCCCTCTTTTGCCTTGAATTACAGAAATACATTGTTATGCTTGCAGAACTTAGTGTTATATCAGATTTGGAGTCTCTTTTTACTGATTCTCAGATAATTGCATATAAAACTTTAAATGCTAATGTAGGAAGCCTGACATTACAAAACTGCCATTCTGGTCTTAAAAAGGATGTAATATGAAAAAATTTCTGTCAAATATTCCAAGTATAAGCTGTATAGTGAAACTAGCTGGCTGGCTGACCAAATGTTAATGTGAGAGGATTCAAATAGAAATTTGACATTCTAACTATTGAAAAAATAGCTGGGTTTCTGCAAAATAGTTGTCGTAGCCTTTTTTTTTTTTTTTTTTTGGCTATAAATAATGCATTGCTTGTGAAACTAAAACAGATTTCAAATAAGTACATTTAGAAGATGTGGGGAAGTGCCTACAGCACTAAATCTTAATATACTGTTTTGTCTCTCTACCTTAAAGGTGTAGAAATAATTCAAATTTTCTTCTGTAGGGCCAGTATATTGCAGTGTGTTTCATTTCAAAGGTATAAATGTTTCAACGAAAGATGAAATAAATTCTACAGCAAAGTTAAAATTATTCTGAACTGCCATTTTTTAAAGAGTTGGGGATAGCAGGGGTCCCCAGCCATTCTTCAGGCATGTCAATACTTGAATACAATTCTTACAGCTTTAAATCTTACTGACTTGGCCATTTTTCAAAAGGGTTACAAACAGTGGAAGTTTGAATATCAGCTAAATGATCATGTGTCAGTTTGATACCAATCGACACGATCAGCATTTTATATGTTTGAATGAAGAAGTGCTACAGGCTTTTTGATCACTGGATGAGGAGTGTGAGCTGATAAAATACCACTTGAGAATACATCAGCTTGCTTCATTACTGTCCCCAAAGGCAATCGGCACAGCCCAATAGACCCCTCAGGGTTTGTTTTCCAAAGTCATGCTTGATTTCTGATCATTATCATCAAAAAGACTGAACTAGGAAACATACTGCTGCACGTTACCACAAACCCAGTTTGAAAAGTTGCACTTGGAATCAGTCCCAGTTCAACAGTTAAGCCGTAGATAGTTATTTCCAAACTGACTATGGCTGGGATGTTGCCAAATACAAGACAAGTGCTCCTGTGGCTTTCTTGCCTTGTTTCAGTCTTGCAAGGCTTGATGGTTGTACTGTAACTTAGAAATCAGGCCTTTGAGGAAACTTCATGGAGAAATGCATTTAACCACTAAACACCCTAATAAAATTATACAGCTCAAGAGGTTTGCTTTTGAGGGGGACAGTAATGATATGAAATAGAAGGGCTTAGCTAATTCAAAGAATGGAATGAGAGGGGGAAGTGTGTTTTGGTTTTTTTTTTGTAAAGGCTTGTTGCCGCTGATATTCAACCACCTCTAAGCTTTTGAACAAGCTTTGACAGTTGTCACAGAGGATCCTCCTGGTGCTGGTGATCTCTTTTGCTATCCCAGTGGAAAGCATGGACAAGTTGCAACCTGTTAAATATCTATATAGTCAGCCTTGTCTCTTGTTCAACAAAGTTCTCTGAAAATTGTACCTGGTCTGAGCAAACTGCTCTGCCTGGTTGCAGGGGGATGTGATCGAGTTGCAACTGAGCCTTTCACACAGTAGGATTGTAGTCCATGATGCAGGCTCAGGTTACCTCCTCTGCTCCACTCTTCTCTTCCTGCAGTGTCCCCTCAGTTATGCTATTTCAACAGCTGCTGTGAGAGCATGGTGAACCACACCGGAACCGCTTCTGGGTAAACTGCTGCTGCAAGCTGATGCTTGTTGGATGCTATCAGCTGAATGGGCTGTTCTCTGGACAGCAAAACTGGAGCAGAAAGGTGCTTCCCCTCTGTGACTCCTAGTGCCCCAGTAACTAGAGGTGGAAGAAGCAACAGCTAAAATACTTTGGATGAAGAGAGTTAAGTGGGAGTTGAAAGAAAAACAGCAAGGAGGTTGCTGAAAGCTTCAGGGGAAGCAAAGCTGGATCATAGGATAGGAGTGAGTGGAGCAAAAAGAATGAATATACCAGATAAAAAGTGTCTATCTTAAAGCAGGCTCCTCCAGCTTGAGGCACTAATGTCAGGAGTGATACAAACTATGCCCTCTATGAGTTCATACTTTTGCTTGAGCATTTCAGTCATCTTTACTTCTTGTTTTGGTTTGGAGGAAAACCTACTATGATCTGTGCTGTGAATATGAATACTGAAATTTGACAACCACTATGGATCATTGTATGATTTCATATAAGTGATGATAGGTTGGAGGGAGTGTAACAAGACTAGAATACCAAATGTTTTAAGTAAACTGATGTAAGAAATTTAACCTTGTATTTTTTATTTAAAATACCAAAATTAAATGTGGCTAACAATTATGTCTTGTGTCACAGTAAAATCTGCCTATCTGCAAGTGTTCAATATGCTTTTGGTAAAGACATATGTTTCACGATCACATTCAATATTGCAGCAGGAATGATCTTGAAGGTAGCTCCTGTAGCAAGCACGTAGGCCCCTTTCTGATAACAACTGGGAAATTCAAAGCACACCATGTCTGTTGTGTAGGTGCAAGAATGAGCTGTTTATACTAACAACAGGCTCTGTTCTTCAAAACAAAAACTAGTTAAGGATGGATTCTCTTAAACTAGAGTGAAAGTAGCCAGAAAACAATTTCTAAGTAAGAATCAGTGCAAATAAAATGCAAGCAGTGCACAGAGTAAGTTAGGTGCTATCATCTTTAACAGGCTGCCTTGTGATCATTTTAGCATGAATTTAATAGTTTGTCTCCAGCAGAAAGACTGTGTGGTGTGAAAATACTTCCTAGGTTGCCACCTCACAGCATGCTGATGAAAAACTACCTGGGTTAGTTCTGAAGGGGCAGAAGCCATCATAGCATGCTGCTTCTGCCGTTCCTGCTACTGCATCTGCAAAAGCTGTGGTGCCCAAATAGCCCTTCTAACTTTGAAGGGGAAGGTGCTTTGATTTCTGTTTTCTGTAGTGCTCATGGATTGCAATGATACCCATGTGTTGCACATCTTGTCTGCTATAAGGCCTGACTGACCCTCCCCACTGCTGGGACCAGCCTCCATAGTACCTGTACAGTAACTGCCACTGTAAAACATCCTGTGGAATCCCAACTGGATTGTGGTGGAGATTCCGGGTATAGTGTGTCCATATGCAGCAGCTCTGTGATTAGAAGAGTGTAAAAGTGTCTAGCTGTCTCATTTACTGTGGCAGTTTTTATACTTGATGTAGGCATGCAAACAGAACAGTGTACTTAATATCACACATGAGAGTCTGAAACTACTCATACCCTCTTCATCTTTCTGTGTGCATTAGCCACACAAGTAATACTCAAAATCTAAATGGTAGCAGCAGGAAACATCTGTGGTACTCTGTCATGTTGTGGGTTTGCCAACTGTCTGCTGGAAAGCTCTTCCTGCCCCAGCAGCCAGTGCTGCAACAGAAAAAAGAAAAACCCACCAAAACAAAACATGTACTGATGCAGGCATTCTTCCTTCTCCAGACAGAGAAGTCTCTACCCTGCTCTGGTATAGCAATGATGAATGCAGATCAATCAGCATTTAGGGTTGCCCATGAGTGGCAAAAATGTCATCTGTAAGGTTTTCTCTCTCTAATGTGACCTAGTCTTCTCTGTAACAATCCTGAATCTGAAATAGCTGTCGCTGGTGGTCAGAAACACCTTGCCTTACTCCTGTCCTTCTGGAAACTAACCTAAGGGAAGAGTGGAATCAAGTTCTCCTGGTTCTTTTAAGTGTACTAACAAACATCTAGTTCAGCCCTGGTAAAATAAACCAGAGTGATGAAACTAGGAAAACTAATTGTCTAAAGGTGTAGTCTGACAACTTCTCTAAGACAACGTATTGGCTAAATATTGCCAAAAGGAGCAGTCCCGCACACAGCAGCAAGCTCCAACCACTTAATGTGCGCCACTTACCATTGATCTGATCCTGAGAAGAACCAATTCAATGCATTAAACTGGCAGAACACTAAAACAACAATAAATAAGCAACCACCACGCTATTATTCAGGTTGGTTTAGCTTTCTAAACCACTCCTAGGTCAGATGACCACTAATGCCAACATGAAAAGTAGTGATGCTCCTTTTGACAGCAGCTAACCACTAGATTTATTTATGTCTGTTTTGGTACTACAACTAAGTATAAATATGGTGCAGGGATGCAAGAAAATTCAAAATTAACACAGTAACTTGATTTTAAAAGCACCTGAAATAAGCTAGTCTTAAACTAGCATATTTAAACATACTGGCAATGCACAAACCTTGACAAACCTTGATACTGCACTGCCCATTAAGCTTCAGCCTGAGCTAAACCAAATTTAGAATTTATCAATATAAGCAAGATGTATTTAAAAAAACCCTTGAGTTCTGACTCAGGTGTAAACCATGCTGTGAATCCAGGTACTGCCAACCTCTTGTTAAAAACCGCCATACCAAACCATGCAAGAAACACAAGAATAGCCATTCCCTTGTTCTTCTATATGGTTCTGATAACGCCAAATAAAAATTCCCAGCAAATAGCTAGTGGAAAACAAAAGCTACAGACATAATCCAATACAATACTACTGGTGTGAATTTAACCAGCTACGATGGCAGAAGTAACTATTTCTATCTTAAACTTAACATAATGTAAAGTACAATAAGAAATGGGATCTGAACAAGGCATGACACAAAACATTGGTTGAATCTGGACTAATATCAGGATCATTGAACAGAAAATGTCATTAGCCAAGTGGGACTGATATGCTCGTTTATAGGAAATTTTAGCAAGTGGCCTTAAAAAACTACTCATACAACTCTGAATATTATTTCTACATAATTTGGGGGGGATAAGTATTACCTGGAGGCACACTAGTAATTTCTTGGAGCCCTGAAAACAGAATTGGGACATTAATCCTGTTCCTGATTTTGCTATAATCCCCATAAAATTAGTTAATTTGGAGTGCACATTTTCAACAACAGTCTTTGAATAGCCTTCAACACCATGTATGCTTCTACAGAAACATGAAAGTGAGCAACTTCCTAGCTGTAGAACAACTAATAGAACTAGAAAAATACTTTACAGTCTATGAATAAAAATAACCATATTCATGTATCTGATTATTTTTTGCTATTATATGCACATCTTGTGATTTTTCATTTAATCCCACTAGTTCCCTAAAGCCTCATAGTAACACCTATGCATCCTTTTCTGATTTGTTCCTTCAGGTATGGAAAAAACACATTCTTTGGTCTTCAGTGGTGTATCATCAACTACCCAACCTCACTGACGTACTCTGGATTATTACACAGCCTTCAGTTTATGTTTCTGTCCCATACCCTATTTGTCTATCTATGTACAAAGGAAAATTTGCGTGTTTTTCTGAACGATTCTAATAGCTTTTTGTGTTCCTGAAATATTCTGATCAAGTGTAATTGGAGGTGGGAGAAACGGGTGCTTCTCTATATTTTCTGTTTAAAACGAGTGCATGTAGTAGCTTTGCTTTTGAAAAGCTGAGCCAAGGATGATATATTAAGGTTTGATCATGCCTTATATTCTCTATATCTTCAGTTTAATGATTGAAAACCTTACCCATACAATTTTAATGTAGTCTGATGTAAAACAAACCACATGAACTTATAAAATATCTACTAATATGAATTCTGCTATGTACAAATACAGAGTTCCTTGTTAACACCCAGCAAATAGATTTACTGCCACCTTCTATTCATAAATTTGTCAGCTAAGCCAAAATTTGGTTTCACACGGTTTGGATTTCAATAAATGGTAATTTTTCTTCTAAAATTAAGTGAGCTGCGATATCAAGAGCTCATTTTTCTAGTTAAATTTTGTTGGGGGTTTTTTAGCAAGCAATGGTCATGTGAGCAATCCAACCTTCGAGCCTGACCCGGATGCTGAAGCAGGATGGGAAGCTGGGAAAGGTGTGACGGTGTGAATGCATGCTTTAAAGTCACAAATCAATTTATGCCACGATAGTGCTGTTAACCAATTAGTAGCTAGAAGAGTCTCGTGAAGAGTCTTGTGACTTAGTGCTCTGTCTATATAAACCGGGTTGTAACGCCATTAAAGTGCCTTTCACGAGATTTATTAAGTCTCTATGTGATTGCTTGCCATGACTTCCCGCAACTGGCGCCCGAACAGGGACCCTCAGAACCGCTGCTAGAAGCTGATGCTGTCAGCGTGAAGAAAAGCAGACGGAGAGGGTGGAAAAGCCGACCGAAAGTTGTCGCTGCCCCGGCGACAGTCGTTCCGCAGCGCCCAGCGGACGGAGATGGTGCGCACCGGAGGACAACGGGTCCTGTTCTGAATCTCACTAAAAAAGGTCAGTGAGCGGTCGGGGAGGAGATGGGGTTTACGCTTACCAAAGTGAAGGAAGCGGTAGTTAAGCTCCTCCAAGATATACTCTCTGTGAGAGGAATTTCTTATGACGCACAAGCCCTGAAGGGTCTGCTGCAGTGGGCATGGGACAGAAACCTGATATCCGGGGTGAAAACAGCGTTTGAGCTGTCTGCCTGGGAAGCCATAGGCATGAGTCTGTGGGATGAAGTTAGCAACGGAGGAAGGAGTGGCAAAGAAGCCTATAAACGTTCAGCGCTGTGGAAACAAATAAGAGAGACTTTGAGTACAATGAAAGGGGAACGGGCTGCTGCTGCTGCTGCTGCTGCTGCTGCTGCTGCTGCTGCTGCTGCTGCTGCTGCATATGCGGCTTTGACTCCCGGAGAGGAGAAAAAAGGGGGGGCCGACCCTGCACCCATGGCGGTTTCATCTCCTTTTAATCCCTTCGCGCAGAATTTCGCGATTCCAGGTCCTCGGGGCTCCACCTCCCGAGTTAAACGTTCCACCCCTAACCCGCCGCCGCCCGCGCCGCCCCCTGTTTCACCTGGCGGAGCTCTGCCAGGCAGCGCCTCGCTTCTCAGCCTGAAACCGACTGAGGCGAATGCGGAAGTAACAACAGAGGAAAAACCAGAAGTGGGTGGTCCATTATGCAGATCAGGGGCGGGTACTTATCCACCGCTCCCTTTTACACCGGCCCTGTCATCCCCGCCCTCGGGTGACGATACCAGCCCCGAGGACAACCCCGACCAGCCCTCCCCAGCAGTGGACGAATGCATGAGAGATGTGATGGCACGCCTCAGCGAGCTGGAATTACAGCATCACACCCTAGCTGAAAAAACAGCGGTTGCTGCTTCACTGGACAGATCTAAACTTTTAACCCCTTCACGCCCGAAGGCGTTTCCCCACAAGCCTCAGCTCTGCAACCGCCTGCCCCGCCGCTGCCGCCTCCAGAGCATCTCTTCGCCGGAGCCAGAGATCCTCAGGAATCCACTCAGCGCTGGAGAGGAATCGTCAAAGATGCAATTGGTGAGGGGTCTTTTCTTCCGCAGGCTTTCCCTGTTATTTTATCTCCAACGGGTCAAAAGTGGGAGGCTTTTGATTGGAAAATGCTAGAAAAAGCTCGGTCTGCCATTGCGCAGTATGGGTTGCAGTCACAGCTCACTCAACAAATAATTCGCTATATTTTCACTGCTGATTTGTTGATTCCATTTGATAGTACACAGGTTGCAAATGTTTTGCTTACTCCATCACAACAGCTCATGTTCCAAAGAACTTGGCAGAGATTGTGTGATGCGGAGCAAGCTAAACCACGCCAACAAAATGACCCATTATATGGAATTCAGGCCCAAATGCTATTGGGTATGGGCCCTTTTGCCTCTGTCCAAATGCAGTCTCAATTTTCAACACAAGTTCTGCAGTTATCTCAACAACTAGCACTGCAGGCCATTTTTTCAGTGCATGAGCCAGGGAAACCCTATGGGTTCACGCATGTCAAGCAAGGGCCAAATGATAGCTATGCACAGTTTGTAGACAAATTATATTCTGCCATTGACAGTCACCCTGATCTTAATGAGGCCATGAAACAGCAAATGGTTAAAATGCTGGCCTTTGATAATGCCAATGAAAAAACCAAACGGGTCTTAGGGACGCTACCAAAACATTCAGAGGTAGCTGATATGATTGAATTGGCTGAACGCACCACGCAAATGAATAAAGCGGCCTATGTTGCTGCCGCTCTGCGAGAAACTATCATTCCTGCTGTGCAAGGAGCCATTACTCCCTTGTTAAAATATAAAGGGGGAGGCAAAGAGAAAAAAAGATAAGAGGTGTTTTAATTGCGGCAAAGTAGGTCATTGGAAAAGTCAATGTAAAGCTTTAAAACGATCAAAATGGTGTGTTCATTGTCAAAAGGATAGCCATAACACATCAGAATGCAACGGTAAAGGTAAGGGAAACGGGAACAGGAGCACCACGCCCTCTTGCGCGATGACACAAATGCAGGGGGCTTGGGCAGCATCCCAACAGCAAAAGGATGCCTTGACACCATTCCCTCCGCCACAGCTGGAAGTGCCAGAGTGGACGTGGAACAGCCATAGACGTCACTCTACAAGACACCGGAGTGTGTCTAATAGATAGCAATATTCAAGGGCCATTAGGTCATGGTCTTAGTGCCTTATTGTTAGGAAGATCTTCAACCTATAGACGGGGTATTTTTGTTTTGCCTGGAGTAATTGACAGAACATGTGGGTAACGTGGGCAAATGGAATGGGAAATAATCCTTTTGTTTATCAATGGCCGCATCTGGCGACCTTTTTTTGAACATGTTTAATCAGAGTGTTAGAATTTGTCAAAAATGGTTTAAGGGGTTTGTAAAAATAAGTTTATATTGAATTTGTTACTGAATGACAGTTATTAGGTAGTGATCCCACCCCCAAAAAAGAAGTCAAGTAATAATAAGAGGCTATTTTAACACCATAGATGTCAGAACCAGATCCGCAGATGTCCTAGGCTGACATATGGATGGCACCCATGGTCCTTTAAGGAGGAGGGGACAAGTCTGCCTTTTGGCTTTCCTTCAAGGTGCGGCCGGCCTTATGGGGGGAGCCCTTGGGTAAACAAGCCCCAGGTGCCCCACACTGGATAAATGAGTGCCAGGTGTCCTGTTTTGGGGACCGGGGCTGGGGCCACTTGCGGAAGGGTGGAGTGTCTGTCTGTGAAGTGGATGCACTTTGCAGAGTTTTCCTGTTGGGGAAGGACCTCCTGACTCTCCCTGCAACTGGGCCCCGGTCAGGTTTGGCATTTGCAAACGGGGGCTTCGTGGGAAAACAATATGGGACTACTTCTATATGATCAGCCTATTGACTTGGTTGTCTCCCATTCCTTCTGTGGGAGACTTTGTTTCTTTGTTAATTGCACCTATTATTGAATTCCACCTATTATTGGTCTCTATTGTATTAATGATTGTAGTTTGTGTTTTTGAAAAGGCAACAAGCATGATTAAATATACCATGAAGAACGTATGGCTGGCTCAAGAAGAAAAAGGGGGAATTGTAGGAATGTATTTAAAAGAGAATGACCATATAGTGAACCAGCCACATGGGATGTTGGCCTAGGCACGTAGCCGCATTCTAGAAGTTACTTCAGAGGAAGAAAAAATAAGAAAGAGCAATGACCACTTGCAGGAGCGAGCAGATAAGAGTGACCAATTGGACACTGCGTGAGAAGAACTTAAGAACCAACGGGAACTGAACTGAGCTGCGTGTTTGCCTTGTGCTAGAGACCTTTAACCAATTAGATAATGCATGACCGCGTGTAGGGATAGAAAACCTGTTTAAAAGGGACAGACAGAATTAACTGAAGATTTAGATAGTGTTAGGCATGCTGTGTAGTAAAATAAGAACCGCTGTTTAATTTTTGTTATTAGCCCTAGGTTAAGGTTGTGAAGATTTAGATGGAATGCGTTGCATGAATCTGTCTAATCACTCTTCCTCTATTCATAAGCAACTGCAGCAATTAAGAGAGAATATGAAGAAACTCACTGTCATAACTTCTTCATTGTCCCCATCATTTGTTTGGATTGCTCAAAATTAAGAAGGGGAATTGTTGGGGTTTTTTTAGCAAGCAATGGACATGTGAGCAATCCAACCTTCGAGCCTGACCCGGATGCTGAAGCAGGATGTGAAGTTGGGAAAGTTGTGACAGTGTAAATGCATGCTTTAAGGCCGCAAATCAATTTATGCCACGCTAGTGCTGTTAGCCAATTAGTAGTTAGAAGAGTCTCGTGAAGAGTCTTGTGATTTAGTGCTCTGTCTATATAAACCGGGTTGTAACGCCATTAAAGTGCCTTTCACAAGATTTATTAAGTCTCTATGTGATTGCTTGCCATGACTTCCCGCAAAATTTCTTATTTTAGTTTCTCTTGGTCTTGTTTATTCCATTCCCGAGTTCATTCTCCATATCAGATTGTTTAGGTGAAGTATTGCTTTGTGATGGATACCTAAACAGATGATACTTCACCAAGCTAGGTTTCTCCATTACAACAGTTCACTCTTCATCAATTTTCATTGACTCACTCTTGCAGTTAATATCCACATTATACTATATGCTGCTGTTGTTAAGCAGTATTAAATGGCTGATATTCTATAAACACCATTCTATTCATCATCTGCTGAAGTATTAATAAATTTATTCTAACCTTTGCTACATTGTACTAAATTCTTCCAAACTTGTTCTAACCCTCATGAACCTGGTAAGATACATGAATAGTTCTTGATTTTAAACATACATTACCAAAGAGTTTGCTGAAGTAACTTGATTCCATCACACTGAATTTTGCAACATGACAGTTTCTTAGGTACTGTAAACAATGTCAAAGAGCCATCATACCAGAAAACAACTGCTTTACTTACTTATTTTTAGAAAAGCTAAATGCAAGCGTATTGAAATAAAAATATATTTGCCAAACCACCCGTGTTACTGGCAACACAGAAAACACTACAGATATTGATCATTCCTTAAAATGTTACCAAAATAAAGAAAAAAAAGAAGGAAGAGAAATATGTTCTTTAAATTTGGAATTGCACATGGGTATCCAGCCAGGTAATGATGCCACTGCTATAAAACACCACAGTAGAATTATCCCATAAAATTCCATTGTCAAACCACTCCTGTTATCAGGAAACAATCAGTGGCTGCAAACATTCTCAGATTCAAACAGTGCACAAACATTATAGAGAGTATGAGTTATAATCAAACTTTGAAGATAACATTAAAAGAGGTTTTACATGCAGCTCAGTGTGTGCTTCAGCTGCATATTACTATGTCAGTATTTTTACTGTGCTGTTTGGGTACTTAGGGAGAAACATTAAGGAATTTAATCCCTGTAGTCATTAGAAAGATAACTATCTTTTATACAAAAGCATCTAATTAAAAGGAATAGATGGAAAAGCCCCTTTGGAAAACGCACTCGCTTTTATATAAATTCTAATGACTTTAAGACAAGTTCTCTGATAGAATAATTGTCACTCTCAGCTTCTAATCCAAATGGTTATTTGGTTTAAAGTGCTGGTTTTAAACTATGCTGTTTTCCTTTACACAATTCTGTTCAGCCACTTTATCTTATTTATCCTTCAGTACAAATACAATCTATACACCCAACAAGACAAAAATCTCAAATATCTATCAGTTAAAACAGCTCTCTGATCGTTTTTGTGGCCCTACTCTGGACCTACTTGAACAGGTCCATGTCTTTCCTGTACTGGGGATCCCAGAGCTAGACGCATTACTCCAGGTGGGGTCTCACCAGAGTGGAGTACAGGGGCAGAATCGCCTCATAGAATAATTATGGTTGGAAGGGACCTCCAGGGTCATCAAGTCCAACCTTTATCCCAGCATATTCCTAACCAATAAACCACTAGACCATGGCCTCAAGTGCCTCATCAACCCATTTTTTGAACACCCCCAGGGACGGTGACTCCACCACCTCCCTAGGCAGCCTGTTCCAGTGCCTAACCACCCTCTCAGTAAAGAACTTCTTCCTAATATCCAACCTAAACTTCCCCTGATGAAACTTGAGGTCATTTCCTCTCGTCCTATCATTAGTAATTTGGGAGAAGAGACCAACACCAGCCTCACTACAACCTCCTTTTAGGTAGTTGTAGAGGGCAATGAGGTCTCCTCTCAGTCACCTCTTCTCCAGACTAAACAACCCCAGTTCCTTCAGCCGGTCTTCATAAGGCCTGTTTTCCAGACCTCTCACCGGCCTCATTGCCCTTCTCTGGACTCGCTCCAGCACCTCAATGTCCTTCCCATACTGCAGTGCCCAGAACTGGACACAGTACTCAAGGTGTGGTCTCACGAGTGCCGAGTACAGGGGCACGATCACCTCCCTGCTCCTGCTGGTCACACCATTTCTGATACAGGCCAGGATGCCGTTGGCCTTCTTGGCCACCTGGGCACACTGCTGGCTCATGTTCAGTCGGCTGTCAACCAACACCCCCAGGTCCTTTTCTGCCAGGCTGCTTTCCAGCCACTCTTCCCCAAGCCTGTAGCGCCTCATGGGGTTGTTGTGGCCGAAATGCATGACCCGGCACTTACCCTTGTTAAACCTCATACAACTGGCCTCAGCCCATTCCTCCAGCCTGTCCAAATCCTGCTGCAGGGCCTCCCTACCCTCAGGCAGATAGACACTCCCACTTAATTTCGTGTCATCTGCAAATTTACTGAGGGTGCATTCGAGCCCCTCATCCAGGTCATCAATAAAGATATTAAACAAGACTGGCCCCAAGACCGAGGCCTGAGGGACACCGCTTGTGACCAGTCTCTGTAGGAATGTATTTAAAAGAGAATGACCATATAGTGAACCAGCCATACGGGATGTTGGCCTAGGCACGTAGCCGCATTCTAGAAGCTACTTCAAAGGAAGAAAATATAAGAAAGAGCAATGACCGCTTCCCTAAGGAATGCAGGAGTGAGCAGATAAGAGTGACCAATTGGACACTGTGGGAAAAGAACTTAAGAACCAACGGGAGCTGAACTGAGCTGCATGTTTACCTTGTGCTAGAGACTTTTAACCAATTAGGTAATGCGTGACTGCGTCTAGGGAAAGAAAGATTGTATAAAAGGGACAGACAAAGTAAATAAAACGTCTTCAGTTTGATTCACACTGAATGGTGCGGAGTCCAGTTTTTTCTCCTCAGGTCTCCATCTGGATTTAACTCCATTCACCACAACTCTCTGGGCTCGGCCATCCAGCCAGTTTTTAACCCAGAGAAGAGTCCAACTGTCTAGACCATGAGCCACCAGCTTCTGCAGCAGAATGCTGTGGGAAACAGTGTCAAATGCCTTACTGAAGTCCAGGCAGACAACATGCACTAGACGGGTCACCTGATCATAGAAGGAGATCAGGTTGGTTAAACAGGACTTGCCCTTCATGAACCCATGCTGGGTAGACCTGATCTCCCCATTGTCCTGCACTTGCTGCATGATCTCCCCCAACATGAACCATTCCATAATATTCCCTGGCACCGAGGTCAGGCTGACAGGCCTGTAGTTCCCTGGATCCTCCTTCCTGCCCTTCTTGTAGATGGACGTCACATTGGCAAGTTTCCAGTCGTCCGGGACCTCACCCAATAACCAGGACTGCTGATAGATGATGGAGAGCGGCTTGGCAAGTTCCTCCGCCAGCTCCCTCAGCACTCTCGGATGGATCTCATCCGGCCCCATAGACTTATGGGTGTCTAATTGACTTAGCAGATCCTTCACTACTATTTCCTGGATTACGAGGGGTTTATTCTGATCTCCATCCCAGTCTTCCAGCTCAGGGAACTGAATACCATGAGGATAACTGGTCTGACTGTTAAAGACTGTCAGAGGCAAAGAAGGCATTAAGTACCTCAGCCTGTTCCTCATCCTTGGTAACAATGTTCCCCCTTGCATCCAATAAGGGATGGAGATTCTCCCTGCATCTTTTTTTATTGTTAATATATTTGTAAAAACTCTTCTTATTATCTCCTGCAGCAGTGGCCAGGCTGAGTTCAAGCTGAGCTTTTGCCTCCCTAATGTTCTTCCTACACAACCTAAATAAATCCCTATACTCTTCCCAAGTAGCCTGCCCCTTCTTCCAAAGGTGGTAGACTCTCTTCTTTCTCCTAAGTCCCAGCAGGAGCTCCCTGTTCAACCATGCAGGTCATTTTCCGCACCAGTTTGTCTTACGACACATGGGGACAGCCTGCTCCTGCATCTCTAACAGTTTTTTCTTGAAAAGAGTCCATCCTTCCTGAATCCCTTTGCCCTCTAGGACTGTTCCCCCAGGGACTTTCTCAACCAGTGTTTTAAAAAGGTTGAAGTCTGCCCTTCGGAAGTCCATGGTGAGAGTTTTGCTGCCCCCCCCCCTCCTAACTGGGCTAAGGATCGAGAACTGGATCATTTCATGATCGCTCAGCCCAAGATGGCCTCCGACCACCACATCCCCTACCAGTCCTTCCCTGTTTGTGAACAACAGGTCTAACAAGGCACCTTCCCTGGTGGGCTCACTTACCAGCTGAGTCAGGAAGGTATCTTCCATGCACTCTAGGAACTTCTTGGATTGTTTTCTCTCTGCTGTGTTATATTTCCAGCAGATGTCTGGTAAGTTGAAGTCCCCCACAAGAACAAGGGCCTGCGACTTTGCAGCTTCAGCCAGTTGCCTACAGAACAGTTCATCGACCTCTTCGTCTTGGTCAGGTGGCCTGTAGTAGACTCCCAGCAGGGTATCCACCTCGTTTGCCTTCCTCAACTTTACCCATAAACATTTGACTGGCTCATCATGCTTATCGATCTTCACACAGTCAAAACACTCCCTAATATAGAGCACCACCTCACCGCCCTTTCTACCTTGCCTGTTCCTCCTGTAGAGCTTGTAGCCATCCACTGCAGCACTCCATTCATGAGAGTCATCCCACCACGTTTCCGTGATGGCAACTACATCATAGTTGTCGTGCTGAACGATGGCTTCCAGCTCCTCCTGTTTATTGCCCATGCTGCGTGCATTAGTGTAGAAGCACTTGAGCCGGGCTGACGACTTCCTTCCCAACTGTGGTCTGCCACCTTTGGGTTCAACTCTAGCCGGCCCAGTTTTATCCCCTTCCCCCTTTAAAGCTAATTTAAAGCCCTTTCAATGAGGCCAGCCAGCTCATTTGCCAGGATTCTTTTTCCCCTCTGAGACAGATTAGCTCCATCTGCCACTCGCAGACCCCGCGTAGTATAAAGCTCCCCATGTGAGAAAAACCCAAAATTTTGTCTGTGGCACCAGTCTCTTAGCCACTTGTTTATCAGGTGGGTCTTCCTCCCTCTATCAGTATTCCTCTCTTCCACCAAAGGAATTGAGGTGAACACCACCTGGGCTCCCAATCCCTCAAGTGATCTCCCCATAGCCCTGAAGTCTTTTTTAATTGTCTTCAGGCTCCTCTCACAAGCATCATCACTACCAGCCTGGATAACTAGTAGTGGATAGTAATCTGTTGGCCCTATCATTCTGGGAAGTTTCTTAGTGATATCCCTGACCCTGGCCCCAGGGAGGCAGCAGACTTCTCTGTGGAGTGTATCCGGCCGGCATATGGGGGCCTCTGTTCCTCTCAGAAGGGAGTCACCAACTACAATTACCCTTCTCTTCTTTTTGTTAGAGCTGGTCCTAACTCGTGGGGGAGACCGACTTACCTTGGGTGACTCCTTTGATGGACCCTCGTCTCCATTTTGGTCTGTTTGCCCCTCTATTTGCCCCTCCATTTCGATAGCCCCATACCTGTTCTGCAAGGGCAGCCAGGAAAGGGAGGGAGGCTGGGAGGGGATTCACCTGCCTCATCAAGCAGGGACCTGTTTCCATTCTCCCTCTCCTCTTAGATCTCCCTTGCCATCGGATACAGGAAGAGGGAGGGGATCCTCTCTCTCTAGGGTAGCCTCCACCCACTGCCCTGTCCTCAAAGATGGCAGGGCCTGACTCCACCAGTCTATCTCCCTCTCACACTCCCTTATTGTCCTCAGCCTCTCCACCTCCTCCTTTAGCTCCATCACCTGGCTGAGCAGATCATTCACCTGCTCACAGCCCCCCATTACCAAGGAGATGCTGTGGCATTCCCTGCAGCCTGTTGCCTGCACAGTTGCATCCTTTCGTGGGAGCTCTGTCTGGGTTCCCACATCCAGTTTGGTCTTCCTCTGCCTGGTGCAGACCATTGTTCTTTCAGTGATAATTTCTGCTTCTGCCGCTGCTGCTGCCACTTCACCAACACCTCACCTCCCTCAACCTGCTGGCCACGCTTCTTTGATGCAGCCAAGGTTATGGTTGGCTTTCTGGGCAGCAAGCATGCTTTGTCTGCTCATGTCCAGCTTCTCATCCACCAAGTCTTTCTCAATCCATTCATGCCCCAGTCTGTATTGGTATTGAGGACTGCACCAAGACAGGTGCAGGACCTTCCTTCCACTCGTCCTTGTTGAACTTCATGAGGTTTGCATAGGCCCATTCCTTAAGCCTTTCCAAGTCCCCTGGATGACATCCCTTTCCTCCAGTGAATCAACTGTACCACTTAGCTTGGTGTCAACTGCAAAGTTGCTGAAGGTGCACTCAATTCCACTATCATCTCATTAATGATGATATTAAATAGTATTGGTCCCAGAAGAGACCCTTGAGGGACATCACTCGTTACTGGTTTCCACTTGGACACTGAGCTATTGACTGTAACTTTTTGGATGTGGCCATCTAGCCAATTCCTTGTCCATTTAACAGTCCGTCCATCAAATCCATATCACTCCAATTTAGAAGCAAGAATGTTGTGGGGGACCCTATTCAAGGCTTTACAGAAGTTCAGGTAGATGACATCAGTTACTCTTCCCTTGTCCACTGATGCAGTCACTCCATCACAGAAGGCCACCAGCTTAGTCAGGCATGGTTTGCCCTTGGTGAAGCCATATTGACTATCTCTAATCACCTCCTCATCTTCCATATGCTTTGGCATAACTTCCAGAAGGATCTGCTCCATGATCTTACCAGGCACAGAGGTGAGGCTGACAGGTCAGTAGTTCCCAGGGTCTGGGTGTGATATTCCCATTTCTCTAGTCACTGAGGACTTTGCCTGGCTGCCATGACTTTTCAAATATGATGGAGAATGGCTTAGCAACTACATCTGCCACTTCCCTCAGGACCCCAGGATGTTTCTTAGACTATATGTCTCTTAGACTAAAAGTAACATCATATATATTCCAAATCATCCTTGCATTTCAAATATATACATACCTACTTGATATATTTTTCTTTTCTGTTTTCTTGCTGTTGTCAGCAAACAGTTTTTAATGGGATTTTGATAAGAAAATTTCAATGAAACCAAAAATCCAACAGTACTCCACAAGTTACTTTAGAGTCTTAATATTTATTTTCATAACCATTTTGATGTAGGAAAAAAAAAGGTAGGATCATAGGTTGGAAAGATGCTGGGGGAATAAGGTGTAATGGTTTTACAACTGCAAGACAGCCTATAATTCAATCTTTGTGCCTCGAGACTACATTCTTCTCCTGCTTGTAGGTGGATAAATAACTGACACGATGCTGGCAAAGTGTATCTCACACTCCCCCCTAGCGCCCACTGTGCACCACTGCCTGCTCGTCCCCTGTCTGCTAACAGCCCGAGGGCCAAAGGCCTCTCCAGGGGTCTGGACAGCTCAGCTGCTAACAGCTACTCCCAATATGATCCCACGGAATTAAAGTTGGGGTTCTCCACTGTATTTTAAAGTAGGATTAACATTAGATTAGAAGTCCTCATTTTAGATATGATAGAATTTTATGTGGGCTAGTATTTTACATTTGCCCCTTGTGCACATGCATTGTATTACCTTGATTATTATGAAATCACATGTGATTAGTGTAATTCATGCATGCATTGCAACATACATGCAGAAAGGGTACCAAGTTTCTCTATGCATCCTTGAATTCTACACATACTTACACTAGGTCCTTTCCTATAGTGACCATGCAGCCTGCAGGAACCTTGAGTTACAATCTTAAAGTTTTCCTCTGTATAGATGGTTTCTATATGGACATCTACTATCTTAACTCAGAGCCTGAGAAAAAAAACTTCCCAGCTGCTGAAAAAACAGCCTACTGAGAATGACACTTGGAGGATATTTTCTGATGCACCATTTATCATTGTCATCACAGTAGACAACAGCTTAGTACAGTAGACTGCACTTGTGCATCACACAACAGTTATTTTCAACCTGAAATAGACAATGCCAACTCATCATTGCATTAAATAATTAGTAGTAACAATAATCTTAAAGTGATTATAAAAATAAAATATATGCATGCTAATGAGAAAAAATAATCATCATAAAAACTATTACCTGCCAGCTTTATAACTACAGTCATTATAGCTAATTACATGTCTGTGGCAAGGGAATACTTTGCTTCCCACAAATATTTGGGAGTCTTCAAAAACACTCTCAGGTGAGGAACAGACTAACTTTCTAAGCCCTACTGACACAGGGGCAAAAGAGTTAATAGAAATAGTCTAATTAAAGAAGTATGCAGCTCTTGCTTGGGAAGTATGTAACCTTGCCTCTCTTGCTTGGGAACCTTGCCTGCTAGATGAAACAGGGGCTACAGGCTGCTGATTAGAAGAAGACCGTTGAGAAAGGGAGGACAGCTCCTGCTCCTTCTGATAAGAGGAAGGTCGGTTCCCACCATCTCAGCATTTGAGCTGGTGGGAACCGACGCCGCAGCCTGGAGAAGAGCCAGAGGCCCACAGAGCATGCGCAGCCAACTGAGGAAGACTCGGAGCCTTCCTCCCGAGACCCCCGAAGAGGTCCACCAGGGAGCACTGTGCAGGCGCAACCAGGCGGAGCAAGAGGCGTGGAATATTATAATGACCTGATACAATGATGTAATGTTTATGATACACTCCTCATGAATATGTATTACTTAGTGCCATAAAAGAAACACGCTTTGGCCCCCCAGGTGTGCAAGTTCGGAGGAGCGATCCCCCTTGCACCCGGTGTTGAATAAACATACCTACTTTATAACTTCACAGGAGTTATAGAGTCTTTTCCGCGCGTCAGTTGGCACCCCAGATGGGGCGTCTCTGCTCGGCTGCAGGATCGACTGAGGGACAGACATCCTAGGCGCGCCCCAGACCTTTCTGGAGGAACTCCGCTCCTCGGCCACTCACTGCGGGAGCAGACAACGACCATCTACACTTGCAGACAAACGGTATGTTTTATTGGAGTAGCCTGTAAGTCGTACGCGTGGCTGGGGCGGCTGGTAAATCGCACAGAGACGCCTGGCGTGCAGCACAGTCCCTGTAGGGAAGGAGTCTCCGTTTGGTGGGGAGCCGGCTGGGGGAGGCGGGCTGGGGGATTCGCTCGCGATCTTCGGGGTGAACTGAGTGAATCCTTAGGGAACAGTTGTGTGTGAGTGTGTAACTTTAGGAGCCCGCTATAGAATTCGCTGACCGATAGAGCGGCCGCTCGCGATCCTCGGGGTGGATCGAGTGAATTCAGAGGTAGTATGCATGAAATGAGTGTGTGGATATGTATGCTGTATATGTTTGTCTAAAGTGTTGAAGTGCCCGAACTAATAACAAATCATGGCGTTTATTGGTTGGGTTGTGGTTCGGAGTCTGAGATCTTGTGCTCCGAAGGCAGGGATCCAAGTCCCCTGAGGGTTCGGGTCCCCCTTTTCTGACGGATTTAGTGGAAATTGAATTACGGCTAAAGATTTATGGCTTATGATTTATGCTGAAACATTGTGACTGGCACCTTTGTGTTTGAGTGTAAGGAGCTCCTTTGCATGGCTGTGGGCTGTGTGTTGTGTGATTGTTTGGTGTGTGGAGCTCCGATCCGCTTGTCTGCTGTCCCGCGGGGGAAAGAAAAAGCGGGGGGGGGGCGGCGGTCGGAGAGGAACGAGGTGTAACCGTGTGATATTTGAGATGCCTGAGCTTAACTGCCGGTTCACTCAGCTAAAGTGAGACCCTCAGTTAAGGTCTGAGTGTTAACCGTCTGTGTCTTTACCACGAGTCACACAGTGTATGGCAGATTCATTATCGTCCTATACATGAAGGAGGGATTTTTTTTCTTCGTGGTCCAATCTTTGTGATCAAATGTGAACAAGATGTTTAGGTCAGGTTTGAAGGCGGCTTTTAGTGTGGGTACGGGAATAGATTAGATTGAGATGAAATAGGGGTAGAGGAGAGCTTGTGAAGGCGTATTGTGGAAACCAGGAGGGCATAAAGAGCCAATAAGGAATTCAAGGTCGTACGAGAGGGTCGAGACCGTCCCGTAGTATAGAGCGCACTCGAGTCCGTCCTTAGTATCACCGCGATTGTTTGTTCTTTCAGATCACTGAAGCGGCTAACCAAGAACGACCCACTGTAGAAGATTTAGATTCTCCTGGTCGGAGGGGAGCCCCCCTCCTCCCCGCCTTGCGTGTGTGCCTGCCAGGAAATTGTTAAACTCCCGAGAAGACATCTAGTCTGGGTATTATCAGAGTGACAGTGGGAATTTGCGAAAGGGGGGTTGGGTGAAAGTAAAGGGTGTAAATTGTGATCGAAATAAGAAGAGAGCATGGGAAGCGGTCAGAGTAAAGAGATCTTAAAGAAAAGCCCCCTTGGGTGTGTACTAGTACATTGGAAGGATATCGCGGGGAGAGGGGGTACAGAGAATAAGAAGAGTCTCGTTAAGTATTGTAATCAGTGGTGGCCCCTATATAAACTGGGCGATGAAGCAAAGTGGCCACTTAACGGAACAATAGATTATAACACCCTTGTACAATTAATGTTGTTCTTGAGAAGAGAAGGAAAGTGGGACAAGGTATCTTACGCTGACATGTTTTTCACCCTCCAGAATCACCCTGAGTGGCGAAGGGACTGTGGGCTTATACCACCGCAAGACCCCTTGGTGCTAGCTCTTGAGAGAGAAAATAGTAAAAATCCTAAGAGCAGACTTAGGCGATGTTGCTCAGCGTGCAGCATCGGTCAGAGATGTACCAAACCAGACAAAATTCACCAAGCCCCAGAAGAGCAGGAGCTAACTGATTTGTTTAGGCCTCCCCCTCAGAGACAGAGGGAAGATATAGGATCGGACGAAACTACTGCCCCACCCCCCCAAGAGCCCTGTGTCCTCGCGGACCAGAAAAAAGGACGTACTTCAGGCACCTCTCCGGGAGGCAGTGGCACCTGATGGAGAGACGGTGCTTATTAAGGTACCTTTTTCCACCGCTGATTTGGAGGCATGGAAGAAAGTTGCTAGAGACTATCGCAACGACCTGGTAAGCGTGGCCAAACATTTTCGCTTCATCGTCAAACAGCACAATCCTGACTGGAGTGATATCCAGTTGTTACTAGATGCTCTGACCGAGACAGAAAAGCAATTAATTTTGAAAGTAGCAGGAGGTTTAGCTGAAGACTACCATGAACTGAACGTGAAAGAACATTTCCCACTCCAAAATCCTTACTGGAACCCAAACCGGTCAGCAGAGAACGCAAAATTGCAGACTTACCAGGACTGGATTGCGAAGGGAATGGAAAAAGCCATTCCTAAAACTATAAACTGGTCAACACTATATGCTATCAGGCAGGGTCCCTCCCAGTCTCCAACCGAATTCCTGGATCGACTAAGGGATGTAATGAGGCGTCGCACACGGTTAGATCCTGAGTCCGAGATAGGAACACAGCAATTAGTATCCCTGTTTTTGGGTCAATCTACAAAGGATATTAGGCGTAAACTTCAGAAGTTGCGCACCGTAGACGGGAGGAATTTAGAAGTCTTATTCGATGAAGCCTGGAGAGTGTTCAGTAACCGGGAAGAAGACTATAGGCAGGAACAAAAGCGGGTGGGGGTGGTAAAAGAAGAAAGAAAACCCCGGCAGGGACCACCCCGACTAGGTAAAGATCAGTGTGCAGTGTGTAAAAAGTTTGGTCACTGGAAAAACAAATGCCCAGAGAAAAAGCAAGAGAATCGCAAAAAGGGAGAAGTGGCTCATGTAAAGGAGGACTGACGGGGACCTGGGGGATCTACCCTAGCAGATCCACTGGTTATAATAAAGCTAGGGAAAGAAGAAAAAGGAGTAGAATTTTTGGTGGACACAGGGGCAACATATTCTGTTCTGAATCAAGCTTTAATACCTCTGGAAAATGATTATGTTATGGTAAAAGGAGCAACTGGCCAAAGTGAAAAGGCATACTTCTGTAAACCTTTAGAATACAAATTGGGAAAACAATGGGGCATTCATAAATTTTTGTATATGCCCAACTCCCCAAAGGCACTCTTGAGCAGGGACCTGCTAGAACAACTAAATGCAATTATTAAATTTGAAAAAGGGGAAATTATTCTGGAGGTAAATGATCAACAATACGTACAAATGCTGAGCTTATTTTTAACCAGCATATCCATCGAGGGACAAATTAATGAAGAAGTATTGAACCAGGTATTTCCTGGGGTATGGGCCACTGATGTGCCAGGAAAGGCAAAAAATGCTCCACCCATTGAAGTTAGACTTAAAGAGGGAAAGCAGCCAGTGAGAATCAAACAATATCCCCTGAAAAGGGAGGACAGGGAAGGAATTTGCATGGTAATAGAAAAATTTTTACAATTTGGGTTATTAAGGGAATGTGAATCTGACTTTAACACCCCCATACTACCTATTCGTAAACCTGATGGATCATACAGAGTGGTCCAAGATTTACGAGCTGTAAATAAAATCACTGAAGATCTTTACCCAGTGGTACCAAATCCGTTTACTTTATTAACTGAACTAACACCTGAACTAACCTGGTTTAATGCTGTAGATTTGAAAGATGCCTTCTTTTGCCTCCCTCTCCATGAAGCCAGCCAGAAAATATTTGCATTCGAATGGGAAAACCCCAAGAGCGGACGGAAAACTCAGCTCACTTGCACGGTGTTGCCTCAAGGATTCAAGAATAGCCCTACTTTATTTGGAAACCAGCTTGCTGTTGCAGAATGTCGGAGAAGGCGAGGGAAGCAGGACGCAACTCAGTATGAATTATAAGCAAGCTTCAACTTTATTCGAGTTCTGCTATGCCTTTTATACACTGGAGGTTAATTATGCCTACTTATGTTAAATTATGCCTACTTGTCTATATTTGATTGGCTAAGCACAAAAACTACATTTGCATGTTCCAGCCTCTTGCGGTTATCTTCCTCTGGATTCTTCCCGCAGGTTCTACCTTCGAACTTTCCACCAGATTCGAGGTTATTCTGACCTGGAAGTTTCCACAAGCTTCCAGGTCAGAATGACCCTGGGAAGCTACAGCTATCAGCAGTACAGCTCCTGTTATCAGTACTGCTCGCTCACAGCTGCTACATTCAGCCCTGTGCTCACAGTTGTTACATTCGGCCCTGTTCAGCAAGCCATTCCTCCACAGCTTGCAAAGGATTTAGAGTCCTGGGAAACCCCACCTGAAGAAGGAAAGATAGTGCAGTACGTAGATGACATCTTGATAGCTACCTAGACAGAAGAAGCCTGCATAATGTGGACAGTAAGTTTGTTAAATTTCTTGGGGCTCCAAGGGTACCGGGTGTCTAAGAAAAAGGCTCAAATAGCAAAACAAAAAGTAATCTATTTGGGCTATGAAATTAGTGCTGGGCAGAGGTCTCTGGGACAAAACCGGAAAGAAGCAATGTGTCAAACCCCGAGACCACGGACTGTGAAAGAACTACGAACCTTTTTGGGGATGACTGGGTGGTGCAGGCTATGGATTTATAATTATGGACTGCTTGTGAAACCCCTGTATGCACTGACTGTAACCAAGCAAAAGCATCTCCAGTGGTCCAAGGAGGCTGAGCAAGCTTTCAGACAACTGAAAAGGGCTTTGATGTCAGCCCCGGCTCTAGGACTCCCAGACATGAGTAAACCATTCCTTCTTTTCTCCCACGAAAAACAAGGAATTGCCCTTGGAATACTGGCACAAGACTTAGGCCCATATCGCCGGGCAGTGGCCTATTTTTCCAAACAGCCAGATGGCACTGCAAAAGGCTGGCCTGGGTGTTTAAGAGCAGTTGCAGCTGTGGTACTGAACATCCAAGAGGCACGAAAATTCACTTTGGGCCAGAAAATGACTGTGCTAGTATCTCACACAGTATCTGCAGTACTGGAAGCAAAAGGCGGGCACTGGCTTTCTCCACAGAGGTTCCTGAGATACCAGGCCGTCATGGTGGAGCAAGATGATGTGAGAATTGTGGTTACTAACATTATCAACCCAGCTTCTTTTCTCAGTGGGAATATGGGAGTGCCGGTACACCACGATTGCCTAGAGACCATCGAAGTCACGTACTCCAGCCGTCCAGACCTGAAAGACGACCCTATGGAAAACACAGAGACCTGGTTTACCGATGGGAGTAGCTACGTTGTAAGTGGTAAAAGATACGCCAGGTATGCCGTCACCACCAGTCAAGAAATAATAGAATCAGGACCCTTACCCACAAACACTTCTGCACAAAAGGCAGAAATAATTGCTCTGACCCGAGCCTTGGAGCTAGCCAGAAATAAGACTGTGAATATTTACACAGACTCAAAGTATGCTTTTGGAGTCGTACACGCACATGGAGCAATTTGGAAAGAAAGAGGACTGTTGAACTCGCAAGGAAAGAACATTAAGCATGCAGCAGAAATTTTAAAATTATTGGAAGCAGTTCAACTACCGAAGAAGATAGCAATCATGCACATTAAGGCACACCAAAGAGTGAGCTCAGAGTTGGAAAAAGGAAACGAGCTGGCGGACAGAGAGGCAAAACTGGCAGCCAAAAGAAAGGTAATAACGGAGGGGGCTTTAATTCCTGACGGGCAAGTCTCCCTAGAAGGTAAGCCAGAATATACCAAAGAGGATCAGAAGTTAATTACAGATTCAAAAGGATCATATAACGAAGAGGGGTGGGCTCTCACACCACAAGGGAAATTGGTTATTCCCTCTCAGATGGTATGGTCCTTAGTAAGGGAAGAACATAAGAAGGGGCATTGGGGGGCAGAAGCCCTGTATAAATATTTAATTGAAAAAATCCTAGCTAGAAATTTGTATACCACCGTGAGACAGGTGACACAGCAGTGTGACCTTTGCCTCCAGACTAATCCCAAAAATACCCCAAAACCAGAGATGGGCCAAACTGGGAAAAGGAATGGACCGGGGCAACAATGGCAGATTGATTTTTCAGAACTTCCAAGGAAAAGGGGGTACAAATATTCACTAGTACTAACTGATACCTTTTCAGGATGGCCAAATGCATTTCCTACTAGAACAGCCCAAGCTCGGGAAGTAACCAGAATATTGCTACAAGAAATAATACCACGCTTCGGAGTTCCAGATGCCATATCCTCTGACAGAGGACCGCATTTCATTTCAAAAGCAGTACAACAAATCAGCCATCATTTGGGTATAGATTGGCAACTTCATACCCCATACTGCCCTCAGTCGAGCGGCCAAGTAGAAAAAATGAATCATTTGATTAAACAGCAAATTGTGAGACTGGGACAAGAAACCAATCTGGCGTGGCCTCAGTCCCTTCCCTTGGCTCTTTTACGTATCAGAACTAGGCCGAGAGCAAAGGAAGGACTGAGCCCTTTGGAAATCTTGTATGGGCGACCATATGGAATACAAGGAGGAATGTCCACACAAGCTGGAGATGAAATTATGACCTCCTACATGGTGGCACTGAGCAAACATCTCGGGAAACTTGAAAAACATGTGGCTGGTACTCAAAGTAGAGGCCTAGATGGGCCAGTACATAATATACAACCTGGAGATTATGTATATGTAAAATCTCTTTCTGAAAAAACTTTAGAACCACAGTGGGAAGGCCCTTTCCAGATGCTTCTTACCTCCTTCACTGCAATCAAGATCAGAGAACAAAAGGCATGGATCCATCACACCAGAGTGAAGAAAGCTCATAAATTCCAATGGAGAGTCACGCAAGTCCAACCGGGAAAACTATCATCTGTCTTTCTCACAATCATAATTATGATCCAGGGATGGGAAAACACCTCTAGCCAGAGTAGTACTGAATGGCCTTGGTCCCAAGCATTTAATCGGTATACTGGGTCTATGGGGGAAGGCTATTATTTAACAGGTTTAAATCTCTCAACTGTAGTTATGCATGAAAATCAGGTATATGCAAGACAGGAATAGAAAAAAAAAAAAATTTGGAGGGTTTTGAAAAACAAACAGTCTGGCAACTTCGGGGAACTATAGGGGAAGCAATCAATATAGGATGCCGAATGATCAATGGGACCACAAGTGCAAATCTCTCCTATGGTGCTCCCCGTTATCGAAAAAATTGTGCAAATGAGTTAAATTGCTGGTATAATTTCACCTTAGTGCAGACTATTGAGGTAATTTGTCTCTGGGCCCATGATACTACCGGGCTCTCATTCAAATTTAGAATAAAGGCCACACCTCACACTACACCACACACTACACCACACACCACACCACTTAAACCCAGAATCTATGATATGTAGTAAGAAACACAGGCCAACAACAGATCTTGTTTAACCCAGAATGGTCTCTTAAACGTGTTGAATTGCTAATGCAGACTAATATCTCTGACATTCAACCAGTATGTTCTTCCTTTATTCAAACATCTTTCAATGGCTGGACAACTTGGCTGCAGAAGGAGGTGCCCTTCAAGGGCAGAATGCGAAGAGATCTAACTGGAGTATTGGGGACCGGATTGGGGGTTCTCAATGGAATTGATTCAGAAATAATAATGAATAAATTAGCTGCTGCAACTAACGATTTGACAAAATTGGAACAGCCTCTGCAGTCTTCTCTATTAGCATTAGGAACCAGTCAAAGGCAATTCTCAAAAGTATTACCAAAATGGGAAAGGATAGAAGAACGAGACCACCAACTAATAATAAATGCACTTGATGTAGCTCAAAATAATATATCTTTGGCTCTCAGTTGTATGCAGGCACAGTTATGGATGCAATCAATGGCCGCCTTAATTATAAGAGAAGGCAGTGAGGGCACTTTTCCCATTGAAATTCGAAAAGCTGTCTGGGACAATGCCACCGATTTAGAAAGGAAGCTTCAAGCATGGTGGACCCTAGTAAATTTCACCTACAACCCTATTACTAATGTGGCTACTACTTTTGTGTTAACCATACGTAACGCCTCAATATACACAATCCACCCCATCATTGCACTAGGATTAAACCATGATAAAACAGTGTTCTATCCTTCTGAACACAGGGCATGGGCACGGAGAGCAAACAAGAAGTGGCAGACTGTAAATTTAGAATCTTGTGTTACACGAAAACAACAAGGGTTCATTTGTGAAGGTAATACAATTGATACCCAAGACATTTGCCTTGACACTGAGCAAGGCATTTGTCACTTTGAGATCTATCCAGATATCAGTCAAAAGACTGTACTTGTATATATTGGTCAAGGTTGTGCATGTTTGAGAACTGCTTGTGCTTCTATAGTGATAGATGAAATGATAATGGATAGCAATAATCATTCTAACTTTTGTATTTGCAATTTTGTTAAAATTCTCGGGTGTGACTTCTCTTACTTAGCACCAGTCGTATCCCACCAATTAATAAGATCCAATTATACAATGTTTCACAAATTATTACCTGTACCTATTGGAATGGATCTGACATTAATAAGACAACTAGTAAAGCACCAAGATTTGATCAAAATTTTGGAAGAAGTCCAAGAAAATGGGAAGAAAACTTTGATAACGGTTTATCATGATACAAAACAAATAAACAGAATTTTAAAAAGGGTAAAACAAGATGCAAGCCATAATTGGTGGGACGTGCTTTTTGGATGGTCACCTACTGCAACTGGTATCCTGAATGCGATGTTACACCCTATTGTTGTTCTTTTAATATTGGTTTTACTTAGCTTTGTTTTCTCTGTAATATTGTGTGTCTGGAATTGGAGAATGTTACAGAAGTTAAGGTGGCTAGTCGCTGTATCTAATGCACATGGGAAAGCACTGAGAGATACCTTTTGAAACCATGGAGTCATAGAATTGGGGAAATAGACAACTAGATGAAGAATTTCTGTATTAGTAAAAGAATTTACTAACTCTGTAGAAAAGGGGGGAATGACACGGGGCAAAAGAGTTAATAGAAATAGTCTAATTAAAGAAGTATGCAGCTCTTGCTTGGGAAGTATGTAACCTTGCCTCTCTTGCTTGGGAACCTTGCCTGCTAGATGAAACAGGTGCGACAGGCCGCTGATTAGAAGAAGACCGTTGAGAAAGGGAGGACAGCTCCTGCTCCTTCTGATAAGAGGAAGGTCGGTTCCCACCATCTCAGCATTTGAGCTGGTGGGAACCGACGCCGCAGCCTGGAGAAGAGCCAGAGGCCCACAGAGCATGCGCAGCCAACTGAGGAAGACTCGGAGCCTTCCTCCCGAGACCCCCGAAGAGGTCCACCAGGGAGCACTGCGCAGGCACGACCAGGCGAAGCAAGAGGCGTGGAATATTATAATGACCTGATACAATGATGTAATGTTTATGATACACTCCTCATGAATATGTATTACTTAGTGCCATAAAAGAAACACGCTTTGGCCCCCCAGGTGTGCAAGTTCGGAGGAGCGATCCCCCTTGCACCCGGTGCTGAATAAACATACCTACTTTATAACTTTACAAGAGTTATAGTCTTTTCCGCGCATCACTACAACTTCAGAAACAGTCTTCTAGCAATTTGTAGAAAGAGGGATGCTGCCCTCTTTCTCTCAGTCATTGCAGTCCTTCCTTTGCTTTGTCTATCACCTGGCACTTTATAATTCAGGAAATTTGTGGACAGATACAGATCCCAATTTATTGCTAGCATCCAAAATGAGTAAAGGATACTGAGCTGCTAGAAGTGTAGCAGCTGTGAAGAAGGCAAAAGGAAGAAGATTCACTATAACTGGGAACTGCCATTTACCTCCATTTGTAAATAAAATAACATGTGCTTCTGTCCACTAGGTTTTAAGGAGCTTCCAGAACAAATCTGAACCTGAGAACATAAGGTACCAGAAATACTAAGATACCATAATACACAATAACAGCAGCACAGAGGGTAGTTTCTCTCATTCAAGAGAAAAGAAAGAAAAGGAAAGGAGAACGGGGAATAACTTAAGATGGCTCAAAGTTTGGTACTAAACCTGCTTCCCAGAGGGGTAGGATCTAAAGGTATCTTGGCTGTCTCCCTGATGAGAGGCATCATTCACAGCTGATAAACACTAAGAGAAAGAAGACAGTTGGAAGGAGAAACAGCTGGTAGACTTCAATAGTGTTGAAGAGGCCAAGTGAATTTGACTAGTTAACTCACTGTTCCTGCAATGTGGTAGAATATGGACATTTAAGTCTTATCATTACCAAATTTTTTTAATGCTTCATTGTACTTTGTGATAACTAAATCATGGGAGCTAACACAAAGATGGGTGAGTGAGCTTTGAAGGAAAAAACCCCACTAAATCAAACCAAGAACAAATAAAGACATACAACTATAGCTTTAGTTAGGTCCAAGTTAAAGTCAATGCGTACTGTCCCATCACTTATTTTTCAAAAAAACCCTTATTTTATGTTCTGAAGCTGTAAAGGCAAATTATCAGCCTGCATAACATCAATGTAAGGAGTGGCTAGCAGATTTGCATGGAAACCTTCTTATATACTTCTTGTGATAATCCTGCTTTTTTCAGCACTTTTAAAATTATTACTTAAATATGCATTTCATGGTTAAATACAATTGATTTGTAACTGTCCTATAACTGACAAATCTTAGATGTTGGCCTAATTACTGACCTGATTCTGTAGATGTAAGGGTTTAATGTCAGATGAAACTCTGTAGAATGCAGATTGGATTTAAAAAAAAAAAAAAGAGTAATTGCAGCATAAGTTACTTCATGAACACTTGCATATCGAATGACAGTTTTGCTATCACAGCCCTCCTTTTTGCTAGTTGATGTCAATCCTCTTTTTACTAGCACAGCTATTGGAGCAGTATTTTTCCAGTAAGCTTGGTGCCCTTACCTAGATTACCATGAAGGTGCATAAACATTCACAGCACTAGTAACACCAAAATCAGTCTGAGGTGTCAAACAGAGCTATCCCGCAGCAGTTTACAAGTCACAAAGACGAGGTAACTTGGGCCAGATCTTCCAGTAGCTTTGAAGGTTTTGCTTCTTCAGCTCTGCTGTCAGGGAACCTGAAAGGGAAGTCCCACGAGAGCAGGCGAGTGACAGCATTAGATTTAGAAACAAACTACTAATTTACTAGATTTACTAACGAACTAATTACCTCGCCGGGGAGAGCATCATCAAGGGGAAATGGGAGAGGCGCTTTTCTGACAGAGCAGCAGAAGCTGTGGATTTGGCTCGTCCAGTTTACGACAAATCCCCGCCTGATTCCTATGCCCCAGGAGAGTGGGGTAAGCCCGCTCGCCTGCAGCTGAGTCCTGAGGAGAGGAATTAATTAATTAAGTATGCAATTAATATTTATTTGAGTGATAAAATCTCTCTCCACCGGCACATTGAAGATAATCGACTGAGTGGCTGTAAAACTAAATCTTACGACTACAGAAGACTGCCCACAACATCTGTTATAATTGCTTTTTACAATGAAGCCTTGTCAACGTTGCTGCGGACCATACATAGTGTTCTTGAAACATCACCTTCAGTGCTTCTAAAATAAATTATACTGGTGGATGACTTGAGTGATAAAGTGTATTTGAAGACTGAACTCGAAAAATACATAAGCAGTCTGAAAAGAGTTCGTTTGATAAGAACCAACAAACGAGAGGGATTAGTTTGTGCATGCTTAATTGGTGCTACCTTTGCTGCTGGTGAGGTCCTTATGTTTCTAGACTGTCACTGTGAGTGTGTCTCTGGCTGGCTGGAACCACTCCTCAAGAGGATTGCTGAGAACGAGACTGTTATTATTTGTCCTGTCATTGACACCATTGACTGGAAAATGTTTGAATACTACAGGCAGACTGCAGAGCCCATGGTTGGGGGGTTTGACTGGCAGCTGACGTTCCAGTGGCACTCGGTACCTAAACATGAACGCCTCAGGCGCAAATCTGAAACCGACCCAATCAGATCCCCAACTATGGCTAGTGGCTTGTTTGCTGTCAGCAAGAAGTATTTTGAGTACCTGGGTACCTACGATACAGGAATGGATGTTTGGGGAGGGGAGAACTTAGAATTATCATTTAGGGTTTGACAGTGCGGAGGCACATTGGAAATTCATCCATGCTCGCATGTAGGCCATGCGTTTCCAAAGCGTGCGCCCTATGCTAGACCAAATTTCCTTCAGAACATGGCACGTGCTGCTGAGGTGTGGGTGGATGAGTACAAAGAGCACTTTTACAACAGAAATCCTTCAGCAAGAAAACAAAACTATGGAGATATTTCTGAAAGAAAGATATTAAGAGAGTGTTTGCAATGCAAGAGTTTTAAGTGGCATTTAAAAAACATATTTGCTGAGTTGCGTGTACCAGAAGATCGTCCTGGCTGGCATGGTGCTATCCTCACCACAGGAATAGCTTCAGAATACCTTGACTACATCTTACTGGAACATAATCCTACTGGGGCTCACCTTTTTCTCTTTGGATGTCATGGTCAGAGAGGCAATCAATTTTTTGAATACACATCTAATAAGGAGATTAGATTTAATTCTGTAACTGAGCTATGTGCTGAAGTCCCCGAGCATGAAGATTTCATAGGTATGAGGAGCTGCCCAAAAGATGAGTCTCCTATCCCAGAAATTATTATATGGTATTTCAAGGAAGATGGGACTATTTATCATCCGCATTTGGGAAAGTGCCTTACTGCTTATCGTATAGCTGAGGGGTGTGCTGATGTGCAAATGGGAACTTGTAATGCTGCAGATAAAAATCAGATTTGGAAATTTGAGAAATAATCACTGCTGGTAGTATGAATCAAATGGACTGTGATCTCCAAGGTTTTTACATGCATGAGCAGATAGGGATGTTTGATTGTATACCTTGGAATGTCTTCAGATGTGTCTGTAGTGGTGTAGAAACTATATCTACCGTGGTGAACTGTATGGAAAGCAAAATTATACTGGGGTTTAGTTTCTAAAACGTTGATATGTTGATACAGATCTAATGCCTTTTAGTTTTGTAAAATTTTGATCTCATTTTCTTACTGTGATCTGTCTTGATTATGGTAAAACAAAGGCTTTTGAGTGGAATGAGTAGGGATTTTTTTTTTTTCTTTAAGAAACAAAATTATACACATTAAACCTGCAAGATAATGCTACATGTCAGTAAAGAATCTTAACTTACAGAAGTAAAAGTTAAGGTTCTTGGAGTTAACTTACCTATGTTGCAGATACATTATAACATACGTATCTAACACCCTAAGTAATACTAGGGTAGCATGTGATTGAATGGATAGTGATGTGGAAAGCTGAATATTAAATCTTGTAGTATTCTGCAGCTTTCTGGGAATTTACGCACTCCTAAAGGTTTTGGGGTGACAACTAGGTATATTACATTGAAGAAAATGAAGGTTTTTTTAGTAGATGGGCTTTGGCACTGTTTTCAAGTCTGGTGCCTATTCTGGAAAATTTACCTCATGAGGCTGAGTCAGGAGCTCTCATGCCTTTAGAGACGAGCACGGTAGCAGTGGGACCAAAGACTTGCTGGTGGTACCACAAATGGGAAGAAATAGGGGTGGCTACAAGTAAGAATTCTGTTTAAAGGTAATGGAGAAGGAAAGAAAGCACAGAATTGCATTAGCTACTGCTGTTTCTTAGATGTATATTTAATATTTATATTGCCACTGTGTAAGCTTTTCCATGACAAGCCTGGCATTCTAGGGGGACACAGTTTGAGACTATACAATGTATCTTTTTTTTTTTTTTTTTTTTTTTTTCCTTTTTTGGTCTGTAAGTGGGGTAGAGGAAGGAGACACAGTGGAAAACTTGGGCTGTTTTATTTTGCGTCATGTATTTTGACAACAGCTGGCATATGTCAGCCCTAGGTAGAGTTTTGAAATAATGCAGCATAGGCTGCCTCTTTCTAGTCACAATAGTACCATGGGAGCTAGTCACAATAGTACCATGGGAGACCTCGGGTAAGGCTGGGAAGCTGGGGTTCCTGAAGTGAAGGGAGTTGGAAAGGCAAAGGGCAGTTTGGAAGAAGCCAAGATTTGTTGGTTAAGGTGGTTCACAGAACAACTTATTTGAAATGTTTTCTGTATCCTGTCATGCTGAGTTTTGAAGAATATTGATTCTTGAATCATGTCACTAATCTGTTTTGACTGTGATTATACACTGTAGATGTGATAGATATCTTGTGTACTTGAAAGAAATACCTGGTGTTTGTATCTCTGTTTTTAGCTTTATATGATTTAAATTGTCCACTTATCTTAGTTTCAGGCATTCCAGCTTTTTTGATTACTTTCACTGAAGTGGTAGATGTTCCTCAGTAGCCACAGTGTCTTGACATGGGGCTGGTAGGTAGGAACTTGAGCCAGTGAGCAATAAGAATCTGGGTACCTGAGGAACATAGTAGGTGTGTATTTGCTGCAGGTGTTAGTAGGTAGAAGGGTTAAAAGGGAGCGAGACCTGAAATAAGTGAAGACTTGCCAAAAATAAAGCAAGAGTAAATTCAGATGTATTTTTGAATCTTGGTGGTTTTTTTTGAAGAGTTAAGAGGTTTGTGTTAAAGCAGGCTAAGATACAAGGGGAACAAAAGAAGAAAATTTGGAGCTGGGGATGTAGCACTGAATCATGCTAAAAATGCTTGCCACTGTGTGGCATGGGTTGTTTTAAGTCTTTAACTTATTTTTAGGCGGTTACTTGCAATTTGATTAGTTTTTTATTTATTTTTTTTTTTATCTCCTAAGCTGTTTGGTGGTTTTATTTTTTTCTTTTTTTTTTTCTTTTTTTTTTTTTTCTTTTTTTTTAAAGGGAACTTCTTTACTATATAAGGGCGACATTCCTGAAAAATTCCATTCTACTGTGCAGCAAGGAATTCTTTTTGTGGATCTACAAGTTATGAACCGTTTATAAAATTTTAAAAGGCAGCTAGTCATTATGTACTGGGGCAATAAATTATACAAAGTATGTGCTTTTATGAAAATCTTGCTACAGACTGTTACATTCAATAGAAATGACAGGAAAAAGGCCTGGATTCTCTTACATGGCAGAGCATGTTATATGTGCAATGCATGTTTCCTCAGATGAAAGTAATTAAATAATGAGAATATAGCCTATGCAACTTTTATACCATTAACTTTTTTAGGACTTGGCAAAAACTACATTTCGTATAAAGAACTACCTTCATGTTAAAACTGATATTCAAAGTCTTCCTTATCTATTTAAGCAGTAAGTCTAAGTGAACCTGCCTCTTAAAGTTTGAAAAATGCTTTATTCTGTATGTATCTGAACCTTTCCTCTTTCTCCCCACCTCTCTTCCCACCTCCCATTCTATTTTCATGGCTATTTAAAACTAAAAGGGAGGGGGGGGGGGGGGGGGGGAGAGAAAAAGTAAATAACCAGGCCCTAAAAATAAATCAATAAATAAAACTTTTTCCCAATGGTAATAAAAAAGGTTGGGATGGGGAAGGCACTAGAGAAGGAGAGAAAAAGAGAGAAGAAAAAAACCTCTTGTCATTTCAAGTTCTATTGAGTTTTGAACTGAGCTGCAGCAATTCTGCAGGAATATTCCAGTTGTTTTTCAGTGTATACAGATTTCTGGAAAATCTGAAACTCTGAAAGTTTTTCTATGCTTTTAGGCTTTGAAAATTTCGGGAACACTTGTATATATTTCAAACTACTGATTTTAAGTGACTTTAAAAAACCTGAATGTAAATTTAACACTGAATAAATGTGTGAAGGCTTTGGGGTTTCTTTTGAAACAATAAAATCCAAAAGTATAATTCATTCTTGACTAGTGTGCTTACTCTTTTCAGTTCTTTCACTTGTGTAAGTACATACAGTATACAATAAAAACTGCCATGAACTTGAACTTACAGGAGTTCTTAAAAATTCCTCATCATTTATCCACTATACTTAGAATTCCAGATTGGTTCCCCTGACAGAGGTTCAATTAATTATTGCTTCCTTCCAAGTAGGAAATCTTGCAAATCACGGTTAAATGTGTTTGTATAGTGATGTTGTACCTTATCACCCTGAGATTTGCAAGTTTCCTGTAAAGTGTGTGGGATTTGTGGTGTTTGGATATTGACATGCATTGTGTGCACAGCCCTGTACTCCATCTGACCTGTAATTCTTGCACTGAGTTAATTATATTGGAGATGCTTCAGCATGTGGGGGATAAAAGGGTGACCAAGTGATTAAAGCCTGGCTGAGTATGTGTCTTCTGATTTTTTGCACAACTTGTAGTTGCTACTGTGGTATACTGGGAAATGGGAGTGTAGTGGTAATTCCATATTGCAGCAACTTGTGTCTTCATATATACATACGTATATATGAAAGTGCATACAATCAGTATTCACAACTTGTAAATTGAACTTGCTTTCATTGCAAATACCATAACATTTTTTCATGGCATATCTGAAGCCCAGATATCTGTTTAGAGAACTGCAGCAAAGCGGTATGTAAACTTGGCCTTTGCGTAAGGCCAAGACTTTATTCTTTGGTGTTCAATTCTGTTATGACTCATCACAAGAAAAGTAAATTACCTAGAGATGCATCAGCTATACTTGGGTGTGTACAGAAAGCACTGACATTTAAAAAGAAGGAAAAAAAAAAATAAAAGGCACTGAGGTTACGAACTGAACTTAAATTGCATATTGAAGTCAGCCCAGTGTGAATTTTCAGCTTTCTTCTTTCTAGTTGTATTTTTGCAGTTGATCAAATATTTTTGTTACTACAGAAAGGACAAATTTTGCCTTTCACCTCTAAAGAAGGTTTTGGTTATGTCGTGTTTTCTCTGAGGAGCATGTACAACAGACTTGTTTGTGGTACGGCCTATCCTAAAAATTTCTGGACCTTCTGTTTCTTTTCTTTCAGTTCCAATACTTTAAATGAGCCCTGGAGATCTGTTGCAGACCATTTGAAAGTCAGACTGCAGGGTCCTGGCATACTTAGCAAATGCTGACAGAACACATCAGCTGGGTCCATCAATGCAGATCAGCATTGCTGTTGGACCCCATGTGTGTTCTGTCCTGGAAGGTTCTTGCTCCTCTCCTTTTGAACACTTAAATGCATGGACAACATGAACTTGAGGGGAGAAAAATGCATAAAGAATTAAGAAACAATCCTTAAGATAGTGTGCTTGAATAAATTGGAGAAGCATTGTTATAAAGCAGGCAAAATCCATTAAAATGGATTAAAAAGAGAAATGGATAAGTTTATTTGATAATAGTACATTTTTCATGTATAAAACTGCTTTTAATGTTAGTACTGATAATGGAAATTATTGCTGGCAATGCTGTTGCCCTTTAGACTCTTGTATTTTGTGCCTGTGGTTTGCTAAGATAAAATGTTTACTGTTACAGCAAAATGCTTAGGTGTTGGCCATATGCACCAGAATGATTTTGACCTGCTTGAATAGGGAATAGCTTGTCTTGGCTGAGGCTTGTTAATGGTAAAGGTACCTGGTTTCTTTGGCAGGATAGGGGCCAAAGTTGAATAGAGTTTTGTCTTAAGAGTTTCTTTGTCTGGATTTGTCTCTCCTGTGCTGTTCGGATACAGAGTCGCATCTGCCTGTGTGCCTTAGGAAAATAATTCTGCAGCGAGCTTGTCAGTTACCCTTTCCTGTGCAGGTCCTAAACTTCTTCCCTCCATCACCCCTGGGGTGGTGCCAGCTGTGCTGGAACTGCAGCATCAGAGATAATAATAGCCTTTGAGTATCATGGCAATGAGCAGCTGGCTTCAAGAGAGAAGCTTACCTAAGGCTCCGGAGAGGATACTCTGTGAGTTTAGGCAACAGGGAGTCCAGAGGGAGAACAAGGAATATGCTTGTGGCTGTCCCAGGGAAAGGAGAACTTCAGGTCATTGCTTGTGTCTCATCAACCTTGGGCTAACCCATCTGTGAGAGAGCAAGCTACGAGATACCAGGCTTTGAATTTATTGTACTGTCATCTTTTTAAAATGTTTCCTTCAGTTTTTAGAACTCAAAGGAAAGTGGGCTGCTATTACATGGCCTTCATGCAGTCTATAAGGTACCACAGGTACTTGGTAGTTTGTGCACAATTTGTTTTAGAAACCATCCATCTTGTCTGTTCCACATTTCTAACTTGATGCCTTCGAATTCTATTTTAGCTCACATTTCACTTTTGCCTTTCTGTTTTATGCCACACTAGGTCACATTTTTCTGAATCAAAGGGAAAAAAAGAAAAGTCAGGTACAATTAGAAAGACCCTGCTGTAAAATAGTGTTCTGAAAAGTTGGAGTGGGGAAAATATCCTTTGATACTTCTGTGTCAAATTTGGGCCTATTGACACAAGCAAGGGGATAGTCTGTTCCCACATCTTTTACCAGAAGCTAGTCTTTTGGCAGTAAAAATTGTATCTCTGTGCCAAATCCATAAAGGAAGTCGAATATCTATTTTGTTTAAGGCTTGTCTTGACACGTGCTAATAAACAAACTCCATTCCTTTGTGCTATGTTGGTACCTGAAGTAGGTTGGGAAGAGAAGTCCTTTCCATGACCTCTTCAACTTCTAGGAGGTCCCTGTTCTTCCTCTCCCTCCCTTTCTTTACTAGGGGTAGGAATTTTATAATTGAGGGGTGGGAGTGTGAATCCCTTTTTCTTATTTATGTCCTGCATGCTAACACTTAGCAGACATGAAGATAATAGAGGCTTAGGAATAGCTCACTTGTCAGTTTAATTCAACTGCTTATTGTTTTTGCTGCTTATAGTTCCCTGAAAATGATCAAGCTCTGGTAGAAGTACGGTCCACCTGTAAAGTGACTGCAAAAAAACCACCCCAGAAGCCCACATGTGCTTTCTATGATCAGACCAACAACTTCACATTGTGTTTTGAACTAGACAAATGTTAGTATTAAGAAATTGGTACTTAAGTAGGATTATAGAATTGTCATATTTGAATATTTATTCACTTTAGTGTAGATATCTGAAGTGTTAGAAGTGATATCTTGAGATTAAGCTGGTTTATCTTTTCAGAGATGCTTGAAACAAATTCCATCTTGGAGATCAAAGTGAGATCACTGATGAATTTATCTCTTGTTCTTAGTATTTGGTAATGTCAAATCTGAATTCATACTTAATGACATGTGCATGATGTTTGGCTTTGGATTTTTTGTTCTATATCTTTAAAGTACTTGTAAGCCAGTTTGTTTAGTATGTGGGAGTGCTACCTGTTAAGAATTATCCTTTACTCCTCCCAGTCTTCTGATGTCCTTCCAAAAGTCTGATGTTGGCATTGCTGGCTGCCAGGCTTCTGCTTAGGCCAAGTATCCATTAAAACCCCAATAACTGCTCCCTTCCCCTAATAAGTTCACTGATGAATTCCAAACTATATTCATTGGCTCTGATTTTTGTAATAACAGTGAGCAGGCTCATAATATCTTTTATTTCTTGCCAGCTACCTCCTCTTTGGATAGGTTCTTATTGTGTGGAAGCTGAAGAGACAATACAGAGCTTACAAATTTGTAGGCCATGCAGAAGCAGTGACCAGCATACCGTTCTCACCAGATGGGCAGCTACTTGCTTCAGCTTCTCAAGATCGTACCATCAGACTATGGATTCCTTGCATGTGAGTATAATGGGGTGATGCTGGCTGTGTTTCATTAATGTGCAATGTGAATATTGGAGTCTTTATCCAATAAAAGTTTTTCTTTCCCACATCCCTGGGCTTTGACAGAAATGGAGATTGGGGAGCACAAGCAACATGGTTCTTTACTGTTTTACTTTGTTCTTTACTGAATATTCTGTAGTTTCAAAAGAAAAACATAGCAATTTACAGGTCATCATTTCATGTATATAGGACTATGCTTCGTAGTATTTCTCTGTCTTAAAGGATGTATTTCTTTTAATAAGGATTGCATGGCTGTACTTCATTTTGGAGAGACAAGTGAAGAAACAAAAAAATAGCATTTTGGGAAAAAAAATATTTTGAATCGACTTGCCTTTCTAGGCTGCTCTCAAGTAGTAGTGATTATGATTATTCAGACTGATCTTAGAAAGACTGATGTTAATTTAACTTTAAGCATTTTGCAGTTTACTATATAAAAATAAAATAAATTCTCTTTCAGATACTGTATGGAGGCTTATGCTGCTAGTTAATTGCACTGTTCTCTAAAATAGGTCATATTAAATACAATTACTTTAAAGTCTGTTATTGTAATAATTAATACTCAAATTAGGCAAAAAATATTGGCATCACTAAGGTTTAGCCTGTATATGTTGCTTTTTCATTTAGATAAGATTCCAAATATGTGAACTTTGAATTTTATGGAGTTTTGAACTCTTTCAGTTTAATATAATTGGGGTTTGTGTCTTTTTTTCCCATAGTCATGGAGAATCATTGGTACCGAAAGGTCACACAGCACCTGTTCATAGTGTGAGTTTCTCGCATGATGGCCACTTTCTAGTTTCAGCATCCAATGATAAATCAATAAAATATGGAGTGTTCACCATCAACACATTTTGTTTTCCCTATTTCAACACACTCATTGGGTTCGCTGTGCCAAGTAAGAACTCCTAACAAAGGGGTTTTATTTCCCAGGGCAGAACTAAGAGAAGAAATATCAGTGAATGATAAATGATGATCTATCAGTAATAATGAAATGTTAATAAATACGTTTTATATATATCTCCTAGCTGAAAACTGAAAGCTTCCTCTGTGTTAATATGTGTACATATTGAATCTGTTGCTAGGTGTTAATTCTTTTACCTTACCGGGTAAATAGTCTTCTGTGTTTATTTTCGGTCAGTATACTGTCTTTCCTGAGTCTTGTATGTTTTGTGCTGTGTTAACTTGCTTTGCAGCATTCACTTGTTTCTAGATTTATTATGCATGGTAGGGATTTTCTCAGCTATCCTTGGAACAGTAGTGGCATAAAAGAATGGTCATGAGACAAAATGAGTTAAGCTTATGTAGTTGGAAAAGGTAAAAAAAAAAGAAAAAGGCCTATGACTGCAAGTTAAGATTCACACGCTATTTAAAGGCAGGGCAGCTCTTCAAAGACAAGAAAAGATTGTTCTTTGCTGATTTTATTTTTTTTTTTTCCCTCCTCCATATTAATAGAAAATCTGCAGCTGAGAGGCCTGATTTAAATCTCTTGAGAAAGGTATTTAACACTGGTGAAATGCAGAGCCTACAGAGTTCCAAAGTATCTGATCGTTGAAAAGAAAAATAAAAGCTCTAGGAAATCATATGTGAAAGTTCTTGAACAGTGTTCTAATGTCCTTGTGCAGTTGCTCAATATGGGGAATAATAATGACTGATGAAATGATAGACAAATCGGTTTTCCTATTTAAAACCTAGTCTGCTAGTCTAGGAATAATCATGAATGTTTTGCTGACAGTTTGTAAGTCTAGAGAGAACTCGCAGGAGAATATATATGTTGGTTGAAATTGAACACAAGGTTCTACTGTGTCCTCTTTGTCTTTTTGCCTATAGTTTTCTGTAATAATCTCTTTAGCACCTGAAGTTGACAACCTTAGGCTGCTGTTACCTTCCTTCCTCTGCCCTTTTTCTCTTGCTTATTGCTCTGTTTTTAATTGTAGGTGATTATGAAATAGAGGGGGGAGGAGTGGGGAGGAGAAGCTTTGCTTTTCAGTTCTATTACTACTTGAGAAATATGAGACACTCAAATATCCTTTGAATGTTACACATTTTAATTCCAAACAGGCTTTCTTGGTTCTAGTGTTTTGCTACTTAGGTCTCCAATGCTAATCTAGGTAGTATCAGTTGTTTAGTAATGTGAATACTTGCATATTCCAGATTTTCACCTGATGGAAGACTAATAGCATCTTGCAGTGAGGATAAATCTGTTAAGATCTGGGATGCAAGAAATAAAACTTGCATTGATAGCTTCTTAGATTATAGAGGGTGTTACTGGAAAAAAGGAGAAATGTACATGTGTAATTTTAATGAGATCAAATTCATGGTTTGTGGTATTAACATCTATATATGTTATATCTGAAAATAGATCAAACTTCTACTGTCCATGTAAATGAAAATAATTAATTTCATAGTTTTTTTAAGAGTTCAACTTGCTGTACTTGTCTAGCTGTTTTTCAACAGTCAAGAAATAAGACAGAGAGAAGTCCTGGATTTTTGAATGTTTTTGTTTTTTCTCCGTTTTGATAATGCTACTTGATATTGGATGTTTCAATAAGAAGAGAAGTTTAAGAATTCTCTACTTGTTGGTGAAAACAGTGTTCTGTTAGCTTCAGTGACCTGCCTTATTTAGGTTTAGAAAATATTTGTTTTTACATATTTGCAGTTTTCTTAAACATCTTAGAACCAGAGTTTTAATTAACAAATGTGATGCAATATTCATCTTGTATATGTGCTTTGCTAATTTCATGGCTACCATCTCTATCTTTCTTCCAAGCTAAAAGGTTGTTATAGCTAGATATTCTGTTCTTAGACAAAGTTATTTTACTTGTGGCTTACAAATTCATTGCAGCACTTTCTTCTGGAAACTTTGTACTCCAACACAAACTGTGAAGGCTTGAGTCAGGACAATTATACTATCTTTTTAACAAAAGCCAGATTACTCAGTCTGATTTATCATATACATCTTGTTTTCTTATGCTTGTTTCAGTTTCTTGAAATACCTTATTTGAGTTTCCATATGTGTGGATTCCACACAAGTTTGTAGCAACTCAGTGTTACTATTATGTTTTATATATACATAAATATAGAATCATAGAATCGTTTTGGTTGGAAAAGACCTTTAACATCATCAAGCCCAACCATTAACCTAGCACTGCCAAGTCGCCACTAAACCATGTCCCTAAGCAGCACATCTACACATCTTTTAAATACCTTCAGGGATGGGGACTCAGCTACTTCCCTGGGCAGCCTGTGCCAATGCCTGATAACCCTCTCAGTGAAGAAATTTTTCCTAATATTCAATCTGAACCTTCTCTGGGGCAACTCGAGGCTGTTTCTTCTTTTATATATACACCCAAATATTTATATGGAAACAAGTAATCAATCTATTTTCATTGATTATATTTAGATTTACAAATTTTGTGGATTTCAATCCAAGTGGTACGTGTATAGCTTCGGCAGGTTCCAATCATACAGTGAAACTGTGGGATATTCAAATGAACAAGCTACTGCAGCATTACAAAGGTAAAAACAATGTAGTTTGTTTTCTTTAGAGTGGAGCTCTTTACAACAAGACGTGATTGATTTTTTAAAATTTTTTTTTAGATTATTTAATTTCTTATGGGGAAAAGCAGACCAACAGGTCATACTAGCATATTCCAAGTAGTCTTGTCGTAGTCTAACCCCCCTAAAAATCCAATCTGAATCCTGATTATTCCTTTTCAATGCTTCTCTTAATTTTAAAAACAGAACTAAGCAAATACATCAGAGTCTGCTATGCCAAACACTTTGGTTGTTTTTCTGTTAACTAAAGTAAGTTATTCTTTGGGATGTAGAAAAGAGCAAAGAAATAAAGTGTACATTTCTGGTTAGTAGATATCTACAGTATTTGAATATTATCTTCTGTAAATCAGTTCACAGAGCAGGGGTTAATTGTGTATCATACCATCCTTCTGGTAACTTTCTCATCACTGCATCTACTGATGGTACCCTTAAGATTTTGGACCTCTCAGGAGGAAGACTTATTTACACTCTTCATGGACACAAGGTATGCACAATAATCCTATTTAAATTGAGATTTTAATAGATAATTCAGTATCTTTTCAAGAGGAAGGTAACATTTATGCCGTTGTGTCTTGTATCATGCAACTTACGGATAAACTTTAGAGGACGGCAAAGTGTTGTGTTAATACACCTTGTCAGAAGTGCATAAGAAAATGCAGCAATTTTACCTACAACCATGCAGTTAATCTGTCAATATTGTATGCATGCTTAATGTTAAGTAATAGATCTTGTTCTGAATTAATTAATAATTCAGTCTCTTGATTGTCAAAATCCGTTATTTGGCACACTAGTCTTTTTGTCTATTGAAAAGCAGTGCTTTATAAGGAGGGAGAATCTTCTGGAAGATAACTTTTGTGAAGAATGGCAGACATCTCCCTTTCCTCTTAATGCAAATCAAACACTACTTTTGATAATGAATCACTCAAACACATTATCTTGAGTAATGTAATATATACTTGATAATTTTTCATTGCGGAGTTGAAGCATAAAATCTAAGGAGAATGCCACTATATTCTTAGTATTGACTGTAGTAATTGTAACGCAGCATCTTATAAAGTTGTGCAATATTAACTCTTCAAGTTGTTTTGCAAAAATTTCACTACAGTTAAATTGTTCCTCATTTTAATAAATTGGAAAAACTATTTATATTAGATAATGGTATAAGCGTTTTTCTCTTTGCATTAAAATACCATGATTACAGTCATAATGTAATTTTACTGTATGATAATTTTCTTTACTTTTTTTTTTTTTTTCCAGAGACTTGTGCTTTCTTTGGCTTTTTTAAAAGGTGGTGAAAAATTTGCCTCAGGTGGAGCAGATGCTCAGGTTTGTGGTACTGTCTCTTTAAATTAATTGTCTTAAAGTTTCTACAGAGGATGGGAGTTAAATATAGTTAGTCACAGTAACATGCTAATTACAGTATACTGACATTCCTTTTGTCTAGTTGTGTGTTATACAGACTTTGTTTAGCCTAAAGTTAAATTTGAGAAGAAAAACAAGTACATCATTTAATAACTCTTAACTAATTTCACTTGGATGTTACGATGAGGAGACCACAATGCTAGCCACTCTGTTTTACATATTAAAATAAAGGAATGATTTTTAAATGGAAATATTTTAGGTGTTGCAATTCTGTGTTGACAAAGTAGTTGTGTTGCAACTAGTATTAATGCCTACATGTTCTATTAGGTTTTCACTACTTTTAAAGTTGCTGCTCTGTAATCGTAAGAATTAAGTTGCACTACTGGGAAAACTTTGGCTAGAATTGGGGGGTAAAAAAGTCTTGTGTTAGCTTTGCTAATTTACATTGGTGAAACATCAAAGTACTGGCTTTTACAGAGAAGAGCTGTTTGAGCATGTAAAACAAAAAAGTTATTTTAAACTAAATAGCAAATCATACAGTTAATCTTCATCTGCTGTAATAAATTTCATAAATACAAAAATACTATCAACCTTGGAATCATCTATCAGGTCTTTACATTCTCCAAGAAGAAAAAACTATCGGAGCCCAAGGCTTAAGAGTATTACAGACTGAAATGTTCCTTAATGTTAGTTGTTTTTTTAATTGTTTCCTGTTATAAAAAGCTAAAAGCTCACTGTAGACACAGAAAGACCTGCTGTAGAAATGAAGATCTTCTGAATTTACTATAAACCTTGTTTATATTGTTTTGTGGATTTTGAAATATGTTTCAGGTAGTGACAGAGACAGTCTTGGAAAACAAGAAATACTTTTCAATTAAAAACTTCAGTATCATTAGAAAGAATACAGTCTGTTTCTGGTTTTTTACTTGATACTTCAGGTAGCACACTTTCTAGAATGACTTAAAAGCACTCAAAGAAATAAAATTGCTTTCTATCACAAGGCGTTAGTAATAAGCAGTGCCAAGACTTACAGTTATTGGAAAAGTGAAAATATTTGCAAACTTCCAATATTAATTTTACAAGCAGAAAAATAAAAATAATAGGTAAAAGGTATTTATTTCTTGAGCCACTAGTCTAATCTTTTATTTTCTGTACTAAAGGATTTTTAATGAGATTTTTTCAGTTCCAAAATGAAGCTTTGATGCTTAGGTGATCCTGAATTGTTGACCTTACTTTTCATGAGTGCTTTCTTTTGGGTTTTATGACAATTGGTATATTATACTTAACTTGAGAGGAAGTGAAATATATGTATTAAACTAGGTCACATGACAGAAGATTCATCTGAGAAGCTCTGGTGATGGAAAGGACCTACAGTATTAAGCCTAACTCAGCCTCCTAAATAAATGCCAGCACACTCTGGGAATACCTGTCTTACTCCAAGGTTCCTTTGAATTTGGAGCCCCCTGAATGACATGCATGTTCAGTGCAGGCATGTTGTTGCCTTTCTTCTGCTCTGACTCCATGCTGTAGAGCTGCTGGCACGTGGGATCATGGAGTGAGTTGGTGCTATAGGGCAAAACCTATGACTCGTGTTTCTCACCAGTTTGGTATAGTGGTTTTTTGCTGAATGCATGACAGGAAAGATGCAGTTCATCAGGAAGTGCTTTCTCAGGTAAATGTTGAATTAAAAAAAGTAGTCGTAGTAGGTCTAGTAAAATGAATTCTGTTTTGTTTACCTTAGCAAAAGGCACATTTTTATCTGTTGAAGATTTTCCCTTTTTCTTGTGAATGTTCCAGTAGGAGAGGGCTACTTATATTGCTGTAACTTTTACTTTTGCATTGTAAGTTTTAAAATATGCAGTGCTAACCATTGTGTGGTAACTGCCTGTATCTTCATCTGTAGTAAACGTAAGAACTTAATTCCTCGGTGTCTGTTTGGTGTATGCACACATGTACTCCACAAACAGCCTGACTTATCCACAGTGCTCTTCAGGTCTGCCAGGAGAGTAGTTGTGGGACCTCTTCTCATCTTACTGTGATAGAATTACACAGAATCACAGAATGTTAGGGATTGGAAGGGACCTCAAAAGATCATTTAGCCCAATCCCCCTGCCAGAGCAGGAACACCTAGATCAGGTCACACAGGAACATGTCCAGACGGGTTTTGAATGTCTCCAGAGAAGGAGACTCCACAACCTCTCTGGGCAGCCTGTTCCAGTGCTCTGTCACCCTCGCTGTGAAGAAGTTCTTCCTCACATTTATGTGGAACCGCCTATGTTTCAGCTTGCACCTGTTGCCTCTAGTCCTATCATTGGATGTCACTGAGAAGAGCCTGGCTCCATCCTCATGACACTCACCCTTTACATATTTATAGACATTAATAAGGTCACCCCTCAGTCTCCTCTTCACCAAGCTAAAGAGACCCAGCTCCCTCAGCCTTTCCTCATAAGGGAGATGTTCCACTCCCTTCATCATCTTTGTGGCTCTGCGCTGGACTCTCTCAAGCAGTTCCCTGTCCTTCTTGAACCAGGGGGCCCAGAACTGGACACGATACTCCAGATGCGGCCTCACCAGGGCAGAGTCGAGGGGGAGGAGAACCTCTCTCAACCTACTAACCACCCCCCTTCTAATACACCCCAGGATGCCATTGGCCTTCTTGGCCACAAGGGCACATTGCTGGCTCATGGTCATCCTGCTGTCCACCAGGACCCCCAGGTCCCTTTCCCCTACGCTGCTCTCCAGCAGGTCAGCCCCCAACCTGTACTGGTACATGGGGTTGTTCTTCCCCAGATGGAAGACTCTACACTTGCTCTTATTATATTTCATTAAATTTCTCCCCGCCCAACTCTCCAGCCTGTCTAGGTCTCTCTGAATGGCAGCACAGCCTTCTGGTGTGTCAGCCACTCCTCCCAGTTTTGTGTCATCAGCAGACTTGCTGACAGAGCACTCTATTCCCTCGTCCAAATCCTTGATGAATATATTGAATAGTACTGGTCCCAGTACCGACCCCTGAGAGGCTCCACTAGATACAGGCCTCCAATTAGACTCTGTCCCATTGACCACAACTCTGGCTTCTTTCCTTCAGCCAGTTCACAATCCACCTCACTATCTGATCATCCAGACGACACTTCCGCAGTTTAGCTGCAAGGATGCTGTGGGAGACTGTCAAATGCTTTACTGAAATCAAGATAGACCACATCCACTGCTTTGTCATCATCTCTCCACCGGGTTATATCCTCATGAAAGGCTATCAGGTTGGTCAAGCATGACTTTCCCTTGGTGAAACCATGTTGACTGCCCCTAATGACCCTCTTATCCTTAACATGCCTAGAGACAGCACCCAGGATAAGTTGTTTCATCACCTTTCCAGGGATGGAGGTGAGGCTGACCCATCTATAGTTACCCAGGTCTTCCTTCTTGCCCTTTTTGAAGACCAGAATGACATTTGCTTTCCTCCAGTCCTCAGGCACCTCTCCTGTTCCCCACAACTTCACAAAGATGATGGAGTGTGGCCTAGCAATGACATCCGCCAGCTTCCTCAGCACCCGTGGGTGCATTCCATCAGGACCCATGGATTTATGGATGTCCAAGTTGCGGAACTGATCCCTAACCCCGTCCTCATCAACCAGAACAAACTCCTCCTCTATCCTGACTTCCTCTGGAGCCTCAGGGGTCCTGGGCTCCTCAGGATAGCCTCCAGCAGTATAGACAGAGGCAAAGTAGGCATTCAGTAACTCTGCCTTCTTTTTATCCTCTGTCACCAGGGCACCCACCTCGTTCACCAGTGGGCCTACATTGCCTCTAGCGTTAGTTTTATCTGCAATGTATTTGAAGAAGCCCTTTCTGTTGTCCTTGACCTTTCTTGCAAGGTTTAATTCCAAGGAAGCCTTGGCCTTCCTAGTCTCCTCCTTGCATCCTCTGACAACAGACATATTCCTCCCAAGTGGCCAGCCCCTCCTTCCATGATCTGTACATTCTCTTCTTCCACTTGAGTTTGCCCAGCAGTTCCCTGTTTAACCATGCAGGTCTCCCGGCACCCTTTCTTGACTTCCTGCCTGTTGGGTTGCACTGATCTTGAGCTTGGAAGAAGAGGTCCTTGAATGCTAACCAACTATCCTGGGCCCCTTTACCTTCAAGTACCCTGTCCCATGGGATTTCCCCTAGCAATTGCTTGAAAAGGCCAAAGTTGGCCCTCCTGAAGCCCAGGGTTGTAGTTCTGCTAGGTATTCTATTCCTGCCACACGAGATCCTGAACTCTACCATCTCATGGTCACTGCAACCAAGTCTACCCTCAACCTTCAGCGCTTCAACCAGACCCTCCGTGTTCGTGAGTTGGTTAAGTTGGTTTACTGTAAATGTAGGGTGTATTAATTTGAGAAGTTCTGCTGGCAGATCGACAATGTCAAGCTGATGAGCAGAGGCTGGCCATGAAAATATCATCTTCTATCCCTCATGCAGTATCCAAAAGATACTGTCTGTTCACAGCATGAGTTGGAGGCAACTGATTCATTGTAAGTTTACCACAGATTACTTGCTCTATGCACATATTTTTTCAAGACTATTACATTTTCAAACAACAGATAAAATCTGGTTTTCTTCCATCAAGGAAGGAAAACCAGTACCTCTCCTTCTAGTTTCAAGTTTCTTTCTGGTTGGTGCAGAGCCAGCTGAAAGCTTTGTTCAGAAGCACATTAAGTATTTGAAACAGGCACTGGATACTTATGTTTCTTCATGTTTACTCTTACTAATTTTGTTATCTGTAATGATGAAGCTGCAGTGGCATGGCCTTCCACTTTAGAGCAAAATGAAACATGTACAGCTCGAGCGGCTCAAGTGCTCACCCCTGACAAAAGGTCCTACTTCTGCTGCCTCCTGCCTATGCCCTTGTTTACTCAGTGCTGAGCCAGTTCAAATTGCTAAACCAGCAGAAAATGAGCCTAGCAAATGGAGAAAAGCCACATAAAAAATGTGAATAACTTTATGCTGGACTGGGCAATGGAGGTAGTGGAACTACACAGCTGAGAAGAGAGAAAGAAAGCAGGACCTCCCTCTTATAGCGCAGTGAGCTGCTGTGAATCAACTAATCTAACACCTAACTGTCCTGTAAGTGCCAGGTTCTGAGGCAGGTTTATGTAGTTTGTACTGAGATCCATGTATCCAGCTTTCACTGTTACTAGTGTCTGAGTGAGTTTGGGTCCATCTTTATTGGTGCACTGTGTCTTCCAGTACATATTTAGGGTTTTCCACTCAACAGAGTCATGAAAGTTGTTGAACCTGAAATGAACTTGTAACAATGCAGCTACTTAGGAATATATTAAAAACATGATTTAGTCTGCTTGGTATTTCTGTGAACAAATCTGTGATTTCTGCTGCTTATGTATAGTTTATTAATTTCTGAAAAACACTTCTAATGGTTGTCAAAAATATTTATGGCTGGACAGGCAAGTAATTTTAAGTCAGATCATGGTCTCCTCATTGTTTCCTCTTAATTTAGTGAGCAGCTATAAAAATCAACACTGGACTTTTGGAAACTGCCATCTTCTAGGTGTTATGAACTTCCTTTTATATTTTATTTTCCCTTAGCACTTAAAGTAACAAAGATAATCATGTAAACTTGTGGTAAACGTAATTTAATTACTTACATATACAGTTGTGTTGTGACATGAGAGAATAACATTGGTGCATCATGATTTTTTTCCTGATTCATCCATAAGGGTGGATAGACTACCTTCTGCTGTCTTACCTCTGCATTCTACTACCTTTTGCATTTGGCCATGGTGTGACCATTTTATGTTGTTTCTACCTTGAATGTAATTGGACGAGGTTCAGAAAACAGATTCCTGCTGCTAAAACACTGGAACCAGGTGCTTTAGAGTTCGGTGGAACTCTGTAATTTCTCTTATCCCCTCAAACTTTCTTATTTGACCTGCAAGCCTTTATAGGGGGCAGAAAAATAACTTTACAGTCCAGTGGGACAGAAGTTTGCGTTGTTTTATGATTATTGAGACACCTTTAGATATTTTTTTATTAATACATTGGACCACATCTATTAGACTTGGAGTACGAGATACTTTGGGGAAGTTCCTGTATTACAGTAGAAATCAGACTAAGTGATGAGAGCAGGCTCATTCTGTTATCGTGATCTATTAGTAATAACAGACTTCACTGAATAGCTAAGTTTTGTACATTGAATAGGCTTCAAGTAGTTACTGATATGATGGCTTCTTACAGGTTTTACTATGGAAAACCAATTTTGATTCATTTGATTATAAAGAGGTTCTTAAACACCATATTAGAAGAACACATACTGATGATCCTCCTCATCTTCTTGATATTTACCCGAGGTCACCTCATCTACATGATGAAAAACTTCAATCAGTTGAGGTGAGTGCCATAAGTACTCTAATACAGGAAACCATATATATAGAAGCTTTTGTAAACACTACCTGTCTAGCATGTATAGTTAAATGTGTTCTATGTATACCAGAGAACTTTTTGTTATGTATAATACTTTGGAAGCAACCATAACTTATGAATCCATGTTAAGGTTGTTAGGCTAACTGATGCTATCAGATTTATTTTGGTGAATTCCTTTCACACTTCTTGTGTAAGTCTGTACTCTGCACTCATTTTAAACAAAACATAGGTGATAGTCTGGTTTCTGAAGTAGCATGGCAACTATTGGAGAAGATATCTGAATCTTCAGTGAGCTTTATGATACTACTCAAAATATGTCATTATAAGCAGGATGAGGTGGCATTTTTGCTGAAAGTCAAATACTTGGTTGTCACAAATAGTCACTCCTCATAATACCTAAAGGCCTTGGAAAAAGATCTTGATATCTGTCTAAAAGTTTAGAAAGCCTTTCTAGGCTAGTAGTGTGTTTTATGTTACCATGTAGTCTGATTTCCTGATAATTTCATTCTTCATCTGCTTTACTGTCAAACCTACCAGCAACCCTTGGAAGCACTGGGAATTAGGGAACCAAAGTGAAATGTCAAATATTCTGTGTCAGTATTTGGATAATCCTATGTTTGTCAGGTTGTCTGAAAGCTATGCTAAATAGGTAAACAGTACTGTGCCTTAGACAAGACCATGGTTTACTCTAAAACCCCAGGAATATATTTGTGACTGGACTTGGTAGATCTGGCTAGCTTCTGCATGGTGATGACCTATGCTTTTATCCTTTCTTTGCTATTCTCCAGATGCTTCTAGTGTCTAAGAGCTGCATCTGATATAAATCTAGGAACTTTTTGGGGTTTGTCATATACTAATAGTGTAGAAATTCACTGTTACCTGTTTTTGTTCATATAAAATGCAGATACTGCTACCATGGCATTTGTTTCCTGCTCAGACTTTTAAAACATTGAGATTTGAGGATACTGAGCTTTTCTTGTGTGTGTGTATATGCAATATGAGTTGTATAAAGATTGAAAATATTTTGGTGAAAGAGGTGCTTAGCATTTTGGTCAGAACGAGAGCAGGACAATTGCATGTATGACAAGCTTTGTAAACAAACTTCTGTATCAGATGGTCATATCCATTGTAAGGTCAATGAATGAAGTTTACTGGTAGTAGCCTTAAGTATAGGTGGTCAGCACTGGAACAAACTTAATCACAGCATTTCCAGTAGATTTAAACCAGTCTTGCTGCATCAACAGTTTGCTTCAAGACCCATTCAAATTGCACCCAATTATAACATGTGCAAAACAAACACAGCTGCAGGGTTCAGTTGCTTTCTTTTCAGGTCAGTTTTCCAGACCTCTACTGCTCAGATGCCTGGCAAAGATATGAATATTCTCTAAAGCAATTTTCCAGATTACTTTTTTTTTTTTGTTCCTGGTCCCAGGTAATTGAGGAGCTCTGGAAAAGCATTGAGTTCAGGCTAAAGTTAAGCTAAGGCTAGGAAGTACCTCATTACCAATACTGAAAGGGCACATAAAGGAAATTTGATAGTTGAATGCCAATAAATTATTTATCAGTTAGTTTTGAGAGATTTCACTTAATCTAATGTCTTCATTTCTTCATGGCTGTAACATTTGTAGCAGTTTATAGGCTTCTGGGTTAGCTGATTAGTAGTGAAGGGGCTCTATGGCTTTGTGTTTTGTCGTAGCAAGGTTTTGGACTTTCTGGCCTGATTTCAGGATTTAATGAATAAGGTTGCTGTGCTTGGTTTTCTATTAATGTCACATTAGCTGTAGAATATCTTGCTCTCAAATAAACATGAAATATATTCTATTCTTTGAGACAGAACTGTGATAGTTTCAACAAAACTGATATCACTGTAATATACTATATTTCTATATTTGTAAATTAAATAATATAATGATTAGGATTGCTTTTGCAACTTATTTTCAGTATTAATGTAATAGTATAACAGTTTAGACAGTATTAAAGTGAAGTTATCAAGTTTTGTTCCTCCATATGTCTTTTCCTTTTTTTGTTGCTCCTCCTGTCTGTCTCAACAAAAATTATGGTTGTTTCTTTTGTGGTGAGGAAGACTGGACCTCACCATCTGTACGGAGACATAATTTATCCAGACAAAACCAGTATCAGGTTACTACCAGCAGTAACATGCTTCAGTGGCACTGACTATACTTGAAATTTTTCAGTGTTCCATCTTCTTAAATATTTCCTCCTGTAACTGAAGAAAAGCAGCATTTCTAGCCCCACTATGCTATGCTCTACTCTGGAGAAGAAAAAAAGAAGAAAAATATTTTTGTCCTTCTTCAGTTAAAACAAACATACTTTTTTGTATTAACATCCCAACTTTTTTCTAAGCAACGGGCAATAGAGAGAATTCTAGCGCTAGGCAGTTCCACTGCAACACCACCCTCATCTTTCTATTGTTCATCATGTTTCTAATATACCAGATAAAGGAGGAATTGAATAACAGACGTGTCAGAGGAAGCTTTTGGAGGTCATCTAGTCTTGTTGCCAATAGAACATCGTCAGCCACGGCTGTGTCTAGGTAAGGGGCCTTGAAGAGGGATAGAGATTCCCCAGTCTCTCTCGGTGATCTATTATACTACAGCGCAGAAATTATAATGACACAGTTTTTCCTAGTATCTCATCTGTACCTCAGATAAAAAGAATAACAGCTTGTTTTCTGTTTATTTTCTTTTTTATGGGGAACAGGGGAAGATGATTAATCTTAACTAAACTGAAGTAACAGTATTTTAAGAGACTTGGTAACATATGCAAGAGTTACAGGCAGGCAGAGGCGACAGTTCAAATATTTAAAAGGATATTTAAAAGGATAGATGACCTTTTAAGGTTTGCTACAAGCCACTGCAATGTCATCTAGACACTTAAGATGTGTTATAATACATTGCCCTGAGTTAAGCTGGTTATGTTTAGTGACCTCTAACGGGAATGAAGATGGATTGCCATAGGATAAAATTCAAAAATAGTACACACAAAATGGAGCTGGCTTTGCTCAGAATTTATTCAGCTGGGTTCAGAGAGACAGTTGTAGTGTTTTCACACATCACCAGCTGGAAATGCTGTTTTGAACAAAACAGCTTGCCCAAGGGCATTAAGAAGTGCAGGTGTCACCTGGTATTTTGCCTTCAGGATAGTGACTGGAAGGTGGAGCTTGAGGATACTTTTACCTTTTCTCAGAAATTTTCCTTATTTACTCTTCAAAGTTATACACAGAGCCAGAAATATTCAAAATACCTTCTCTAGTTTTTCTCTCTCCCTAGCTACTTTTTGAAGCATAATTAACTTTTACAAGGAATTCCTTACTTGTGTTTCCTCCTTTTCAGACCAGCAGTAGCCTGAATTTTAACACAGTCTTGAATTTTGTGTTCTTGACTTACAAATGTTTACAACTGTTCTCCAACTGCACTGATCAATGTGATTCTTGAATATTCAAGTAAGTAAAGGTTTAAAGCTTATAATCATTACAATTATTGAGATGATTTGGAAATGTAAGTAAATCGCTTATTCTCTGAAGGTGCCTACTTTTTTCTATTGACCATAGAGGTAATCTTGGGTGCCCAGCTCAAATACAGGTGTCTAGCAGTATGTCTAAATTTAGCTGAGAGAAATCCCAGTCATTGTCTCCCTTTGAAACAAGGAGCTTTTGGAGATATTTGAAAATAGTGTGTTTAATCAGTAATGCAATTTTAGTGCAATATACTAAAAGAAATGCAGTACATTTGATAAAAGTTGTATTTCTGAATTTCCTGTCTTTGTACATAATTAATCTTTCATATACTAGTGACCTGCCCATGTCAGGGGGGTTGGAACTAGATGATCATTGAGGTCCCTTCTAACCCAAACCATTCTATGATTCTTTAAAGCAGATGGCAGAAATAACAGTTTCCTTCAAAAACATAGCATTGAGGTTTGAACATATTAAGATGTGAAGAGTTTATATCTTGAGCATGAAAAGGTACTGTTGATTTAGTTTTGTCTTAAAATTTTCAGTGTAATTTCAGTTGTAAATATTTTCTTAGATGAAGGAAATCCAAACATACGCTAGGTGGTAGTAGAAATAAGAATATATGTCTTGCTTGGCTTGAGGGCTCCAATCTAGCACAAAAAACTATGTTTTATCAAATTGAAAGCTAAGTTTCTCTTGGTGTTTGGAGAGACTATTTCACAGCTAGCTACATCACTTTCCTAGGAAATACTTTGTCATTTACAACTTCCTCTTTTAATTCTATTAATTTTTAGGTTTTTGATATAACACGAATGTCTCATGAAATGTATTATGATAATATAGTGAAGGGTGGGGGTTTTTTGAGATTGGATATACTTTATTAAAATCAAAAATCTGTAGGGTCATAATCATTTACTTAAAGCATATGGATGGGAATCACATACTTAACTAGGCCTGCTTCTTTTGTTCTTCCACTAGTTCTCTGTCCTAAGCAGTGATCCCAATTCCTGCCTTTCACTTTCTTTAAACACTATATTTGTAATTCTTTACATGAAAAATTCTGTAGAAACCTTCCTTTAAACATGTTTTCTTGTGTGCCCTGGATCAAAATGTGGTAATTGTATCATCGTATTGGAAGAAGATAATGAAAATACTTATATATCAGTTTACCAGGTAAATAAAGGAAAGCTTTGGAAGAGTGTTTTTGAAAACCTTTAATACATGACAGTTCTCTCTACCTTGCTTTTTAGTGTTCTGGATTTTCTTTCTTGTTTTTTAAAATTAAGTTTTTTTTCAAATGTGCTGGTGAGATTATTTGACAGCTAAATACATCACCTTCTCAGGAAATGTCAAGTCAGTTGAAACTTTTACACTTAGCTTTGTTCCATTATCTCCTTAATTTTTTAGTGCAATATTAAACATGAATATTTGCAAGAAGGGTTTAGCTACAGCCTTCATGTTTTTGTGCTTTTTTCTTTACCTACTTTGCTATTTCTGACTTTACCTACTTCAACTATTTCTGTTGCTTAACAATTTTATACATCTCTATATGTAGATATATATTTTAATATGGCCTGTTGACAGTTCCTGCACCCCTAGTCAGTGTTTGCAGTGCCCTTCATCCTCCCTTCTCTCTGATAAAGAATTAAGCAGAACTATATACAGAGGAGACTTTTATTCCAGCTCCAGCATGTGACACTTCCAAAGAACACATTTTCTTAACTTAATCATAACATCTATTTATTTAGCAACCTTGTATCAAGAAAAGCATTTAACTCATTTTACAGTATTTCTGATGTGTATGTAACAAGGGGATATTATCTCAAAGTAGATGTTTCAAGAATTATTATTAATAGGACTACAGTAGTTACTCTATAGAGTATTGATAAGCAATAGGCACCTGCTGTCCCTCTTCTGCAGAGTCTTGCAGGTGCATTGTCCTCTCTTCAGTGCCCAAACAATGCATGTCAGAAAAAGAATTTAGGCTTAGCTGCCTTTATTACAGGACTGACTGAAGGTCAGAAGCAAATGACTGATTATGCTGGGCATTAGGGCAGTTGTCTGTTGAACTACAGACAGGGTATATATAGAGCGGGAAAAGGTAAAATTTGCAGTTCCTCTCTTTCTCACCTTAACTCTGATAAAGTGCTAAGCAATACTAAATGCAGATGAGACTTACATTAATCATGTTTCTGTAGAGAAGAAACTAAAGGAGAAGCCCAGTTAAGATGGTTGAACTATCAGATAAATGGAAAGTTATTACTTAGACTGTTAGGCTTTGATTCTCCTTTTTCCCTTTCTTTCCTTCAAGTCCATTTGACAAAACTGGAAGAAAGCAAGACTTGATCCCAATATCTACAAATTGAGGGAGAATTTTAAGTTATCAGCTCTGATAGCCTTGTAGCAGGATGGGTTTTCCTGGTTGCCTCTGAGTGTCTCGATTTGATGCAACTATAATCTGAATTAAAAGGCACAATACAAACAAAGAAGAGCTTATGGATGAAGAATAGTTTGTTGAAACTGAATTCAAGAAAGAGCTAAGCACTGCTAGTCAGAAAGGTGAACTAGCTTAAAAACAGAATTAAGATCTCCCCTTAAGGAAGGCTTGGGTGTTGGTTGACAGCCGACTGAACATGAGCCAGCAGTGTGCCCAGGTGGCCAAGAAGGCCAACAGCATCCTGGCCTGTATCAGAAATGGTGTGACCAGCAGGAGTAGGGAGGTGATCGTGCCCCTGTACTCGGCACTCGTGAGACCGCACCTTGAGTACTGTGTCCAGTTCTGGGCACCGCAGTATGGGAAGGACATTGAGGTGCTGGAGCGAGTCCAGAGAAGGGCAACGAGGCTGGTGAGAGGTCTGGAAAACAGGCCTTATGAAGACCGGCTGAGGGAACTGGGGTTATTTAGCCTGGAGAAGAGGAGACTGAGAGGAGACCTCATTGCCCTCTACAACTACCTAAAAGGAGGTTGTAGTGAGGCTGGTGTTGGTGTCTTCTCCCAAATTATTAATGATAGGACGAGAGGAAATGGCCTCAAGTTGCGTCAGGGGAAGTTTAGGTTGGATATTAGGAAGAAGTTCTTTACTGAGAGGGTGGTTAGACATTGGAACAGGCTGCCCAGGGAGGTGGTGGAGTCGCCGTCCCTGGGGGTGTTCAAAAAACGAGTGGATGAAGCACTTGAGGCCATGGTCTAATGGTCTAGTGGTTAGGGAGATGATGGGATAAAGGTTGGACTTGATGATCCTGGAGGTCCTTTCCAACCATAGTGATTTTATGATTCTATGATTGTCATCTCTGATTTCTAAGTGCTGCAAAGTGTGAGGATCACTTTTAGCTTGAATAATCAGGTAACATTTGTATTTAAATGTCTTTTTACCTTCTAGCTTGCTAGTAAACTTTGTTCATCATCTCTCCCCACCCCATTTATTGAGGAAGATCTATTAGTTTTAACCTAAATTTCTGCATGTAAGTTATGGAAACCCAAATAAATTGAATAAAAAGGTTTCAGGCAGTGCAAGATGCTATTGCCTGCCTTCCCTGGCTAGTAATTCCAGTTAAGATCTCATTCTAGCTACTTAACAAATGGATCTCTGACCTAAAAGTCTGTATGCCAATGTATGGACCCCTAGCATCAGGAATTTTTGCTTGTGGAAGTAGCACTGTTGTGATGACATATCTGAACAATCAGCCTCTGACATTATCCCACTACAAAGCAGTTTTTCCTGTGGTTTTAGGAACATCATGGTTTGTGTTTGGCTGGTTAACTTATCACAGATTTCAGTGTTACCTCCTACCTGTTTTCCACAACAGTATTTTTCAAGTTATTTTGGCAATCAGAAGCAAGCATGTCAACAGTCTGTCTGTTTGGTTGTGATGGATGACTTGAGAAACTTGACTGTCCTTGGACTGTAACAAGCTAATTGAGTGTCATTGCTAGAAGGCAGCTCTCAAGTCCAGAGTTATCCAGGGCAGCACACCACTTCTGCTGGGGGACAGTTCTCCTGATAGAAGGAAGAATAAGAAAGAACGCCTATGACTGCACCCACAAGTGATTGATGCTCAAAAGGAAAACTCAAAGGTGACATTCAGGAGCCCTATAGTTGTACACATGCAAAAACTTTCAAAAGCACGTGCAAGTGACAGTCACAGAGTTAGAAAGTTGTTTGAATACTTCCTACTGTTCAGTGTTTCAGCATCATCATTGCCAACTGTTAATTGCATGGCTTCAGCCTTGGGCAGGTTTTGAGTTAGCTGTCTTAGTAAATCCATTTCAAACTAGTACTCGTAGCTTCATTTGTATTGATTTGGCATACAACTGAACTTCTTAATACTTGTACCTCTTGTGGTAGAAATCTCCTGAGTTAGTTTTGGGTAATGGATGTTTATGAAGTATAAATTATATTTCTGTAATAAATGCGTATCTGGATTCTCTTTCTGTATTATATGATTGCATTTTACACATGTGGAGGGTAACATCTTACCTTTATCTTCACAAATTTTAAAGCCTGTTTTCAATCCTTAGTAATTAGTGGTGCCTTAATATAGTAAGTGGTTCTTTTTATTTCAGTCTTATTTCCCTTTCTCTAGTGGTGCTGAAATAATATCATTCATTTTCAACAGGTCAACCCTACCTTTGATGTGACTAATACACAAACACTTGACCCACCAGTCATAGAGATTAGTTCCTCTCCATCTTTCAGTACTCCGGTAAATTGCCTTCTGAGAGGGGAGGAGGTTAAAAAAAAAAAAAAAAAAAAGATAGGGTATAGCTTAAACTAACATGTTATTAGAACTGTGCTCTTTCTGTCTGTATGAATGAAATATATTTTGAAACAGTTGTTGACTGCCCGGAGCTCATTATCCTAACTTCTCAATTTAAGCTTTCTTTCACAGTTCCCAAGGCTAACCAGAAGATGGTGTAATAGTAAAGGTTTCACGTTATACTAGTAATTTTACCCATATACTAAGCAGAAATTCTAATTGTAAGCCCATGCAAGCCCATGCTATTATATCTAAATTTTACTGTTAAGATTTGTGGCTTATTCTCAAACACTTTTTCAAACTGTCTTTAAGCTGCAAATAATGGGAAACCTAAAGAATACTTGCCTCATTGACAAAATTCCAAAAGTGGTGTTTTTATTTTTCTTCTTTTAAGGCATATAGTAGTTCTCTAGGAGGAAAAAAAAAACCCCAAACAAAACCCCCCCACATTTTAAGACAGACTAACAGGATTATATCCTTCTAGTGCTGGCTTTTCATATGACATTGGTATGGTGTGTGGGAAGAAAAGGAAGGCAAAGTTTTAACAGTAGTTTTGTAGGAGGAAAAATATGCTCTCCTGGTATGAAATCTAAAAGATGTACTATTCTAGAATTAGGTTAAAATGAGAATTTATCCTTTAGTTCTGAATCTGTTCCTGCAAAGGCATAAATTATATCTTGAGCAATTTTAGTTACCATAACAAGAGTTTATGTGGCTAAAGGGCTAATACATATGAATAGGCAGCAAGCGTGGTTTCTGCTGTTCTATTTTGTCATGAATGCCTTATGAAAACATATGTTGTCAAATTCTTTAAGATCATTTATTGAAGACCATGATACAGAGGTTGATGTCCAAGAGAAATGTTTTATTGAAAGCAAATAATCATGTAATAACTTTCATTTGAGAGATGATAGTTTCATATTTTTTAAGGTTTAGCAGATGTCATGTTGTGTTTTCACAACAGAAACATGACTCTTTAAGATAATTTCTGTCAAAAGTAATTTGCAGACTTACAGAACTCTCTTTAGTAGGCTTGACAGATAGTGGATTGTGGTGAATATAATTTATGGGCCATCACTTTAAAATAATCTGTGTTCATTACTTCCTGATCTTAGAATTCAAATGAATGGTTACACTGTGATTCTTTGTTACATACCTATAAATCTACCATTTCATCTCCTTCATTATTTCTTTTGACATGAGAGCAATTTATAAAACTTTATGCCCAGAACTCATAGTAGGAATAAGTTGACCCAATAGACACAGCATCCTTTTGATTGCTGGCTGGCTTTACAGTCATCTTCATAACAAAAATGTTGCTTCAGAATTCATGCCTTTTGATTTTGTCAGTAATCACTAGATTTTTTTTTTTTCCACTATCTTGATCTCATGTTCACCATTGATTCTCACCTTCGCTCTGTTTGTGCATTATGTGTATTTATTTTTTAATCCTCCTTTAACTTGAAGTTACCGACTCCTAGTCTAATTCATCCTCCTCCCCCATCCCTCTCTCCGATTCCAGTCTCCCTGGGTTGCTCTTTTTCTACTGGTTATTAAAGACCATATCACTGTACACTTTTTTTTCCTGCAAACTTGTCAAGACCCAACTTAAAGCTGCTTATGGCTTTTTGGTCCTACTTCTACTAGAAAAATGCTGCTTAAATGACTAAAAATCTTTGATCAGGTTGGCAGGTTAACTTACAACTGTTCTGTCTATACCTACTTATTCTTTTTCAAGTGTTTTACTCTTGCTTAAGCAGTTCTTCTGTTCTTCCGCTGTGTGTAGAGAGACAAATGCACTCTGCACTTATGTATCTTTAAGGGCTCTTGTTCAATGTCTTTATCTCTCATACATATAACACAGCAGGGCCCTAAGGCTTATTTGCTAAACAATTTAGTAAGTCCTTGGACTACTGGAAGTAGCTAATTGTTTTGTCAATTACTAGGCCTAGCACAAAGGACACAACCAGCAGTAGAACAAACCAATAATTAGCTTCTATTGTACACAACAAAGTCAGTATATGGGTGATCACTGGGGGTACAAACAAGTCAAACAGATCACACATAACAGACATCAACCCCAGCAATGATACAACACGGCCAACAATCGGTGGAACAAACAAAGCAATGAAGTCTCCCACGGCAGAGATGGGAGACAACCAAGCCAATAGGCTGATGATATAGGATAGAGGTAGCCACATATTGTTTTCACAAAGCTCGCATTCACAAGCCCAAACCTGACCAGGGCCCAGTTGCAGGGAGAGGCAGGAGGTCCTTCCCCAACAGAGAAACTCTGCAAAGTGCATCCACCTCACAGACAGACATTCCACCCTTCCTCCAAGTGGTCCCAGCTTTTATCCCCAAACAGGACACCTGGCACTCATTTACCCAATGCAGGGCACCTGGGGCTTGTTTACCCAAGGGCTTTCCCTACAAGGCCGGCTGCACCTTGGAGGAAAGCCAAAAGGCAAACTCATCCCCTCCTCTTAAAGGGCCATGGGGACCACCCATATGTCAACCTTAATTCAGGGCTTGGGGTTCAGACCCCAGCACTTCACTAATCAATGTATTTACTTTAATTTTTCTACTGAAGAAGACAGGTACAGCTATTCTCAGATCACTGTCTCTCAAGTATTTAAAAGATCAGCTTCTCTGGGACAACTAACAACATTGAAGCTTTTTTACAATCTGTGATGAGTTCCCTAAAGTATCTTCAGGGAGATTTGAAGTCTATACAAAACCTCGTCATGTTTTGTTGAATGGCTATCAAAATTCCTAACAGTAAGCAAGCAAATTCCCATTGATCTCAAGTGTTCTTCCTATTGAGAATCTCTTCTTCAGCTATTGAAACTATGTCCTGTCCTACTGGTCATAGGAAATATGTTATTCCTGCTCTAAAGATGACTTGTGGCAGAACAAAAAGGTATTCCTTTTCTTCCCTTCTGTAAAGATTTGTTAATAAAAATGATAGAGCAGTATAAGTTGAGAAGGATGTCTGGAGTAATTTCATCTGACCTCCCCCTTAAAGCCAGGCCAACTTGGATCAGGTTTCTAAAGGCCTTGTCAAGTTCATTTGTTAATAATATGTGTAAGGATGGACATTCCACCACCCCTCTGGACAACTTGCTCTAGTGTTTGACTGGTGAAAATATTTTTTTGTTCATAATATTTAGCTAGAATTTCCTATATTCCAACATGTCTGTTGCCTCTGTCACACTGGTCCTCTAAGAAGTGTCTGGCTCTGTCTTCTCTCTATCTACCCATTAGATATTTGAGATGTCAGTAAGATCTCCCTGTATTCTTCCTTCTTAAGGCTGGTTCTCTGCCTTTTCTTTTACATCATGTGTTCCAGCCCCCCTCACCATCTTGCTTGCCCTCAGCTGGACTTGCTCCAGGATGTCAATGTCTCTCTTGTACTGAGAAGCCCAAAACAGGACACAGAACTCCAGATAATTAAGGTGCAGTTAAGTGTCACTGTCATCTATTCTTGACAACAGCCTGCCTGAAGGAGATTTGAAAAACAAATATTTACGAATTTAATGCTCTTGATTCTTTATTGTGACTTTAAAATATACATTTAGATATTTTCTTAGCAATTTTTATATTTTGAGCTTTATCTGTATAAGGAAATACTGGTATTATCTCTTCCTTCCACTCCTCCTCCTCTTTTCAAGGAATTTTAATTTGTTGCTTCATCAAAGCCAACAATCCATAACAAATTCCACACTTGAAATGCCTACTTATGTGGGTTTTTTAAATTTACTTGTATTTTCTTTCTTCAAAGATTCAGTCAAAATGCATAGGTATGAATGTTCTTGTAGGGATTTTGCTAGAAAACACTTAAATTATTAAACTCTTTGAACAATAAACACCTTATCTTTTCAGCTTGTGTTCTAATTTAAAGCTGTAAGTCCATTTCTTTGTGAACACAGTGAAAAACCTGTTTTCATCTAAGATTCACACTGATGTAACTTCCTTTGTAAACTTAGTGAAGGGAATGTGGTCGTTCTGTTGGTGGAAAAACTTCAGTGTAATCTTTAGTACAGAGCTGCTTTCTTTTGGACTATAATTAGAAAACCATTAAGAATTCCTGTCTGTTTATTTTTGTTGTCAGGAAAATAGCTTTGAATTTGATTCATTTATTTGGTTCTCCTGTGTGCTACTGAAACCAGTATGAAAACAAGCTATATATGCTTAACTAACTGGTATTTGCGTAATGCCCTGACTTTCCCAATATTAAGCGCCTTAATATGTTGTAAATGAGGTATGTTCTGGCTTCTTACACTCTAAAAATGTTCACTGAATTGAGGTCAAGGTTTGGGAGCTGCAGGTGGTGTTTCTTTCTCCTTTCTATCTCATTGAAGACTCTGAAAGCATTACTGCCTCTCTCCCACCCTTTCTTCTCTGTGGGTCAAGCAGTTTAACATTGCCTTTGTTTTCTGAACTATTGAAAAGTAAAAATTGGAAGTCTTTTTTCCCTTTGGGACTATTTCCTCCTATTTCATACTCTGATTTTGCTTTTAGTTTTGAGGGAGGTTGGGTTTTTTCAAGTCTGTAAGGCAAAACATCAGTAACCTTCGGTTCTTGATAAGCTGCTGGGGACAAGGGAAAGTTGATGATGTCTTGGTAGTTTTTACTGACAGCAGCAGGAAATCGCTGTAGAGGCTCTCTAATATTCCATCCTCTGACCTTGCTCACGTAAACAGGATTTGGAGGAAGCAAAGCAATGTACTGTAATCTGGAAGTCAGAATGTCTGTGCTGGCTGGGAGGTGTTTGTTATTCTTTCTCTTCCAGTGCTAGTTAACAATGAAAATAAGACATGTTTATTGTTCATTTACAGTACAATTTCTACAAAGTTAAGACTGCATCAATTATTGGAAGGGGAAAGATAGGGATTGTTCCAGTTCGGAGCAAAATGAACATACTATGTTTTAAAATAGAAAGTGACCAAAGAAATTCTACACACCTCCTAAATTTTAAAATATGTGAAAGCAAATAAGAGCATGTGCAACTTTTATTCCTTAAGGTAAGACATTGTTAGTTTCTGTACTGCATTTGTAGTAGTTGTTTTGATGCAAAAAGTAGAAGTATCCATACTCTCAGTTTATCCTATACATATTGCTTCCTCAGTATGTATTTCAGGGTTTAGTTTTTTGACGCATTTTTTTCTGCCTTTATTTTTGAGTAGAACTTTAAAAAACAAAAACCAGCAACCAAAAAAACCCAACCCCACAACCAACCAGCCCCAGCCTAAAAAACACCCTTTATATTTTGCAAAGACAGCAATTATGAATGTAAAACTTGCATCTACCATCTCTGTGTACATGAAGGCTTACAAAGCTATTCTTCCTCATGGGAACTTCTTTTGAGGAGATCTTGGAGTAATGTCTCTTCCTTGTATGGCTTAACAAAACTCCAGAATCCTGTAGAAGTGGATGACAAAAGAAATTTTATCTTAAAAGCTAAAAACATTGCATATCTTCCTTACTATGCAACCTCAGATTTATTCTGATTTACATCCTTTCCTGGATCCAGACTTACATGGAAATAAACACCAACTGTCTTCAGTGAGGTTAAGGGGAAGGGAAAAGGAAGAAAGGAAAGAACAGGAATTTTATGCTTAGATCGTCTCCTCTGGGGCCCAAGTCCAATTCAGAAGGGAACAGCCAGAAGAGCAAAACTCATATGGCACTTCACTGTGCACAGCAGTTGCCCTTACTGCTTGTTAGAGTTCATCTGAAAGCACAACAGCTTTCTGTAGTTCATGGATATCAAGTTTTCTTGGGATCTTGGACATTTAGCCTTTCACTTTAACTCTGATCATTGCATGATATTCATATATTTTCCTCTACCAAAGGGAAGTTCTGGCACTATCCCTTTGAAAAGAAGACTGGAATCATTGTCCTCTAAGAAAAAGAGGAAAATGTCCTGCTTGTGTTCCTTGTCTAAAATTCATTTGCCAATTAGACTGAACTCTGCATTGAGGAGTGATCCCACCAGCAGAAGGGCTTTGATAAAAATTGACAGTTCCCAGCCTCTCCCATCACCTTACCTTCCTTGCTCCCATAGAAATAAGAAAGCCACTCCCTGAATAGCAATGGATTTTTTCATATACTGACATTCTTCTGATTACCAGTAAATGCCTATTTGAATGAACTGCCAACTCCATGATCTGAACTCCAAATCACAAACACAAAATGAAATTAGGGAATAATGTGAAGAGATCCTGTTTCTCCAAAGTTTTGAGGTAAAAGTGTCTGCACCATTTCCATAGATGAGCATACTAAAGACTCTCAAACAGGCTCTGAATCTCTGATGCTAGGTCTTATAAAAACATAGAATAAATACTGTAAGTAGAGGAACTCAGAAGTGTTCAATGCAGCAGAATAAAAATAAGGATTTGTAAACTCTGCTCTTTGTGTCTTTGCAAATGAATCCTTCTCTCTGTCCAATCCTGTTCTTAGACAAGCAATTTTTAGTGTCATCTTGGCTTATAGCACACTTCAGAGAGACCTTTGTACTCTTCGCACGCTATGCAGGTACAGTGTGTGGAGCTGGGGGAAGAGGATAGGCTGCCTTCTCCCCACAGCTCTGCAGCTAAACATGTTAAGCTGCTCTTAGGAAAGGACAATCTCCCATCCCTCCCAAAGGCTATACCTCATCCATCTGAAATAACCATGAAGCAGTAGGGACAGCCTTTTCTGTTGCCCAGCTTAGAGACCTTCCAAAGAAGGTGTTGTATATGAACAAAATGGCTCCTCTTCTGTCACAAGTGCCAAAAGGATGAAGTGTTTGGCATATTGAACAGCCAATTTCTAAACTTGCATTTTGAGCCTGTGTAGAGGCTCAGGCCTGTTTAAAACGATTTGTGTACTTAATCTTAAAAGCAATATGCTTTGGTACCACTAGCATCAAATAACACTTAAAGATAAGATACATGAAAGGTGAACTCAACATTTGTTATTAAAATAATATGATCCAAATGGCCCTTGCATTTTGCAGTGATGCTGTTCTAACACAGTGTGTAACTGCTGGTTTACAAGGAAAGAACAGGAAACGTGTTGTGCCGATACATAATTAGGTAATAATACATGTCTTGATGTTCCTTAATAGGCTTCATTATATTCTTTGAGTGAACTGGAGCTTGAGCGAAAGTGAAGTTTTCATTGGAGACAGAATTCTGAATTTGGGCACTAGAGAGTGCAAGAATATAATATTTCCTATACTATTTTTAGCCTGCTTTCTTGAGGAAATGTACCTTAGGAGATTGTACTGTGTATTTGTCTGTCTCTGTCCTGTCTCCCTAATAATTTTTGAATCAAATAGTTGGTGGTGTCTGGGGTTTTTTAACCAAGTTTGGAAATAAGCAGTTAGTAGAATAAGAAAACGTATTAGTGCTGCCACTAAAGAAAAAAACAGTGGGATGTGACACTGAATTCACTGATACTGGGCTGTGCACAGACTAGCTACTGGTGACCTGCCCTTTAAGAGTGTCACAGCACATACAGACGGAGCTTGAGTTACTGTAGAGCAGGAAGCTCAGGAGAGGGACCCAACAGGAAAAAAAATTCACATATCCCCCATGCCATATAAAAGATTAAGCTTCAAAACTTAGTTTCCTCACAAGGCAGTTTGTTTAATTACGTTGCCTTTGCCCATAGTGACACTTTTAACAGATGCTATTGCTGGATTATTGGTACTGTTTTGTAAGATAACTGGCTTGCTGTAGATGACTTTTAGAATTGACAATATTTTATTTTGCATGGGGTCTTACTCTTGGCAACAGTGCAATGCTTCAGGAATGCTTTTCAAGTTGATCCATGTCTGTATATTGTTCCTTTAGCAAACCAGCACATTTCTCAGAAGTAGAGGGATGGAAGTTCCAGGTATTATTTCTGTTTCAACTTCCTGAGATACTGTACATGTACACTCTGACCTTGTCTGCCCAAGCAGTGTTTTCCCCTGCTTCGGCTGGGAATCTCAGCTGTATTCACAGTTCTTGCAGCTGATTCTGCGGCATGCAGAAAATGCCCGACAGCTATCAACCCACACATCCAATAACAACTGGTTCCTTCCTCTTCCTGGGGAGAGTAACATCCTCTGAGAAGAAGCATCCCCTGAGGAATGCAGGAACAGCAGCAAGCCTTTCACACAGGAAATTACTACTATAGCACTTGTAGAAAAGTGTTTCTGTCACTTGGATTGTCAGTCTGTAATGAGCTTCCTGCTGACCTTGATGATGATTTACTACTGATCTAAATGCCATTTGTGAGTCATTTAGCTTAATGGAAGTTAATGAAGTTAGCATTTCAGTAGCTCTGTTACTCTATAAACACCTGTTTTAATTTCTTTCATGCAGGAGTGCAAGTTAGGTTTTGAAATTCTTAGTATTCACAAGACTTCAATAATTCTGAGATCACACATTTTGTGGGGCTGAGAAACAAGGGAATGTTTAGATTTGTTCATAGCATGTGACTCTCTTAGAGAAGGTTGCAAGGTTTTATTTTTGTTTGTCTTAGGTTGGATAATAAAGCTGAGCTACAGATCAAGCATGTTAGAAAACAAGATGCTAAAGCTAAAATACTGCTTTTGAATTACCCTTTGTTCTTAAATACTTCTGGAATCTAAGTTTAGCGCAGCATGCTTGCAACTGTGTGGTAGGCCCTTGAATATAAAATGAAATATAGATATTTATACCCAAAATGTTATTTAACATGGTTAATGCAAATTTGTTACAAAAGCAAATATTTTAATACTGTTTAAATATTTTCTTATTTTTAATAAATGACAGTGCTTGAACAAATCCTAGCAAATTTTATTTATCACTTAGTTTATAGTTGTGAGAAACACTCTTAGGCCAATTAAGAGTTAGCTCAGGCAAGGATTAAGTTAACTCTCACATAGTGATAACTAAACCAAGAGAGTTCTTTCTGCTTAAAAGCTTGTTTGATTGTTTTCCAAATGTATCAGTTGTTCTAATACAACACATCTCTCCTTGCAAACCTTGCTGCATTACTATCTAGTTTGCTGTCAGAGATGTAGTTACTTGCTTCATGTGAGATAATGGAAACAATGAGTCAGATCCAAAAATTACATAGGTTGCTTAAAACGAGACTGGGAGATGGAGATTTTTCAAATAAAATTCAGCACCAAGGGCAAAAATGTTCCTTCGTCAGATAGGTGTTTGATATAGAAAAACTCTGAAAACATCTTGGCTTTGTATCTGCTTGTATCTTCCAGCAAAATAGTTTTGGGGTCAGAAATTAGGTAGGACGATACTAAAGGATGATTTCACAGTCATTTTAACTTAATTACTGTTTTTGTCTGGTTAATTCTTTCCAAGTCAATTCCCTGATCTGCTCAGTTGTCCAAATGCTAATACCAGCACAAAGGAAAAAATGAGAAAAATAATTTGGAGATTAAGTAGGAGATGAGTGTTGGCTGTAACCTAACTGACGTTGACTGATGTCCATGGAGCCATGTATCCAAAGTGATGATGCTATAACATATACAGGTGTGTTACATGCATGACACCTCTGAACATCATCTTTCTTAAGATGCAATGGAAAAATATAAGCAAAGGAGGTGGTACTAATGGCTCTCTTTTATTCAGAGAGTAGGTGTCTTGATTCAGTTATTTTTTCAGCCTAAGAGGATTCAGCTTGCTTTCTTCTGTTTGCATGGCTGTAACCTAAAGAGCAGGTAACTGAGACAGAGGCTGAATGGAGGCATTTCCCTCCTTCATGTTTGAACTTGAAGCACTGTAAAGTAAAAGCTGGAAGTATATGGCATCAGAGGAAAGCAAGTGAGAAGCAGTCCATGGTTAGTGATTAGGGTGTTCTGGAAGAGAAACACTGGATTCCCTTGCCATTATGCATTTTGCAATAAATAGTATAGGGAGGGGAGAAAAAAAAAAAATGGCATTACTGTTCTGAAAAACCTATACTTCCTTTTTTGTATCCCCTCACAGTATGGTACTCTGGTTGTACCAGCTTGGGTTGGTGGGAGGGAGGGATAGATGCCGTCCTCTGGCATGTTCTAACTGTGTGGAGACTGTACTTCCTGGATGCCAAGGTGTCAGTTCCACCCTGCACATCAGATAGCTGAAGCATAGGCATTGCAATGCAACTCTGAATTCACTATTGCAGTATTTCTGTTGTAGAGGAAGACCCCTTTCTTGACACAGATATTTAAGAGAATTAATTACTTTATCCTTAACCTATTCTTAGATAAACCAGTATCAGATGTTCCTCACTGAAAAGATAACTCTTCCAAGTCATGATTTGTTCTTATAGGTGTTTCCTCACTTCTTACACATCTCTCAGGACAGGAATTCTGTGTCTATACTTCCAATTTTTGCCAGTGTAGTATGACAGTACAATACTACCTCTTGCTCAGTACTTTCAGCTAGTTGTAGCTATATGTAAGAAGTTGCTGTAGTTCTTCACTCGATAACCTTATCACGTAAAGTTTTATCGTTTCACTCAGTTATATATTATGTCATTGTAATTCTTTTCAACACCTCTGCTTTCTATAGTGTATTACTCGAGTGTCTTCATCTGAGATCTTACATGTGTACACAAGGTTGCATTTGGACAAGTCAGATTGCCAAGTAACCCTGACTATTTCAGTAGTTTCCAGTATGCCTTTTGTGTTGTCTGTAAACTTGATCTTCCAAATCACTGGTATGTTTTGCATGGGACCGAAACAAGAACAGATTTCAGTGGAATCTCTAAATCCAGCATAATTCTGTAGTAAACTTCTCGTTTAACTGTTTTTGAAGAAACACTAGCTGGATAATTGACTTCATGCTGCATTACAACCTAAAATGTCTTAATTAAATTATAGCTTGCATATTACAGATTTTTTTTTTAAAAAAGTACTTTTATCAGGAACAGTTTGGCTAAATACTTCACAAGAAAGGTCGCCCGTTTGACAGACCATTTATTTTCTTTCTCAAACTGTATCGATTTGCTTGGCATTATACCTTAAATCTTTCCTGTACATGTCCTAAATCAACTTTTCAGTGTTTTTCCCTGACACAGTTCTCAAGCTGACTGTGACCTGTGACCACACAGTTATCCTGTTTATCCTTTCTGACTACTGATGGAATGTCAGCTTCCCCACTCCCCTGGTATTTCTCCATTATTCCAGGATATATTAAAAGTCAACATCAATACCTTACTTGTTTAGTTATTTAAAAACTATTGAGTTCAAACTATGTTACCTAGGATTTAAAAATATTTACATACAGTGTAAATTGTTTAACAGTCTTTTTTGATACAGTTGGGAAAGAAAGTATTTTGCCAGAAATACAATTACAGCATTTATTGTCTTCCAAAATGGAAGATAAAAATACTTCTTTAACCACTTTAAAAATTTTCTGCATCGCTCTTTAACACCTTTAGCTAATAAGTATGCCATTGCTAGGACTTCTTTTGTTCCTAATATTTGTAAAGTACAACTAATCCCCGAATGACAGAAATAATGTAGCCTACCTTCCTACAAATCTCTGTTTCATAGCTGTCTGTAATGTTTTATTTGAAGCTTTTCCCTTGCTTTGAGGTAATTATAAGTTCTGTTTCTCTCAATGCCAAAGAAATGGCAGTCAGGAATAGAATAAATGTTTCTGGTTTCTCTTTTTCCTGGTCTAACCAGAGGACCAGATTTCCAGAACAGACATGTGGTTGTTTATTGAGATTTAGTGACATGAGCAAGTTCTACCCTTGTGCTTCAGGTCCAAGTTGTACATGTACTGTGGCTTCCAATCCTGCTTATGGAACATATTGACACTCCTGTTTTGGCTGCCAGTGTGATTAGTCATGTTAAAAGGATGTTCCTTTACACTGAAACAAAACAGTTGATGTAGATTAATTTTTTTTTTTTTTTTTGTCAGGACTTTGAAAAAGCATTCGTACAGGAATATACTGAATTGTTGTAGACCTGTGACAATTGCTATTGAATACCATTTTAGACTGTGTTGGTTCTGGTCTGTCTGTCGCTAATACAAATATAATTGCAAGACACTTTTTGTAAGCTAGAGCAATAGGAAGGTGAGCAAGTTAAACAATGTCTGAGTATATATAATTGTGTCATCATATTTTTTCCCATTTTGAGCACATAGAGAATACTGATGTTAATCAATGTTTTAAGTTTGTCTGTTCAAAATGAACAAAAAACCCCAAACATCATAAGTGCTGGTAATGTAGCAGCAAACATAATTAAATATGGAATGTGTGCAGAAGAATTACATGGGTGTTTTAACAAATTAATTTAAACCTTGATAGATGTATGAATAAATACACTGTGACCAGTGGAATTTAATATCAATCTTCAAATGGTAAACCCTTTATTTAGTGCTTTGCATTTGTTTTCCTATTGTGTATATACATACACACAGTTTTAAAGCTTTGCATGTTATAGGGGACAGAACTGTAGTTTATTTCTGTTCTAAGGTAATAAGAGTTTGTAATGTGTTTTACATAAGAGTGTGTGTATGCATATATATATGAAATATATCCATGTATACATATATGCACATAGAAAAAAGTTATATATATAAAATACATATATAAAAGTGTATATATATAGTCTTTATATATAAACTTATGTTCTAAGGAGATATTTATTTATGTATTTTTTATTGCCTTATGTCATGTTATGCTATTTTTTTAAAAGAATCATAAATTACATTATTATTATTTTCTACTTACATACATTAAATGAAGAGATGTGCCAATCGACAGTGAGCCTGTTCTTTAGAGCTGCTTCTGTGCAAAAGATGCTACGCCTTGCTGAATGAAGGAGTAAGCATTGGTCTTGTTTCTTGTGAGTTGTGTATCTGCTTGTAGTACCTCATCTTTTCTGGTCACATAAGCATCACTACAGAGAACAGAAACTGTAAACGGTGTTTTCTCTTGTATCAAAAAAGAGTAATAAGGTCTGACAGCAAGTGGATCTGGAACACAAAGTTGTGAATTGTCATGGACACTAGACCAGGTTGCTTCCCTTCTGCTGTGTTTGCCAACTGCCTCTCTGCAGGTCAGCAGCAAAGGAATCCTATGAAAATCATGAGGCAGAGCTTCCTCAAGCTGTTGGCCTTGTAGCATTTTGATACTGAGAGAGGCAGGAATTTGTACTAGATTTCCCTCTCCCCCCCTCTTCTTTTGGGTAGGCAGGGAGGAAAAGCTGACTGCAAAGTAGCCAGCCATGTCACATCACTAATAATATGAATTAGGATTTTAATCCATAAGACATTCCCATATAAAGAACTAAGGAAAAATGGGTCTCTCTACCAGCATCATTTGCCAAAGTGGAGAACAAATTTTAGCTCACTGATTTTGTTATTTATTCATCCATATTTATTTTGACAAAAGTCAGCAGGATTGTGGGTTTGACCATTGTGATATTAAGAGCATCCAGTGCTGCTGAAGCGGGAAGGTTTTATGCTTTTACTTGACTAGAATGTAGTCTGTATAAACTAAGCTTTGTCCATATTTATGCTTTGTTAAAATTAAATAAGTAAATAGTCATAAAAGAAATTCACCGTAGGAGATGTTATCGGTTCCAAAATAAGAAGTTGCTCAATGAGAATGGTATAGATGCAGACTCCTCCTCATACCTGAGGACCAGATTTGATGATTAAGATCCCTTCTAGTAGTATGTTCCCATGAACAGAATAGCAAATGTTTTTGGAATTTTAACTCGCTGAGTCAGCCACCATCCCTACCCTACCTCAACCACCCGAACTCAGTCAGAGTGATGTTGCCGTTTATCCCATGCTGACAGTTAGACACTTCCAATGGTTTGTTAATTTTTGTCACTTTAAGTAGGAAGAAATTGGCTAAAATACAAATACTAAGTGTCAAATAGAGAGACTATCTTTAGAGCTCTATCTTTAGAGCCTGGTAGCTAACAAATTGGTTGAGCAATGAAACTATCTCTGCTTATCACAGAGATTTTTTTTTTTAAATGAATTATGATTTTAATGAACTGGAAGAACTTCAGAACATATTCTTAAATCAGTAAGGTGTTTATTTTGGTTTTCTCAAAGTTCCAGCTGTCACAGCCCAGAAAATTATAAAGCATTTCAAAATAAAGCTACTTTTGGCAGCCTTAATGATTGAACTATAATTTTTATGGTTGTTGAATTCTTTTTTTAATATAGCCAAACAGAACCTATCTACCTACCTATCTTATGTGCCAACGCATTTAGCATTTTAATTGATGCCAAACAACGTATTTTGACAGAAGTTTGTAATGGAACACTAATTAAAATAAATTATTTTTCAAGAGTATAACAGGCATGTCACACCACTCCAAAGTTAACATTTCTTGGATATTTGTATGCAATTCTCAAATTTCTCAGTTTCTGCAGTTCCCTAATTTGATTCCTATCACAGTAAATTGTAAAACTCAACTGACTTAAGTACAAAGTTACGCTAGTGCTGCTAAAGCAATTTTTGCACCTCTGAACTAAGCTTAGCAGCACTGAGTATTGTTTTTACCTGGACAAACTGGACAGCTTGCCCAAACCTTCAGCATATTACTAATGCTGAGCACTGAAATAGCACTCAGTGTTGTAGACTTTTGCTTCTTTCTCCAGGTATTAAATGAAACCAAATAAAAGCACATTAATTTGACTTTTTCAAGGAAAATTTTGAAACTTCATTTTATCCTTATGGAAGTTTTTTGTGATACTGTTCTTAAAATATTTGATGTCCTTGTCAAAACTTTCTGCACCATTCATTGTAGGTGTAACATTCTCTATTACACAGCAAAGTATTTTTTTCCTGGCTATAGTTGGAGAATTTCAGTTCCAAGATGTGAAATATTGGGCTGGTTTTGTTTTTTTTTCCTAACAGTAACATCTGGCTCTTTGGCAAAGTCTTCAAGCAATTGTGCTGGCCCTGTTGGATTTTACTTTGGACTCTACTATGCTGGATTGCTAACTTGGTTTCTAATGCTTTTTTCTCCTTGATGTTTTCTTGTAAATAATTTGAATTGGAGGAGATTTTACTCCTAGATCTATGGAGCAAACCCAATGGTATTGTTGATAGCCACCTGGTTAAGTGGTATACCCTCCTCTTCTTACCTCTTCTCTGAAGGGAAGTCAAAGCTGGCAGATTTCAGGCAATGAGAGAAGATTTCTCTGTTAAATCTTTGAGCAGATGCACCTCCTAGCATCCCCTAATGGGAAGCAAGCTGGGTTTGTCTACACAACCAAGTTTTGTTGACACGAATTATGTTGGTATGAAGTATCAAAAGAAAAGTAAATCATACCATAGCACTGATGTTGTTATCCTGACAAAAAACATTGATACATGTGTAGCTGTGCCAACAGAAATGAGTTTCTGTTGGCTTTGCCTACAACTTTGAAAGAAGGTTGTGTGTAGATATGTATATACTTATGGGCTGACAAAAAGGTCTTATGTGCTGTTTCTACAGCGGGTGGCTCTGCTAATGGGGTATGTATATGTGCATGAAGGAAGGCTTTGTTGCACAGACAGCTCTGCACTGGTTCTCCTGTGCAGCAGCCTCCCACCCTTGTGAAGCACCAGACCCCTGGTCTGTGGAGACTGAAGCGCAGGAACTGCAGCTCTTCTCAGCTTTCTGCAGGGTTTAGGAGATTACTCACATCCTTCAGTCCTTCTCCTTGTCTTGGTAGAGTCTGCCTTTTCAGGCTTTCATCTTCGGTAATTTTTTGTTTTTGTTATTGAGAGGTGGGGTTTAAGACAGAAATGTGTTCCTTTATCTCTTTTCATTTACATACAGTGTAACTTGATCAAGATGAGTTTTGCCCAACACGTTAAGAGTCACTTATCTAAGAGAAATCAATTACATATATTAAAGTATAGGATTTAGTTTGAAAAATTACACTTAAGAAAAATGGCTTTGGTTTGCTTTTCCTAGGAGTAAACATGCCTTCAAGAATGAGAAATTCCCTTGCATTTGTTGAACAATCTCTTTTCATTGTAAATTCATTTTGAACAATACCAATGAATATACTAGATGACTTTCCCAGCCATTTGAATGAGATAGATGAAGTGCTAGCCCTCATATATATTTTAAGAGTCTGCACAATAAATCATACTGTTACCAGCTATTGTTCCTCTGTAAAGTTCAGTTAGACTTATTTAGCTAGCTATTGGTCTAGAGTAGAGGCTTTCAGTCAGTTTCTTAAGTAGGGGGAAGAGGACAGAAAGAAGTCATGAGCAGGCAGTCCAGAAGAATGGCTGTCATCTCTCCAAGTAGATATGTTCTTCATGAGGATGCTGTGCTCCCACTCACACTCTGAGGCAACCCTGCCTCCTTCCCTCCATGTATTTGATGTCCTCTATGAACCTCCACAATCTGCTACTTGGAGTATAGGGATGGTTTTTTACTTCTGTTTTTATTCATTAGCATTTTTAGTATCAAATATAGCAGAATATTCTATTTATAGTATTAGAAAGGAGGCCTTGTCCATATAGGGTTATTCATTTGCTGTCATTGTTTCATTTCTGGTATCTATTTCATTATGTTTCCAGTTTCTGTTACAAGTATTCCTCCTGCCCTCCTTCAGCTTTTCCCTGACCTAGTACAGGTAAGAAGTTCAAGCCAAGTATGTAATTTAATTTTTATTAGGACTTTATGCAGGTGAAAAGAAGTCATCACTTGAAACTTTAGCATTTATTTTAGCTATAAGATATTTCCTGGGATGTGCACACATGCAGTCCAAAGTAATTTGCCTAAATTAAAATTGGCCTCTTTATTTTGTAATTGTGAATAGTGGGAATGTTTCTATGGTTTCATGTCATTGTCCTCAGCTTTACAAAGCTGTTTGCTGAAGCTGAAGATACATTGAAGATCACTTATTACCTTCCCTTACCTTTATTCCACAGGGTACATACTGTTATTTTTAGTGCCTGTTGTGCAAGTATTTCTATAATTTATGAAAGTATTTAAATATGGTCTTCCTGTACAGTTATATTTAAATTGACTTCCTGGCAGGGAAATTCTCACCTTTGGAGACTGAACCTCTAATTATTTCTGTCTAGTTTGTGTGGGATGTTCATGACATTTATTTTATTTATTAACTTTTCAGCACTATTGCTTGTTTTGTGGGGGGAAATCTTCAGTTTTCTCTAAATGTTTTAAACATAGTGGTTTGATTAGAACATGTTTGAGGGGGCTGTGGTTTTTTCTTCCTTTATAAGCTGTATAGCGACTGTATTTAGCTACTGTATTTAATTTTAAGTGTTAGGTTTATCTAATTCCAGTGGAAACAGAGCATAGCAATTTGGTTTTTGTGGATACCTTTACTGAATCAGACTGAGTGCAGGTAACTATTGATGTTAGAAATTAACATCAATGAGCAAAGAAAAAAACACCATTTTTAAATCTCTTTTTAAGTAAAGCTTAAGTATTACTTATGATCTAAGTTTAGAAAAATATTTCAGAAATATTATTTGTTTCTAGCTAGCTACACTCAAATATTTGTGGACTTCTGTGAGGTTTTTTATTGGCGAAATATAATTAACTTTTATATTTCTTGAAAACAAGACTTATTTTTGGTTCTTTTTCTGTGTTCTCTTGACACAAATGGAATATGGAGAAAATTTTTTGTTCTGTACTAGATTCTGTACATGTGAAATTGCAGAATACTCAGTGCATTGAATGTGCACTGTTTTAGTGTTTCCTCAGACCATCAACAGCACTCTGGGAAAAGGCTGACATGACAAAAACACATAGCCAGTTTCTTGTTGTGTGTGTGAAAGAACACTTGTGAAGTATGATATAATATCTTTACATAAAACTATCTGTTCAGTATATCTTGAGATGTGCCTGTGAACAGAAGGGTTTATTATTTCATGCCATCACAGCAATGCTAAATTTAACATAGCTGTAATCCTGATAGAAATAAATGAATCTGACTAATCAGACTGTAGCTGTAAGTACATCAGGGTTTTGGTTTATTTTGTACTGATATTTAAAAATGAAAAAAAAACAGCCAAGCAAAAACACACACACATAAACAAACACACACCAAAACAAGTTAGCAACTAGTTTTCATTATACTGTACTGGCCTTGTGACGTCTATAAACTCAGTTAGCTTCAGGCTGAATTTGTTGTTTTCAAGACTTAAGAAAGTGCTTTTCTATTTTAGGTGAAAAGGCCTGTTTTGCTAAAGAATACAGTCTGATAGTCTGGCTTTCTTTGTTGGCCGCGAGTTTGTATCCTGATACCACTACCCATGGTCAGGTTCTAAACTGAGGGATGTGCTACCTTCAGTGATGATACCTGTGCCAGAGAGGAGGCGACTGAATATTTTCTTGTCAGACTGGATGAGGTGCACTTACGTTAAGTGTTTTCAGTGTTTAATTTTAGCTTGGACATTCTTTTAAGAGCTTGAGAAGACTGAGATGCATAAGAAGCCATGAAAGACTTTGAATTAAGTGTGAAATCCTTTGTTACGAGTTGTTCTGAAAGAGGTCTGCTCAAGCTAGAAATGATTGGTGGAACTTTGTTTTAGGAGCACTCCGTAGTTTATCTGTATTTTACTGCTTGAATGCAAAACTTCAATTGAAGTTTGCAAATAAATTATACCAGAACTACCTCATCAGGGAGCAAGGGGCAGAAAGCTGCAGTTTGGCACATGGCAGGTTTTTGCTGTGTTGATTCATGTGTGTGCAAGAGGAGAGGAAATGAAGAGTGCTGTCATCAGCTGAAATGACAGGCAAGTTTTCTGCAGTAGAAACTCATAAAACAGATTGTGATTTAATATACTCAGTGTTAGCCTAATAGATCAGAGAGTTCTTTTTTATGTGGATCACTTACTGACTGAAAAAATAATTTCAAAGCAATAGAAGCGATCTGTGAATAATTATGGCCTATGAAAAAAAGCAGAGGAGAAACCATCTCCCGAACGGTTCAATTTACCATATCCACAAAACATTTTTGTTCAAGGGTAGGTTCGCAAGATGGAGGAGAAAGCAGTGATAATGATAGTGCTGTTGATAGTACTGTTACTTCTTCTGAGAAACTTCCCATGATTTCAAATAACCCAAAACCACAGGAAATCAAGGTCTGGTAAGGTGGGAGGCTACTCTGTTAGCCTTTGCTCTTTGGTCTGTTTGAGCTTAATTCCCTACTTATGACTAATTGTTTGTAGTTGTTTTAATCACAGTATCAGAAATGTTTTAGTATTAGGAGGCAAATGTACCATGTGTTCAAAATTAAAAAGGATTATTTTTAAAAAGCAGACTATGCCAATTTTTGTGATTCATTAGCAAGCTTACCAATGTCATTTTTTCATGTAAGCCCATCTTAATTATAAGAACATTAAGATATTCATTTGGAAGCTCTTGTCCATCTTTTCTGAATTTGAAGCTCTTAGAAGATTGAAGACTAATGGTTTTAAATTGAGTGACAGACTTGTATTTTTTTCATATTTTTTTTCCTTGAGGGACTTTTTTTCTCTATAAATAAAATTGCTCACGCATCTTTATATATAGATGCATCTTACTCAGATTCTATTCTTATACATCATGAAGCAAAGAAAGACTGGGATGCAGTGTTTGTTTCTATCTCATCTGTGAATATTTCATGGGAATAGGCAGAGGTGATAAGGTTATGTGTAAGGAGTTTTCACAAATTGATTAAGTGCCACCCACAGAGTTTTGGCTCTTTTGCTTGAGAGAAAACAAAGATGAGAAATTATGGTTTGCTGTTTGTGACATCATTTATAAGCTAAATTTAATTTTCTACTGAACATCCACTTGGTAATGTCATGGTAATAACTTCCTATTGATTAATTAAATCTGTTCCTTCTCCTCCTTATTTGTAACTCGCATGAGGTCGCCCAAATGTGAGTCCATTTTACTACTAAGGGGCTGTAAATGGAAACACTGTACACATTTTAGTTTTCTTTTTAGCTTTGCTCAGAAGAAACAATTTAAAAATGATTGCCTTATTCAAATTTATTCTCTCAAAATAAGCTATAGCTCTGAAGCCTTTCAGAATTGGTTAGTTTTTTGAATTATGAGGCATTTTTGCTACATTGCTGGCAACATATAGAATTGTTGTTTATGAATTGGTAGTATTTAAAGTACTTTAGAAAGGGGCTAATTTGGAGGAAACATGTAGTTCTTGAAACGCTTTATGTAAAACAGGCAGTTGGGTAGAAAGAGTTTCTTCAAAAAGAACTTTTTAATAAAAGATTATGCTGAATGAAAGTGGTGGACATGAACTGATTGGTATCCAAAAGTAAAGGAAATCTACTGGGACTAGTAGACTTTTATAACGAGGTTTTGGCATTTGAGTGTTGCATTAGATTTCAGCAGTTATGGACCCTTCACTGAGCTGGAGGAGATTGTAAATTTAGATAAATAAAATATAAAGCAGGCACCTCAAGGATGTAGCAGCATACTTTGTCTGACAACTTTTAAAAATCTTTACAGATTTCCAGAATATGATAAAAGTAACAACCATTTTGGCACAACTTATATAAGTTTAAAATTTGAAACTGTCTCATTTCATTTCTCTCACTAATTTTGAAAGTTCAGTTATTTACTTATCTATATTTGATCCTTTCAGATTTGATAAGCATTGAGGCCTTTGCCTTATTTATATAAGTACTTCCATGTTACAGTGTCCCTATATGTCTCTGAGTATATAACAGAAGAATCTTAATTTCCTGCTTAAGTCACTAAATTACAAGAAGACTTTTACAGCTTTCCTCCTTGGGTTCAAAGAATCTATTTAAGTTGGCTTTAATAGCAAAATTTGTAATCACTTTGAGAGCTTAAACTGCAATCTGTACTTTATTTTCAGTCTCAAGTACAGCAGGCTTGTTTGAGAAGAAACTGAGAAACACCAAGTGGTGTTCACTAGTGTCTGGGAAGACATGGGTTCCAGCCTGGGTCTTTCTTGCACTTCTGGAACTCATGTCCTTATTCCCCTTCGGAGCTAAGGAGTGTGAACTTGTAGAGTTGCATTAACCTCAGGTGGGAAACTCTGGCAAATGGTTTCCTGAAGCTTTCGGGTATTTAATTACTTCCAAGACCCCTATCTCTTCATTAGGTTTGATTAAATCAGCAAAAAGTGCCAAAATTTTCAGAGGACACATACAAGCATCTAGAAAGAATAATCACATAAGCTTTACAAATTGTTCCTGCACCAAGTAGCTGTCTTTCACTGACACTTTTAACTCCCTTCATCAACTGACCGTGTTTCACAAACTGGAACACAGGAGGTTCAATCTTAACATAAGAAAACACTTCTTTACTGTGAGGGTGACTGAGCACTGGAACAGGCTGCCCAGAGAGGTTGTGGAGTCTCTGTCTCTGGAGATATTTAAAACCCATCTGGACGTGTTCCTGTGTGATCTACTCTAGGATCCTGCTCTAGCAGGGGGGTTGGACTAGATGATCTTCAGAGGTCCCATCCAACCCCTACCATTCTGTGATTCTTTGTGATTCTATGTGATAACTGGTAGCAGGTTTACTGCTGCTATGCAGAATACATAATGCTTGAGTTCTACCTGTCTTTCCTGCAATGTGTCCAATCTACCCTGCCTCAAATTTTCCTGAAATTTATTGCAACTTAATCAATGAGCCCTCTACCTCTCTGTCAAATTTAGCTAATCCTGGTTGAGGTTTGGAAGCTTCTGGGAAAGCAGTCAAAATTTATAGACAGAAGCAAGGTTTCTGTAATCTCAATGTCTTTCTATAGATATCTCACGAAGAAGTTTATTCTAACAGACTCTCCTGTTGCGGTTAAATACAAGGATGTTCTTCATAGTATGTTGGGTTGTAAGGCAGGAATTGCCTTGTGATTTAGTAAGCGTGCCAAAAAGCTTTCATTAATTCTGTTTCCCAAGGACCCAGATATAACTTGGTAAGTCAGAAATAACACAGTGAATCTGAGCTCTTCTAGGACTGAATTAATGGTATCTCATATAAGGAAATCTGCGAAGGGAAGATATGGACGGTCTTAAGATGCAATAATCTTATATACTTCATGCTCATCTAAAAGTACATGGAATACATTGTGAGTCAGAATATTCCAGGATATTCGGAACACTTTCTTTTGAGGACTTCTAACCCTTTAAAGCAAGGAGCTAAAACAAAGTGAAATTAAGTGGGAAATTTGTTTTTCCTAGCTTGTGCAAAAATCAAACCATTTGTATTTGATTTCATTTTGTGCTAACAAGTGACTCCTTCACAATATACAATTATTCGAGATAATTTGAAGTTGACATCACAAGATTTTTCACATTGAGAAGAAACTGAAATTCATGGTGCTGGATTTAAAGGTGTAATTAAACCATCTAGTTAGGAGTGGGGAAATTCTGGGTTCAAATCCTTTCTCCTATGGAGTTTTTATTCATTTTATCCCCTTATATATAAAATATAAAGCCTCTCATGGCAACTGGACTTACCTGCTCCTGCGGGAAGTCATGGCAAGCAATCACATAGAGACCAATAAATCTTGTGAAAGGCACTTTAATGGCGTTACAACCCGGTTTATATAGACAGAGCACTAAGTCACAGGACTCTTCTAGCTACCGATTGGCTTATAGCACTAGCGCAAAGTATAAACTGATTTGCGGCCTTAAAGCATGCGTTTACACCGTCACTCCTTTTCCACCTCCCCTACTTACATCAGCATCCGGGTCAGGCTCGAAGGTTGGATTGCTCACATGTCCATTGCTTGCTAAAAAAACCCCAACAATTCCCCTTCTTAATTTTGAGCAATCCAAACAAATGATGGGGACAATGAAGAAGTTATGACAGTGAGTTTCTTCATATTCTCTCTTAATTGCTGCAGTTGCTTATGAACAGAGGAAGAGTGATTAGACAGATTCATGCAACGCATTCCATCTAAATCTTCACAACCTTAACCTAGGGCTAATAACAAAAATTAAACAGCGGTTCTTATTTTACTACACAGCATGCCTAACACTATCTAAATCTTCAGTTAATTCTGTCTGTCCCTTTTAAACAGGTTTTCTATCCCTACACGCGGTCATGCATTATCTAATTGGTTAAAGGTCTCTAGCACAAGGCAAACACGCAGCTTAGTTCAGTTCCCATTGGTTCTTAAGTTCTTCTCACGCAGTGTCCAATTGGTCACTCTTATCTGCTCGCTCCTGCAAGTGGTCATTGCTCTTTCTTATTTTTTCTTCCTCTGAAGTAACTTCTAGAATGCAGCTACGTGCCTAGGCCAACATCCTGTATGGCTGGTTCACTATATGGTCATTCTCTTTTAAAATACATTCCTACAATTCCCCCTTTTTCTTCTTGAGCCAGCCATACGTTCTTCATGGTATCTTTAATCATGATTGTTGCCTTTTCGAAAACACAAAGTACAATCATTAACACAATAGCGACCAATAATAGGTAGAATTCAATAATAGGTGCAATTAACAAAGAAACAGTCTCCCACAGAAGGAATGGGAGACAACCAAGTCAATAGGCTGATCATATAAAAGTAGCCCCATATTGTTTTCCCACGAAGCCTCCATTTGCAAATGCCAAACCTGACTGGGGCCCAGTTGCAGGGAGAGTCAGGAGGTCCTTCCCCAACAGGAAAACTCTGAAAAGTGCATCCACCTCACAGACAGACACTCTACCATTCCGCAAGTGGCCCCAGCCTCCGTCCCCAAAACAGGACACCTGGCACTCATTTATCCAGTGTGGGGCACCTGGGACTTGTTTACCCAAGGGCTCCCCCCACAAGGCCGGTCGCACCTTGAAGGAAAGCCAAAAGGCAAACTCATCCCCTCCTTTCAAAGGACCATGGGAACTATCCATATGTCAGCCTAGGACATCTGCGGATCTGGTTCTGACAGCCATGGTTTCACCCACTTTGCCGGTACCCATTTGGATCCATGATCCGTAACGACACATGCATATCCCCTTCCCCAGGTTATTAGCTGTGCCGGTCCTTCCCAAGCTCCTGTCACTCCATTTTTAACCATAACTTTACACTGTCCTTGTTTTACCTTGTCTAACTCCCCCTTCAATCCTGCTCCATGCTTCACGACTGGCGGTACTAGACTATCCTGTGGCAGACGTAAAAAGTTCAATACATATATAGCCTTATTTAATCTATCTGTAGGTGGCAGTCCTATTTCTCCCCCTATTTGTTTTTGAAGCAGGCACTTAAGTGTCTGGTTCATCCGTTCTACAATAGCTTGACCCGTCGGAGAATGTGGAGTACCTGTAATATGTACTATGCCCCAGAGCTGGAAAAAGGACTGAGTGGATCGAGCCACATATCCCAGTCCATTGTCAGTTTTGATTTCCCGTGGGATGCCTAGGTCCGCCATTGCAGAACGCATATGCTTTTGAACATGCTTACTAGACTCTCCAGTATGGGCTGTCGCCCACACAGCCATAGAAAATGTGTCAACGACAACATGGACATATTTCAATCTGCCAAACTCTACAACATGTGTCACATCCATTTGCCACAATTGCAAGGGCCACAGTCCCTTAGGGTTGACCCCGAGGCCAACTCCAAACCCTATTTTCTGACAAGCTGGACAGGACTTCACGATCCCTTGTGCATCTGTCAAGGGCAAATGAAATTGTCGTGCTAACATTTTTGCTGATTGGTGGAAAAATGCATGGGAATTTTTTAACCCCCTCTTTTCTAATTCTCTGGTCATTGCTATTAAAATGGTTTCTTTTTGCAAATGTTTCCCAGCAATTAATATATCATACATATAGTGATAAATTATCAATTGTGGATATTTCTTTCGAATTGGTCCTAAGGCCCAGGCAACAAATGCCTGGCACATGATAGGAGAATTTTTCATGCCTTGAGGCAAGACCAGCCAATGATATCTTTCTGATGGTTCGGCCTTGTTAACAGAGGGAACCGAAAAGGTAAACTTTTCTACATCGTCTTTACACAGTGGAATTGTGAAAAAAACAATCTTTCAAGTCAATAATCAGTAAATCCCAATCCTCGGGTAGCATAACAGGAGATGGCAAACCCAGCTGCAGGGACCCCATATTTTCCATGACTGCATTAACTGCCCTTAAGTCATGCAACAATCTTCACTTCCTACCTTTCTTGGGAATAGTGAAGATTGGTGCGTTCCAGGGGCTATTTGAAGGAACAATATGTCCTGCTTTTAATTGCTCCTCTACTAGTTCTTTGACTTTTAGCAGCCTTTCGTGTGTAAGCGGCCACTGATCTATCCATACTGGTTCTTCTGTTTTCCATTTCAATTTCAGGATTGGCTGCTCAGCAGCGGCCTCCACCAAAAAGGCTGAGTTACAATTTGAGCTCCCATTTGACTTAGCAAGTCTCTGCCAATTAGTGTAATAGGTACATTCATGATATAGGGTCTGGTAGTAACTATTACACCGTCAGGAAATTGAAATGCAATCACCTCTTTGCTAATTTGGGTTGACTGTGTTCCGCCAATTCCATAAATACCGGATGGAGCAAAAACTGTAGGCCATGTATCAGGCCACTGTGATTTTGAAATGATTGTCACATCAGCCCCTGTGTCAATTAGCATTTTTGATTGTTTTTTCTGGCCATTTTTTGCTATCGTGATTATCACACATTCAGGTTTTGCTTTCGCTATGTCTAAAGACAAGTATACTAGCGGCGATCCTGTTGAGTCGAATCCCCTGTCTCCTTGTTCTGCTATACCCGGTCGAGGAACACAAGATTTAAAAGGAACCAGTTGAGCTATGCGGCTACCTTTTGGAATAAAAACAGGTGGTGTTAACAAATAAACCATTATTTTTACAATCCCTACAAAGTCAGCATCAATTACTCCAGGCAAAACAAAAATACCCCGTCTAGAGGTTGAAGATCTTCCTAACAATAAGGCACTAAGACCATGACCTAATGGCCCTTGAATATTGCTATCTATTAGATGCACTCCGGTGTGTTGCAGAGTGACGTCTACGGCTGTTCCACGTCCACTCTGGCACTTCCAGCTGTGGCGGAGGGAATGGTGTCAAGGCATCCTTTTGCTGTTGGGATGCTGCCCAAGCCCCCTGCATTTGTGTCATCGCGCAAGAAGGCGTGGCGCTCCTGTTCCCATTTCTCTTACCTTTACCGTTGCATTCTAATGTGTTATGGCTATCCTTTTGACAATGAACACACCATTTTGATCGTTTTAAAGCTTTACATTGACTTTTCCAATGACCTACTTTGCCGCAATTAAAACACCTCTTATCTTTTTTTCTCTTTGCCTCCCCCTTTATATTTTAACAAGGGAGTAATGGCTCCTTGCACAGCAGGAATGATAGTTTCTCGCAGAGCGGCAGCAACATAGGCCGCTTTATTCATTTGCGTGGTGCGTTCAGCCAATTCAATCATATCAGCTACCTCTGAATGTTTTGGTAGCGTCCCTAAGACCCGTTTGGTTTTTTCATTGGCATTATCAAAGGCCAGCATTTTAACCATTTGCTGTTTCATGGCCTCATTAAGATCAGGGTGACTGTCAATGGCAGAATATAATTTGTCTACAAACTGTGCATAGCTATCATTTGGCCCTTGCTTGACATGCGTGAACCCATAGGGTTTCCCTGGCTCATGCACTGAAAAAATGGCCTGCAGTGCTAGTTGTTGAGATAACTGCAGAGCTTCTGTTGAAAATTGAGACTGCATTTGTACAGAGGCAAAAGGGCCCATACCCAATAGCATTTGGGCCTGAATTCCATATAATGGGTCATTTTGTTGGCGTGGTTTAGCTTGCTCCGCATCACACAATCTCTGCCAAGTTCTTTGGAACATGAGCTGTTGTGATGGAGTAAGCAAAACATTTGCAACCTGCGTATTATCCAATGGAATCAACAAATCAGCGGTGAAAATATAGCGAATTATTTGTTGAGTGAGCTGTGACTGCAACCCATACTGCGCAATGGCAGACCGAGCTTTTTCTAGCATTTTCCAATCAAAAGCCTCCCACTTTTGACCCGTTGGAGATAAAATAACAGGGAAAGCCTGCGGAAGAAAAGACCCCTCACCAATTGCATCTTTGATGATTCCTCTCCAGCGCTGAGTGGATTCCTGAGGATCTCTGGCTCCGGCGAAGAGATGCTCTGGAGGCGGCAGCGGCGGGGCAGGCGGTTGCAGAGCTGAAGCTTGTGGGGAAACGCCTTCGGGCGTGAAGGGGTTGAAAAGTTTAGATCTGTCCAGTGAAACAGCAACCGCTGTTTTCTCAACTAGGGTGTGATGTTGTAATTCCAGCTCGCTGAGGCGTGCCGTCACATCTCTCATGCATTCGTCCACTGCTGGGGAGGGCTGGTCGGGGTTGTCCTCGGGGCTGGTATCGTCACCCGAGGGCGGGGATGACAGGGCCGGTGTAAAAGGGAGCGGTGGATAAGTACCCGCCCCTGGTCTGCATAATGGACCACCCACTTCTGGTTTTTCCTCTGTTGTTACTTCCGCATTCGCCTCAGTCTGTTTCAGGCTGAGAAGCGAGGCGCTGCCTGGCAGAGCTCCGCCAGGTGAAACAGGGGGCGGCGCGGGCGGCGGCGGGTTAGGGGTGGAACGTTTAACTCGGGAGGTGGAGTCCCGAGGACCTGGAATCACGAAATTCTGCGCGAAGGGATTAAAAGGAGATGAAACCGCCATAGGTGCAGGGTCGGCCCCCCCTTTTTTCTCCTCTCCGGGAGTCAAAGCCGCATATGCAGCAGCAGCAGCCCGTTCCCCTTTCATTGTACTCAAAGTCTCTCTTATTTGTTTCCACAGCACTGAACGTTTATAGGCTTCTTTGCCACTCTTTCCTGCGTTGCTAACTTCATCCCACAGACTCGTGCCTATGGCTTCCCAGGCAGACAGCTCAAACGCTCTGTTCACCCCGGATATCAGGTTTCTGTCCCGTGCCCACTGCAGCAGACCCTTCAGGGCTTGTGCGTCATAAGAAATTCCTCTCACAGAGAGTATATCTTGGAGGAGCTTAACTACCGCTTCCTTCACTTTGGTAAGCGTAAACCCCATCTCCTCCCCGACCGCTCACTAACCTTTTTTAGTGAGATTCAGAACAGGACCCGTTGTCCTCCGGTGCGCACCATCTCCGTCCGCTGGGCGCTGCGGAACGACTGTCGCCGGGGCAGCGACAACTTTCGGTCGGCTTTTCCACCCTCTCCGTCTGCTTTTCTTCACGCTGACAGCATCAGCTTCTAGCAGCGGTTCTGAGGGTCCCTGTTCAGGCGCCAGTTGCGGGAAACCCATAGCAAGCAATCACATAGAGACTTAATAAATCTCGTGAAAGGCACTTTAATGGCGTTACAACCCGGTTTATATAGACAGAGCACTAAATCACGAGACTCTTCTAGCTACCAATTGGCTAATAGCACTAGTGCGAAGTATAAATTGATTTGCGACCTTAAAGCATGCATTCACACCGTCACTCCTTTTCTACCTCCCCGTCCTGCTTCAGCATCCGAGTCAGGCTCGAAGGTTGGACTGCTCACATGTCCATTGCTTGCTAAAAACCCCCCAGCATGCTCCTGACTGAGCATCTTAACCACTGAACTAAAGCTGCTTTCTGTTGGCCAGTGGCAAAACTCAAACAGCATGGCTGGAGAGAGTGCCCTTTCTTCCACAGTTTCATGCCTTTAAAAGGCTTAGTTCTCTCTCGCTGATGTAGATAGCACAACCCCAGAACTTAGGGAAGAAAAGATTTTGGAGAATCAGCAACAATGAGTCCAGAGAACAGAGAATGTTAGTTGGTCAGGACTATTCAGGATGGCACTGAAGACACGGGAATAGTATTGTGGATAATGCAGCAGTATAAGTTCCTGATAATATTGATATGATGTAGTATTACATTATTGTAGTAGTAGTATTTCATTCATCACACTCTCATCCTACCTGATTCAAAGGCAGGGTCAACTACACATAAACCTTTCTTTTATAGACTTAGGAGATATTTTTTTTTAATGACTGACAATTATTTTAGGACTCTTTCTTTTGAAAATCTGTTCAGCTTTACAATGTAAATGTATTTTGGCTACATTGTGAATCCTGTGTCTTTTAAATATATCAGGTAAGACTAAAATTTCCCCTTTGCATAGCTAATGGATATTTTCATCAGCTGTCAATAAATTTCAGAGAAACGGTTAAATTGTAACCATTTAAATGTTTTATTTTGTAAAAGTTGTGGGATATGGGAAATACAATTAGCAATAATAAAACTATGAAGTTGGAAGGAACCCTTTTAATCATCTAGTCACATACAGGTTTTTCATCCTTATGACTGCTGTGAATGAATTCCTGTGTGAACTAGAGCTATTTTTTTGAAGAAAACTCCAGTCAGCAATAGTATTTATTCAAGCTCTAGTAGTACAGCATGTAGTTCCTCAATCATATGTATCTAAAGACTGCTATGATTCCTCTTACTGCCTCATCCATCACAGCTGAAATACTCTCTTAGGTCAGAACGATTTGAAGTGTTAGGAATTGGACCTGGTACAAGAAGCAAATCTGAAAGCCCTTGGGTGTGTGCATATATGTGTAAATAGATTTTTTTAAAAATTAAAAGCCAGACTTTTCTGCCTATCTTCTTGTATGGTTCAAGTTAAATCAAGACAAAGGCAACCAAATCTTCCCATGGTGTTTCTGTACTCAAGGATGATGTCAGCAGGGAGGATCTGCAGTATACCCCCACTTCAATCTTTGCAACAAGTTCAAAAAGGAAGTCAGAGAATGTGAGTGAATCAGCTGTGCATCATGTGGACAAGCACACAGGCATCTCCCCCTCCCTAGGTAATGCTTTGGAGCACATTGTGGAGCAGCTGGATGTTTTAACTCTAGTAAGTATGCAATAACGGATAACACTTGCAGTAGAAAATGATAATGCTGTCAATGGGCAAAAACCCCCAGGAACCATGTTCATAAATCAGAATATTAAAGTCTATGGGGTTATTCTGAATAGTTGTATAGTAGAGTGACTGTTTTGTTTTTTTCCTTTCATCAAATATTGATTGCATGTATTGTTTGCTAAACTGAAAGCTTCCTGCTACATAATCATAAAGATTATAGCTGGTTTTTTAACTGGAGGAAAAGAGACACTATTTTTCAGTAGTGAGATCTCATGTGGATTTGCCAGAAACCAGTTGCTTAGCAGATATTGTCAGATTTCAGCTTGAACAGTCATGTATTAGCAGAATCACAGAATCATCTAGGTTGGAAAAGACCTTGAAGATCATCAAGTCCAACCATTAACCTAACACTGACAATCCCTGACTATACCATATCCCTGAGTACTATGTCGACAGGACACAACACCTCCAGGGATGAATAATGGTGTATACAATAAAGCCATCATAGCAAGCGAACAAAAAGAAAGAAAAGACAACCTCAGGAAACAAAATGCTTCCTACAAACATGGCTAGAGAAATAAATTCCTGCAGGATGAACTAGTGTGTGGATTTATAGCAGATTGATTATTCCACAGTAATTTCCTGACTATGAGGAAAGTTGACTAAGTGATCTGACAGGCTGCAAGCTAAGAGCTTGCACTTCTTTGCCTGGTAGTGACCCATTAATTTATTCACTTAATAAGTATTTTTCAAAGTCTAATAATATAGCACATCATCAACTAGCCAATTAAATTCAATAATCTTGATTGACAAAAACATTTAGGAGTCCAAACCCAACTATGAAATTGGAAATATATTTTTTGGAGGAGGAGGACTTAATAAACTAAATTGAATAAAGCAGGCAAAATCTGTTCTACTATAGGTAGCAGTGTTTAAACCTCAAAATCTTAGTGAATTTAATAAAGTTCGATGTTTACCTTCTCGATTTCATTTGATGTGACCAGCATGCAAAGCTTCCAAGTGTGTCATGAGCACTGTAACTTGACAGAGCAAAATTGCTTGTGCAGCAGTCTCAGACTTCTAATACTCTTGGTATATTCAAGCACAGATGATACACTTTGTAAGTAATATTTAATAAGGAAAGAGAAGGGGTTTTTATTCCTCCTTTTTATCTTGAGATACTGCTCTGACTTACTCTGAGATTTTAATACCATTTTTGTTATAATCTCTTTAAAGTATTGTTTTGTTCTACTTTCAAACTCCAGAACTATTTCCAATATGGTCGTCTCTAATAGAGGACTGGGAAGGCTTTGCTGTAGATTTTTGGACTTCAGGCTATCTCACAGAGAGATCTGGCATTACACCAGTGTGTGTCCAAGCCCTAGCCTGAAGTACCTGCACAACCAGTAAATGTGGAAAGAGGAGATTCCCATGAGCAAGCATCCTGAGAGAGGACTCATCAAAGCCAGATGCTAGGAAATACAAATGGGAACAGTGTTTTGCACCCCTTGAATACTTAACTTTATATAATTAGATGGTAGGGATGCTTCTGTTAAAAATGCACAAGTTTTCCTTTGGAATTAGTCATCTAAGTTTTTCCTTTTCACAATGCTGCCAAGACAGGTCTGTTCCTCACTTAAAATATGGCTGGAAGAGATGGGGCCATCTTGGATTTTGATACACAATTTCCATTAAGTTCTTACACTAAAAATCTTGTAAGGGCAAAAAGTGAACACAGCTGATGTGTGAAGACAATAATGTTAATGTAATTTAAGTCTTAGCAGTCTAATCAAAGAACAAGTCTTATTAGAGTCCTAGTGTCATTTGGGGTCACCAGTGATGACTGGTTTTCTATTGAAATATAGATGCAACTTTCACATAGTATTTCAGAGTAATTTATATATGCACATATATATTTCCCTTTCTATTTTGTGAGAACAATTTTAAAGCTTTAGACAGTCTCCATAGATATAAAGCCATTATTTTTAAATATAGTTGTAAATAGTGGAATAGCTAAGGAAAAGCCATCTTAGGGTATTTTTTCCTGTTGAATTAAAATGATTGTTCTTATGTTACTATGTTGCACACTTTTATAATACTGTGTAATATAAAAACAAATTGAAATTACTGTCCTCTTCATGCAGACTATTTCAATCCTGGAACAACATCTGACTTTGAAGATAAATTGAAAGAATGCTTAGAAAATCAGCAAAAAATGTTACTTCAGGGAAGACAGGAAGAATAAAAGATGAAAACAAACTGTACTGATGAATATGTTTCATATATTCACAAGGTAATAATAAATGTTACTTCACTGAATTTTGCTATAAGCAAAAAATATCCTCCTTTTCTAACAAGTCAATGTAATAAAAACTGAAGAAAAAATACACAGCACATTTTAAACATTGGTAGCAAGCAGGTATTCTGGTTATATATTTAATAAAGTGTAGCCCAGCCAAAACTAATATTTTCTGAAGTCATTCTCACTGAACGTTACAGGACTCTTATTTCAACCTAATAGGGTCTTTGAATATGACTAAGCAACAAACTACCTATTCTTAGATGAATAGCAATTATTACGGAAGTGCACTATGCAGGTTTTTAACTCAGGTAAGGATTGTGAATATAATGTTCTTTGTGCTAAGACAGCATTTCTCAGTCACCTAAATTAAGTCCTTATCAGCCCTAATTCCAAGAAATGCCAGAGATTTCTTTGTCCCTTACATACTCTGAAGTATTTTACCAAAAAGTAGTGGCAGTTACTCTATATCTTTTAAACGTTTTAGTGATGATTGCAAGAAGATGTAATGTAAAAATTTTAAGTGATGAACGTGAAAATGAAGTCACCTAAACTTTGAAACTATAATTGCATCTGTGTGAATTCAGCTATGAGACTGATCCAGTCAAGCTCTTCTGCTTCTCTCATCCCCATCAAAATTCACATTTCAAATTTAGAAAAATAAAAACCAGCTTCGTATTTCTGAATAATATATTTGAATCAAACACCAAATGATGCAAAATCTATATCATAAATACAAAGATTCCCGTCCTCCAAGGACTTCCACAGGTGCTCAAACTTTGCATGCTATGAATGTCCCCTGTCAGTTACTGCTTTATGAATGAAGCCATAAATCAGAAAAGACTTTGCAATGTATGATGATTTTGGTTTTATTTTTAATAAAAGTGCAATTTTTTTTTCTTTGGTTTTAATAGAAATCATATATGCTTCTTTATGCCTACCTATTATTTTTTAAAATGGCAATTGCAGTACACCTGTTGTAAATCCACAGTCAAAACTGGGTAGTCATCCATTTCTGCAACTTCACATTTTGTATGTTGAAAAATAGAACACTTGAAATGGGGGGAGCATTTTAATCCCATTCTGCAACTAGCTGTATATAGATAAAACCCGTTTACCAGGCTGAACCTCATTAACATCAATGGAGTTTAACTTAAGTACAGAAGCTCACTGTGCAAATACTATTGCGGTTCAAGCCAAAGCAATGAGCAATCAATTTTTCATTTATAACTTTTCATTTTCTCTCATAGTATCACCTTCAGATAGCCAGACATCACCTCACTTGCTTGGTAAACTCTGCATTTTACCAAGTACTACATATTTTCATCTCAGTCTTAGGTAGTACTTTTTATCGTGAAGAAGCTGTCTCATAAAAATTTTAGGTGCAACTACTTCTATGCAACATCCTAGCTACAGATTTTTTGTGAAAGGCTGGTCTCATATATTCCAATGTAAACAGCCTGACCTTTTATTATGCAATTGTTTATAATGCTATATAATGTACAGTCATGTAAATACTGCCTTGTAGGTCAGTTGTACTTTGCTTTATACATTTGCAAATACTCTTGTGGTCTTTGCCTTTTCTTGGCTTCATGTAGCTATTAAAATCCTTTGTTTCTTGTTTTCTCTGAGTGGACTCTATATATAATGTTTTGAATCTGTAGATATTATTTTTTTAAGCTTTTCAGGATTACTTATCAGCAAGACTTGGAAATTTCTTTTACTTCTGTATTTTTTAATAAAATCTCTGCTGAAATTTTACTTTATGCCTTAGCTCCTATCACTAATCCTCCTTCCTTTTATCTGGAGCATTTACTGCTTAATCCAGTTTATTCCTCTGATGTTTGTGAATCTGCTGACCTAATATAACATTTCCAAATTAAGATATGTTCTTGTTATTCTGACAGATGCTCTGTTGATATTGAAACTCAACTTGCATGACACTTGGGATGTCTGTAAAACTAGAGATGGTTGTTAGAGAACAAGATGGAGGTATTTTCCTCAAGATGTGATGGTTCTCCCAAAACACAACCACAAGCAGCTAAAAGGACATTTCTTTTAAATGAACATTGATGTGGGCTAGTTATCTCATCCTCTTGATCCATATAATTTCAAATAAAGCTATTGAATAGAAAAACTTCTTTTAAAAGCATGTGAAGAGGCTGGTTAAACTCTCAGAAGCATTTACTCTAGGGTTTGTGCTCTGGCAAATAACTGGTGACTTGACTAATTTGAATTATCTTACAGAGCTTCTATTTAGTTGTGCTTCTGCACCATGTGAAAAAATAATTGCACAGTTCTTTAAATGATTATGAAAAGTATATCTGTATTGCAGACTGCAGTGAAGTACTGAAAATCCAAGCTTGTTCTAAACAAGCTAAACCATGTACGTGATGTGCTCTAGTTTTCCTCAAGCTAAGTAATCTCTCTGATAGTAAATATAAACAGGCCACCCTGTTGGAGAAAGACTGCTTCGAACATCCAGGCCAGCTACTGCAAAAGTGGCTCAACTGAAAAAAAATAAGACTGATGTCTGAAGGACATACAGTAGATGTCCAAGGTTTGTGGCAGGGAGAGAGAAGGTGGCAGCAGGAATAACCTGTCCTTCCAGAGACTGTCTCTGGAGGAACCCAAATTCCAATTCCTGAAGTGTCAAACATTATGCAGTAGCTCAGCAACTCATTGTACATGCTTCTGCAGACATTTTGAAACAAAAACACTCTTCCAATTGAGAGAAATGCTTTCAGTTACCACTGTGAATTAAATTTTATTTGTAATGTCCATCAAAGTTCAGTGGAATTTTAATGGAATTTTTATCTTGGACATTACTTAAAGCATGATGTTGAGGCAGTAAAGGTATTTTTCTGTTTTTCATTTTGGATGTCAATATGCACTTCCTCTGGGAGCACATTTAGAGGTTCCAAATTATCACCATGGGGGCTGACACCAAATGGCTGAATGTTGCAACATTGGACTTTAAGGCACTTCACTTTTTCTTTCAGTCTGAATGTAGAGGTTTTCAAATACCAGGGCAAAATCAGACCGAGACATCAGTTTATGCCAATAACGCATTGTGCTTTATGGACCAACCTGACAACTCACACTGTATTCTGGGTTTTCTCTTCTTTATTTTTTTGGATGTTGTTTCATTTGGGCTTTTTTTTAAACACACAACTATATTCTCAAAAAATCTTCAGTATTTACTTTTTACTACTGCTGACATATTTTATGAACTTATGGTTTTGGAAAACCAATTCCTGTAGACGAATGTATCAGAACAACTCCCTCATCTTTGGGGGACTGTTTCTTGCTTTTACACATGTAAGATAATAATTCATTTTTTCATTATCATCTTTATGGTGAGAAAATATGTAGTTTTAAATTTTGATTAAACTAATCTTCTAGCTGGAGAAACTGTTGTAGAATAGATTCTCCTTGCCATTTTAGGATGGCGTGAACAGACCCCTGTGGCATGAAGGATTTGGGAAATACAACTTCCCACCTTTATTTATTTATATTTATTTAAATAAATAAATATTCTGTACTATTTTTAGTGTAAATAGTTGGGTTTATTTCTTCCTAAAAGTCTTATTACAGTGTTGCTGAATTATTTTCATTGATGTATCACAGCACAAAACCGCTCTTGAGTTTTCTACTGAGTAACAGCAGCTGGGATGTGAATATATTTCCAAGGACATAGCTTTATATAACCTGTTTACCTTGTAAGACTTGTAAAAATCAGAAATTCTGTACTCTTTGCCCCAAACAATTAATGAATATGTATGTTCACATTGGATTCAGGAGCAGTATGTTTTTGTCAGAGTGTTCCCTCAGGGACTTTTGCACGCTTCGGATACATAATACAATTGAAGTAGTTTCTTTGTGAGAAAATAGGTTAATGACTTGTCAAAAGGCAGATGTTAACTGGAAAAATTGCATACAAGTCCTTTACTTTACAATGTATATGGGCTGCATTTGTTATGACTTGCATCTAAGAACAGGTGCAATTTTAATCAACTCAGCTAACAGGATGTGCTCACCGATTTCACCAGAAGTTTTAAATCCAGCAGAACAGAATGAAACTAGTCAGTGAGCAATAAGCTGCATTTATTACCTGTTACAGAACAAACGTATAACTTAATATTGTACTTATACTTGAATGTCTTAATAATATTAAAATAAGACCTTTGGTTATTTAGTGGTATTGAAGAATTTTTCTGGTGAGCACTGAGGAATCCTATACAAAACAAAACGTTTCATCCCTTCCAAAATATTTCTTTTGTAAAAGAGTCAACAGTTCTAGACAAGGTACCATGAGTGTATTTGCAAATACAAATTAAAGCAGAAAAAACGCTTATTTTCACTAACACATTTCCTGCCACAAAGCTACACCATCAGATTAAGATCTTCACCTTGCCTCGCTTCATTTTTCCTGTCTTCAGAAGCAGAAATTAATAAAACAAGTGGAAAAAAAATATCTGGGTGTGTCAGGGTCAGAAGAGCTGCTGTTTGATGGTTTGATAGTCCAATTCCAAGGGTCTCTGAGAATTTCTAGGCTACTCATACAAGTCCACTGGAGCAGGGACTTGGGTTTGGATCCATGTGCCTAACCTAACCTAGTCCTTCAAAAGTCACTCTCTCTCACCTGAGGAGGGCTGAATGTAAAATTTATCTATCTGGGAAGCAATGACAGTCTAGACCAGTGCAGGAACATCTAGTTCAGGAATTCCCTGGATGTTTCATTATTAACAGGGCTACTGAGTGACAGGGGTCACACAATTTTGCCACACCTATAGCAGGGACTTGGGCATCAGAGGGCTCAGTGCACCTGTAGAGGCAGGAGTGGGCTAAGAAGAAATGCTGCAGGTCTCAATGCCATCTAAATGGCCTCAAGTTACGTCAGGGGAAGTTTAGGTTGGATATTAGGAAGAAGTTCTTTACTGAAAGGGTGGTTAGACATTGGAACAGGCTGCCCAGGGAGGTGGTGGAGTCGCCGTCCCTGGGGGTGTTCAAAAAAAGGGTTGATGAGGCACTTGAGGTCATGGTCTAGTGGTTTAACGGTCAGGAATATGATGGGATAAAGGTTGGACTTGATGACCCTGGAGGTCCCTTCCAATCATAATTATTCTATGATTCTATGATTCTATAAATATAGGATTCTGCAACTCAAGAGTCATAGTGTCCTGGGTTACAATGTATTCTATTACCATGAGCTGTTGAAACCTGGCGCTGGGTGTTCCTTGCCTCCCCCCTCGGGACTATTCTTCTGTTAATGTGCCCATCAGTGCCTTGCCCCATGACTCACCATCCCTTTGTGAGATGCTCCGGCCAGGGGGGAGGGAGCCAAGCATTCCCACCGGGAATAAAATCTGGGGTTTGGAACAGCACGAGCAGCCTTACCCGCTGGGATCACAGAATCACAGAATCACAGAATGTTAGGGATTGGAAGGGACCTCAAAAGATCTAGTCCAATCCCCCTGCCAGAGCAGGAACACCTAGGTCAGGTCACACAGGAACTTGTCCAGGGGGGTTTTGAATGTCTCCAAAGAAAGAGACTCCACAACCTCTCTGGGCAGCCTGTTCCAGTGTTCTGTTACCCGCACTGTGAAGAAATTCTTCCTCACATTTATGTGGAACCTCCTATGTTCCAGCTTACACCCGTTGCCCCTTGTCCTATCATTGGATGTCACTGAGAAGAGCCTGGCTCCATCCTCATGACACTCACCCTTTACATATTTATAAACATTAATGAGGTCACCCCTCAGTCTCCTCTTCTCCAAGCTAAAGAGACCCAGCTCCCTCAGCCTTTCCTCATAAGGGAGATGTTCCACTCCCTTAATCATCTTTGTGGCTCTGTGCTGGACTCTCTCAAGTAGTTCCCTGTCCTTCTTGAACTGGGGGGCCCAGAACTGGACACAATACTCCAGATGTGGCCTCACCAAGGCAGAATAGAGGGGAAGGAGAACCTCTCTTGACCTACTAACCACCCCCTTTCTAATACATCCCAGGATGCCATTGGCCTTCTTGGCCACAAGGGCACATTGCTGGCTCATGGTCATCCTGCTGTCCACCAGGACCCCCAGGTCCCTTTCCCCTACACTGCTCTCCAGCAGGTCAGCCCCCAACCTGTACTGGTACATGGGGTTATTCTTCCCCAGATGCAAAACTCTACACTTGCCCTTATTGAATTTCATTAAGTTTTTCCCCACCCAACTCTCCAGCCTATCGAGGTCTCGTTGAATGGCAGCACAACCCTCTGGTGTGTCAGCCACTCCTCCTAGTTTGGTGTCATCAGCAAACTTGCTGAGGATACATTCTGTACCCTCATCCAGGTCATTGATGAAGATGTTGAACAACACCGGTCCCAGTACCGACCCCTGAGGGACTCCACTAGTCACAGGCCTCCAACTAGACTCCGTCCCATTGACCACAACTCTCTGGCTTCTTTCCTTCAGCCAGTTCACAATCCACCTCACTACCTGATCACCAAACCCATACTTTATCAGCTTATCTACAAGGATGCTGTGGGAGACAGTGTCAAATGCTTTACTGAAATCAAGATAAACCACATCTACCGCTCTACCATCATCTATCCACCTAGTTATTTCCTCATAGAAGGCAATAAGGTTGGTCAAACATGACTTACCCTTGGTAAAACCATGTTGACTGCTCTTAATGACCCCCTCATCCTTGATGTGCCTAGAGATAGTGCCAAGAACAAGCTGTTCCATCACCTTTCCAGGGATGGAGGTGAGGCTGACCGGTCTATAGTTACCCGGGTCCTCCTTCTTGCCCTTCTTATAGATTGGAGTGACATTTGCTATCCTCCAGTCCTCAGGCACCTCTCCTGTTGTCCATGACTTACCGAAGATGATGGAGAGTGGCCTAGCAATGACCTCTGCCAGCTCCCTCAGCACCCTTGGGTGCATTCCATCTGGTCCCATTGATTTATGGATATCCAGATGGCTCAACTGATCCCTAACCCAATCCTCATCTACCAAGGCAAACTCCTCCTTTATCCTGACTTCTTCTGGGGCTACAGGGATCAGGGGCTCCTGGGGAAAGCCTGCAGGAGTAAAGACAGAGGCAAAGAAGGCATTCAGCACCTCTGCCTTCTTTATATCCTCTGTCTCTAGGGCACCCACCTCATTCATCAGTGGGCCTATATTGCCTCTAGTGTTTGTTTTATTAGCTATCTATTTGAAAAAGCCCTTTCTATTGTCCTTGACCTGGCTTGCAAGGTTAAGTTCTAAGGAGGCCTTAGCTTTCCTAATTGCCTTTCTACTTCCTCTGACAACTGTCCTATATTCCTCCCAAGTGACTAGCCCCTCTTTCCATGATCCATAAATTCTTTTTTTCCACCTGAGTTTGCCCAGCAGTTCCTTGTTTAACCATGCTGGTCTCCTAGCTCCCTTACTTGATTTCATACCCATTGGGACGCTCTGATCCTGAGCTTGCAAGAAGTGGTCCTTGAATGTTGACCAACTATCTTGAGCCCCTTTACCATCTAGCACCCTGTCCCATGGGACTTCCCTTAACAATTGATTGAGGAGGCTAAAGTTGGCCCTGCGGAAGTCCAGGGTTCTGGTCTTGCTAGGTACTCTGTTCCTCCCACACAGGATCCTGAACTCCACCATCTCATGATCACTGCAGCCAAGGCTGCCATCGACCATCACTGCTTCAACGAGTCCCTCCTTGTTGGTGAGTACAAGATCCAGCAGCGCTCCTCTCCTAGTCGGCTTATCCACCATTTGCATTAAGTAGTTGTCATCAATGCACTGGAGGAACCTCCTAGACTGTGAATGGCTGGCTGTGTAAGTCTTCCATCAGATATCGGGGTAGTTAAAATCCCCCATGAGGACCAAGGCCTGTAGTTGCGAGGCTGCTTTCAGCTGCCTGTAGAAAGCCTCATCAACTCCCTCGTCCTGATCAGGAGGTCTGTAATAGACCCCCACAACTGTATCACCCATGCCAGCCTGCCCCTTAATTCTTACCCACAGACTTTCAACTTGCCCCTCATCAGCCCCTGGACAAAACTCAATACATTCTAGTTGCTCCCTCACATAGAGAGCAACTCCACCACCTCGCTTCACTGACTGATCTTTCCTAAAAATGACATAGCCATCCATGACCACATTGCAGTCATGTGAGCTGTCCCACCATTTCTCTTTCACAGTCTCTAATAGTTCTAAGTCTTTCTACCTCCTCCATCAGTTTAACCACCTGCCCGAGCAGATCATTTATCTGCTCGCACCGCACACACGTGGTGTCACTGGCTCCCTCCGGTACCAGTGCCAGGCTCAGGCATTCACTGCAGCCAGAAACCTGCTCGGCTGCATGTCTGCTCGGAGGATCCGTCTGAGTCCCCATATTCTTTTTCACAACAGTTTTTGGGCGCGTGGCAACCATGGTCTATGCCGTCTATGATCTATCTAGGTAGTCCTCTCCTCGCGCCGTTCTCTTCGCGCTTGCCTCTTCGAGACAGCCGCCGCTCTCTGCTCCGCGTGCCGCGTGCTCTGAGGGAGCTGCCGAGATGGCCACTTTTAAAGTTTGTCGCGGTTCCAGTCACGCCCCCCACCACGTCATCCGTTCGTTTGTCTCAGATTTCTCAGGATTCCCGCTCAGACTCGGGTTTCCTTGCTCTGCCCCGGCTTCACCGTCTCTGGGAAGCCCGGCTCCTTCGCAAAGCCTCAGCAAAAGCAAAAGCGAAGAGCACTCACCGCAGCCGCAGCCGCCCCACCGCTCCCACAGCCACCGCTCTCTGCTCCGCGTGCCGCTTGTCCCAGAGGACAAGGACCACACCGCCACCGGTTTTTCAGAGGAGGACCAGACTTTCTCTTCTACAAGATCACCGCTTTAACAGGACCATTTCAAAGAGAACTGCAGCTACCACTACATCGGACTGCTACCAGCACCCTGCCTGGCAGGGTGCCAGGTTGTATCCCTGACTCTGTCAGGCTTTAAACCAGTTTCTCTGTATTATTGTTTTGTTGTATATATTAGTAAAAACTGTTATTCCCATTTCCTCATATCTTTGCCTGAAAGCCCCTTAATTTCAATTTTATAATAATTCGGAGGGAAGGGGGTTGTATTTTCTGTTCCAAGGGGGGGCTCCTGCCTTCCTTAGCAGACACCTGTCTTTCAAACCAAGACACATAGTCGAGTTTTTAAGTCCCTTTATGGCCTGTGCCTTTACTCACCTGAATAAAACAGAGGGACCCAACTTCTCTTCAAAGCTGCTAAAGAGGAAGCAATTGCCAGAAGAGAAGACAAGCTATCTTTTTCATCCTTTCCTGCTTTGTATTGTCACAAAATAGTACCTGTCTCAAGTTTTCCCTTCCTTCTAATCTCCAGAGGAAATCCCTGCTCCGTTTAAAGAGAGAAAATCTCAGGAAAAAGAGAAAGTAGCAGGAACTGCCAGTCTCTGTGCTAGAGGGTGTCTCTGAAGCCTTTTCTGGCTATGGTGATGGAAGCCAAAGGTTTACAGCACTTATTCCAACGCCTGTATCAAATGTCAGTTCTTTTGTGAGATTCAGAAGATTTGTAAGATTAGTAAGCAAAGTATGTTTGCAGCAGTCTGCTGTTTACTGAGACTTTATGAACATGTGTCACAGAGACAGAGGTGTGGGAACGTCAAAGCAATAAAGTCCTTTCTCTTATTTCTTCTAAGACAGACTCAGGTGAGCCATGTGCAAAGTGTCCCACTGCTTTGTGCTGCCTTCATCTTGCGCATCTCAAAAAGAAACATTTGAGATGCAATGCACTTGGGTGGTGAGAAGGACAGAACTCTCCCAGAAGCAATTATTCCTCATGAGAGCACTTGTCGAACATTTTTTAATCATTCTTTTTATTATTATTTTCACCCTACGATACATGCTGGGAGCACAAGACCCTGAACATTTGCTAGAGCCTGTGGGAATAGGGCAAGAAGACATCAGCCTGTCAGACATCGGCCTGCCAGCCCTGTGCAGCCCCTGGGCCAGCAGCGAGGCTTTGATTGGAAGCAGGCCCTGGAAGTGAAACAAGAAACTGCTGAGTTGTGCTGGAAGGACCAGTGTGGCAGGAAGCCAACCTGACTGGAAGAGTAGTGGACAATAACAACCCGGACAGGTGGGAGGGGGTACTGTCGCGAGAACTGCGAGTGCTCAGAAAGTTAATTGGTCGGCAAGGCCTGAGATCTGAGCTGTCCAGTGCTAATAGGTGAAGAAGTAGAAAACTGTGTGTTGTCTAGTGCTGATAGGTGAAAAGTAGATAACTGTTTAGTTGACCATTTGCTAACTATGAAGTAATCGCCTTTAACCACTGCATAAATATGCACTGCTGTAACAATAAAATGTTTTTCCTTCGAACTTCGTGGAGAGACCATGCCTTTAGATGCCACAAGAGCCTAGAAAGAGCAACCTGAAAGAGAAAGGCAAGACAGTTGCTGATGGTTACTGTCAATGTCCAAGTTCTGCGCTGATTAGGGGGTGTATTATGTTAAAATTAAGTGATGCTATGCTTGAAAATTGATGTTGCGGGCAAAAGCAGAGCTTAGCTCTTAATCTGTAAATTTTTTAAGTCCCTGTACTTCACAAGACCAGCTTGCACTTCTAAGAAAATTTTATTAATGTAATAAGATGCCATTAACTTTACAGTTAAACAGTGAGTGTAATCAGGCAAAGCATAGTAGATTAGAATAATTAATTGTATGTAACCGTACTGAGTGGTTTCGGTCTGCGCTGATGTCTCTCTACAGCTTCATTGCTAAAACACTGTGAGCTTTTGTGCAGCTTCTCCAACCTATTCCATATAGACCTAGCCTATAAATAGCTGCATTATTGAAAGACTGTGAGAGGTTCATTAGAGAAATTGTGACAGTCTCGTTCGAGCCAGGGCTGATACAGTACCACTCCAAGTTACCAAGGAGTTTCAGCATGTGAGTAACACTAAGCATGAAGCTGGGCTTTTGGCACTGCAACAGAGTAAGTGCCCCTCCAGTCACCCCCGCAATCACCCTGGCTGCAGACGTTCACAAACTTTACCGCACTTCTTGCTGGCTGCAGGCACGAGGATTTCTTTCCAAATGAAAGCAGAGCATGGCAGCTCGTGGACACACTGATGTTGTCCCAGCCCAGAGCCAGGATGCAGCCAGGGCGTATGCCGGGTGCCGGGACTGCAGGACATCCTGCCCGATGTACCTCCCCACCAGCGCAGATGCAGCCAGGGTGATAAGTCATCTCAAAATCACACATAGGTGTAAGTACTTTGCTGACTCAATAGGAAGTCACTGGCTGGACTGAGTGGGACTTCTTACATGATTGAAGTTACATGCTGAAAATGTCTTAATCCTGTGCACTGTATTCACATAACTGGGGAGCAAAGAAAGAAAATTTAAATAGCAGCTGATGGCTGTTTTCTTTCAAAGATACATGGAAAACAAATATAGTCATTATAACTTGAGCTTCTGGTTAGTTTAAATGGGTACTTTGCTATTTGTTTCATAGCTATCTGAATTAGAGCTTCCAACTTCTGGGTCTGGAGCTCAGGTAAATGAAGCGTATGCAGGACAAAGTCCCCAGTTTGTATGCAGGTCTTATCCTGCGGCCTTATAGGTACTCCTTTGGAAGAGATAGGAGAATGAGAGAGGTTTCTGGTAATCATTCAAAACCACAGAAGAGGAAATATCCTTCATTTTGTCTTTTTTCCTTTTAAAAGAAAAATGCTCTCAGCTATTCAGCTATTTCATGATGTGTATGTGTTTTCCACATTTCTCTCTTTTCTCCAAATGATGAAGTTCATAATTTTGAAGTGAGAGTTATGCCCTTGTTACATAATCGGAGTATTGGGAGGGAATTATCTGTATTTTTCTGTGTAATGGATTTGGGAGGAACAGAGAGGAATACAAAAGTAACAATCTAATATTTGAAAAATGCTATTCAGAGTGAGAAAATGATGGATACAATAAAATTGCTCTGTCCTCACCCAGCATCTCACCATTCCTTTTACATTTGTGTATGTTGTAGGGTAACAAAGCTGAGCCTTCAGCACTCGCTGTGAAAACAAAACCAGACTGAAATGCCTGAGGTCTCATTTTTAAGATTTGCCCCATATAAGGAGTCACTTACAAATCTATATATGATGTAGCCCATTAATGTTAAATATGACACACCCACTTTCTTCTTTTTTTTTTTTTCTCTTTTTTTTAATTTAAGGAATGATTATGCCATAACACTGGCTGGGAAGTTTCCAACAGCACAGGTTTTTGTCAGAGAATGCCAATTTGTCGTAAGCAAAATGTTTCGCAGAAATGTCTGTTTGGATGAACTTCCGATGAAACACAGGCAGGTTTTCATCACAAGCCTGCCTGATTTCCTGCCAGCTTGCCTGGCAGCCCTGCAGGCTCCATGGCTCTGGGACGGCTCTGGACTGAACCTGTGATTCTTCCTGACTTCTTTTTTTGACTTTTTTCTTTTTTTTTTTTTTTTTTTTTTAAATTAGAGGGAAAAGGTCTTGGGAGAAATACACACTGGCTCTGCCTGGCTTTTTCTGATTCTTCAGTATTAGGTATTTTGGTAATGAGGACATCACACAGCCCAGTCTCTGGTTTGTCACGTGGGAGACCCAGAGCAGCTTTCCTCCCTTCCAGAGAAGCTGCTCAGGTTAAACTGCCCTGGAAGTGAAATATTTCTCATACCACATTGAGCTTCATTTCTGAGCATTTTCAGAAGACCTCCCAGTACCGGTATTGTCTCTTCCTCTCTATTTTCTAAAATGCCAAATTGCATTGCAGTCTCTCTGAAGTAGCAGTGCCCTTCAGCACTCTCTCCTTCACCCGCTTCTCCCAGACCAGTTTCTGGTAAAGAGGCTGCATCAACCTTTATAGTGTCTTCTGGGCACTCGTGGCTGCTGGAATTGTGGATGTGAGGTGGTTTCTTGGGACATTAAGCACAGAGATACACTCTAGAAAGCTGCCTCGACAGCTGGCTGCTTGTGCTTTGGCTGCTGCTCCCTGGTTTATCTGCTTCATCTTCACTTGGAGCCAGAGATGTTTCTCTGCATTTCAGTCTGAAACACCTGCTGGTTTTCATTTTTTCTCTCTAATGTGGGGTTATCTGAGGGCAAGACCTTGTGCAGGCATATGCCCAGGATCCTGAGGGCTCAATAGGTGAAGCAAGCTGGGGAAGGCAGATAACTTTTCTTTTACTTCAGGACTCATGCTGTAGGCAGTCAACTTTATCTGCCCTTGTACTCCAGACTCTCAACCTCTAGCAACCTCCTATACATTTTTTTCCTTCAGCCCATGAGTTTCATCAGTACATTAATTGTGTCTGTGTACTCTGACTGAGAAGAAGCATTGGTCCAACATCAAGAAGATCTGGTGAGTTAAACTCTGGAGTTAATTTGGTCTTGGTGTTACCAAACAGCAGGATCCAGCTGTGAGCATCATTTTAATATTCTCTTTAAGCATTAGAGTATCTATCTCATTTTTTCCACACCTCTCAGTGTTGATATTTTCTCAGTCAGGAAACCCATTACATCAGAAAGTGGATTGTCCAAGAGGCTAGAGCAGCCAACAGAATCAGAATATATCACTGTCACACCACAGCCGGGTGCTACAGAAATAATGGGGAAAGAAAGGGATGTGCCCCAGTGTAATTTTATAGGCGATGCTCTAAGCCCTGACAGACACTGAAACCTCTAAGTAGAAGAGGCTTTAAGTTTCAGAGATGTGAGTGGAAGAGGCAACACCAGCAGAAGCTGAATGCAGGCAGAGAGAAAGAGATAGGGAGAGGACAAACATGAACCCCAGTCTGCAGTACAGCCTCTGATAATTAGGTTGAACTGTCTTCACAAATGTACCCACAATCTCTGCCTCCTTCTGTTCTAATACTTTGTCCTGCCTATATTGTCTGTCCTACTGTAGCCCATCAGTTCTTTGCTTATCTCTTCCTCTCTCTGTTTTCACCCTCTCTTTTCTCCCCATCCTTTTCCTCTGAAAAAATATTTTGCAGCCTACAATTAGTGCACTTGGCTGAAGTCTTGTTGGGCATATCAGGAAGTTTTCTGGATCACTCATGGGTGGAGTTTCCCAAAAGCATCAATTTGGTATTAATGCTGTATAAACAACAGGTCTGCCAAACCCTGAATAGTGTGAGGCAACCTCAAAATGTTGTGCCTCCTTGCAGATTTCTCATGTGGGTTACCTCACACGACAGAGACACATGGCCTCCATAGTCATGCAGCAAAAAAATGACCACAGGCATAACCTCAGCATCTGCCAGGAGGAATCTGCCTTGTGTTGCTCACTCATTTCTTTTGATTAACCTGAAGCATTGGTACCGATACTGTTTGGTAGCTGCCTGTCTAAGTGGCCATTAAGAAGTCATAATGGGCAACACAGAAATGCAGGTGCATTTTCAAAGCTGTATGTCAATTACCAAGTTCATTTCCGCCAGCTGCCATGGGATAATGAGCTGTATAATAATGACATTGTTTGCAGCAGCTATGGGATCAAGTTCGAATCAGTACCTTGTCTGCTAGAAGATTTAAAGTAAATATTACAGTTCATATAGCACTACTATGGCTTGACATACAGAATCACGTAGCTCATTTGAGAGCCCTGGTGAGGAAAGCGGTTGGCAAGAGCTCCTATAATTATTTAAAACACAGACTAGGAGTGCCACAAATAGCCCTCATTTCCTACATTTCTTTTTGTAAGAGGCCATTCCCACAATTTTTCCAACATTTGAATGAAATTTTCCATGCTAGGTATACTTTTCAGGATGAAATTTTCTAGAAATTTTCAGCCTTTCTGAAGAACGAGATAAAACGTGAGTTCCCCTTTGGACCTTTCCTGGACACCTTATGGCATCTGAAAGTGTATGTGTCGCTGCTGCTGAGGCGACAATCTCCGTGCGCCGTGGTCTGGGATCCCATCCCAGGAGAACAACCACAAGCACGAATGTCGTGGATAGCTGTTCCAATTTAATGCTGCGCCACAAAGGCTTTTATACCCGTACACCCGAACGCCACCCGAATCGCCTGCGCATGACCAACCCCCCTTTCCCAGATGTGTGAGCTACCCCCCGGCGCGTGATCTACCCCCCCTACTCGCGGCCGTGCTCTATCTGTTCCCCTTCGTCTCTGCAGGGACGACTCCCACATATTCTTGTAACTTGCTGCTTCCAACTTTGCAGCATGCTGTCTCCATCTTGATTCAGATACCTGCAGTATGGACTTATCAGAGTGAACTGGTGTAGGAGACATTTCTTCTGAGGACACCAGCAGCCAGTTCACTGAAAGCCATCAGAGACAATGACCCAGACCAGCCAAAAAGCAGACACAGTGAGATGGAGACTAGCTCAGTTGCTTCACCTGCTCAAGATGCAATGGTCCATGTGGTGAACCTAAAAGCATAAAGACAATACATACAGATAAAACTATCTGAAACTGTATGTGAAAATCGTTTTACAAAGGCAGCTCTTAAGAATTGAGTTTTATCTCTACATCTTTATCATCAACCTGGCAGCTGTACTCTACGTAGGAAGCAGTGGGATGGAGATGTGAAAAGGCTGGCAAGGAGGGGAATGTAAAACCCAAAACCCGGAGACTGCAAAGTTATAAGCAAGTGTTTTGAACTCTTGGTTGAGGTCTGAGAGATGCTACAAGGAAGAAACAAGAGTTTGAAGCAAAAGACAAAAAGTGAAAAGCAGTGCTGTGATTATAGGTCCAGTCAATAGCTTTTATGTCAACAGAAGGATGGAGAAAAAAGGCCTTTAGAGGGAAATAATTAGTTCTGCATTAGAATTGTGAAAAGTAGAAATGTGAAAGCTGCAGATGAGGTTGCCTGCTATCCTGCCTAAGCAAAAGGTTCTGCTATCTATCTAACTATGGTTTTATGAACTGTAGACCATGTTTATTTGTTTCTTTTCCTATTCAATTTTATAATGGTGAGTGCATCCTTTTGCATTTTTTAAAATCAATTTGATGCTTGCAGATTAATTTACCACACGAACATCCTCTCCCTCTCTCGATCTGTTCAGCCTCTAATGAACAGTCCATGCTGCCTTTCTTTCATGTGTTCATGACCCTGCTGACTCCAAGGCATTTTCAAGCCTCCTAAGTACCCTGTGGCATTTTTCCCCTGCCCCCTTCTTGCTGGTGGCACTGAGTAGGTATCACCTTGGCTGCCATGCCTGCTACTCCCTGCCTGTTGAAGGCAGGAGATCCTGCTCACCTTGCTAGATGCTTCCCTGTGTGTATCCTATGACAAGTTAACCCACATAGTGGATGAGGGGAAAGGCTATGGATATTGTCAACCTAGACTTTAGTAAAACCTTTGACGCCATTTCCCACAGCATTCTCCTGGAGAGACTGACTGGTCATAGCTTGGATGGGCATACTCTTCGCTGGGTAAAAAAAATGGCTAGTTGGCTGGGCCCAAAGAATTGTGGCGAATGGAGTTAAATCCAGTTGGCAGCCAGTCACAAGTGGTGTTCCCCAGGGCTCAGTATTTGAGCCAGTGCTCTTTAAAATCTTTATCAATGATCTGGACAAGGGGACTGAGTGCATCCTCATTAAGTTTGCAGATCACACCAAGTTGGGTGGGAGTGTTGATCTGCTTGAAGGTAGAAAGGCTCTGCAGAGGGATCTGCGCAGGCTTGATCAATGGGTGAAGGCCAACTGTATGAGGTTCAACAAGGCCAAATGTCGGGTCCTGCACTTGGGTCACAACAAACCCATGCAACGTTACAGGCTTGGGGAAGAGTGGCTGGAAAGCTGCCTGGACAAAAGGGACCTGGGTATGTTGGTTGACAGCCGTCTGAATATGAGCCATCAGTGTGCCCAGGTGGCCAAGAAGGCCAACAGCATCTTGACTTGTATCAGAAATGATGTGACTAGCAAGACTAGGGAGGTGATTGTCCCCTTGTACTCAGCTCTGGTGAGGCCACACCTCAAATACTGTGTTCAGTTTTGGGCCCCTCACTACCAGAAGGACACTGAGCTGCTGGAACGTGTCCAAAGAAGGGCAACGAAGCTGGTGAAGGGTCTGGAGCACAAGTCTTATGAGGAGCGGCTGAGGGAACTGGGGGTGTTTAGTCTGGAGAAAAGGAGGCTGAGGGGAGACCTTATCACTCTCTACAACTACCTGAAAGGAGGTTGTAGTGAGGTGGGGCTTGGTCTCTTCTCTCAAGTAACAAGCAGTAGGACGAGGGGTAATGGCCTCAAGTTGCACCAGGGGAGGTTTAGATTGGTTATTAGGAAAAATTTCTTCACTGAAAGGGTTATCGAGCATTGGAACAGGCTGCCCAAGGCAGTGGTTGAGTCCCCATCCCTGGAGGTATTTAAAAGACATGTAGACGTGGTGCTGAGGGACATGGTTTGGCCTTGATGATCTTAAAGGTCTTTTCCAACCAAACTGATTCTGAGATTCAATGAGTCTATGATTCTATTCCTCAAGCACAGGAAGCTCCATGCCTGGGAAAGGTGGTGAGCTAGGAACAGCATCAACCGGGAGCCTAAAATATTTGTTTTCCTACAAAGCTCAACACTGCCACTGAGAAGGCTTTACCCCTTTCTCCCAGAGTCCCTAGCACAGTGCGCAACGCCTGCCTATATGGCAAAGGGGGACAGGGATTGTTTTGGAGTGTACGGCAAGGGTTTGGAGCAGCAGCCTCAGGTAGATGCAGGGACAAAGAGAAAGGAAACCTGCTCAGTGAACTAGAAATTCCCACACTCTGTTGTCAAACATGCTTGTTCACTGGTGTGGAAAAGGGAAGCTGAGGAGAAGAGAAATGAATTTGAATGCATTTTAATTGGGATTACGGGCATATGGTGTGGTGCCATTTGTTTTCCTCTTCCTGCTCTGCAGTGGGGCTCTAATACCTTCACACATTTGCCTTTATTTGTCATGTCAAAAGGGGAGACAGCAAGCAGCTTTTTTCTTCCCCCTCTTTGGGCCAGGCTAACAGCTCTCACTTTGCCCTGAACTTTACCAAAGGAACAATCACGATTTTCAGAAAAAGTGCAGCCAGATTGCAAAAGCAGATTAAGCAGCTCTGACTTATTTTTATTAAACTTTTCAGCTGCTCCTTGGAGGACTTTTGCTATCTTCCAGCAGCAGAAAGGGATCGATTCAAGGGGAGAGGGGGGACGTGATGTCCACAGTACCATGTGCACATAATTCACTGGCAGCTGGATAGTTAGGTTTTATTGTTATGATAGTATATTTAGTGTTTTGTAAAAAGCTACTTGGGGAGTTGTTTCCCTTGTTGTACAGCAGTTCATTAGCTGTAAGATTCAGACATAAGCCTTTAATTATGCCTAGAATCTCTGCGAAAGCAATTTCAGTTCTTTCCCCTGCCTCATGCAGCATCTTGGGATGCTCTGCATTTGAATGTGAACAAGCTATTGTTTAGCATGGCTTTAAATCATTACAGAAATGTTCTGTAGCATCCACTGGGAAAACCTGCTCCCATCTGCCCTTTCCATTTCTCACAGTCGCTTTGGGAACTAGGGCCAATAATCACAGAAATTTTGTTTAAAGGTTAAGCACAGAGTAGCGTTATCTTCATATACTGTGCAAGCTACTAACAGGTGAAGGTGTGGCTCAGAAACATTTAAAGAGGAATGTAAATCTTAAGATTAAGCATCTTTCCCAGCCTTCACATAAGCATCTTTCCACTCATTTTCCAAAACTCTATATGACACAGTATAGGACTTGCAGGGGACTTAGAAGCTAATGCCCACTTAAAATAAAATGTCTCGAGCACGGCTGAAGCCAACCTGAATCTCCTCCTGCTTCCCCTGACACAAACACTTTGCAGTAGACTTTATTCAGCTTAGTGCCATGGCATCCCCACCTGACCCTAACTATAAGTCTGTAGCTCCTGAATAAAAGTTGAGACTTTTATTTTTCTTCTGAAAAATATGTAATTTTTATTATGGCTTACACTTGCAGAAAAAGTATAAAACCTTGCCTAATGCTATTCACTATATCTTATATTTGATGCTCCTTTTGTCCCAGAGTTTCTGTTTCAAATAATGATGAAAAAAAGTTGTATTAAATTTAAATCAAAGGAAAGTTGGGGAAGCAGAAACATGAATAATAAACACATGCATAATGTGATTCTGAACAAAGAAACCTGTGCTGTCAGTGCAGGGATAGGCTGTGTGGGAAAACATGTATGTCATTGTAGCATATTGCAAACACATGTAGGGGTCATCCAGAAACATTTGGGGGCAGCTGAGATCCCTGTTTGAAGGTAAATTTGATATAATCTGGTTTGTAGGTACTGTGGCAATGACTGCACTTTACATCTTTATAGAGTGGTTACTACAACCATATATGTGTTATCCTGTACAGGTTTCCATGTACAGGGCATGCCAAAAGAAGAGTGTAAAGAATATGTAAATAGCCAGTGTAAAGATTCACTGAAAAACTATTACAGATGATTGTACATTGTGAAAGTAGTTCATGCACATCTTTAAAATGAATGAAAAAACACCAATTCATTAAATCATAATGAATTTCATCCAGAAAAGCAGTTCAGCAGTTTTTCTTCTTCAGTAGCTTGCAATGTTACCAGCTCTTCCAGTGAAACCCAGAGCATAGCCGAGGGGCCACAGCTCCACAAGGAAGTGAGGATGCATTTGCCCAGAGCAAATAGAAGGCTCTGGATTCAGGATCTTAGTTCAGAGCTCTTCTGAAGGAGCCGAGGACATGCTAATCTTTTGCAAAGGTTTTGCACACTGTTCTTCTGGAAGTGATTTAGCATTTTATACTTGTTACACAGAAATAGGTATGCTTGACATTTGTTGGTAATACTTCTGTTTTGGTTTGGTTTTGCCAGGTATTTGGAATCTTGAACAGACACTGTCTATTACTCTGAATGCTTTTCTGCTTTCCTTTACTAGCAGCTCTGGCTCCTATTCCGCTGTCCTTCATGCCACACTCAAACTGAGACAGCACTCCACTGACTGGCTGGTCTTTATCACCAGATTTTCCGAATGTTCAGCACCCATGACATTGCAGCAGATTTTCAGAAGTGGGCAGCCATCAGCTATAGTAATTACAGTTAGGACCAAATTCTCAAAAGAACTTGGCATACTGCCCCAAATCTGGTCCCAGTCATGGATACGCAGTGCTTTCCTGCAGGAATCACAGCTCTGGTTTTGGGAGTTACCTAATTCTGTGACCCACAGAGGAGTCCTGGCTGGGAGGTGTGTGGTCAGGATGAAGGTGGCAGGTAAGTGCCTGTCACATGTGGTGATGCTGGTTTTCTGATGCTTGCAGTGCCAGAGAAGGAAAGAAAAAATGAGAATCCAACTATTATAAAATGATAGTTATGAACAGGAGGAATCCATAAATACAATATTAATTTTACGTTAATAAAATCAGGTGGCTGGCCCACTGCATGCAGGGACTGATGTGAAAATAGCCACTTAAGTTTTGGCACATTATAGCCAGACATACTAGGACAGGTCTTTAAACCTTGGGCCCCTAAATTACTTTTAATGGATCTTCAAAAGGTACCTAAGGAAACCGAGATTTATATTCATTATGTTAGGATCTTAAATTTTCATCTATATTATCACTGAAAGATGCTTAGAGCTGCACAAATTCAAAACAGTTGAAAAAAATAACTGGAATAGAATAATAAACAACCTTAAAATAGTAGTTTTCAAGACAGCAACCACTAAAGTCAGTGTAGAAGTAGGTTTCTTGAACTTCTGCCTCACCAAAGGCAGACCCAAGGGTAAAATAAGATGGATTAAATCACTGAGTGTAGGATTAGGGTTACCCAAGGGCCTCTTGGCCCTTCTAGTTGACCCTTGAAAACTATACTCCCTATTTTGGGAGCAGAGGCAAGGAAGGCAGTTCACCAATGTTTAGACTAATCCAAACAAATGTTAAAAAGACAAACAAACAAGGGAGCAAACAAACCAAAAAAAGTCCCCAAGCCAAAACCAAACAAGCAACCAAATACCCCTGCCAGTCCCTTGAGGCAGGCAAGGTCACTGCCTGGGAATGCTCTTGTGACTCGCAGGCAGACAAAGCTGCTCCAGCTCAGACATGACACAGAAAGACATGACAACACGGCAACGTATTGCTGTTGGCCTGTGGGGCTTGAGGACAGACCCTCATCTGTGTGTCAGTGCATTGCTAGCATGGCTCAGGCTGCCATCCCCCAGCCCTACAGGGAGTAAATGTGCTCACAGTGTGTCTGAACACTTGCACAATGTCCCACCACATGCACATACAGTTGCTAACACCCTGCCCTGCCAAGGTCAATGGGAATTATTGTCATTGACTTTGGCAGAGGCAGGATTTCCCCCCATGGACACACACCTCCTCCCGGATGCATGTGCATGCAAGTGTTTGTGTATATACATACGCTTTACAGTACAAAGTACTTACAGGAAGGCACCTTCTCTCTTTAAACGTTCTCTTCAACTTCATATTGCGTGAAGTCAGACCCTCACTGTTGCAGCCACAGTTTCTCACAGCTTAATGGTGTCAAAGAGCCCTCCTTGCTCCCAACCGCTGCAATAACAATCAGGCTGGGAGGAAGGGGAAATGAGCAGTGTAGTACACACTGTACCTTCCAGCTACCAGCTATTATTAAAAGCACATTGCTCCAGACGGAGTGGCAGCAAGGCACGGGGTGGGAAGCAGGTGTAACCTGCCAGGAACACCAGTCTAGCAAAAGTTGATTTTTAATTCAGACAAGTACCCCTCCTTCTCAGCTGCCTCTTGCCACCAAACCAAAAGAGGTTTTACATTCCTGTTGCTCAACATTTGAAAGCTTAACAGACACTTTTAAGGCAAACCAGGAGCTCGTTTTGTCATGTCGGCACTTTGGTCATTCATCTGCAAAGTCATTGATCTTTTTTCCTTCAACTCCCTATCACAGCAAAGCATTTCATGTGCAACAGTTTGCTCTTGGGAAGCACATTTTCAGATACTTTGCTATAGTTTGGGTACTGTACTTTACAGAGGAGCCTGAAATCTCTCCTCCCTGCTTGTCCAGCTTGTTTTAATTCTACTATCTTCAGAAAGTGAAAGTCGAACCACCAAAGGCTGCCCCAGGCTATGGTAGCCCCGACAGAGTACTTTGCTCAAGCTAGGTCTACACACGTGTGCAGCCTGGCATGACTGGCCAGGTTTGGACTGCTGCTGGGTGGCCCAAGCTCAGTTGAGTTACCTCACCCCCTAAATTCAACTGCAGTGTGTTGCTGGAGAATTAGTCTGCCCTTGCTGAGCCCCTGTGCTATTCTCAGACACCCTCTAGGATGGTTTATAAACATCAGTGTGGTGGTCCTTGCCAGAATGCATGAAGCCAGCAGCCCACATGTTCAAACCCCTTATTTGTTTTAGTGCGGGAGTTACTGTCCTGTAGTGCAATATTAAAGCCTATTTGGGATCAGGTTTAGTTCATTGTGCTCTTGATCTGCAGCCTTTATTAATACCGTGTTTCCAGATACCTGCTTCTGTTTGCTGAGCACTCACACACCGTGCAATGCAATATAAATGAGCACACCATAAACAAGCATGATGAAAGAATAAGCACATCTATGCCTTCCACTACCCATCAGGACATTATCTCTGTTCCCTTTCCTCCACTGAGGCCTGGAGATGAAGTACTACCTTGTATACACCGCACTTATGAAATGTCTTCACTGGCCACCTGTTCCCTGTCCAGGATTATCCATCAGCTGCAGGATGCAGCTGCTTGGCAAGGGAGTTAGTGGACCATGAGAAGGCCTGGCATTTTCTGTCCCTTACTAAGCATTTTCTTCACTTGTCCCTTGTATTTCTCTTCTCCTTATAGTTACTGGTCCTCTTTTTAGTACAGGATCATTTTTGGGAAAGAGAAAGCTGTTCCTATGTGGAACTGGGCTGGCACAGTCCAGGCCACAGCATGTAAACTCAGTGATGCAAAGTCCAATCTCCCCTGTATGTAAGTGCCCTTGTAAGAGTAATGAATTTGTCTAATTCTTACAGAGGTACAATGATGCCAGCTGGGCTCCCCAAGTCTGTCTGGGCTCCTGAGATGTCTGGTGGACAAACAGTGCCATCGGGACGATGGTTCAAACCAGCCAGGATTCCTGGTTCGAGGGAAGCACCACACAGACACCTGTACTGCTCCCAGAGCCAGATGAGGCAAGGAGTAGGATGGCTGTGTCCCCGCTGGACTAAGCCCAAACCCAATAGCTCTACTCAGATCTGGCTGGGACGTGTATGCACCACCTCCTGACATGGAAAAGTGGCTGGGACGTGGGGCAGAGAGACACAGGCTGTCTCCAGCATGGCTCTGTTGGAGCATGAACCCCACACCCAGGGCAGCTCTTCTTCAAGCCACTGAAGTGCCAGTGCACTGCGCTGTACTGCCAGCCCAGCTCCTACAGGATTTATTAGCTGGAGCGAGGAGCCTGCCTGGGGAGTGCTGGCTCCCTGCCACCCCAGCCAACACCTCCCTCCAGAAACCAGAGTGCTGGGAAAGCAATGTGGCCATATCCAAACCCTCTATAAGAATCAGGAGCAGTTGTACCTGTGTTATCTGTATAATTTCCATTAACAGGAGTAGCCAATCCCCTGTAAAGTAAATCTATATGTCATTTTATAAAATTAGGAAAACAGACACCGTAGTAACCTCTGCACTGGCTGCTCCATCATCATGCCCTGCAACTCAGGTATCATAGATGACATGTATCACTGGAGAGATGCTTACTCGCAGCTCCCATCTTCACAATATTTCTTTTTTAATTCCTTGTGCTAAATAGCATGCTTCAATATTTGCCTTGTTAAAAGCACTCGTGTTTTTGTCATGTTCTGTTCCCAGAAGTCAATAGTGACTTCAGAGTGAGCAACGATGCCAGTGCTGACTGTCTCTGAGAGCCCTTCCTCATGGAATATTTTGAGAATCTAGATGGCTAAAAAAATCGAATCTGACTTTTAAAAATCAAATTATCTAAAATAATAAAAGAAAGTTACCAACGAGCATCTTGCTTTGAAGCACTGTTTATAAAGTTTAATAAAACATTAACATGTTTTACAAATCCATTTGTGATGGGATTTCTAATTTGTAGGAAAACTCAACACTACTGTAGCTTGTCTCGATTGAAAGGAAAATGAATTTCAACATGTCAAAAATCCCCCCAAAGTGGAAATTCCCAGTTCTAATCAACCCTGAAGATCACACAAACAGCATTTCATATTTTTATGGCAGCAGATCAGAAAGGCAGAAAGGATGATGCAAAATAATATCTGGAGCGAGAAGAAAAAATAATCTGTGACTAGTTGGAATACAAAGAAAAAGAGCTTTGTTGAAATGATCTTTTCAAAGCATTATCCCTTGTAGCTCAGAACCTCTCAGCATGAGTTTCTCATAAGATGTGCTATGCCAAACTTCTGGCTTCAAGGTTTCAAACTTCAGGCTTCTGCAACACTGACAGCTAGAGGTGCAGAATCTGGCCCTGGGGCTTGGACTGGATGGTCTCCACAGGTCCCTGCCAGCCTTGGCCTGTTGCTTAAATAGCCACCTTCCCCAGACCTTAATCACAGCCTGCCTCCCCTTTGCTCTTTTCCCTGCTGTCTTTTCTCTAGGAGCCACCTCCCTGCAGCCAGATCAGGGGCCAGTTGTGGCCATGACCGTGCCCTGCCTGGGATGCCAGCATCGGGCTGCACCTCCCCATGCCCAGCACCACCCTCCTGCTGCCTGGCCGGCCTTTGCAGCGTGCCCTTGGAGAGAGAGTGGCATTGGGAAGAGGCTGTGTTTTCACCGCCCAAAACAGCGAGCTTTTTGCAACAAAAGAGCTGGTTTAAATGGCCTTTTTTCTCAGTGAAGAAGGTCTGTGCTTCCAGGTGTTTGCAGGGTGCAGGCACAGCAGCCACTGAGGCAGCAAGAATTGGCCAAGCCAGAGACCCCACCGGGCAGCACCAAAATAGCCAATTGCTTCATAGCCCATTAAAGAGTGAATGGCCTAAAAGTTGTCTCACACTAATGGCATTGGTACTCCATGAGTCCCTTCCAAGAGGCTGAGGTGAACAATTCAGTTGCAAGAGTTAAAATGTCCTCAAATGCAAATGCCAAAAAAAAAAAAAGACTCATAAGATATACCGTTCAAATAAAAAGTGACAAACAGAAGCCACTACCTCTTACTTGAGACTGAGCTATGAGGAAAAAAAAAATAGTTGCAAAAATCTAAGAAGCTGCCCTGAACTCACCATTTTTTAACATAAATGAAACATTTTTTTCCATGTTAGATCTCCATTGATGCTGCTTCTGCTGTGCTTCTTTGACAATTCATGAGATGAATTTGGAACCTGGGACATCTCACCTGATTTGTATTCATTTTAAGGCACAGTTTAAAGCATCTCTTGCTTACTGAGAAGGAATTAACTTTCCCTTTTTTAAAATTATGTATTTAAGTATCTTTCACAGTTATTTTACAATCATTTTAAAATCAAGCTGTCATCACCTTGACATGTCTACTTAGAATTAGTTTTTCTTGGACTAATATAAATTATGTCTTTGCTTGTCTGAGGAGGACAAGAACATCATGTAAGAATAAAATTCTCAAGATCCTTTCACAGACACATTTATCTACACCCTGCAAGTAGGTTTTGTGTTCTTTGTTCATAGTGAGTTTGGAAGTTATAGAGGCAAATCAAAGTGTGCTGCTATAGCTGTTTGTGTCCCTGTGAGCATGCGTGTGAGGATCACATAATTAGGTAACCGGTGGACTAAGGAGCTAGTATTTCTAGCCATCTTGATGGGATAAAGAATTAATTAAGTTTTAATTTCATTTCTCAGAAACTGGACATTTCTCTTATCATAGTGTCTACTATGTAATACTTAATCTCAAGCAGTGCAGTGCTGAAGAATGCTGGAGGCCACACATAAGTAGTTGATCGATGGTCAGTCACACACGTTAGCAGTAGCAAATCACCTTTCATTTATAGTAAAGCAAAGAAAAAAACACATTTCTGTTATGAAATTAAAAAGTGAATGAATAAAAACTCATGCCCAAGGGACTGGGCTACCTGAGAAAACAGGTGCAAAACTGAATGGTGCAGGTGAACTGATCATAAATTGAAACCAAACAGCTCCTCAGCAGGAAGTATTTTGCATCAGATGCGGAGGTCGAAAAGGCGTGCAGGGGTAGCTGTCTCCCCTGTGACTGGCTGCAGGGCTGGGGTACCCCCCTGTGAGATGCCCAGCTTCAGACCAGCCCTCCACCCACAGCACTTTCAGCGCCCATCCTCCTTCTGGGTGAGAAGCTGTTCTTTGTCAGCCTTAAAGTAATACCCAGAAGAGGGTAGAGACTAATGTCTTTTCCATTATCTGAAGATAATTCACACCTCGAATACTGTGTTCAGTTTTGGGCCCCTCACTACAAGAAGGACATTGAACTGCTGGAGTGTGTCCAAAGGACAACGAGGCTGGTGAAGGGTCTAGAGCACAAGTCTGATGAGGAACAGCTGAGGGAACTGGGGCTGTTTAGTCTGGAGAAGAGGAGGCTGAGGGAAGACATTATTGCTCTCTACAACTACCTGAAAGGAGGTTGTAGTGAGGTGGGGGAGTTGTATCAGAGGAGGTTTAGATTAGATATTAGGAAAAATTTCTTCACTGAAAGGGTTGTCAAGCACTGGCCCAGGCTGCCCAGGGCAGTGGTGGAGTCCCCATCCCTGGAGGTATTTAAAAGACATGTAGATGTGGTGCTGAGGGACATGGTGTAGTGGTGGACTTAGCAATGTTAGGTTTAAGGTTGGACTCAAAGGTCTTTTCCAACCTAAATGATTCTATGATTTTATGATTCTAAGTCTTTCTCCCCTGCTCCCTGCACCCAAAAAGGCTGGAGCCGGTCTGGAAGGCAGCCTGGTACAGAGGGACATGGAGGCACTCCCAGGCCACAGCTGGTAAACACCCACAGGGAGCCAAAGAAGTGCCAGGGCACCACACATGCATCACCAGGGACTTAGGGCTGCACCCAGAGCAGGCAATCCAAAAACCTCTCTGTAACTCCCATTAGTGCCTGTAAGGCCAGAGATGTTTGCCTGAACTACAGCGTTTCCCACAGGACCCACCGAAACAGAAAAGCTGTGCTCTTTCGACGAGTGCAGGAGCATCACTACCATGGCGAGCTGACTGCAGAGACCTGTTTGGTGCCTAGGGGGGAGCACCCTCCATGCCAAAAGCCCCAACATGGAGCCAAACGACTGACACCAACCAAAGCCACTCATCTATCTTTTCTTAGGGGCCAGGCCCTATATTTGAGAGGATGAATCTTTTACTGTCAGTGGACTTTACAGCCTGAGGAATCCATTTCTGGCCACATACGAACACAAGCTGCAGTAAGTTGTTATTTCAGTTCTGAGGAAGTATTTGACTTTGGAGCAGCACCGAGGAGAAACCTGCTGTAAAGGAACTTGCTGTCCCTGGGCCTGATGCTGTACACATATCCCACCATGTTTATTGCTACCGGTGTCTCACTGAGGGTACACGCATTGCAATGGGAAACCTGCTTAGTGTTTGAGTCTACAAATTCTGCCAACAAGCAGAAGTTGTCAATGTGATCAAGCCTAAATGCCAATAACCTAATTCCTCAAAATAGTATTTGATTTTATAATTCACCATCAGAAAGTAGCAATAATAGAGTTTTCGGTCTATGCATTATGGTAAGCTGCCTTTATGATTTCAAGGTTTTCTTTCTTAGGCAAGAAGGCTAGAAAGACTTGTTTGAAACACATGAAAACCAAGATTGTAATGAAAATGCAAGACTTGAGGAGCTAGGGCTTAGTGGAAAACACAACATATGTCATGAGATTCACCCTAGAACTGGGAGAGTGAGCCATATTGCAGCAGAACCACAGCACAGGTGTGGAGAACTGCAGTAACTTCATCATCAGGAAATACAGCTATGCAGCAATGTCTCTTAAGCCTGTATTTCATGCAAGCCTGAAATGCCACTTCTTTACAGCCACTGAAGCCAGTCAACAAAACCTGCAGAGCCTGTGCTACTCTTCCCAAAGCCTCCATACTACTGGTACAAAGGCACACGGGAACTAGTAGGCAACTGCCACTCAAAGCTGCATTGAGGCTGTATTTTCACAAGGAGTTTGTCCCAGGGAATATTAAGAAATCTTTCCCTTCAGTTGCCATATCAGGATTTCAGATCAGCACTCTTCCCAGCCTCTCCTCCTCCAGGCTGCTCACAGTGTGGAGTGCTCTTTTCCTGTTTACCCTTACATCCCTTTTATTACTAGGCGGGATTTTTTTTTTTAAAGCACACTCAGGTGCCTGCTTGTTTTTTCTAAGCTCTACGGGGATTTGTTGGCATCTTTTGCAGCAGGTCATCCTGTTTTCAGACAAAGTTCCTGTCTTGTTAAAAACAATCATTTCTGGTTGTCTCTGTGTGGCTCCTGCTTTTAATCATCCTGAGTCCTTGAGCCATGCAATCCACACTCCAAATATTTAGGTTTTGTTTGTTTGCTTGTAGCTGAAAAACAAAAAAGAAAAGGAAAAGAAAGGAAAAGCCCACAGATTTTCAAACTGCTGCCCTTCTGCAGGACAGGAGACCTCTGCACACTGCAGTAACAGAGGCCATCTGTGCACAGGCGGTGGCATACTCAGGACAAAGGCTACGACTAGCAGACAAAATAGCAGCAGCAGCGACAAGCCCCCCTACCACCGCTCAAAATGCCCTTGCTGCTCTGGGCAGAAGCAAGCTGGCTGCAGGTGCCTGAGTCCTAGGTAAGTGCTGGCCAGCACAGCTCCCAGCAGCCACACTCAGCCCTGGGGGCAGACTCTCAGGGCAGAGCTACAAAGATGGGACTGGCCAAAGTAGGGCTGGCCCATCTTTTGGGCACAGTCTGCACTCTCAGCACCTAGCCAAAAAAAAAGAGAGTAATGCTATCTTGTACAATGGCAATAATTTTCAGACCAGATCAAAGCTCTGTATGGCTTTCAAACCGATGGGTGGACAGTAATAGGGCCAGTATAATGCTATCTAACTCATTGGTTTTTAATTTTATGTTGAAAGAAAAACTCAGACAACTGTCTTCAGTATTTCACCTATTTTAATTCTGTACATGCCCCCTACTACTGCAGCAAGGGCAACTATCCAAAAAGTACATCCATGCTGACAACATCTCCTGTGTCTCATTACCCTAGTGAAGGGGGCCAGGGTCTTATGTTTTAAAAGTCAGAGGATGTGAATAAACCCTCAATAATAGGTGATATAAGATGCCAAAGTGTTTAACAAGTTTTTAGTACCCTCCACATATAAATAAATGGGGGAAGTTGGTTCACAGAAGGTGATATGTCTTGCCATAAACTGGGACAAGAAGTCAAGTCTCTTTTATCTAGTCTTGGAGGAAGGTCTTGCTCTACCTGCCAGGCTGTACTGTTGCCTGCAGTGCTGCAAGAAGGACTCACTGGAGCAGAAGACTGAATCTCTGAGCTTCTGAGCTAGCACTTTCCAGTCTCTTACCTACTAGGAAATGCTGTTATTACAATGGCAAAAGAAAAAAAAAAAAAGGCAAAACAAACAAACAAGAAAAAAAAAACCAAAACCCAACCAAACAAAAAACAAACAAACAAACAAAACCAAACAAAAAACAAACCAAAAAACTTGTTCTCCTTACTGGCTCCCAATTTGCATTACAGCAAGCTGTATCCTAAAGGGTCTTGAGTCACTTCCTTGGAGCCCAGGGAAAGCTCACTTTCAAGTGTACCTCCAGGGTTTTGTGTACTGTTATGTTTCAGGAGGTGATTAAACGTGTTTCAAAATACGTATGTTTAAAGGTGCCACAGCCTGCAGCTCCATGAAGAGAAAGAGTCCATTGTGTGCTTTCTGATGCTGAACACTCATGCAAAACGATCATCAGTCAAAGTTTCAGGCTTTGGCAAATTTACCCCTGACAGTTCTTATAGGAAGATGTTACACAATCCCTAACCCAAATGCTTTGATCTTGTAAGTCAAAGTCAGTATGTCCAGCTGGATAAATAGCATTAAGCTCAGCGCTGCTTCCTGTGTAAGTGATAAAAAAATTGATAAAATCCTGACTTTCAGAAGCACAGGTGCTTTAAATCAATGGAGTACAGTTCACCAAAGCTATTAATACCACCCCTGGAAGCCCTGACTGGAAGCAAAAAGCTTTGATATTTTCATGCTCCTTAGTTCAGAAATAGAGTTTAAATTAGGTCATTTTAGGCAGCCACAAACACTGAGCCATACTCTGGGCCAGGATCAATCAAAACAGTGCCTTTTGCTTAACTGGAACAGAGTCCCAGAGCTGAGATTCAGCCTCCTCCACTGCCAGCCTCTCTGCAGCACAATGGGATTAGCTTTCAAGGATGTGCTTGCAGAAACAGATTTACAGCCTTGTCCCAATCCCTGTCCCAACCAGTCCTCTCTTCACATGCATTAGATGTGTCATTGTCATCCCCCCTTTCAGAGTCCTACCATTTTTCAAGCCCACCTAGTCTCCTAACACTCCTAATTAACCATGGGCCCACAGCCCCTCTTCCTGGGCAATAGCAGGGCTGGTGGGGTTCAGGCAGGTTTCCTTCACTCCAGTTTATCCACTTCCCAGCATCAATAATCTGTTACAGACCCTGTCTTACTGCCCATTCCCTTCCTCCCCCAATAATAATGACATTCTTGAGAGCTTGAGATAAATATCCTGTTACAAAACAGATGAACAGGATGAATATTACTTTCATCCTCTAAGTCGCTACTTGTGGGGGAGTGGAGATAGTCTGTTGAGCCATATGGATGGTTTTCCATCATTCACAAATGTCACTGACAGCAGGGCAAAAAAACCAACTTTGACATGATCTTTGGGTTGCTTCAGCTGAAGTTGATTCTTGGAAGGTAAAATTCACCCTGATCCAAGGGCCACTCCATAGTAAATATAGCCCACATATTCTTATGAAAGCCCTGAAAACATATGGGAAATTTCAGAAGAACATGGACCTCGTGCTAAGGAAACCCTTGGAGGAAATCTTTGACATACAAATCTCAGGAATTCATTTTGTTGCCTCTGAAGTGATACACCCATCTTCTCTCTTCCAAGTGTATACTGATTGTAGGTTCCTAGAAGTCCTATGTCTTCTAAAAAAACCCCAACAAACCACAAACCAAATTGCTTCCTAGAAACTCTTCTTTGTACCTGAGAGATGGAAAAGACTCAGAGGACAAAGTCCTCCCTGCTGCTTCTCAAGAAGCACTTCATACTTCCTCCAAAAGTGAACTAGAGCCCATGGAGAAGTGTGAGGTGCCCTCTCACCCAGCAGCAGAAACAAAAACAGACACCTTGAGTTTCAACAAATGCCCTTGCTGGGCAGATTATGAAGAGCTAAAGAAAATAGTCTCTATCTAAGAATACGTCAGCTAAGGTGTTTTCTCCTCATGTTGGTAAGAAGAGCTCAGACAGAGACCAGACTAGGTGGGCAGTCTGTTCTCAGATAGAGACTACGTTTCATGGAGGGCTGTTATCTCAGGTTCATTGGCCTCATTTTGTCTAGACCTTGCTCCTTCCTCCCTGACCTCAGCCACAGTTCACAACCACACCTTAAGCGAGCAAAACATCTCCTGGCTGCTCCCAAACAGGCTCTTGCTCTAAGGGGTGGCCTTGGGCAAAAACAACCTCAGCAAATGCTCAGTTCGCTCCTCTCTGGCCCATGTAACCCTTTCATCAGTGTGCCTCACAACAGTGCATGCAGGACACACATCAGATGCCAAGGAACTGCTCACAGGCAAACTCTTCAACCCATAGTGAATGGAGGCAGCTCACACATTTTTGGAGGTCTGAGTATGAAGATCAGGTAGGAATTTGGGAGGAAAGGAGGCAAGGGGCACAGGGCTGGAGCTACACAGATCCACAGAGCAGCTGTGGGCATAGGGAAGGTTTTGGGGTCACCTTCACCTTACTTGCAACCCCTGCTTGGAGCTTGCCTTGCCACAGCTGGACTTGATCCCTCTGGCATGTTTTCCCCATCTCATCTCTACTGTGTCTATGGTCAGCAGCTCATTTTCCCCTTCCTTCTAAAGGCAATGTGATAAATCCAGATTAATGGATGATCAGAGAGATCGATCAATCCCAAACCCTGAGAATAAAAAGCCCTTGGTTAATTTCTCTGCAACTTTGGTCTCATTTGCATTCTAATGTGCAATATGTTTTTGCAGGGAATTACTTGCAAAATCAATATGGGCTGTGCTTATAAAAGCAAAACGGCAATCAACATCATGGGTCCTATTCCAGGCACTGCTTTTGCCTTACTATGTCAGCTAACCTAGCTTGAAAAACTGCTGTAACACCATGTACAGTGAGGTAAGGCACTACACCTGAAATGGTTTTCACAGCACAGGCTGGTGTTATTCTAATGGCTATGAATTTTCCTATTGCTTCTTGCTATACTTTTAATGTTATAGTTGCTATTTGTGCTGAAACATATTGATGAAGAGAATTGGGTCGATTTACCTACAGTTGCCTTGCTACTAAAACCAGATTACCTACTACTCTATTTGTTTCCAGTCCAGTTTCTAGCTTGAGAATACTGATCATGTTACTCAGATGAGATGATAAATAGCATCAAAGTGATTGAATCAAGCAATACTTCCTCAACAGAGACAGACAGGTTTGCACCTGACAATTAGCAGATTGTAATCAGTATTTTCCCATAGCAATAAATCTCTTAGCTTTACCAATCTATAATGCAGCATTCATACATTTACTTTTGTAGGTTTTCAGAAAAAAAAAAAAGTCCAGCTAACAAAACCCTTCAAAGGAAATATCCTGTTGTACATTTCTGAGTTGCCTTGAAGCTGAATGATTCAGGTAGATGACCTTTCCCTACCTGTATGTAACAGTTCTTGTCCACCTGACATAGCAGAGGCATCACGTGTGTTGTTAATCAGTCTCAAAGGAGTGGGAGCAATTCTTTTTAAATAATTAGTCTGTGTCTGAATCGAAGAGAGATTAATTTTATCAGTGAGCATAGAGAGCTCTTAGTATGCAAGAGCTCATGCTTATTTGCCTCCAGTTTTCTCTGAGCAACTACATGAATCAACACGGGTGGCAGTTGAAAGCACTGGGCTAGAGTGAAGAGTGCTCTCATCCTGAGCATTCAACGTAGAAGACTTGGTTCCTTTATTTACTTTGCATAAATCCTGGGGAGGAAATATGAGGCACTGAGAGTCCCTTTGTTTTTGCTCATTGGATTTAAGCAATTCCTCCTGCACACACCAGAACAATGAATCCCTTCAGTTCACCAGGCTGAGAGCGATATAAGGCCATGGATTCACACTGCAGATCTCCAGAATTTTCTAAGTTTTGGAGAAGCAATTGGATGATTGCAGTGACTTCAGATTCAAACTTCGAGTCTGCTATTTTCAGAGACAAGTGATAAAATGTACCCCCTTATGCTAAGAGTCTGAGCTGGCATAATGTACATATCATTAAGCCAGAACATCCAGGCTGAAGTTGTCCTCACTAATTAGGAAAATTTCTAGCCAAAAATATATTGGTTGGGGAAGAACACAGGTTATCCCAGTGATTCCTCACCACATACTGTCACTAGTAGAGTCCTCATCTTACATATTTGCAGTCTGGGTAAGGACTTGCTAATACAGCCAACGTGCTGTGTTTGGACAAGCATTCGCACAGCTGGTAGCTTCAGTTCTCCCTCTGAACCCACAGAGCACGTAACAGAACCCTTCTCTCTGTGTGACTTCAGAAAATGTACTTTTTAGATGAAAAAATTCCTACAGCCATTTGTTGACCCTCCAAGAGCCATGGACAAATGTAGTTTTGCTAGATGATCACTCAAGCATGTAAGCTGGATGCCCAGCACCATTCAGAGTTGTGACCTGGCTTATTAATTGTACCATGTAGAAGAAGAGACAGTATATCAAGGTAAAGATAATTTGAAATATTTCATATTTATCCAGATCAAGGAAAAAAAAACACCATTGACTAGTTTGACTGGAGGTTTTTGGTACCAAAGGCACAACTTGGATCAAATAAGAAAGAAAACAGTTATCAGTTTTTGTTTCTTTCCTATTTAATCTTTAGAGAGAAATCTTCTCTGAAAATGCCATTTGGACACTGACCTAGTCTGACTAATTTTGGCATCTTGCTCTTGGGAAACAAACCAGTTCTTCTTCTTTGCCTGTGTAATACATGTAGAAAAGCTGCTGCCTTGTAATTTAATCTACTGTACTTCAGTGGGGTACCAAACATGCTCACCTTGAATGCAGGCCATAAGGCATTTCAAGGGTTAGTTTGAAGGTTGCATTATCATTCTTTAGCCCAAAAACTATATAAGCAAAAAAGTCAGGCAAACTAAAACTAAAAAAAAAAAAAAAAAAGAAAGAGAAAAGGTGTTGAGGGTGGGTGTGATGACGAAAATGCTGACGGGTCCTTTCATTCAGTGGCAGTAATTAGCTTTACCATAGTAAATTTCAGGCATATGGCATAGCAACTTTCGCATCCTCTTATATGATTTAAAACAGCTCTCACAAATGTTTGTCTCACTGTAACTGTGAAAAATCTCCTGTTTTCTCCAGAATAAAACTGCTCCAATATTTTACCCTGACAACTGATGCTTAAAAAAATGAAAAAATGCCCCCCAAATCCAGCTAAGGCAATGGTGTGTGTTTAATTCAAGAGAACAACAACTAGTATATTTTTGACTGAAAAGAACTCAGTTAAGCTGCCAGAAATGTCAAAAGTTCCTCGCTACCCTGACACTTATGTAATTGTTCTGCAAACACCCACATGCCAGAATAGACCTACTGCACCAAAAATTGCATGGCTGACTCACTGAGTGTTCCTCTACGTATCTGAAGACCTAACCATCTAGGATACATCATCTATAGTGTAATTCTAATGTGATTTCCCTGATTCAATGAAGTTGCACTTCACTCAGGAAAAAAAAAAAAAGGATAATCTACATCTTCGGGATCCTGCCCACCCGTCACGGAAGAAGCAGCCAAGAATGGCAGTGCTGTGGAGGGTGTCTGCTCTCCAAAAACCTGCCTGAGCCCCATAAAAGGACAGGGCTGTAGTCTTCTGGATTCTCCTTGCTGAAACAAGATACAGAAGCAACTGTACCTACAACCTACTCAGTTTTGACCTCCGTGCTGTGTAATGTTCGCCTTTCCAAATTCCATTATAACAGCTGGCCATGAACCTTCTTATCTACAGGACAGCACTCCTCTCTGTGCAGCTCATCCTAACTCTGGGCTGAGGCACTGACCTGGCACAGACTGGAAAGGGAGCAGGGCACTGCCACATTCTGGCCCTTGCTTCCTGCAACCTTCTGTTGTACTCCAATTCAAATTCCAATGTGATCCAGTGTAGGAATGTATTTAAAAGAAAATGACCATATAGTGAACCAGCCATACGGGATGTTGGCCTAGGTACGTAGCCGCATTCTAGAAACTACTTCAAAGGAAGAAAAAATAAGAAAGAGCAATGACCTCTTCACTAAGGAATGCAGGAGTGAGCAGATAAGAGTGACCAATTGGACACTGCATGAGAAGAACTTAAGAACCAACGGGAGCTGAACTAAGCTGCATGTTTGCCTCGTGCTAGAGACTTTTAACCAATTAGATGTGTGACTGCGTCTAGGGAAAGTAAGATTGTATAAAAGGGACAGACAAAGTAAATAAAACGTCTTCAGTTTGATTCACACTGAATGGTGCAGAGTCCAGTTTTTTCTCCGCAACCCAGAAATGCTTAACTTATCTGATCTCATAGGACTGTCACATGAAATGAAGCAGATGATTGGCACAAAATGGGACTGGAAGCAAAAACAAAATAACAAACCAACATTTATAAATTACTGGAGAAAACCTCTAAGAAAGAGCTGGCAGGCTACAATGCATCACTGGAAAGCATAGAGATGTAGGCATCTCTACAACAACCTCTTGTGAACACTTGAACAGAGATTTATGTGCACAGGTTAGCCAGAATAGGAAACTTTGTGAAAATGGTTTATACTTTACAGCTATACTATGAAACTGCACAGAGAAAGTAATTATTTAATATAGTTTACCTTTGTGGTATGTTGGTGGCACCAATGCACCTAATGAGTAACAAACTGTGACCATGAACGGTAGGTACTGTAATCATCATGCCACCGTGCTCTGACATACCAAGTGACCACCTGGTATTTGGATGGGACGGTTCTACCATTAAGTCCTCGTCAATATCTAAGCATACTAAAGCCAGGATACACTTAACAGCAGTAATTCTTTTGTCAACATTCACAGAGATTATACTTCTACACATTCAGTCTTCAAGTTATGTTGTATACTGCAAAGCTCTTAAATGCTAAATCAAAGACGAAGAAATAACTACCATCCCCATTTATGGCTATACCTTGAGATGTATGGCTTTCAAAAGGACTGTACACCTTAAATATATACTTTCCTAGTAATGTGCAAAACCCCATACCGCCCTAGACATTTTTAATACTGCTCAATGTTTAGGGCATTATCCTTTCCCAATTTGTTCTATTTACATCAAATTCTTTCTATTGGTTTCCCTCTCCTACTGACCAATTTCTCTTGAGCTTCCAGATAAAGAGAAATTACTAGATAGATCTGTGGGACTTGGGAGTTGTGTTGACTGACCCCTTGAGATCACTGTAGTTTAGCAGTTTTCTTTTCATCTCCTGTTCAAAATGCAAAAGGTGCAAAATGTAGCAACCCAAACTAGAAAGGTAGGCCCTTGCATGGCAGGACAAGGACTTATGTCACATGCTGTCCCCTGGAAGCCAGTAATGCCACTGGCACTTCAAATTCAGCATGTGATTTGGGCTCTGTTTTTCAACAGAGCAGGACATCTTAGTACTTAGATCATGCCATCAGTTTGGTGCTTCCCCCTTAATAAACTTTTACCAAACTGTATTTGACAGCAGCAGGTCATCAGGGAAACCTCAAGCCCCAGTAGTAAGGAAACTTGCCTCTGTCAATGCACCTACCCCATGTGGTGCCTGGCCCAGGAGAGGTCCCCATGCAGGTTGCATCCGCAAAAAGCAAAGCAGATGTGGTAAATGGGAGTTGCAGGTGTCAGGACATATATCTGTCCAAGTGTCTCCCTCTGTGACAACCTGGAGCCAAACTGTGTGTTTGGCTCCATCATGTCCCCAGGACACATTCCAGCGGCCATATAAAAAACAGACAGTGGAAACTGAATTGTTCATGCCTGGTTTGGACTCCTAATCGCCTCTCTTTGGAACCAGAACATAAGATAGCTGTGTGGCATTTCTTTTTCTGAATATGCCTGTCCCAGGATGAAAATCTTTTTATAACAATTTGCTGTCCCTGCTCTGCTCTCTGCACAGCTGATTTACCCTGCACTGTGCAAATGCAGTCCACATTTACTCTTTTCACAGCCTAGAACAAGCCTTCGGTCATCCCAGGAGCAGGCTTTATTCCCATGGTCAGAACAAGAGAGCGATTTGGGATCAGGAGACTTCGTAAACACAGAGGAAAATAAATCTTTATAATTAGAAAGAGAGAGACTATTTCTATGCTTGCTTGATGCTGTCAGGTGTGCTTCCTTGTAGGATGAGTGAATGGGATGAAAATGGGACAGTGCTATTGAAGGAACACACTTCAGTGACAGCACTCCCCAGGTAAGCCCGCAAGTTAGTGCCTAGTAAGCCCTTCCAAGCACATCAAAACGGACAGCACTAAAGAGATTACAGCATTTTTTCAGAAGCCTCATCTGATGTGATATATGTGCCCAGTATAGCATGACACAGGCTGTCCCTGAATAGCAGGCAACAGCAGACAGAAACACACCAGCATGCAAAACATGAGAACACGCTTTGGACACTACTGAACTCTTTGGTATTGGCAAAGAAATAATATAAGCACATTGTTGTCCCTGTACAATTAGCATGATATTCGTGCACTATGGATCAGGACTTTTGAATGGAAGTTGCTATTTTCCTTAGCTAAGGAAACAGAAACATATGAATCTGGATTACAACTAGTAAGCTATTTTATTGATTTCATCACTGCCACCAAATTTAAGGGCATATCAGTATTTTTATGCAATCACAGTCTCAGTACCACTTCAAAAAAGTCTCCTTCTCTTTTTTGCCTCTATTATTCAGTCCATTTTTTATTTGAAAGCTTTCAAATTAACATGTAATTAATTATAAGAAAAGTATGCACACACATAACCTTCTGTTCTTTTCATGTTTATTACTTTTAAGACAAAGCAGCCCACCTGTGCTATGTTTCTGTTGCCAGAAGAACATAAACCACTGTGAAGTGATACACAGGTCAGGGCCACCAAAACTGGCACTACCAACGGCAGTACCTGGTGGGAAAAAGAAAAAAAAAAAAATAAAAAAATAGAGTAATATTAGAGTGCTGGCCTGTGTGCTTGGCTCAGTGTGTGCTTTGCACTGCCCTCCTGCAAGCTTAGTTTTATCCTTTGAGAAAGGAGAACCCTACAGCCATTAGTGATCTGCTGTCAAACAGAACTGCTCACCTTTGCATACCCTGAGGAACCATTTAGAGAACTCATGTATGAGCTACATTCAGAAGGGGACTTAGTTTGTACTACAAGAAGTCAAAAGAAAACAAAACCTCTTGAATAAATGCATGCCTGTGGTAGCTGTTAAGCATTTTAAAGTGCCTTTCCTAAGTAATTGCCAATTACATTACTTTATTACAAGGCACAATTAAATATGTGCTTCAGGTCATCCAACTATTTGCTGTTTCAAGGTAAGTCCTTGAGTCAAAAGGATTTCCTAAATGGAGTCATTCAGTGTTTTATTTCTCCAACTTCAGGAATTATTTTAGATGCTAATAATGGGACATTGAATAATCAGTTAGATGTCATTTCCATAAATTGTTTGTGCTTTACATAAAACAAGTAAAATGCTTTATAGGGCAGTTTTATTCTCCCTTCGAGGCACCCTGCACTAACCAGTTCTGCATCAAAGGCACTGTACTTTATGGCCAGTTTGGACATATTTGTGTATTTCTATATTCAAATAGGTCATTCACACAAACCAACACAGACAGACCATCAATTCTCATTTGCACTGAAATTAAAAGGAACTGTGAAAGGGACTTACAGACAAACCTAGAGGTGAGAATCACAGCCTGTAAGGTAAGCACCAAAACATAAGGGCTGGTTACACTAGGCACCATTTAAAGACAGTGAAGGGAACTGAGCAGCTCCAGAGTGCAGTTTGTCCTCTTTGAAGACCCCCTGAAAATGATTACTAAGAGAAAAAACTAGCTAAAATGTGAACATCGAACTTCTGATATTCAAAGCTGAATGACTACCTAGCTGAATCACAGGAATCTGCTGGTTCAGTCAAAGCTGACAGTCAAGGTCCTCAAAATTCATGCCAAAGTGTGACCTGTCAGTGGAGAAACCTGTCTCCACTATATTTTCCAAGCACCTGCTTGGAGTCAAGTCAAGTCGGCATCTCAACCAAAATCCTGATGCCATCACGTTTCATGCAACTTGGCCTTCTCCAGCAGGCAATCCCAGAGCATATTGCACTTGCCTGACATCACAATGCCAAGACAGAAGGTGTCTCTGCCACTTTGATTCAGGTCATCAGCAGGATGTGGAAAATCAAGGCTGGAGTCCTTGCATTTGTAAATACTGATTGATGCAACATGGGAAAGGCCTGACCAAAGAAGCAGAAAAGTCTTTCCTATTTCAGGCCCCACCTTCTCACAGAAACACAGGCTCCTATGGAATTCTGCTCCAAATCGAGTAGAAGAGAGGCGTGAATCTGTATCCTTAGAGGAAGAAAGCACTTATATAAAAAAAAAAAACTTTCCCTGATGTCTAATGCAAGAAGAAACTTCATCAGTACTTGGCCTCCTGAGGATGCCTCTGCGTTGCTGCCTCAGTAGCCCAGGCTGTGAAGTATCTCACAGTGGCCCAGTTGGCCTGGTTTCAAAATGTCAGATACCTGCCTTTTTGGTACTCCTCTCTCCTGTTACACTACGTAGATAGCCTGCCTGCCTAATTCAGGGCTAGGGCTTCTGTTACAGGGAGAGACATGAAGGAATTGGGCAAAGCAACTGTCTATGTAAGACTCTTGTCCTCTGTGTCTGCATCTCCAGCCAAGACAAGCTCAGGTTATAAACACTCAGGGAAATCTATCCAGGCCTCTACACTTGCTAACAGTGAGCAGAAGGTTTATGGCCCAAAAACCAGAAAAATAAGCTTTTCATGATGAATGTGCTTTAAACTGGGCTGAATAGGCTTCATTAGCAGCCAGAGAGGGATAAAACGAAAAACAAACCACAAAAAGGACAAACCCCACCCAGAAATACACATTTCATGGTTCAAAAGCTAACTGGGCCAGTGAGGGGATGAATGAGGGGATCACGGATAACAGACACAGGCTCTTCTTACTGCCTAGGTACTACAAAAACATCTGGAAACTGAAGAATAAGTGACCTCCTGGCGAGGCTTAAGCTGTAGATCTGGTCTCTGACAAAGCATTGAACAGTGGCATAGCGTCCTGGATTACAATGTATTCTATTACCAGGAGTTGTTGAAAGCAGGTGCCGATATTCCTTGTCTCCTCCCTCGGGACTAGCTTCTGTTAATAGGCCCAACAATGCCGTGCCACATGACCCATAGGTGGCCTGCACCTGGACTACTCTTCTGTTAATGCGCTGTTTTGCCAATTAGTAAGCCCAGTAAAAAGGACACAGCCAGCAGCAGACCAACAATCCAGTACGCAGGTTCTATTTCACGTAAAGGGGTCAGAATATAGAGGATCACTGGGGGTACAAACAAGTCAGATAGATCACAAATAACAGACATCAACCCCAGCAACCCCAGGAATGACACAATATCGCTCATAACAGATGGAACAAACAGAGACACGAGATAACCCACAGAGCAGATGGGAGACAACCAGGAGAACAAGGCAGTTACATATGACAGAAGTAACCCCATGTTGCCTCCCCACAAAGCCCGCGTTTGAATGTGCCAGACCTGACTGGGACCCAGTTCCATGAGGAGTCAGGAGGTCCTTCCCCAACAGGAAAACTCTGTGAAGTGCATCCACTCCACAGACAAACTCTCCAACCCTTCCTGCAAGTGGGCCCAGCTTTTATCCCCAAACAGGACACCTGGCACTTGTTACCAAAATGCAGGGCACCTGGGGCTTGTTTACCCGAGGGCTTTCCCTGCAAGGCTGGCCGCAACCTGGAGGAAAGCCAAAAGGTAAACTCATCCCCTCCTCTTAAAGGGCTGTGGGAACCACCCATATGTCAACCTTAATTCAGGGCTGGGGGTTCAGACCCCAGCACTTCATGCGCCCATCAGTGCCTTGCCCCATGACTCACCATCCCTTTGTGAGATGCTCCGGCCAGGGGGGAGGGAGCCAAGCATTCCCACCGGGGATAAAATCTGGGGTTTGGAACAGCACAAGCAGCCTTACCCGCTGGGATCCCAGAGGACAAGGACCACACCACCACCGGATTTTCGGAGGAGGACCAGACTTCCTTTCTACAAGATCACCGCTTCAACGGGATCATTTCAAAGAGAACTGCAGCTACCACTACATCGGACTGTTACCAGCACCCTGCTGTGGACTGTGGACTATCGTGCTTTGAATGAAGTGACTCCACCATTGAGTGCTGCTGTGCCGGACATGCTGGAGCTCCAGTACGAGCTGGAGTCCAAAGCAGCAAAGTGGTACGCCATTATTGACATTGCTAATGCATTTTTCTCCATTTCTCTGTCACCTGAGTACAGGCCTCAGTTTGCCTTCACCTGGAGGGGCGTGCAGTACACCTGGAACCGACTGCCCCAGGGGTGGAAGCACAGTCCCACCATCTGCCATGGGCTGATCCAGACTGCGCTGGAAAAGGGTGAGGCTCCAGAACATCTGCAGTTCATCGATGATATCATTGTATCGGGGAACACGGCAGTGGAAGTATTTGAGAAAGGAGAGAAAATCATCCAGATTCTCCTGGAGACCGGCTTCGCCATCAAGAAAAGCAGTCAAGGGACCTGCCCGAGAGATCCAGTTCCTGGGGGTAAAGTGGCAAGACGGACGGCGCCAGATTCCCACCGAGGTCATCAATAAGATCACTGCGATGTCTCCACCGACCACCAAGAAGGAAACACAAGAATTCCTAGGTGTCATAGGCTTTTGGAGAATGCACATTCCCGAGTACAGCCAGATCGTGAGCCCTCTCTACCTGGTTACCCGCAAGAAGAACGATTTCCACTGGGGCCCTGAACAACAACAGGCCTTCACTCAGATCAAGCAGGAAATCGCTCATGCGGTAGCCCTCGGCCCAGTCAGGACAGGACCAGAGGTGAAAAATGTGCTCTACTCTGCAGCCGGGAGCAAGGGTCTGTCCTGGAGCCTTTGGCAGAAGGTGCCTGATGAGACTCGGGGCCGACCGCTGGGATTCTGGAGCCGAAGCTACAGAGGGTCCGAAGCCAACTGCACTGCAACAGAGAAAGAAACCTTGGCCGCCTATGAAGGAGTTCGAGCTGCCTCAGAAGTAATCGGCACAGAGGCACAACTCCTCCTGGCACCCCGACTACCGGTGCTGGGGTGGATGTTCAAGGGAAAGGCTCCCTCCACGCATCATGCCACCGACGCTACTTGGAGCAAATGGATTGCCCTCATCACTCAGCGCGCCCGCATTGGAAACCAAAATCGCCCTGGGATCTTGGAAATAATTACCAACTGGCCAGAAGGTGAGGCTTTTGGATTATCTTCTGAAGAAGAGGAAGAGCAAGTGACATGTGCTGAGGAAGCCCCTCCATATAACGAGCTACCAGAGAGTGACAGACGATATGCCCTCTTCACCGATGGTTCCTGCCGAATTGTAGGTGCTAGCAGGAAATGGAAAGCTGTTGTATGGAGCCCCACACGACAAGTTGCACAAGCTACCGAGGGAGAGGGTGGATCGAGCCAACTTGCTGAACTCAAAGCCGTCCAATTAGCCCTGGACATTGCTGGAAGAGAGAAGTGGCCAAAGCTCTACCTCTACATTGATTCATGGGTGGTAGCCAATGCCCTGTGGGGTTGGCTGGAAAGGTGGAAAAAGGACAACTGGCAGCATAGGGGAAAACCAATCTGGGCTGCTGATGAGTGGAAGGACATTGCCACTCGGGTAAAGGAGCTACCTGTGAAAGTCCGTCATGTAGATGCTCATGTCCCCAAGAGTCGGGCTAATGAAGAGCATCGCAACAACGAACAGGCAGATCAGGCTGCAAAAATAGAGGTGTCCCAGATAGATTTGGATTGGCAGCATAAAGGAGAGTTGTTCTTAGCTCGGTGGGCCCATGATGCCTCAGGCCATCAAGGCAGAGATGCCACCTAGATCCACACCTCGGCACGAGACCGAGGGGTGGATCTAACCATGGACAATATCTCCCAGGCTATCCATGACTGTGAGACGTGCGCTGCAATCAAACAGGCCAAGCGGGTGAAGCCCCTGTGGTATGGTGGGTGGTGGTCCAAATACAAGTATGGGGAGGCCTGGCAGATCGACTACATCACACTGCCTCAAACCCGCCAAGGCAAGCGCTATGTGCTCACAATGGTGGAAGCCACCACTGGATGGCTGGAGACCTACCCTGTGCCTCACGCTACTGCCCGGAACACCATCCTGGGCCTTGAAAAGCAAGTCCTTTGGAGGCATGGCACCCCTGAGAGAATTGAGTCTGACAACGGGACTCATTTCAAGAACAGCCTTGTCAACACCTGGGCTAGGGAACATGGCATTGAGTGGGTGTACCACATTTCTTACCATGCACCAGCAGCTGGGAAAGTTGAACGGTGCAACGGACTGCTTAAAACCACCTTGAAGGCACTGGGTGGAGGAACTTTCAAAAACTGGGAGATGCATTTAGCAAAAGCCACCTGATTAGTTAACACGCGAGGCTCCACGAACCGAGCAGGCCCTGCTCAATCTGAATCCTTACGAACAACAGACGGGGATAAGGTTCCAGTGGTGCACATGAGAGGTATGCTTGGGAAAACTGTTTGGGTTAATTCTGCCTTGGGCAAAGACAAACCCATCCGTGGGGTTGTCTTTGCTCAGGGACCAGGTTATACTTGGTGGGTAATGCAGAAAGATGGGGAAACCCGGTGTGTACCACAAGGGGACCTTATTTTAAGTGAGAACTGAGTGTAGAGTTTCATTGTATATGTATGTATATATATGTGTGTGTGTGTGTGCAGAGTTTAAGAAAGGTATTGATTTGGGATGATGCAAATGGTAATAGAATAAGGGGTGGATAATGTCCTGGGTTACAATGTATTCTATTACCATGAGTTGTTGAAAGCAGGTGCCGATGTTCCTTGCCTCCTCCCTCGGGACTAGCTTCTGTTAATAGGCCCAACAATGCCTTGCCACATGACCCATAGGTGGCCTGCACCTGGACTATTCTTCTGTTAATGCGCCCATCAGGGCCTTGCCCCATGACTCACCATCCCTTTGTGAGATGCTCTGGCCATGGGGGAGGGAGCCAAGCATTCCCACCGGGGATAAAATCTGGGGTTTGGAACAGCACGAGCAGCCTTACCTGCTGGGATCCCAGAGGACAAGGACTACACCACCACCGGATTTTCGGAGGAGGACCAGACTTCCTTTCTACAAGATCACCGCTTCAACAGGACCATTTCAAAGAGAACTGCAGCTACCACTACATCGGACTGTTACCAGCACCCTGCCCGGCAGGGTGCCAGGTTGTATCCCTGACCCTGTCAGGCTTTAAACCAGTCTCTCTGTGTTATAGTTTTGTTGTATATATTAGTAAAAACTGTTATTCCCATTTCCTCATATCTTTGCCTGAAAGCCCCTTAATTTCAATTTTATAATAATTTGGAGGGAAGGGGGTTGTATTTTCCGTTCCAAGGGGGGCTCCTGCCTCCCTTAGCAGACACCTGTCTTTCAAACCAAGACACATAGTTAACTGAGTCCACTCCTGCATCCCTCAGCAACTGACAGGACAGCGTGGATCAGACAGAACGGAAAAGTGAGTACATACATGCATGTGAACACGAAGATAACAATGTCCCACATAGTTTTCATTCTCCTTTAGAGTTCTTCAGCAGGTGTGTGCCAAGGGAGGTACTACTACAAATTCTAAGGGTGTCATTTGTATTTTACTTAACTCTGCTGCAGTGCCAAATCTCCTGCCTGGTTCCCAACTCACCAAATGCCACCCTCAAACTGCTGCCATGCAAGGAGCTGGCTATAGCCATCATTGTCACATTTCTCTCTCCCAGCCCCACTTAGGAAATAGAACTCTCCTGAGCGTGCTTCATCTAACATTTTATTGCCTTCATATACTTAACCTTAATGGTCATAACATTTCAATCAGATCTGATAGTACTAATGATAAAAATCTCTTTAAATGTGATCATTATTTATTGCTGCCCTACTACAAGGCAGGTATCTCAACGGGTTTGATAAACTGCTTGCATAATATGTGGCTTTCAGTTAAAATGTTGAATGACTAAGACTTATTTTAAAACACTGCCATAAAACGCCACTGAAAACACCCTGAAGATTATAATCAGAACATATTTTCTTCCTAAAATATTTTAGTCATCGGAGAGGCAAATTTACCTTATATTAATATGGAAGTGTATGATGGAAGTAATTTGGGACTACTTCTGTTTTCTTCAAATCCTAACTCTGCAATGTGCTGATGTTTTTCTATGCATCTTCATTTAAAAAAAAAGTAAACGAAGTACAACGCAACCCTATAGAACCATGTTAATTAATAATAACATGGATTACAAGGAACAAATTGTATTGATCATTGTGTCAAGCTTACTGGGAATTGTCACAATGTTATACTGAAATTGTCCCTGTCTACTTTTCAGGTCACATTCACTATAGTTTAATACGACTCCTGCTTGTTTTCTAAGTTGACCATTGATCATTTGAGGATTCTTCTGGCTGTGGCTCCTGTTGGGATGAGGTTAACAAGAGAAAATACAGCTTATTATTAGAATAAACGTGTAATAAGAAATGTTTGAGATGGCTGTAAGACAAGAGTTGCATTATACTGTACTTTAAGAGATAACTACAGCTGAGGTGGTTTGAGAATTTCTATTTCAGTTGCTCAGCACTTCCATTCCTAGGACTTTAATTTCTTAAGCCTGAAATCCATGGTTAGTAAGGTTGAGGTTATATTAGTTTGTAAAATTCAAAGAAAGTTGATCTGATACACTTCAGAAGAAGGATAAAGGATAAACATGGTGCCAACTTTAAGGGAAAAAAAAAAAAAAAAAAAAGTAGTACTTAAATGATGATCTGATTATTCCTTTTACCAGGACTGTGCTATTTGTCATACTAATGCAGTGACCAACAATGCCAGCCCCAAAGAATTTGCTGTCCTGCCTGAGCCCTGACATGAATGAAAACAAAAGACTTACAGCGGGGTGGGGGGATAGAAATATTAACAAACAAATAAATAAAAATCAAAGGCTCCTGCTTTGATCTGTCACTGCTCTGAACATTTAAACACCCTACTCTGAATACAGAGCTGAACAGCAAGTGAAGCAGCTGGTAAGGATAGCCTGGAAATTCTTTAATGATAGAGGGCAGGACCACAGTGGGCAAGGTGGACAGGACACTTTGCCCCCAGTAAGCAGTGGGACAAGGTATGTAGTGTGTGTCTGGCAAGTCACACATCAGCCTGGCCAAATCCCTCTGCTTTAGGGGCAGGGCACAGTTTGTATAACACTTCAGCCCCACTTTCAGGCCTCTGAAAAAGGTAGCAAGCAGAGATCCTCTCAAAATCCCTGCTGGGGAGGACGTTAATGCCATCTGGGTATCAGCCTTGCTTGAAACTGCCGTGACTGACATGCCAACTTTAATTAACATCAGGGATGTTTGCTGCCCGGAACACCCCGGACTGTCCATGCCATGTCTGTTCCCAGGGCCAGCGCTCTCCAGCCACTCGCTCCCTAAAGCACCTCCTTCTGCTGGTATTAAAAATACTCAGCCCTAAAGCACGGCAGCAGCATAAAGGAGATTGGCCTCTTCAGAACAATTTTCATTCCGGGCAGATGTTGGCGACGGGATTAGCATCCAGGCCACAGCCTTCTCCCCAGGGATTTTCGCTCCTCGCTTTTCACTCACCCATTCGCTAGCCCGCACCTAGGAACAACCTCGCCTGGCTCAGTCCCCGGCCCCGCTCCACCGCACCCCCGGCGCCTCTCCACCCGGGCGCCCCCAGCCCCAGCTACCTCGGCGCCGCTCCGCCGGGACCCGCAGCATCCCCACACCCCTTCTGCTGCGGCGGAGACCGCAGTGCCCTTCCGCCCGCTGGGAACGGGACCAGGGGAAGCGCTGGACGGCGGCAGGGTGGGGGGCCCACCCGTGGGCTGCCAGGTGCGAGGGGCCCCGCCGGGCCGGGTCGGACTCCGCTGCGCCGCCGGGAGTGGCTGCGGTCTCCGCAGCCGGGCGAGCGAAGTCCAACTACCGGCTGCCTGAAGCTGGGGGGGGGGGGGGAGGGGGGGGGGGGGGGCGTGCCGAGGCTGGCCGCTTTCCCCAGTCCCGTTTTTAGGGCGGCTCGCCCGGGGCTCAGCAGTGCCCGCAGGCTGCTCCCGAGGCCGTGCCGCCTCCCCGGCTCCGCTTCCTGCGGCGAATAAAGCCGGGCCGTGTAGGAAAAGCTTAGCTCCGGGTTTACCCTTCACCCGTGTAGGGATCATCTGAGGACAGGGGCTGTCCGCCTCCGTAAACATGGGAGCCCTCGGACGCCCTAATGAAAAGCCCCCACCAGGCCGGGATTAGTGCTGGGGAATATGGGGAACACGGCCAGCCCTCCGCGGGCGTCGGGGGAGAAAACATGGAGGAAGAGGCGTCTTTTGTTCCGTTCCGGCGGCGGCTGCTAGTGCCGGGGAAGGGGAAGGGAAAGGGAAAGAGCCCCCTCCACCTGCCACCGCCCGCCGCGTCGCGGCTGCTGCTTGTTTGCACTCGGTTTATCCGGAGCGGAAATTCCTTTCCGTTTTTGTGAATGACAAACTCATTAACGATTCATCAACACAACCTGTTCCAGCCGGCCCGTCGCCGCGGCAACAGCCCCTTCCGCGCGCCCCCATTGGCTGCGCCGCTGCACGTACCCATTGAGGCGTCCCGTGGTTGTACCCATTGAGCTGTCGGGTTGCGCGGGGCCGCGGCCGAGTGGCGCTGCGGGTAGTGGGGAACCGGGGAAGGGGTACCGGCACCGCGTTTCCGCGCGGAGCGGGGCAGCCCCGGGCGCACGGCGGCACGTTAATTGGCTTTCATTCACTTGGGGCGGAGGAAAAGCCCAAGGGCTGGGGCTGCGGCGGTGATTGGGCAGGTACATTCAGGGATTCATTGACAAAGAAGAAGAGGAGAGCGGGCTGGCTGCTGCGCGCACGTAGGCTCGCACTTATACATACACGGTGGGGCCGGGGCCGCTTCTCACCGTGACTCCACCGCTGTCCGGCGCGGGGGGGCTGCGTGATTCATTTTCCTGGGGCGGAGGGAGATAAGTTGTGCGGCGTTGGAGGGGGGCAGCCCTCCCGCCGAGCCAGCCGCATGCCTCTGTGAGAGAGAGAGGGGCGCTTCCAGAGCACGCTCCGCTCCCCCCGTCTTTCCTCATGCTAGATACGTTCAGACCCGTCCCTTTCGCGTCGTTAATGGCGATTAGTAAATCCGTAGGGTGGCTGAACGAGCAGCTGGAGATAGGCAACGACCGGCTGCTGCTGATGGACTGTCGGCCGCAGGAGTTGTACGAGTCGTCCCACATCGAGTCGGCCATCAACGTGGCCATCCCCGGCATCATGCTGCGGCGGCTGCAGAAGGGCAACCTGCCCCTGCGCTCCCTCGTCGCCAGCAGCGAGGAGGACCGGGAGCGCTTCGCCCGCCGGTGCAGCACCGACACGGTGGTGCTGTACGACGAGCACAGCCGCGACTGGAACGAGAACACGGGCGGCGAGTCCGTGCTGGGGCTGCTCCTCAAGCGCCTCAAAGATGAAGGTTGCAAAGCCTTCTATCTGGAAGGTGAGAAGGGCCGCCCGGGGTCGGGGGAGAGATCGCTGCCTGCCTGCCTGCCCGGGGCTGGGGTTGACGGGAAGGCGAGCCCCGCATCTTGGTGGTGCGGCTCTCTGCCTGGGGAAGGGAGCGGGGGGGTCCGCAGCGTCCCCTGGGTGGTGCACGCTGACGCTCTAGGAGGAAACCAAGGTGGGCAGGGGCATTTCCCCCAGCCCTCTCCCCCCAGCATCCCTGTGCTCGCTTTGTTTGAAGAGACCCCGAGGACTGGAATGGCTGTAGCAGCGGGGGGAGGACAGAGCTAACGGGGATCCCGGGGAGAGCAAAAGGAATTGCCATCTCTGCCCGAGGTCCCCGCAGGGCGAAGCGGTGCAGAGCTTTAATCTGGAACGTGCTGAGCCCTCCGCCGCAGCGCGCGATTTTCTTAAACTTTCTTTTATGTTAGTCCGTCTGCCTGAGACTGTGATGTATTTTTTTTTTTTTTTTTTTCCTTTTTCCTGGGGCTTGAGCCTGTGGGAAGCAAATGCCCCTTTGCAGACAGGGCTGCAGGGGGAAGTAGCTCGGTTTGCCATCATCTTATATCAGGTTGCATTTTCCCCCCCCACCCTTTGCTTTTCTTCCCAGGTGGTTTCAGTAAGTTCCAGGCCGAGTTCGCCCTGCACTGCGAAACTAACCTAGACAGTTCGTGTAGCAGCAGCTCTCCTCCTTTGCCGGTCCTGGGCTTGGGAGGTCTCCGAATCAGCTCTGATTCCTCATCAGACATTGAATCTGACATTGACAGAGACCCCAATAGTGCCACCGACTCCGACGGCAGCCCTCTCTCCAACAACCAACCTTCCTTCCCAGTGGAGATTCTACCCTACCTCTACTTAGGCTGTGCCAAGGACTCTACTAATCTGGACGTTTTAGAAGAGTTTGGCATCAAATACATCTTGAATGTTACCCCCAACCTGCCTAACCTCTTTGAAAACGCCGGCGAATTCAAGTACAAACAGATCCCGATCTCTGACCACTGGAGCCAAAATCTGTCTCAGTTCTTTCCTGAGGCCATCTCCTTTATAGGTGAGACCTGGTTATTTGCTCACAGCTGTATGACAAACGGCATAATTCGATTTCTTTTGCAGAATTCGGGAGATTTGGGGCTAGAAGCCGTGGCAGCGTTTCTGGCAGTCTCTGGGGGATGCCCCGCTTTTTTGTTTTAAAGCTGGCTTAAGTTGAGGGGCTGGTGGGGACTGGTTTGGTTTTTTTTTTGGGGGGGGGGGGGGGCGGCGACGGTATCGAGGAGCCCCGGTGAACGTGCGCAGGTTGTAAACGCATATCTGGTTTGGCTGTTAGTGGGATTCCTCCCTGAGCCGCTTGTGTCGGGGCTGGGGACTGAACGATGTGCAGGATGGGGGATTGCTTTAAATCTCTTCCTGGCGGGGGGGGGGAGAGGGGGGGTGGGAAGAGAGAGGTAAACGAACCCGAGGTTGATGGCTTATTCGTTCGGTTTTTGTTTTGCTTCTTGAGGTTACTGAAGAGCAGTATAAAAAAGAAACTATCGGGGAAGCTAACTTTATCTTTTAAATACAAGTTATTCATAAGCAGTATCCCTGGCAAATGTATAGTCAGAGCTTTAATTAAATCTCGTAATAATGATACTCGGTGCCTCGGTCAGCCAAGCCCTTCGACGTTATCCGTCAGATTTGGAAACCCATCCCCTTGGGCTCAAGGAGTTTTGGTTAAAATTTGCACTCTCCTTCGGTCCGGGGAGGACTATAATCACCCCATCGGGGTGCGGAGGGGTGGGCAGCGCATTATCTGTTAGGAAGCTGTGCTGTAATCCAGTTGAATGATACCGGTAATAGTGGAGAATGTAGGTAATCTGAGCCCAGCAGGAAGAAATGTGGGCTGGAAGCCACAAAGAAACTAATCTCCAGGCATTGTAATGTATTTCCTATTACAAAGGAACCAATTTTCAACCAATGTTGACATCCTGTTCCTCCTAATGGGCTGTCCTCTGTGACTTCCCTCATTCTTTTAAAATGCCTGAATACCTTCATTGTTAGCTGCACAACAGTTGGAGAATAATTTAATAGACCTTTGCAGTCTGCTGGTCTGTATAAAAGACATTCAGTGACATATTGCAGGATTTCCATGCTGGGGCAAGGGGACTGCAAGAATTTAAGGCAAATCACCAGGTGAAAGTGTGTCTTTTAAAAGTGACTTTTAAAACAGTGTCATGCAGCGTATCCTGCTCTTTGTCTCATTCTTGGTTTTCTCAGCTCTTGGACTCAGGTACACATACGTAGGGGGGTGGATTCTCCTCCTGTCCTGGTTTTAAGCTGGTGAAGTTAACTCTTGCGTTACACTGCTGGCCACTGGGATCAGAATCGTCCTTTCTTCCTGCTTGATACTAATCTCACTTGTGTTGAGACATCAGTTACCAGCTCCCTGACTTATGTGTCTTTCTCTGCCTCTTCGTCTCTGTACAGATGAAGCACGGGGGAAGAACTGCGGTGTCCTGGTGCATTGCTTAGCAGGGATCAGCCGTTCGGTCACAGTGACGGTGGCCTACCTCATGCAAAAGCTCAACTTGTCCATGAATGATGCCTATGATATCGTCAAGATGAAGAAGTCCAACATTTCACCCAACTTCAACTTCATGGGTCAGCTGCTGGACTTTGAGCGGACTCTGGGGCTCAGCAGCCCCTGTGACAGTAGAGTGCCGAACCAGCAGCTGTACTTCACCACCCCTTCCAACCAGAATGTCTTCCAGGTGGATTCCCTGCAGTCCACGTGAGCTCCCACCACCTCCCTTCTCCTGTCTGTTTCATGGGATCACATCTCAATGGTCTCTCTTTGATAGTGATAAAGAAAATGCAACTTTCTCTTTTTCTGGCCTCTGCTATCAAAAAGCAGCTGCCAGCACGGGCTAGGAAAGGTTACACAGTATGGAATTGGCTATTGTGAAGAGAGGGAACGTGGTGAGCTCTCTGGGAAGGACCATGGTGACCAGGTGGCAGGTGGACAGCGTGCTTGTCCCTACCTGTGTAGTGGCTTGGGTCCGAGGACTTGCAGGGGGGTAGAGTAAGGCTGGACAGGCTGAGCACATGTTCTTGACACTGGAACTGTTCTGCTTCCCTCTCTGCTTTTGGATCTGTGACACACATCTTTGTCTTCAGTGAAGACTGGTTATTTTTGTTTGTTTGTTTTAATTTAGAGGAGCCAAAGAAAGATATTTCAGTTTAGTGTATTTGGAGTACTTGTTTGCTGGGAGCTAGGTAGTATTCTACTTGATCAATGTAATACTTAATCTTAAATCAATTTGCAATTTGTTTTTAGTTCACATATATTCAAGAAATCAATCCAAGGGATATCTATGGTTTTGTTCTCTTCATAAATTCTGCTTTATTTTTTTGTTCTCTTTTTTTTTTTAATTGCAAAAAATATATTTGCAGCATGCTTAATTTTATTGTTCAGCTGAAGCAAGCTTTCCATGAGGGAGAAATGGCAATGGTGAGAAGTTGCAAATCATGTTTTGTGAGCAAGTACAGTCTCTTCTTTCATATATCTTCCTTTACTTGTGGTGATTTTTTTTTTTTCTCACGCTCTTGATATATTCACATGATATTGATATATATATATATTTTAAATTAATTTTTTGCCTTACCTTTTGTAAATAGATCATCTGGGAGGAGGTTTGTCTTTGAATGCGAAAGATTTTTGATCACTTTTTAAAACTTTCAGATGTGCTAAACAGTGCGTTACCTCTGTACAAATTCTTCAGGGAGCTTCACCTCAAATGCAATATTTTGCATCTTTTTCTTTTGTTTTTTGTATAAAACTGGAAGTATGTGCAAGCATTTGTACCTTTATTGTATGCACAACAAACCTGCACATGGTTGCCAATAAGGGAGTCTAATTTATGTCGTAAAAGTTTTAAGATGGAATTTATTATAAGAATGTAAAACCTTAAATTATTAATAAATAAATAACTATTTTTGGCTATTGAAAACCTGGCTGGTTTATTCCCCCTTTCCCCTCTGTGTGAGTGTGGTTAATTGCTTTTGTACAGCCCTTAAGACAATAAAGCCTTGATTTTCCCCTTTGGTCCACTGGTGCCTAAATGATTAAACAGTGCACGTGTTGGATTCTTGTATTGCTTTGAAGGGAATGCTTTTGAAGGCCTGTAGGTTAATTGCAAAATATTCTGGCATCCCTTTGCTACCCCAGGGATGCACCTGACCCTGGGCTGTAAGGACCTTTGTGGTGTTGGTTTTTTTTGTTTTGTTTTTTTTTTTTAAAATTTTTTTTAATAGAAAGGAGCTGCTGTTTTCTGGGTTTGTTTATGAGTTTGGCCGCTCTATTACAGATGCCAGGAGATGGGTTCATGCTCTCCTTATCTGTCTGGCAGGAACTCATTTCACAGAGATCCATCAACAGTCTGCAGCCTGTAAATGACTTTTCTGTTGCTGTTCAGCCACATTGCAATTTAGCAGGTGAAGGCAAGGAGGAAAAATCTTTATATAATCTTAGTCACCTCGTTTTCTCTTTGGACCTTTCAAGTAGCCCTGTCTCCACAGAAGGAAAAAGGTGGGATTATAGCGATTGCAAAACTGCCTGTTGCAATTTATTTTCATTAACATCCTTCCCGATGAGAAGTGGCTGGAAGTGTGGTGGGTGATGCCAAAATCTGCCTGCAGTACCACGGTGATGGGCTGATGCTGCAGCTGGGGCTGTCGGCTGGGGTTCTGCAGAACTCCTGGCAGCCAGAGCACACTTCAAGTAATTTTAGAAACTGCAAGTGTGTGAAATGAAAAGCAAACAAAACATGGGGAAAAAAGTGAGTCAGTGTCTCATGCAGTAGTGGCCTAGACTGAGTGCACAAACTGTGAAAGTAGAAGTGGGTTGCAGTTAAACTTGATTTATGCTAATCCAGTTTTGAATGGTTTCTGCTCTTGGCATTCCCTATGCTGCTCTGTTCAAAGTGGAGATTTGCAAGCAGCTCTAGCAATTTCCTGTCCAGCTGCAGCTCGAGTGACTCCCTTTTTTTTTTTTTTTTCTTTTTTTCTTTCTAATATGGTCTGTGGATAATTTTAGCCAGTTTCCTCTTTGTGGATTATTAATCTGCTTTCCGTGTAGAACCTACATAGCTGTGTCCCTACTGTTCTGCTGAAGTCAACAGATGGCCTCCCCACTTCCTCTCGTTTTGCTGCGGGTTTGTTGTCAGGCCACTTCTGAAATTAAGTGTTTTCTGGCCAGCTGCCACAGGCCATTAACACAGAGGGGAAGTAACACATCTGAATAGCAGGAAGCCGGGCAGGGTCACAGTGTGAACTGAACCTGTTGAGTGCAATCGGGCCTCTCCCGTTCAAGTGTAGGGCTCCTCTTCCCTCCCCCTCTTTAATACGCCTTGCACAGAAAAAGGGTTGATGCCGAATGCCTCAGCTGTTTGCACCGGGCAAATATTTCCGGTTGAAGGAGTTGCAAATGTTTATTGTGACTAGGTGCCCGTTAAGGTGAGAAGGTAAAGAGCAGCGCACAGCAATGTAGCCTGGGGAGGAGGGCCTTGGCTTGCTTTGCATGCTGCTTTGAAAAGTGACTGCTCGAAAGGACTTCCTGCTTCCTTCCTCCTTCACTGATGACTAACACCAAATGGGTACTTCTGCAATTTTTGGGACAAGCAAGCAAAGAAGACCGGCTTGGCTCACACACATACAGAGCAGAGTCTGGCAGAAAACTTGTTCCAGATTTTTCCTCGAGCAAGGCCTGAACCAGGGCTGTTAGTCAGAAACATTGGCTGAACTTGAACCAGGATTGGGCAAGAACAAGTTTGGTCACAAGCAAACCCAAACCAGAACTGAAGCCAAACCAAAACCTGATTCAACCTCTGATTTTGCTGGGGGTGTTCACACTCGCTCATGTGCTGGCTCTTAATTACAAATGGTTTGGAGGTAAAAGCAATGAACCCTCCCCACACTGGTTCTCAGGTAACTGCCCCAGTGCTGTGAAGGGAATGGCTCATGCTACCTGAGCATTTGCCAGCTTCTCTGAGGCCAGGCTCTGCTTTCTCCTTCAGTCCCACCCCCAGAACTTGTTTAAAAATAACTTGCTTCCTTTCTTCCCTCTCTCATTTCAGTCCTTGCTGAGATGGGGCAGAGGTCTCAGGCTTCTCGGGGGTTTGGCAACTATTGCAGTTCTTCAGCTGGTAATTTGTAAAGGGAAGAATAACTCCTTTGTGTCTGTAGGGACAAGCCTGATGTGTATAAGGGTAAGGGGGGGGGGGGAATACCTCCCCTTTACAGCTAAAAAAATCTCAACCTGTTTCATATTATAATGTAGGAGTGGGCAGTACTAAATTCCTTCAGAAGCTATGGAGATATTAGGAAGGAAAACTGTACTCTCAGGAGTGATCAGAGCTTTCTCACAGGACCTATCTGTACCTTTAACACAAAGGGTGAAATTGTGTCCTGTGGCATCCATGTCCCCTTTGCTCTGGTAAGGCCAAGGTTCCTCTCAGTGTTTGGGTACACATTAGCACTTTGCTTTCCATTTTCTGTGCAATAACATCATGTGGTTCATTGTGCTGGTTCCCTTTCTTACATTTCCTCTTTCCTCCTCACACCCTTTCAAACTGCTCTATGGCCACCTTCAAAATGTCTTCCAGCTCTTTCTGATTTTTTGTTGTTGTAGCCATAATTTTCCTCTTTCCCCATTCTCTTTCTTGTCATTTTTTAATGCTGCTCTTCCCCCTATGCTTTTCCTAAGCTCCATGGTCCTTTTTTTACTTCTCTTTCATTTTCTTACCGTCTCTTTTCCCTGTTACTCTCTTGCTGTTTGTCTCATGTTTCCAAATCAACTCAACTTTCTCCCAGCCTTACGCCTCCCCGCTCCTCTTTGTTTTCACAGTGAAAAACAGGATGAGTCTCATGGACTTGGTCAGTTGTAGTAAGCTATAGGAAAGGTGTATATGAGAGGAAGAAGTAAGAAAATACCACTGCTGTCCTCTTGCCACTTCCTAGTGGATGACCTTATTCCCCATTCCCTGTCACTGTGTAGATTTGGCTCTGCATGGCTTCCCTGGGTCCTCTCTATATAGCACCCAGCATTCTGCCACTGCTAAGAGGGGAGGGTGGCTGTGAGGAAGCAGCCCATCCATCATCACAGAGCTCTGACCCCCCTCTGAGCAGCAGGGAGTGGTGAGGAAGGTGGGGAGAGACTGAAAATATGGTCGCCAAAGGGCTCTGCTTGCAAAACTGAAGCCAGGCTTAACAATTGTGTCTGGAGAGCATTTCTTCAGCTTCTCTGAAAAGCTTATCCAAGAATTTTTCCCTGTTGAGATGCGTGATGACACTCTATTCAGAGCTCCAGGAAAAAAATTTGCATGTGAACATTTAAATGAGGCTACAGCTTAGGCCCCCTCTCCACACCGCTATAAATCACTGAAAGCTTTGCCTGAGTGAAGACGGTGGAACAAATTGCTAAACTCAGTTCAGTGCCCCCCTGGACCTTGAGTGTGCGTGTTCAACATTGCTCAGTTACCCCAGGAACACAAGTATGGGGCCAGACCCCTCCATCGTGCAGCAGCGCATATGAGTGACTCCTGGGACTCCAGCGAAATGCTGCATACAAGGAAGGTGGCTGAGTTTGCTCCACACACCTCATAGCCAAAGGGAAATAAAGGCTACTTGCTGGTGTTTTCTCATGGCGTGTGGTGGCATTTGGGTATACGAACTCTGCCTTCTTCCCCCCCAACAGCCAGAAACAGATGGTGCTGCATCATGTGTCTCCTTTCTTCATTGCCAAATTTAAGAGATAAGCATGTGCTCTAACTTAGTAGATAGCACAGGCAGAAAGCTGGTATGGGAGCTGCTCTTTTGAGTAAAGGAAAGGAAAAATCCTGTTAGATGCTCTCTGTTGTTTGTTATCATAGGGATCTGCAAGCACTGAGGGAATTTCAGAGTGCTCACAGCCATAGCTTTTCCTCATAAGGCAAAGATTAAGGATGTTGACTTACCACAAACACAAGGAGATGATTATCAGATGGAAAGTGGGGTCATGGATTCTGTTTAGGAAATATTTCTTAATGACAGAAGTTGCATTCAGGACTATATTTGAGAGATGCAACAGAAAGCGTGCCCTGCTCTACTTCACAGCTGCGATCCCCAGGACGCAGGAAGTGTGCAGAAATGCTGGCGCTCTCCCATCCCTAGGCTGTTCCAGCACTGCAGATACCAGCGATATAAAATGATACTATGTAGGAGGTCTGTTTACCATAATGTGGAGACCATGGTGAAGCACTTTGCTCATTTTGCCAGAGGCACAAGTGTTTTGGAAAATCCTGCTACTGAGATCTTCCACCTTCCCAAATGGGCAATGTCCTTGCTTAACTCCAAGACTCTTATTTTAATGAACTTCTCTGTTTTTCTGTTAAAGCCATGTTTTGGGGCATTACGGAAGTCTCTTTTTTCATCTTTTTTTTTTTTTTTCCTGCTGACCTCAGCTCTGTAGGAAATAAATTCCCATCTGCAAGTGAAGCCATCTGAAAAACATATTGATGGCTGACACTTGTTTTACTCAGGGCAAAAGTTCTTTATAGTTTAAATGTGGCGGTTTTTCCCTTTGCTGGGAAATGATGTCCTTACAAAAACAGACTGGAAGCACTAGTATTTAGTATTTGTGAAGACACATTAGCTGTTCAGTTGGTAGGCTGGACACTCAAATTCTGTCAATCAATGTAGCAGCCAAGACTACCAGTGGAGAGACTGCCACAGACTGGTGGTCGTAACGCTCTTGAACCCCCTGAAGACATCATCTGCCTCTATACAGAGACCATTAGCGACATCAGTGTTTTGTGTAGATCCTTTTTCCCTGCATACAATAATATCATAGGATTCTGAACTAGACATAGAGCTAGAAAGTCAAAATGATAATTTTAGTGTCCTGGGGACCTACTAACACATAAAAAAAAAAATCAGGATCAGTGAGACTTTAGCTATTGCTCAATTGATTAGGATTTCCTGTGCTATCAGTGATCTAAATTGCATTTTCTCTGTCAGTATTTCTACCACACTCATTTGTTTGAGGGGTTTCTAGGCCAACCCTGCTCTCTGTGAAGAAATGTAGCACAGCACCTCTCATCTGAAATTCAGCCCATGCTGAAGCCCAGCGCTGAGCTGATATTCAATTTAAGCATTAGGAATCAAGTGATGCTTGGACTCTGTGCAGGATGTTTTTGTTATAAATAAAGACAAAATGTATCTGATTTCTGGGAATACAAAACAGGAACAACAAATTAGTCTTTCACACACACCTTTACAATCCCTCATCCAGATTTTTTGTGTTAAGTGAAATTTTGCAGACTACTGTATGTGAACAAAAGCTTTTTTAATATTTGCAAATTACCATCAGAACAGACAGTAGACAGTGCCTGTTATTAAGGTGGACCAATGCTTCCTCTTAAAAGAGGACTTTTCAGATGTTTATAGCTTTGCTAGACTTTGGACTTGAATATAAATGCCTCAGGCTGATCTGTAAAGGTAAAACGAAATGAATATCCCTCTGAAAATGTCAACCTAAAAGACTTGGCCCTTTTCTTCTGAAGAAAATGCCTTGCTTTTTATCTGTGTAACAAAATCTGTTACTGTTTCCTCGAACATCTTGGGCACTCTGTGCCTGGAGGAAGGGACATGAAATCTGGCAGGGTATGTCGGGAATGCACCTGGCACTGCTTCCCTGAAAAGCTCCTTTTGCCCAAGATTTGAGCAGTTGGAAGATGGAGATTTGCACGTGCCAAGCAACTGTATCTTGAACTTTCTTTATAAGTTAGCAGCGATAAAACTTAGCTGAGCCAACTCCTGGTGTTGAGCTGCCAACCCCATGGAGCAGTGACAGCACAGCACCCTGGGGAGATGGAGGGGACGTGTGATGTGTCAGTGAGGTAGAAGATTGTGCAGTAAGTCTGCCCCAAAACTGGTTAGTTTGCTTGCACAGCTGTATGGTTTCTGTACCTGAGCAGGACTGATCACAGCTGTCTCAAGTGTCTCTGCACTGTGCAGTATCAATACTCTTTACATCCCTGTTTTCCCCAGGCAAAATATGGATGAGATCAGCCATCTAAGAACAGTTCTGGTGATAGGCGGAGAAGAAAATGCATGTCAGCTGACAGAAAGCAGGGTACCTTGGTGATGTTGCTGGGAAGGCAAGAGATGAGAAAACGTAGCTGTTGCTGGGGTTCATTGGCAGTTAGTTAAACTTTGTACCCTTTGAGGTGTCTCAGGTTGCAGCTCAGTGCACAAGTTCTTCTGTAAGCTTAAAAGTACTTGACATTGCAGCCTTAATGATATTCTTCTAATAGTGTTTCCGCTTCATGCCAGCAATACATATTGCAGCCTCTCTGTTGAGGTCTAAATGAATGGCATTCCTATGGCTTTACACAAGAGTAGTGAAGATCACACTCAAGCCCTCGGTTTGTTATGACAGTATTAAGGTTTTAAAAGACCCTGTCAATTACGGTGGAACAAAAATTAACAGCATTCTCATTTTTTATGCTTCAAAGTATATGTAAGCTTCCTTTGGCAGGGATTTAATCATCTGATATGTTTATACAGTACCTTGGCTAATGAGAGCTGGATAGAGCTATGGGACATAATTGTGATGTTAATAATACATAAGATAATTATCTGAGGTCAAAAGAAAATTTCCCTTTTTCCTGAGTGCTGCACAGCCCGGTACAGTGTGTAGCTTGACTTAAATAATGTGCATGTTGCTATATTCCAGAATGACAGTTCTTATCTACATCCTTGGATTGCTGAGTCTTTCTACAGAGTTCAATGAGCTTATTCCTGTCAGTAAAGTTATTCACATGCTTAAGTATTGGCAAAATCAGACACTGGGGCATTCTTTTGGCTGTGAAAACACATTGCACAGTGCAGGCTGCATAATGATTGATAATATAGACTAATGATTGAAGAAGCTAGGGATTCTTGGGCAGGGCAATTTCTCACATTACTAGAATTTTCTGAATTAACTAATGAGCTAAATGTCCTTGTGTTTTGGCTGCTCAGCATAAAGGAGAAAGAAGCAGTTTGGGAAGTACAGAGCCCTCACATCCTGTGGAGCTGGTCCCACAGAGGAGCATCAACCAGGGAACTTAGGCAACTCAGTCCTAAGTCACAAGCCACTTAAAAGTCCATCCTACCCTTTTGCTTTTGAGAGCATCAGAGACAGGACTCATAGTTCATGTTGTTGCAGCACCGTAAATGGAGTCCCTGAAATAAAGCTGAAGTAATACACTGAAGAATCAGGCCCAGGAGCTGTGCATCTGAGTGCCATTACTTAGGGGAAAAAAAGGAAAAATAGACTTTCTAATATATTCTTGTAAATGTGAGTTACTGTTATTCAAGAAGCATAGATAGGAACTTGTATTGTTCCAAAGTGAACATCAGATGATTCTGTTCCTTGTGCCTTCTACCTACAGTGATGATGAGGATTGATTCATTCCCTGTAGAAGTTTCTAGCTGTTTTTGTATCTTGGGTGTCTGCCTAGAAGTCACAATTTTTGTCAGGCAGGTCTTTGATCCGTTGGTAATCACAGATCTGGCTAAAGACAGTGGGTTTGCTTCTTTTGGACTCAGTACCAGAGTTTAATAAATGCTCTTTTATACAAAGATGGTAGGAAGCAGACAAGGCAAGGAGTGAGTGACAAAGCTTGAGCAGTACTAAAATACTCGGTCTGTGCCTGCAAAAACAAGAATATGATGGGCAAGCTGTTGTTTGTTCAGAACAGAAGAAAGTCACCAGACTATAAAGGAAACAGTCATGGTCATCACATCGAGATGGAGCAGACAGTCAGAGTGCAGGGTACAGCCTGATGCTAGCCCAGGCAATCAGATGATGAGATGCCTCTGAAAAGGCAGTCTATTCCCTTTCTCCTTCTTCTCAGTTTTCAGTTGTGTCCTCGTTTCTTCCTTTGCTATCATAAGCACTTGCCTGTCTGCAAAGCTCTGCAAAATTTATCAATATTTTTTCTGGTGATCTAGCCCTGATATAGCACACCATGAGGTCAGAAAAGCATCAGACACAGCGCAATGCCAGGAATAGGAGGATGCAATTAGTGGCAATAGAGGGATGGACAGAACTGAATCTTTTGGCACTAGCTTGAGGCTTAGCTATAAAGTTCAACTATGGCCCCAGTGTCTGGGCATAGAATTAATTGGAATGACAGCCTGGGGTGTTTCTGGGCAAGAAAAGTACTTCTTGATGTCTGCTTCTGTTTGGTTCATGGAAAAAACCTTCAAGAATTAAAATGGGATGGTACCAGAGGGCACTCAAAACTCACACACTATTTCTTTCCTAAAGAAAACAAGCCTGCAAGACCAAGACTTCCAAACCAGCTTGCTAGCTGCCCGACAGTGTAACACCCACATGAGAAACTACACGTTCCTCACAGAAGAGCAGTTTTTTATTCTGCAGCAGCATTTTCTGTCTACATTTTCTTCTCATTTTGAACAGATCATTGTGTAACAGCCACAATGTGCTTATAAATTGTATTCTAAAACCAAAAGCTGTCCTAATTGAAGAAGTATTGTGTGGTGTTTTGATGGGCAGTTTTCACTGTTAGCCACAAAATGCCACTTTGCAGAGTTAAAACAGAAAAGAGTATGGATGGAGGCATTTGAATTAGAAGGCAGGTTTGCATTTCAGTCTGAGACATATCTGACTAAAGACCAATTTGTTATATTCACACAAATATAGAAATGATTCATGGTACAGTTAAACTGGCTAGTTTAATCTGTGAAGCATTTAAACCAGCAAGAGTTAACTAGTTTTGGTGTTGCTGCTAGTGCAGCAGAGAGCAGTTACTTCTAATCTTAACCTTGAAGAAACATGCCCCAATGTCTATTGTACCATGAACACTGCTCCTGTGCTAGGTTTCAGAAAGAAAGGCACCCTTCACTTTGGTGGATCTTAGCATTGTTGTTGTGCCATCTTTCTGGGGTAAGTCACATGGCCATAATTAACATTAAAATGCACTTGTCATTTTCTATCTCCATATCAGAAGAATGTTTCAAAAGAAAAAAAATAATGCTTTGTGTCCATGATTAGTCATCACCACTAATTTATTTTACTCTGACATAATTAAAAGAAAATATATGCAAAGCCTACCCATCACAAAAGAAAGCTATTACTGATGAGATCTTTTTCATTTAGCTCATGTATGGAAAAAGTTTACGTTTTCATGAAGGTAATGCCAGCCTGGGAACTAAAGAAGACTGGAAATTCTCCTTCTGTCCTTCTGTCCACAGCCCATAGGAGAGCTCTAGGATGCCACCTCCTTGAGAGGAAGATGAGGGGCTGGAGATGTCTTTCCCTGTGCACTCAAGTGTCCCACCACAGAGCTGAGAGTTGTTTTTGCTACCACTGGTCTTGTACAAAATACATTTTCTGCCATGATGGTACCTGCACCAGCTGATCTGGGAGCATTCAACTTTGCAGAGGACCCACAAGAGGATCTGTCTGATAGCTCAGCTTGGAAACAGAAAGCCATATCTGCTTTACCATGCTTGGCTTAATACAGCTGGCAATTGCAGCACCATTAAATACATCTTTGCCATGAGAATTGAACTGCTGTGCTAATCGCCATCACATACTGAGGATTTCCAAAGATACCCCTTGCCTGTGTCAGCTGAAGCATTTCCGTCTATTTTCCAAAAGTGAGGGGGGCGGTCAGGGTGCCGTGGCAGAGACCAGTGGGACCTGGCATGGGACATAACTGGCCTCAACATTTCCGCTCTTCTGCTCCCATATAGGGACTCAAAACCCACTGGCGGCAGCAGGCAAAGGCCTGCTAGCAGCGGCGGGGGAGAACAAAGTGTTGCCGATCCTGCTGGAGCTGTCAGCCTTGATACTGGCGAGGGGGTAGCAGCGTATTTGTTATCCTTGATGGCAGCAAGTGGAATTAATTTCGGAGTGACTCCATCCTGTGGAATGAGGACTGCCCTGCTCTGTGACAGATTTCCAGGCAAAATCTGTGATCTTATTTTGAATGTTTAAGGATTTTCTGTGGTTGGGCTCTAATCCCTTGAAAAACTGGAATTTCTCCTCAACCTATGCTATGTGCAAGCAGTGGAGGCACAAAAGCCAGCCTCGTGCTATATCCAGGACACTGCACGGACACCACTCTCTTCTGGAGCACGTTTCCTCTACTATATGTGTGAGTCTGGGCTTGTTTATCCTTCTGGCCACCCAGCAAGTCCCATTTGTCCTCAGGACTCTCAAGTCAAGAGCAGAAACCTCTCAATTTCTAATGAATTTTGTGCTGGGACTTTTGGGGGAGAGAGAGAGAGTGATATTTAAGAAATGGCTTATTTAATTTAGTAAATCAAACAGCTTTAGGAAACAGGGTGGCCCAAATACAAGGTGACATAAAAAATAAGATCTTTTACTTTGTCTTACTGAATAAAGGGACTAAAAATAAATTCCCAAATGAAAGTAACTCAATGGATCCTTTATTGCTAACTATGTTTTCACCTTTTGAAAGACTTGCTCTAGCCTTCCCTTCATGTCTTGCATTCAGCTAGTTTCCAGAGCAAAAGCAGTCAATTCTGCATTATCTCAGTAGGACAGTTTTAATTTTAACACTATCTGCCCCGATCTCTCTTTGTCCAGTTAACATTTCCTTGACCTAGAGTTCAACTTCTTTTACAAAGTAGCCTCAGGCTTTGATGGCAGTAATTCTACCTTCACCCCAATGGATTCTGAATACACAACCTCCAGGCTCAAAGGAGAAGATTAGCAGACTTTACCCTAATTACTTGTTATTGTGTAGGTATTAAAAAAGATTTTGGCTCCAGAAAATGAGGCTGTAGCCAGACAGAAGTTAGCCTGGGGTTCAAAAGTCTAGCAATCTTTGGCTCCACAGGCCTATAAAAGCAAAGTGTTGACTGAATGCAAACAGCCTGCATGGTGAGAGGCCCCCTCAGAGGGGGTGACAGCTGGCCATCCGTCACAGAAGGCAGCAGGGGTCGGAGGAGTCCCTCTAATGACTCCTTGCTGGCCTGTTAATGGATAGCTCCATTTGATTCCTCTGTCAGTGGGAATGCCAGACTTTGCGATGGCTGCGAAGTGCAGACCTCTGCGTGCACTCTCTGTTCTTAGGATCTGTGAAAGGATGAGCCAGGTTTAACATGCAGCTGGAAAAAGTACCCCTGTGGTGTAGTAGGTGCCTGCAACACACTAACCTGCCACTTCTCTACACGGTCATTTTAGGTTGATGTAATGAGCACCTATCAACAATTAATGACGGTTGTTGCATGGGGGGAAGGATCATGAGTGCCTTTGGTGAAGTGAGAAGCAGTCAGTCAACTCCTCACCTTCAAGCACTAAATGTTGTGAGAGGTCAAAAGGTTTTGCGAGGAATGCAAAGTTTGGAATATTTTTAATTAAGCTACATCCTTTGAAATTCTTTCAAGTCAGTCTTCAAACAAATTTGGTCTTAAATCAACACCCTTTAAAAGCACATTCACCTCTGGTAAGTGCCTTCATGCAAGCTCTACTGGGTATCACAGAAAACAGTTAATTTAGTTTTAAGTAAGTGAATCATTAAAAACCTCCGCCTATTTTTGTGTTCATTCACCATAGGATATATTAATATTCCTTTTCCATGAATACCCCATTTCCTTATCCTATTTAATGTTGATATGTTTGTGTCTGAATGGGTTTACTATCTGAATTTACCAGTGGCAGAAATATAAGGGTTAGGAGAGCTTGGAATATCAGTGTTTCTATTTACCTAAAACATGCCTGCTTCTTTGTTTGTTGTTATCTATTTTTATGAAATGCCTGTCTCTTAGAGAATTACTGATTGAGGGATATTTTTATCATCTTATAAATAGAAGCTGCAGTTGACTTACAAATAACTGTACTTGTCACTGGAGTTTAAGGCTCTTTTGGAAAATTTTACTTGCATGAAAAGATTCAGCAGCTGGTTAAATCCCACAACAAATTACATATACCAGTGAAATCAAACTTGACCCAAACATTTAAAAGACACTAAATACCACTAGAAGGTAGTGGCAGATTTGGTTTCCACCCTGGCTGTCATTTTCAGATCTGTACCCTTTTCTGTGTTATTTTTGTGACCGGCACACATGGGATTCAAAAGACTCTCTGCTAACAAAGACCTTTGATCCCTGGATTAACTCTTCTAACACTCTCCTTAAGCAACTAGGAAAATAAAATTATTACCTCATTATCTATTTTGAGAGAATACTTTAACCAGCTGCTGAGGAGAAGGTCTGGAGGGGCCACCCGAGTCTCCTGAGTGAAAGCTGATGGTGAGGGGTGGCACCTAGCAGTGGGAATAGTTCAAATTCCAGCCGTAAGCCTGGAAGCAAAGTCCTTCTCTTGGGAGAGCTCTGGCGTCTGCCCTGGCTTCTCTGGGGCAGTGTCTGTGCTACCAGGGCAGATGCTCCAAGTGTAGTTTCTGACCCTGGGCCAAGTGGTGCAAGGCGATTCCTGTCCACATTGCTCAGGAGTAACTACTCTCTTTAGGGCAGCGTGGCTGGATTTGGGATAGTCCTTGGCCCAGGTCTCCTCTGGCCCTGTATGGCCCTGAGAGCTTACTATGAAGCATTTGTGACTTATGAATTCAAAGTATGTATTGCCTGCTTGTGGTGTGCCGTGACAGCATGTAGGGGATTTGAGGACACAAGGCCTATTGGAATAACATCAGACAACTGTCATGGGCCGAGGGAGTTAAACTTGCTGCAGTCCGAGTCCATTTTGTCTGTCTGGAGCGGAGCCTGGAGCAAACTATTCTGTCAGCTGCGTCCAGGCTTCCTCGCCAAGGAAACTAGTCATTTCGCTTCAGAAGGGAGCCTGGGACTGAGCGAGCGAGCATATATACAGCATGAATGATGAGAGGATCAGATGCTGGCAGCAGACAGGGAGCTGAAGTATGTGACAGTGGAGATGTCTGTTGATCTTTGACAGGGGCCTGTTTCACCCATGGCAAGGGTATCTTTTATGCTTGAAAATGACCCACATTCAGTACTTGGTGCAGCCAGTGTTTCCTTAGTTTAAACTCAGATACTCAGTTTTCAGCAGTGGAGCTACTCAGCAGGGGCCTTTATTGAAAGCTTAGCTGCAAGTTCCTTTTCACTCTGAATATGGTTATCACACAGGCACAGCTACATCTGTTGTCAAATTTGGCCTCATCTGTGTTGAAGACAATATTTAATGAAATTGTAGCTTGGCTGTACTCTGAAGGTCTGCATTTTTGCCACTATACTTTGAGCTGGTTCAGTTCTAAATATGTCACATATCCTGTTTCATGAGAAGCAGGACAAGGAAGCCCAACTTCCTATGGGTTTTCATCTGACTTTCCCATGATAATCACAGTTTCTCTCAAAATTCTGTAAGACTTCCCCAGTTCCCTCATGTCTGCTACACATCCTCACATTAATCCTAACTTACTCCTATTTCCTCTATTTCCCTATTTTTTCTTCACCTCATTTCACCCTCATGTCCCTTAACTACAGGCTGAGGTAGCACAGTGCTGAAGGTGCTGTGGCCCATATGCATGCTGATCAGAAAGCAGACACATGCATGGTGATTCTCCAGCTAGAAGGTCTTTTGGAGCTCATATTGAAACTTTCCTCTGTTTCTCTTTTCTCCAATTTGCATTAGTTGCTTTCCTCTGCCCACCTATTGCTTTTCACAAGGCTTGTAGGAACTCATCTCCCATCAGAAAATCTCCCTTTCTGTCTGACATGATTGTCAGCAGCTGTCAGATTTAAAAGCTACCAGGGTAGGAGGTGAATGACAGACAAACTGAAATACAAATAGAAAGGCAACATGAACAGAGAAGCTCAAGTTCCTCAGGAAATGAGGAGGTGATGGTGTGATCACCTTGGAGCTCTGCCGGCAGCCGGCACAGAGAATGCAGCTGCCAAGCAGGACAAAGCTGTTCCTCAAAGTTGGTTTCTGCCAGTTTTTCTCAAAACATAGTGTGACCAGGGTGAAAAGGAAGTTCCTCTAAATTCAATTTCTTTATGCCTTCTTGCCAGGTTGATCTATTCAAAAGGAATGTCACTGCAGTGTCTGGGAGGCACCATTACCCGATATCACCAGTACCAATGGGCAGAGTTCGAACAATTAAGCCAACAGACTTTTTGGGTATGTAAGAATGCAGTGTTACACATTATTTACCAGTTTAGCCTCACTACACCTTCAATACTTGAGTCACCTAAGGTGAGTTAACTGATGATAATGTATATAAAGCAAACCCATTTAGATGCACACAGTGAAGATCTGTTCTCAGCTACATGCCTCTGAAGTCAGCAGGGTCCAAAATCTGACACAGTGCATATCCAGTAACAGCCTCCAGAGACCCCTTGCATTTGCAGTTTTGATGAGTATTTTTGTGTGAACAAAGCTGACAATTCATGCTTATTTTTGCTTTTGGACTTTACAGCTAAGACAAGTGACTGGACCAGGGGCTATCTACTGCAGAAGCTTTTAATCCTAAAGCAGGAACAAAGTGCTTCTGAGGAGACTAAACCTAAAACCTTTATAGAAAAGCATGTTGGTAGAAAAAGCTGCTAACTTTGGTATGTGCTTACCTCTTTAACCTGAAATTTTGCTGGTGCCTAGAGTTATAAGTCTGTGCTTTCTCACAGAGATCTTTTTTGAGCAAATGGGCATGCAGGTCTCATCTGAGACCAGCAGTAGCTGTTCCATCTTCTAAGTTCCTTGGGAGACATCTCATGCTCAGAGCATCCTTAAAATATGCTGGTAGCATACTCCCAGAAAAGCAGTGCTAGCCACTTTCTTTTGAAAAGCTAGGGATTTAGAAGTCCAACTTTTGTGTAAGGCTTATATTTCTTCTCTAGAAGATCCAGAGTCCTTCTCAGCATGAGAGATTTCAAATCCAACTCGCAGGAAGACCCCTTATATATTGTCAGTGACACCACTGTTCAGCAAGGGGCAAGGACTGCAATGTCTTAGTAGCAGTCACTTTGTAGAGCTCTCCTATAAGGGACAGACTGACTACTAAGACCATGGAGTCATTCCTTCTCTTTCTCACCAGTCTTTACCTCTTTGCTTCCTACTTCAGCAGAGGGAGAGAAGAGTCTCCTCAGTTCCAGGCTAATCAGTAACCTGCCTATCCATGTAATCCCACTTTACAGGGGAGATATGGCTCTAATCCTCTGCAGGCAAAAGAAAGACACAACAATCACTAGGCCATAGTAGAAAAGGTTGGTAGGTTGGTTCCTTCTCTAGGGATACTACGTAAGGAAAAAGTGCAGATTCACCCTTTCCAGAGGTGAGAATCTGGGAGTGTGGACCTCAAGGATATTGCAAGATCTTTCCTCACAGGTATCTCTCAAAGACAAAGTGATTTCAAACACAATCCTAATATTGGTGTTTCTTATTGACTAATTAAATGACTGCCCAGTAACTGGGCTGTTTATATTGCCTGTCCAAGGTGTGTAACTCTAGCAGCTGGTACTGGATGTTCAGGTGTTTGACAGACTCACATCCCTAAAAGTAAAGCAGTGTGTGTATAACTTTATCCCATATTTCTAATAAGTGCTTAAGCCTGAACAGAGGACATAAGCCAAAATTTGAGAAGCCACAGAGAATATCTTACTGGAAAAACTTCTTGATGGCTTCTACAGGGCAATTGACTCTATAAATCAATGCAGCCCGAATTACTCATCAGAGAGGAATACGAGGTCTATAAACAACAGCTTCTTGCTTTGAACAAGTTAAATCAATGATAAAGACCTGAAATACATAGTGCATCAGAGGTTTCCTTCTTTAAGCTCTCTTGTGTATTTGCCTATCTTTATTCTTACATGGCCCCTTTTACAACAGAAAAAGAATGCCTCTTTTTGTAGGACAGCACAACCCTTTATTCAGGGAGCCAAAATTAATGGGCTTGAGTGCCAAGAGTCCTTCTGTAGCCACATCTCTTCTGTGTCGTAGGAAGTATTGATGGCTTTTTGTTTGTCATTTCAGCTGCACAGACAAGAAATATATGTGGCTTCACTGTGTACTTTCTATTCCAGGCATGAATCCCATTGGCCTTTCACATGCAGGAACCCTTGGTAACCACAGCTGAAGTTTTCTAAGGCGAAAGAGAAAGGTTATTCAATGGCCGGAATGCTCTTCCAGGCCTTGGGAAATCTTGCTTGGGATATTTTCACAGTATCTCTGTACTTTTTTTTTATTTTTGTACAGTGAGTCATATAGTCTCTCAGGTCCTCATGTGTAAAACAAAGGTAACAACACTTCATACAACACTGTGAAGGTTAGCATATGACATCTGTTCAGCAAAAGGGAAAAAACTGCTAATGAAAGTAAACTGTACAAAAATTACTGCTGGTATCTGAATCCTTCCAACAGTCTGTGACACTTCTTGCTTTTACAATTAAACCGCATGGATGCCTAGCCAAACTATAGATCTGAACAGAAATCTTGGTGATACCAAGAAGTGTTTATTGAAGAAACACTGTTATCACTATAGTTTCTAACTGTGGAAAGCTTTTTTAATCATAGAAATATAGAATCATAGAATGGTTTGGGTTGGAAGGGACCTTGAAGATCATCTAGTTCCAATCCCCTGCCATGGGCAGGGACACCTTCCTCTATACCAGGTTGCTTAAAGCCCCATCCAACCTGGCCTGGAACACTTACAGGGAAGGGGCAGCCACAACTTCTCTGGGAAACCTGTTCCAGTGCCTCACCACCTTCACAGTAAAGACTTTATTCCTAATATCTAATCTAAATCTACCCTCTTTCAGTTTAAAACCATTATCCCTCATTCTATCACTCCATGCCCTTGTAAAAAGTCCTTCTCCAGCTTTCTTGTAGGCCCCTTCAGGTACTGGAAGGCTGCTGTAAGGTCTCCCCTGGAGCCTTCTCCAGGCTGAATAGCCCCAACTTTCTCAGCCTGTCTTCAACATTCACAGAAAATAATCCTAGATTCAACTGTTAGCTGGATCAAGTGAAGAATATGAATTAACCTGCTTCTTTCCTTTTGGAATACTTATGCATCAGTCAATGTAATGGGCTACATTTATGAAGGTAAATATGGGGTGAAGGGGAAGGGAATGAAAAGAGAATTTGTTCCATCTCTTCAATGTACTTCATACTGTGTGATGCCTCAGCAAGGGAAAACATTCTGGCAAAGATTACATCCATCCTACCTCTGGCTCACAGTCTGACTGCTAATCTGTTCTTGCACTTGCTGCAACCAGTCATCAGCCTCAAGGGCTGGTGGCTGTTTTGCCAATTAGTAGGCCCAGTACAAAAGACACAGCCAGCAGTAGAACAACAATCCAGTAGGTAGATTCTATTTTACATAAAGGGGTCAGTATATAGAGGATTGCTGGGGGTACAAAAAAGTCAGATAGATCACAAATAACAGACATCAACCCCAGCGACCCCAAGAATGACACAGTATCGCTCATAATCAATGGAACAAACAGAGACACGAGATAACCCACAGAGAAAATGGGAGACAGCCAGGAGAACAAGGCAGTAACATATGACAGAAGTAACCCCATGTTGCCTCCCCACAACGCCCGCGTTTGTATGTGCCAGACCTGACTGCGACCCGGTTGCATGAGTGGTCAGGAGGTCCTTCCCCAACAGGAAACTCTGTGAAGTGCGTCCACTCCACAGACAGACTCTCCAACCCTTCCTGCAAGTGGGCCCAGCTTTTATCCCCAAACAGGACACCTGGCACTTGTTACCAAAATGCAGGGCACCTGGGGCTTGTTTACCCGAGGGCTTTCCTTACAAGGCCAGCTGCACCCTGGAGGAAAGCCAAAAGGCAAACTCATCCCCTCCTCTTAAAGGGCTGTGGGAACCACCCATATGTCAACCTTAATTCAGGGCTGGGGGTTCAGACCCCAGCACTTCATTCGGCCCTTTGACATATGGGTGGACCACAGCCTCTATACCGTCCGTAGATGTACAAGTGTCTCTTCTTTATCTTGAATTAGTCTCAGTCCATTAGATGCAGATGTTGCTGCAGTCATCTCAGTCGTAGTCTTTCTCATTGGAAGATCAGGTGCGGTCCTATTTCCAGTATGTTGTAGTCTGGAGCAGAGTTCATCTACTTGGCGCAGTTCAGCAGTACGTTACGTTGCAGTTCATGAAGTCAGATTCAGTGTAGATGTTCTCATACTCCGGCGGCGCTGTACAAGATCTGCAGTACAAGATTCTATACCATTTCGTTATTCCCGCAAATAACACTTATTTGTGGGGACATGCTCCCATTTTTCCTGCCCAGGTCTCATAATTAGGACAGTGTTATCTTTTCCTATAGCTATTACTTCAGCTGGCTCAGGGGGCCCACTCGGCCCTTGGACCCATACCTTTGCCCCATTACTAAAGTTGGTAGATCCAAATCCTTTGTCCCCACGAACAGTAGTAACTTGGGGTGGGTCCCCCTTCCTTACTGTTGTTTTCAAAATTGGTAGTATTAATAGTTGTGCTATTCTATCCTTGGGTTGAATAGCCAAATCTTCTTCGCCATTATTTAAAAGGATTACCTTAATTTCTCCCTGATAGTCGGCATCAGTCACTCCTCCCATGACGTGCACACCTTTCAGGGCTAAGTTTGAGCGAGCAGTTATCAGACCAAAGTGTCCTGGGGGAATTTGGACTCCTATCCCGGTGTTAATAACCCTTGTCTGGCTCCGGTTTATCTTTACCAGTTCTAATGCATAGAGATCTAACCCAGCAGCCTCTGGAGTGGCCCGGTAGGGTGCCATCGCACCCGGGACAATTTCCCAATAGATCAATGTCTCGGTTATCGTTAAAGGCTGTATCTGGAGATTGGGCGTAGTCATGCGCATCAAGGGCGTCTCCATCTCCCCAATGGGCCTATTGTTGAGGGTATGGAGGGCATCCGTGAGGTTAGTCCTCCATCGGGATAGCTTTCCATTTCCCAGCTTTTTTAACTGCTCCTTCAATAGCCCATTCATTCGTTCGATTAATCCTGCAGCCTGGGGATAGTATGGTATATGAAAGACCCACTGAATATTATGCTGCTCCGCATATTGTTGTACAAATTTGTTTCGAAAATGAGACCCATTATCAGTTTGGATTTGTAAGGGGATCCCATAGTACAAAATCATTATATCTATGGTGCAAGTAGTACTATGGTGTGTGGCTTTCTTGCAGGGATAAGCTATTAAATATCCCGAGTATGTGTCTACAGCGGTGCAGATGTATTTGCACCCTCAGTCCTGGGGTAAAGGTCCAATATAGTCCATTTGCCAGATCTGTCCTGGCAATTTCCCTCTTCCCAGTTCTCCTTTTACGATATTTGGTACCGGGCGTTTATGAGTGTATTGGCACACAGGGCATTGGGCAATTATTGTTTTGATCATGTCCAGTGACATGACTATGCCACGCTCTTGGGCCCACTTGTAAGTGGCCTTCTCCCCAAGATGCCCACATTTTTGGTGTGCCCATTTCGCCAAGCCTTCATGGTCCCCTTCCTGAGGGAACTCCAGTGCGGCTTGGGAAATCTTTGCCCGGTTATCGGTGACAGAATTGTAAAGTCGATCAAGTGAATTTATGTTGCTGTGAGCGTCAACATGAAACACTGTCACCTTTGTTCTTTGAACTAGTTCCCAAATATCCTTCCATATTTCCTTTCCCCAGACCGTCTTAGAATAAATTTTCCAATCCTTGGCTACCCATGTTGGCAACCAGGTAGCCAATCCATTAGCCACTGACCAGGAATCGGTATACAGATGACACTCCCCTAAATCCTCTTGTTTTAAAGCCATATATGCTGCATATAACTCAGCATATTGGCTACTTTCCCCTTCTCCTGTGGTCTCCAAAAATTTTCCTGTGTGAGGGTGATAAGCCACTGCCTTCCAAAACCTTTTCCCTCCTATATATTTAGCTGACCCATCCGTAAACCATGCATGTTCCCTTTCAAGAGGTAGCAATTGATCCAGGGTCTTCCCCCATTGCACAGGGGATTCCCGGTCAACTATAGGATCAGGATTTACCTCTTGATCCTGCATGGGGGCAGCCACTATTTGTTCATGAAGGGCAGCAACACCACCAGGTCCCACCTTTGCTCTGTCTTGAATGTACCATTTCCATTTGATAATACAGGATTCCTGTGCATGCCCTATTCAGTGGGTCTTTGGGGAGCTTTTCACCCAGTGCATAATAGGGATTTCAGGGCGCAGAGCCACTTCGTGGCCTATCATAAGCTGTTCAGTTTCTGCCAAGGCCCAATAGCAGGCTAACAGTTGCTTCTCAAAGGGCGTGTAGTTGTTCCCTGCCTCTGGCAACTTTCCTCCCCAAAATCCCAAGGGGACTTTTCTCCTCCCTTGTTTTTGCCAGAGGCTCCAATTAGCATATGACCCGTTCACAGATACGTTTAGTTCCACTTCGCCTTCCTGCATGGGCCATAAGTCTAAAGCCCTTTGAATAGCCACATTAGCCAACTCAAAGGCAGCCTGCTGCTCATTCCCCCATTCAAATTCATATTTCTTTCTGGTCACCTTGTATAATGGGGCCAAAATCTGTCCCAAATGGGGAATGTGTTGTCTCCATAAACCAAACAGCCCGATAAATCTCTGTGCCTCTTTCTTATTCTGTGGTGTTGCAAAGTCAAGGATCTTCTGTCGAGCCTTAGGTAGTATTTCTCGATGACCACAGTGCCAATGGATTCTTAAAAATTTGATTGTCTGAGACGGCCCTTGGATTTTAGTTGGATTGATCTCCCAGCCTTTCTGCCTCATATGCACTAGGACCACTTCCAGCATTTGTTGTACTTCAGTCTCATTGCTCCCCTGAATCAGAATGTCATCAATAAAGTGGACAATCTGCATATGAGGGGGAAGCTGTACCTCATCCAGGTGCTCAGCCACTATTCTATGACAAATAGTTGGACTATGCACCCATCCTTGAGGCAACCTGGTAAAGGTGTACTGTCGCCCTTGCCATGTGAATGCAAATTGATCCCAATGCTTTTCTGCAATTGGGATCGTAAAATATGCATTGGCTAAATCGATGACAGCTTACCACGTGCCAGGATGCCTCTGAACTCTTTCTATCAAAGTGACCATATCAGGTACAGCTGCCGCAAGAGGCGGGGTGCTCTTGTTCAGTTCCCTATAATCCACAGTCATTCTCCAGGATCCATCAGCCTTCTTAACTGGCCAGATTGGACTATTCCACACGGTGGTAGTCGGTTTTATAACTCCTGCAGCCAGTAAATCTTTGATCGTTTGAGAAATTTCTTCATGCCCACCTTGAATCCTGTACTGTTTCATGGATATGACCTTGGTCGCAGCTGGAATTTGAACGGGAGGCATCTTTATCTTTCCAACTAAAATTGCCTTATTAGTGATATAATTCCTTACTCCAAATGGATACCGACCATCAGGGAGATTCAAAGTAAGTCCCTTCAGAATATCTATTCCTATTATATACTCTGGAATTGGAACAATCATGACTGTATACTGTCGTTTCGGAAGGTGTCCAATTCTCATATTAATTTGGGTTTGTACCGCCTCGATTTGCTTGCCGCCCAGCCCTGTAATAATCACAGACTGCCCTTTGAATTTCTCAGGGTTCCCATAGATTAAGGAGGCCTCCGCTCCGGTATCCACTAAAGCTTTTACTGTCTGAGAGGACCGGTTTTTCCAGAATATCTGTAGCGCCACATGAGGTCGCCGGTCCTCCCGCGCCCAATGTACCGGAGCTTGGCCAACATTTCAGAAAGAATTATAATGCCTAGTTTCGTGTGAGGGATATAGGTCAGAGTACCGCTGCCACTCGTGGTTCCTCTCTGGAGCAACAGAGGGCCTGCCGCGAGCAGAGGCGGGGTCCTGCTGCGGTTCCAGAGGGGGTGCTGTAGGCTGAGCAGCTCCCGAATCGTGTGCCTGATAATTTTGCACCTTCCTACAGGGTTTCTGTAACCCTCTCTGTTTATACATCCTCCATAGTTCATTGGTATCAAGACCATCAATTCTAGTGAGAGGTACACCATCTTTTAGCAAACTTTTAAACATTTGTCCTCGAGACATCCTATATTCCGTAGTTTTACGGCGTCGGGTGTCTCGATTCCCTGTACTCTCCCAGGGGCTCCATTGACGTCGGAATTCTCGATACCTCTGACGCTCCCGGGGGCCCCAGTCTCCAAGGTCACCCAGCTGCTGCATTTTCTCAATTACATCTCTAATGGGATTCCCTGTTTCACTAAGTAGGAGAGTCACAAGAACATTCTTATATGCCGGTGGAGCAGTTTTAATGATTGCATTTCTCATGGGCACAGACAATCTAAGATGCATTAATACCTCAACATGTCCCACATGAATGGCCAGTTTCATTCCTTCTTCCTTTACCCGTTGTATATCATCCCGCAGAATATACCACAGTCGGTCAGAGCCTGGCCAGCTATTCTCCAGGGGGTATTTTGCCTTGCACCCTGCAGCAGCTACAGCCAATAGATTGGTAGTTTCATCATTATTTCGAAATGCATTCTGCACAAGAGGGTCATAACTCAGTGTCACAAACTTTTTACAGTCCAAGTTGTCCAGGCTAACCCCTGATGCTCCCTGATCATACAAACGTACCATCCAAGCAAGCAGGGGCTCTCCTGGCCTCTGACTAAATCGTGCAAGGATATCATTAATTTCTTGCTGTGTAAAATCCTCCATTGTGGGTTTGTTCACCGGTGGCTGGTTTTCGGAAAATTCTATCTTTCTCCTGATGACTGGTCTCACATCCGCGGAGTCATCTGAGGCACCAGCCCCATTGGACTCCGCAGGGTACCAAATATCATCATCCGAGTCATCAGGATTACAGTGCACATCCACCTCTACAACTTCTGAGTGGACCTTTTTATGATTAGCGTGCCCCCTTCTCTTCCCACGTTTACACTGGGCAACTTGCACTGTAGCCTTCTCAGGCACAGCTTGGCAAGTGTCCAGCTTGTCAGTAAGGAGCTTATTTAAAGTTTCTAAAGTCATAATCTGATCTCGCATGTGGGAACATTCTACCAGTAATTGTTCTTTCTGCTGGTGCTGTTTCTTATATGCCGTCAACAAAATCCATCCCCATCTCCTGAAGGTTACAGCATCCCATGCCTTACTGGAGAACTTTTGAATAGTTTCCAATACATCCTGCGGTTCAGCCTCTGCCAACCGTTTCTCCCACTGTTCACATGGCCCCCCAAATTTAACCCATTCAAGAGCCAGCGAACTGTACACGGGATCTTCCCAACCGGGAACATCAGACGGGGCCATCCGCGTTGCCAATTTGGTTTTGCCAATTAGTAGGCCCAGTACAAAAGACACAGCCAGCAGTAGAACAACAATCCAGTAGGTAGATTCTATTTTACATAAAGGGGTCAGTATATAGAGGATTGCTGGGGGTACAAAAAAGTCAGATCACAAATAACAGACATCAACCCCAGCGACCCCAGGAATGACACAGTATCGCTCATAATCAATGGAATAAACAGAGACACGGGATAACCCACAGAGAAAATGGGAGACAACCAGGAGAACAAAGCAGTTACATATGACAGAAGTAACCCCATGTTGCCTCCCCACAAAGCCCGCGTTTGTATGTGCCAGACCTGACTGCGATCCGGTTGCATGAGTGGTCAGGAGGTCCTTCCCCAACAGGAAACTCTGTGAAGTGCGTCCACTCCACAGACAGACTCTCCAACCCTTCCTGCAAGTGGGCCCAGCTTTTATCCCCAAACAGGACACCTGGCACTTGTTACCAAAATGCAGGGCACCTGGGGCTTGTTTACCCGAGGGCTTTCCTCACAAGGCCAGCTGCACCCTGGAGGAAAGCCAAAAGGTAAACTCATCCCCTCCTCTTAAAGGGCTGTGGGAACCACCCATATGTCAACCTTAATTCAGGGCTGGGGGTTCAGACCCCAGCACTTCAGTGGCAAAACTACAGCTGGACTCCTGGATGACCCAGATTCACCTATCTACTCATCAAAAACACCCCAGGAGATTTTAAGTGAAGTGAAGACTGAAATCAATGTATATAAGACTTCAGCGTGGAAGTACATATCTTTGCTCTCTCAGGCGGCCACATTATATTCTCTTCTTTACAAACTCATGAAGCTCCACTGCAAAAGTATGGCCCCGCACTTGTAGGAGAAATGCTGTTCCAGGTCATAATGCTTTGATGGTTACAAAATTTTTCCTAATTTCTGGGCTGTGTTCACCCATGGCCAGTTTATACTTGGCCTTAATTGTCCTCTAGCTCTGCTATTTTTTCTCTCTGCTCTGTTTTACTCCTGAGGTGCAGAAAACATACCACCTTACAGTTCTTGTTTTGCCAGACAAGTGCTTTCAGTTACTTGTTGTGGAGGAATGGCTTGCTGAACAGGGCCGAATGTAACAACTGTGAGCACAGGGCCGAATGTAACAGCTGTGAGCGAGCAGTACTGATAACAGGAGCTGTACTGCTGATAGCTGTAGCTTCCCAGGGTCACTCTGACCTGGAAGCTTGTGGAAAGCTCCAAGTCAGAACAAGCCCGAAGCTGGTGGAAAGTTCCAAGGTAGAAAATGCGGGAAGAATTCAGAAGTAGATAACCGCAAGAGGCTGGAATATGCAAATGTAGCTCTATGCTTAACTAATCAAATATAGACGAGTAGGCATAATTTGTGCTTAGCCAATTAGACATAGATATGTAGGCATAATTTAACATAAGTAGGCATAATTAACCTCCAGTGTATAAAAGGCATAGCAGAACTCGAATAAAGTTGAAGCTTGCTTATAACTCATACTGAGTTGCGTCTTGCTTCCCTCGCCTTCTCCGACATTCTGCAACAACTTGTCATTACTTTGTTCACTACATTTCTTTCAGCTTGCATTCATCTTTCTTGAACACAAGCAATCAGAACTACATACAGAGGAGGTTTCGCAAGTACAGTGACATTAATAGTTTCTTATCTCTCCTGGAAAAGGAGTTTATGGGGATTGCACTTGCCTTCTTCACAGTCAGATCACATTGATGGATCATAATCATCCTGTGATGCTCTCAGTTATTTCCAAGTAGTGCATTCTAGCAAAAAATCTTGTAAGTAATTGAAAGACTTTGCTATCATAATGTTGCATTTATGCCATTTCTTTTACTTTAGACCTCAAAGTTGTCCAATTCTTCCTTTAAAATAGCCTGCTTCCTCACTCTGATGACAAATACTTTCAAGTAAGAATTGTCACCGGCTTTCATTAGCTCATTTCTACTTCTGTGCCAAATTCTCTAATGACAGTATTGGACAAGATGAACCCTGACTGATCTTTTAGAAACTCCTTTGCTAGTCTTCCTCTAGCCAGAAGTTCCCCTTTCAACACTACCTGCTGTCTCTTTGTTGAATTAATAATTACCCAGTGACACTCCTCAAATGATTACCCACCTTTCATTCACCCTGAAAGGCAGTTATCACAGAAAGCTATTTGGAGAGCCTGGCATGGTAAACTATTACCAGTTTAACAAAAACTACAAGAAATGTTGATGTTTGGTTCTGGACAAAGGTGGATCATCTGGAAATAGGAATCTGTTTTTAACTCTCTAAGCTGGGAAGTAGTACAAAACAATGAGACTACCTTTTTTCTGCATTGGCTTCCCCACATCTACTCTAATTGGGAGACTTTATTTTATGATCTATGTAAACATCACCTTTAGAAAAATAATTATTTCAAAAAGGATGGTACTCTCTTCAGGGGTAATAATTGAACACTACTAAAAAGACCTCAGAATATGATGCTTTATTTGCTTTCTGCTCTGATCCAGTGTGTCTCAGTGACACTTATTTTAGGTACTTATTGAGGAGAAAAAACTGGGCTCCGCACCATTCAGTGTGAATCAAACTGAAGACGTTTTATTTACCTTGTCTGTCCCTTTTATACAATCTTACTTTCCTTAGACCCGGTCACGCATCATTTAATTGGTTAAAAGTCTCTAGCACAAGGTAAACATACAGCTTAGTTCAGTTCCCGTTGGTTCTTAAGTTCTTCTCCCGCAGTGTCCAATTGGTCACCCTTATCTGCTCACTCCTGCATTCCTTAGGGAAGCGGTCATTGCTCTTTTCTTATTTTTTCTTCCTTTGAAGTAGTTTCTAGAATGCAGCTGCGTACCTAGGCCAACATCCCGTATGGCTGGTTCACTATATGGTCATTTTCTTTTAAATACATTCCTACAATTCCCCCTTTTTCTTCTTGAGCCAGCCATACGTTCTTCATGGTATATGTAATCATGCTTGTTACCTTTTCGAAAACACAAGGTACAATCATTAATACAATAGTGACCAATAATAGGTGGAATTCAATAATAGGTGGAATTAACAAAGAAACAAAGTCTCTCACAGAAGAGATGGGAGATAACCAAGTCAATAGACTGATCATACAGAAGTAGTCCTCAATTGTTTCCCAATGAAGCCTCCATTTGCAAGTGCCAAACCTGACCGAGGCCCAGTTGCGGGGAGAGTCAGGAGGTCCTTCCCCAACAGGAAAACTCTGCAAGGTGCGTCCACCTCACAGACAGACACTCCACTCTCTCTGCAAGTGGCCCCAGTCCTTGTTCCCAAAACAGGACACCTGGCACTCATCCAATTTGGGGCATTTGGGGCTTGTTTACCCAAGGGCTCCCACCACAAGGCCGGCCGCACCCTGAAGGAAAGCCAAAAGGCAAACTCATCCCCTCCTTTCAGAGGACCATCGGAACTATCCATATGTCAGCCTAGGACATCTGCGAATCTGGTTCTGACAGCCATGGTTTCACCCACTTTGCCGGTATCCATTTGGATCCATGATCTGTAACGACATGCATATCCCCTTCCCCAGGTTATTAGCTGTGCCGGTCCTTCCCAAGCTCCTGTCACTCCATTTTTAACCATAACTTTACACTGTCCTTGTTTTATCTTGTCCAACTCCCCTTTCAGTCCTGCTTCATGCTTCACGACTGGTGGTACTAGACTATCCTGTGGCAGACGTAAAAAGTTCAATACATATATAACCTTATTCAATCTATGTGCAGGTGGCAGTCCTATTTCTCCCCCTTTTTGTTTTTGAAGCAGGCACTTGAGTGTTCTGGTTCATCCATTCTACACTAGCTTGACCCGTTGGGGAATGTGGAGTACCTGTAACGTACTAAGTGACGCAATGACCACTGTAAATATTCAGCTACTAAAGGTATTACTATAAAAGTCAGTTCAAAGCCAGCTATTTCTACAACTGTATGCCTACCTTTCATTACTAACTGTGCAAAAGCTTCTACTCGCGTAGTGATTGTGCGTTTTGGCTGCAGTGACAAAAACACCCATTCCAAAATGTGCAGTGGGTCTTTCCCTAAAATCCACTGCATTATCAAAGCAAAAGGATGTTGTTCATGATTAATAATCAATAGGCCTATCCCGTAATCTGGGTTCCAGCGATGCGTGTAAGATGTGACAATTTTAGTACTTATGTGATTTAGAGCTTGCTTTGCTTCTTCTGTTAATGTCCGAGGGGCCTGAGCACCACCTCCTCCTTTCAGCAGTTTCATTCGCGGCGCTAGCTCTGCATTGGTAAGGCCACATACTGTCCTTACCCAGTTAAGATCTCCTAACAATTTCTGGACATCATTTAGAGTAGATATTTTTGTTCGAATTTCTAATTTTTTGGGCCTAATGGTTGCTTTGGTAATTTCCCAGCCAAGGTACCTCCATATCTCTGTTTTTTGTACCTTTTCAGGAGCTATCTGCAGTCCCCCTAATTTTAGCGCTTGTTCCAGCTCAGCTATTAACTGATCCCCGTTCAGTCGCTCCCCTGCTATCAGAATATCATCCATATAATGATATAGGAGTAGTTTCGGATATGCTTTTCGTATAGGAGCAAGTGCCCAGGCCACATACAATTGACACATTGTGGGTGAATTGTTCATTCCTTGTGGTAATACTACCCAGTGATATCTTTTCATGGGTTCACATTTGTTTACTGACGGTACTGAAAAGGCAAATTTTTGATAATCATTTGGGTGCAGTGGAACGGTAAAAAAGCAGTCTTTCAAATCAATAATTAATATGTCCCAGTTTTTTGGAATTAAAAACCCTCATTGCTCGTAACCAATCGTGCCCCTATTTGACTTAGTGCATCACATCCCAATAGGCATATGGGGGCATTCATCACATATGGCCGCACTGTACATACACTCCCATTCCGCAAGGTACGTTGAAACAAGCGCACGCTAATTCTGGTAGACTGTATACCTCCCACTGCCATGACTGACGACACAGGTACTTCAAGTGGCCACAATGTTGGCCATGCATCTGGACTGACGATAGTGACGTCAGCCCCAGTATCAAGCAACATAGTGATTACACAGGTACTGCCCCCTGGTTCTTTTAGTGTTACCTGCTGTGTTGGTTTTGATTTACCAATATCCATTGCCAAATAAATTTCTGCTTGACCTGTAGAGCCAAATCCTTCTGCTCCTCTTATGTGATTACCAGCCACAGGCACTGCTGTTTTGAATGGCACGAGTTGTCCAATTTTTGCTCCTGTCGGTATGTGTACAGGGGGTGATAGTGTCCATACCATTATAGAGATAGTGCCTGTAAAATCAGAATCAATTACTGCAGGTAACATAAAAAGACCTTTTTGGGTTGTAGATGAACGCCCTAACAACAGGGCACTTAACTCATGGCCTAGCGGACCACTCATATTAGTTGGGATACATTGTACCTGTGAATCAGTCAATGTTGTTTCTATTGTTGTTTTCACATCCACTCGGGCACTCCCTGCTGTGGCGGTGGCGACGCCATCCAAGCAGCCTGAGACCGATTTTGTGTCATTGCGCCTGGCCTGCGAGCATTCGCTATCCTATTCTTTCTCCTTTTGGAGCGATATTTACTAGCATGGTGCCCATAGTTCTGACAGTGATTATAGACACCATCAAAGCCTTCCTCTGTGTTTTTGTTTTTTGGAGCTTTACATTGTACCTTAATGTGCCCATACCTTCCACAGTTATGACATTTTGGGCCTCGATTACGGTTACCTTGTTGTACCAAGGGTCGGATAGCCGCGGCAAAAGCTGAGGCCATGAAACCAGCATGCTCTTCAGGTGTTCCTACCCGCGAACAAGCATCCATCATTTCAGCAATACTGGAGTTTCTAGGCAGACTCTGTAAAATACGCTTGCAGGTTGGGTTAGAATTTTCAACAGCTAAACATAAGAGTAATGCTTCTCGCACAGGATCAGATAAAGATGCCCTATCAAGCGCATTTTGCAACCGATCTAGAAATTGCATATATGGCTCATTTGCACCCTGTTTTACTGAGGTATATGGGGGTGTTGGTTTTCCATCCTCAGGGAGAGTCCTAAGTGCCTCTCTTGCCAGTTCAGCGGATTGTCGCTGAACTGAGCGACAATCAACTGAGCGACTTAGCGGGATCTAATCGAGCTTGGCGCTGGGCATCGGCAAAATCTCCCTGACCCATAAGCATGTCAATAGTCGCTAAGCGCAGTGGGTCACCATCCGCACGATCTAAGTTTGTTATTGCGGCAGATGCTACTGCATCCTGCCACCGAGAACGCCACAGAACTTCCTGCATTGGTGTCAGTATCATTGACATAAGTACCCTACTGTCAAAAGGAGTCATAAGGTTAGTCATGAAAATGTTATGAATAAACGATTGAGTGTATGGTGATTGTAGACCGTTCTGTTGTACTGACTTACGGGCTTCCTTAATTAACTCCCATGGGAAGCCCACCCAGTGATTCGGGTTTCTAGAACCTCCCGATGTCCCCCCCAGCATTACCGGGAATGCAGCTGGAAGGAATTCCCCTTCGATTAATGCATTTTGAATAACTCCTCTCCATCTTTGAGCCGGATCAAATTCTTTCCCTGCATTTCCCGCCTCCGCCCCCCACTCCATCTCTTGTCCCAGCTTGTCCACCCCCCAACCACGGTCCTTTTGAAATCTTGCAATGATTTTCTTCTCCTCCTCCTTCAGTGTCTCTCGCTTGTGGATGTCCGCTTCTAACTTTTCCATCTTTTCCAACAGTTTTTGCGCCCAAACGGGCGGTTCGCTGCTAAGATCAGGCGGCTTGGCGGGGGAGGTGGGCGTGGGTGGGGTAGAAGGGGGTAGTGGTGCATAGTCTGTCCATTCACTCAGGTGAGGTGGTTCAGGAAAGTCTGGTTCAGGCGGTGGGGGGGGCGGCGGCGGCTCGGGCCATTGCTCGTCTGTGTCCGTTGCCTCTCCTTCCATCCCAGACACCTCTGCCAACGGGGGCGCCGCTGGAATAGGGGGGGACGGAACAGGCATTCGGTCGAACACTCTGATCCCGGCAGGGAACGCTTCCGGTGGCGAGGGCCCTGAAGCCGCGAACGCTCCGGCCGCTGGCGCAGTGTTCGGGGGGGGTGGCGGGGGAATACCGATCGTGCCGCTCCGCTGCGCTGAGTACGGCCCCGCCGCCGGCTGCCGCAGTGCGCGGGGGGGCAGCGAGGGGCGGGGGGGCGGAATGCCGGTCGAGCCGCTCCGCTGCGGTGGGTACGGCTCCGCTGCCGGCCGCCGCTGCCGGAGTGCGCGGGGGGGCGGCGGGGGGCGGGCGGGGGGATGCCGATCGCGCCGCTCCGCTGCTGCCCGCTCAACCTCCATATCTTGTAAAGTTGTTAGAATCAATCGCCAAGTGAAAGCTAACCCTGCTGAGTTTTTTTCTCCTCTACTGATTGCGTCCCACAGGCACTTCCCGATTTCTTCCCAAATCTTAGTTTTAAAGGCATTTTGAGGCTCAGCAGGGAATCCGTGTTCCCGGCACCAAATTAACAGCCTCCGGAGCGCACGCTTATCGAGTTTAACTCCTCTCCTAGAGAGTGTCTGTAGGAGAATTTTCACTAAGGTACTTTCTTCTTTCGATAGTTTGTGCCCCATCTCCGCTCCCGGCTGCTCACCTCACTGGGTGTCCTGTCTTAACGTACGTTTTCCTCTCCGGGTCGCCGTCCGATCCGCCCGGTCTCCGGCCCTGCCGTGCCGTCTATCTCCTTCTGGGCTTTTACCCTGTACCTTCTTCTCTTGCTGCGCAAGTCGGTATCACGTCGGGGTCACCATTTGAGGAGAAAAAACTGGGCTCCGCACCATTCAGTGTGAATCAAACTGAAGACGTTTTATTTACCTTGTCTGTCCCTTTTATACAATCTTACTTTCCTTAGACCCGGTCACGCATCATTTAATTGGTTAAAAGTCTCTAGCACAAGGTAAACATACAGCTTAGTTCAGTTCCCGTTGGTTCTTAAGTTCTTCTCCCGCAGTGTCCAATTGGTCACCCTTATCTGCTCACTCCTGCATTCCTTAGGGAAGCGGTCATTGCTCTTTTCTTATTTTTTCTTCCTTTGAAGTAGTTTCTAGAATGCAGCTGCGTACCTAGGCCAACATCCCGTATGGCTGGTTCACTATATGGTCATTTTCTTTTAAATACATTCCTACAACTTATCATTAAGAATTTATGAGGTGTTCTTTTCAAGAGCCCTGATGGCAGTGAATAAATTAGATATTTGTCTAGATATTGGTGCTCACATTATCACTCATAATGCATTCTACTGCATTACCCAATAGGGCTATGAATTACAGGAAACATACTTCCAGTTTCTGGATGGCTCCATTACAAAATAGTTGTAAAATCCATCCCTAGCAGAGCTTTGCACATAACTAAACAGTGATCTGCTAATTGATCTTTAGGGATCACTTTAGTTCCCACTGAAATTAATGGAAAGGTTCTCATTTGCTGAGAGCTGGGTCGTGCCCCTAGTGAGAAGAGATTAGATCAGGAATATTCATGGGAATTAATAGCAACTAAAACTAATCTAAAAAAATCTATAAGAAATACTCATGCAAAAAGATTGTGTAACTCACCTTGCTTTAGAGGCACTGTGTTTAATCAAAGTGTGTGGTAACAGCCTCATCATCTGAGGAAAAATTAGTGTAACTAAAGAAAGATCTTATTATGAAGCTTCTAATTTCCCCGTTTAGCAATCACAAAGTGGATGTTCTGAGAATCAAACAAGCAAAAATTGCACATATCAAATATTATCCACTGGCTGAATGTTGTGTGTAAGCAAGGATGATGATTCTTTCTTCACCATCACACCAGGACCTTGAGTGGCTACAGTTCAAATTAAGGAGCCAAATCTCTATGGCAAGAGTCTGCAGTACGTTTGACTTCTGGGTTTTGTCACAAAGGGGTTTTTGTACCACACATTCAACAGAAAGCTAAACAATCTAATCAGAAGTTGGTAGAGCTGTCCAGTTTGCATAAGCCTGCTGAAATTTAAAATAAACATTACGTATGTGGAAAGCAGCAGGAAATAGAATACCCTTTAGAAGCCAGCTGTCTGTTTACTGCCCGCCTTATAATTGAAGCTGTTTGTTTTAAACTTGGGTGTCACTTCTATTTCCAACAACTCAGTTAATATTGTATACATGTGATATAACCATTAACATAAAGGTGGGTTTTATGTCTTCGGTATTTCTATGTTTAGACACCTATCTATTTGTGGTCATTCTCTCTTTCTTGAAAAATAATTAAGATGAACAAACATAGTAAGAGCCAGCTACTATGAAGTTTGGAAAGACATGAAGATCAAGGACCAGTCATTCTGTCTGAGTGAACAGAGCCAAGTATGTGATAATCAGTAGAAGGTGCAAATATTTGATTTCAGGTGAACTAAATGATGAAGCCAAATATACAGATTTTTTTTTCCTTATTTATACTCTTCATAAACTATAAAAATAAATTATCCCACATTGGAGATCTCATCCGTATTTGGCACTCACACAGGACTGTGCATGCTAATGAAGTCCCACGCCTGATACTATTGTAGAATGTAAGCCTCTGGGGAGGCTTCGGGTCCTTGTCAGGTGTATTTACTCACAATGTGTAACTCCTGACTCAGAGAGCTCGTTTTATAACTTTGCTGAGAACATATGGGAGTACCTGGGTGTGGGATTGCCCTTCTGTCAAGAAAACAACCAAAACATTTATAGCAAGGAGTGTTTGAAATTGGTGTCCTGTGTGAATGAATATCTTGTATGGGCTGCAGGCCAATTATATCTTCTGCTCATTGTTTGCTAAGGTGCTATAGTTCAGTGGATGCATGTATTTATTTTGCATCTCTACAAACAGAAAGTGGAAGTCCAACCTAGTTGGCCTAGTTTGATAGGCAGTACACTAGTTCGATAAGTCTGGCCAATTAATTTTTTTCACAGAGATATGCATATCTGCTCGGTGAAATTCCACCTGACCACCTGCTGCTGGTTACAGCTGGTCACAGGTCAGGCTGGAAGGCTTTAGAACAATGCTGCTGGTTATGAGGCTGCTTGGTTCTTCAGTGGACCAAACTGAAAGAAACAATATAAAGGGTTTTAATGATTCTGATGGTGTCTGCCACAGACACCCAGCACAGACCTTTCTATGCATCCTAACAATGCTCATGAAAACTGTGGTATCAACATCCACATGCTGCGAGAGGGCAGGGTGACTGGGTTAATCTGGCTTTGGTGAAAACTTGCTCATTTAGTTTATCACAAAGTTATACCCACTTTCTTGGGTCAGAAGGTATGCTAATGTGGCTACCCATAGGGAGCTGCATGCTGTGTGGTTACAGAGCTTTCTGGGGAGGTGCTTACTGGGCAAATGGCTCTCAGGCTTTCCAGGTTAGGCTCTGCCAAGTGGAACACTTGGCCTTTTCAGCAGGCCAGGATGTCCATGGGCTAGTGGGAGTTGAAGTGGGGAACGAGCAGAGTGGTGCAGAGGCATGAGGCTCAGGGTCTTTTTTCCCACCATGTAAAGAAGGAAGAATTTAAGGTATGAGAGCCAGAAAGATGTGAGTGATAGACTGCAGCCACTGCGTTTCTATTTTGCTTCAGGAAGAGGACAGTGCAGGACATGACAAATAGCCCCACCATCTAACCCTGGGACAGGGGTACATGGGCCATCAGGTACATGGCTTTAGTCCGTAACATCCTGACACAGCAGGGAGGCATGTAGAATGTCCTGCTAAAATTAGCCAGAATTTCCAGGCTGGCATTTTACATAAACCAGCCCAATACTGGGTGGAAACCCAGGCTGAAATCTGTGGTGGTTCACCTGTCCCAGGTTCATCGCAGTGGTGTCCGTCAGGAAGGTGGTGCGTGTACACAGCTGGGGAGTAGCTGTGTCAGCCACTTGTGTTTTACCTCCTGGAACAAATCTGTCACAGCCCTAATTTTCACCTTTTATTTAAAGAGCCTTTTAAGGTCTCAGATTTTTGACCAGCATTTTAATGAGTTTTAAAACTTTTAATAAACTGTTGGCATTATTGTGTCAATTGTATCATTTGGGTAAGGAGCTTAACCCGATGTCTAAAACTGAATGTATTTGTTGAGTCTATTTTTAATCTTTAAACATGAAATCTAAATATATTTCTAGACAGTCAGAAAGGTGATTATCTCTGTTCTCTCCATCTAAGGCAATGTGCTTTCCTAATAACATTATTTATAGCTAGAGGCTGTTAAAGTGTAGCACAGACAGTCTGCCTACATATCATGTAAAACTGCTTGCTGGAGTAATTACACATTTTTCTTAAGCAATGTGGTAACAGAGAGATGGCTGGGTACTAAGTAGGTGCTTGCCTGGCTGCTTACCTGCATGTCCCAAATGCTCAGTTCAACTCCAGATATGCTGTATCTGAAGGATCTTGTCATGCTGTGCTGTGTTCTCCCTTTACAAATAGTTGCTAAATGACTCTGATGCACAGCTTACAGCTGTAAGTCTCTGACAGGGTAAGCCACAAAGCGGCCCCTCACTTTTCAGACTTTAAAGGCATTGTAAAAAGTCCAAAAGTGAGCCACACAGCTGACTGGAGAGTGATGCAGAGCACCATTACCTGTCTTATAACTGAGAGGCAGTGCCCAAGAATACTCGTCTTTTCTTGCTTTTAATCTGTGTACTATGTGCTTGGTACCTTTGCTGAAAATTATTAATGATGATAGATTTGAAAGTTGGTTTTCAGATTGCTGTAATCATAATTCAGGGCCCAAATGTCAAAGGATAAAGGAAAACATTGGAACTTGTCTGGAATGACCTTAAAGATAGAAAAATGGAAAGAAAAGCAATAGCACAATGAAAGGATGATCTATGGGTTAAGGTACTGGGTATGCTTTGAGTGGACTTCCCTGAGTAGTCACAGTCAAGTTCGTAGTGTGTTCGGCCTTCAGCACTCCATGTGTGTGGTCTGTTTGCACTTCTTGAGGCAAGACTAGTCTCTCCTTCCAGCAATCAGCCTAAACAGAGTGTCACCTTAGCAGTGACATGGTGGCATAGCTGTAAACCAGGTGGTACTAGCAGAAAGCAAGACTGCACAGAAACCAATAACAAATCAGTCATTTTTATTATAGGAAAAATAGGAAACATCTGAAAGAAGCTATCAGACTTCCAAAAGATGTCAATTTGTTTGTAAAGACATTGCTAAAACATTACAGTAATTTTCACCGTATAAGGTAAAGAAAAGGAGTAGATACTTCCTCCATAGGAAGCAGAATTATTCAAAGAAATTGAGATGTTAGCAGAAGCAAGCTGAAAAAAGCAAAAACTAGGAGGAACAATAAAGCTCTTATGCCAGGAAGACTTCTTGTTGTCCCCAGGCAAAGAAACAAGTTCAAGTACTTTAATTGTCTTTTGGAATGAGGGATGTTGGGTTGACGGTTGGACTTGATGATCGTGGAGGTCCTTTCCAACCTTAATGATTCTATGATTCTATGTTTCAGCACTCTCCAGAAGTTAATCTTGCTTTTACCATGTCAGTCGCTTCTATAGAATAGCCAGGAAACTATTGACTTGAGTAACTGTTCTACTAGGGAAAGTAAAGCTGTTCATGTAGATCACAGTTAAAGCACAGGATAAATTATGATTTAATTATAGCTATTAAATATAAAGTCACGCATGACTAATTGGAGGAATTGCCAGAAAGAATTTTAAAGGGAAGCCAAAGGACTTGATAATCCTGGACTTCTAAAAAGTTTTCTATGGGGTGCAAGTGAAAAAAGTACACCATGGTTTTGCCTGGACAGCACAGGTACATGAGCTAGCTCTGCATGTGAGTTATCTAGGGACCTTGGCAGCAGCACAGCTGTTAGCACAATGTTGTGCCCCTGAATCAGGACTAATTAGCCCAAGGAGAGCATTGCAGTAACATAACTAATGCTGCTTCCAGTTTGGGAGATATGTTGTTTAGCACCCACTCTGGGTATCTGTGACACTGCAATGAAGACAATGACCCTCTGAGGTTAGAAATGAAATATGTTCAAATAGTTTGAAAAAGTGTTTGGGTATTCTCCATTAAAGGGCAGATATCAACCTTCCCGTAGAAGATATCCCAAAGATATCAAAAATATGAACTCGCTCAGAGTTGAAGAAGGCATGATTATGGAGCATTTTTAGCCAGATATGTTCTTGCTACAGCATAAGTATCTGTCTCATTTGTTTCTTTCAGGAGAAGATGTATGTTTAAGTCTATGCAAAGGAAATTAATCACTGCCATGGGGTAGACAGGTTTTTTTGATGCACTTAGAAGATAATTCTGAAGCCTTGCCAATCCTAGACTCAACTTTAGGGATTTTTTCAGACTAGGACGAAGTAACAGGGCATTTTTCCAACTAAGTTAGCTCAGGCTTCCCAGCATAATTTAATGGAAAATTACCGTAACTTTTGCTATAGCTCAGTATCTCCTGCTCAGTACTAGTCAGTTGGGCAGATGAATGAGAAAAGGCTAATTTTTAAATCAGATAAGACCTTACTGATGTTCTTGTGCTGATTCTGTGCTGGACTTGTACTTTATCTGTTCATTCAGATTATTCTTAGATAGAGTCAGGCTTCAGATCACTACTGGGGTGGCAATCAGGGATTACAGTTGGATAAATGGGCTCTGCATTTTAAATGAGATGGGTTGCTATTATAGTAGGTACCAAGACAGCAGAAGGAAGGAAGGAAGGAAGGAAGGAAGGAAGGAAGGAAGGAAGGAAGGAAGGAAGGAAGGAAGGAAGGAAGGAAGGAAGGAAGGAAGGAAGGAAGGAAGGAAGGAAGGAAGGAAGGAAGGAAGGAAGGAAGGAAGGAAGGAAGGAAGGAAGGAAGGAAGGAAGGAAGGAAGGAAGGAAGGAAGGAAGGAAGGAAGGAAGGAAGGAAGGAAGGAAGGAAGGAAGGAAGGAAGGAAGGAAGGAAGGAAGGAAGGAAGGAAGGAAGGAAGGAAGGAAGGAAGGAAGGAAGGAAGGAAGGAAGGAAGGAAGGAAGGAAGGAAGGAAGGAAGGAAGGAAGGAAGGAAGGAAGGAAGGAAGGAAGGAAGGAAGGAAGGAAGGAAGGAAGGAAGGAAGGAAGGAAGGAAGGAAGGAAGGAAGGAAGGAAGGAAGGAAGGAAGGAAGGAAGGAAGGAAGGAAGGAAGGAAGGAAGGAAGGAAGGAAGGAAGGAAGGAAGGAAGGAAGGAAGGAAGGAAGGAAGGAAGGAAGGAAGGAAGGAAGGAAGGAAGGAAGGAAGGAAGGAAGGAAGGAAGGAAGGAAGGAAGGAAGGAAGGAAGGAAGGAAGGAAGGAAGGAAGGAAGGAAGGAAGGAAGGAAGGAAGGAAGGAAGGAAGGGACTGTATTGACCAGCTGAAAAAGAGAAAAACAGTAGCTCTGTAGTAGTCTTGTGGAGTCTGAGCATTTAGTTTCTTGCTGATGGTCAAAATGTAGTTTGGGCCTTTTGTCCCTGCGGTCCCAGTTTGGAAGGACTGAAAGTTTTGAGGGCAAAACCCTATCTGGAATAGGTGATGAAGCTTAGCTTTTGGTCACTAAAATCAAATCAAACTGCTCTGCTCATGCCTAGTATGCGTGTGTATGTATGGGGAGGATGTATGTATTTTACCTCAGTGTGACTCATGTTTCATAGCTGTAACTATATTTTCTAAATCCAAATTTCCCAAATGGATATAAATCTTTGTAGGTTTTAAATGAAAGGACTGCCACATGCTATTAAAGTAGAGGCAGATAACTTACATCTGTGGCAACAGAGAAGATTCATCTGACTGCTCCAAGAGTGATACAGAAAAAACAACCTTATTAAAAAAGAGTAGGGAAAGCAGGTCTGTATTCTCTGGGAAAGCAAAAGGATGGGAGGCCAAAGTTTCTAAATGAAGAGTGAGGAAGATATTAAAAGGCTGTTGGGAGTCATGTCAGAGGGAAATAAGAGAGGGGAATTATCCTGTTAAGATGGTGTTTCTTTAAACAAAGATTTAAAAAATATGTACTATAAATATAGCATCCTTCTGAGAGAGAGAACTACTATGTGCACATAGTTCTCAATAGAAAATTAAAAAATCTGGGAAGATAAAATCACCGTTGGAGAAAAAAATCACCTGAGATTAAGCTTGCTGACATATCATCACAAAATGTGCTCTATCTTTCTAGATTACAATAACAAATGAAATGTAAGTAGTTGTGAGAGGGAGATAACCCCCCAAACCATGTTTGGGACATTAGCAACATTAAAATTATGGTAATGCGGTAACTCATGGTTTAAAGAGCTATCATGACATACTTCCACCAGCTGGTACCAAAACTAATTTCTGTTTTTATACAGAATCAAGAGCTACAAAACCAATTCAAACCTGCAGACCAATAGCTTAGGGATACTCATCACAAAGCTGCATGACAAGACACAGTAGTTGGGGAAATGGAAGGTGTTACCTTTTAGTATGTGTCATCGTTTGGAGCTTGCCTGATGCTGTTTTCCTGGAACCTCACATCCTGGAGTTGCTACAACAAAATATTTGTCCTCAGATATCACTACACTGATTATTTTTCATCACGTCATACAGCAGAGAAGAAAAGGGGAATCTCAGGTTTTACTTCTCTTTTTGTTTCCATGGACACAGTTTTCTAATTCTGTAAGGAATCATGATCTGCTGCCTTCATTAACTTCATTCTTGGAACGAACTTCCCTAACAGCTTTTACAAGTCATTGAAATAATTTTGAAAAAAAAGAAAAGAAAAGAAACACAAGACTGAAAATAAACCACATAATACAATTCCAAGTAAACAGGAAGTTGTAGGTTAAGGCTGAATAGAAAACATGATTTAATAAATTGTCTTAGAGAGGATTTTATAAGGGTGTAATGCTATGATTTAAGCTCTCTACTGATGTTTTTTGAAGATTGATTTTAGACTTTTTGTTTTTTGCTTGCTAGCATAGTTTGTTGCATATTATGTGTAATACACGCTTGTGCACCTTGCTTGCTAGGAGTCTGTGGCAGTAAGATAGTGGTGTTTATCAAAGAAAAAAAAAAAGATGTTCAGGCATTTTCATCTGGAATGCCTCCTAACTAACACCTTGTTAAAGTAACTCTAGTAACTCTTAGTAATTTCCCATTATTTTACTGTTTCTAAGGGTTACTTCTTCAAACGTGCAGAAGCTCTTGTTCCTCATGACAGACTAAACTTGTGGCAAGTCTGATATTTAAGAAAGCAAACTCTTAGTGTCCTGTTTTGTAATGAGTTGTTGATGAACCTTGGGTTTGCAGCAGCCGCAGAAAGAGCTGCTCAGGGCTGAGGAAAGGATTTGTTCATTGAATAGCAGGGCCAAGTGAATACAATAGGGTCAGGCTCCATCTGCACTATTTGCTGCAGAATTTCCTTCCTTCCCTGAGCTGCACATCTGCTGGGAGCTGCTGCTTGCCAGCTGCCAGTTCTCACTGCCCCATCTTCCAAAAAATAGCTGAAGTAGGTGGGATGTATTGGAAAACTGAGGTCTGGGAAAGAGGAAGAACTGCACTGAGCCAGAAATATGAGGGATAGGGGAAGGAGAATGAAAAGGTGTGTGATTTGCTGTGCACCAAAGTGTTCAAGCTCACTTTTGCAAGGGGCGTCTTGGCTGAGAATAGAGGACAGGAAACAGAGGGATTTGTGAGGATGGATTTAGAGATGGGAGCAAATAGTATTTAGAACAATGACACTAATATTAAGTAAATTTTGAACTTTACAAATATATTAACAATATATTTCTATCCAGTGCTGCGGTTCCATCATAGGATTAAACGCTAGACAGTTTTTGAACATTTTTTATGCTGCATTGCCATCGCTTCTTACTTGGCTGCTGGAAAATTTCAGCATAAGAAAACCCTAAAACAGATCCTTAAAGAGACACATTGGCCACCAGTCTTGTGGGTAGTGAGTGTGCTAAACATATCAGATCTACAGGATTTGTTTCCTTTTCTGTACACTTTATACACAGATGATTAAATCTACCATTTAAGTGTATTTTGAGGCTAGTAAATATTTCTGAAAGCAGATAAAATGCCTGTTCTGTGTTCTTCTTAAAGTAGATTTTATCAAAGTTCTAGAAGTATTTGCTTTTGACTAAAGAACAAGAAGTTGTGGCCCAAAGGTCAATTTTTCTGCAAGTGGCATTGCAGTGCCTGAGAGACTTACTTAGAGTGAAACCAATTCTTCAATTAAAGTGATTATTTCTTTCCATCAAAATGTACACTGCAAACTCGCCATCAGTCCAGCACAGCGAAATTCACTTAATGGAAGATTGGCCTTACTCCACAGAGGCATACTCCCCTTCTCATTGCATTCCAGATACCCAAAGATTTATTGAGGTTGCTCAAAAGAGCTGCTTTTCTTTAAATACACCTTACTCACAGCCTGGTCTAGTCGTCAAATTCAGCCTCCCCTTATGGAGGTTTGGAGTCCAATGCTAATAAACCTATCCAATGCATCTAACCTTAAAACTCAGAAGTTTTGCACTGCAAGAAGTAGATAACATCAGTACCTCTCAAACCCCTAGAAAATGTGTCACACCTTTATCTTATCTTCCTGCCATCTCCTGAGCCAGCAGATGTTCCGTTCCTCCTGGGCAGGAGAATAATAACCAGCTAAAATATCTGCAGCAGCAGGTTATACTCATACCTCCATCCTGGAGGACCTAAGCTGCTGCTGCCAGCTGCACTTTACCTTTTGCAACCCTGTCTTCCCTGAATCAGCTTGCAAACTCCAACAGAGGTCACAACTACAATTTGAGCAAAAATAATACACACACACATGTCAAGAAGATATTTTGAAGTCCTCTTTTGGAGCTTGCCTGTAGACATATGAATGAAAATGCATACATATTTAGTGTTCTTAGAAGTATATATTTTATATCTACTTGCAATTTCTGTATATAAGTGTGCATGTGTACAGCTGTGTGAATGTATGGGAATATTAAACACACAGCACCCAGTTCATAGAAGGTCTCTTTAAAAAAACGTCAGAAGTAATTAAAATGTTGCTTGGAAGAGACTCTTGTGGTCAATGCATACTGCCTTCCATACAAAATGTGTCTGTTGCCACCACCAGTTCAGATCAGTCATTACTTTGCCCAGCCAAGTCCTGGAAACATCCAAGGATGGAGATCTCATCTTCCTCTGAGCAGGCTTGCTCTGGTGCTGCAGTGCCTTTCTCATGAAGAAGCTTTTCCTAAATCCCAGTCTCAGCTTGTATCCATTGCCTATGATATTTTCAGGAAAAATAATTAGGCATGAAGTAGGACTTATAAAAATTTTTGTGCTCCAGCTTGCACAGGAATCTCTAACACAACTAATGCTACCAAGCTGGGTACTAAAGCTTGCCTGAGCATGTGTTTGTATGCAGAAATCAGGCATCAGCCCTCCTACTGTCTGCTCCAGAAACGACTGAAATAATTGTGCATGTTCTAATTGAGTATGTGCTACTCTAACCACCTGGGATTTTGAAAAAACAAGTTGGAAAGTGTGAACATGCGATATCTGTTTCCTTTAAAATCATAATTGTTCCTGGCTTCAGTTTATTGTGCCAAATGCAGCAGGAAGCAAATGTCAATAAAGGGTTTTTAACTGGATGTAGACACTGTTGAGGTATACAAACATTTATTAGAGGTCGTCATGGTAACTAGAACAATGTATTACATGGACTTAATATGCAATCTTATAAATGTAGTATTCCGCTACTCAAAAGGCAGAAACCTTTGACTATTCCAAGCTCTGAACTGACTATTCAAAATTGGTGTCAAATACAGTACTAGAAATAAACTTTTAAAATTCAGAGAAGAGTTAAAACTAGTTGCAGGATTGCAAGGTTCAAGAATCAATTTAAAATTCACACTTCAGAGAGTGGGAACTATCTCATTCTTCATCAGAAAATGATAACCTGAGTTAAAAGTCTCACAGACATGTTATAAAAATATTTCCAGGATCAGATTATCTTGGATTTATAATATTTATCTTCCTTCAATCCAGAAATTTTTCTCCACTGGGAACAATAGTCTGACTTAAATTTGTTACTTCATTGATTGGTGCATTCAAATTTCACAATGAACTGACATCAACACTTGCCTGCAGATGCAGAGCTGGGTGTTTGTCCCTGAACTTCCACCAGTGGACTGTACAAATATTTCTGTGTAGAAAAGTCTGTCCTGTGTGACAAATAACTGCACCATCCTAGTGACAGGGCTTTAATTTTCTCTTCTGTGATCAGCAGAACCTGCTCTGCTTGACATGAGAATCTTCTGTCATCTGCTTTTGCCTCTGGTCATCATTAAGAGAATGAAAGCCTCAAAATCAGTCAAAGCAAATGAAAAGGAAAAGGTAAAAATACTTTCCAGAACGTTTAAAATTATTTTCCCCTTAGGAACATGAAAACCCCTCTGGTTTCTTGCTGAATTTTTTTTAATCCAGTATCACATATGAATGCTGACTTGTTATTTCTAGATGCTTAATAAGTTGTCAGATTTGTCATTAATCATAGGAAAACAATAACAGCATATTCTCTTAGAGGAAAATCTCCTCCATCCCAATTACACTCATTCATTTTTGCAATATCTTATGCAACTACTAGAAACAGAGGTCAAGTTTGCATCTCTCAGGATAAAGACTGCTCATTTAGTTTCTTAAATCTGAAATTAAACCAATGATATGTGCGAAGTGTGGGTGTGAACGTGCATGTCAGGACATAGCCCTGCAATTCCCTTTGTCTTTCTTCAGAGCAGAACACTGAATTGTGTACAGCTTCTATTCTTCAAGTGATTCAGATGTTCAAATCCTTATTAGTATCACTGTCTCAGCCTGCTTTTAGAAAGAATTAGATGAGCCGGTATATAGAACTCCACACGTCTCCATGATGATTCACAAGTCTGATGTTACTGTGTTTGCTATTGCTGGGTGACCCAAGAGAGGAACTGAAGTATTACAGAAAATTGTACTGAAGTTGAAATTGAGGAGAGAGATTGGTGGAAAACCCTCAAGAATCAGACTGGGAAAAGAGGACAGTGGGTAGGCACAGAGAAGGGACACGATGGATGGAAGAGTTATACAAGGAGAAAGGAGGTCAGTAAAGATGAGGTCTGGTAGGCACAGATCCAGCTTTGCTCTAGTGGCACTGAACGGTGGGTGTGATTTCCTTGTGATGTTCTCTACTGTAGCTCTAAGTTCTGTGCTTGCAAAGGGGTTTTTGAGGAGGGTTTTATTTTTAAGGGGGCTACATAGTAGTTGTGTGTTTCCTCTGAGCCTCAGGTGTAACAGTACATCTGATGTATCTCCGCTACAGTCCTATCTTCCGAGAACAAAGGGCCACCAAAGCATGTACTGAGAAGTGGTGCCTGCAAAATAAAAATATTTTCAGTCCTTCGGGCAGCATCCACATAAATAAAGGGAAGTCCCATGGGACAGGGTGCTAGATGGTAAAGGGGCTCAAGATAGTTGGTCAACATTCAAGGACCACTTCTTGCAAGCTCAGGATCAGAGCGTCCCAATGGGTATGAAATCAAGTAAGGGAGCTAGGAGACCAGCATGGTTAAACAAGGAACTGCTGGGCAAACTCAGGTGGAAAAAAAGAATTTATGGATCATGGAAAGAGGGGCTAGTCACTTGGGAGGAATATAGGACAGTTGTCAGAGGATGTAGAGAGGCAATTAGGAAAGCTAAAGCCTCCTTAGAACTTAACCTTGCAAGCCAGGTCAAGGACAATAGAAAGGGCTTTTTCAAGTACATAGCTAATAAAACAAACACTAGAGGCAATATAGGCCCACTGATGAATGAGGTGGGTGCCCTAGAGACAGAGGATATAAAGAAGGCAGAGGTGCTGAATGCCTTCTTTGCCTCTGTCTTTACTCCTGCAGGCTTTCCCCAGGAGCCCCTGATCCCTGTAGCCCCAGAAGAAGTCAGGATAAAGAAGGAGTTTGCCTCGGTAGATGAGGATTGGGTTAGGGATCAGTTGAGCAATCTGGATATCCATAAATCAATGGGACCAGATGGAATGCACCCAAGGGTGCTGAGGGAGCTGGCAGAGGTCATTGCTAGGCCACTCACCATCATCTTCGGTAAGTCATGGACAACAGGAGAGGTGCCTGAGGACTGGAGGATAGCAAATGTCACTCCAATCTATAAGAAGGGCAAGAAGGAGGACCCGGGTAACTATAGACCGGTCAGCCTCACCTCCATCCCTGGAAAGGTGATGGAACAGCTTGTTCTTGGCACTATCTCTAGGCACATCAAGGATGAGGGGGTCATTAAGAGCAGTCAACATGGTTTTACCAAGGGTAAGTCATGTTTGACCAACCTTATTGCCTTCTATGAGGAAATAACTGGGTGGATAGATGATGGTAGAGCGGTAGATGTGGTTTATCTTGATTTCAGTAAAGCATTTGACACTGTCTCCCACAGCATCCTTGTAGATAAGCTGATAAAGTATGGGTTTGGTGATCAGGTAGTGAGGTGGATTGTGAACTGGCTGAAGGAAAGAAGCCAGAGAGTTGTGGTCAATGGGACGGAGTCTAGTTGGAGGCCTGTGACTAGTGGAGTCCCTCAGGGGTCGGTACTGGGACCGGTGTTGTTCAATATCTTCATCAACGACCTGTATGAGGGTACAGAATGTATCCTCAGCAAGTTTGCTGATGACACCAAACTAGGAGGAGTGGCTGACACACCAGAGGGTTGTGCTGCCATTCAACGAGACCTTGATAGGCTGGAGAGTTAGTTGGGCAGGGAGAAACTTAATGAAATTCAACAAGGGCAAGTGTAGAGTTTTGCATCTGGGGAAGAACGACCCCATGTACCAGTACAGGTTGGGGGCTGACCTGCTGGAGAGCAGCGTAGGAGAAAGGGACCTGGGGGTCCTGGTGGACAGGAGGATGACCATGAGCCAGTAATGTGCCCTTGTGGCCAAGAAGGCCAATGGTATCCTGGGGCGCATTAGAAAGGGAGTGGTTAGTAGGTCAAGAGAGGTTCTCCTTCCCCTCTATTCTGCCTTGGTGAGGCCACATCTGGAGTATTGTGTCCAGTTCTGGGCCCCACAGTTCAAGAAGGACAGGGAACTGCTTGAGAGAGTCCAGCGCAGAGCCACAAAGATGATTAAGGGAGTGGAACATCTCCCTTATGAGGAAAGGCTGAAGGAGCTGGGTCTCTAGCTTGGAGAAGAGGAGACTGAGGGGTGACCTCATTAATGTTTATAAATATGTAAAGGGTGAGTGTCATGAGGATGGAGCCAGGCTCTTCTCAGTGACATGCAATGATAGGACAAGGGGCAACGGATGCAAGCTGGAACATAGGAGGTTCCGCATAAATGTGAGGAAGAATTTCTTCACAGTGAGGGTAACAGAACACTGGAACAGGCTGCCCAGAGAGGCTGTGGAGTCTCCTTCTCTGGAGACATTCAAAACCCACCTGGACATGTTCCTGTGTGACCTGACCTAGGTGTTCCTGCTCTGGCAGGGGGATTGGACTAGATGATCTTTTGAGGTCCCTTCCGATCCCTAACATTCTGTGATTCTGTGATTCTGTGAAAGTGTAACTACTTTTGCCCTCTTTTCTTTCCCGTTAAAACTAACAACCTGAGAGCTGAAAGGACTGCTTGACTGAGTGTGGCAGAGTAGGTGACAGGTTTCTTCAGTGGTAATCGACAAAAAACTCCATGATGATTAACATAAATTTCTAGGTCACCATGAAGTCACTGTGCGACTCATGTTTTGGCATGCAGCTGGCCACTCAGGACTGATTTCGTGCCTTTGACAGTACAGAGTGCATTGTGAATGACCCTATCTTCTGAAAGGCCTCTATGATAGAGGCTGTTTTCAGGTCATGAAGAAGGTGGTTTATGCTTGCATGAAAGTATTTCAGGTCACAGCAAAAGTCTTTCCCGATTCATTCAGGAAAGAATCTCATCCTTTCAAGCTGTGGTGAATTACTGGCACTGATTATAGTGCATCACCTACCATTTCTGCTGTGATACACTAATCTACAATGCAGGAACTAACTGTGCCTAAGGGAGTTCCTCTGGGATGAGCATCGGTCAGCATGATGCTCACCAACTGATTCCAGCACTGTTTCAAAAAACACTGCTTTCTATATGCGTCCTGGTTCAGATGGGATAGGGTTAATTTTCCCCAGCAGTTGGGAGGGAGCTATAGCCGGGTTATTCGATACCATGCTGACGTCATGTCCGGGTGCCCAGGCGAGGGCGGTGCGGGAACGGCTTTTGTGTGGATCTGTCCCCTCGTGCTGTGTCCGTGCGGTATAGCTCTTGTTCTGTACATTGTTATCACAGTTGTTGTTGTTATTGCTGTTGTTCGGTTTGTTGTTACACTACTGTATTAAATCTTCCTTATCTCAACCCCGGGGTTTGTATTTTACTCCCTGTCCCGTCCCCGTCCGAGGGGCAGCGGCAACGTGGTCTCGGGTCCTGGCAGGGTCTAAACCACCGCAGCCTTTTTGGCGCCCAACGTGGGGCACGAGAGGGTTGAGATAAGGACAAAAAAACCTGACCAGGGTGTGTTAAAACAATCTGTTAAGCACAATTTTCTGTTTATATATTTGTATTGTTTGAATAAGGTATATTTACAGTGCTGGCCGATTTGCTTGTGTGGTGGGGCTGGAATAATCTTTTTATCCATTGTGGTGTACTTTCAGTCCTGGTGTTTGTTGCCTTTGGAAAATGTGTCAAGAGTCTTCTTCTGCTGTACTGGATACTGACTACTTATGATATGGTTGCATCACTGCTTGTGGGGGTGAGCCAGTACCTGTATGCGGCCTGGGCATTTGTTAGTGGTCTCACCCCATCTATGGATGAGCCAGGGGAAGAGACCTGCCCAGTTGTTGAGAGTTTCAGGTATCCTTGGCGCATCCAGGACAGCATGCTTGCGGTGCTGTGTTTCCTGAATGTCTGCCAAATCCTGTTTTGGGTTATACTTCTCCAATAACAGTATCACCCAGAGACCTGCCCCGAGGCCAGATAGTTATGAGTGGCAAGGTGTGTGGGAAAAAATGGGCAAGTGCCTAGGTCAGTGGTCACCCCCAGTGCTTTGGAATTTCACCTCCGAACAAGTGCAGAGTCCTGATAAAATAGTGGAGCATTTACAAAAGATGTCTTGCCAGTCTGACAAACCCCGGGAGACACGACTCACTGCAATGTGTTGGGGACTTGCCCATGCCTACCGTGTCCTCCTTAACACTACTCAGTGCCCTCAAGGGGAAGAAAGGGTCTCAGGATCTGAAAGCAAACCAACTAGTATGGCAGCTGGGCCAGAGAGAGACAGTGCCAGTATCAGTCGCCCCTATACAGAAAATGAAATATACTAAAAAATCAGCTCATGTAGTGAGGGACGGAGATGATCCAGGCCCACCACGAGAACAGGAGGAAGAGCCAGAGGTGATCACCCGATCTCTATCCCTGAGTCAGTTGCGAGATATGCAGGATTTCAGCCGCCTTCCAGGCGAGCAGATTATCACCTGACTGCTCTGATGCTGGGATAGTGGAGCTGGTGTTTTGGAATTAGAGGGGAAAGAGGCCAAGCAGCTGGGATCCTTGTCCAGGGAAGCTGGCATTGACAAGGTAGTAGGGAGACAGGTCCAACCCCTCAGCCTTTGGAGGCGACTCCTTTTCAGTGTAAGGGAAAGGTACCCCTACAAGGATGATATCCTATGTCAGTTAAACAAGTGGACCAACATGGAGAGAGGTATTCATTATCTCAGGGAATTAGCTGTGTTTGATATGATTTACGGTGATCTGAATGATGAGTGATGACCCATGGACCCAGATCAGGCCCCCTGCACACCCTCCATGTGGCGGAAGTTCCTGTGAAGCGCACCACAATCACATGCCAATGCATTGGCAGTGGTGTCTTGGAGACACGGCCAGGTTCAAACAGTGGATGAAGTGGCTGGCCAGCTCTGGCAATATGAAGGAAGTCTCCCTTCGTCTCAACATGCCTGTGTTTCAGCTGTGAGGGAACTGTCTCAGAGGCTCCAGAGAATGGAAGAGAACATGTCCTACACTCCACCTGCACGGGCCAACGTCTCGGCCATAAGGAGCAGACGCCTCCCCACCCAAGAGAAAGACAGTGGAAGGTACACACCATGGGGTACCCTGTGGTTCTACCTCCGTGACCATGGAGAAGACATGAGGAGGTGGGATGGAAAACCCACTTCCACCCTAGCTGAACGAGTACAGCAGCTGAAAGGGGAATCGTCCAAGAAAAACATCGCTCCAGTTTCCCATCGGAAGTCCCCCAGACAGTCTAGAATGCCCGGTCTTATGCCTGACCCTCTTGAGGGGGCCTCTGAGCCATTCCTACAACAAAAGTCATTCTTAGAACAGCTGAGTGATGCTGAGCAGGATTAGAGGGGCCCTGCCTCCAGCCAGGTGGAGGAAAGGGATAGTCAGATTTACTGGACGGTGTGGATCCGATGGCCTGGCACATCAGACCCACAAGAATATAAGGCCTTGGTGGATACTGGCGCACAGTGCACCCCGATGCCATCAAGCTATAGTGGGGTTGAGCCCATCTGTATCTCCAGAGTGACAGGGGGATCCCAACAGCTGACCCGATTGGAAGCTGAAGTGAGCCTAACTGGGAAGAACTGGCATAAACACCCCGTTGTGACTGGTCCAGATGCCCCGTGCATCCTGGGCATAGATTATCTCAGGAAAGGGTACTTTAAAGACCCAAAAGGGTACCGGTGGGCCTTTGGTATAGCTGCCCTGGAGGAAAGTGAACAATTGTCCACCTTACCCGGCCTCTCAGAGGACCCTTCAGTGGTGGGGTTGCTGAAGGTTGAAGAGCAGCAAGTGCCAGCTGCTACCAAGACGGTGCACCGGCAGCAGTACCGCACCAACCGAGACTCCCTGGTCCCCATCCATCAGCTGGTCGGTCAGCTAGAGAGCCAGAAGGTGATTAGCAAAACTCATTCACCATTCAACAGCCCTATATGGCCAGTGAGAAAGTCTCATGGCGAATGGAGACTAACCATGGACTACTGTGGCCTGAATGAAGTTACGCCAGCGATGAGTGCTGCAGTGCCAGACATGCTAGAGCTCTAATATGAACTGGAGTCGAAGGCAGCCAAGTGGTACGCCACGATTGACATTGCTAATGTGTTTTTCTCCATTCCAATAGCACCAGAGTGCAGGCCACAGTTTGTGTTCACTTGGAGGGGCATCCAGTATACCTGGAATCGATTGCCCCAGGCAGGGGTGGAACCACAGCTCCACCATTTGCCATGGACTGGTCCATACTGCACTGGAGAAAGGTGGGGCTCCAGAACACCTGCAGTACATTGATGATGTCATTGTATGGGGGGACACATTGACGCGCGGAAAAGACTCTATAACTCTTGTAAAGTTATAAAGTAGGTATGTTTATTCAGCACCGGGTGCAAGGGGGATCGCTCCTCCGAACTTGCACACTTGGGGGGCCAAAAGGGTGCTTCTTTTATGGCACTAAGTAATACATATTCATGAGGAGTGTATCATAAACATTACATCAATGTATCAGGTCATTATAATATTCCACGCCTCTTGCTCCGCTTGGTCACGCCTGCGCAGTGCTCCCTGGTGGTCCTCTTCAGGGGTCTCAGGAGGAAGGCTCTAAGTCTGCCTCAGTTGGCTGCGCATGCTCTGTGGGCCTCTGGCTCTTCTCCAGGCTGTGGCGTCGGTTTCCACCAGCTCGAATGCTTTGACCTTTCCCCTTATCAGAAGGAGCAGGAACCTTTCTCCCCTTTCCCAATGGCCTCCTTCTAATCAGCGGCCTGTAGCACCTGTTTTGTCTAGCAGGCAAGGTCCCCAAGCAGGAGAGGCAAGATTACATACTTTACATACTTTCCAAGCAAGAGCTGCATACTTCTTTAATTAAACTATTTCTATTAACTCTTTTGCCCCCGTATCAACATCTGAAGAAGTCTTTGAAAAAGGAAAGAAGATAATTGAAATCCTCCTGAAGTCCGGTTTCCCCATCAAACAAAGTAAAGGGGCCTGCAAAGGAGATTCAGTTCCTAGGAATAAAATGGGAAGATGGGCGTCGCCACATCCCAATGGAGGTGATAAACAAGATAGCAGCCATGGCTCCACCAACTAGTAAAAAGGAGACTCAGTCTTTCCTGGGTGCTGTGGGGTTCTGGAGGATGCACATCCCAAACTACAGCCTGATTGTGAACCCTCTCTACCACGTGACCCGTAAGAGGAATGATTTTGAATGGGGCCCTGAGCAACAGCAAGCTTTTGAACAAATTAAAAGGGAGATTGCTCATGCAGTAGCCCTTGGCCCAGTCCAGGCAGGACAAGAGGTTAAAAACATGCTCTACACCGCAGCCGGGGAGAATGGTCCTACCTGGAGCCTCTGGCAGAGAGCACCCGGGGAAACCCGAGGCTGACCTCTAGGCTTTTGGAGCCGGGGATACAAAGGCTCCGAAGCTAACTATACACCAACTGGAAAGGAGATACTGGCAGCATACGAAGGAGTTCGAGCTGCCTCAGAAGTAGTCAGCACTGAAACACAGCTCCTTCTGGCACCCCGACTGCCGGTGCTGGGCTGGGTGTTCAAAGGAAGGGCTTCCTCTACACATCATGCAACAGATGCCACGTGGAGTAAATGGGTTGTGTTGATAACACAACGGGCTCGAATAGGGAACCCCAGCCGTCCAGGAATATTGGAGGTGATCACAAACTGGCCAGAGAGCAAAGATTCTGGGATGTCACCAGAGCAGGAGGTGACGTGCTGAGGAGGCCCCACCATATAACTAGCTGCCAGACGAGAAGCGGTATGCCCTGTTCACTGATGGGTCTTGTCGCATTGTGGGAAAGCTTCGGCAATGGAAGGCTGCTGTGTAGAGTCCCACACGACGAGTCGCTGAAGCTGCTGAGGGGCAAGGTGAATCGAGCCAGTTCGCAGAGGTGAAAGCCACCCAGCTGGCTTTGGATATTGCTGAGCGAGAAAAGTGGCCGAAGCTCTGTCTCTACACTGACTCATGGGTGGTGGCAAATGCCCTGTGGAGGTGGTTGCAGCAGTGGAAACAGTGCAACTGGCAACGCAGAAGTAAACCCATCTGGGCCGCTGAAGTATGGCAGGATATTGCAGCTCGGGTGGAGAACCTCGTCGTGAAAGTGCGCCATGTGGATGCCCACATGCCCAAAAGTCAGGCCACTGATGGACATCAAAACAACCAGCAGGTGGACCAGGCTGCTATGATCAGAGTGGCTCAGGTGGATTTGGACTGGCAGCGTAAAGGTGAATTGTTCATAGCCCAGTCGGGCCACCAAGGTAGAGATGCAACATACAGGTGGGCTTGAGATTGAGGGGTGGACTTCATCATTGACACCATCGCAGAGGTCATCCACAAATGTGAAACGTGTGCTGCAATCAAACAAGCCAAACGGGTAAAGCCCCAGCGGAATGGAGAACGATGGCTGAAATATAAATACGGAGAGGCCTGGCAGATCGCCTACATCACACTGCCGCAGACCCGCCAAGGCAAGCGCCACGTGCTCACAATGGTGGAAGCAGCCACTGGATGGCTGGAAACGTATCCAGTGCCCCACGCCACCACCCGGAACACCATCCTGGGCCTTGAGAAGCAAGTCCTGTGGCGACACGGCACCCCAGAGAGAATTGAGTCAGACAACGGGACTCACTTCTGAAACAACCTCATAGACACCTGGGCAGAAGAACACGGCATCGAGTGGGTCTGCACCAGCCTCTGGAAAAACTGAATGCTATAATGGGCTGCTAAAAACTACATTGAAAGCAATGGAAGGTGGCACCTTCAAACACTGGGACACACATCTGGCAAAGGCCACCTGGTTAGTCAACACAAGAGGATCTGCCAATCGAGCTGGCCCGGCTCAGTCAAAACTTCCACGTACAGTAGATGGGGATAAAGTCCCTGTAGTGCACATGAGGGATGTATTGGGAAAGATGGTCTGGGTTAGTCCTGTGCCAGGCAAAGGCAAACCCACCCACGGGATTGCTTTTGCTCAAGGACCTGGGTGTACCTGGTGGGTGATGCGGGAGGATGGAGAGGTCCGACGTGTACCACAAGGGGACTTGATTTTGGGTGAGAATATACCGTGAATTATATTGTATTTTTTGCTGATTGTTAAATGGCTGCTGGGCATGACGTAGATGGCATAGAATAAGGGGTGGATTATGTCCTGGTTCGACTAGGATGGGGTTAATTTTCCCCAGCAGTTGAGAGGGAGCTACAGCCGGGCTATTTGACATCATGTCCAGGTGCCCAGGCACGGGGAGTGCAGGAACGGCCAATTTATTGCAGATCCAGATAATGCAAAATGACATCTTTATTGTTCATTGCAACTCTTGTCCAATCAGCAGCTGCAGTAACGGAGACTGTATATGTTTACCAATATCGTAATGGGCATAATGGGCAAAATCCTTTACATGTTTCTCATTCTGCCAAAAGCCCGATATCTTTGACTTATCACTTTGAACAATCATTCTCTGCAAGCCAAGCATGAAGAACTCAGGCTATGATTTCACTCGCCTTCATTTTACATTGCAGTGTACAATGGAGAATCAGACTGAATGGCTCTATGCAGTTTGTTAAATCATTCAGGATTTCACTCCATGTCATTCTGATTACCTAAAGAAAATTTGTATATTTTGGGGGACTGGCTTTATATAAAATAAAATAATAGTCCCAAAAGGAAGATATATTAGATACTAGAAAAAAGTAGTGGCTTGTGAATGTGTGATTCCTCAGTGTATATTTATTCATCTATCTGCTTGGAAAATATGTGCATAAAAATGAAATATAATTCAAGTAGAGCAGAATCTGCTCAGTCTTTGTTAACAATGCAGTATAAAGCAATGAGCATAAGAGATTTTATACTGAGTTTCCTTTTATGTTAAACTAGGAAGAAATGAAAAACCTGGAATAATTTTCTATAAACTGGGAAGATTTTGTGTATTTTTAGCCTGATCCAGAAGCAATAATCATAGAATCATAGAATCATTATGGTTGGAAGGGACCTCCAGGGTCATCAAGTCCAACCTTTATCCCAGCATATTCCTAACCATAAGATCATTAGACCATGACCTCAAGTGCCTCATCAACCCGTTTTTTGAACACCCCCAGGGACGGCGACTCCACCACCTCCCTGGGCAGCCTGTTCCAATGCCTAACCACCCTCTCAGTAAAGAACTTCTTCCTAATATCCAACCTAAACTTCCCCTGACGTAACTTGAGGCCATTTCCTCTCGTCCTGTCATTAGCAATTTGGGAGAAGAGACCAACACCAACCTCACTACAACTTCCTTTCAGGTAGTTGTAGAGGGCAATGAGGTCTCCTCTCAGTCTCCTCTTCTCCAGGCTAAACAACCCCAGTTCCCTCAGCCAGTCTCCATAAGGCCTGTTTTCCAGACCTCTCACCAGCCTCGTTGCCCTTCTCTGGACTCGCTCCAGCACCTCAATGTCCTTCCCATAATGCGGTGCCCAGAACTGGACACAGTACTCAAGGTGCGGTCTCACGAGTGCCGAGTACAGGGGCACGATCCCCTCCCTGCTCCTGCTGGTCACACCGTTTCTGATACAGGCCAGGATGCCATTGGCCTTCTTCGCCACCTGGGCACACTGCTGGCTCATGTTCAGCCGGCTGTCAAGCAACACCCCCAGGTCCTTTTCCGCCAGGCAGCTTTCCAGCCACTCTTCCCCAAGCCTGTAGCGCTGCATGGGGGGTTGTTGTGGCCGCAATGCATGACCCGGCACTTGCCTTTGTTAAGCCTCATACAGTTGGCCTACAGTAGCCCATCGCTCCAGCCTGTCCAAATCCCACTGCAGAGCCTCCCGACCCTCAGGCAGATCCACACTCCCAATGAATTTCGTGTCATCTGCAAATTTACTGAGGGTGCATTCGATCCCCTCATCCAGGTCATCAATAAAGACATTAAACAAGACTGGCCCCAAGACCGAGCCCTGAGGGACACCGCTTGTGACCGGTCTCCATCTGGATTTAACTCCATTCACCACAACTCTCTGGGCTCGGCCATTCAGCCAGTTTTTAACCCAGCGAAGAGTCCACCTGTCTAGGCCATGAGCCGCCAGCTTCTGCAGCAGAATGCTGTGGGAGACAGTGTCAAATGCCTTACTGAAGTCCAGGTAGACAACATCCACCGCTTTTCCCTCATCCGCTAGGTGGGTCACCTGATCATAGAAGGAGATCAGGTTGGTTAAACAGGACTTGCCCTTTGTGAACCCATGCTGGGTAGACCTGATCCCCCTGTTGTCCTGCACTTGCCACGTGATCTCCCCCAAGATGAACTGTTCCATAATCTTCCCTGGCACCGAGGTCAGGCTGACAGGCTGTAGTTCCCCGGATCCTCCTTCCTGCCCTTCTTGTAGATGGGCGTCACATTGGCAAGTTTTCAGTCGCCTGGGACCTCACCCGATAACCAGGACTGCTGATAGATGATGGAGAGCGGCTTGGCAAGTTCCTCCACCAGCTCCCTCAGCACTCTCAGGTGGATCTCATCCGGCCCCATAGACTTATGGGTGCCTAATTGACTCAGCAGGTCCTTCACTACTGTTTCCTGGATTACGAGGGGTTTATTCTGATCTCCATCCCAATCTTCCAGCTCAGGGAATCGACTACCATGAGGAGAACTGGTCTGGCCGTTAAAGACCGAAGCAAAGAAGGCATTAAGTACCTCAGCCTTTTCCTTGTCCTTGGTAACAATGTTCCCTTTCGCATCCAATAAGGGATGGAGATTCTCTCTGCATCTTTTTTTATTGTAAATATATTTAAAAAACCTCTTCTTATTATCTCTTGCAACAGTGGCCAGGCTGAGTTCTAGCTGAGCTTTTGCCTCCCTAATATTCTTCCTACACAGCCTAAGTAAACCCCTATACTCTTCCCAAGTAGCCTGCCCCTTCTTCCAAAGGTGGTAGACTCTCTTCTTTCTCCTAAGTCCCAGCAGGAGCTCCCTGTTGAGCCAGGCCAGTCGCTTTCCCCGCCAGTTTGTCTTATGACACCTGGGGATAGCCTGCTCCTGCATCTCTAACCGTTTTTTCTTGAAAAGAGTCCATCCTTCCTGAATCCCTTTGCCCTCTAGGACTGTTTCCCAAGGGACTTTCTCAACCAGTGTTTTAAACAGGAGGAGTTAGAGGTCTGTGTGCGGTCTAAAGGACATGACCTGGTGGCAATTACAGAGACATGGTGGGACAGCTCACATGACTGCAATGTGACCATGGATGGCTATGTCATTTTTAGGAAAGATCGGTCAGTGAAGCGAGGTGGTGGAGTTGCTCTTTATGTGAGGGAGCAACTTGAATGTATTGAGTTTTCTCCAGGGGCTGATGAGGGGCAAGTTGAAAGTCTGTGGGTAAGAATTAAGGGGCAGGCAGGCAGGGGCGATACAGTTGTGGGGGTCTATTACAGACCTCCTGATCAGGACGAGGGAGTTGATGAGGCTTTCTACAGGCAGCTGAAAGCAGCCTGACAACTACAGGCCTTGGTCCTCATGGGGGATTTTAACTACCCCGATATCTGCTGGGAGACTTACACAGCCAGCCATTCACAGTCTAGGAGGTTCCTCCAGTGCATTGATGATAACTACTTAATGCAAATGGTGGATAAGCCGACTAGGAGAGGAGCGCTGCTGGATCTTGTACTTACCAACAAGGAGGGTCTTGTTGAAGCAGTGATGGTCGATGGCAGCCTTGGCTGCAGTGATCATGAGATGGTGGAGTTCAGGATCTTGTGTGGGAGTAATAGAGTACCAAGCAAGACCAGAACCCTGGACTTCCGCAGGGCCAACTTTAGCCTCCTTAATCAATTGTTAAGGGAAGTCCCATGGGACAGGGTGCTAGATGGTAAAGGGGCTCAAGATAGTTGGTCAACATTCAAGGACCACTTCTTGCAAGCTCAGGATCAGAGCGTCCCAATGGGTATGAAATCAAGTAAGGGAGCTAGGAGACCAGCATGGTTAAACAAGGAACTGCTGGACAAACTTAGGTGGAAAAAAAGAATTTATGGATCATGGAAAGAGGGGCTAGTCACTTGGGAGGAATATAGGACAGTTGTCAGAGGATGTAGAAAGGCAATCAGGAAAGCTAAGGCCTCCTTAGAACTTAACCTTGCAAGCCAGGTCAAGGACAATAGAAAGGGCTTTTTCAAATACATAGCTAATAAAACAAACACTAGAGGCAATATAGGCCCACTGATGAATGAGGTGGGTGCCCTAGAGACAGAGGATATAAAGAAGGCAGAGGTGCTGAATGCCTTCTTTGCCTCTGTCTTTACTCCTGCAGGCTTTCCCCAGGAGCCCCTGATCCCTGTAGCCCCAGAAGAAGTCAGGATAAAGGAGGACTTTGCCTCGGTAGATGAGGATTGGGTTAGGGATCAGTTGAGCAATCTGGATATCCATAAATCGATGGGACCAGATGGAATGCACCCAAGGGTGCTGAGGGAGCTGGCAGAGGTCATTGCTAGGCCACTCTCCATCATCTTTGGTACGTCATGGACAACAGGAGAGGTGCCTGAGGACTGGAGGATAGCAAATGTCACTCCAATCTATAAGAAGGGCAAGAAGGAGGACCCGGGTAACTATAGACTGGTCAGCCTCACCTCCATCCCTGGAAAGGTGATGGAACAGCTTGTTCTTGGCACTATCTCTAGGCACATCAAGGATGAGGGGGTCATTAAGAGCAGTCAACATGGTTTTACCAAGGGTAAGTCATGTTTGACCAACCTTATTGCCTTCTATGAGGAAATAACTAGGTGGATAGATGGTGGTAGAGCGGTAGATGTGGTTTATCTTGATTTCAGTAAAGCATTTGACACTGTCTCCCACAGCATCCTCGTAGATAAGCTGATAAAGTATGGGTTTAGTGATCAGGTAGTGAGGTGGATTGTGAACTGGCTGAAGGAAAGAAGCCAGAGAGTTGTGGTCAATGGGACGGAGTCTAGTTGGAGGCCTGTGACTAGTGGAGTCCCTCAGGGGTCGGTACTGGGACCGGTGTTGTTTAATATCTTCATCAATGACTTGGATGAGGGTACAGAATGTATCCTCAGCAAGTTTGCTGATGACACCAAACTAGGAGGAGTGGCTGACACACCAGAGGGTTGTGCTGCCATTCAACGAGACCTCGATAGGCTGGAGAGTTGGGCGGGGAGAAACTTAATGAATTTCAGCAAGGGCAAGTGTAGAGTTTTGCATCTGGGGAAGAATAACCCCATGTACCAGTACAGGTTGGGGGCTGACCTGCTGGAGAGCAGTGTAGGGGAAAGGGACCTGGGGGTCCTGGTGGACAGCAGGATGACCATGAGCCAGCAATGTGCCCTTGTGGCCAAGAAGGCCAATGGCATCCTGGGGTGTATTAGGAAGGGGGTGGTTAGTAGGTCAAGAGAGGTTCTCCTCCCCCTCTCTTCTGCCTTGGTGAGGCCACATCTGGAGTATTGTGTCCAGTTCTGGGCCCCCCAGTTCAAGAAGGACAGGGAACTACTTGAGAGAGTCCAGCACAGAGCCACAAAGATGATTAAGGGAGTGGAACATCTCCCTTATGAGGAAAGGCTGAGGGAGCTGGGTCTCTTTAGCTTGGAGAAGAGGAGACTGAGGGGTGACCTTATTAATGTTTATAAATATGTAAAGGGTGAGTGTCATGAGGATGGAGCCAGGCTCTTCTCAGTGACATGCAATGATAGGACAAGGGGCAACGGGTGCAAGCTGGAACATAGGAGGTTCCACATAAATGTGAGGAAGAACTTCTTCACAGTGAGGGTAACAGAGCACTGGAACAGGCTGCCCAGAGAGGTTGTGGAGTCTCCTTCTCTGGAGACATTCAAAACCCGCCTGGACATGTTCCTGTGTGACCTGACCTAGGTGTTCCTGCTCTGGCAGGGGGATTGGACTAGATGATCTATGGAGGTCCCTTCCCATCCCTAACATTCTGTGATTCTGTGAAGCAAGGAAAGAGGGACTACATCACAGGCAGAAAATATTAAATATTTAATTACTCTTTTTGGCACAATTTGTACAGCCCTGAGCTTCTTATAATGTATAAAATAAAGTACGCCTGTCATGTCTTGAATGAACATGAAACTGGGACTTGCAAAACTAAATACATCTGCAACAAATTATATCAGTTTCAAATTGGAAGTTATATTTGTAGAAGGTAGACACATAGTAGGGTAAAGAGTTTATGCATGTGTGTGTTTTAGTAGGTGGACTTCAGTTTCTGCTTTCTGTCTCAGAAACAGTGATAGTATTTTGGCATAAGGGCTTATACTTGGAGTAGAGGAATTGATATTTTTTAATTTAAAACACTCCAGTGGTCCTAGTAGATTGATACATAGGTATGTTCTTTATATGACAGGTAGAAACTACTTTTCTCAACTGAGACGCCATGTGTGGGCATTGCTTCCAGCATCCTTTTTATGTTAACCAGAATTCACTTTGGTATCTTGGCCTTACAGTGGGCTGAACAGTGTATGCAGAGTAGTTCTGCCATGCACGTGCCATAGAGCTTGTCTGTACATGCCCTAAGGTAATTTGTTAGGGATTTCCTGATTTCCCACAGCCTAATCAAACCTGTAGCTTTGTCTGGGCTAGCATACATCTGAAGAAGCATCAACACTGTAGCTGATAACATGTGAAAGCAGAGAAAGGAGATGCAGAGATAGTGCTAAAGTAAAGAGTAGAAGTAAAAGAAGATAGAAGTAAAACAGATTTGATGACTAGTGCTAGAGAACACGTGAAGATGCTAGTTAAGAGAATGCTTGGAAAACCAACACAGCCTAGAAATCCATTACTGCCAACAAGTACTAGTCTTATTTTCCCGAAAAACAAGGAGCAGGGTTCTTTTCTACCTAACTCTATTTTCTAATGTATGAAAAAGTGTTATTTAAAGAAAACAAAACAAAAACAAACAAAAAAACCCCACAAACCCCCAACAAAAAACAAAACAAACCAAAACAAACCCAAATAAAACACACACACAAAAAAAACCCCAACAACATGACTCTAGGCTGGGAGGAACCCCTGGAAACTTTCCAATCCAACCTTTTGTTGAAAACAAGGCCTTAGACTAGGTTATCTAGGGCCCTGCTAAGCCAGACCTCGAGCATTTTCACCCCTTCTCATGGAAACCTATTCTAATATTCCAATTTTCTCTTGGTGAAGAATATTTTCTTAACACCAGATGGAATTTCCCCTGAAATAACTAGTTGCCATTGCCCCCTGTCCTGTTGCCATGCATCTGTGTGGTGAGACTACCTCTGCCTTCTCTGTAACTACCTTTTAGATTTTGGAAGACTGTGACTCCCTAAGCCCTCTCTTCTCTAGTCTGAGCAATCCAAATTTGTTTAATTTTTCTTCATATAACTGTTTCTCCAGATCCTTAATCATCTTGGTGTCCCTTTGCTGAACCATCTACATTTTTTAATCTGTCTCTTGAACTGGAGGGACCAAAAGTAGACACACTATTCCAGATGAGGCCTAGAAAATGCTGAGAAGAGTGAAATAATTGCATTATTTAATCCTAAAGACATTGGTGTTGAATGTACAGGACTTTTTCAGCTCTGCTTTAGCATCTAGTTTTGTCTTTCATTTTTCCATGTCATTCTCCTGGTTTCTCTATACTTCCATTCTGTTATATTTTCTTTTCATCCCAAGGCTAATTCAAGCTGACAACACTCATTGTGAAATACAAATTCTTCCCAGGGTACACAGTGAGATTCAGAGTGAAATAGCACAAAAACTTTTCAGTATATTCTCTTGGGAAAAAGGAAGGCAGTTTTATAGATTTTTAAATAATACAGTGGAGAAACCATTGCTTCTTCTCCCAACCAGTAGGGTCTGACGCGCAGAAAAAACTCTGTAACTCTTGAAAAGTTATAAAGTAGATATGTTTATTCAGCGCCGGGTGCAAGGGGGATCGCTCCTCCTAACTTGCACACCTAGGGGCAAAAGCGTGTTTCTTTTATAGCACAAAGTAATACATATTCATGAGGAGTGTATCATAAAACATTACATCATTGTATCAGGTCATTATAATATTCCACGCCTCTTGCTTCACCTGGTTGTGCCTGCGCAGTGCTCCGTGGGCCTCTGGCTCTTCTCCAGACCGCGGGGTCGGTTCCCACCAGCTTGAATGCTGAGATGGTGGGAACCGACCTTCCTCTTATCAGAAGGAGCAGGAACAGTCCTCCCTTTTCTCAGCGGCCTTCCTCTAATCAGCGGCCTGTAGCCCCTGTTTCATTTAGCAGGCAAGGTTACATACTTCCCAAGCAAGAGTTGCATACTTCTTTAGTTGAACTATTGCTATTAACTCTTTTTGCCCCTGTATCAGGTCTTGCTAGAAGGAACTCATGTATCATCAGCTACAGAAATTAAATTTAACCAATTAACTGCCCCAGGCCTCCCTCAAAAATCAGTGGGAAAAAATGGGCTCCTACAGACTTTGGAAAAATAAAAAGGAAAAAAAGTAGAAATATTGATAAGCTGTTAATCTCTCTGTCAGACTTGATACAGGAGTCAGCAGTTTTTATGATGCAAAGGGCACTACCCTTTTTGTAGGGTTTCTTAATAACAGCAAGCCCAGCGGGTCAGTCCATTCCTATTGCTGATATCTCTGGAATGGCTACTTTGGCAGAGTTGTGGCCCCCTGACTCCATGACTGTCTTGCAATTTGGCAGTAGTGTAAATTAAATAGGCAGAAGAGTCACCAGAAACCTGGGCACCTGTGGCAAGACAGCAAGCCAGGATGGCTCGTGCAGTCATCCAGTTTTGAAAGAGAAAAAATGCATCAGGAAATAGGAAGGGTGGGGTCCAAGAAATGTCTATGGGGTGGGTTTTTTATCTTAATTATTGCTATTAAAGCTCAAGAAATAAAGAATCACTGTGTTACCAATCTGATCAGATTCTTATAATTTTGATGATTTTATGATTTTAGTTTAGCTAAAATCAAGTTAGGCCTAACCGAATCATATGAGGGAGTGACTGTGTTTTGTTTCAGTAACCACAGAAAGCACACAGAACATACAGGTGGTACCAGCAGCTAAAGTACATGAAGTGAACAGGTGGTACAAGCAGCTGGGGCCCAGCATTGTCTGTAACTAGAAACCATGTAGTCAAGAAAGTAAAATATTATGTTTAAGCAACCACCGTGGAAACAATAAGATAATTAATCATATAGTGGCTAAAGTCACAGTGACCAGTTTATGCTGCTTAAAGATCCCCTCATCCCCCTCCCCATCCTAATCTGAATATTAGAGGGTACAATCAATAAAGCGACTATGGCGTGACTATAGGTGACCAATGATTGTTATTAGAGATGAATATACATGAAGTGATGTAATCCGACAAATCATTAGGGGCCAATCAAGGTAAAGGTTAATTTTAATGAGCAATTGAAAGCAAGCAGTGTATGCAGTTTTATGTTAAATAGCTTATACAATGGAACTCAAATATATAAAAACCCTGCTAAAGGTGATGTAACCCAGGATACGCTAGGTGGAGTTATCCCCCGTTGTGGGAGTTTGGCTTGTGAATAACGGACATGTAGTGTTAGAGCAGGTGCACGAACAGGCTACTGTGCAGGCGCTAGCAGCCAAGATTAGGCCTCAAGGACGTACTGTCCTTGCAGAGTAGTACAAGAAACTAAGTTACATAAGATAGGGAACTAACAGGCAAGGCGGAGAATATGATAATTAGAGGCTGAAGCATAGGTTAAAAGTTAATGATTGATGTAGAAGTGGTCTAATGAAAACCTAAGAAAAAGATAATAAGATATGCTTAGTCGTGGTGATTTGACAGAAGAATGATATATAAGTAAATGTATCTGCGCAATAAATGGAGTTCTGCCGACCTCATATGAGAGTGCAGTCTCCCTCCGTCGATTCCTACACCCCGTATCCTCCGCACGTCAATAAAGAAGTGTCTGCTTATCTACATCACATTGGTGTTGATAAGTTCTTTGTCCTGTTTGGTGACAACTGGTCTCTTAATTTATCAAATATGTTGATTACTCTGTTTTGGCAGAAACATTGCTCAGCATTTGCTGCCCTTTCACTCTATTGTATCTCTCAAGTATGTTTTTATTCTTTGAAGGATAATGAGAGCTCTCTCCTGGGAAAAGGGAAGTCATGAGTGATAGAGCCACTGAAACGGTACCTGAGGTCGGCTTGGCAGCAAGCACAGCTTGTGAACTAACAAAGCCGAAATTTCTTACAGATTCTTTTCATTGTGGCCATGTGATGAATGTCATCCTATACCATCTCCAGTTCTTCACAGGGGAACTAGAAGGTTGGAGTATTTTTGGAATATGCCTCTGTCAGAACATGCTCACTCTCTATGTCTAAAATACCTTAACTGAATGCTAATTTCAAAGCCTGTAACATATGACAAAGTGCATCTTGATTCTTTGGTAAGAATTGATGATTACATGGGACAAAAAAAAAAGTGGTAATCCATTAGATCAACATAGAGGTGGAACACCCTGGTAAGGAGTATACGGTATTTTAATACTTAGATTTCATTAGGAAGGGTATTAGGTCTTTGAAACTTTGGTTCTGTTCAGTATAACGACAGAGTCAGTTCAGTTTCTGTGACATTGCTAACAATGATTAGATAGAGGCCTTGAGTTTCAAATAAACTGAAGAGTTTTTCAGATTCTCCTAGAAGTAGATAAATAAGAATGGCTTGAAAGAGCAGGCTGCAACATCACAGGGCTTTGCATCAACATGTTTCCATGGTAACAATCAGATAGTGTGGAATGCTATTGTAAGCGCATCTCAATGTTCTTTGTCCACATCTCCCTTCTGGTGCCTTACGGCTTTCTTAAACACTATTTGTGTTTCATTCTGAATTGCTTTCCAACACACAAGTCAGGTTACAGATAGGGAAACTGTCCTGGGTTACAATGTATTCTATTACCATGAGCTGTTGAAACCAGGTGCCGATGTTCCTTGTCTCCTCCCTCGGGACTAGCTTCTGTTAATAGGCCCAACAATGCCTTGCCGCATGACCCATAGGTGGCCTGCACCTGGACTATTCTTCTGTTAATGCGCCCATCAGTGCCTTGCCCGTGACTCACCATCCCTTTGTGAGATGCTCCGGCCAGGGGGAGGGAGCCAAGCATTCCCACCGGGGATAAAATCTGGGGTTTGGAACAGCACGAGCAGCCTTACCCGCTGGGATCCCAGAGGACAAGGACTACACCACCACCGGATTTTCGGAGGAGGACCAGTTTTCTTTTCTACAAGATCACTGCTTCAACAGGACCATTTCAAAAAGAACTGCAGCTAGCACTACATCGGACTGTTACCAGCACCCTGCCCGGCAGGGTGCCAGGTTGTATCCCTGACCCTGTCAGGCTTTAAACCAGTTCCTCTGTATTATTGTTTTGTTATATATATTAGCAAAAACTGTTATTCCCATTTCCTCATATCTTTGCCTGAAAGCCCCTAATTTCAATTTTATAATAATTTGGAGGGAAGGGGGGTGTATTTTCCATTCCAAGGGGGGCTCCTGCCTTCCTTAGCAGACACCTGTAGGAATCGACGGAGGGAGACTGCACTCTCATGTGAGGTCGGCAGAACTCGATTTATTGCGCAGATACATTTACTTATATATCATTCTTCTGTCAAATCACCACGATTAAGCATATCTTATTATCTTTTTCTTAGGTTTTCATTAGACCACTTCTACATCAATCATTAACTTTTAACCTATGCTTCAGCCTCTAATTATCATATTCTCCGCCTTGCCTGTTAGTTCCCTATCTTATGTAACTTAGTTTCTTGTACTACTCTGCAAGGACAGTACGTCCTTGAGGCCTAATCTTGGCTGCTAGCGCCTGCACAGTAGCCTGTTCGTGCACCTGCTCTAACACTCCATGTCCGTTACTCACAAGCCAAACTCCCACAATTCCCCCTTTTTTCTTTTGCACGAACAGAACTTTATGCATTAGACTAGTGACTAGTTTTGTTATTAGCTTCCATACTATTCCTAGCCCAATTAAAAACAAGACAATTATGATTACCCAGCGAATGCCTTCTTTGATCGAACCAAGTAGCCATGGGGACAGACTGCCAAATATTTTTTGTAACCATGAATCAAACTAGCTTGTCTCCTTTTGAATCTTTTGAGTGTGTTCTTTAAGCCACTGCAGTTGTTGGTGAATTGATTCCCCATGATCGCTTAGATTGAAGCAGCACATCCCTTCAAAATCTTCACATCCATGGCCTTGTGCTAAAAGCAAAGAATCAACAGCAGCTCTATTTTGCAACACAGCATGCCTAATGCTATCTAAATCTTCTATTAATTCTGTCTGTCCCTTTTTACAAATTTTTCTTTCCCTACACGCGGTCACGCATTATTTAATTGGTTAAAAGTCTCTAGTACAAGGCAAACATGCAGCTCAGTTCAGTTCCCGTTGGTTCTTCAGTTCTTCTCACACAATGTCCAATTGGGCACTCCCATCTGTTCACTCCTGCATTCCCTAGTGAAGCAGTCATTGCTCTTTCTTATTTTTTCTTCCTTTGAAGCAGTTTCCAGAATGCAGCTGCGTACCTAGGCAAACATCCCGTATGGCTGGCTCACTATATGGCCATTCTCTTTTAAATGCATTTCTACAATTTCCCCTTTTTCTTCTTGAGCCAGCCATACGTTCTTCATGGCATCTTTAATCATGCTTGTTGCCTTTTTGAAAACACAAAGTACAATCATTAATACAATAGTGACCAATAACAGGTGGAATTCAATAATAGGTGGAATTAACAAAGAAACAAAGTCACCCACAGAAGAGATGGAGACAACCAAGTCAATAGACTGATCATGTAGAAGTAGTCCCATATTGTTTTCCCATGAAGCCCCATTTGCAAATGTCAAACGTGACCAGGGCCCAGTTGCAGGGAGAGTCAGGAGGTCCTTCCCCAACAGGAAAACTCTGTAAAGTGCGTCCACCTCACAGACAGACACTCCACTCTTTCCACAAATGGACTCAGGCCCTGTCCCCAAAGCAGGACACCTGGCAGTCATTTATCCAATGTGGGGCACCTGGGGCTTGTTTACCCAAGGGCTCCCCCCACAAGGCCGATCGCACCTTGGAGGAAAGCCAAAAGGCAAAGTCATCCCCTCCTTTTAAAGGACCATGGGAACTATCCATATGTCGTTCAATACATATATAGCCTTTTTTTTTTTTTTTTTTTTTTTTTTTTTTGGAGCTTTACATTGTACCTTAATGTGATCAGATTTTCCACAGCTGCAACATTTTCTGCCTCGATTACCGTTACCTTGTTGTACCAAGGGTCGGATAGCCGCAGCAAAAGCTGAGGCCATGAAACCAGCATGCTCTTCAGGTGTTCCTACCCCGGAACAAGCATCCATCATTTCAGCAATACTGGTGTTTTTAGGCAGACTCTGTAAAATACGCTTGCAGGTTGGGTTAGAATTTTCAACACTTAAAGACATGAGTAATGCTTCTCGCCCAGGATCAGCTAAAGGTGCCCTATCAAGTGCATTTTGCAACCAATTTAGAAATTGCATATATGGCTCATTTGCACCCTGTTTTACTGTGATTGCTTCATAAAAAGTGCTCTGCTGCTAAATAGTATTACAGGTACTGTGATGTTTTTATCTTAACATTGTTACTTGCTTAAATGTTCATTCCAGAAGGTCTGAAAAATTATGTTACTGTTAATTCTCCCCACAAAAAGCAGCTCATGCACAACTATTTTTCCTTTTTCTCTCTCTCTCTTTTTTTTTTTTTTTTTTTTTTTTTTTTCAGTTATTTTGAGATATTTTACCCACAGTTTAGTCCTAATCTGAGTCAGACTAAATCATAGTGACATTTTTTCTTTACCCCGGCTCCCTTTCCATTTCTTGTCCCAGCCTGCCCACCCCCCAACCACGCTCCTTTTGAAATCTCGCAGTCAGGTGAGGTGGGTCAGATGTTTCAGGAACGTGTGGTTCAGGCGGCGGTGGAATGGGCCATTGTTCGTCTGTGTCCATTGTCTCTTCTTCTGTCCCAGACACTTCTCTCTCGCCGCTGGAATAGGTGGGGGGGACGGAACAGGCATTCGGTCGGGGCCCCTGAAGCTGCAGATGTTCCGGCTGCTGCCGCAGCGCTCGCGGGGGAGAGGGGCGGGGGAGAGGGGGGGGTTGGAATGCCGATCGTGCCGCTCCGCTGCGCCAGGCACGGCCGCCGCTCCAGCCGCTGCCGCGGCGTGCGCGGGGGGGGGAATGGGGAATTGTTTACCTCCCGCGCGGTTTTTGCAATTTTTTCGCCGTTTATCACCCTTAATAACATTGTCCCGCAGAGAGTTCCCACACTTTCTCCACTCCGTTACATCAAACAACGTATTAGGGTCTTTAAAGTGTCCTTTGGCATACCCCCAAGCATATAGGGAGCCCAAAGTCTTTTTACTTATGCATTACACCATACGCTTCTTGTCCTGCCTTCCCTGCGTGTATGTCCCGTATTTCCACAGCGGTAGCAAATTATAGTGGCGTTACGGTCGTTGGAAGACGGAGAGGACGACAGGGGGGCAAGCGCTGTCATAGCCTGCACTGTATTTTCCTGCCCCTGCCGCACAGCTTCACTTAACTGATTACTAAGTTGACTATAAATGCTATCTACTTCTCCATGTAACCCGCTCTCTGCTACTGTTGCTCTTAACTGTGTCAATAATTTCCAATCTAAGGGGGATAAGGTGACTTGAATATTATCATTATCCAAGGGTGTAAAAACAACAGGAAAAACTTCCGAGAGTGCTTCCACAGCTCCACTATCACCCTCTTGCAGTCTATCTGCCGCGAGCTTTTTCCACCCCAGCACACATTCCTGTAGCTGACAGCGTAGTTTTTCACGGCTACTTTCGGTCTCATTTGGGGCTTTCGAGTCAGAAACCTTCCCCACGGGCGGTGGGACCGGCTCTGAACTCGTTGCCCAGTCCTCAGGCGGAGGAGGCAATTCCTCCTCTGGTGGAGCTGAGGGGATAGGCGCTTCTACGGCAGCCGTAGACATGGTGAATGATCTGTAGCTAGGTGGATTGCACTCTATGCCCGTATCGTGTAAGTATAATTGATTTTTGGCAGTAGCCTCATGAGCTAATTTAGCCGCACGCAACTCTATGGAATGTTGTAACAGAGCATTATGAACAATTCTCCAATGTTTCCCTAACTTTTTCGCTGTCTTGTCATCATCTAATACGGCATCCCAAATTATATCCCCTAATTTTCGCCATTCTGCAAGTTCATGTATCGTGTTAGGACTAACAAAACAACCCTTGCTTATCCCATAGGTTATTAGCCCTGGCAACTCCTTTTTAAAATCTATCTCTTTTTCCTTTTTTTTCGCCTCTCCCTTAATCTCTTTGCCTCTACACAAACCTTGATTACTTTTGCCTCTGCACAATTTGAATCTACACAAACCTTCCTTTAGATATGCCGTAAGTTATTAAAGCCGGCAACTCTTTTTTGAAATCTATCTCCTTCTCCTTAACCCCCCTCTGCTTCAAAAACTGAGTTAGCAGCGTCAATGCCGCCTGTCTTTGCATAGTTAAAGTATGAATCTACACAACCTTGATTACCAGTGGTTAGCGACAGCAATTGCTCACCTTTCGCTCCCACCGTTATCTTCCAGCCACTGTGTAATTTCACCCGTGGGATCCGGCACCGTAGTCGCCTGCGACGAGGTGCTTTGATCGTCCTTATTCGCGAGTCGGGACCTGGGATCTTTACTCCGTATTTTTATTCCTCGGTAGTTTCACGCCGACACGATCACGTCGGGGGTCACCACTTTGTAGGAATCGACGGAGGGAGACTGCACTCTCATATGAGGTCGGCAGAACTCGATTTATTGCGCAGATACATTTACTTATATATCATTCTTCTGTCAAATCACCACGATTAAGCATATCTTATTATCTTTTTCTTAGGTTTTCATTAGACCACTTCTACATCAATCATTAACTTTTAACCTATGCTTCAGCCTCTAATTATCATATTCTCCGCCTTGCCTGTTAGTTCCCTATCTTATGTAACTTAGTTTCTTGTACTACTCTGCAAGGACAGTACGTCCTTGAGGCCTAATCTTGGCTGCTAGCGCCTGCACAGTAGCCTGTTCGTGCACCTGCTCTAACACTCCATGTCCGTTACTCACAAGCCAAACTCCCACAGACACCTGTCTTTCAAACCAAGACAGATTTTGGTGCCCAATGTGGGGCTGGAAGGCATCGAGGAAAAAGGGTGAAAAAGGAATAACAGTTCCTGGGTAACCTGATTTTTTGTGTGCTGAACATGGGAACTTTGTTAGGCAGCACCATGTGGTCTAGTTTACGTTGCTTCAGGTGGCACGTGGTCGTGGCTATATTTTTCCCCTTTCCAGCCCCTTATCTAAACATGGGTCCTCTGACTAAGGCTACTGTGGCTGCTATCCAGCTTGCACTATGGGTTGATAAAGTGAGGAATTCATGGGTTTTTAATCTCCTGTGGAATGTGGGCACATGGATAAAGGGCTATCACACGCTCAGCGTATGTTTTTGGGATTACATTAAAAATGGTACCTTCTGTGAGGAAATAACACCAGGGGAAGTTTTCTCCCAACCATTCAACCAGTTCTTTGGGTCTACTCCACCAGCTTTCAAAGGGTTTGGATTTCCCCTAGATACTATCCAGGTGTTGCTAATAGGCCTACTCTACTTAGCCATCAGAGATAAGGTGAGATTGACTTGGATTGCCCAACAGCCCACCTCAGAAATGGACCAGCCGAATTGGGTGGAGGTACTGGTGAAGGAAATACGTGAGATGGGCCAGAAGCTGACGGAATATACCTCCCAAACTAGTGGGAAACATCGTCTTGAAGAGGGAGAGTCTGATGGTGCAGCAGTGGAACCCACAGATGTTACAACCGTGCAGGGTCCAGCTGAACCACAAGGACAGCCACAGCCAGCGGCAGTCGCCCTTGTGCAGAGGAGGAAGTGCAAGGCCAAATCAGTACGCCCAGTTAATGATGGTGATGAACCAGAGCCCTCACAACCAGCAGGGGAGTCAGAGCCTGAAATTATCATCGAATCCCTGTCGTTCGACAGTCTCCATAATATGCGAAAAGACATTGCGCGACGGGGGCGTGAGCCTTATACAACCTGGTTACTTCGGGTTTGGGACCTTATGGGTAAAGGCGTACAACTGGATAGTGGCGAAGCCAGGTATTTGGCATCCTTGACCCAAGACCCAGGGGTGGACCAGGTATTCGTGAGGGAGCCGGGGCCCCTTTCTCTCTGGGAGCGGCTTTTAATGAGCGTGAGGGAAAGGTTTGTCCACAGAGAGAGAATGCAGGAGTACCATCATAGAATGCAATGGAAGACCCTTGAGGAAGCGATCCAACAGCTGAGAGAAGTGGCAGTGTTTGTTAGAGGTACTCTTTGGGAGGGATGGACAGCATGATAATGACCCCGACAAGGTCAAATGTACAGGGCAGATGCTGTGGAACCTGGCAAAGCTGCGGCCACAGCAATACGCCCCCTTCATCGCAACAATTAATGCTGATGACAACCAAGAGACAGTGGGTTCTGTTGCCAACAGGTTCAGATATTATGAGAGTTTAGTCAATGGCCCAATGAAAGCTCATGTCGCTGCTGTGGCTAGGGACCTCAAAGAAGAGATTAGGGAGGAGGTGATGAAGGAGGTAAGGAAGAGCAGCTCTCATGTGGCACCAGTGCAGGTCATAAACCCCAGAGTCAGAGCCCGACGTCCCCCAGCTAGAGAGAGAGGGTACACCCCACGATCTGAGCTGTGGTTCTTCCTGTGTGACTGTGGGGAAGATATGAGAAGGTGGGATGGGAAACCCACTTCTGTCCTGACAGCACGGGTTCATGAACTTAAAAGGGAAAACACTAACCGAGGGGGTTCCACTAAAGCGAAAGTAGCCTCAGCCTCCCGTGACCGAGCTGCCAGGTATTACAGAAGGGAGGATGATATGTCGGATCCCCTTGAAGAAACATCTAGCAGGTATGCCCAGGGAATGGATGATAACCAGGCCTAGAGGGGCCCTGCCTCTAGCCAGGAAGAGGCACGGGAGAATCGTGTCTTTTGGACAGTGTGGATCCGATGGCCTGGCACATCAGAGCCACAGAAATATGAAGCGTTGGTAGATACTGGAGCACAGTGTACCCTAATGCCATCGGGACATGTGGGGGCAGAATCTGTGTCTATCGCTGGGGTGACAGGGGGTCGCAGCAGTTGACCCTGTTGGAAGCCGAGGTGAGCCTGACTGGGAAGGAGTGGCAGAAACATCCGATTGTGACTGGCCCGGAGGCCCCATGTATCCTGGGAATAGACTTTCTCCGGAATGGCTATTACAAAGACCCGAAAGGATTTAAGTGGGCTTTTGAGATAGTGGCTGTGGAGGCAGAAGGCATTAGGCAATTGAACACCTTGCCTGGACTATCAGAAAATCCTTCTGCAGTTGGGCTCCTGAAGGTGGAAGAGCAACGGGTGCCAATTGCCACTTCGACGGTGCACCGCCGGCAGTATCGGACGAATCGAGATGCCATGATCCCCATCCACAAGATGATCCGTGAGCTGGAGGGCCAAGGGGTGGTCAGCACGACCCACTCACCCTTCAGCAGCCCCATCTGGCCTGTGCGCAAGCCTGACGGAGAATGGAGATTGACTGTGGACTATCGTGCTTTGAATGAAGTGACTCCACCATTGAGTGCTGCTGTGCCGGACATGCTGGAGCTCCAGTACGAGCTGGAGTCCAAAGCAGCAAAGTGGTACGCCATTATTGACATTGCTAATGCATTTTTCTCCATTCCTCTGTCACCAGAGTGCAGGCCTCAGTTTGCCTTCACCTGGAGGGGCGTGCAGTACACCTGGAACCGACTGCCCCAGGGGTGGAAGCACAGTTCCACCATCTGCCATGGGCTGATCCAGACTGCGCTGGAAAAGGGTGAGGCTCCAGAACATTTGCAGTTCATCGATGATATCATTGTATGGGGGAACACGGCAGTGGAAGTATTTGAGAAAGGAGAGAAAATCATCCAGATTCTCCTGGAGGCCGGCTTCGCCATCAAGAAATGCAGTCAAGGGACCTGCCCGAGAGATCCAGTTCCTGGGGGTAAAGTGGCAAGACGGACGGCATCAGATTCCCACCGAGGTCATCAATAAGATCACTGCGATGTCTCCACCGACCAACAAGAAGGAAATACAAAAATTCCTAGGCATCATAGGCTTTTGGAGAATGCACATTCCCGAGTACAGCCAGATCGTGAGCCCTCTCTACCTGGTTACCCGCAAGAAGAACGATTTCCACTGGGGCCCTGAACAACAACAGGCCTTCACTCAGATCAAGCAGGAAATCGCTCATGCGGTAGCCCTTGGCCCAGTCAGGACAGGACCAGAGGTGAAAAATGTGCTCTACTCTGCAGCCGGGAGCAAGGGTCTGTCCTGGAGCCTTTGGCAGAAGGTGCCTGATGAGACTCGGGGCCGACCACTGGGATTCTGGAGCCGAAGCTACAGAGGGTCCGAAGCCAACTGCACTGCAACAGAGAAAGAAATCTTGGCCGCCTATGAAGGAGTTCAAGCTGCCTCAGAAGTAATCGGCACAGAGGCACAACTCCTCCTGGCACCCCAACTACCGGTTCTGGGGTAGATATTCAAGGGAAAGGCTGCCTCCACACATCATGCCACCGACGCTACTTGGAGCAAATGGATTGCCCTCATCACTCAGCGCGCCCGCATTGGAAACCAAAATCGCCCTGGGATCTTGGAAATAATTACCAACTGGCCAGAAGGTGAGGCTTTTGGATTATCTTCTGAAGAAGAGGAAGAGGAAGTGACATGTGCTGAGGAAGCCCCTCCATATAACGAGCTACCAGAGAGTGACAGACGATATGCCCTCTTCACCGATGGTTCCTGCCGAATTGTAGGTGCTAGCCGGAAATGGAAAGCTGTTGTATGGAGCCCCACATGACAAGTTGTACAAGCTACCGAGGGAGAGGGTGGATCGAGCCAATTTGCTGAACTCAAAGCCGTCCAATTAGCCCTGGACATTGCTGGGAGAGAGAAGTGGCCAAAGCTCTACCTCTACATTGATTCATGGGTGGTAGCCAGTGCCCTGTGGGGTTGGCTGGAAAGGTGGAAAAAGGACAACTGGTAGCATAGGGGAAAACCAATCTGGGCTGCTGATGAGTGGAAGGACATTGCCACTCGGGTAAAGGAGCTACCTGTGAAAGTCCGTCATGTAGATGCTCATGTCCCCAAGAGTCGGGCTAATGAAGAGCATCGCAACAACGAACAGGCAGATCAGGCTGCAAAAATAGAGGTGTCCCAGATAGATTTGGATTGGCAGCATAAAGGAGAGTTGTTCTTAGCTCGGTGGGCCCATGATGCCTCAGGCCATCAAGGCAGAGATGCCACCTATAAGTGGGCACGAGACCGAGGGGTGGATCTAACCATGGACAGTATCTCCCAGGTTACCCATGACTGTGAGACGTGCGCTGCGATCAAACAGGCCAAGCGGGTGAAGCCCCTGTGGTATGGTGGGCGGTGGTCCAAATACAAGTATGGGGAGGCCTGGCAGATCGACTACATCACACTGCCTCAAACCTGCCAAGGCAAGTGCTACGTGCTCACAGTGGTGGAAGCCACCACTGGATGGCTGGAGACCTACCCTGTGCCTCACGCTACTGCCCGGAACACCATCCTGGGCCTTGAAAAGCAAGTCCTTTGGAGGCATGGCACCCCTGAGAGAATTGAGTCCGACAACGGGACTCATTTCAAGAACAGCCTTGTCAACACCTGGGCTAGGGAACATGGCATTGAGTGGGTGTACCACATCCCTTACCATGCACCAGCAGCTGGGAAAGTTGAACGGTGCAATGGACTGCTTAAAACCACCTTGAATGCACTGGGTGGAGGAACTTTCAAAAACTGGGAGATGCATTTAGCAAAAGCCACCTGATTAGTTAACACGCGAGGCTCCACGAACCGAGCAGGCCCTGCTCAATCTGAATCCTTACGAACAACAGACGGGGATAAGGTTCCAGTGGTGCACATGAGAGGTATGCTTGGGAAAACTGTTTGGGTTAATTCTGCCTCGAGCAAAGACAAACCCTTCCGTGGGGTTGTCTTTGCTCAGGGACCAGGTTATACTTGGTGGGTAATGCAGAAAGATGGGGAAACCCGGTGTGTACCACAAGGGGACCTTATTTTAAGTGAGAACTGAGTGTAGAGTTTCATTGTATATGTGTATATATATATATATGTGTGTGTGCAGAGTTCAAGGAAGATATTGATTTGGGATGATGCAAATGGTAATAGAATAAGGGGTGGATAATGTCCTGGGTTACAATGTATTCTATTACCATGAGCTGTTGAAACCAGGCGCCGATGTTCCTTGCCTCCTCCCTCGGGTCTAGCTTCTGTTAATAGGCCCAACAATGCCTTGCCACATGACCCATAGGTGGCATGCACCTGGACTATTCTTCTGTTAATGGGTCCATCAGTGCCTTGCCCCATTGCGGGACGGGACTGGAGAAATCAGGAACGACTCAATGTGAGTTATCCGGAAAGCTCGATTTATTGCGCAGATACATTTACTTATATATCATTCTTCTGTCAAATCACCACGACTAAGCATATCTTATTATCTTTTTCTTAGGTTTTCATTAGACCACTTCTACATCAATCATTAACTTTTAACCTATGCTTCAGCCTCTAATTATCATATTCTCCGCCTTGCCTGTTAGTTCCCTATCTTATGTAACTTAGTTTCTTGTACTACTCTGCAAGGACAGTACGTCCTTGAGGCCTAATCTTGGCTGCTAGCGCCTGCACAGTAGCCTGTTCGTGCACCTGCTCTAACATTCCATGTCCATTACTTACAAGCCAAACTCCCACACCCCATGACTCACCATCCCTTTGTGAGATGCTCCGGCCAGGGGGAGGGAGCCAAGCATTCCCACCGGGGATAAAGTCTGGGGTTTGGAGCAGCACGAGCAGCCTTACCCGCTGGGATCCCAGAAGACAAGGACTACACCACCACCGGATTTTTGGAGGAGGACCAGTTTTCTTTTCTACAAGATCACCGCTTCAACAGGACCATTTCAAAGAGAACTGCAGCTACCACTACATCGGACTGTTACCAGCACCCTGCCCGGCAGGGTGCCAGGTTATATCCCTGACTCTGTCAGGCTTTAAACCAGTTCCTTTGTATTATTGTTTTGTTATATATATCCCTGACTCTGTCAGGCTTTAAACCAGTTTCTCTGTATTATTGTTTTGTTATATATATTAGTAAAAACTGTTATTCCCATTTCCTCATATCTTTGCCTGAAAGCCCATTAATTTCAATTTTATAATAATTTGTTGGGATGGGGGTTGTATTTTCCATTCCGAGGGGGGCTCCTGCCTTCCTTAGCAGACACCTGTCTTTCAAACCAAGACAGAAACAAACATGAATGCATCTTGCCCAAGAGTTAACAGGAGTTATATTTGGAGGATGCTTGGCAACCTTGGCAGTGACTGTCTTTGGTGAGGGCTTGGGCAGCCTGAAGTTGCTGGAATAGCCATGTGTGTACTGATACCTACAAGTGACTTGACAGTAACAGTGAGATCCAGCACAGCTCTATGTGTAGTCATATCAGTCATCTGACCCCAGTCCTGGATCTTCCTGTGCTAGAAATGTGACTCCTTCTGTACAAGAGGGAACCTCAATCAGTAGCAAATGGTTGAGGCATTCACTTGCTATTTGTGTCCCCACATGACTTGGGCCCCTCTACCATCTGTAAGGAGAGTTTCTGTAATGTACTGGGTGATGCCTTAATGTTCAAAGACAGCTAGCATTCTTGTAATGGCCTCTTAAATACACACAACACAGAGCGCCCTATTCCCAGCTTCACCTGCCTCATTGAGAAGAGCGAATGGAGGTTTGAACCTGTTTTGTGCTCCAAAGGAAACTGTCCCAGTTTTCCTGTTCTGAAGAAAGTGATCCACCATACAGTCCTTTCAGAGCTGAGGGTTTTTCAGGTAATGATGCTGAGTACAGACATTTTGTTTCCCCCTAAGTCCTGGTGAAGATGTCTAAACCCTCATCTGATTTAGCCCCCACATCTTCATACTCTTTATAATGTGAGGAACATAAATAACAAAATGACAAGGCTTGCCATGCAGTGTTACACAAACACCTGTATTTGAGTCTCTCAACAGTTGTTGGCAAAACTCATTCAGAACTGTCCCAGCTGAAGCCTGAGCTCTGGATCAGAAGACAATTGCTGAGATAAAACCATCTTTTGGGAAGAACCAGCCACTGAATGTCTCTAAACAACTGCCTAAGTCTAGAGGCAATCCAGTGGTGACCAGTCTGACACTGGTGAAGTACTTCATTATGATGGACAGAATCATTTAAAGTTGTGCTGGAAGGATCTTTCCGGCCATTTGCATTCTCTGTATATGTGAGGGATCAGCAAAATTTCTTCAAGTTGAAAGAAATAATCTGTAATTGTTTGAAAAACATCTGTGTGATGTTCTTCAAACCACTTAATGCAGAGAAAACCAGGGAAAATATCCCACAGTTCTACTTCTTGAGTTTGGTAATTTCAGAATGAAACATCGCACATTTGTTTCAAACTGTGATTAATTTTGAAATTTCTTTTTATATAATGAAATTGAAAATGAGAAGGGCTGACAATCCAGTAACTAGAACTTTTGTTTGATGGGATTTGCAAGGGTTTTGACCTTGGGCTGTGAACCAGAGAACCAGCTCTCTGTGCACATCTAGCAGGCATATCTCCCATCCTCCTCAGATCAGAAGTTTCTGAAAATTCATTGTGCTCAGAGTAGCTGTGGAAAGCATCCCAAAACAGGTTTTCAAGAAATGCTGGCCATGAGGGTGGAATGCAGATGTGATTGGACAGTGAGTAGCCTGGAGGAGACTGGTAGTGCAGAGAGCAGCAATGTGCTTGTGGTAGCAGGAAGGGCTGCGAGATGTGGCTACTCCTTTCTGATGTCGCTTAACCTATGAAAAGTAATGCTTTTTAGATTTCCATGCAAGCTTTCTTTAAGCTTCCTTAAAGTTATTTCAGTGAAGTAGTAAAACTTTCAGGAGTACCCAAACTGAAGCAACTCTGTTTTCAGTGTCCTCAGTGGGTTGGCTAGGTTGAAAAGTGAGGTTTTCCCTACAGGTGTGGAATAGCTATTGGGAGCATTTTCAGCTTTAGATTCAGACTTCATGATTTGCATGAAAGGCCTGAATTGCTTCGACTAAATGCAACAGGTTACAGGATAGTCTGTAGACCTATTAGATTCCATTACTGTTCTCAAAATTAACTTGATACACCAAGAATGCTTAAAAATAAAGCAAGTGTACAATTTGTTTCTCAGATGATAGATTTATAAAAAACATTTTGGGGAAAAAAGTTATCATTTTTTGGGGGGGAAAAAAAAAGAAGTAAAAATGGATATAAGACATTCACTGTTGAACTAAACTCATTAGGAGTAAAATATACTGACTGTTTCAGTAGAGTAGAGGGAAGGGAAAAAATAGGAATTTTTTTTCCTAAAGTAGTAAAGCTCACTGAGCCAGAAGTCTAGTGTGAACACTCCAGGTGGACAAATTTATTTTTGCCATCCTGCATACAAACCCTATGATAATGATTGTTAACTTTGTTATGGCACACTTTAAATCACTAACACACTATAATTCTCTAATAAACTAAGAAAATAACATATGTTCTCTGTCACCTGCTAAACAGATGGCAAGGAGTGTAAATTCATTTATTTGACTTTTTTTAATTGCTTTGGGCATCTTAAATTTAAATAATCAGATTCAAAGCACTAGCTTCAATCTAAAACAGGCATGCTGTGAAGAAAGGAAGGATCCTTTTTCAAAGGAAAAAAAAAAAAAGGCTCTGGTAAACAGTAAGCAATTAGCCACAACATGCTACCAGGGATTGTTTAATTGAGGCTGCCATTCTAAATTAACCAGATACATGCCCTTGGAAAGACTAGTAAAGCAGAATTACTTACAGATGTTTTCAATTATTCTGTATGAAACCATGTGCTGCTGCTTTGATTTTTTTATTTGTTTTTCCGCTCCAAGGAAAACTAAAATGCAAAACAAACTAACCTGGTCCTTTTTTCTCCCTAAATGGTAAGACTTGAATGATTGCATATTAGCTGCCAAAATCTCTCTGGGCTTCTTAACAAAGCTCTCTGTGGATGGATTCACGAGACACAAGCAACTTACAGCTCTTGTCTGACCTTAATGCCCATCTTATCAAGTTAATCTGCCCTAGCTTCAGGCTTTAAAGAGCAATTATGTCTTCTTAGCTTTACGTGTCACATAGATCATTTGCTGTGGGAAGCATATGGAGAATTGTAAACTGGTTCATAAAGTAGCGGGGAAAATGTCCTTGCTGCCACGTCCAGACTGAGTACTAAGTACAGAGAAGCTGTCTCCCAGCACTTAGCCAAAGATTTTTTGATTCCTAGTTAGAACTGCTCTTTGAATGGTCTTGCAGTCTTATCTCTGAGTTTCCTCATTTTGGTTTCTTTTGGGGTTTTGTTTTTTGATCTGTAGATACCATTTTCAGGAATTTATCATCTTATGAGTTCCCAAATATCATGCGAAATAAATTTATGGCCCAACAACAAATTCTCCATCTCTGAAGACAGTATATGTTTGCGCTAAGGGTAGATTAAGTGCACAAAAGTAGACAGAGTAAACAAAAAGGATCTTGCTTGAATAAATCATTGATGAGATGAGCTCAAATCTCATTATAATTTCTTTGAAAACAAAAAAAACCTCTGGTCTTTAAACTAATTAATATTGGTTTAGCTGATACCTAGAAAGGCTCCTGCAGCCTTATTTGAAGTACCAATGTCCCCAAGCTTATGTCCCAAACTCTAGGCAGCCCAGTAGACAGATATTCTAGGTCACCCTCTGCAGCACCAAACTATGTCCATGCACTACTATAATTTGTGTAATTCAGGGCTAGGCACATGAAATCCAGATATTCCAACACTAAAATTTTCTTTTTACTACACACCATTCCCAGAATAGTCCTTCAACACAGGACTAGAGAGGGTCAGTGGCTGAGAGCACTGTGTGTAGCACAGAATCAAAGAATCATAGAATGGTTTGGGTTGGAAGGGGCCTTAAAGATCGTCTAGTTCCGACCCTCCTGCCATGGGCAGGGACACCTCCCACTAGACCAGGTTGCTCAAAGCCCTGTCCAATCTGAGGCGTATGGGGGCAACATGTGAGAGAAGTCAGCTGGGATGTGACTCTGTAGCTCTGTGAGATGAGCACTCTGCAGATGGATCCTGGATTCTTAGTCCATTCCCAACCCAGTTCTGTACATTGTCTAATGGATAGTAAATATAAAACAGACAGGATAAGCTAAGTCTAAAACTTATTTTCATATAAAGTGAAACCTTGCAATATGTTTGCTCAAATCAAGAAGAGATCATATAAAACTAGTACCATAAACAAGATACAGATTAATTAATTACAGGCACCTAGCAGGAGTGCCATATTAGGAGTTTGTTTGCTATTGGTTTCTCCTCTAGTTGGTGGTGAAAGATTGGTACTTCCAGCATAGAGCTGGAATTCACTCAGAGCAGACATCTTCATAAACACAAGACAGGCACAAGACAGGTCAGGAATGGGGCACAAACTTGACCCTATGGAGTCAATATTCAGAGTGCTGTGCAGACTCATGCAATATAACTCAGAGTATCAGACTGTCACAGGCTGTTAAATTTATTATTTAAAAATATTAATGAAGTCAGGTTGTTATAAAGCATCTATAAGAACATAGTACATAAGGAAAAAATGCTTTGATTATCTATTTGAAATCTTGCTTCCTATGACTCAAGAAATACATAGGCCCTATGTCTAGAACAAAAGTACCCATTTTTTAATTTAGCCTTGCTCCAGAATCATGTGTCTCATACAGGTAAATGATGGTAAACAGTGATGGTCAGTGATTTTTAATGTTAAGAATAAGGACCAGTATATGTACTGTCCTACAACCAGCATGTAAGTATGAAGAGTTCAGATGACTTCCTGTAGAGTTGTAAAGGTAGAGTGTCCAATTACTTAGCAACATCTCAACATTCTAACTAGGTATTGTCAGCCTAGGTTTTCAGATGACTTACCACACAATTTCCTAGCTACTGTGGGTTTATCGCTCATGTTAGTTTAATGTAGCTTTGTGGACTTTAATTTCCTTTGAGGATTTGATAGAAGCAAAGGTATTTCCTAAATTGTTTTGCCAATTAGTAGGCCTAGTACAAAGGACACAGCTAGCAGCAGAAAAACAATCCAGTAAGTGGATTCTATTTCGCGTAAAGAGGTCAGTATATAGAGGATTGCTGGGGGTACAAATAAGTCAGATCACAAATAATAGACATCAACCCCAGCGACCCCAGAAACGACACAGCATGACCTGCAATAGATGGAACAAAACGAGACACAAAGTAACCCAGGGAGAAAATGGGAGACAACCAAGACAATAAGGTGGTTACATATGATAGAAGTAACCCCATGTTGCCTCCCCACAAAGCCCACATTTGTACGTGCCAGACCTGACTGGGATCCAGTTGCATGAAGAGTCAGGAGGTCCTTCCCCAACAAGGAAACTCTGTGAAGTGCATCCACTCCACAAACAGACTCTCCAACCCTTCCTGCAAGTGGGCCCAGCTTTTATCCCCAAAGCAGGACACCTGGCACTCATTGACCCAATGGGGGCACCTGGGGCTTGTTTACCCAAGGGCTTTCCCTGCAAGGCCGGCTGCACCTTGGAGGAAAGCCAAAAGGCAAACTCATCCCCTCCTCTTAAAGGGCCATGGGGACCGCCCATATGTCAACCTTAATTCAGGGCTTGGGGTTCAGACCCCAGCACTTCAGAGGGAGAAGAAAGAGCTGCTCCCAAGCCACCAAGGCCTCTCCCTCAAGGAAGGTCTGCAGTGTTGGGCAGGGAAGGTTGCTACAGGTGTTTTTTCAGTCAGTTCAGAAAAAGCAATGCTTTTAATATCCAGTTACACAGAGAGAGATTGAAAAGCAAAGCTTTGGTCTCCATATCTTCCATGTCAGAGTAGGTCCTCACCACTCCTTTGACATCCAACTCCCTCTTTTTCCTTGAACATGCAGTTGCTTTAATCCAGGTTAGTACAGTATTACATGCTTTAATGTGCTATGTGTGGGTGAGCTAGTTAAGCAACTGGAAGCATCCAACTGTGTAATACAAGACTCTACCCAGGGAATATCATACAGCATCACATAGACACACCGTTACTGCCAAACCCCTGAGTTTCCCTTATGCTGGCTGTCTCTTCCCTGCTGTTTGTTCCATCCTTAAGCAGACATTTGTACTGTATACAGTACTATCATATCTGAGCACCATCTCTTTTCTGGAAAGAGGAGAGGTAACGGAAGGTTTCTTTATTGAAGGCAGCCATTCTTGTCTCTTCGAACAATGCCCTTCAGAACACTTCTCTGGCCTAAGGAAGCTCACAAATGCTGTAAGAAAAAGTCATATCTCTCTATTTTGCTTAAGGTACTTTCACCTGCTGCTGCACCCTGATTTTATTTCATTTCAGTAATTGCTCTCTATCCCTGCCACCATTGTTCACACATGTAGTCCTTTTCTTGCTTTTACTGTTGATTGACAAGCTTACCAGAAAAGGTTATCACAAGAAGATAAATTAATATCAGGCATTGGCATTCCAGTCCCCACATTTTCCCTTTTGTATTTTTCCTTTTTTTATTTTTTTTTTGTTTTTGTTTCATTGAGTGCTTAGGTTACAAGAGTGAGGAATGAGTCCTCTAAAGAGCAGCAATAGATTGATGGCACTCTGTGTTCCTATGTATTTTTATACTTTATATTTTTTAGCCTTGATCTCTAAGACCTTAACATGATTTGTACAAAACCTGTTGGTTTAGGTATCATCCAATTACAGAAGCACTGGTAAGAATATAGCAGAGCTTATGTTCAGTTCCTGTAAATTCCTCATAGATTTGTTTTTTTCTAGATCACCACCCAGTGTATTACTGAGACTGCAACTTGACAATTTCTTGTTGTGGTCACTTGTGTTTGGTTTTGGTTAAATCAAATCCATTTTTCCTTCAGGAGTTAATAGTTTCAGTTGTTCACCTTAAACAACACTTCTAGTTTGCCAAGGTACTTGATTGTTGCACTTAGTTATGATTTCAGTATAACTCAGCTGTTCATTATGGCCAAGTGAGATGATTCAATTTTCTTGCTGATATACTGAATCCTTGTTATAGCAGAAAACAAACATTTTCTTGGTAAGCTAAACTCATTTTTTACACTGATGAATGACTCACTGAGAAATCATTCTTGACAGTGACTGCAGCCATTTTTAAACACTGTTTTTTCTAAGGGAGGAAGACTGTGTTTAGTTGCTTTATTTTATGGTACAGGCTAGCACATCGATGAGCATTGTTAACATTTTACATCCTCTAGAACAAAACTGTGGCATCCATACTAATATCACAGGATGTCATTTTATTTCCCATGACAGAAGACATTTTGATCTCTTACTGGGTAGAGAAAGCACATTTCTTCCAAGATGTATTTACCAGTCCACGAAAGAAAGAATAATACCCACACTTCATTAATTACCTTGTACATTGTCCTGGGTTGCAATGTATTCTATTACCATGAGCCGTTGAGGCCTGGCGCCGGTGTTCCTTGCCTCGCCCCTCGGGACTATTCTTCTGTTAATGCGCCCATCAGGGCCTTGCCCCAGGACTCACCATCTCTTTGTGAGATGCTCCGGCCAGGGGGGGAGGGGTGGAGCCAAGCATTCCCGCCGGAGATATTTTGGCGGTTTGGAGCAGCGCTCGGGGCCTTACCCGCTGGGTTCCCAGAGGACAAAGACTGCACCGCCGCCGGATTTTTGGAGTGAGGACCAGTTTTCTTTTTTCTACAAGATCACCGCTTCAACGGGATCATCTAAAAGAGAACTGCAGCTGCCACCGAAATCGGATTGCTCAGACTCTTCTTTTTCCTTTCTCTACGGACCACCGCTTTAACAGGACCATTTCGGAGAGAACTGCAGCTGCCACTGGATCGGACTGGTACCAGCACCCTGCCCGGCAGGGGGCCAGGTTGTATCCCTGACTCTGTCGGGCCTGTAACCAGTTTCTCTGTATTATAGTTTGTTGTATACATTAGTAAAAACTGTTATTCCCATTTTCCTCATATCTTTGCCTGAAAGCCCCTTAATTTCAATTTTATAACCATTCGGAGGGAAGGGGGTTGTATTTCTCTGTTCCAAGGAGGGCTCCTGCCTTCCTTAGCAGACACCTGTCTTTCAAACCGGGACAGATTTTGGCGCCCAACGTGGGGCCTGAGGGCATTGAGGAAAAAGGGTGAAAAGGGAATAACAGTTCCTGGCTAACCTGATTTTTTGTGCACTGAACGTGGGATCTTTGTTAGGCAGCACCATGTGGTCTAGTTTACCTTGCTTCGGGTGGCACGTGGTCGTGGCTATGCTTTTCCCCTTTGCAGCCCCTTATCTAAACATGGGTCCTCTGACTAAGGCTACTGTGGCTGTTATGCAGCTTGCACTATGGGTTGATAAGGTGAGGAATTCATGGTTTTTCAGTTTCCTGTGGAATGTGGGCACATGGATAAAGGGCTATCACACGCTCAGCGTATGCTTCTGGGATTACATTAAAAATGGTACCTTCTGTGAGGAAATAACACCAGGGGAAGTTTTCTCCCAACCATTCAACCAGTTCTTTGGGTCTGCTCCATCAGCTTTCGAAGGGTTTAGTTTTCCCCTAGATATTATCCATGTGTTGCTGCTAATAGGCCTACTGCTAATGGGCTGCTTGGCCTTCAGAGATAAAGTGAGACTGGCTTGGATAACTACTTGGATAACCACCCCAGAGACTAGGAATGCTGCCCCAGAACCTGACACGGCCCCAGAGGCTAGAGATCCTGCCCCACAGCCTGACCCTGTCCCACGCCCTGGCATTGCCCAACAGTCCACCTCACAAATGGACCAGTCGAATTGGGTGGGGGTACTGGTGAAGGAAATACGTGAGATGCTGAGGGAACACACCTCCCAAACTAGTGGGAAATCTTGTCCTGAAGAGGGAGAGTCTGATGGTGCAGCAGTGGAACCCACAGATGTTACAACTGTGCAGGGTCCAGCTGAACCACAAGGACAGCCACAGCCAGCGGCAGTCGCCCCTGTGCAGAGGAGGAAGTGCAAGGCCAAATCAGTACGCCCAGTTAATGATGGGGATGAGCCAGAGCCCTCACAACCAGCAGGGGAGTCAGAGCCTGAAATTATCATCGAATCCCTGTCGTTCGACAGTCTCCGTAATATGCGAAAAGACATTGCGCGACGGGGGCGTGAGCCTTATACAACCTGGTTACTTCGGGTTTGGGACCTCATGGGTAAAGGCGTACAACTGGATAGTGGTGAAGCCAGGTATTTGGGATCCTTGGCCCAAGACTCAGGGGTGGACCAGGTATTTGTAAGGGAGCCGGGGCCCCTTTCTCTCTGGGAGCGGCTTTTAATGAGTGTGAGGGAAAGGTTTGTCCACAGAGAGAGAATGCAGGAGTACCATCATAGAATGCAATGGAAGACCCTTGAGGAAGCGATCCAACAGCTGAGGGAAGTGGCAGTGTTAGAGGTACTCTTTGGGAGGGACGGACAGCATGATAATGACCCCGACAAGGTCAAGTGTACAGGGCAGATGCTGTGGAACCTGGCAAAGCTGGGGCCACAGCAGTATGCCACGTTCATTGCAACAATTAATGCTGATGACAACCAAGAGACAGTGGGTTCTGTTGCCAACAGGTTCAGATACTATGAGAGTTTAGTCAATGGCCCAATGAAAGCTCATGTCGCTGCTGTGGCTAGGGACCTCAAAGAAGAGATTAGGGAGGAGGTGATGGAGGAGGTGAGGAGGAGCAGCTCTCGTGTGGCACCAGTGCAGGTCATAAACCCCAGAGTCAGAGCCCGACGTCCCCCAGCTAGAGAGAGAGGGTACACCCCACGATCTGAGCTGTGGTTCTTCTTGTGTGACTGTGGGGAAGACATGAGAAGGTGGGATGGGAAACCCACTTCTGTCCTGGCAGCACGGGTTCGTGAGCTCAAAAGGGAAAACACTAACCGAGGGGGTTCCACTAAAGCGAAAGTAGCCTCAGCCTCCCGTGACCGAGCTGCCAGGTATTACAGAAGGGAGGATGATATGTCAGATCCCCTTGAAGAAACATCTAGCAGGTATGCCCAGGGAATGGATGATAACCAGGCCTAGAGGGGCCCTGCCTCTAGCCAGGAAGAGGCATGGGAGAATCGGGTCTTTTGGACAGTGTGGATCCGATGGCCTGGCACATCAGAGCCACAGAGATATGAAGCGTTAGTTGATACTGGAGCACAATGTACCCTAATGCCATCGGGACATGTGGGGGCAGAATCTGTGTCCATTGCTGGGTTGACAGGGGGGTCGCAGCAGTTGACCCTGTTGGAAGCTGAGGTGAGCCTGACTGGGAAGGAGTGGCAGAAACATCCGATTGTGACTGGCCCGGAGGCCCCATGTATCCTGGGAATAGACTTTCTCCGGAATGGCTATTACAAAGACCCAAAAGGGTTTAAGTGGGCTTTTGGGATAGCTGCTGTGGAAGCAGAAGGCATTAGGCAGTTGAACACCTTGCCTGGACTATCAGAAAATCCTTTTGCAGTTGGGCTCCTGAAGGTGGAAGAGCAACGGGTGCCAATTGCCACTTCGACGGTGCACCGCCGGCAGTATCGGACGAATCGGGATGCCGTGATCCCCATCCACAAGATGATCCGTGAGCTGGAGGCCCAAGGGGTAATCAGCAAGACCCACTCACCCTTCAACAGCCCCATCTGGCCTGTGCGCAAGCCTGACGGAGAATGGAGATTGACTGTGGACTATCGTGCTTTGAATGAAGTGACTCCACCATTGAGTGCTGCTGTGCCGGACATGCTGGAGCTCCAGTACGAGCTGGAGTCCAAAGCAGCAAAGTGGTATGCCATTATTGACATTGCTAATGCATTTTTCTCCATTCCTCTGTCACCAGAGTGCAGGCCTCAGTTTGCCTTCACCTGGAGGGGCGTGCAATACACCTGGAACCGACTGCCCCAGGGGTGGAAGCACAGTTCCACCATCTGCCATGGGCTGATCCAGACTGCGCTGGAAAAGGGTGAGGCTCCAGAACATTTGCAGTTCATCGATGATATCATTGTATGGGGGAACACGGCAGTGGAAGTATTTGAGAAAGGAGAGAAAATCATCCAGATTCTCCTGGAGGCCGGCTTCGCCATCAAGAAATGCAGTCAAGGGACCTGCCCGAGAGATCCAGTTCCTGGGGGTAAAGTGGCAAGACGGACGGCGCCAGATTCCCACAGAGGTCATCAATAAGATCACTGTGATGTCTCCACCGACCACCAAGAAGGAAACACAAGAATTCCTAGGTGTCATAGGCTTTTGGAGAATGCACATTCCCGAGTACAGCCAGATCGTGAGCCCTCTCTACCTGGTTACCCGCAAGAAGAACGATTTCCACTGGGGCCCTGAACAACAACAGGCCTTCACTCAGATCAAGCAGGAAATCGCTCATGCGGTAGCCCTTGGCCCAGTCAGGACAGGACCAGAGGTGAAAAACGTGCTCTACTCTGCAGCCGGGAACAAGGGTCTGTCCTGGAGCCTTTGGCAGAAGGTGCCTGATGAGACTCGGGGCCGACCACTGGGATTCTGGAGCCGAAGCTACAAAGGGTCCGAAGCCAACTACACTGCGACAGAGAAAGAAATCTTGGCCGCCTATGAAGGAGTTCGAGCTGCCTCAGAAGTGATCGGCACAGAAGCACAACTCCTCCTGGCACCCCGACTACCGGTGCTGGGGTGGATGTTCAAGGGAAAGGCTCCCTCCACGCATCATGCCACCGATGCTACTTGGAGCAAATGGATTGCCCTCATCACACAGCGCGCCCGTATTGGAAACCAAAATCACCCTGGGATCTTGGAAATAATTACCAACTGGCCAGAAGGTGAGGCTTTTGGATTGTCTTCTGAAGAAGAGGAAGAGGAAGTGACACGTGCTGAGGAAGCCCCTCCATATAACGAGCTACCAGAGAGTGACAGACGATATGCCCTCTTCACCGATGGTTCCTGCCGAATTGTAGGTGCTAGCCGGAAATGGAAAGCTGTTGTATGGAGCCCCACACGACAAGTTGTACAAGCTATCGAGGGAGAGGGTGGATCAAGCCAATTTGCTGAACTCAAAGCCGTCCAATTAGCCCTGGACATTGCTGGGAGAGAGAAGTGGCAAAAACTCTACCTCTACATTGACTCATGGATGGTAGTCAATGCCCTGTGGGGTTGGCTGGAGAGGTGGAAAAAGGCCAACTGACAGCGTAGGGGAAAACCAATCTGGGCTGCTGATGAGTGGAAGGACATTGCCACTCGGGTAAAGGAGCTACCTGTGAAAGTCCGTCATGTAGACGCTCATGTCCCCAAGAGTCGGGCTAATGAAGAACATCGCAACAACGAGAAGGCAGATCAGGCTGCAAAAATAGAGGTGTTCCAGATAGATTTGGATTGGCAGCATAAAGGAGAGTTGTTCTTGGCTCGGTGGGCCCATGATGCCTCAGGCCATCAAGGCAGAGATGCCACCTATAAGTGGGCACGAGACCGAGGGGTGGATCTAACCATGGACAGTATCTCCCAGGCTATCCATGACTGTGAGACGTGCGCTGCGATCAAACAGGCCAAGCGGGTGAAGCCCCTGTGGTATGGTGGGCGGTGGTCCAAATACAAGTATGGGGAGGCCTGGCAGATCGACTACATCACACTGCCTCAAACCCGCCAAGGCGAGCGCTACGTGCTCACAATGGTGGAAGCCACCACTGGATGGCTGGAGACCTACCCTGTGCCTCACGCTACTGCCCGGAACACCATCCTGGGCCTTGAAAAGCAAGTCCTTTGGAGGCATGGCACCCCTGAGAGAATTGAGTCCGACAACGGGACTCATTTCAAGAACAGCCTTGTCAACACCTGGGCTAGGGAGCATGGCATTGAGTGGGTGTACCACATCCCTTACCATGCACCAGCAGCTGGGAAAGTTGAACGGTGCAACGGACTGCTTAAAACCACCTTGAAGGCACTGGGTGGAGGAACTTTCAAAAACTGGGAGATGCATTTAGCAAAAGCCACCTGGTTAGTTAACACCCGAGGCTCCACGAACCGAGCAGGCCCCGCTCAATCTGAATCCTTACAGACAACAGACGGGGATAGGGTTCCAGTGGTGCACATGAGAGGTATGCTTGGGAAAACTGTTTGGGTTAATTCTGCCTCGGGCAAAGACAAACCCATCCGTGGGGTTGTCTTTGCTCAGGGACCAGGTTGTACTTGGTGGGTAATGCAGAAAGATGGGGAAACCCGGTGTGTACCACGAGGGGACCTTATTTTAAGTGGGAACTGAGTGTAGAGTTTCATTGTATATGTATGTATATATATATATGTGTGTGTGTGTGCAGAGTTTAAGAAAGGTATTGATTTGGGATGATGCAAATGGTAATAGAATAAGGGGTGGATAATGTCCTGGGTTGCAATGTATTCTATTACCATGAGCCGTTGAGGCCTGGCGCCGGTGTTCCTTGCCTCGCCCCTCGGGACTATTCTTCTGTTAATGCGCCCATCAGGGCCTTGCCCCAGGACTCACCATCCCTTTGTGAGATGCCCCGGCCAGGGGGGGAGGGGTGGAGCCAAGCATTCCCGCCGGAGATATTTTGGCGGTTTGGAGCAGCGCTCGGGGCCTTACCCGCTGGGATCCCAGACGACAAGGACTGCACCGCCGCCGGATTTTCGGAGTGAGGACCAGTTTTCTTTTTTCTACAAGATCACCGCTTCAACGGGATCATCTAAAAGAGAACTGCAGCTGCCACCGAAATCGGATTGCTCAGACTTTTCTTTTTCCTTTCTCTACGGACCACCGCTTTAACAGGACCATTTCGGAGAGAACTGCAGCTGCCACTGGATCGGACTGGTACCAGCACCCTGCCCGGCAGGGGGCCAGGTTGTATCCCTGACTCTGTCGGGCCTGTAACCAGTTTCTCTGTATTATAGTTTGTTGTATACATTAGTAAAAACTGTTATTCCCATTTTCCTCATATCTTTGCCTGAAAGCCCCTTAATTTCAATTTTATAACCATTCGGAGGGAAGGGGGTTGTATTTCTCTGTTCCAAGGAGGGCTCCTGCCTTCCTTAGCAGACACCTGTCTTTCAAACCGGGACATACATACAGCAGGCCCCTTCCCTCTAAGGTGATGCAGGTAAATCCTTACTGCTAACAATTGTGGGGTGAATGACAAGAGTTCTCTGAGACTGAAACTTCTCTACAGTGTCTGCAATATCAATATTTCTTTTCATAGGCTAAAAATTTGGAGGAATGTTTAGATTTGTGTTTTTATATAGCAGTGGTTTCCACTCTGACATTTTATGTGCCAAGTCTTTGCTCTCAGATGAGTAGTCCATGTCCCTAAAATGTACAGCTAATAGCAAAGATGCTGATGAACCTTGATTTGTTCTGCTACTCTCCTTATGCTGTTTCTTATGCATGTGCCAATGTATGCTACACCTGCAGAGGAAAAAAATAAAGATTATACAGCCCTAAAAAGATTATGCTTTAGAGGTCCTTTTCATGCAAACACAGGCATCACTGTACAATCTACACCATGTGTATTTCCATACCTGTTCATAGGATCAGGGCTGTAAAATCTGGCCATGATGTTTCAGGAGTACCTGTCAATTTGAAATTACACAGGTTTTTATTGTCCCGCTACAGGGAATAGAGCTGAGAGGAGCACAATCAGACACAACTTCAAGTGGCTGGGTTGAAATAACTCAGAGGTGAAAATCCAACACTCGCCAGTTACCACTGTGCACATAACACAAGTGTGGCACAGGTGAAACTTGCTATGCCTCCAATTTTGAAGAATTCCAAACATTTTCTATTTTAATAGACAGTTTTCGAACACTTCACCAAATGTGAGTCACTGAAGGAAGTGGCAAGAGGAGGGTGACCATGAGATCAGGTCAGGGAGAGAGAAAAGGAAATTTGGACTGTTTTGAGCACAAGACAGGAGAACAAGAGTGGAGTCTGAGACTAGATGAGAAGTTAAAAAAGGGAGCTAGAAGTAAGAAGATGGAGTTATACATGTCAGAGAGAGAAAGAAAGGGCAGAAAGGAGCAGTGGAACTGGGATTTAGACTGGAAATCAGAGGACAGGAAGGGTTTTGCCAAGAGGCTTTTCCTCTGCTCCAAAGCCTGAAAGGAATCCTTTCCTCTGTTGTCAACATAAACACAGTTTTAAAGAACAGGTTTCAACCTTCCCAAAGCTAATTTGCAGAGAAAACTACCTATTTCATACCCTAATTGCCTGGTACAATTTATTCTGTTAGCTCCAGGGGCTCCATAGACATTTGCCACTGGAACTGATTGGTCTACCTTCCTGTTGTAGAAGCCAGTATAATACTAGATGATGGAATGTCACCTTGTCATTTTCTCAAAAGCTAGGAAATTTTTTTTAAAAGCTATATTCCAATAACATCAAGAAAGCAGAACAGCATGAGAGAGTTAAGAAATTCCAGATGATTTCCTTGCACAACTGTACACCTTATGATAGCCAGGAATTAGACGATTATGTATTGCCATTACTTACATAATATCCTTGCCTAAACTACCAATACTATTTGAACAGCAGGTCTTCAATATTTTGGTTTTCCTACAGTTATTTCCCCAAGCCTTATTTAATGTTTACTACTCACCATCTCTGAAGGCAGAATAATTAATTGCTTCACCATTTTTTTATGGCTGTCATCACTGTAGAAACAAGGTGTTGTTTTTCCTTACACTGATATGTGCGGGGAGGTGGGGAGAGGGTTCATTTTCCCCTACTTACCTCAGAATTGTGGCTTAAACTAAGGTTAAAAACTATCTACCAGTAAGGACCATTTGTTTGAGACAGTTGCAGCCTCACTTTTTAGCCTACTTAACAATTCCAGATGTGAAGTCCAGCTTCCCTTGACTGTATATGGGAGTGCTCAGCAGGCTCACATGGGTGCATAGATGAGGAATGTAAGTTTGGAGGCATCTTGTCAAAGTTTGGCCTACCACCATGTGTAAAGACTCTGGTAGAGACAGGAGTAGAATTCCATTCTGCAAGGAAAGGTTCAAATATCTCAACCATGGTCACATTGTAGGAACCTCAACTATGAGATTATCCTTGCTGGTTCTGATGTTCTCAGCTTCATTCATTGCACAACTAAATTTCTCCACAACTGAGGCAGGGATCTGGGAGAGTAGATTGCTCCCTTTACAGTCCTGATCTGTTCCCAGAGAAGAGCCCAGTAGTGTATGCTGTTTGGGGCAGGGCTCCAGGGCTTATTGTGTAATTAAATATCATATTGATCCATAATCAACTTTTATTCTGTTGTGTCTGCTCTTACAAATACTCAACTTTGTCACCCAACTGATCCTTTATTTTGTTTTTCATAGAACTAAATGCAGAAGAATGCAAAATTATTTCTGAGTATTTATATAAATTATGCACATCTCCTATTTATTTTTAAGTAAGCACAATGTCAATGAGTCTTCAAGATTCTAAAATGTAATACTGGACTAATACATACCTTATCAGTGCCACTGCACCATATGTACCTCTCACTATGCCTGAAACCTGTGTTTTCTTTCCCTTGCTCTTATGTTTTGTATATTTTCTGTTTTTATTTAAAATACCAAAATGTCTACAGCAACTCCTGTTACTCCAGATCATCCTAACTCTCACACTGGGTGGTCCACCTCATATTATCTGTTCCATGTAGTTTATATGTTCATGCACATTTGTTGGCAGTTTTCTCTTGACCACACTCAGTACGTGGCAGAGTGCTGAGCATGTTTTTCTCATGTCACATCAATAATCCACATCTATTACATCAAGCACCACAGGATAATGGCATCTGAAGGGATGCTGAGCAGGTTTGCAATGGGCATTACAGATGCTTTATCTCATCACAGCCCAGTAGACCTCAGCATCATCAACTCCTACTGTAACCACTTCTGTGTAGGTGTGACTCTTGAATCTTCCATGGCAGTGCCTGTGGAGCTTAGGGGAGATGTCTTCACCATTTTTCCAGTTTGCTCAAGCCTTCTTGCTCTGTATTCTCCTCAAGCCCATCTCTGTCTCTGTCACAGTTTGCAAATCTGAGAACAGGAAAAGTTCTCATTGTTGAGCTAGAGGAAAGACACAGACAGGCTGTGGGAGAAAGACAACATGTGACTGTTACAGCAATATCAGACTTCTCCAAAGTAGCCAACAAGTCCATTCTAACAACAGTATGCAACTCTCTGCCTTATTCAGAGTTTTCTCCTGTGTGACTGTACATCACAATTGGCAAGGACAATCTTTGTGTAGGAGTATTGTGGGGGTTTTGAATTAAGTCATTTGAATTCCTTTTTTTTTTTCACATTATTTTTATTTTCCAGAAGAGTAGGTGGGGAGACAGTCAAGCTGGATGGAAAAGGTGCTATTGACTCATAAGGATGAGAAATAGACAGCCTTAAGAAGGCATTCTGGATTTATGCTTGCTGATTCATAACTTCCTACATACATGTGGGGAAAAAGTGTGGATTCTGCCCTGAGCTATAATCTGCAGGAAACCCGCCCTCCTTCACAAAGTGAGAGAGTAGTTCCAAAACTGTAGGAGGACTTAACTTCAACTCCCAGAAGATGTTCCCATGAAAAATGCTTAGAATAATGGCCTGAAAACACTATCCCCAACCACCAAGTCCTACTTTCTCTGCTTTCACAGAGAAGTCCAAAACCAGTTAAAGCTCAAATTTCCCAGTTAAATGGTCAGGTAAAACAAATGTACTAATCAAACAAATAACAGAAGACAGCTGAATAGGAAAGGCACTGTGGGTTTTGTAGAGAACTGCTTCTCCATGCAAGTGCTACTAGATCAGTTCTTTCCCTTATGTCCCAAGCATTTAAATAAGACAATATAAGAAGAACATGAACAAAAATAAGAACAAGATGATAATTAAATAAGTGCAACAAGTGTTTTGTTTCAAAGGGACTTAAATCTCTATTTATATCCAAACAGTTTGTTGATTAATTGCATCTTCATATGGCTGCATGGAGCCTGAAGAGGGAAGATTTGGTATGGAAAAAACAAAAAAAAAAAAGGATTTTGGAGAAAATTGAAAAGACTCCCATTCTCACTGCTCAAAACTAAATGTGTATTGGAAATCATGTGAAACATGAATAGCTGCAGATCTTCCCTTACTTCTTATTCCCTGAACATGACTGCATAGTGGACATAACCAGTCTAAGGCACTATCTCAGTAATATGCAAGATATAGAGGAAAAGGGGAAAGTGAAGGAAGAGGTCCCTCCCATGTATTGCAAGGGTTGCTGCTGTGACAAGCCACAGGCCAATGTCACGCCTGTGATGTTACAAGGCCTTTCCCCAGCTGCCTGGCAGGTGATGAAGGCTGAGGTGGAGCTAGGGAGAACCTATGTAGGCAGATTTTGAAGCCTGCTGCTCCCACTGCTGTGCCCACTGGTGGACACTGAGCCCATCAGGGAAGCGGGACTAAGCCCTGTGTTTTTAGGGCTGTGCCTTCAACTTCTCAATGAGAAGGAGCTATGCCCAGAGCTCCATCTGAGCTGTGTTGAGTGATGTGCTCCAGATGGACAGCTGTGATATGGTTCTGCTCAAAATTCTCTTGGGGGCAAGTGACAGTCCATGTTAAGAGGAAGGCCAAAAATTAACTCTTGGTTTGACAAAAATCATAACCACTGAGAATTAGGAGTGTGATTAGTCTAGAATTATTCCTAGAGGGACAAAATACTCTAGGTCCTGGGCATGCACCGGTCAGTACCACCTCACTGGGACATGGGCACCCTGTTAGGATGCGGGCTGCACCTGCAGTGCACCTCACAGCTATGACCCAGCCAGGGTGGCTGTGAAGGGCAGTGTTGGAAGCCTGGTGCTCTGCACCAGTGGGCAATTGCAACAGGCCCTGTGATCTTTGCCCCCTACTCCTTACTCCTGGTGTGCCATACTGTGGGACAGGTAGCCATTAGATGTGGGTGAGCTTGTTATGTACCCACTTTTCCTTTAAAGGGATCCTGGGTGCCTGGGAACTTAGATGGGACTTAGACCAGAGCTGCTGTTGCTGGATGGCAGGTCTGTGATCTCCCAGTGGTTGGTGTCACCTCCACCATAGGCTGCTTTCTCCAAGGCCTGAGTGAGCTTTGTATGTGTACTTTGAGCTCAAGTTATTGTTAATTTGTTAAAATGACCTGATCTGTCGAGGATCTCCAATACTAGTTTTGTAAAAGGACCCAAACCACAGAGGGTCCAGGTTAAAATAAAGTTTTGATTGTAATAACTACTTTTTGTGTCATTGTTCTACCAAGGATCCCAAATAAATCTGCCTGTCCCCATAGCACTAGGTGACAGAATTAACTGGCATATTCAGCAGGATCCCTGGGTTAGACTGACAACTGATTCCCCTGATAGATGGTATATTTTGCAAAAGGGTTTTATGGAAAATGGATGGCAAGTTTCTAAGTGGAATGAGGAGTGACTAAAGGCAGTAAGCCATGATCTAAAAGCCATACGGAATGAATTCAGTAATCGGAAGGATATGTGTAAAATAAAGGCAGACAGGGTAGGAAGGGATGTGCTGGGTGTTAGCTGCAATATGGAAAATTGAGAATTAATGGGCGGAGAAGTTAGAAGAAAAAATTAGAAAGTGGAAGAGTGAATTTTCAACAAAAGATTGAGAATTAAAGCTAAACTAGAGTCTGGGAAAAGGGCACACCTCAAAAAACAATTAGTACCACAAAATATAGCAAAAGCAAGAATACACCATGAAATGCTATTACAAGGTAGTGATCTAAACTCCATAAAAGTCTGCACAGCTATGTGTGATAGTGACTGGGACGGAGACATTTGGAATCGATCAGAGGGATCTGATGAGGAAGTAAGTAAAGGAAGTGACTCTGTACCAACATGGCTCCTGATAAAACAAGAAAACACTACAGATGACCCACTTGGAGACAAACTGCAGAGATGGGATACCACTATAGTTCATGATTTTAATACAGACAATCTGTGAAAAACTCAGATAACATGTCAAGAACAACCTAAAGAATCAATAGTGGAATGGTGTTTTGCCAATTAGTAGGCCCAGTAAAAAGGACACAGCCAGCAGCAGAACAACAATCCAGTACGTAGGTTCTATTTCACGTAAAGGGGTCAGTATATAGAGGATTGCTGGGGGTACAAACAAGTCAGATAGATCACAAATAACAGACATCAACCCCAGCGACCCCAGGAATGACACAATATCGCTCATAATCAATGGAACAAACAGAGACACGAGATAACCCACAGAGCAGATGGGAGACAACCAGGAGAACAAGGCAGTTACATATGACAGAAGTAACCCCATGTTGCCTCCCTGTGGAGGAATGGCTTGCTGAACAGGGCCGAATGTAACAACTGTGAGCACAGGGCTGAATGTAGCAGCTGTGAGCGAGCAGTACTGATAACAGGAGCTGTACTGCTGATAGCTGTAGCTTACCAGGGTCACTCTGACCTGGAAGCTTGCAGAAAGCTCCAAGTCAGGACAAGCCCGAGGCAAGTCCGGACAAGTCCGAAGCTAGTGGAGAGTTGCAAGGTAGAACCTGCGGGAAGAATCCGGAAGTAGATAACCGCAAGAGGCTGGAATATGCAAATGTAGCTCTATGCTTAACTAATCAAATATAGACGAGTAGGTATAATTTGTGCTTAGCCAATTAGACATAGATATGTAGGCATAACTTAACATAAGTAGGCATAATTAACCTCCAGTGTATAAAAGGCATAGCAGAACTCGAATAAAGTAGAAGCTTGCTTATAACTCATACTGAGTTGCGTCTTGCTTCCCTCGCCTTCTCCGCCATTCTGCAACACCTCCCCACAAAGCCCGCGTTTGTATGTGCCAGACCTGACTGTGATCCGGTTGCATGGGTGGTCAGGAGGTCCTTCCCCAACAGGAAACTCTGTGAAGTGCATCCACTCCACAGGCAGACTCTCCAACCCTTCCTGCAAGTGGGCCCAGCTTTTATCCCCAAACAGGACACCTGGCACTTGTTACCAAAATGCAGGGCACCTGGGGCTTGTTTACCCGAGGGCTCTTCTTGCAAGGCTGGCCGCACCCTGGAGGAAAGCCAAAAGGTAAACTCATCCCCTCCTCTTAAAGGGCTGTGGGAACCACCCATATGTCAACCTTAATTCAGGGCTGGGGGTTCAGACCCCAGCACTTCAAATGGCTATACCAACTTTGGTGTGACAGGGCAGGAAGAGGGTCTATTTGTGAGAGAGGTACAAAATGTAGACCTAGGCCCAGGAGTTTTCCTCACCTTCTGAGAAGATGCCACTCAAGCCTTAAGGACGATGTCTATTAGATGGGCAAGAGGGATCCATTATCAAGACTTGGGGGAGGAATCCATCTTCTCTTGGCAGGGCCCAGATAAATCACAGGGAGCACTGTTACAAGTAGCTGTTGTAACATTGCATTGAGCCAAAGCCCAATGTGATGAACCCAGCCCTTGGAAAATTCCTGATACATCCCCAGATTTGAGATCTGTTGGAAAGGGGCCATGAGGACAGGAAAATTAGTTTTTATGCAGATACATCAGGGGCTACCTGCAGAAATTTCCTTTCCACAAGTGCTCTGACAGACCACTTTGCAAACGCAAGAACTAAGCCCTAATAATTAAGACCTTGAATGGCGGGTCCAAATGGATATTCCCTAATGAATATTTCCTAATGGATATTAGGAAAAAGTTCTTCACTGAAAGTTTTATCAAGCATTGGAACAGGCTGCCCAGGGAAGTGGTTGAGTCACCATCCCTGGAGGTATTTAAAAGATGTGTAGATGTGGTACTTAGGGACATGGTTTAGTGGTGGGCTTGGCAGTGGTAGGTCAACAGTTGGACTCTGTAGGAATGTATTTAAAAGAGAATGACCATATAGTGAACCAGCCATACGGGATGTTGGCCTAGGCACGTAGCCGCATTCTAGAAGCTACATCAAAGGAAGAAAAAATAAGAAAGAGCAATGACCGCTTCCCTGGAGCGTTTGCAGCTTCAGGGCCCTCGCCACCGCGAGCGTTTCCTGCCGGAATCTGAGTGTTCGACTGAATGCCTGTTCCGTCCCCCCCTAATCCAGCGGCGCCCCCGTTGGTAGAGGTGTCTGGGACGGAAGGAGAGGCAATGGACACAGACGAACACTGGCCCGTGCCGCCACCGCTCCCCCCACTGCCTGAACCAAACGTTCCTGAAACATCTGACCCAGCACCTGAACCACCTCACCTGAGGGAATGGCCAGAGTATCCACCATCACCTCCTTCTATGCCACCCACGCCCACCTCCCCCGCCAAGCTGCCTGATCTTAGCAGCGAACCGCCCGTTTGGGCGCAAGAACTGTTGGAGAAGCTGGAAAAGCTAGAAACGGACAAATATAAGTGGGAGAGACTGAGGGAGGAGGAGGATAAAATCATTGCAAGATTTCAAAAGGAGCGTGCTTGGGAGGCGGGCAAGCTGGGACAAGAGATGGAGAGGGGGGTGGAGGCGGGAAATGCAGGGAAAGGATTTGATCCAGGTCAAAGATGGAGAAGAGTTATTCTAAATGCATTAATCGAAGGGGAAATCCTTCCGACTGCGTTCCCGGTAATGCTGGGGGGAACATCAGGAGGTTCGAGACGCCCGAACCACAGGGTGGGTTTCCCATGGGAGTTAATTAAGGAAGCCCATAAGTCAGTACGACAGAACGGTCTACAATCGCCGTACACTCAATCGTTTATTCATAACATTTTCATGACTAACCTTATGACTCCTTTTGACAGTAGGGTACTTATGTCAATGATACTAACACAAATGCAGGAAGTTCTGTGGCATTCTCGGTGGCAGGATGCAGTAGGAGCTGCTGCAATAGCGAATTTAGATCGTGCGGATGGAGATCCACTGCGCTTAGCGACTATTGACATGCTTATGGGTCAGGGAGATTTTGCCGATGCCCAGCGCCAAGCTCAATTAGATCCCGCTGTACTGCGGCAATCCGTTGAATTGGCAAGAGAGGCACTTAAGACTCTCCCTGAAGATGGGAAAATAACACCCCCATATACCTCAGTAAAACAGGGTACAAATGAACCATATATGCAATTTCTAGATCGGCTGCGAAATGCGCTTGATAGGGCACCTTTGTCTGATCCTGCACGAGAAGCATTACTCATGTCTTTAGGTGTTGGAAATTCTAACCCAACCTGCAAGCGTATTTTACAGAGTCTGCCTAAAAACTCCAGTATTGCTGAAATGATGGATGCTTGTTCCGGGGTAGGAACACCTGAAGAGCATGCTGGTTTCACGGCCTCAGCTTTTGCTGCGGCTATCCGACCCTTGGTACAACAAGGTAATGGTAATCGAGGCCCAAAATGTCATAACTGTGGAAAGTCTGGGCACATTAAGGTACAATGTAAAGCTCCAAAAAAGAAAAAAACAGGAGAAGGCTTTGATGGCATCTGTAATCGCTGTCAGAACTATGGGCACTGTGCTAGTGAATGTCGCTCCAAATGGAGAAAGGACGGGACACCTTTGGGAAACGGGGTAGCGAGTGCTCAGAGGCCAGGTGTGATGAAATCCGGTCTCAGGCTGCTTGGATGGCGTCTCCGCTGCCACAGCAGGGAGTGCCGGAGTGGATGTGGAAACAACAATAGAAACAACACTGACTGATTCACAGGTACAATGTATCTCAACTAATATGAGTGGTCCGCTAGGACATGGGTTGAGTGCCCTGTTGTTAAGGCATTCATCTACAACCCGAAAAGGTCTTTTTGTGTTACCTGGAGTAATTGATTCTGATTTTACAGGCACTATCTCTATAATGGTATGGACGTCATCACCCCCTGTACAGATACCGGCAGGAGCAATTGGACAAAGGCCATATCAAACCAACCACAAGTCCCTGGAATACTCCAGTATTTACAATTCTGAAAAAGAGTGGGAAGTAGCGATCATTACATGATCTTAGGAAAATCAATGAAGTAATGGAGGATATGGGGGCCTTGCAGCCAGGTCTACCATCTCCGAACATGATTCCAAGAAACTGGGATATATTAATTATTGATTTGAAAGATTGCTTTTTTACCATCCCACTGCACCCAGATGATTATCAAAACTTTGCCTTTTCAGTACCGTCAGTAAACAAAGGTGAACCCGTGAAAAGATACCACTGGGTAGTATTACCACAAGGAATGAAAAATTCACCCACAATGTGTCAGTTGTATGTGGCCTGGGCACTTGCTCCTATACGAAAAGCCTATCTGAAACTACTCATATATCATTATATGGATGATATTTTGATGGCAGGGGAGCGACTGAACGGGGAGCGGTTGATAGTTGAGCTGGAACAAGCACTAAAATTAGGGGGACTGCAAATAGCTCCTGAAAAGGTACAAAAACCAGAGGTGTAGAGGTACCTTGGCTGGGAAATTACCAAGGCAACCATTAGGCCCAAAAAATTAGAAATTTGAACAGAAGTATGTACCCTAAATGATGTCCAGAAATTGTTAGGAGATCTTAAGTGGGTAAGGACAGTATGTGGCCTTACCAATGCAGAGCTAGCGCCACTAATGAAACTGTTGAAAGGAGGAGGTGGTGCTGAGGCACCTCGGACATTAACAGAGGAAGCAAAGCAAGCTTTAAATCACATAAGCACTAAGATTGTCACAGCTTACACGCATTGCTGGAACCCGGAGTACGGGATAGGCCTATTGATTATTAATCATGAACAACATCCTTTTGCTTTGATAATGCAGTGGATTTCAGGGAAGGACCCACTGCACATTTTGGAATGGGTGTTTTTGTCATTGCAGCCGAAACGCACGATCACTACACAAGTGGAAGCTTTAGCACAGTTGGTAATAAAAGGAAGGCATAGAGTTGTAGAAATAGTTGGCTTTGAACCCACTTTTATAGTGATACCTTTAGTAGCTGAGTATTTACAGTGGTCATTGTGTCACTCAGTATCGTTACAGGTAGCATTGTTAGACTATAATGGGGAATTAAAGGTGCATTTGCCACCTCATAAATATTTCAGTATATTGCAGCTTGGTCAGTTAGAAGAACTACCCAGACTGTCAGAGCGTCCGGTATGGGGCAATACGGTATTTACAGACACCGGCGGAAAATCTCAGAAGGCAGCATTAACCTGGCAGGAAAATGGACAATGGAAAGAGGTGGTTATTACAGATTGTCAGGGCTCCACGCAGCAGCTAGAGTTACGAGCGGTGCTAGAGGTGTTTCGCCTTTGGAAATTGGTTCCAGTGAATGTCGTATGTGACTCTTTATATGTAGTAGCAGTAGTACAACGAATGGAGTGTGCCCTATTAAAGGAAATGGTGGAAGAGAGATTATATCTGCTTTTTCACAAGCTACGTCTGTTGTTGACGGGGCATCAATGTGCATATTTCATCACGCATATTAGAAGTCATACAGGTATGCAGGAAGCTTTAGCTGAAGGTAATCAGAGAGCAGACTTACTCGTTGCGCCCACATGGGCGGCACCCTCAGTTGATCGGTTTGCACAGGCTAGACAATCGCATAATTTCTTTCACCAGTCTGCAAAAATGTTACGGCGTCAGTTTGGATTGTCGGAAGCAGACGCCCGCGGGATAGTTCAGACTTGTTCAGACTGTCCGCAACATTCAGGAGGCTTTGTGTCTGGGGTTAATCCTCGAGGCACTGGTCCATTAGAAGTCTGGCAAATGGACGTTACGCACATTCCAGAGTTTGGTAGGCAGAATAACGTACATGTTTCTGTAGATTGCTTTTCCCTTTCTGTATGGGCCACAGCCCAAACTGGAGAGTCTAGTAAGCATGTTCAAAGGCATATGCGTTCTGCAATGGCGGCCCTAGGCATCCCACGGGAAATCAAAACCGACAATGGACCGGGATATGTGGCTCGATCCACTCAGTCCTTTTTTCCAACTTTGGGGCATAGTACATATTACAGGTACTCCACATTCTCCGACGGGTCAAGCTATTGTAGAACGGATGAACCAGACACTCAAGTGCCTGCTTCAAAAACAAATAGGGGGAGAAATAGGACTGCCACCTACAGATAGATTAAATAAGGCTATATATGTATTGAACTTTTTACGTCTGCCACAGGATAGTCTAGTACCGCCAGTCGTGAAGCATGGAGCAGGATTGAAGGGGGAGTTAGACAAGGTAAAACAAGGACAGTGTAAAGTTATGGTTAAAAATGGAGTGACAGGAGCTTGGGAAGGACCGGCACAGCTAATAACCTGGGGAAGGGGATATGCATGTGTCGTTACGGATCATGGATCCAAATGGGTACCGGCAAAGTGGGTGAAACCATGGATGGCAGAACCAGATCCGCAGATGTCCTAGGCTGACATATGGATAGTTCCCATGGTCCTTTAAAAGGAGGGGAGGAGTTTGCCTTTTGGCTTTCCTTCAAGGTGCGACCGGCTTTGTGGGGGGAGCCCTTGGGTAAACAAGTCCCAGGTGCCCCACACTGGATAAATGAGTGCCAGGTGTCCTGTTTTGGGGACGGAGGCTGGGGCCACTTGCGGAATAGTAGAGTGTCTATTCGTGAGGTGGATGCACTTTGCAGAGTTTCCCTGTTGGGGAAGGACCTCCTGACTCTCCCCGCGACTGGGCCCCAGTCAGGTTTGGCATTTGCAAATGGAGGCTTCGTGGGGAAACAGTATGGGGCTACTTCTATATGATCAGCCTATTGACTTGGTTGTCTCCCATCTCTTCTGTGGGAGACTTTGTTTCTTTGTTAATTCCACCTATTATTGGTCGCTATTGTATTAATGATTGTACCTTGTGTTTTCAAAAAGGCAACAAGCATGATTAAAGGTGCCATGAAGAACATATGGCTGGCTCAAAAAGAAAAAGGGGGAATTGTAGGAATGTATTTGAAAGAGAATAACCATATAGTGAACCAGCCACACGGGATGTTGGCCTAGGCAGGTAGCCACATTCTGGAAGCTACATCAAAGGAAGAAAAAATAAGAAAGAGCAATGACCGCTTCCCTAAGGAATGCAGGAGTGAACAGATAAGAGTGACCAATTGGACACTGCATGAGAAGAACTTAAGAACCAACGGGAACTGAACTAAGCTGCATGTTTACCTTGTGCTAGAGACTTTTAACCAATTAGATAATGCGTGACTGCGTCTAGGGAAAGAAAGATTGTATAAAAGGGACAGACAAAGTAAATAAAACGGCTTCTGTTTGATTCACATTGAATCGTGCGGAGTCCAGTTTTTTCTCCTCAGGACTCGATGATCTTAAGGGTCTTTTCCAACCTAAATGATTCTATGATTCTATGAAGTATAGAAGACCCTTTGGGTCAAATCTAGTTTTAATTGCATCTGTGTAAAACTGTTACTCACAGGCTCTGCCTGCAAGCTGACTGAATCAGATGGTCATGTTTGGCCTGTGGGAATGTGAATTTAGAGCCATTATTGTTCCCCTAGAAGATTACTATGAAGTCTGCTACAATTCCTGCTGGTGCTTTTGCAGTCCTCAAGGGACTGCATTTTTTCTGGAGTCTAATAGAGACTTGGCTCCTATGACCATTTTAATGAGCAGTCCTTTCCCGTATGTAATGACTCTTGGAGCAGCCAGAATAGAAACTTTGTTAACTGTGCTGAATAGCTTTATGAATGAACACAACACAAAGGATCTGTGGTAACACTTCTGTTCTGCAGTTTCTCAGAACAGCATTGCCCTTTACAAAGGGGGAAGGTCGGAGGCAAAACGTGAGGTACACATCAGGTTTACTAGTTGTCACAATATCCGGGATTGTTCAAAGATGAGATTTTCTTTCAGGTGCCTCTAGATAAGGAATTATCTTGTTTACTTTCATCATGCCAGATGACACCAAAGTAATTTTGATGTTCAGTGGCTAACATGAAAGATTTACATTGTAAGGCTATGCCAACAAAACATTTGAAGAACACAAGGACCACTTCAAAAATAGATGGATCAATAGTGGCAGAGTTCATTAAGATGACAATTCCTTTATTATGTTAGGAAAAGGCATGATAGTTTCGTTAGTAATAAAAGAAAGACTCCCTAAGAGTTTAAAGCTTACTGTATTAGTGTTTATATTACTCATAAGGAACTGATATTTAGGCCCTTTTCTTGGCTTTATCCTAGTTGCTAGGTAACAGAGCTGCCTGTGACATGCTAATCTTTAAGGATCAATATATAAGAAAACTATATCCAACAAAGATAAGTGTGAATGATTGCTCTTTTTTCAACCTCACTCTAGGAAAAAGAGGAGCTGGGAGAACACACTTATAACAGTTCTTGGAAGAAGTATGTCAAGGTTATGGAGACCTCCACCTGCTCCCCTTCAGTGAAGTTTTAACATTACATGACTGGAAGAATAAAGTTTTATTCTCACATTCCCTGAAAGAGACTAAAAGCAAAACAAAGGCAAATGACCACCCGATTTCCTCCTCTGTGGTGGGCGCTGGGCTCCTGGCACCCTGCCTTTCTCCCAGTCACCTGCCCATGACAGTTCCCACAGGCTCGCTCCCTCCACTCCCTTGACTGTGGAGCAGAAGCGAGTGCCAAGTTCAGGTGGCATGGCTGAGATTTTGCTCCCAGGTATCCAGCTGCCAGAGTTCAGCTTTGAGATTTATGGGTGAGGGAGGCTGCAGTGGGATTTTCTTTTGCCCCCATGCTCTGGTGGGCTGTCAGTCACCCATCAAAGCAGACAAAACAGTGGCAGAAGCAGGTTTTAATGTCATAATGCACAAGTCACTAACCTTAATTAGACAAGAGGAACAGCCTTGAGGGATTCATTGTTATCTCTAAAGGAGACAAAGGAAATGAAAATGTGACATGTCTCTGTGGGGTCTGTAGATCTCCGAGTTAATTTCTTTCAGTGCCTTAGGAAAGGAAAACAAAGACGGATTTCAACTTTTAGTGCTTTGCTACTAAGATTAATGGTTTGTAGCACTCATAACATTCTTTACACTCATTCTTGTAACAATAAGAATTATTATCTAATGGTTTCCGCATTGTGCTCCCCTTGTGCTTGCGGCTTTGGTGTATCTGTCACACACCTGCTTGGTTGGAATAAGGATAATGAACGTTTTACTTGACAAATTCCAACTTTCTACTGGGAAAAAGCAAATGCCTCTCTCAAGTAAAGGGATCAGCACAGTATTTTGAGTATTTTTAAGTTCTAAGGAGGCCTTAGCTTTCCTAATTGCCTTTCTACATCCTCTGACAACTGTCATATATTCCTCCCAAGTGACCAGCCCCTCCTTCCACGATCCATAGATTCTTTTTTTCCACCTGAGTTTGCCCAGCAGTTCCTTGTTTAACCATGCTGGTCTCCTAGCTCCCTTACTTGATTTCATACCCATTGGGACGCTCTGATCCTGAGCTTGCAAGAAGTGGTCCTTGAATGTTGACCAACTATCTTGAGCCCCTTTACCATCTAGCACCCTGTCCCATGGGACTTCCCTTAACAATTGATTGAGGAGGCTAAAGTTGGCCCTGAGGAAGTCCAGGGTTCTGGTCTTGCTTGGTACTCTATTCCTCCCACACAGGATCCTGAACTCCACCATCTCATGATCACTGCAGCCAAGGCTGCCATCGACCATCACTGCTTCAACAAGACCCTCCTTGTTGGTAAGTACAAGATCCAGCAGCGCTCCTCTCCTAGTCGGCTTATCCACCATTTGCATTAAGTAGTTGTCATCAATGCACTGGAGGAACCTCCTAGACTGTGAATGGCTGGCTGTGAAAGTCTCCCAGCAGATATCGGGGTAGTTAAAATCCCCCATGAGGACCAAGGCCTGTAGTTGCGAGGCTGCTTTCAGCTGCCTGTAGAAAGCCTCATCAACTCCCTCGTCCTGATCAGGAGGTCTGTAATAGACCCCCACAACTGTATCGCCCCTGCCTGCCTGCCCCTTAATTCTTACCCACAGACTTTCGACTTGCCCCTCATCAGTCCCTGGAGAAAACTCAATACATTCAAGTTGCTCCCTCACATAGAGAGCAACTCCACCACCTCGCTTCACTGACTGATCTTTCCTAAAAATGACATAGCCATCCATGACCACATTGCAGTCATGTGAGCTGTCCCACCATGTCTCTGTAATTGCCACCAGGTCATGTCCTTTAGACCGCACACAGACCTCTAACTCCTCCTGTTTATTCCCCATACTGCGTGCATTGGTGTACAGGCATTTCAGAAAGCAAGCAGAGCGCACTGGTGGGACCCCTGGGAGGCAGGAGGCCTCGTGGTCAGGGCCTAAACATCTATCCCTTCTCTTCAATGATCGAAAATCCTCCCTAGACCACCTTCCTTCAGGCCCGAGCATATTGCTCTTGGTCTCGTCCAAATATGCTATGTTTAGACAGAGGTGAGAAATATTTCTGAGCCATCGGTAAATATTCTGTAGCTGGTTTTGATGTGATATCATATACCTTCAAAGACAAGCTTTTTGCCATAGTGCTCACTCTGTTTGCTAGTTTATCATTCTGGTGCAACTGAGACAGAGTCTTAGACAAATACTATTAGCACTCTTGGTACTCTGCCTGTTTCTTGTGATAAGTTCTTGAGGGGGTAAAGAAAGTGGACTGACATTCAGGCAACATCAGAAATGTGAGAGTTTTCTAACATAGATCAGATATTGATATAAAACCTAGCAGAGTGAGAAATGAGTTAGTTGTTTTGTGAAAAGGAAGGGGAAAACCCCAGAGGAAGTTATCAATAGGGTCCTAGTGACCCTGACTGCAGAGCCAGATGTGCATAGCCCATGCTCAAATCTGCCCTGTAAAGTTTCCATGTGGTTGTTAACTAAGCAAGAAAATGCTATTAAAATCATCAAAATACATGTAAAAGGGAGGAGTGTCAGCAATCAGTGGAAGATAGAAATGAGAACATTAAATATTTTAATAGTAAGTTTTCAAATATATTTCAAAATTCAGTTCAAAGTACACATCAGATTGGCAGTATTACAGCAGGTTTCTTTATGCTGTTTTTCTGCAATCAGGGCTTTTGGTAAGGAGAACAGAAGGAAATGTAAGAAACTTATGCCTGGATGATGAAAATTAGTGAGGATATAATCGCACAACAGTGGCTATGTCTTCATTAGCAAGTGATTTGGCATGACAGAAGTGGATTATTATATAGAAACAGGTGGTACTGGGTCCCTTACACCTTCACATTATGTGGCTCAGGGGATTTAACTGGGACTGGATTTTGTGTCATCCCCTGGATCATACGTTCCCAGAACACATGACTCAAAGCTACTCATAGCTACTCAAAGAAGTGTTTTTTGGCTTGGACCCTTTTGCCTGATTTAGGGCTTGCAGCACATGGAAGGGCATATATTTAGCCCTCCCCAGAAGGAACCTGAATGAGGTGCACCAGAAACACTCCGGGGCCAAATCAGTGTAAGTGCAGACCCTCAGGAAAATCACCTCAACGCTGTGCTAACACCCCAAACCAAAGTGCTAGTATAGGCACAGTGACATGTGCTAATGTGAGCCCAGCCTTATCTCGGTACAGTGTGCTAAACCTGGGGTGCAGCAATACCATGGGCTCTTCACAAACCCAAAGAAACTGTCCTGTGCTCACCTCTCCCCTGAAGACAGAGAAGAAAGAGAATCCTTACACCTCTAAGTTTCACAGCCGTCTTCTCATGGCCTCACACATGGCCACTGTTTCTGTGGTTCTTTGGCAATGAGGTGAGATTGCACAAGCCAGGCGGTAGGTAGGTGAGAGAAGAGAGGAGACAAGCCAAGGAGAGGGTGGCTCTCTAAGTGTCATTCCCAGGGAACAAGGAAGTCCTGCTGATAAGCCTGTCTGTGCTGATTTTGCAGGTCACTTTCCAGCCCCAGGAATCCTCCCAGGGGACTGCAGGACCTGAGGAGACTCTGTTCCCGTCATCAGGAAAGAAGGGAGTAAAGACTACTGAAGATACTGAAGATGCCTTGAGTTCCCCAGGATTTCCATCAGATCTGTGTGCTTCCTCTGCTGCTATTTCAGCCTGAAGAAGTCCCTTCTCTCCTGCCACTGCCACATGGAAGTGCTTCTAGATACTGTTTCACCTTCTGGGTCTTCAAAGCTGCAGGCGGCTGAGAGACAACAGCTGAGGGGAAGAGAGAAAAGAAGTTGCTTTGCTAAAGTCCTTTCAGGAACATTTCAGACTGGTGGATTCTGTGGCTGTGGGAAATCACTTTCCAAGGCAGCAAGACTTGCCTGTCTCTCTCAGAAGAATAACTGCTGTCTCAAAAGAATAACTGCTGGTAGCTCTTAAAAAATTTAGAAAAAAGTTCTGCAAGAGAGATATGGACAAAAGCCTTGTGCAGAGAGATGTAAACTGCCGGGAATCTTTTTCTTTTGGTGCAGGCACATCTGACTTCTGGAGATTTTTTTCAGTTTTTGTTTCAGCAGCAATATATATCTATACCCAAAAGAACTACATGAACCAGAATTCTTGCTTTGTGAGGAAATACTATGATTTTTTTAAAAGAGTGAAAAATAATTTTAGGTTATTTAAAACATTTCTCTAACTACATGTATTTGCTGCTATTACTGTAACTATTATTACTTTTTTAAAATCACTATACAAAATCCAACATGTTCTAAAATTCCACTGTGCAAAAGAGCAGAACAAAGAACAGGGACAGAGAGACAGAGAGGTACAAGGAAAGGGCAAGGCGATACATCTTTGCATGACAGTCAGTGGGGCCAGTGGCCTGGTACCATGGCTTTACAAGCGCTTTTAGCCAACAGAAACCAGGAGTACTGCCAAAAAGAGGCAGTCCTGCCCTGTCTTTTTCTCCAGCTTATTATTCTGGCTTCTGCATCCCCTGTGCCCCCTCCTTTTTGCCAGCTACTCTAGCCCAGCACAAGCATTGATGCAGAAAACAGCTAACTGAGCAAAATAAGATTATTTTTACCCATGTCAACTTCCCGGCTCTTCACTATGCTGCCACACAATTGTTTCTATTGGCACATGTAAGGGGACCAGAAAGGGGCAAAAAAGAGTGATCTGTATGGGTGGGAGGGAAATGCCTGTTTCAGTGGTGGTGTTCTCTATTGTAGGCTCAAGCTGATGGTGAAATAAATGGCACAGTAAGCATTGTAACATCTTTTTATAGGCAGAAAAGGGAAACTCAAGGGTGGATAATGAATTTTCTTGTAGGATGCTTTAAAGGAGCTCCACCCTGTGGAACACAGTGGACAGAGGGAAAAAAAAAAAAGTTTGCCCAGCAGTTCTTACTTGATTTCATACCCATTGGGACGCTCTGATCCTGAGCTTGCAAGAAGTGGTCCTTGAATGTTGACCAACTATCTTGAGCCCCTTTACCATCTAGCACCCTGTCCCATGGGCCTTCCCTTAACAATTGATTGAGGAGGCTAAAGTTGGCCCTGCGGAAGTCCAGGGTTCTGGTCTTGCTAGGTACTCTATTCCTCCCACACAGGATCCTGAACTCCACCATCTCATGATCACTGCAGCCAAGGCTGCCATCGACCATCACTGCTTCAACAAGACCCTCCTTGTTGGTAAGTACAAGATCCAGCAGCGCTCCTCTCCTAGTCGGCTTATCCACCATTTGCATTAAGTAGTTGTCATCAATGCACTGGAGGAACCTCCTAGACTGTGAATGGCTGGCTGTGTAAGTCTTCCATCAGATATCGGGGTAGTTAAAATCCCCCATGAGGACCAAGGCCTGTAGTTGCGAGGCTGCCTTCAGCTGCCTGTAGAAAGCCTCATCAACTCCCTCGTCCTGATCAGGAGGTCTGTAATAGACCCCCACAACTGTATCACCCATGCCAGCCTGCCCCTTAATTCTTACCCACAGACTTTCAACTTGCCCCTCATCAGCCCCTGGAGAAAACTCAATACATTCTAGTTGCTCTCTCACATAGAGAGCAACTCCACCACCTCGCTTCACCGACCGATCTTTCCTAAAAATGACAGCCATCCATGACCACATTCCAGTCATGTGAGCTGTCGCACCATGTCTCTGTAATTGCCACCAGACCATAACCTTTAGACTGCACACAGACCTCTAACTCCTCCTGTTTAAAACACTGGTTGAGAAAGTCCCTTGGGAAACAGTCCTAGAGGGCAAAGGGATTCAGGAAGGATGGACTCTTTTCAAGAAAAAACGGTTAGAGATGCAGGAGCAGGCTATCCCCAGGTGTCATAAGACAAACTGGCGGGGAAAGCGACTGGCCTGGCTCAACAGGGAGCTCCTGCTGGGACTTAGGAGAAAGAAGAGAGTCTACCACCTTTGGAAGAAGGGGCAGGCTACTTGGGAAGAGTATAGGGGTTTACTTAGGCTGTGTAGGAAGAATATTAGGGAGGCAAAAGCTCAGCTAGAACTCAGCCTGGCCACTGTTGCAAGAGATAATAAGAAGAGGTTTTTTAAATATATTTACAATAAAAAAAGATGCAGAGAGAATCTCCATCCCTTATTGGATGCGAAAGGGAACATTGTTACCAAGGACAAGGAAAAGGCTGAGGTACTTAATGCCTTCTTTGCCTCGGTCTTTAACGGCCAGACCAGTTCTCCTCATGGCAGTCGATTCCCTGAGCTGGAAGATTGGGATGGAGATCAGAATAAACCCCTCAGAATCCAGGAAATAGTAGTGAAGGACCTGCTGAGTCAATTAGGCACCCATAAGTCTATGGGGCTGGATGAGATCCACCTGAGAGTGCTGAGGGAGCTGGCGGAGGAACTTGCCAAGCCGCTCTCCATCATCTATCAGCAGTCCTGGTTATCGGGTGAGGTCCCAGACGACTGGAAACTTGCCAGTGTGACGTCCATCTACAAGAAGGGCAGGAAGGAGGATCCGGGGAACTACAGGCCTGTCAGCCTGACCTCGGTGCCAGGGAAGGTTATGGAAAGGTTCATCTTGGGGGAGATCACGTGGCAAGTGCAGGACAACAGGGGGATCAGGTCTACCCAGCATGGGTTCACGAAGGGCAAGTCCTGTTTAACCAACCTGATCTCCTTCTATGATCAGGTGACCCGCCTAGTGGATGAGGGAAAAGCGGTGGATGTTGTCTAACTGGCTTCAGGAAGGCATTTGACACTGTCTCCCACAGCATTCTGCTGCAGAAGCTGGCGGCTCATGGCCTAGACAGGTGGACTCTTCGCTGGGTTAAAAACTGGCTGGATGGCCGAGCCCAGAGAGTTGTGGTGAATGGAGTTAAATCCAGATGGAGACCGGTCACAAGCGGTGTCCCTCAGGGCTCGGTCTTGGGGCCAGTCTTGTTTAATGTCTTTATCGATCACCTGGATGAGGGGATCAAATGCACCCTCAGTAAATTTGCAGATGACACAAAATTGAGTGGGAGTGTCTATCTGCTTGAGGGCAGGAAGGCTCTGCAGCGGGATTTGGACAGGCTGGAGCGATGGGCTGAGGCCAATTGTATGAGGCTTAACAAAGGCAAGTGCCGGGTCATGCACTTTGGCCACAACAACCCCATGCAGCACTACAGGCTTGGGGAAGAGTGGCTGGAAAGCAGCCTGGCAGAAAAGGACCTGGGGGGTGTTGGTTGACAGCCGGCTGAACATGAGGCAGCAGTGTGCCCAGGTGGCCATGAAGGCCAAGGGCATCCTGGCCTGTATCAGAAATGGTGTGACCAGCAGGAGTAGGGAGGTGATCGTGCCCCTGTACTCAGCACTCGTGAGACCGCACCTTGAGTACTGTGTCCAGTTCTGGGCACTGCAGTATGGGAAGGACATTGAGGTGCTGCAGCGAGTCCAGAGAAGGGCAATGAGGCTGGTGAGAGGTCTGCAAAACAGGCCTTATGGAGACTGGCTGAGGGAACTGGGGTTGTTTAGCCTGGAGAAGAGGAGACTGAGAGGAGACCTCCTTGCCCTCTACAACTACCTAAAAGGAGGTTGTAGTGAGGCTGGTGTTGGTCTCTTCTCCCAAATTGCTAATGACAGGATGTGAGGCAATGGCCTCAAGTTATGTCAGGGGAAGTTTAGGTTGGATATTAGGAAGAAGTTCTTTACTGAGAGGGTGGTTAGGCATTGGAATAGGCTGCCCAGGGAGGTGGTGGAGTCGCCGTCCCTGGGGGCGTTGAAAAAACAGGTTGATGAGGCACTTGAGGCCATGGTCTAATGGTCTAATGGTTAGGAAAATGATGGGATAAAGGTTGGACTTGATGACCCTGGAGGTCCCTTCCAACCATAATGATTCTATGATTCTATGAAAAGGGGCCCACCACTGGTGTCACCTTGGAGCGGCCTTGTAGGATGAAGTAGTCCTCTTGGCATATGGGGCCAGGACCTCACGTGCAGAAGTATCACATAGGCTACGCTATAGATGACTACTCGCAAGACAAGCATCCTTGCCTCCTACCTTCATAAAGCAAGTCCTGTACATGCTTGTCTGAGGTGTAGTGTCACTGCAAGAGACAGGGTTATTGCAATAGTTCTTTGGTATCATCGATGCCATGAAAAATTGAATCAGTGCAGCCTAAATAATACTGCACAACATAAATAGTATGGCATAAGAACAAAAATACTACACAGTCTGAAAAACCAAGTTGCATCAAACCAACTTCTCTAGTGGTCAGTGTTAGATCTTTCAGGTTTGTATAAGGCTTGCCCAGTGTATTTCCCAAAGGGGAAGTCTTAAAGCAAGGACACTTGTTGATTTTGCATTGGAAACTGCAAAAGTTTGTGTATCTTCACTCTTTATTAAAAAAAAATTAGCAGAATACACAAGAATATTCCAAAGGATATGTAAATGTACAAAAAGTCTTGCTGTTGAACTGATGGTTTGATTTAAGAGCCCCTTTAGTATTATTCCTATCTCAAGGCAAGATTTACTTGTTTACTTTTCAAGTTTGCCACACTTCATATCAAACCAAATAAAAAAATATCCAGTCAAAAGATAAGAAGAGGGAAGATCACAGAACACTCGAAACCACTAATGTGATCTGCTTTTTATCTTTTGCCACATGTTTCTTCCACACTCTCTAGGTTAAGTTTATAGCAAGCCTTTAAACCCCAGATAAAGAATCCCAAGATAGATAATTAGAGGTCTTTTCCATCAGTGGTACTATATAATAAAATTAATACTGATCTACCACAACAAAGAGTCTATACTCAGAAACAAAAGCCTCAGCCCACTAATGGCCACATCACTAACAGTGACAGGACATAAATATATCAAATGAAAGCTTTAGAGATCCAGCATTATTGTCAATATTTGAGATAAGTTGGTCATTTTGAAAAAAATAAAATAGTTATTTTAGGTACTCTGGACACTGGAAAGGCCTGTTTAAAAACAGCTGTAAAATTTCACACATTTTTTTTCCAAACCAGCCAGCCCTTCAGATCATCAGGTGCATGGCACCAATTATTGTCGCTCTGAAGAAATTCAGATATAAACAGAAGTAGATTCCTCCCACCCATCTGTCCATCTGTAGTACACAGGGTACTAGACAAGTGATCACTACTGCCCCTTCTACAGTTAAAATCTACCAATCTATCTTCTGTAGGAATGTATTTAAAAGAAAATGACCATATAGTGAACCAGCCATACGGGATGTTGGCCTAGGTACGCAGCTGCATTCTAGAAACTACTTCAAAGGAAGAAAAAATAAGAAAAGAGCAATGACCGCTTCCCTAAGGAATGCAGGAGTGAGCAGATAAGGGTGACCAATTGGACACTGCGGGAGAAGAACTTAAGAACCAACGGGAACTGAACTAAGCTGTATGTTTACCTTGTGCTAGAGACTTTTAACCAATTAAATGATGTGTGACCGGGTCTAAGGAAAGTAAGATTGTATAAAAGGGACAGACAAGGTAAATAAAACGTCTTCAGTTTGATTCACACTGAATGGTGCGGAGCCCAGTTTTTTCTCCTCAAATGGTGACCCCGACGTGATACCGACTTGCGCAGCAAGAGAAGAAGGTACAGGGGAAAAGCCCAGAAGGAGATAGACGGCACGGCAGGGCCGGAGACCGGGCGGATCGGACGGCGACCCGGAGAGGAAAACGTACGTTAAGACAGGACACCCAGTGAGGTGAGCAGCCGGGAGCGGAGATGGGGCACAAACTATCGAAAGAAGAAAGTACCTTAGTGAAAATTCTCCTACAGACACTCTCTAGGAGAGGAGTAAAACTCGATAAGCGTGCGCTCCGGAGGCTGTTAATTTGGTGCCGGGAACACGGATTCCCTGCTGAGCCTCAAAATGCCTTTAAAACTAAGATTTGGGAAGAAATCGGGAAGTGCCTGTGGGACGCAATCAGCAGAGGAGAAAAAAACTCAGCAGGGTTAGCTTTCACTTGGCGATTGATTCTAACAACTTTACAAGATATGGAGGTTGAGCGGGCAGCAGCGGAGCGGCGCGATCGGCATCCCCCCGCCCGCCCCCCGCCGCCCCCCCGCGCACTCCGGCAGCGGCGGCCGGCAGCGGAGCCGTACCCACCGCAGCGGAGCGGCTCGACCGGCATTCCGCCCCCCCGCCCCTCGCTGCCCCCCCGCGCACTGCGGCAGCCGGCGGCGGGGCCGTACTCAGCGCAGCGGAGCGGCACGATCGGTATTCCCCCGCCACCCCCCCCGAACACTGCGCCAGCGGCCGGAGCGTTCGCGGCTTCAGGGCCCTCGCCACCGGAAGCGTTCCCTGCCGGGATCAGAGTGTTCGACCGAATGCCTGTTCCGTCCCCCCCTATTCCAGCGGCGCCCCCGTTGGCAGAGGTGTCTGGGATGGAAGGAGAGGCAACGGACACAGACGAGCAATGGCCCGAGCCGCCGCCGCCCCCCCCACCTCCTGAACCAGACTTTCCTGAACCACCTCACCTGAGTGAATGGACAGACTATGCACCACTATCCCCTTCTACCCCACCCACGCCCACCTCCCCCGCCAAGCCGCCTGATCTTAGCAGCGAACCGCCCGTTTGGGCGCAAAAACTGTTGGAAAAGATGGAAAAGTTAGAAGCGGACATCCACAAGCGAGAGACACTGAAGGAGGATGAGAAGAAAATCATTGCAAGATTTCAAAAGGACCGTGGTTGGGGGGTGGACAAGCTGGGACAAGAGATGGAGTGGGGGGCGGAGGCGGGAAATGCAGGGAAAGAATTTGATCCGGCTCAAAGATGGAGAGGAGTTATTCAAAATGCATTAATCGAAGGGGAATTCCTTCCAGCTGCATTCCCGGTAATGCTGGGGGGGACATCGGGAGGTTCTAGAAACCCGAATCACTGGGTGGGCTTCCCATGGGAGTTAATTAAGGAAGCCCGTAAGTCAGTACAACAGAACGGTCTACAATCACCATACACTCAATCGTTCATTCATAACATTTTCATGACTAACCTTATGACTCCTTTTGACAGTAGGGTACTTATGTCAATGATACTGACACCAATGCAGGAAGTTCTGTGGCGTTCTCGGTGGCAGGATGCAGTAGCATCTGCCGCAATAACAAACTTAGATCGTGCGGATGGTGACCCACTGCGCTTAGCGACTATTGACATGCTTATGGGTCAGGGAGATTTTGCCGATGCCCAGCGCCAAGCTCGATTAGATCCCGCTATACTGCGACAATCCGCTGAACTGGCAAGAGAGGCACTTAGGACTCTCCCTGAGGATGGAAAACCAACACCCCCATATACCTCAGTAAAACAGGGTGCAAATGAGCCATATATGCAATTTCTAGATCGGTTGCAAAATGCGCTTGATAGGGCATCTTTATCTGATCCTGTGCGAGAAGCATTACTCTTATGTTTAGCTGTTGAAAATTCTAACCCAACCTGCAAGCGTATTTTACAGAGTCTGCCTAGAAACTCCAGTATTGCTGAAATGATGGATGCTTGTTCGCGGGTAGGAACACCTGAAGAGCATGCTGGTTTCATGGCCTCAGCTTTTGCCGTGGCTATCCGACCCTTGGTACAACAAGGTAACCGTAATCGAGGCCCAAAATGTCATAACTGTGGAAGGTATGGGCACATTAAGGTACAATGTAAAGCTCCAAAAAACAAAAACACAGAGGAAGGCTTTGATGGTGTCTATAATCACTGTCAGAACTATGGGCACCATGCTAGTAAATATCGCTCCAAAAGGAGAAAGAATAGGATAGCGAATGCTCGCAGGCCAGGCGCGATGACACAAAATCGGTCTCAGGCTGCTTGGATGGCGTCGCCACCGCCACAGCAGGGAGTGCCCGAGTGGATGTGAAAACAACAATAGAAACAACATTGACTGATTCACAGGTACAATGTATCCCAACTAATATGAGTGGTCCGCTAGGCCATGAGTTAAGTGCCCTGTTGTTAGGGCGTTCATCTACAACCCAAAAAGGTCTTTTTGTGTTACCTGCAGTAATTGATTCTGATTTTACAGGCACTATCTCTATAATGGTATGGACACTATCACCCCCTGTACACATACCGACAGGAGCAAAAATTGGACAACTCGTGCCATTCAAAACAGCAGTGCCTGTGGCTGGTAATCGCATAAGAGGAGCAGAAGGATTTGGCTCTACAGGTCAAGCAGAAATTTATTTGGCAATGGATATTGGTAAATCAAAACCAACACAGCAGGTAACACTAAAAGAACCAGGGGGCAGTACCTGTGTAATCACTATGTTGCTTGATACTGGGGCTGACGTCACTATCGTCAGTCCAGATGCATGGCCAACATTGTGGCCACTTGAAGTACCTGTGTCGTCAGTCATGGCAGTGGGAGGTATACAGTCTACCAGAATTAGCGTGCGCTTGTTTCAACGTACCTTGCGGAATGGGAGTGTATGTACAGTGCGGCCATATGTGATGAATGCCCCCATATGCCTATTGGGATGTGATGCACTAAGTCAAATAGGGGCACGATTGGTTACGAGCAATGAGGGTTTTTAATTCCAAAAAACTGGGACATATTAATTATTGATTTGAAAGACTGCTTTTTTACCGTTCCACTGCACCCAAATGATTATCAAAAATTTGCCTTTTCAGTACCGTCAGTAAACAAATGTGAACCCATGAAAAGATATCACTGGGTAGTATTACCACAAGGAATGAACAATTCACCCACAATGTGTCAATTGTATGTGGCCTGGGCACTTGCTCCTATACGAAAAGCATATCCGAAACTACTCCTATATCATTATATGGATGATATTCTGATAGCAGGGGAGCGACTGAACGGGGATCAGTTAATAGCTGAGCTGGAACAAGCGCTAAAATTAGGGGGACTGCAGATAGCTCCTGAAAAGGTACAAAAAACAGAGATATGGAGGTACCTTGGCTGGGAAATTACCAAAGCAACCATTAGGCCCAAAAAATTAGAAATTCGAACAAAAATATCTACTCTAAATGATGTCCAGAAATTGTTAGGAGATCTTAACTGGGTAAGGACAGTATGTGGCCTTACCAATGCAGAGCTAGCGCCGCGAATGAAACTGCTGAAAGGAGGAGGTGGTGCTCAGGCCCCTCGGACATTAACAGAAGAAGCAAAGCAAGCTCTAAATCACATAAGTACTAAGATTGTCACATCTTACACGCATCGCTGGAACCCAGATTACGGGATAGGCCTATTGATTATTAATCATGAACAACATCCTTTTGCTTTGATAATGCAGTGGATTTTAGGGAAAGACCCACTGCACATTTTGGAATGGGTGTTTTTGTCACTGCAGCCAAAACGCACAATCACTACGCGAGTAGAAGCTTTTGCACAGTTAGTAATGAAAGGTAGGCATACAGTTGTAGAAATAGCTGGCTTTGAACTGACTTTTATAGTAATACCTTTAGTAGCTGAATATTTACAGTGGTCATTGCGTCACTTAGTACGTTACAGGTACTCCACATTCCCCAACGGGTCAAGCTAGTGTAGAATGGATGAACCAGAACACTCAAGTGCCTGCTTCAAAAACAAAAAGGGGGAGAAATAGGACTGCCACCTGCACATAGATTGAATAAGGTTATATATGTATTGAACTTTTTACGTCTGCCACAGGATAGTCTAGTACCACCAGTCGTGAAGCATGAAGCAGGATTGAAAGGGGAGTTGGACAAGATAAAACAAGGACAGTGTAAAGTTATGGTTAAAAATGGAGTGACAGGAGCTTGGGAAGGACCGGCACAGCTAATAACCTGGGGAAGGGGATATGCATGTCGTTACAGATCATGGATCCAAATGGATACCGGCAAAGTGGGTGAAACCATGGCTGTCAGAACCAGATTCGCAGATGTCCTAGGCTGACATATGGATAGTTCCGATGGTCCTCTGAAAGGAGGGGATGAGTTTGCCTTTTGGCTTTCCTTCAGGGTGCGGCCGGCCTTGTGGTGGGAGCCCTTGGGTAAACAAGCCCCAAATGCCCCAAATTGGATGAGTGCCAGGTGTCCTGTTTTGGGAACAAGGACTGGGGCCACTTGCAGAGAGAGTGGAGTGTCTGTCTGTGAGGTGGACGCACCTTGCAGAGTTTTCCTGTTGGGGAAGGACCTCCTGACTCTCCCCGCAACTGGGCCTCGGTCAGGTTTGGCACTTGCAAATGGAGGCTTCATTGGGAAACAATTGAGGACTACTTCTGTATGATCAGTCTATTGACTTGGTTATCTCCCATCTCTTCTGTGAGAGACTTTGTTTCTTTGTTAATTCCACCTATTATTGAATTCCACCTATTATTGGTCACTATTGTATTAATGATTGTACCTTGTGTTTTCGAAAAGGTAACAAGCATGATTACATATACCATGAAGAACGTATGGCTGGCTCAAGAAGAAAAAGGGGGAATTGTAGGAATGTATTTAAAAGAAAATGACCATATAGTGAACCAGCCATACGGGATGTTGGCCTAGGTACGCAGCTGCATTCTAGAAACTACTTCAAAGGAAGAAAAAATAAGAAAAGAGCAATGACCGCTTCCCTAAGGAATGCAGGAGTGAGCAGATAAGGGTGACCAATTGGACACTGCGGGAGAAGAACTTAAGAACCAACGGGAACTGAACTAAGCTGTATGTTTACCTTGTGCTAGAGACTTTTAACCAATTAAATGATGTGTGACCGGGTCTAAGGAAAGTAAGATTGTATAAAAGGGACAGACAAGGTAAATAAAACGTCTTCAGTTTGATTCACACTGAATGGTGCGGAGCCCAGTTTTTTCTCCTCAATCTTCAAAATACAGTCTTCAAAACTGTATACACTTGCATCCTTGACTACCTAGTTGTTTGAATATATTTTTCAACTCCCTACATTTTGAGAGTCCTGTAAAACTATGTTTTAAAAAGAACATTTATAATGTATGTGTTTTCCATTTAGTCTCCATTTTCAGTCTCCTAGGAGTCACTAAGGCCAGACTTTTCTTCTTGCTTTACATATGGTTGGCAGCAAATGAAGCAATTTTCATTTTGATGAAAAATCTCTGTATATAACCTGTCACCCTGAGGAAGAGGCACATCCTGTTTAATAAGAATTTCCTCCAAGTGATCCAAGAAAAGTTCTTTCAGAATCTGCATGTGACCAAAGGAAAAGAGTGAGGGAATGATTTGATTATATTATGCTGTAATGAGAATGTGAAAAGCAACAAATACAGTATGCGTGTAAGCTTAGAAGACTTATAGCCTTTGCTTCTCTATACTGCTTTACATAGAAAACACAGATACAGAAGAATTTTTATTTATTAAAGCAAAAAATGGAATGGAACAAATTTTGCTGGCACTAAATTTTTGTCCTTGATTTGGACGATGACATAAGATGCTAATTAAGAGTGATATGGAAAAGTCTTCCAACTTTTAAATTCAAGACTACTAAAGATTATCTAATTTGTTAAATTTTACCCTGATAGGCACTGTCAGACTTCCTTGCCACTTGTGGATGTGCTGGGGATGCTCAAGAAGTGGTTGGATAAATCCAGTTCAATAAATAAAAATCCAGTGAGATTGGGTTGTAACTAAATATGAAGATAATGTTTCTGGTTCAATAAGTCCCTGTGTGGTAGATTTCTGCAGGCTGGGAAAATATTGTGGGGTAATATGTCTACACACACTTATCCTGTTCTTATATTCTCACCAATGCATCCATGATGGGCCATTGCTGGAAACCGGCTACAGGGCTTTCATCCAGCACCACTTTCCCCTGATCTAACACAGTGCTCTCCTTTCCTATGAAAGCATCAGTCAAATCAAATGCCTCAGTTCTCAAAAGTCAACTGAACAAGTCAACCCACCAGATTTGCCATTGTCTGAAAATATAAGAGATCAAAATGTCACTACAGCTGAAAAAAAAGCATCATGTAAAAAAATGTCCAGATCACAGCATCTGGTGAACCACGCTACATAAAAAAACAGATTTTTTACTCCCTTCAACCTGTCAAACTCCCTAAGAACCTGAAACAAGAAGAAATTCCTTCCTTAACTCCAAATTTGGAGAGCTATATGTCCCTGGGTCTGTGAGCAATTCATGCAGTGGGAGCATCTGAGGAAATTCATTCTTTCTCCTCCCTGTTCTGTGTTCAGTCTCAGATGCTTGCTGGGAGGAGAGACTCTCACCATCATTGGCGGGACTGCATGTTAGGAAGGATGGAAATGTATTCAGAGCCACAGGACCAAAATTCATCCTCTGCTCGCCCAGGCTGAAAATCAACCCAGAAGGAACATCTGGTTGATCCTGCTAAATCATCTTTTCAAAACACAGCAAAGTTTCACATAGCAACTGGCAAATAGATGAGAAAATATAGAAACACAGAACTGATGTCTACTATAAACATTAACACGACAGCAAAGTCAAGGAGGGTAAGGTTAGCACAGGACATAAAATACTACTGATTTTGTCCCTTATTCTTTAAAATGCATTTTTTAACTTCTGTCTAGGACAACATCCATTAATAATTTCTCAGAGTGGAGTTGTCTGCAGGGAGTAGGGAGATTTACTTAGCTTTTTTGCTTATGTTTTCTCATATCCAGAGCTACAATTCCTGAGTTTTCTGCCAACTCGGCAAAGGTGCAGTGAGTTGCTGATTCTGTTTGATCTTAGTTCTCATCTGTAACATGAGCATGAGTCATCAGACAGTACCCTGACAGACAGACTTTGGAGGCCTATTGTACTGATTTTATAAACACTTAGATTGCAGGGAAAGGATACGGTGATCAAACTTTTTCTGGAGGTAATCAGTGTTTGGGAAGAGATTTTTCTGTTGCCATAGAGATACAGTTAGACAGGGAACTAGAACAAATCCTTCTAGTGTGCACCTGATGGAGCTGGCAGGTTTGAAGTGGAGGAGAAGAGGTCTTTGTTAAATGTGCAGAAACATCACCACATAGCTTTTCTGCTTTCAGTTACCTTTCAGAAACAAGTGAACAGCTTCACGAAAAGGTTGGGTATCAGTGGTCTGATAAATCATGGAAGAGAATCCTGGTTTTTGTTCTGAAAGTTTATCAGAAAATACTATAAACAGAGCTGAAATAAGGGTTGTACCTAATAAGAACATAATCTTTTGCATCCAGTGTTTACAGGATATAATACATCTTAATTAGTAGGCAAAAATTCTTGTTTGTTTTCTGTTCTCTGAAAGTTTCTCAGCCATTTGAAATGTTTCTTCAATTCCCTTTTTCTGCTCTCAGAAACTAACCCTGTATGTATTGCTCAAAACCACTCAATGGGACAAGTACCACATTAATAGAAGAAAAGCACTTTGCAGGGAACGGCTTTCCAGTGCTCTTTGATGTCTGCACCCATTTCTCTAATTTGATGACCCACTTTTCAAAAAACTTAGTCAGAAATGGAAGGATATGAAACAGTACATTTAGATTCATCTATATGTAGCAAGATGGCCCTTGGGATTCTGATTCATGACTGAGTTGCTATGTGTAATGGTATTGCAAATAATAAATAATCATTGGCCTGTCTGAGACTGCCGAGGGTGAATCTTATTTTTATTTAGGAAGAGGAAGTTTTGCAATTAAAAACAATTATTCTAGGACAGGGAAACTACTTCTCCCTCGAGAACAGTAAGGCTGCAGGCTAATGTATGCCTCTCTTGAGAGACTCCTTCTTGCTGCCTGCTGCTGAGCGTACTTAGGTGCAGGTGAAGAGAGAAAAAGAGGGACAGGAGCCTGGTATGTGACTAAACGCTAAATGTCACCCAAGGAATTGATTTTATGTGTCGTTGCAACAGCAGTTCTGCAGTTAATTTGGTTTCTCCTATAACATTTGAGTAGAGTTGTGTGGAGAAAGGTAAAGCCATTCCACAAGGGATTTCACCACTTCAATATTTGGTTCTGATTTGCTGTGGAATGAGAACCACAAATGCCAAAATTATCTCTGAAGGCAAGACAAGCTCTGAACCAAGGGCACACTGATGGATCTTGGGAGTCTTGCTGCCAAGGAGCTGCAAGGCTGGGAGAAGTGGGAAAAGTTGAGCTTGACAACAAATCATACACGTTTTTGATAGAAACCTATGGATTTTGAAACCCATCGCTGGTCTATTCCAAACTCTGGTGAAACTGAAGGGCTTCTGCAGAACATTTCATTTTACAGGGGCTGCTAATGCTGACAAAGTGAGGCATCTTTAGATCAGCAGAAGTTAGGAGCTGTTTCACAGAATCACAGAATGTTTGGGATTGGAAGGGACCTCTAGAGATCATCTAGTCCAACCCCCCTGCCAGAGCAGGAACACCTAGGTCAGGTCGCACAGGATCATGTCCAGGCGGGTTTTGAATGTCTCCAGAGAAGGAGACTCCACAACCTCTCTGGGCAGCCTGTTCCAGTGCTCTGCCACCCTCACAGTAAAGAAGTTTTTCCTCATGTTCAGATAGAACTTCCTGTGTTCCAGTTTGTGCCAGACTTTGCACCATTGATCACAACCCTCTGAGCTCTGTCATTCAACCAGTTTTCAATCCACCTCACTGTCCACTCATCTAACCCACACTTCCTAAGCTTACCAATGAGGATGTTATGGGAGACAGTGTCAAAAGCCTTGCAGAAATCAAGGTAAACAACATCCACTGCTCTCCCCTCATCTACCCAGCTAGTCATGCCATCACAGAAGGCTTGGTCAAGCATGATTTCCCCTTGGTGAATCCATGTTGACTACTCCTGATAATCATCTTTTCCTCCAAATGCTTAGAGATGTTCCATCACCTTTCCAGAGATGGAGGTGAGGCTGACTGGCCTGTAGTTTCCTGGATCCTCCTTCTTGCCCTTTTTAAAGACTGCAGTGTCATGGCTTTCCTCCAGTCCTCAGGCACCTCTCCTGTTCTCCATGACCTTTCAAAGATGATTCAAAGATGATTTATCATCAAAGATGATTCAAAGATGATTTATCATCAAAGATGATAAATAAAGACATGAGTCTAATTTTTTACAGCTATGTGTGAGAAACGAAGTTTTAGGCCGAAAAAGTTTGCTCAGGCGAGGATCACGGTGAAGCAGCTCCGTTTATTCGCGAGTGCAATCGCGGACGCGCCACCCCGTGGCCGGAGTAGAAACGCGCAGCGTTACAAAGAAAAGGAAGCATTTTTATAGTATTTTATCACGACGCGGGTTATCCTCTCCTGTTTCTCCATTGGTTGGATACTCCAGGCTCACAACCTATCCGACGCATTCTATTACAATAAGTTTCCATAAGAGGTTTTTCCGGTTCCCATAATAGGTCTTTCTTTTCCCAGCCAGCTGTTTATGCATAGCTGTGGAATCTGTTCAGTCTGGATGGCAATATTTTCTCAGGTGCACCCCATCTCCTGATCCATGTAAGACACAACATTCTTAAAAAAGTTGTTATACGTAGCTCTTGTCCTTCTACATTATCTGGTACCAGGATGTACTGAACAAGACGGTCTTTATACTAGGCTCCTTTCTAGTTTGGTATTTTTGTACAAGGCCTTGGTGTTTTTCTCTCTGTAGTGTGCACAAAAACATCAGTCGGTTCTCACATCCTTCTATGCTATCTGGCACCTGGATGCACAAGGCTGTGGTGTTTTTCTTGGTTCTACAAAAATATGATTCTCACAACACTGCAAAAACACAAGTTATTTCTCACATATGTAATCAAATTACTTTGGTTTTAGGTCACTGTGCAACAAATATTTGATTCTTTCTTTGAATAATGTGGTAAGATACAAGTAACTGCTTGGCTAAACTTTTGGTCACTGATTTTTCATCAGATATGGGTCTAGTTGTATTTCCCTTCCCACCCCTCTCCCTGCACCCACTGGCTGTATCCCATTATGTCATGTCATGTTGGGTTATCTCCTACTTTAGCAACACATGCCATGATGTGACACTCCATAATTCACAGAGACAGGAACAAAGTACTCTAAACAGTAGAGAGATTGTGCTGCTGTAATATCTGGGACATCTGCAGAGTGCTGGATGATGGCACAGGTTTTTAGCTTTCTGAATAAAAGTTGGATAGCTCACCAGATATGCAATGCTTAATGGGCTAAAATGCAAGGGTAATGAGTACCATAAAGAACCTGGTGCCTGGAGTCTCAGCAGCCCATTAAGCAGAAAGTAATCAGCTTAGCCTTCTCCAGTGAGTGTCACCACAGCTTCTACATGTGGCTTCAAGGTGCCTGAATGGATTCAAAGTGAAAGAGAAAAGTAGAGCAGAAATGCCATTCAACCCATAATATCCTGGTTCTTAGAGGAGTTGTTATTTGGAAATGCCTTGATGAACAGCGCATTGATGACGGAGCTGTTTGTGCTTCTAGGGGGTTGGCATATGAAATGTACTCATTCTGTAGACTCATACTGGTGATTATTCATTCTCTTTGTTGTGATCAGGCTTCCACAGAGGATATGATGCCCCCTGTCCAAAGTAATAATCCTAAAACAACATCTGCTCCACAAGACTTGCAGCCTGAGATTTAGATAGCATGCAGCAAATTAATAAAGGGACACCCGTTGCAGCAGAAAGACAAACTAACAAGTTACAGTAGTTTTAATAGTCAGTGATCCTCACCAGCATAATCCCACTAAAGACTGTTATTTCATAGATGAGTTTGGTGTTTCCAGGGCTCACCTTCATGCAGTTTAAGGAAAGCACTCGATTTATTGCGCAGATACATTCACTTATATATCATTCTTTTGTCAAATCATCACGACTAAGCATATCTTATTATCTTTTTCTTAGGTTTTCATTAGACCACTTCTACATCAATCATTAACTTTTAACCTATGCTGCAGCTTCTAATTATCATATTCTCCGCCTTGCCTGTTAGTTCCCTATCTTATGTAACTTAGTTTCTTGTACTACTCTGCAAGGACAGTACGTCCTTGAGGCCTAATCTTGGCTGCTAGCGCCTGCACAGTAGCCTGTTCGTGCACCTGCTCTAACACTCCATGTCCGTTACTCACAAGCCAAACTCCCACAATTCCCCCTTTTTCCTTTTGCACGAACAGAACTTTATGCATTAGACTAGTGACTAATTTTGTTATTAGCTTCCATACTATTCCTAGCCCAATTAAAAACAAGACAATTATGATCACCCAGCGAATGCCTTCTTTGATCAAACCAAGTAACCATGGGGACAGACTGCCAAATATTTTTTGTAACCATGAATCAAACCAGCTTGTCTCCTTTTGAACCTTTTAAGTGTGTTCTTTAAGCCACTGCAGTTGTTGGTGAATTGATTCCCCATGATCGCTTAGATTGAAGCAGCACATCCCTTCAAAATCTTCACATCCATGGCCTTGTGCTAAAAGCAAAAAATCAACAGCAGCTCTATTTTGCAACACAGCATGCCTAACGCTATCTAAATCTTCTATTAATTCTGTCTGTCCCTTTTTTACAATTTTTCTTTCCCTACACGCGGTCACGCATTATTTAATTGGTAAAAAGTCTCTAGTACAAGGTAAACATGCAGCTCAGTTCAGTTCCCGTTGGTTCTTAAGTTCTTCTCACACAATGTCCAATTGGGCACTCCCATCTGTTCACTCCTGCATTCCCTAGTGAAGCAGTCATTGCTCTTTCTTATTTTTTCTTCCTTTGAAGCAGCTTCCAGAATGTGGCTACCTGCCTAGGCCAACATGCCGCATGGCTGGTTCACTATATGGCCATTCTCTTTTAAATGCATTTCTACAATTTCCCCTTTTTCTTCTTGAGCCAGCCATACGTTCTTCATGACGTCTTTAATCATGCTTGTTGCCTTTTTGAAAACACAAGGTACAATCATTAATACAATAGCGACCAATAACAGGTGGAATTCAATAATAGGTGGAATTAACAAAGAAACAAAGTCTCCCACAGAAGAGATGGAGACAACCAAGTCAATAGGCTCATCATATAGAAGTAGTCCCGTATTGTTTTCCCATGAAGCCCCATTTGCAAATGCCAAACCTGACCGGGGCCCAGTTGCAGGGAGAGTCAGGAGGTCCTTCCCCAACAGGAAAACTCTGCAAAGTGCGTCCACCTCACAGACAGACACTCCACTCTTTCCACAAATGGACCCAGCCCCTGTCCCCAAAGCAGGACACCTGGCAGTCATTTATCCAATGTGGGGCACCTGGGGCTTGTTTACCCAAGGGCTCCCCCCACAAGGCCGATCGCACCTTGGAGGAAAGCCAAAAGGCAAAGTCATCCCCTCCTTTTAAAGGACCATGGGAACTATCCAAATGTTGTTACCAAGGGTCGGATAGCCACAGGAAAAGCTGAGGCCATGAAACCAGCATGCTCTTCAGGTGTTCCTACCCCGGAACAAGCATCCATCATTTCAGCAATACTGGAGTTTTTTGGCAGACTCTGTAAAATACGCTTGCAGGTTGGGTTAGAATTTTCAACACCTAAAGACATGAGTAATGCTTCTCGCCCAGGATCAGATAAAGGTGCCCTATCAAGCGCATTTTGCAACCAATTTAGAAATTGCATATATGGCTCATTTGCACCCTGTTTTACTGTGATTGCTTCATAAAAACTGCTCTGCTGCTAAACAGTATTACAGGTATTGTGATGTTTTATCTTAACATTGTTGCTTGCTTAAATGTTTATTCCAGAAGGTCTGAAAAATTATGTTTGCAACTACTGTTAATTCTCCCCACAAAAAGCAGCTCATGCACAACTATTTTTCCCTTTTTTTTTCTTTTTTCTTTTCTTTTTTTTTTTTTCCAGTTATTTTGAGATATTTTACCTACAGTTTAGTCTTAATCTGAGTCAGACTAAATCATAGTGACATTTTCCCTTTACCCCGGCTCCTTTTCCATTTCTTGTCCCAGCCTGCCCACCCCCCAACCACGCGCTCCTTTTTGAAATCTCGCACTCAGGTGAGGTGGTTCAGGTGCTGGGTCAGATGTTTCAGGAACATTTGGTTCAGGCGGTGGGGGGAGGGCGGCGGCGGAACGGGCCATTGTTCGTCTGTGTCCATTGCCTCTTCTTCTGTCCCAGACACCTCTCTCTCGCCGCTGGAATAGGTGGGGGGGACGGAACAGGCATTCGGTCCAACACTGACTCCGGCAGGAAACGCTCCCGGTGGCGAGGGCCTTGAAGCCGCGAACGCTCCGGCTGCTGCCACAGCGCGCGCGGGGGAGGGGGGTGGGCGGGGGAGAGGGGGGAGTTGAAATGCCGATCGCGCCGCTCCGCTGCGCCAGGCACGGCTCCGCCGCCGGCCGCCGCTCCAGCCGCGGCGCGCGGGGGGGGGGGGGGGGGCGGGGGGGATGGGGCATTGTTTACCTCCCGCCACGGTTTTTGCAATTTTTCCGCCGTTTTATCACCGTCAATAACATTGTCCCACAGAGAGTCCCCACACTTTCTCCACTCCGTTACATCAAACAACGTATTAGGGTCTTTAAAGTGTCCTTTGGCATACCCCCAAGCATATAGGGAGCCCAAAGTCTTTTCACTTATGTCCAGTCCTCACTTTTCTAAAAAGCATAACAATAGCTAGCGACAGTGTTACTTCTTTTTCCATTTTTCTTACCCGGGTTTTCACTCCAGCTTCCCATTACGGTAGCCTGTCCAGCTTCCCATAATGGTAGCCTGCTGTCGCTCTCGTCCTTCTCTCCGCCGAGCTCCTACTCTTTGCAGAGGTGAGCTTTTCTTAGCTTCCCCGAGCGTGAGTCCTGCTCATTCCTCGGGTCCCTGTTCGGGCGCCACTTGCAGAGACGGGACTGGAGAAATCAGGAACGACTCAATGTGAGTTATCCGGAAAGCTCGTTTTATTGCGCAGATACATTTACTTATATATCATTCTTTTGTCAAATCACCACAACTAAGCATATCTTATTATCTTTTTCTTAGGTTTTCATTAGACCACTTCTACATCAATCATTAACTTTTAACCTATGCTTCAGCTTCTAATTATCATATTCTCCACCTTGCCTGTTAGTTCCCTATCTTATGTAACTTAGTTTCTTGTACTACTCTGCAAGGACAGTACGTCCTTGAGGCCTAATCTTGGCCTCTAGCGCCTGCACAGTAGCCTGTTCGTGCACCTGCTCTAACACTCCATGTCCGTTACTCACAAGCCAAACTTCCACAAGCAGGTCCTTTGTGAGGAAGGAAATATTGGCTGTTTGTATGTTTCAGTCATGGCAGGCTCCTTCCCTCTTGTGTAAAAAAGCAGCAGATTTGTATTCAGCTAGCTCAGCCACAACTTCTCCTCAGCCATCCACACTACAAAGAGCACAAGGTCAGAAGAGAAGGAGTACTCAGGGGCACTGCTGAGGTTTCAGTAAAGTGAACAAAGGCAATTAAAAATGAAGCATAAAAGAAAATAGTAATGGCAGGGGTTACTGAACTGGCCTACATAAGTGACTGTCTGGCAGGAGACTCCCTGCCAAATGATGACTTAGTGAAATCACAGGCTCTGGTTTCAGTTCCTATTGCTGATGTAGAGTTTAGGTTCATTTGCCTCATTTCCTCATCTGAAAAATGCAGATAATCACAAATTTTCTGTTTCTTTATCATTTACAGTTCTGATGTTTTTTGGGAGGGCCCAAATCTTGCCCAGTTGTTCCTATGCCAGGACAATCCAGCCTCACTTATGGCTCCACACTGAATCACAGAGCAGATTATTGCTGCTTTATACTAACAGTAATAGTTATGTTAGTGTTAAGTAACATCAAGAAAGACCTTGGGAGTTGATTGTGCTTCCACTGCTCTTTCCACTGTTCTGCCTCAAGCACAGAGAGAACATCAGCTTCTGATCAGGTAGGTATGTAAAATCTTTACATCAAAACTCCATCAGGTTAATATTTGTTTTACAAATGTTGTTTAATCAGGAAGAGGTTCCATGTTCTAACTGTAGGTCTGTACCCAGCTGTGTAGAGAAGTGGTCAGGCTCAGTGCAAAATACTGGCTAGAAAAGAAGCCATTGCATTTACTGTAACATTTATCACTTTATATAACAAAATAGTATTACTGAATTAAAAATATAACTGCTGTGCAGCAAGGTTTTGCCCTGTGTCCTGGACAAGTGGTTATGGTCAAGTATAATGGATTTTAATGCTTGTCCATATGAGCATAGTCCAGAGAAGTTTATAGAAAGTATGTGGGGTTATAAATCATGAGTCCAAATGAGTCTAGCAGAATCCCATGTTCATGGCTACACTACAAGACCCATCTTTTTCCTACCTCGTCCACAGCCTTCTGGTTTTGCTATGTCCCTGGATTTGTTTGGGATCTCTTTCAGAGCATTGGGTGCCATATATTCATTGCAATGGAGGGCTGCTTCTTTGACACAAAGTCAGACTGAAATCCTCTAAAGTAAAAACGAAATATTCACAGTTCTGGCACTCATATTTCATTCAATTACTTGGGCGAAATTTGACTCAAAACTTGTAAGTACAAAGAAACAAAGTACCAAACCCAAATTATTTCAGGTTTTGGGGTGTTTCATTCTTATGAAAAGCAATCAACATTTTCTGCATTAGTCAGCCACTCTACAGAATTTATCTCCCTTTAAAAATTATTCTCAGCCAAACACATCAGTAAATCCATAACATGACAATTCTCGTATTCTCTGCAAATGTATTTTCTTTCTTATAAACTGTTAACATCAGCTATAGACTACTACCTGGACTAATGGCCATACAGTGTCCTGAATACAGTAAATTCTTAAAATTAAAATGGTTCAGAACTTAAAAGACAACAGAAAAATGTGGACAAATATTACTGCTTTTCTGGTGAAATATGTTAGATACATCAAAAATAAAGAAACAAAAATTCAAAGAAAACAATTTTAATTTCCTTGAAAGGTAAATAATTTAAACAGGTATTTTTAAAGTCCTGCTGTTACCAAGGATTTCCAAAAACAGCAGTTTCAAAACATTGTTCTTCAACATGAATATGCACCTTTTCATAAGGTTGTCCTTTGATGAACTATAAAAGAGAACAATAATGGAAGATAAACTGAAGGTCCTTTTTTAAGAACCAAAATTAAAAAAGCGAAACAAAAACATAAAATCATCTGCCAACTTCAAAAGAATTTCAGAGCATGAAATTCCTTAAGCTTGAAACATAATTTAATGACTTATGTTTAAGGATACAGAGTAGAGCTTTGAAATCTTGAGAAAACAGGAAAAAATGAGTTGTCTTTTTTTTGTGACTAATGAAAATACGTTCACAAAGGGTTTCTAATTGTGATACCCCAGATGTTTGGGATGTACAAACATGTCACATCCAGAAATCTTTTTAACTTTCAGTTACTTTTTTTCCCGTGGTTTTACATGAAATAAAACACTGTTTAAGGCCAGCTTTCTCAGCTGGAATGTGCTCAGCTCAGAAATCTATTTAGAAATGAGGAAAAAAAACTTTTCCCTGACAAAAAAGGGGGGGAGGCACCCATGTGGCATAAACCCTTTTGCTTCACCCAAAGTGTGTCTGCACTCTGGATTTTGTTAGTTGTGATGGTTTCCATGGGCTGTGTATTTGTTGCTCTTTATTTGCATTGACCTCGTAATTTCACTATAAACAGAAATTAGCCGGTGCCAGAACACTTGGGGATCATATAGGCAGTGTTACATAGGGCTTTCATCCCATGTAAATTTACTTTCACTCCCTCTCCCAAAGTGTCTGTGTGTGTGTACTAAAATGATTAGCTTAGTCTAGTGCCTCGCTTTTATTTGTGTAAAGTTGAATGAGGTCAATCCCCTATGCTAAGATTTTACAAGAATCAAGCACATGTTATTGCCTAATCTGCATCTCTGGCCAGATCTTCATTCTTCATAGCTCCTTAAAAATGCATAGGTCAAAAGTTCTTCCTTGGTCTGTGATTTTCTGTATGTTTTTACTTCCTGTTAGTTGCTGAAATTAGCAAAAAATTACTGATAACAGAAAATAAAATCCTTGTGCTCCAGGTTTTATTGCACAAGGCTACGGTGAGTTATCAGTCCTCCTCTAGGAGTCCTGGTGAATGTTAAAATGGGTCCATTTTTATAGGCCAACTTGTGGCAAGGCATGAGCGTAAAAGGAGCTGAAATCTTACTTGTAAATGCAAGCGTCTTTACATGGATGCCGAGTAAAGACAGAATATTTTGGGAGGGATACCATAGACTGCAGCCATTTCTTACGGACATTTGTGCTCGGGTCTCTGTACAATACCCTGTATGCATGCACTTAGATGACACCGTTTCTTTAAAAATAAGGGTAAAGCTTGAAATAGGAACTCTCTAGCTTAGCGTGTTTGCTGAACAAACTCTGAGAGGCAGCAGGGAGGTAAACCTTTGTTGCATGCTGAAGGGAAGCGTGGCATTACTTATGAATGACTGCATGCATGGCTGCCTGACTCAATGAATGAATCATTCGGAATAAGACTGTGCAGCTTGAACGAGCACGGAAACTGCTCTGATTTTCATTTACAAAGCTTAATCATAAATATTGTATATTCTATGAGGCAAGGAAGGAAGCACAGTCAGACCCAGTTAATGTGTTTTATTTCCAGGGCTGGATATGTTGGATTGCTGCGGCACTTGCCCCTTGGAGATCATCTATGGGCATACAGTCCTTTCCGATCCAGCAGTGCAAACATTTCAAGCCAGGCTGGGGTTCACTGACCTGACAGGTTGCATCACATACACATTCATTAAAAATAACAGTGCCATCGGGGGAAAATTATACTATGAACTATCCCTTATACTACAGACTTTTAAACCCTAAGGATATTTTCTAATAACTTAAATATTCCATGCTGGCTTCCATTATAAAATAAAACTAGGCAGAGCCTAGGCAGGCCAACATTTATAAAGTATTTATAGCGTCACAAATGCCGCATGTCAGACTACCTAAAACGTCGCTAATATTGACAGTTTCAGGTGATTTACCCCATTTTTGAGCTTTGGAAGATTACATAGGAAACAGATTTGAAATGATGAAGTGTTGGGGGGTTTTTAGCAAGCAATGGTCATGTGAGCAATCCAACCTTCGAGCCTGACCCGGATGCTGAAGCAGGATGGGAAGCTGGGAAAGGTGTGACGGTGTAAAGGCATGCTTTAAGGTCGCAAATCAATTTATGCCACGCTAGTGCTGTTAGCCAATTAGTAGCTAGAAGAGTCTCGTGAAGAGTCTTGTGACTTAGTGCTCTGTCTATATAAACCGGGTTGTAACGCCATTAAAGTGCCTTTCACAAGATTTATTAAGTCTCTATGTGATTGCTTGCCATGACTTCCCGCAACTGGCGCCCGAACAGGGACCCTCAGAACCGCTGCTAGAAGCTGATGCTGTCAGCGTGAAGAAAAGCAGACGGAGAGGGTGGAAAAGCCGACCGAAAGTTGTCGCTGCCCCGGCGACAGTCGTTCCGCAGCGCCCAGCGGACGGAGACGGTGCGCACCGGAGGACAACGGGTCCTGTTCCGAATCTCACTAAAAAAGGTTAGTGAGCGGTCGGGGAGGAGATGGGGTTTACGCTTACCAAAGTGAAGGAAGCGGTAGTTAAGCTCCTCCAAGATATACTCTCTGTGAGAGGAATTTCTTATGACGCACAAGCCCTGAAGGGTCTGCTGCAGTGGGCACGGGACAGAAACCTGATATCCGGGGTGAAAACAGCGTTTGAGCTGTCTGCCTGGGAAGCCATAGGCACGAGTCTGTGGGATGAAGTTAGTAACGGAGGAAAGAGTGGCAAAGAAGCCTATAAACGTTCAATACTGTGGAAACAAATAAGAGAGACTTTGAGCACAATGAAAGGGGAACGGGCTGCTGTTCCTGCTGCATATGCGGCTTTGACTCCCGGAGAGGAGAAAAAAGGGGACCGACCCTGCACCCATGGCGGTTTCGTCTCTTTTTAATCCCTTCGCGCAGAATTTCGCGATTCCAGGTCCTCGGGACTCCACCTCCCGAGTTAAACGTTCCACCCCTAACCCGCCGCCGCCGCCTGCGCCGCCCCCTGTTTCACCTGGCGGAGCTCTGCCAGGCAGCGCCTCGCCTCTGAGCCTGAAACCGACTGAGACGAATGCGGAAGTAACAACAGAGGAAAAACCAGAAGTGGGTGGTCCATTATGCAGATCAGGGGCGGGTACTTATCCACCGCTCCCTTTTACACCGGCCCTGTCATCCCCGCCCTCGGGTGACGATACCAGCCCCGAGGACAACCCCGACCAGCCCTCCCCAGCAGTGGACGAATGCATGAGAGATGTGATGGCACGCCTCAGCGAGCTGGAATTACAACATCACACCCTAGTTGAGAAAACAGCGGTTGCTGCTTCACTGGACAGATCTAAACTTTTCAACCCCTTCACGCCCGAAGGCGTTTCCCCACAAGCCTCAGCTCTGCAACCGCCTGCCCCGCCGCTGCCGCCTCCAGAGCATCTCTTCGCCGGAGCCAGAGATCCTCAGGAATCCACTCAGCGCTGGAGAGGAATCATCAAAGATGCAATTGGTGAGGGGTCTTTTCTTCCGCAGGCTTTCCCTGTTATTTTATCTCCAACGGGTCAAAAGTGGGAGGCTTTTGATTGGAAAATGCTAGAAAAAGCTCGGTCTGCCATTGCGCAGTATGGGTTGCAGTCACAGCTCACTCAATAAATAATTCGCTATATTTTCACCGCTGATTTGTTGATTCCATTTGATAGTAGGCAGGTTGCAAATGTTTTGCTTACTCCATCACAACAGCTCATGTTCCAAAGAACTTGGCAGAGACTGTGTGATGCGGAGCAAGCTAAACCACGCCAACAAAATGACCCATTATATGGAATTCAGGCCCAAATGCTATTGGGTATGGGCCCTTTTGCCTCTGTCCAAATGCAGTCTCAATTTTCAACAGAAGTTCTGCAGTTATCTCAACAACTAGCACTGCAGGCCATTTTTTCAGTGCATGAGCCAGGGAAGCCCTATGGGTTCACACATGTCAAGCAAGGGCCAAATGATAGCTATGCACAGTTTGTAGACAAATTATATTCTGCCATTGACAGTCACCCTGATCTTAATGAGGCCATGAAACAGCAAATGTTCAAAATGCTGGCCTTTGATAATGCCAATGAAAAAAACAAACGGGTCTTAGGGACGCTACCAAAACATTCAGAGGTAGCTGATATGATTGAATTGGCTGAACGCACCACACAAATGAATAATGCGGCCTATGTTGCTGCTGCCTTGCAAGGAGTTATCGCTTCTACTATGAAAGGAGTCATTGCCCCCTTGTTAAAACAAAAAAAGGGAGGCAAAGAGAAAAAAGAAGTGTTTTAATTGCGGCAAATTAGGTCACTGGAAAATTCAATGTAAAGCTTTAAAACGATCAAAATGGTGTGTTCATTGTCAAAAGGATAGCCATAACACATCAGAATGCAACGGTAAAGGTAAGAGAAATGGGAACAGGAGCGCCACGCCCTCTTGCGCGATGACACAAATGCAGGGGGCTTGGGCAGCATCCCAACAGCAAAAGGATGCCTCGATACCGTTCCCTCCGCCACAGCTGGAAGTGCCAGAGTGGACGTGGAACAGCCGTAGACGTCACTCTACAACACACCGGAGTGCATCTAATAGATAGCAATATTCAAGGGCCATTAGGTCATGGTCTTAGTGCCTTATTGTTAGGAAGATCTTCAACCTCTAGATGGCGTATTTTTGTTTTGCCTGGAGTAATTGATGCTGATTTTGTAGGAATTGTAAAAATAATGGTTTATTTGTTAACACCACCTGTTTTTATTCCAAAAAGTAGCCGCATAGCTCAACTGGTTCCTTTTAAATATTGTATTCCTCAACCAGGTATAGCAGAACGAGGAGACAGGGGATTCGGCTTAACAGGATCGCCGCAAGTATCAGGACATATTGTTCCTTCAAATAGCCCCTGGAACACACCAATCTTCACTATTCCCAAAAAAAAGTGGGAAGTGAAGATTGTTGCATGACTTAAGGGTAGTTAATGCAGTCATGGAAAATATGGGATCCTTGCAGCCGAGTTTGCCATCTCCTGTTATGCTACCCGAGGATTGGGATTTACTGATTATTGACTTGAAAGATTGTTTTTTCACAATTCCACTTTGTAAAGACGATGTAGAAAAGTTTGCCTTTTCGGCTCCCTCTGTTAACAAAGCCGAACCGGCAGAAAGATATCATTGGCTGGTCTTGCCTCAAGGCATGAAAAATTCTCCTATCATGTGCCAGGCATTTGTTGCCTGGGCCTTAGGACCAATTCGAAAGAAATATCTGCAACTGATAATTTATCACTCTATGGATGATATATTAATTGCTGGAAAACATTTGCAAAAAGAAACCATTTTAATAGCGATGACCAGAGAATTAGAGAAGAGGGGGTTCAAAATTGCCCCTGAAAAAATTCAGCGGCAATCACCTTGGAAATATTTGGGCTGGATCGTCACAGGAAGTAGTGTCAGACCACAAAAACTAGAAATCAAATCAGATATCAAAATGCTCAATGATATCCAGAAGCTGGTTGGCGATATTCAGTGGGTAAGAGGTATCTGTGGCATAACAAATGATGATTTAAAACCTTTAATTCAGTTATTAGGCACCTCTACTCAAGCTAACAAGGAACGTGAGCTTGGTCCTGAACAACAGTGTGCATTGAGCAAAATCAGTGAAAAAAAATCTCAATGTCATGCAGCTCGATTTAATCCTCAGTATCCTATTGTCCTTATGATTGTCAATTCATAACAAGGTAGAGATTGGCCACTTGCCCTCATCATCCAATGGATGCAGGAAGGGCCAAATCCTTTATGCATTTTAGAGTGGATATTTTCTCCAATGAGGCAGAGAAAAACCGTTGTGACCTGAATTGAAATACTTGCGCAATTAATTATGAAAGGACAATCTAGAATTCTAGAAATAGCAGGAGCGGATCCACAATCAATTATTGTGCCATTGGTTCAGGAATATTTAAAATGGCTCATTAGAAATTCTCTTGCTTTGCAAATTGCCTGCGCAGATTTCACGGGTCTCCTCACAAATGTTTATCCTGCTCACTGCATGATCCCTATGCTGCAAAACCAGACCTCTGAGGAACAGCCGTATTGGTCTGAAACACCGGTAAACGGTATCACTGTTTTCACCGATGCAGGAAAGAAAACTAAAAAGGCAGGAGTCACCTGGGAAAAGGAGCCTGGTCAATGGAATAGTCACATCATCCAGGGAGGGACAGACATCTGTCCTTGCAGACGTTAGAGCTCCGAGCTGTAATATGGGCATTTCAACATTGGAATGATCAGCCACTGAATATTGTATCAGACTCTCTCTATGTGGTTGGAGTAGTGTGGCGCATCGAAAGGGCTATGCTTCGTGAGGTCTCGAATAAGCTGCTTGCTGAGCTGTTGCGAGAATTATTATTGACCTTAAATGACAGACGTCACTCATATTTCATCACCCATATTCGCAGTCACTTAATGACTGAAGGACTGGCTGTTGGAAACAATAAGGCTGATCAATTGGTAGCTCCAGCTTGGACTGGTCCACCTGTAAATATTTTTGAGCAAGCAAAAAATTCCCATGCATTTTTCCACCAATCAGCAAAAATGTTAGCATGACAATTTCATTTGCCCTTGACAGATGCACAAGGGATCGTGAAGTCCTGTCCAGCCTGTCAGAAAATAGGGTTTGGAGTTGGCCTTGGGGTCAACCCTAAAGGACTGCGGCCCTTGCAATTGTGGCAAATGGATGTGACACATGTTGTAGAGTTTGGCAGATTGAAATATGTCCATGTTGTCATTGACACATTTTCTATGGCTGTGTGGGCGACAGCTCAAACTGGAGAGACTGCTAAACATGTTGAAAAACATCTATATTCCAGTTTTGCAGTTTTAGGAGTCCCATTATCCCTCCAGACTGACAATGGCCCTGCATATACCTCTCGTAGATTTCAACAATTTTGGCTCGCTTGGGGTATTCAGCACACCACTGGTATTCCTCACTCCCCCACAGGACAAGCAATGGTCGAACGAGCCCATCAAACCCTGAAAGATTTGCTTCAAAAACAAAAAGGGGGAGAGCCCAGTACCCCAGCAGAAAAATTAGCTAAAGCTGTGTATGTGCTAAATTACCTGCGTCTCACAGGAGAAAGAAAAGATCCACCTATGGTAATTCATAGTGCAGTTTTAAAAAACGGGTTAGATGAACAACAGAAAATTTTGGTACAGTATAAAAATCTCAACACAGGACTTTGGGAAGGACCAGCTGAAGTGAAACTAACTGGAAGAGGATATATGTGTTTGCTCACAGGTGAAGGTCTCCGTTGGATTCCTTCTAGATGGGTAAAACCATGGAAGGAGTCGCAGTGCCAAGACTCATCTGTAAAGGCTGTATCATCAAAATAAATTGTTAGAAGCCCCACGCTATTAATCTCAGACAGAACACGTAGGTGACGTGGGCAAATCGAATTGGGAAATAATCTTTTTGTTTATCAATGGCCGCGTCTGGCGACTTTCTTTTTTGAACATGTTTAATTAGAGTCTTAGAATCTGTTAAAATAGGCTAAGAGGTTTAGATAAAATAAGTTTATATTGAATTTGTTACTGAATGATAGTTATTAGGTAATGATCCCACCCCAGATAAGAAGTCAAGTAATAATAAGAGGCTATTTTAACACCACTGATGTCAGAACCAGATCCGCAGATGTCCTAGATTGACATATGGGTGGTTCCCATGGTCCTTTAAGGACGAGGGGACAAGTTTGCCTTTTGGCTTTCCTTCAAGGTGCGGCCGGCCTTGTGGGGGGGAGCCCTTGGGTAAACAAGCCCCAGGTGCCCCACATTGGATAAATGAGTGCCAGGTGTCCTGTTTTGGGGACAGGGGCTGGGGCCACTTGCGGAAGGGTGGAGTGTCTGTCTGTGAGGTGGACGCACTTTGCAGAGTTTTCCTGTTGGGGAAGGATACTCCTGATTCTCCCTGCAACTGGGCCCCGGTCAGGTTTGGCATTTGCAAACGGGGGCTTTGTGGAAAAACAATATGGGACTACTTCTATATGATCAGCCTATTGACTTGGTTGTCTCCCATTCCTTCTGTGGGAGACTTTGTTTCTTTGTTAATTCCACCTATTATTGAATTCCACCTATTATTGGTTGCTATTATATTAATGATTGTACTTTGTGTTTTCGAAAAGGTAACAAGCATGATTAAATATACCATGAAGAACGTATGGCTGGCTCAAGAAGAAAAAGGGGGAATTGTAGGAATGTATTTTAAAAGAGAATAACCATATAGTGAACCAGCCATACGAGATGTTGGCCTAGGCACGTAGCCGCATTCTAGAAGCTACTTCAGAGGAAGAAAAGATAAGAAAGAGCAATAACCAGGAGCGAGCAGATAAGAGTGTCCAGTTGGACACTGCGTGAGAAGAACTCAAGAATCAATGAGAGCTGAACTGACTTGCATGTTTGCCTCGTGCTAGAGACTTTTATCAAATTAGATAATGCGTGGCCACGCGTAGGGATAGAAAACCTGTTTAAAAAGGGACAGACAGAATTAACTGAAGATTTAGATAGTGTTAGGCATGCTGTGTAGTAAAATAAGAACCGCTGTGAAATTTTTCTGTTACTAGCCCTAGGTTAAGGTTGTAAAGATTTTAGATGAAATGCGTTGCATGAATCTGTCTAACCATTCTTTCTCTATTCATAAGCAACTGCAGCAATTAAGAGAGAATATGAAGAAACTCACCATCATAATTTCCTCGTTGTTCCCATCATTGGTTTGGATTGCTCAAAATTAAGAAGGGGGCTTTGTTGGGGGGTTTTTAGCAAGCAATGGACATGTGAGCAATCCAACCTTCGAGCCTGACCCAGATGCTGAAGCAGGATGGGAAGCTGGGAAAGGTGTGACGGTGTGAATGCATGCTTTAAGGTCGCAAATCAATTTATGCCACGCTAGTGCTGTTAGCCAATTAGTAGTTAGAAAAGTCTCGTGAAGAGTCTTGTGACTTAGTGCTCTGTCTATATAAACCGGGTTGTAACGCCATTAAAGTGCCTTTCACAAGATTTATTAAGTCTCTATGTGATTGCTTGCCATGACTTCCCGCAATGAAGTATTGTCTGCACTGAGGCAGTGTCTGTGCTATGACTAGTTTAACTCCGTAAGTGAAAGTTCCATATTGTAGAATCAAAACTTTCACAATTTTATTTTGACTTTGAAAAAGAATGAACAAAACAGCACCTTGAAAAATAGTTTTGCTACTTTCCTAGAATCATAGAATGGTTTGGGTTGGAAGGGACCTCAAAGATCATCTAGTTCCAACCCCCCTGCCATGGGCAGGGACACCTCCCACTAGATCAGGTTGCTCAAGGCTCCATCCAACCTGGCTTTGAACACTTCCAGGGATGGAGCATCCACAACCTCCCTGGGCAACCTGTTCCAGTGCCTCACCACCCTCACAGTAAAGAACTTCTTCCTTATATCTAGTATAATATCTTATATCTAGTCTAAACCTACCCTCAGCTTCCACCTATTACCCCTCGTCCTATCATTACAGTCCCTCCTCAGCTTTCTTATAGGCCTCCTTCAGGTACCGGAAGGCTGCTATGAGGTCTCCTCAGAGCCTTCTTTTTTCCAGGCTGAATAAGCCTAACTCTCTCAGCCTGTCCTCATAGGAGAGGTGTTCCAGCCCTCTGACCATCTTGGTGGCCCTCCTCTGGACTCTCTCCAACAGCTCCATATCTGTCTTGTGTTGGGGGCTCCAGAGCTGGACACAGTATTCCAGGTGGGGTCTCAGGAGGGCAGAGTAGAGGGGCAGAATCACCTCCCTCGACCTGCTGGTCACACATCTTTGGATGCATCCCAGGGCACAGTTGGCTTTCTGGGCTGCAAGCACACACTGTTGGCTCATATTGATCTTATCATCCACCAACATGCCCAAGTGCTTCTCCCAGGACTGTTCTTGATCCACTCATTGCCCAGCCTGTATCTGTGCTTGGAATTGCCTTGACCCAGATGCAGGGCCTTACACTTGGCCTTGTTAAACTTCATGAGGTTGGTCTGGGCCCACCTCTCCAGCCTGTCAAGGTCCCTCTGAATGGCATTCCTTCCCTCCAGCATGTCCACCATATCACATAGCTTGGTGTCGTCAGCAAACTTGCTGAGGGTGCCATAATTACTTTATGTAATTAGCAAAGTTTACTATACCATGGTGATTAGAAGTCACTCTATTTCTCCAGTAAAAATAAACCTTCATTAATAACAAGAGGTGCTGGAAATCCACTCGAACACTGAGTGTTTTAAGGGCTCCAAAATTGGACTTTGAGTCCAATTTCAAGCTTTATGACTAGAAATTGACTTGTACTGGTGAGCTATGATGTACAGACAAATACTGACATTTTATTTCAAGATACCACTTAAAAAAGCCAAACATAAAGAGCAAATTTTTAAAAAGAGACTGCAAAAATATATCTTCTGGGTAAGTCAGATGATTTTTAACTAAAAGACACTGGTTCTATGGGCTTTGAGCCTAGGCGGATTTGGATATAATACAGCTATGTTTTGTGAGTATGTCACAAACAAAATGTATCCTGAAATTAAATGATAGGACAGAGTAGAGCATGCAACAGATTGCAGAAAAGACATCATGCAGACAGTGGCAAACAAATCTAGAGTAATACTTTAAGACAAATATAAAAAGTTACATTTACAGAAACAATGCAGCTAACATCAAGAGAGTTTTCTGCTTGTTTTTTCACAAAGTGTTTAAGATGGAAGTAAGCTGCTCCAAATGAAATGAACAGAGGCTTAAGGTGAGGTGAAAAAGTGTATGAGTAACAAAGAAAATAGGCAGTTAGGATTTGTATCCTATTGTGCAAATACTTAACCTGCTCTGAATAAACTGCCATTAAGAGTTTTGTAGTGAGATCAGCAGTAGCTCACATGCAGCTGTACATATTGAGCCTAGGGACATTTAAACATATGTGGACAAGCTTTGCAGGAGATCACTGCTGAGACCATGAGCAGTGTTGTCATGCACCAGTGATGCTCACATGGACTCTAACTTGGTCACAGCCTTACAGATACTTGCAGAAAATCTCCAGTGCTACTAGGATCATGTCCCAGGCAGGTCACAGGGAGCATTCATGAAAAGAAGTCCCTCTCCTTTAGTGTCAGCTCTACTGCAACTGGCCCTGGCTACCACCAGCAGAGCTGCTTTCTGTTGACCAACTAGGGTCTGTGCTCCAGACATAAGATGCTCACATACTAGGACACCATTTTCTGCGTGATCCTGGTTACATATGGGACAGAGAGGTCAGTAGCTAAAAACACAGATGCTCACCACATGATTTACTATGGCCACAGCCATGGCCATGGCTCCTCACTGCTTCTCTAGGCACACAGCTGTTAACATCTGGCATGGATTTTCAGTATCTCATTGGTAATGCAGATTGGCATTTCCCAGGACACGACAACCTTTTGCTTCTTGTAATCAGGTGGGACATCTCTTGCAGAACATGGGGGTTGCAAGCTACATGCTGCTTATGACAGAGACCCAAAGGACAGGGAAGTGCTCATAGGCGGAAGGTGACAGTGGCTTCCCAACGTGTCTGTGGATGCATTGCATTGAATACACTGGGCTCAGTAGTTCTTGCTACTTAGTTGCTCCTGCAAATGGGGAATCATGGTGCCAATAGCACTGGTACAGTGTCACTGTCAGCCGTGTCTCCTCTGATCACGAGATGTGTTTCCTCCTCCTGTTTGCTTGGCACCGTGGAGTCTGCCAGTGGGGTGCAGAGGGGGGTGACAGTGCCCTCCCCAGCTTGCTGAGCTAAGGGGCTGGAGGAAGAGAGCTGAGGTAGGGAACCAAGATTAAGTACCCTGAAATGTATCAGAAAGATTTGTTATGATAATTTAACCTGCAGTGTTATTCAGATCTACAGCTACTCTCACTCTCCTGTTTTTCCCTGGGGTTAGAAACCTGTACAAAATGCAAATAAGAGATCTAGATCTGGAGCCTGTACACCTCCAGGTTTCTGCTTGCCTGATAAGGTCTGGTATTTAGGTTTGATCCCATTCAAAAGCTGGTGGAGCACTAGGAAATGCAGGTCTGCACTAGGAGACAGACCTTCTTTCCCCATCCAAAAACAGTGCAGTAGAGCAAAGAGCAGCTGCTGCACGCATGCTTCCAATTGTAAGTGTGGAGATGGTTCTGGCCATCTGGTTTTAGAAACCGAGTTTCCAGGTCAGGTCTTGAGTGTATTTTGAATGTACATTCTTGCATTTGCTGTCTTTCTCTGGCAGATATATAGTGCAATACTGAATGCCTAAAAATAATAATACAGGATCAGTTTTTATACTTTCCTTTTTGTTTCATTCCCTCAATTCAATTTCTTGGATCTGTTTTACTGTGATTGTAACAAAGCAAAGAGTCCTTTCAGTGAGGAAGTCAGTCCTTTTAAAAAATATTTGCTTCTAAATAACTGAGTGGGGTGAATCATGCAGCAGGAAAAAGTTAAGAATCACAAACACCGACTCTGGTAATATATTGCTCCTATTAGTAGCAATTTCTTTATGACCTTAAGACTTCCATAGCAGTATAAATATTTTTTTAAATGGTTGGACCAATTTGAATAATCTTAGCTCAGGCATTAAAAATGCAGCAGTGAAGGAAGGGAAGCTTGCTGACAGCATTCAGGGTTAGAATTATAGTCGCAGTCATGACCGTGTCACTACATGGTCATAACTCTCCAGGTGGATTTACAACATAGCAGTCGTTTGGTAGCCAAAATGCAGAAAACGGAAGGTAGGACGTCCAGAACCAAAATCATAAGCCACAGTTTGAACTGTAGTGCTGTAAATACTCGGAGTGAATCTTGCATCTGTGGACTAAACACTTCATGCAGGGGATTGCAGTAGCATGCAGCTATTCCTCAAAGATCGAGTTGCAATAATGTTATAAAGCATGCAGATTTAATGTTTATTACTGTGGTAGTCACTGTTTGGTAAGCACTCCATGTCAAAATAGGGGGTAGAGAAATTTGGGCTCCATCTGTAGTGCTAAATAAAATAGGGCTGCTCTGGTGGAGCTCCTGTGAAGGGTAAATAATTGTTAAATAATTTCAAAGCAAAATAATTGTAAAGCAAAATAATTGCTTTGTTTGGGGGCTTTTTTAGTTGAAAAAAAAAGTAATGTGGGGACTGGCCTGCAGGCTATCAGAGAGGTGTTTTCATAATATGAAATTGGAGCTATATGTTGCATGTGTGCATAGGAGACAGAAAGAGTTGACACTTTCATGTACCAAACTTTAAAATCCAAAAATAAACATGGCACTACTGAACATAATGCAAGCTTTCTTCCTGATTTCCTTGCTTTCTGGTTTAATATATTTCTTGTCTATCTTATTTGAATTTGATGCTGTGAGGGTAAGAGCACCTGGCAGCTGTGGTTATTACTGTGAATTGAGTAACAAACAGTGCTAAGGGTGATGAGTTTGTTTGCAGGTTGTGTGTGGAAAAACCACTTCACATCCAGATCTAATGTGTATTTGCTACATGAGCTAGACCTTGCTGGTCTAGCTAGTCTCATGTCTTGGCCCAAGCGCCAGCCTGGACATGGCGTCTTGGAGAAAGGTGGAAACACACGTTTTGCATATCACATATGCCACGTCTTTTGGATGTGTATGCCATCTGTTTGTGAGAAATGTCTTAACTGTTGTGGTGATTGTCACGGCCCTTGGACCCATATCGTGTTCAGCATCTGCTGAATGAAACCCATTCATTTAAGCATCATGGCTACAGTTTTGCACAAAGATCTTCTTGCACAAGCAATATTGGCAGATCAGAAAACACTTTGATTAAAGAAAAGTACACTTTACTAAACACATGCTAGTGTGTTTCTGATCTTTTCTTGTCCCACAAAGGCACTTGAGCAGTAAAGAAGATGCTGTAGCTCACTCTCACTGCAAACAGAATCACAGAATAGCCTTGGTTGGAAGAGACCTCTAAGATCATCAAGTCCAACCATTAATCTAACACTGCCAATGTTATTACTTTATTTACTCTAGTTTTCTTAATATTTAGAAGGTTATTTTAATAATTTATCCATCCTTTGCTTCAGGCTATTGCTATCCAAACTTCTGCTAGGATGACCTTGAAATATTTTCTTTTTGACAGGAAGAACCCCCATTGTCATTATTCTCTCTCATATCTTAGTTTAATTAAATCTAACTGTTTTTTCTTTTGGCTAATGTCACCGTATTTCCAATGTAAGAACATTACTGCCTAGATTATTTCATTTATATTCCAAGTCAATGTCATTGTTAGATTCAGGGCTGCCCAGAATAGAGGCTAAGACATAAGCTGTTCCTTCTTTTCTTTCACACACAGTATGATCTGAACTTTAGAACTGTTCACATGAATAAATAGATGGCAACGTGAATCAGAGTTGAAAAATCTGGCCCTAAAGCTTAACCAAGAGACATATCAGATCAGTTCTCTAAAGATAAATGAACAATGTTATCATTTTTATTAAGACAAATACTACTTTGGTCTATAGAATAAACAAGCTTCCTCTCAGCCCTGTCATATGATATTCATGCTGGAATTCACTTGAACAAGAGTGCATTCATTTCATAATAAATAAATGGTATTTATACAACACCTTTGACCACAAAGCCTTCTAAAGACTGTGTTGTATTTCTTCCACAGTTACCAAAAAAAAAAAAAAATCCATAAAAAAGTGAGGCATAAGGTTAATAGTGTGAATAAACTGCAAACAGATGACAGATATTTCACAAGCAAAAGGCCAGCTTTATCAGAGAAGTTATTTTTTTTCCCCATTATATGCTTGAAGCAAACTCTCTCAGTACATTGATAGGGAAACTGAGTCACAACATAGAATGGACCAACTGTCACAGAAACTGTTGTTGTTGTAGTTGACTTGAAACTTAGGAGCTCCTGTCCTCCAGTACTTTATTCACAAACTTCCTTTCCTGTGTGGGCTGCACGAAAACAAATGATAGTTTTAAACACCTTTTTTTTTTTTTTTTTTGGGCCAGGGACACAAAAAAAAAAAAAAAAAGAGAAAAAAAAAAAAAAGAGAAAAAAAAAAAAAGAAAAAAAAAAAAAGAGAAAAAAAAAAAGAGAAAAAAAAAAAGAGGAATGCATTTATCAGGCTTTGAAAATGCTGAACTTCACTTCAGCATATTGAAAAGGACTTAGATCTCAGGGAACTCTTGACCTGAATCTGCTTCTAGGAATCTGCAGAACAAGTTTCTTCTTCTGGTTATTAAATTTATTTTTTTGGATGACTATAAGCATATTCCTGGAAAACATAAGTAAATCATGAATGTCTTATGGTAGTTAGCGTGAATAGTCATTCATCTGAAACTTCATCTGTATGTATGTTCATCATTCATTACTTCATCACTGCCATTGCACAACCAGGTAGTACAAACAAAACCATATAGCCTAAATGACATGTTGCTTACCACTAATAGTACACCGTGAATAATGCTGAAGTGCTCTCCTGGCAGACTATCTGCAGAGTGGGATGTGTCCATCTAAATCATGTGGTAAACCCCCAGAATTGCAGACAGATAGGGAGTATTCCAAACAGGAAAAAAACAACTAATAGTCATTGAGTCGATGATTCGTGATATGTTATGTGATATCACTTGCTCTTCCATCTGCATGTTTTCTCCTAGATGTGAGCAAACTTAGCCCACATTCCTCATAAAATAGTTACAGTTCTGAAGCATGAAAGTCATCAGGCTAATACAGGTCTAACAGCTCCATAGCAGTCTATGGATCAAACAGAATTTTAAGAGTTTGGATTTAGCATGTTTGAAGTTGAATCTTTCAAGGTGTATTTAAAGTTATCCAGAAAGCCATAGACACCATTAAAATTTGTGTATTTATAGGCTATATTCTATATATGCGCACTTATGAAGGTTAGAGCTTGGATGTTAATGCATTCAGCTCACTAACACTAAGCTCAGTATGAATTCCCTATACAGGTGGCTTTTTCATATACCTATTCTGGCTTATCTTTCCTCAGCTATGCTTGCCACCACTTCAGTCCTCTTACAGTTATTTATACCACTGCATAGTATGATTGAAATATCATCTCATCAGATCTTAACAGTTCTATATATTATTTCTGCTCCAAAAATGAGGGCTCATAGGCCTAATCTCAGTGACACGTTCTGCATGTAAAGCATGCATGGGTCTTTAGGAACTTAAAGTGCAGAGGCATTTGCAATCCCAGCAGATTCAGTCTGTGCCTTAACATATCTAATCCCAAATTCTACCTTCTAATTGAAGAGACTTCTAAAAATGTGTTTTCCTTTTCCTGGAGCCAATGTTTGACAAGCATCTATTTTTTGCCTTTGTCAACAATATAATTCCCATATTGGTTTGCAAATCTATAGTAGCAGTATTTCTGGAGAAAAAAGGATGCTGCTTTATTCCACACTATTTAAAACTGAAGGGAGCTGTGACGGTACTAGTGCTGGTAGTTATTTCAGGCATATCTGCAGAGACAAACTGCCTAGCTGGACCTGTACATTCCTGTCTACAACAGAGATTTTTGCTGTATTGCTCCAAGACTGTTCCTTCTTCTCTTTACCTCCTCATCTGCAGCTTTGGTACGTGCTTGTCCCTTAAACAATTAGAAGGAAGAAGTTTCTCCATAACTGGATCTTTTTGTAGAAGTCCCTATCACTAATAGTTTCCTATGAGAAGGTCCTAGAAATAAGCCTTCCTTAGAACACACTGCTGTCACTGGGATTCATGATATTTGGAGTCAGTTTTAACATAGTGACTGCACAAGACCCAGCCACCTGAGTAAATGGTACTGGTAACTCGTGAGCTTGTCTCCTGAACTAACCCTGCTCTGCTGGACTGTCACTGCTCCAGTGTCCATCCCAGGAAAAAATCTTTGATTTCTTTTTTAGCTCTGGAGACTTTCTGCATCTCAAGTCTCATTAAACCAGCCTTACTTCTTCTTTTCTAAAAACGTAGCTTGTTCTGTACTCTTACGGCTTGATCGAGTGCTTTTTAGTTGATGGAAAACTTGCCATTTGCTGCAATTGCCTTTGATTCATCCTCCATTTCCTTTCAATTCCTGTTCTATTGGAGCTGGTAATTTTTTGCCTTTTTTTTTTGAGGATAAGGATCTGGTTTTATGCCAGTCACCTCACCCTTAATGAACCTCCATCCCTCCCACTGGAAAAAAGCCAGCCTAGATTCTTGGCTAGCTATTCAAAATCAATAACAGATTTTACCTTACACCACCCATACAGAGCATATGGGCTTTGGGACATTGAGTTTGGGGCAGGAGGTGTGACAAACAGTGCCTAAAACTGGGTGGTTCTGTGTTTCGCTGAGACATATGCTGTTATTCATCCCAAGGAGAAAGGGGAGGCAGCAGAGAAGGAGTTTGGCCCATTTGGGAGGGCAAGGAGAAGTGGTACAACTGAAGTGAATGTAATCAGTAGCACTGTATGGCAGTTTATAACCTGAAACCTGAAGTTTATAACCAAGAAACACAGCAAGCATTCTGTTACTTGATTTGGCTGAGAGTCAGGGAAAGGGATGTTACTTAGAGTTTTGAAGAATTTGGCAACAGAACAACTACATGTGAGTGATGTTGCAAGGGAGGATGTAGTACTGAGACAAAGATTTCATACAGATAATATTTGGCTCTAGATTTGCAAGACTTGGATATCTCCAATACAAACACCAAGACACTTAACAGGAAGGATCAAACACACCCAATGAATTTTTATTACCTTATAAACACTGAGAAAAGCCATCTAGCCAGCTGTGCTGCTCATCTGCTCCTAGGTACATGAGAAGTTGGAAACCAAAATCTAAATTTTCTCCTCTTTAAAAATTCAAACCTAAAGTACTTCTTCTTTGAAAAGCTAGTATTTACACTATTTTTCTCCAGTTTCCAGTTTGCAGCTGCTGCAGATCATTTACCACATCCCTGTGCAGTCCTGCAGACTCGTTGCCCGCTGACCCTGGTTTCCCATCGAGCTGTGACTAAGCTGTCCCCCTGAGCCCTGGCTCCAGCAGAACACCTGGACACATGCCCTTGCTGTGGCCCCATAATTTTTGTGAAATCAGTCTGCTGCAGTATTGACCTCCAAAAGTTGGGATTTTGGTGATAGAGTCCCCAAGGCACCTTTATGCCTTCTACCCCCTCAACAAAGCACAGGGCATACGTCAAACTAATCTACGTGACTCTAATGAAACCACTGCATTCATCTTACTGTTTAAGGAAAACATGGTCAGGCTTCAACTCCACTTTGGCCAAGTCAACTTTTTCACATCTCAACTCCCCAGCTGGAAAATGGGACCTAGTCTCTTCCTCTTACACATTGATGGCCCTGTCAATTTGTGTTATAAATGCTTCATTTTCATATACTGCCAGCAGACAACATGGTGGTGTCCTGCTCCACACCAGTGAGGGCAGTGGGAACCTCCTCAAAAGCAAAGAGTAATTGTAGCAATAATGCAGATCACATTTTCAAAGCAAAGCATAATAATAACCACAGCAAAGACGTAAACACATTTGCAGAGTCTACCAAAACCAAGTATTATATGTTTGGGTTTTTTGCAAGCTGATGAAGTCAGGCAATAAGAAAACCACAATGTGCTATGGGTAAGAAATCTTGAAATTTAGGTATTGACAAAGTATTTTCAGCAGCTGTCTGTAATGATCCTGACATGTTCTGCTATGGTAAATGTGGCAGAGGTGTCATATATATCAGACCTGCAATGACATCATGGTGAGATATGGTACAGTGGCTGCCACTATTGCCTCAGGGTCTTCTTGTCTGAGCCTTACTTTGCCTCCAACAACTCCTACTCTTTTTCCTTCAGCCTCCCATGGGTGGAGAAAGAAGAGGGGAGTAACTTCTTAAAGTATTCTGTACATGATAATTGCCTCTTGTTAGAGATGGGAGACTTGAAAAAGATGATTAGGACATCATGCTGTCCATGTTCTGCAATCTAAAAAAAAAATAAAATAATTGAAATGTCAGAATAGTCTAAAGAATAGTTTGCAAAACAAAAAAAGGTATGATCTAGAAAAATCTGTTATGTGTACCACCACTCCATTCCTATATACATGCATGGCAGATTACACTTTTTGCTGTTACATGAGCAGGCACTCCCTAGCAGTGCTATACTCTCTTGGCTAATTTATTAATGGTATTCTAAATTACACACTGAAATTTTTGGAGATGTTTTTTTCTTGGTTCCCTGTGTTCTGGGTGAGGTGAAAGCAGGTGTAGCACAGAGAGAATGGCCACATGGGGTGAGTGCTCTGAAGTCTGCTTTCATTTAGGAACAAAAGAGAGGCTGAAGTGAGGAGGGAGGAAATATATATTGCAGCTGTGCCAAATATCTGACGCATAACATTAACACTGGCAAAAGAGGAAAGGAAATTTAAACGCGGGGAGGGGAGGCATCTCTAGGGAAAAGGCACATTAAAAGAATAAGAGGAACTCAAGACAAGCCTTCTTGATTTGAAGGCCCATAGCGTAGCAGCCTGCTGAGAGGAACTGAGTCTCTTTTGTAACAACAGGGGCTTTGAGTGTTGCACAGTCAGCTGAGAAATGTCCTGGGACATCCACGAGACTCTGTGGATAAATATAGAGGAGGAGGAAGAGGCGGCTGTTGAACACTGTCTCACAGCTTACAGACAGGACACAAAGGTAGCTTTTTGTGCTCAGACTACTAACCTGGTGAAAACAACTTTTTCTAGAGTATGGGAACTGATGCTATGAGAGTGCTGGGGATAGGAGACTGAGTCTCTCTCTGCTCCTGGATTTTACCCTGTCAACACCTGCTCTTCCTCCCATTGCCTAACTGGCCTGGGAAACAGAAGGGACTTGGGGCTGGATCTGCAGGTATGATTCCTGTGTAGGGATCTTATTTGCTCTGGGAACATTTGTCTGCTGTGAAGACAGAAGTGAAACTTCACCTCATTTCACTGGGCACATTTATCTTAGTCCAAAAGTTATCCTGTTCCATGCGTTTATCCTCTTGTTTTATTCCTGCAAGTTATTTGCATTAGGAAAAAATAAAATAAAATGGGAAAGATGAAAAGCCAGCAAATCTGAAATGAAAAATCTATGTCCATATATATGCACACACACACACTATTTCTTATGTGTTTTTCTTTGTAAAAAAATGGATGCCCAAGTTTTCAGAAACCTGAAGACCTACTTTCAACATAAGTTGAACAGCAAGGGCTTAAGCTGAGTAGAACAGGAGGTACAATCACCTAACACATCTGAAAGTCAGGCCCACAGCCCACAAAGTATTGTAAAATCCCCCATTACTTTCAGGAAAATAAAAACAGTGACTGTCAGGCTTTGGGCTTTTCTAGTTTTCCTCTGCCTGAGTAGCAGTTAAGAAGTGAGAAAGTAAACAATGCACCATTGCATAGTTCAAAATATTTGCTTTTGTAAGTTGTTATATGAAGGCATCTGTATTACCTCAGCAATGAATTGTAATTGCTTTGTCCCTTAGTGGCTGAATGTCTTCAATGAGGGTAGCAATATTAATAGTACTGGTTGTAATTGGAGCTGCTCCTTCAGCTTAGGGGATAGAATTACAAGGCCAAGTTCTGCCCTCATTTAATTTTGTAAAGCCTGACTGAAGATGTTGAGTAGTACTATAGTCTAACTGAGAAATTAGTGTCACTGATGCCTTGCAGTACTGATTCCACAAATCATCCTCTAAACCAGGCTTATTCTGCTATACTTCATAGGCTACAAACATGCGGCAAGGATTCCTGCTAGGGGTTAGTTACCTCCTGCATTCCAAGAGGTTTCCAAGGATTACAGCCCGGGAAGAATTTTGAGATATGTGGGTTACTGTCTATGCAGGGAGCTGGCATTACAGGCCCTTACAATTAGGGCTGTCTTGTTAGGGAAGTACTGGTTTTCTATCCGGAGGCTTGAGAAGGTGCATCTGTTATTCTCGGTAGATAAAAACTGTATACAAGCTAACACTAGTATACTCAGTAGAATCTTGTAACTGGTGCAAATGAATATTTTACTGTGGATTTACTGGAATACTGTAACTTCAGACTTGGGAGGAGCAAGTTAGTTATGCCAGCTTGTGACATTGAGAAATTGTTGATGTCAGAGGGAGCAGAGCAAAATTCAGAAATAGTGAAAGTTGTTGGGCAGAGCACAACCCTTGAGTGTTCAGCCCACAAAACCGATTGATTAGATTTGGTTCATATAGAAACAGAACAAATTACTGCATGAGGATATTTTCTATTTTGAGAAGAAAAGATGGCTCTATAACCTTTCAGGCTATGTCTAATTGGCCTCAGGGCTGATTCCTGGTCCTGAGACAAAGTCACATAGACTGGCTCATGTCCTGCCACTTCTATAGCAGATTTGTCTTGAAGAAAACTAGCTGCAGAGAGCGAACAATAAAACAGTGTGGACAATCAGAGCTCCAGTGTTCAAGCTTCCTCCTTGGCTCTCCATTACTTAGCACTGAAGACATACCCTCAAAGTCCACTGCAGACCTCTTTTCTGTGATTCTATGAAAGTGATCGTTTGTTAGAATGAGTTGCTAAAAGAAACTGCACAAGCTTATTAGAGTAAATCTCTTTCAATGAATATGTGGTAGAGGGGTCAAGCATTTTTTTTAGTAAGGGTTCTCTACTGAGAGAAAAATAATTCCAAACTTTTGATTAACAAGATTTTGAGGTCTTCTAGCTTCTCTGTTCTACTGACTCAGTTTAAGCCCATGTCACCTATGAATGAAAGTTTTAAGACAGTCCATATGCAATAGTGCTGTTGCCTTTACTATGGACTGCTGCCCATACCATAGAGTCCAGCAGCATAATCACAGAAAATCACAACTATAGTTTTGCTCACATGGGAAGTTTCCAAAGCCCAAATAGATTTGTAGCTCAAGGACTCTAAAAAGTGTTTATTGAAGAATGATAATCGAGCAACTTGTAATGCTGATGTCTACGTATCTCCCTAGTGCATATCACAAGAGCTGTGTTCTGTATCTGATGGCAAGTATGAAGCCAGGTAGTTAAATTGAAAATCGTCACTTGTATTCTTCATAATATTGGCATAGGGGCAGAGTGAAGAAGAAAAACAGACATATAAAGACTGTGCACATTTCCTTTGCACAGAAAGATTTTCCTCTACGAATTACAAGCAGTGTGTAATGACTGAGCCATGGAGGGTAGAAACATGGTCATAAATGCAGGAGGCTTCTCTAGATTAAGCACTGTGGAACACTGGGATCATTTAAAAGAAATAAAGAACATGAAAGAGCTCCCCTATACTTAGACCAGATCTATCCTGGTGAAATGACAAGGAAAGAAAACTTAAAACTGCTCATTAAAAAGAAATTATTTTCTGTAGCATTATTTTCCTGCTCCACAGGAAAAAAAAAATCAACCAGGTTGCTGTTTGACATTTGGAGGGCTTGTTGTAGAGCATATTACTTGCCATAAGACTAGATGTTTTTAAATTCTATAGAAAGGCATAGATGTGCTTTTATGAAATGGAACATTCAATCCTTCCTCATGCTAAAACTCCTTCAGTTTTACATAAATGATCTTCTTGCTTATATGATGTACTGAAATCTTAATACCAGGCAGCTTTCTGAAGTAATTAGGTAGTACTTCATCACTTTGTCAATTCTCTCCTTACCCATAGACAACCTTACTATTTAAACTCACTATCTAAAGGGGCTATGCTGCTACAGACACCCTTGAACCTTTACTTCCAGAGCAGTGTTACTTTGCTCTTCAAAATGGTTCCCCACCTAACCTGGAAAAACAACTGCATTGATGATCAGTTATTACTCATTGACTATTAACTCATGAGTAATTACTCATGAGAAAACTCATTTGACTTAATCATGTCTTGTAATTTGATGAACTGAAATACACACACTTGCAGTTTCTGAGAGAAGCAGCATAATAACAGCCTGACATTTGCAACATGGTGTCTGGGATACCACAGATTCTCCATGTGCAGCACTAAGTCAAGTCTCTAGTGCCAGACCATGCTTGCTTTGGGTTCCCAGTGATGGCAGATTATTTTGGTTAATACGGGACCTATCACAAAATTGGTACTTGACTTCCTCATTACGAAGCTTTTCTCCTCATTGCTGTGAGTTTACATATTTTCACAAGACAAAAAAGGAGTGAAAGATGTGGTGAAGCTTTTTCAACTCCACCCATGCATAAAGGTATGATTTGAAAAGTTAAATTTGCCAATTATTTTGAGGTTTTGTGGATCTTAGTCAGCAAATGATTTGAGAGATCAGGACTGGAATTAATTTTGAAAGCCATATCAAAGGACAAAATGAAAACCCACTGTACAGGAAGAACTTTTAAAAACATGTGGGTATTATTCATTTCACTTCTCAATATTTTTTTATCTCCTTTAAGATGAAAATGTTTTGTATGCATTTGGCAATTAAAGTGATGGGGTTGTGAAACAGCACTGATAATGTACTTTGAGAAAGTCAGTAGAGTAACTTTTCATGAGCAAAGGAGGAGAGAAAGAGAAGGCAGATCTGATAAGATTGCAGCGCATACCAGTGACAACCAGAGCTGCTCTGTATCAAAATGAGAGAGAAATAGCTGCACTGATAAAAAGGAAATATTTGGTCACCGTCAGCTTCCCCAGAGCATCTACTAGCGCAACAGACCTAATGAGTAAATCCACATTGGCAGTATGAGTCATTTCTCTCAGCTGCATGAACAGAGCTTAAAGACTATGTGCTAGGCACCCCAGCCTCTCCTATTTCAAAGCAGCAGAGAATATGTTAGAGGAGCTGAGGAGCTGAATGGAATAATTATCTGATTGGGAAATAATACTCAAGGGACTGGTGTCTAGTGGGGTAAATTATAAATCGACACCAGATAACCCGTGAAGAGTGGCTGTTTGAATAAGAGCAATGCAGATTTTGGAAAAGAAGCTAGGAGATCAACTGGCCTCTGTTTGGGCTATGGCTCAGCTACTGAAATATCTTGTGCAATTGCAACTGTCATTGTGGCTGTGAGATTTTTGCTGAAACAGATATAAAAAAGAACCCTGAATTGTAATGCCGAGGGGTGGTTGGCCTGGTCATGGGAAACATAGCAGACCTCCAACTAAATACAGAATTTACATAAGCAAATACTTAAATTTAAGCAGAGATGTAGCCAAAGAGAATTAAAGTATCTTTTGGATGATTTACAAGGATGGCATTAGCAAGGTAGCAAGAACAATCTCATTTGATTTGTTTCATAGCTAGTGTTTGACAACTTGGTTAAATCTACTGGCAAAACCAACTACCCAACACTGGAAGAAATTACAGGACCATATCTTAACATCTTTCAGGAAGTTAGAAATACTGAAAAAGCACTGGAATAGGAATTGGAGTAGTGTGACTTCATGGTATCCTGGGCCTAGTCTAGCCATGCCTGGAAATTACACTGAAGCTGCTATTTATTTTTTTGTTTATCTGTTTGCTTTTTTAAGTAAATTCAATATTTGGAGTAGTTTGCAAGGCATCTGTAAAATAATCCATATAGTAGACGACTCAAAAAAGAGGGAGCTACTCTGAGAAGACAGAGTGCAGGTAAAAGCAGAGAACTTGAGATTGTTCACATTTTTTTCAGACATTTGCTGAACCATGTTATCCCTAATACAGGGTACTTAAAGGATCTTGCACATAATGTCCGAGTCACTGTTTTCACATTTTACATAGTACTAACTTTACAGAATCTGATCTGTGTACCAGGTGCAACCTGCATCAAACTGGTTTGCCCCAATGGAGGCTGATCTTTTTGAGCTTTGCAACCATCTTTATACTTCTACATATTTTCACAATACCCCAATCCTACTCCTTATTGGTATGAAACTAATTAAAAATAGAAGGGTCCTGGAGACAAGATGGATGCTTAATTCTGCCTGCTAGTAGGAAATCCTATGTTATGAGAGAAAGTGTTTTGGAGGTCAGGCTTAAAAATTAATGCTATCTTTTGCAAGCTTAGTACATAGTGTGAACATTTTTTTTTTTTTTTTCTGACATGTATACTTGGACACATCCAGGCCAGGCTCTTATGAGTGTCTGGGGAGCTCCATTGACTTCACCAAAGCAGAAACTCAGCTTGTCATGGGCTTTTACAAAACATTGTTAAGGAGATTTGTATGGAAAGTACTAGCTTCACTTTAATAACTCATAAGACCAGAACCATAGCTTTTGTCCAACAGTTTCTTTACTACTGTATAAACTCATTCAGAAACTTAAATTACTTTGAGTGACAATGATTAAAGAACATTTTAAAAAAGCCCCATGTGCCATGTGACGCACACTAGCCTTCTATAAAATAATACAAAAATAATTAGCAGGAAGCAAATTAATACTTCAGAGAATTGTAAAGTTATGAGGCTAAATTCATCCCCTGGTGTAATTCCACTGACTTCATTTTGTATGTAGGTTTGGAATAAGCACCTCAACACACTGTGCACATATTGGGAAGTTTCACTTTTAAGCTGACCTGTTACGCTGTGCCCCACTCTTGGGCTCTGTGCTGAGCTAGATCCTGCTGTTGTCTGCCAGGTTTATTCAGCTTAGCAGCATTGTGGGTTTGCATGCCTTCTCCAGAAAAAGAAAGATGTTACTGTCCTGTTGTCAGAAAATGAAGGAAATTATGTCAGGGTTTTACGCAGCCTCTTTGGGTTTCTAGGAGCCTTTACTAAGCAATAGCAGTGCATGTGTATGTCTGTATGTGCATATTAAGGTATATATAAGCAACAGCTGTGAAACTACTTCCTCACATTGATTCATTTATTGACTCTAGTGGCCTACTCAACTGTATGCATATGCTTTGGCTAGTCAAGTGCACTGAATGAAAAGAAAGCATTTTCCTGGCAAAAAGAAAAGAGAGTTGAACCTAAACCAAATATCTAAAACTTTTAGTTAATAATTTGTTTCAATCTGTTTTGAGGAAAGACTAGCAATTTAATTTTTGCATCATTCTGTTGGGGCATGTTAGGACCGAGTGTTGTTCAGCACACCACAGAGTTTGTGATCAAGTTCTGAAATACTGCATTGCAAAACAGACACAGGAAATGTGTCTGTTGAGAGACTGAGTGGGAGTGAGGGAGATGCTGGGCTATGGGAAAAGCACAAATTTATAGAAAAGCAGTAAATCATCATCTTTTTTTATGACAACATTTCAGCCCAAACGTTTTTCTCATTCACTGAAATGAGCTTTACATAGTTACCATGACTGGCAGTGAGCAGTAGTGAGCAGTAAGTCCTTCTGCCCCCTTTTCTGCTTGACCTTCCACCATTCAATCCAAGCTAATTTTCCACGTTTCTAGTGGAAAAATAATGTCAGTTCATAATTGCTGCTGATAATTGAAAAAGGGGGAAAAAAAGCATTGGATATATTGACATTTTAACCATCTACTTTGAGACTCATCCCTGGCTTCTTGCTTCAACCCCCATTTCCATCCTCCACAGCCCCCGATGCTGCTGTGCACCTGCTCTTCAGCCAACCTGCCACTGTCCACATTGGTCTTGGGGCTGTTTATAGTGAAACATAAAGATGCCTCACTTAAGTATGAATACACATATATAGTGAACATATGTATTATGTCCTAAAATGCATCCTTACTAGCATATTCATTCTGCATATCAGCATCACCCAAAACATTTTCATGTTTGTCTATGGATTTACTTGCAAATTATCACGGTAATGCTTTACTTTATTTCCCCCGACACACACATATTTTGAACATGGTGTATACTGTGGATGTGAGAGTACTTTCCTAAAACTACATAGCTGTGCTCCAAGATTACGAGCACCTTCATATAACACACAGACCCTTCTTTTAATTTGCCCTTATATGACTCTTCTTTCTCTCCTCCCCTACAGAAAACAAACCCAAAAATTTCACTCCCACAGAATATAAACCCAGAAGTTTCCCCCTCGCTCCTTACAAATAGAATCAATTTATCTAACTGAGAAAAGACTTGAAAATAAAAGGGAATGTGTCCCATGCGAAGATCTGTGTATGTAAGTTTGAGGAGGAAAAAAGAGATCTTTCACAAGCAGCCATAACTGTGTCTCTGACATTTGATAAGGGAGAGATCTGTGTGCAGAATCCTAAAGCCATTTAAAGATCAAAGAGCGATCCTGATTTTATCTTCCAGTACTTCCTCAGTGATGATAAGATTAATTCTTTTAATATTACATTAAACTGCTCTAACCATAAATAGATGTGTAAAAATACAAACGTGCAAGACTCAGGAAGGAACAAGGAGATTTACTTTGTTGGCCAGAGGCAGAACACTCTTAAAATATTTTTATTTTTTTTTTCTTTTTTTTCCCCCTTTGATTTTGAATCTTCATTTTTTTTAAAAATAAAAATGTATAAAACTACAAAATTATTGTTTACATACAAACCAAGATCTGTTTGCATTTTTTTTTCCCCTCTTTCATATCTTCCTTCTCTTTCATCAATAGAATGCCATGTTGATCTCAAGATTTTCTGACAACTATTCTCCACCCTACTGCTAATTCTGTCTACCTTCTGCTCGATAGATGGGATGTTGGATGCGGGCCCTTCCCTGCATGAAGTCAGCTGGCACTTGCAAAGATGGCTGTCCCCAGCAGACGTCAATTCTGGAATGTCAGGGGATCCCCTTCCAGAAGTCAAGCGTGATGCCGGAAATGCTAGCAGCTACTAATACTGTCTGTATTTTTATGATGAAAAATTGGCAAGTGTGATGCTTTAAGACCCATTCCTAACCAAAGTGTTACTGTGGATGCTGGTATGAGACCAAGTGGGTGACTTGAGTCTAGTAAAACTAACCTTGCTCTCTCTTTTTTTCCCCTCTATAAGTATAGTCATTACAATAACTGAGGCACTGCTCTGCTGTAACTTAAAGAAAAAAATGTGTTCTGGGAGCCCAATGACATAGTAAGGTATGAAACTCAAGTCTGATATATTAAACCCTTGAGGAAAATTAACTTTGTTCATAGTGTATGGTGTAAAATAGCAAACTTCTATTCTGTCTCATACAGGCTAAATTTAAAATAGGTAACTTTTATGACGCTTGTGATCTTCCTATAGGGTTATATGGTTGGATTATTTAAAAAGTATACTTAAGTGTCCTTTTTGAAACAAATTCAAATTTTGCATGCATAATAATACAGTTGCATAAGTGAGAAAGAATTTAAGAATTCATTGGTATGCTGTTTTGCCAGTTATTAGGCCCAGTACAAAAGACACAGCCAACAGCAGAAAAACAATCCAGTAACTGAATTCTATTTCACGTAAAGGGGTCAGTATATGGAGGATCGCTGGGGGTACAAACAAGTCGGACAGATCACAAATGATAGACATCAACCCCAGCGACCCCAGAAACAACACAGCATGACCCGCAATAGATGGAACAAACCAAGACACAAGGTAACCCACGGAGAAAATGGGAGACAACCAGGACAATAAGGTGATTACATATGATAGAAGTAACCCCATGTTGCCTCCCCACAAAGCCCACATTTGTACGTGCCAGACCTGACTGCAGTCCAGGTGCATGAGGAGTCAGGAGGTCCTTCCCCAACAGGAAAACTCTGTGAAGTGCATCCACTCCACAGACAGACTCTCCAACCCTTCCTGCAAGTGGGCCCAGCTTTTATCCCCAAAGCAGGACACCTGGCACCTGTTATCAAAATGCAGGGCACCTGGGGCTTGTTTACCCAAGGGCTTTCCTTGCAAGGCTGGCTGCACCTTGGAGGAAAGCCAAAAGGCAAACTCATCCCCTCCTCTTAAAAGGCCATGGGGACCACCCATATGTCAACCTTAATTCAGGGCTTGGGGTTCAGACCCCAGCACTTCATATGCACAGTGTAAGATCTGAAAATCTGAAAATTGGTATGCTAGTCTGCTTTTCAGCATAGCTATTTCGGCAGATGCATGAAATGCCTGTTCCAGACAGCACGACATTTAACTTACACTCTAATGATTCTTACATTCCTGCCATTTTTGTCCCCACAGTAGCACATCAAAGAAGCTGGTGGCATTTTGGATGTCAGGGTGAATGCAATATTTACTAACTAGAGCTATTCCTAGAGACGTGTAGCCAGAGGGCAGGGAATTATGGGTCTATCCTATACTTGGATGGGAGACCATACAGAAAACTGGATACAGGATGAACATTTACCCACAGGAATTAAGCAGAAACATTGCACCTAATTCCATTGTCACTGTTGAGCTGAGAAAATAGGAAAGAGGTGAAAGTAATGCCTAGAAATTACAAGTGGGTTCAGGGTCCTTTATTAAAAGATGTGATAACTGTAAGTCCTAGCTTTACAGAGCTAGATAAAAAGGGGGGGAAAAGGATATTGGGGAAACATATACAATATGACTAAGTTACTTTTGGAAGCAGGACAGTCAGAGCTGGGATTATAGTCAAAATCTTCACATGCCTGAGTGAAAAACAAATTCATTAGCCTGTGCTGCCACTTCATCAAGTACATCGAATACACTTCATCAGCTAGTGCCCTGTTAGCAGCCGTAGCATGGGGGCTAATAAGAGCAATACCACTCTGTAATCTTCCTTGTTCTTTATTTTAAAACCAGAGGAACAACGAGGCAGAGCTCTGGAACAAGTTCTCTGCTTGTTTTTGCTGCATGCTCTTCTGAACTCCAACCCTTCAGTGCCCGTCACTGCCAGCCCTTGCTGCTCCTTTTCCTAAGAGTTGTGTTGGCCAACCTCACATAGCAGAGGGCTTCTCCTCTCACCAGTCTTAGGCACAGGCTCAGAAATCTCCACCCCTGGGCACAAGGGAACAGGCACCAGAGAGGCAAAAAGAGAGCAACAAACTACTGCAGATGAGCTCCTTGTGCAGCATTCTGGCTAATGTCTCATGTACAAATGAGCTGTCATGGTTTAACCTTTTCATACACGCTTGGTGAGAACAGATGCAGGTCTGTTGATGACATTTTAAAACTGAGTTAACAATGTTGGAAGAGGGTGCAGGAACCATTCAGAGGTAGGAAGGATGAGTTGCAGTGAGTATTGAGAAAGGAAAAAGCAGATTAAGGGATGTCTTAGTTACTGGCTATTAGAATCAGAATGAAAAAACTGATTTCTAAAAGATTATTGAATCTACTAGACAAAAACATAAAAAGAACTGATATTTTGAAGCTCAAGCTGGACAAATTCAAATAGAAAAGAGGACACATATTTCTTAACAATGAGTATGATGTTAACATTAGAAAGAGGCTTCCAGGAGAAGCAATAAGTTATCTACTCTGGATGTCTTTCTGGAAGGTTAAGGTTTAATCAAGGCCAAATTATTGGCCTTAGTACAGGCAAAATATAATGACCTGTGATATACACAGGCCTGAAGTTCTTCTTAGCAGTAAAATACATGAATAAAGACATTATATGGGTGTCTGATTATGTGACGGATTCATGGGACCAACAAGTGAATATCTGAGACAGGAACTTGGCTGTGTAACCTGCTGGTTGGGACCTCTAGCTAGCTTTGGGAGATGGACCTGGCCCCATTCCTCTCTGTTATCTTTTACATTAGAAAGTCCTGGAGAGAGAGAAGTCCAGGAGGGAGATCCTACCCAGATGTGGGCCATGACTGCTACACCTCACAGAAAGTTTAGGGTTTACATAGTTTCCTACTATTTCCTCAAGGGAGATGTCATCCCTGCCCTCAGGGTAGTACATAGCATAGTAGTCTAGACACACCCTTAAGGTACAGAGGCTACGAGTCTGACTCCTAGGTTTAGACAAAGCTTCACATCAAGTCTCCAGTTTCCTGAATGACTGTACTGACCAATAAGTACCTATATATAAGTGGATATTGCCATCAGCGGTTGTTTTTGTTAATGAAGTGGTGGGTTCTACTTTGAGGTTAAAGTAGCTACATCTATGGTGCCATTACAGTCAGGGTAGATCTAATCAGTGCAGTCTCACTGGAGCTGAGAGAGATATTCAGCTAACCAGCCATTAGGACTGCAATTCGGTTGCCCACACAAAGCCATTTGGGATCATCAGAGCATCTGAAATGTCTGCAGAGTGCTGGCAGAAATGACCTATGACTTATCACAGAATTACAGAATGTTAGGGATTGGAAGGGACCTCAAAAGATCATCTAGTCCAATCCCCCTGCCAGAGCAGGAACACCTAGGTCAGGTCACACAGGAACATGTCCAGGCGGGTTTTGAATGTCTCCAGAGAAGGAGACTCCACAACCTCTCTGGGCAGCCTGTTCCAGTGTTCTGTTACCCTCACTGTGAAGAAGTTCTTCCTCACATTTATGTGGAACCTCCTATGTTCCAGCTTGCACCCGTTGCCCCTTGTCCTATCATTGGATGTCACTGAGAAGAGCCTGGCTCCATCCTCATGACACTCACCCTTTACATATTTATAAACATTAATAAGGTCACCCCTCAGTCTCCTCTTCTCCAAGCTAAAGAGACCCAGCTCCCTCAGCCTTTCCTCATAAGGGAGATGTTCCACTCCCTTAATCATCTTTGTGGCTCAGCGCTGGACTCTCTCAAGCAGTTCCCTGTCCTTCTTGAACTGGGGGGCCCAGAACTGGACACAATACTCCAGATGTGGCCTCACCAAGGCAGAATAGAGGGGGAGGAGAACCGCTCTTGACCTACTAACCACCCCCTTTCTAATACACCCCAGGATGCCATTGGCCTTCTTGGCCACAAGGGCACATTGCTGGCTCATGGTCATCCTGCTGTCCACCAGGACCCCCAGGTCCCTTTCCCCTACACTGCTCTCCAGCAGGTCAGCCCCCAACCTGTACTGGTACATGGGGTTGTTCTTCCCCAGATGCAAAACTCTACACTTGCCCTTGTTGAATTTCATTAAGTTTCTCCCCGCCCAACTAACTCTCCAGCCTATCAAGGTCTCGTTGAATGGCAGCACAACCCTCTGGTGTCAGCCACTCCTCCCAGTTTGGTGTCATCAGCGAACTTGCTGAGGATACATTCTGTACCCTCATCCAGGTCGTTGATGAAGATATTGAACAACACCGGTCCCAGTACCGACCCCTGAGGGACTCCACTAGTCACAGGCCTCCAACTAGACTCCATCCCATTAACCACAACTCTCTGGCTTCTTTCCTTCAGCCAGTTCACAATCCACCTCACTACCTGATCACCAAACCCATACTTTATCAGCTTATCTACAAGGATGCTGTGGGAGACAGTGTCAAATGCTTTACTGAAATCAAGATAAACCACATCTACCGCTCTACCATCATCTATCCACCTAGTTATTTCCTCATAGAAGGCAATAAGGTTGGTCAAACATGACTTACCCTTGGTAAAACCATGTTGACTGCTCTTAATGACCCCCTCATCCTTGATGTGCCTAGAGATAGTGCCAAGAACAAGCTGTTCCATCACCTTTCCAGGGATGGAGGTGAGGCTGACCGGTCTATAGTTACCCGGGTCCTCCTTCTTGCCCTTCATATAAATTGGAGTGACATTTGCTATCCTCCAGTCCTCAGGCACCTCTCCTGTTGTCCATGACTTACCAAAGATGATGGAGAGTGGCCTAGCAATGACCTCTGCCAGCTCCCTCAGCACCCTTGGGTGCATTCCATCTGGTCCCATTGATTTATGGATATCCAGATTGCTCAACTGATCCCTAACCCAATCCTCATCTACCAAGGCAAACTCCTCCTTTATCCTGACTTCTTCTGGGGCTACAGGGATCAGGGGCTCCTGGGGAAAGCCTGCAGGAGTAAAGACAGAGGCAAAGAAGGCATTCAGCACCTCTGCCTTCTTTATATCCTCTGTCTCTAGGGCACCCACCTCATTCATCAGTGGGCCTATATTGCCTCTAGTGTCTGTTTTATTAGCTATGTACTTGAAAAAGCCCTTTCTATTGTCCTTGACCTGGCTTGCAAGGTTAAGTTCTAAGGAGGCTTTAGCTTTCCTAATTGCCTCTCTACATCCTCTGACAACTGTCCTATATTCCTCCCAAGTGACTAGCCCCTCTTTCCATGATCCATAAATTCTTTTTTTCCACCTGAGTTTGCCCAGCAGTTCCTTGTTTAACCATGCTGGTCTCCTAGCTCCCTTACTTGATTTCATACCCATTGGGACGCTCTGATCCTGAGCTTGCAAGAAGTGGTCCTTGAATGTTGACCAACTATCTTGAGCCCCTTTACCATCTAGCACCCTGTCCCATGGGACTTCCCTTAACAATTGATTGAGGAGGCTAAAGTTGGCCCTGAGGAAGTCCAGGGTTCTGCTCTTGCTAGGTATTGTATTCCTCCCACACAGGATCCTGAACTCCACCATCTCATGATCACTGCAGCCAAGGCTGACATCAACCATCACTGCTTCAACAAGACCCTCCTTATTGGTAAGTACAAGATCCAGCAGCGCTCCTCTCCTAGTCGGCTTATCCACCATTTGCATTAAGTAGTTGTCATCAATGCACTGGAGGAACCTCCTAGACTGTGAATGGCTGGCTGTGTAAGTCTTCCAGCAGATATCAGGGTAGTTAAAATCCCCCATGAGGACCAAGGCCTGCAGTTGTGAGGCTGCTTTCAGCTGCCTGTAGAAAGCCTCATCAACTCCCTCGTCCTGATCAGGAGGTCTGTAATAGACCCCCACAACTGTATCACCCATGCCTGCCTGCCCCTTAATTCTTACCCACAGACTTTCAACTTGCCCCTCATCAGCCCCTGGAGAAAACTCAATACATTCTAGTTGCTCCCTCACATAGAGAGCAATTCCACCACCTCGCTTCACTGACCGATCTTTCCTAAAAATGACATAGCCATCCATGACCACATTCCAGTCATGTGAGCTGTCCCACCATGTCTCTGTAATTGCCACCAGGTTATAACCTTTAGACTGCACACAGACCTTTAACTCCTCCTGTTTATTCCCCATACTGCGTGCATTGGTGTACAGGCATTTCAGAAAGCAAGCAGAGCGCACTGGTGGGACCCCTGGGAGGCAGGAGGCCTTGTGGTCAGGGCCTAAACATCTATCCCTTCTCTTCAATGATCGAAAATCCTCCCTAGACCACCTTCCTTCAGGCCCTAGCATATTGCTCTTGGGCTCGTCCCTAACAGACCCAGTTCTCTCCCCTTCCCCCTTCACATCTAGTTTAAAGCCCTCTCAATGAGCCCTGCTAACTCCTGCCCCAAAAGCCTTCTCCCCCTCTGGGACAAATGCATTCCACCTGCCACCATCAGGCCAGGTGTCTCATATAGCAGCCCATGATGAAAGAACCCAAAGCCCTGCCTTTGACACCAGTTACGTAGCCATTCATTAATCTGTGAACTCTTCCTGCTTATCTCTTCACCCATTCTTGCAGGAGGTATGGAGGCAAACACTACTTGTACTCCAGACCCCTTAACCAGCCGTCCCAGGGCCCTGAAGTCACTCTTCATAGCCCTTGCACTTCTTGTAATAATTTCGTCCCTGCCAACCTGAAAAACCAGCAGTGGGTTGTAATCGGAGGGCTTTACAAGATCAGGAAGTTTCTTTTTAATGTCTCTAATCCGAACCCCAGGGAGGCAGCAGACTTCCCTGTGGGATGGGTCCGGTCGACATAGGAGATCCTCATCTGCTGGAGTGGCAGCTAGAGGCCAGGGAGGATATCCCATAGCAATCGAAAGAGCACTAGACCTCTACATCTGGGTAGCTCAGTCCATCCCTGGGTGTCAAATTTTGGTTAGCTAAATCACTCTCTATTGCCTATATGATAAGATGTCTGCTGAGTATGATGGGACACAAGTAGGAACCCACATTTAGGGGTCTTAATCTGAAGTTGAATGCTACCCAGAACTGTAGTTCTGGTGTTCTGTGTTGTGGTCACCGGCTTAAATCCATGCAGAGGATACCTCCTCAGGGATCACAGGTTTTACCTAAATGCTAGACTGAGTGCTAAGCTCATCACAAGTGGGTAATTGCACCCAAGTGGCTAAACCTCGTGGTCCTGAGAGCTCCAAAGCTCAGCCTGGAGTTCCCCTATGAGTTTTAAACATGAGTGGTGTAAAGCAGTGCCAGCAGGAAGAATGTTAAGACCGTCATCTATGATGGGGAGAAACCCATTTCTATCATTCATGAAGAAGAGATGTTTAAAAGCCTGTAATGTGAAGCAAAGTTTCTTAATCACTGTCCTATTCTTAAGAATGGTTAACAATATCTTTAATGAGATCTGCCTTTGAATGTCTATAACAGTCAGAGAGTCCTTTTCAGCACAAGGTAAGGGAATAGAATTGAAAGTTTATAACAAAAGTTTTTACTTTGAAAGATGACAGAGGCAGATAAGCTGGGTAATGAACCATTACTGACACTAACTTCCTCATAACAATAAAAACAAAGGAGTCTAGGTCTTCCACTGCAGACAGTTTTATTTGATATAATGTTTACTACACAGTGACTGATGAGGTCAATAGAGACAGCAATTATCACAGAGCTCTCTGGGAACAGAATTAGCAGTAAGCAGGGAAAAAAAAACAATGCCCATCATTTTAAACCAGAAAATTCACGTTTCTTATGTCCTGCTATCTTACTCCTTTCTTTTCTGCCTGCACTGGCACAGCTGATCCTGCTCTGCTAAAATGCTCTGTACAATGCATATGTCATCCCTATTTGTTCTACCAGCATTCTTCAGCTGTCTCTAAAAGCCCCATTGAAGCACAGCATTGTTTAAAAAATTTAACAAAAGTGCAATTATTTTGACCATGTTACAATAGGGAGGATAAGTCCTTGGTTTGCTGCCCTACCCCTATTGCCATTACTGCTGCAATGCATGCTGTCCCTGGGTAACCATGGGCCAGCTGAGTGTGAACAGAGCCCGGTGTGCCCCCCACATCACCACAGTCCTGTCTTTCAACTCCAGAGCTGCAGGGCTTGCACTGGAAGCATGGATAACAGATGATGATCTACGCACACTACAGCTTCCTCCATGCTATGCTCCTTCATTCAGCACAGTTTTGTTGTGTTTTATCCCACCTGTATTAGGTGGGGAATGCAGAAGGAACTGAGTAAATGGGTGTGACGGGGTTAGCAGATGCAGACTCATGTCATATTTTACCTACCTGTGATGATCTTCTTGCCAGCACTAACCATCTCAGAGAGGCAAGGACTCAGCCCCAGGAATGGATACTGCTGCAATATTTTCTACTCTCTCACACATCCTGTGTCTGAAGGGGCTCCTCTCTTTATCTTCCTGGGGTGTTTAGAGGACAAATACCTCCCAGGCAGGATCCATTTTTACTTCTGTGGAGAGGCTGTGAGAAAGGTATAGCAAAGTATTACAGCAAAGAGCTGGACAACATGCTGTTTATTTCTAGAACAATGCAGCCTTTTTCTGAGTTGAACAAACACTTCACCCAGCAATACTATCCTTGGAAGTACTATGGTGTTCCCAGCTTCTATGGCCTAAGTAGGTAGATTAAGTTTCTCACCTGATTAACCACCCCAGTGGTTCTTGGTGTCTCTTCGGAATAAAACATCATCACTTGCAGCAGTCACTGATGCTCTTTGCTGCTGCAAACTTTGAGAGTTTTGATAAAATACTTATTTTGCTGGGTGCTCCCTTCCCAGTCACTGCTAAACCATTTATTTGAATCTTTGTTCTCCAGATCAGTCTCACTGCTGCAGATCTCAACTGTTCCCAGCATTCAAGCCAAACTTGTCATGCTGCAGAAACACCTCCTCTAGTTTTAGTTTCTTCTCCCTCTCCCACTGGCCTACCAACTAGTCTAGAATTACCTTGCTGTTTTGCCAATTAGTAGGCCCAGTAAAAAGGACACAGCCAGCAGCAGAACAACAATCCAGTACTTAGGTTTTATTTCACATAAAGGGGTCAGTATATAGAGGATCGCTGGGGGTACAAACAAGTCAGATAGATCACGAATAACAGACATCAACCCCAGCGACCCCAGAAACAACACAGCATGACCTGCAATAGATGGAACAAACCAAGACACAAGGTAACCCACAGAGAAAATGGGAGACAACCAGGAGAACAAAGCAGTTACATATGACAGAAGTAACCCCATGTTGCCTCCCCACAAAGCCCGCATTTGTACGTGCCAGACCTGACTGCGATCCGGTTGCATGAGTGGTCAGGAGGTCCTTCCCCAACAGGAAAACTCTGTGAAGTGCGTCCACTCCACAGACAGACTCTCCAACCCTTCCTGCAAGTGGGCCCAGCTTTTATGCCCAAAGCAGGACACCTGGCACTCATTTACCCAATGTGGGGCACCTGGGGCTTGTTTACCCAAGGGCTCTCCTTGCAAGGCCAGCCGCACCCTGGAGGAAAGCCAAAAGGTAAACTCATCCCCTCCTCTTAAAGGGCTGTGGGAACCACCCATATGTCAACCTTAATTCAGGGCTGGGGGTTCAGACCCCAGCACTTCACTTGCCCATTATCCTATCTTGGTTTTGGACTGACAATTGCTGTCTCAAGTGATACTTAAGTTGCTGCAAACAAATTGGTTTTGTCCATCTGTGTTTCATGTTTTCCACCTTCAGTGAGTGGAGATGGTCTATTGATTATTTTCTTCAGACATGGCTTAGCCTGGTGGAAACTCGGCCTCTCCCAAACCAGTGAGCAGTGGGCTTTTCCTGCACTGCGTAAAAGGTATCTAGCTCTGCTTTTAAGGTTTGATTGGAAGAGAGAATATTGTTTAAGATTCATAAACCAGTGAGGGAATGTATAACCATTATTACTTCAGGCAGAAAACAGTCCATTAAAAAAGAGGGCTTGAACAGAGGAACATGTTTTCAGTAATCTGCAGGGAGAAGCTGTGCAAAGCTTTCCACGTGTTTCAGCAAATTGTCCCTGGAGAGGCAGCGTGTACCATATGGGTACCCTAAACCCTGCTTTCAAACTGAAAGTCATTTGCATTCAAAAATTTTAGCCCCAGATTTGCACACCATGCTTCAGAGCTGCAAAGTATGAGGGGTGCCAGATACCAACCACACCTTTCTAAACATTCCTCCTTCCTACCAAGGTAGGGGAAAGCTTTATGGATTTCTGTTCCCTTGGGCATCTTTGATCTTGAGGTGGAGCAATGGAGGCCATGTCATCCACAGAGGTAGCTCTAGAGAATGTGTGTCCCACAGAGGGCTGCAGAGAGAAGCTGCTTTTCTATTTTCTGGCTAGGGCTAATTGGCATAGGTCAAAGCAGTACCATTAATCACCCTGCCATGTGATGGATGGAGATATGCACTCCTTTCAGTGATTATTGTTGCATCGCCCTCCTTATATCAAATCAAAAGCAGCCAAAACATAATGTCAGCCAGTAATTTATTGAGAGCTGCAAGCTAAATCCCCCTATTAATAAAGCACACTGGTTGACATGACGAGGATGAGGCCATGGTAAACAACTGAAGTCTCCTGACAGATGAATGGATGAGACTGGTCTCTCTGGACATCTATCAGCAGCTCTCTTCCTGTACCTCACTTGCCCCTCGTCACAGGACTGCTTCCTCCTCCCCAGGGGTTTCCTTCCAGTGCAGCCTGTTTGCTGCTGGAGCGAGTCCTCCGTTCCCAGTCTGCTGCTCTGGTGTTTCTCACTGCTGTTGGTGGGGTGGGCAATGGTACTTCTGTCAGTATGGAAGGGCTGTTGGGAGCCTTCCCAAGCTCTTAGGAAACACTGAAACTGCAGATGCCTGTGTTCTGCTTCAGCATCTTCTCTTTCTCCTGTGGGATGAGGAAAAAGGGCTGGTTATGACATACAGCTGCAGGATGAAAGGAGCAAGTGTGGGATTCCCCATTTGTTTCATGCCATATGACATTTATTTCATTACTCCCCTCTTTGGCTAAAGAAGTCTGTTGTAAAAACAAACATTACGGCTTTGAGAACACCTATCCTCAGCTGCATCGGGGTGCTTGGTGGCACCCTCTTAACACGCTGAACTGGATCTAGGAAGAAATGTCTGCTGTGGGAAGCCTTATCTGAGGGTCAGCGTTTCTTAGCATGACTATAAAGAGGAACTTGTGCGAACCGGATGTCTCAGGCTCTGTCCCCACCATCCCGCAACTTGCTCTGTGAAAGTGATCCTTATCTGCAGCCTGAGTGTTTTCCCTAATGCTACTTTGAATCAATTTCATTGCATGACAACATTAAGGGAAAAATGTTTGCTTAAAAATTTAGATTTTCAAGAATGGAGCAATACTTCAGAAATACCATCCATTAGCAGTACTCTTTCTTTCTGGTTCATCTGGAGTATTGTGTCCAGTTCGGGGCCCCCCAGTTCAAGAAGGACAGGGAACTGCTTGAGAGAGTCCAGTGCAGAGCCACAAAGATGATTAAGGGAGCGGAACATCTTCCTTGTGAGTTAAGGCTGAGGGAGCTGGGTCTCTTTAGCTTGGAGAAGAGGAGACTGAGGGGTGACCTTATTAATGTTTATAAATATGTAAAGGGTGAGTGTCATGAGGATGGAGCCAGGCTCTTAGTGACATCCAATGATAGGACAAGGGGCAACGGATGCAAGCTGGAACATAGGAGGTTCCACATAAATGTGAGGAAGAATTTCTTCACAGTGGGAGTAACAGAACACTGGAACAGGCTGCCCAGAGAGGTTGTGGAGTCTCCTTCTCTGGAGACATTCAAAACCCGCCTGGACATGTTCCTGTGTGACCTGACCTAGGTGTTCCTGCTCTGGCAGGGGGATTGGACTAGATGATCTTTTGAGGTCCCTTCCAATCCCTAACATTCTGTGATTCTGTGATTCTGTGAATCAAATACGTGGCAATTAGGATTTATTCACATATTCTGCCCGTTTCTTACCAAACCAAATCTCCTTACTTAGAGACTGTCCTGATAAATCTTTAGAAATTGACCTAATTTGCCAGAATAACTCCAAAGTTGGATCAGTGCTCACTTCAATTGATAACAGATGTTTGGCTCCAGTTAAAGGATTTAAAACTTAAGTAATCTTCTTGTGAAATGTCACAGCTTTTTGTACTCATAACTAGAAGCCATGCCAGAGCAAACCAATACTGTCAATAGCAGAGCTGAAAGAAAACACACAAAGCACAAGACACTGCATTCCAGAAACAGTACAAATGTGATTTGGAAAAGCTCAGATTTCAGGCTACTAAAACCATGATATAAATACTGCAGCACAGTAATAGTCTGCTTAATTTAGGAGCTGATGAAAAATACTGCCTTAAATCTTCTTTCTCAAGCAAGCCCATGAGACTGCCACTTTATGGGTGCATAAGTGCAATGAGGCAAATCTCAGCTACTGTTACTGAAAGGTTTCCTTGAGTTTTTGAATTCCTAGCCTAAATAGACATTCATCCTAAAATAAGGAGAAAAAAAGGAGAAGAAATCTTTTAAGACTGTAGACACTTTCATTGGTCTAATCATGCAAGTACTCAATGTCTCTTCTGGGAGGCCAGTTCTCAATGTGGAAATAGCTAAGCTCCTTCTGCTCAACCCCCCTGCATTCATATTTTCTGGCCTCTATGCTTGTTTTTTGTCCTGTTTGACTGGTTGCTTTTGGTGCCATTGTACTGAAGCACAAATTTATTTCTAATAAGGAAGTCAGTAAGTTGTGACACTCCAGTGCAGAAGGATAATAACAACTATTGTTTCAACTAAGAAGGAAAATGAAGCTATGTGACCTGAGATAAAATGCTTCCTATATTAATACATTGCAAACTGGTTTACTGGAAATGTGAAGAAGCTACACTAGCACCTTGGGTCATGAACAGCTTTAATGATTTGTCAGGACACCACACAACCTGATGGAACAATTTTGCAATCCTTGCCCAAGCCAAGGGGATTTAAGTCTCTGGGACTGGATCATACTGATTAACGCAAAAACTGCATTTTGAAATAACTGTAAAGATGAAAACCTTTAGCAGCAGGTTCTCGTTTATTGCGGATCCGGGGACTCAGGGGATCGCTCCTCCTAACGAGCCCACCTAGGGCCAGGAGTGTGCTCTTTTTACAGCCTAAAGTGTTGCATATTCATAAATTTACATCAGGTGGGAATGAGGATTACATCATTGGGAGGGTCTCAGGGGAGGTAAGTCATTATAATATTCCATGCCTCTTGCTCCACCTGGTTGCACCTGCGTGGTGCATCCTGGTGATAGTCCATGGGGGTCTTCAGGAGGAAGGCTCCGGGTCTTCCTCGCGGTGTCCTTTTCACCTTTGCTTGCTTTACACATCCAGACCGGTCTGTTCTGGTCCCTGTGACACCTTGATTAGCATTGTGATTCTCATCAGTCCCTCCTTCCTGAGGGAGTATTGTCTTTGGGGCCTCTTAGCCAACACTGATCACCCAAGGGCAAGTCTCTCAGTTTTTCCCTTATTTTACTAAGCATTCCTGTTTGGCAACTCTAAACTATTATATTAGCCTCTTTCTGTTGGCTGTATATATTTCCTTAAGCAAATGTACACAATTGCTTGAGTTAGTATTTTTCCATAATCAATACATCAGTTGGCAATAAATGAAGAAACACAAAACATGCTTCTTAGGGTAGAGGGTTTTTTGGGTTAACTGAGTGTTCATGATGGAGGGCCTGATTCAGGCATGTCCTTTCTTAGATGCTATTTCTTAGATATTTACTTTTCCTGAAGCAAAGCGGGTGCTTTGCATGCTAATTTACAGCAGTATATGTGTTGTGTTTCAGTTTTAACCTGGTAACATGTTCGAGCTGTGATACCTCCATACATTTAAGTAATTATCTGAAAGGTGGAGCCATGGACAGTAACACCTACAGTCTGGAATTTGGCCACCAGAAAACACCAGAGGAAGATCAATCTTCAGAGCCTCAAGGTAGCATAGAAATCACCTTGAAAATGTAAATTGAGTTCTCCTCAGGTCTTGCTATTGATGTAAAAAAAAACAAAAACCAAACCCACAAACCCAAGCATTTCCATTATGATTACTACTGCTAAACCTAATTAACTCTCAGTATGTGCCAGACATTGCAGACGTGATTAAAATCTCCTGTTCCGGTTTTAAAAGATAATCCAAGGCCTCCAAGCTTTTATTCAGATGCCTATGATTTTGCTAGAGCACCTGCTGTACAGCATATGCTAATTAGAATTTTTGAATTAAAATGGTCTGCATCACCCATTTACGGAAGGGGAAGGAAGGACATGTTAGCACCAGCTGAATGCCAATGGCAGCTCCTGAAGGACTGGAGTTCTGCTGCTGTCTGTAAGACCTTAGGTTATTTCTTTCTTAATCACCTCTGTTGGAGATTAACTTCACCTTTGTTTCAGTTCTATTTTATTGAAATTATGTTCCTTACCTTGCTATGTGTTGTTCAGGCTGCTGGAAGACTGCTGTCTGTGGATAAAGGTATATTTTGTTTCCAGCTGAAAGCTGTTTTTGTTGCTGTGGTGGAGATTGGCCAAGTTCAGAATAAAATTTTAAGTTCCTCATTTTTTTCTGAGACATTCCACTTTGTACCAGAGTAGACTCAGAGCAACTGTGGTGACCTTGGTGGTATCACAGACTGTGGGACGGGGCCTGGAGAGCAGAGCCCCTAGTGCTGCTCAATTGATAGGCGGGGACGTGTTGGAACTTGTAGGCCATAAACAATGGGAAAGGAATGCGGTAAAACCTGAACACTGAGATAAACAAGTTTCAGGCGCCCTGCCTGAAAGGCCTTAAGGACTTTGCCCTCGAGATAAGATCAGGTTGCTAGCGTGACCATGTGTCACTGACCAATCAGATACAACCGTGTAAACAGTGTATGTTCAAAAAGACCAATCTATTTGGAACACACAGCTCATGTGGGCGTATATAAAGAAACGGTTGCACACAATAAACCGACATTTTGCTTGCATCAAGCTGCGTCCCGTCTCTCAATCGCGGCAACAGACTGTGGTTTTGACAGGAGAACTAGCAGCACAAGTCTTTGTGTAGTGGGAAGTGACTGTATTCTGAGTTAATCAAAGTCTGCAATATAACACATAAGCTGGATTTGATTATAGTTCGTTATCTCAAAAGCTTTAATGTTGGGAAGGAGAAGGGCAGCTTGATTGCTTTTATTTTGAAGCAGTTCTATGATTTATGGTAGGTTCCTAGCTTAGTTATTAGAAAAAGACACATAGTACTTCTTGGTACTTTGTTGTTTGCTATAACTCATGAAGTCTCCCAATGTTTGTCTATAAAGATTTATCTAATGGAGTCCTTTAATAACCGGCACGTGTTCTCACCTGTTTTAGGGGAAATCCTTCCCAGTTCTGTTGACATTGCAGCCTCCTGTGAACCACAGAGTGAGGAGGTGGAGAATCAGAGGTCCCATTTATAGCTTTCTAAGTCAATAGAAATAATCCCAGAGGAATTTTGAAAGAGATCTTTAATTACTTAACACTGACTCTGGAAAATAATCTCCTGTCAAAGCTAGCTGTTCAGTCGGACAGCTAGTCACCTGATGCTTTGTTATACTTTTTAAAGAAGCAGCAAAACAACTGAATGTATTTGTTATTGTCAAGAATATTTTTTAAGACACTAACTTGAGTTCTGACAGAATTTTGCTAGGCCAATTCAGATGGCCAATTTTTCATAACAGAAAATACCTGCATCTGTATGTGGGAGTTCCTTCAGAAATGCAACATGATTTTTCTTTAGGCACTGTTAATATTTGCAGTTGACACTGTGTTAGAAAAATACAGAAACTAATTTTTCTTGTCTTTCTGAAATTTATTCCAGTGGCTACAAGAAGTGTTGGTGCAAACTGCAAAATTTGTAAAGGGAAATCATGCTGTACTAAATCTTGACCATATCCCAGTAATCCTGAGCTGAGAGAATACTTCAAAAGAGTGAGGCTTCCTCCTACTCTCACATCAGTCAATCAGTAATGCATAAGTATTTGCATATGTGAAAAGCTGGTACAGTTGATAGAGTGATAATAAAGCAAGATTACAGCATTTTCACTGTTACTGTGAGGAATGCAGGTGTGATTCGTGCCAGGGAGCTAATTGTCAGATGTGTAAGTGTAGTACCTGTAAAATGGCTTTAGAAACAGTAGGAACTGCATTTATAAATTAAACTTAGCCCAGTGAGGTGTGGAACGAAGAGTACAGGGTGTAGTTTTAGCTGCAGCACTAAGATTGCATAAGATGAGCAAAAGAATGCACGTGCATATATAAGATTATCCCGCGGTCGCCGAGGAGGAGCCTTCATACCCGAGATCACCAGGAGGCAGTGAAAGACCACCTAGCAACAGTGGGCATCTGCATAGCGCCGGGGGCTTATCGGGGCCCAGCAGGGCCGGGTGGGGACTAACGAAAGAACCGACGAAAAACTGGGGAATCAAGATCGAAGACCAACGGTATACTTCTTGCTCCTTCTGACAAGAGGAAGGACTGTTCCTGCTTCGCCTGATAATATTTTCTGATGCCATCCTTTACGCCATAAAAGGGGCACGCTTTTGCTCCTAGGTGTGTGTCGTTGGTGGAGCGGTGACTCCCGGCACACCCAGCGCTGCTTGCTTGCTGTATTCCAGATAATAACCAATTATAATTTGACTAATTGGCCTCTGCACTTCGTTTATAACATTACCACCATTCAGGATTCATTAAAAAAAAAGTAAAAAAAAAAAGTATCTTTTCCTGTTTTTTTATTTGCTTCATAGCTTTTGACCCTTTGTCATTTGCATCTCCAGAATTTTTTCTGCAGCTGTGAGAGACAAACAATGTAAAAGAAGTCTGTAATTTACAATTACAAACTCTGTGTAGCTATTAATTAAAGCAGGTTTTAATTTCCATTCTAGCTTTATGTTGTAAGATCATTGTTACAACTGAATCCCTTCTTCAGAGGCTCAAAAAAACTCCAGAAAAATTTATGGGATAACCTTTCTTTTAATCACTACTTTTTGCTTACGTTTTTACCTTTCTCTCTGTCTATCACTCACTCTGTGTATATTTGCCTTTATTTCTGCTGCTTCCTTCTGTGTTTGCCATTCTCTGTCCTTCCTATTTTCCCAGTGTTTGCCTTTCTCATGCATGCTTTTAATGTACCTTTGCTTTTCTTAAAGCTTTCAGTGTGCTCATATTCTCTGAAGGTGCAGGGTTATGTTTGGCAATCAGTAACTCAGTGTCTGAGTCACCGATCACTCTGAATTAATGCTGCATCTCTGGTATCCTCCTGTCATCTTTCTCAGCCTGCTTCTTTCTGACACTCTGAGGATTTGTTGAACTACTGTGTCAGGGTAGGAAAATAACATAAGCTTGCTCTGAGATAGTTTCTCTCCCCACTGTGGTCTAGTTTGCTCCTTCTTGGCCTTGCATAGTTCATTACCTTGCCAGAAGCTGTAATATCCTCCCTGCTTTGTCTGCAAATGAGCCCATACATTTTTGGTGAAGCCCTGTCCTTCTACTCCACTATAGTGAGCCAAACGGAATGTGCTGATCATGGCTCTGGTTCAGGATGTTCATATTGTGCTAATGCCACAGGACTGGCACCAGCATCTCAGCCTTTTTACTATGATTTTTCCTTACCATTTTGTGCAGCTCAGTACCTCATGCAGGTATTATTTACAAAGCTAAGATTTTGCCTATGCATTTGTTGATTTTTATATGAGTTCTCATAGAAAAGATGTGATGTGCTACAGTGTCAGGGAGGCTATGGCAGATGGTAACATGAGCTGAACAGCCTTGTTCAATTCCCATTGATACTTCATTCACCAGTGCTGCCTTTATCATCCCCAGGAAGTGAATGGACGTGTAACTGAGCTGTTATCTTGAATCAGAGAATGAAAATAGACATAAGTGCACATCTTCATGCCTTGAAAAAATAAGTGGTGCAATCTCCCCTTGAAAAGAGTGTCAATTTCTTTTTTTCCCATTTCTAAAGCAAAACCTCAAGTCTAAAAGGGAACAAAACAAAATATTTATGACTCTGGAAATCCTTTCATAAAAAGAAGATTCCATTTAAAGGCTTTCCATATAAAAACCAGAATTGTTTTAGGAAGGTAATGGATACATGGTGATGGAATAAAAATTGAAGGGCATTGAATGACCTCAAGTCAGTTAGCGTTCCTATTCACAGGAGTACAAGAACAGCAACATTAAAGGTAAGTTTATAACTGGTGTATGTTATAGATTAAGACAAAAGATTTCTCCAATTATAAGGTAATTTTATTGAAGAAGGTAAACAGGCAAAACAGCGCTGGGCGGCCACGGGAGTCTCCGCTCCACCGATGGCGCAACCCCTCCCCATCAGAGTCTCTTATTTATAGTCCATGGTTTCCGGGTTCTTAGCTGACGTGGCCTTCACAACTCGGTGTCTTCTACGGCTGCGCGTGTTATTGCTAGGGGGTCGTTTTCTGCCCTCTGATGGTCGTGGGTGGTCGTGGGATGAAGGCAGTAGTCTTCCTCTGCGCCGTAGGTCATGACCTGGTTTCTTGAGACATGCGCCTTTATCGCCTTTATTGCAAAAAGACTCAACATATTTCCTTATCAGGCAAACATTCCTAGCTTTGTCTTGTCTACTTAGTCGGATACTTAGGCAAACAGGTTTTGCAAGGCAAGCAGGCCCCGCAAGGCAAGCAGGTCTTGCAAGGCAAGCAGGTCCTGCAAAAAGCGTGTCTAGGCCAGTTTCAGGGCTTATCATTTCCCATAGAGCTAAAAAGGCATAATGGTTCGGTTTGATCAACAAATTTATTATGCGCACTTATTACAGTGTAGAGATACAGAAGAAAAAAATTAACCTGTAAAACTTCACTTCACTGGAGACTTTAAACAAGAATAAGTTGAGAATGGCCAGTATAACCCTAGGTGCCCTAGCTTAAAAAAAAAAAAAAAGCTTTCAGGGAACATGGTCAATACAAATTTAGAGATAAATTTAAAGCATCTTCCTTGTGTTAGGCTTATTAGAGACATGCCTAAATGTGGGAGTTTGGCTTGTGAATAACAGACATGTAGTGTTAGAGCAGGTGCACGAACAGACTACTGTGCAGGCGCTAGCAGCCAAGATTAGGCCTCAAGGACATACTGTCCTTGCAGAGTAGTACAAGAAACTAAGTTACATAAGATAGGGAACTAACAGGCAAGGCGGAGAATATGATAATTAGAGGCTGAAGCATAGGTTAAAAGTTAATGATTGATGTAGAAGTGGTCTAATGAAAACCTAAGAAAAAGATAATAAGATATGCTTAGTCGTGGTGATTTGACAGAAGAATGATATATAAGTAAATGTATCTGCGCAATAAATCGAGTTCTGCCGACCTCATATGAGAGTGCAGTCTCCCTCCGTCGATTCCTACAAAGTGGTGACCCCGACGTGTCGGCGTGAAACTACCGAGGAATAAAAATACGGAGTAAAGATCCCAGGTCCCGACTCGCGAATAAGGACGATCAAAGCACCTCGTCGCAGGCGACTACGGTGCCGGATCCCACGGGTGAAATTACACAGTGGCTGGAAGATAACGGTGGGAGCGAAAGGTGAGCAATTGCTGTCGCTAACCACTGGTAATCAAGGTTGTGTAGATTCATACTTTAACTATGCAAAGACAGGCGGCATTGACGCTGCTAACTCAGTTTTTGAAGCAGAGGGGGGTTAAGGAGAAGGAGATAGATTTCAAAAAAGAGTTGCCGGCTTTAATAACTTACGGCATATCTAAAGGATGTTTCGTGAACCCTAACACCGTTCATGAGTTAGGAGAGAGGCAAAAAGATTAAGGGAGAGTCGAGTGGAATTTATATGGTGCAGAGGTGTTTTTTTTTTAAAAAAAAAAAAAAAAAAGCTAGATTTTAAAAAGGAGTTGCCAGGGCTAATAACCTATGGGATAAGCCAGGGTTGTTTTGTTAGTCCTAACACGATACATGAACTTGCAGAATGGCGAAAATTAGGGGATATAATTTGGGATGCCGTATTAGATGATGACAAGACAGCGAAAAAGTTAGGGAAACATTGGAGAATTGTTCATAATGCTCTGTTACAACATTCCATAGAGTTGCGTGCGGCTAAATTAGCTCATGAGGCTACTGCCAAAAATCAATTATACTTACACGATACGGGCATAGAGTGCAATCCACCTAGTTTCAGATCATTCACCATGTCTACGGCTGCCGTAGAAGCACCTATCCCCTCAGCTCCACCAGAGGAGGAATTGCCTCCTCCGCCTGAGGACTGGGCAACGAGTTCAGAGCCGGTCCCACCGCCCGTGGGGAAGGTTTCTGACTCGAAAGCCCCAAATGAGACCGAAAGTAGCCGAGAAAAACTACGCTGTCAGCTACAGGAACGTGTGCTGGGGTGGAAAAAGCTCGCGGCAGATAGACTGCAAGAGGGTGATAGTGGAGCTGTGGAAGCACTCTCGGAAGTTTTTCCTGTTGTTTTTACACCCTTGGATAATGATAACATTCAGGTCACCTTATCCCCCTTAGATTGGAAATTATTGACACAGTTAAGAGCAACAGTAGCAGAGAGCGGGTTACATGGAGAAGTAGATAGCATTTATAGTCAACTTAGTAATCAGTTAAGTGAAGCTGTGCGGCAGGGGCAGGAAAATACAGTGCAGGCTATGACAGCGCTTGCCCCCCTGTCGTCCTCTCCGTCTTCCAACGACCGTAACGCCACTATAATTTGCTACCGCTGTGGAAATACGGGACATACACGCAGGGAAGGCAGGACAAGAAGCGTATGGTGTAATGCATAAGTAAAAAGACTTTGGGCTCCCTATATGCTTGGGGGTATGCCAAAGGACACTTTAAAGACCCTAATACGTTGTTTGATGTAACGGAGTGGAGAAAGTGTGGGAACTCTCTGCGGGACAATGTTATTAAGGGTGATAAACGGCGAAAAAATTGCAAAAACCGCGCGGGAGGTAAACAATTCCCCATTCCCCCCCCCGCGCACGCCGCGGCAGCGGCTGGAGCGGCGGCCGTGCCTGGCGCAGCGGAGCGGCACGATCGGCATTCCAACCCCCCCCTCTCCCCCGCCCCTCTCCCCCGCGCGCGCTGTGGCAGCAGCCGAAGCGTTCGCAGCTTCAAGGCCCTCGCCACCGGGAGCGTTTCCTGCCGGAATCAGAGTGTTGGACCGAATGCCTATTCCAGCGGCGAGAGAGAAGTGTCTGGGACAGAAGAAGAGGCAATGGACACAGACGAACGATGGCCCGTTCCACCGCCGCCCTCCCCCCCCACCGCCTGAACCAAACGTTCCTGAAACATCTGACCCACCTCACCTGAGTGCGAGATTTCAAAAGGAGCGTGGTTGGGGGGTGGGCAGGCTGGGACAAGAAATGGAAAGGGGGCCGGGGTGGAGAGGGAGTGTGGCTGTGGTTTGGTCTGACTCAGATTGGGACTGGACTGTAGGTAAAATATCTCAAAATAATTTGGAAAAAAAAAAAAAAAAAAAAAAAAAAGGAAAAAAGGAAAAATAGTTGTGCATGAGCTGCGAGAAGCATTACTCATGTCTTTAAGTGTTGAAAATTCTAACCCAACCTGCAAGCGTATTTTACAGAGTCTGCCTAAAAACTCCAGTATTGCTGAAATGATGGATGCTTGTTCCGGGGTAGGAACACCTGAAGAGCATGCTGGTTTCATGGCCTCAGCTTTTGCTGCGGCTATCCGACCCTTGGTACAACAAGGTAACGGTAATCGAGGCACAAAATGTTGCAGCTGTGGAAAATCTGGTCACATTAAGGTACAATGTAAAGCTCAAAAAAAAAAAAAAAAAAAAAAAAAAAAAACAAAAAAAAAAACCAAAAAAAAAACACAGGAGAAGGCTTTGATGGTGTCTATGGTGTCTGTAATTGCTGTCAGAGCTATGGGTACCGTGCTAGTGAATGTCGCTCCAAAAGGAGAAAGAATAGGACTGCCACCTGCAGATAGATTAAATAAGGCTATATATGTATTGAACGACATATGGATAGTTCCCATGGTCCTTTAAAAGGAGGGGATGACTTTGCCTTTTGGCTTTCCTCCAAGGTGCGGCCGGCCTTGTGGGGGGAGCCCTTGGGTAAACAAGCCCCAGGTGCCCCACATTGGATAAATGACTGCCAGGTGTCCTGCTTTGGGGACAAGGGCTGGGTCCATTTGTAGAAAGAGTGGAGTGTCTGTCTGTGAGGTGGACGCACTTTACAGAGTTTTCCTGTTGGGGAAGGACCTCCTGACTCTCCCTGCAACTGGGCCCTGGTCACGTTTGACATTTGCAAATGGGGCTTCATGGGAAAACAATATGGGACTACTTCTACATGATCAGTCTATTGACTTGGTTGTCTCCATCTCTTCTGTGGGTGACTTTGTTTCTTTGTTAATTCCACCTATTATTGAATTCCACCTGTTATTGGTCACTATTGTATTAATGATTGTACTTTGTGTTTTCAAAAAGGCAACAAGCATGATTAAAGATGCCATGAAGAACGTATGGCTGGCTCAAGAAGAAAAAGGGGAAATTGTAGAAATGCATTTAAAAGAGAATGGCCATATAGTGAGCCAGCCATGCGGGATGTTGGCCTAGGCAGGTAGCCACATTCTGGAAGCTGCTTCAAAGGAAGAAAAAATAAGAAAGAGCAATGACTGCTTCACTAGGGAATGCAGGAGTGAACAGATGGGAGTGACCAATTGGACATTGTGTGAGAAGAACTTAAGAACCAACGGGAACTGAACTGAGCTGCATGTTTGCCTTGTACTAGAGACTTTTAACCAATTAAATAATGCGTGACCGCGTGTAGGGAAAGAAAAATTTGTAAAAAGGGACAGACATAATTAATAGAAGATTTAGATAGCGTTGGGCATGCTGTGTTGCAAAATAGAGCTGCTGTTGATTTTTTGCTTTTAGCACAAGGCCATGGATGTGAAGATTTTGAAGGGATGTGCTGCTTCAATCTAAGCAATCGTGGGGAATCAATTCACCAACAACTGCAGTGGCTTAAAGAACACACTTAAAAGATTCAAAAGGAGACAAGCTGGTTTGATTCATGGTTACAAAAAATATTTGGCAGTCTGTCCCCATGGTTACTTGGTTCGATCAAAGAAGGCATTCGCTGGGTAATCATAATTGTCTTGTTGTTAATTGGGCTAGGAATAGTATGGAAGCTAATAACAAAACTAGTCACTAGTCTAATGCATAAAGTTCTGTTCGTGCAAAAGAAAAAAGGGGGAATTGTGGGAGTTTGGCTTGTGAGTAACGGACATGGAGTGTTAGAGCAGGTGCACGAACAGGCTACTGTGCAGGCGCTAGCAGCCAAGATTAGGCCTCAAGGACGTACTGTCCTTGCAGAGTAGTACAAGAAACTAAGTTACATAAGATAGGGAACTAACAGGCAAGGCGGAGAATATGATAATTAGAGGCTGAAGCATAGGTTAAAAGTTAATGATTGATGTAGAAGTGGTCTAATGAAAACCTAAGAAAAAGATAATAAGATATGCTTAATCGTGGTGATTTGACAGAAGAATGATATATAAGTAAATGTATCTGCGCAATAAATCGAGTTCTGCCGACCTCATATGAGAGTGCAGTCTCCCTCCGTCGATTCCTACACCTAAATGCTTGGTGTTGTATATCTTTTGGTTTTGCACTCACCTCTGAGACCTTTAGTGCTGATTGCTGTTGCACAGGCTATCAGACTTGATGTGCCAGATCTGAAGTGGGTAATTGCTGTGTTGGTGGGACAGTGTGGAAAACCTCCAGGCTTACCTGAGCCAGAGCAGATGCTGCTGCAACACTGATGGGGCTTGACTTGGGGAGATGCAGTGTGAGACCGTCACTGGGGACTTTGGGCTAGAGAACATGTGCAGCACCGAATGGCACTGAGAAGGGTGGGACGTAGCGTCCTGTTAGGTCCTTACTCCCAGTCGGTCTTCATCCATCTGTGGTTGAACATGGAGTTCATGGGAAACTGTCAGCTTGACTTCTTTTGCAAGTGCTAATTTCATCCCACATCATTAACTTTTTTCTTTTAAAATCCTGTTCTTTGCACTGACATTAACACTCATCAGTTGGTGGAACATAAAAGGCTCTTTTTGAAAGTGACTCATACAAAAATATTCTCTAATAAAGAAGAACATGCCTAGACTTAGTACTGTACATAATTCCTTCTAGGATAAAAGTAATTTCTATGTTAAAGGAAAAAAGTATTTTTAATAGAACTGTCTTTAAAAGAAATGTTTTCTTCAGTAATGTTTTGTGATGGCTGAACTTTGCACACTTCTTCTCACAGCCCCAGATAAAAAACCCACATCTCTCACTTGCATTCCTATTAATCTGCTGTCCCGACAAGAGTCCTTACTGTTGCCACCACGTATTCTTCTATGAAAATGCCAGTGGGAGAGCAGTACATAAACTACAAGTCAGCACAAGCTCCAGTCTGTAAGAACTCAGGTCTTTTACATATGAACAGACAATAAGAACATTGTCAAGTGTGAGACCTTGGCATGAGGATGTAATGCATCATTTCCAATCTCACAAACCTTAGTGGTTGTGAAAATTAAGAACCGCTGTTAACAGGTAATTGTTCCCACAGATGAAGTTCCTTCTTTGGAAGGCCTGAAGAGTGTCCTATGAGCATGAAATGTTGCTCATTTATTCTAGTTCTGACAATTGCTCTAGAAAAGACATTACCTCTCCCTGCAAACCTTGCCTCTTTTGTAATGGCCAGGGAAGCCTCACTGCAGCTGCGCTGCCAGCACAGGCTCCTGCTTAGAGCCACTCTTTAGGCAGCACCGGCTCAGTGTAGGAGCATCCAGTAACCCAACCTTGATGCTGCACATGCCCATTTTTAAATTGCCCTCAGTCACTTCTAGAAAATATTTTGGGACACTGCCAGTTTCCCAAAGATGCCAGGGATCTGGGATAATGGTGCAAGAGGAACCTCCAGGGATGTCTGTTGGATTCACAGAGCTGCTGAATGGACTGTGTCTCACTTCTCAGGACTGACAACATGAGCAGATCTGCAGCCTTGCTCATTTGGGCTAGTTAATCTTTAATAGAGTAGCAAAGTAATTTCAGGTTCCAGGTTTTCAGGCCACATTACAGGCATGAGTAGTGCTTCCAAAGGGATTTAATAAGCAAATTTGACTGCTGAGTACAGTAATCAATTTACAGTACCAAGTACAGCTTCACTTCTTTCCCTCCCTAGCCATTCTTCCTGGCTCCTGGAAGTCCCAGACAAATGGTCACTGTTTGTGTGGGAAATCCAGGTTTCTGCTGCTTGCCCAGACAATTTGTGAAGTTCATATGCAATGGATCCTGGAAAACCCTGGTGTATCAGACACTGCACAGTCCACATTCATGGTTTCCCTGTGCGACACAAAGAATGGATGTACTGGAAGGGATTCTTAGGACAGGACTTAGGATTTATTGTCGTAAGTAATGGTCTGTTGAATACTGAATTTTGTTGGAGAAGCTGAGAAGCATCAATTGAGATCTACCTACCCAGGAGCTACCTGGGTTGGACAGGCAAGCAAGAGAGTGGGAAATGCAGTATCCGGCACAGTAAAACAGAAAGAATACCAGGAGTGGTGAGGGCTGTCTACTGTGCAAGGCAGGAAACAAAAAAAACCCAAACAGAACCCCCAAAAAAGTCCTTTAAAGGAGGTAGATAACCAAATTTTTCTCTAGAGAAAGGTGGCTGGTGAAGAACTTCACTTTGCATAACAAAGATCTTAACACATACTTAACTGCAAAATCCGTCTGCTTCAGATCCTGATAAACTCCATTTTATATTTAGAACGTATAAGCAATTAAAAAGGAAATAGCTTCTGGTTATGAAGTAGTTTTATTTGTATTTACAAATACACATGTGCACACACTCTCACCCACTTATTTCTGTACACACAAACCCACACATATATGTATTTATATTACTTTGCTCTCCAGGATGTAATACTGGAGTGCTTGGCTGATTACCATCGCCCCAACCTGCCAGCACTGGATGGAGAATGTTTAAAGCAGTTCTGGGGTTCGGAGACTTTCCATCTGCAGAGTGGTGTGCATGGCTGGCTATGCACAGGAGGGCTGGGATGAGAGCAAAGAAGTAGGCAGTTGTAGGGCTGGGGTAATGATTTTTGAAACCATCCACCTTGTGTGAGAAACAACTTGTGTTTTTGCAGTGTTGTGAGAATCATATTTTTGTAGAACCAAGAAAAACACCACGGCCTTGTACAAAAATACCAAACTAGAAAGGAGCCTCGTATAAAGGCCGTCTTGTTCAGTACATCCTGGTACCAGATAATGGAGAAGGGCAAGAGCTACGCATAACAACTTTTTTTTAGAATGTTGTGTCTTACATGGATCAGGAGATAGGGTGTACTTGAGAAAATATTGCCATCATTGCACAACTATGCATAAACAGCCGGCTGGGAAAAGAAAAACCTATTATGGAAACTGGAAAAACCTCTTATGGAAACTTATTGTAATAGAATGCGTCGGATAGGTTGTGAGCCTGGAGTATCCAACCAATGGAGAAACAGGAGAGGATAACCCGCGTCGGGATAAAATACTATAAAAATGCTTCCTTTTCTTTGTAACGGTGCGCGTTTCTACTCCGGCCATGGGGTGGCGCGTCCGCGATGGCACTCGCGAATAAACGGAGCTGCTTCACCGTGATCCTCGCCTGAGCAAACTTTTTCGGCATAAAACTTTGTTTCTCACACTTGTCAAATGAAATATTTTAAGATTCTCCCTCCAAATGCCTTGTTACCTCCAAAATATCACCAAGGAAAGTTTCCCTCTAATGAGGCAGACAGTTGCAGCAAGTCTCTCTGCTCACAGAAGGGGCTTGGTGATTCAGACAGGTGACGATGATCAATAAGCAAAGCAGCGTCTAGCATGTCACGAATGGAACAGAAAGGTTGGGGACATCTGAATGAGGGAGCTCAGCCGTCACTATCGGCCTTATCTCCTGCTCTCATTCTGAAAATCACAGAGAAGCTGTGCTCTTCCTCCCTTGAGATTTGCATAGGGCATTTACTGCATTAAGGATTCCTTCTGACATTTCTAATGGAAACAGTGAGAAGAAAGAGGGAAATCAGATAGCAGAGTGTGATCTGTGCTGTTGCCAAGCAGATTATGCACTGTAATCTGTAAGCACTGAACTGTGTTTGAATTATGAGGAACCTCTCCCTCACTTTTATTTTAGCCCCCTGGGAGAGACGGTGTTTCTGGACTACTAATGTCACAGCGTGACCTGTTAATAACCTGCGAGAGCCTTCCTCCTCTCTGCTGCCTCTCGCTCCCCCAGGACCCGGCAGCTGCTGTCACAGGGATCAAATGCCTGCCTTGTGTGCGGTTCACTGAGAAAAATTCAAGCATGTGGCCTGAGGTTCCCCTGATGACTGTCTGGGGATGATGATTTCTACCATCTGTTCTGGCTGCCTGCGGCTCCTGGAAACACCAAGGTGTACGTTGCTTCTGGCCATACGTGGGATTCCTAATGAAACCTCAGATGCCGTCCAACTGTCTGCGAATATCAGATGGGTTTGAATTATCTTTCTGCCAAGAGGGGAGGGAGAAGCACTTTGTTTAACTCTCTAATCTAAACCACTACACAGCACGTGCGTAATCACAGGGTACAAAGCTGCTGAATTATTCGCATCTGCATCACGGTGGCAGCTGTAGTGTTTGCATGTGTGCTGGGTCTGTCCGACTTGAGATGCCCGAGCTGGTTGTTTCCAGGCTAAATATACAATCTCAGGTGAAATTCATCTTAATGTAGCTCACTTGGAAGCCCTGTAATTATACCAGAGATTTATTTGATCCCTTCACTTCTGATTTGTGTTAAAGGCACATTTCAGCCATATAAATTGTATATCGGTATATGACAAAGGGCTGCTTATCAAATGGTTTAAATGCAGCAGAGGAATTGCAGCAGTTTCAAAGCTATTTATTGAGATGGAGGAAGTCACAGAAAGTTGATATTAATTTTGATATATGAAAGAGACTTTCGTGCAAAAAAACCTTGATAACAAATAGAAATTGCTTGTCTTTCAGGATTTGACATCCTGTCCATTATTTTCCCTGTAATCTATCATTTAAAAACCCTTTCTTGCCATTTGCTGAATATCAGATGTCAGTGGATGTTGAGGGGCACTAAATGACCTAGAGTCTCAGTAAAAAGGATTTAGCATTCTTTCTTGTTAGAATGACCTAGACTTCATCCATTGATATTCACACTGTTTTCTCCATTGATATTCATACTATTTTCTTTGAATGAATTGATGCTCTTGGTAAGAAATCCACTGAGTTTTATGGGGTCGGAAAAATTGTTTACACAGTCAGTGCTGGAGCAGTGAAGTTATTAGAGAGTTTCTGAATGAATCGGGAAAAACTGCTTACATTTCTGGCAGTCATTGTTCAGGCATGACAATGCAGAATATAAGACTCCTAAATGACTTCAAAGCAAAAAAGAAAAGGAAAAGGAAGTAGCTACCCAGCAGCAGGCAGTGGTGATAGCCTTGGGTTGTTGAACAGTAAGGGGAGAATATCAGGACATGGTACTGGATGTTACACATTTTCAGATTCAAGTAAAACACCTCTGCAGCATGACCTCTTCCACTTATTTTTAGAGGCTGTTTTTCTACCAATATTGTGGATGCAAATCAAAGAATGCAAAACCACTTCTTAGCAGTGTATTGCTGAGGGGCGTTTCATTGGTTTTGCTTTTGGAGCTTGTATTGTTATGCTATGAGGCATAGCAGCAACCTGCAAATGGATTCAGCATCTAGTGCATAGGCATGGGGGTGGGAGGCAGGGCCCCCATAGTCGCTGGCATTCCTTTCTCTTGTCAACTGACTCACACAGAGCTGTGCACATACTTCTTACACATGCACACTATCAGAAATTGTGAGAAACACGCTCACAAAGTTTTATAAAATTTATTTGGGGACAAAGTCGGTGGAGCAAAAGGACAGCACCGGGCACATGACAAAAGTCAGAGGCGTGCCGTCTACAAGGTTGACTAGATACTTATATGCTTGTCGCCTTAGTCTAATACATATTGATTACAATTCTGGGAAGTGGGGAGGAGGTGGTCAAATGTAATAGTTATACAAGCAAGCAGTCTTTGTTATTTGAGAAAGCAAAATTAATAACCTCTGTGCTTTTTCTCACAGAAATCAATATCAGGGTAGAAGGCTTGAAAGCAGATATTACCAGAAAAATCAATAAAACTTAGAAAAATATTTCTATTTCTAATTTTCTACTTTATTGATTTTTTTTTTTTTTAAAAACCAAGACACTCAAAGACACAGGAACTATATATGGAAACATTTTACGCATGTATCTTCCCCAACCTGAAATGACCCAGTAACTACCTCTGCCTTCATCTTTAAAGCAGTTTTTCTTTTAGCAACGAATGCAAGACTACTGGCTTCTAGCAAACATGAAGTAGTTAAGCAGCAAATACAGCAGAGGTATTTTGTCTATAATGTAAAGCTTCTCTGGGGACATTTTTCTTTTTGTGCTCTGGATATAGGAAAATTTCACTGTACTGCCAATCGTTGGCTAAAAAAGGAAAAGAGAAATTTTTTTTTTATAAAAAAGGAAAAAAAAACCTTAATTTTTAAAACAGGTTTTGGCCTAGAGCTTTTTAAGGAAAATCTAGTATTTCTTCTCTCTGCGTAGATGTCTGCATCACTTAAGAGAGATTTGACAGATGGAGACAGCTTGTAACAATGTACTCGAAGCTCCGAAAGACTAAAATGAGTAATCAAAACCATTCAAAAAATGACTTTTTCATGAATCTGTCTAAAAATATATGCCACAGAAAATTTCTTTCTCTCCCTTCCACTTCTCTTTTTTTTTGTTTCAAGTTAGGTGCGTATTTATACTTAGCTGCACCTCATTATGCATGATTTCCCTTCTCTGTTAGTCACATTACATCTTGGCTTGCAGTCACAAGTGACGTAAGATGTTGCAAAATGTCACTAATAGATATGTTAAGAGACAGTGAACTAGAAATAAAACATGGAGATCCCAAAGTGAATCTCATCATCAAGTTCTTCTGCCCTAGTCCACTTTTGATGAAATTTAGATTATGATGAAACATCTGAAAGAATTATTCTGAAATGGAAAAGTATACCCTGCAATTTCCAGTCCTCAAAAGATGACTGTAATCATGCTTGAAGGGACAGAATATGAATGTTTCCCTCCTTCTGTCACTTGAAATATTTCCTTTAGGCTTAGAGGGCTATTAGAGGGATTTGGGCATACATACCTGTGGGAACATTTGGCCTGAACGGATTCTTTCTTGGTTGTTACTGCGAGTTGATTGTTGCACTGAATTCCCAGTCATGTGTGCCACAAACCCTAACGGGATTAGAGGGAATGCTGAGGAGAACATCACAGATGATGAAGGAAGAAATAGCTCCCAGAACAATTTTGTTGCTAGCACAGCAGAAGAAACTCTGCATTTACAAATACATTCATACGTAAACTCTGCCTCAGGTTATGAACATCCAGCGTGAGGTAGCACAAGGGTCTGGCTTACACAGGTGCTGAGCACTTATCTTTTTGGTTGTATCATTGACAGTTTACAGTTCTGAAAATGAAATCTATGAATTTTCAGCACAGGCATCCATTTACGAATGTGTGCATAAAAAGTAGCTGGATGGCCAAGCTTTCGTATACCTGATCTGGGTTTGTGTGTGATTATAAGCAGAGTGCTAGATATCTAGAAATTAAGGAAATTTCAGTGCTGAGCGGCCTTTTTGATAAAAGCCCTAGAAGTATCTGGGTTACCCATATAATTCAGACCACAAAGAGAATCCTAAACTTTTAAAGCCCTCCTAAGCAGTCTTTTTATAAAGAGAAGAGGGTTAAATTTTACATGGAGGAAATGAATGAAGGTAACTTCTCTAACAAAGGAAACGTATCAGATAGTGGAGTACTTTTCTAGAGAAAATATGCAGGTGCCGTTATTCAAGATGTTCATAAGACTGACTAAAACACTAGAAATATACAGGTAAGATTAATTATATGCTGAAATAAGGTTCTAATGTGACTCTCCATCTCTAACAACTATGGTGACATTCCTTTTTAGTGGCAAACTCAGAGTGAGCAAATAATAGTGCTAAGTAAGGGAGTCATTTGCCAAATAAGCGTCCCATCTTCAATTAGAGTAACCTTCTGACTGCTCTAGCTTGTCCTGCCTGTCTGCTGTTTCAAGGAATTGATACAGCATCTGGCAGCCAGCAAGGTTTCTTATGACAGCAAGTGTATACACAAATAGTAGAATTCAGAAGCTGCTAGGCTTCCTAGAAGGAAATTTTAAATGACCTCACAAAATCTTAGGTAAATCATTCAGACTGGTAAGCAAGCAGATAAAGCCCAGACATTTGCAAGTGCAAAATTTGTGAACCTTACAAAGACAAAATGACTACATAAAATGTTACTTTTTGAAGAGGCTGTAGTTACCATGCTAGAAAAGAGTAGGGTTTTGGGTTTTTTTGGCATTTTGCTCTGTTCTTTCAGTTAAATCGCATCCCAAACCCTTGCGATACACAGATGAGTACTACTGAAAATTTCAGCAAAGGACAGACAAAGTCTAGTTCTGGAGAATTGGTGTGATTGCTTGGTAGCCTTGATCCCCGATAGACACCTGATACAGAGCAGTCTGCCATCATTTTATCTTAATCTTTTAGAGTTTAGGCCAAATTCTTATATGTTTGTAACACTTAAGTCCTCAAATACATACAAGGTCAATGGGACTACTGTAGGAGTAAGACACTTTTCCTTAAGGTAATCAAGTGTGTGAGACTCTGGCCCTTTGCTAGTATGCTGTTTTCTTTTTTGGCTTTCGTGTTTTTATTATCCTTATATTGTGTACTCTAGGGGACTGGGATTCTCATCCTATGTGTTCAGGCATAGTGTTTTGCAGTGAAACTGCTGCACTAAAAAAAACCCCCAAACTGTCAATAACAAGACAGATAATAAATTATGTGATATCAGGAATAGCTGTAGGAATACTCTTAGCATGAAAATTCTTGTGATAGAGACCTTTTTTGCTAGCAATTAAGATCAGAGAGTATTGTTTTGCGTCTTATGTGCCTTTTGTATTTCTAGGAACACAAAAAAAATGTTCCAGAAAGTTTCACAGTGGTATGGCTGAGGAGAAAGGAATGACATACCAAAAAGCTGGATCACTTTCTACCACCAGGTTCTCCTCAGAGACACATGCCCATTGAGGGAAAGCACACAGTATCAATTTCAATGGATGCAGTTCTTATTTATTCTGGGTACAGTTGATAGGGTGACTCACTGCTCTGCTAATGAAAGCCTGGTGTTTTGCATTTAAAAAAACCACATTCTGAATTCATTCAAGCAAACCAGATTTTACTTACTGCCTTTGTTCTGCTATTTTAAGGGTAGGATTAGAGGACAATGCTAATAGGTAGAATTAAAGAGATATGTTTGTGCCTGCATAAGCGTAAAGTGAAAGCACACAATTAAAAACCCAGTGAACTAGAAAGGAAGGTGTACAGTGAGTAACAGCAGGCATACAAGTCTGCATGTCTCAAACAAGGCATAATGCGATCACAATCTCAGCCTTCCCATGGACCGTGAATAAGAACATGAAACAAAGGAAGAAAATGGGGCCACATCCTCCTTTAGTGTAAAATGTCATAGCTCTGTTGAAGTAAGTGGGACACTGCTTAATCACCTTAGGTAAGGATTTCACCTTCTCAGTGCTCTCCACAGCTGGACCCTTGCCAGGCTGCCACATAGGTGTCACTCCACCCCACCTGCCTGAGCTTTCCCTTGCTTAGGGAGGTAGCAACATTGCTCCTTCCTGTAACATGGATCTGGGGGATATGCCCTGATCGGAGGAGGGCTGTGCTGCTTTGCACTCCCACAAGCAGTGATCTCTGCCCTGGGGCTCAAGCGTACCTTTCCCTGAGCCACTATGCAGTGGGGGCTCAGGGTCTGTGGTCTCTCTTCTCAAGGGTGTGCACATATGTACAGACACACACACACACACGTAGTGTACATGAGATTAAACCATATGTTAGTTTCCATTTTACTAACATGATAAACATGCAGATCTGGGAGGAAAAAAATAATATGCTAAATCCCAGATGCATTTTTCCTTCTGTTTTCTGTTCGCAGATTTTTGTTTGGGTTTTGGACCTCTGTGTCCGAGTTCCTCATCTTTCCATCAAGTCATGGAGCATCTCTCCCTCTCTGCTGCCTGCTGGACTGCTTGTCTAATTTTACAGCCAAACTGAACACAATCCTCCAGCTGCTGTAAAAGTATGCTCCTCTCTCCTCACCCAGCTGTCTACTGAGTAATTCTGTGACGTTTCTTGATCTGTACCACCTCCGTGCTCTTAAATAATGCAATTACCTAGGATTTTCTACTTTCGCATTCAGCAGTAAAGAAAGCCCTATTTTTTTCCAGCTTTAGCTAACCGATTGCTCAGTACATTTTCACCTAAGAAAATGGCCTTTTAGGTTTGACTACAGATTGCAGTTCTTTGTCTTTCAGAGATGTTGCTCAGCTTTTGTCAGTAAATGTGTCTATAGGAATTATAGTCTATAATACTGGTACTTCCATAATAATGATCTAGTAATTTCTATATTTTTCATGAACTTTATCTAGTTGCCACCCCACAATCATAGGTTGATTGTCTTGTTGAGTCTTGAGGATATTTTTATTGTTTAATGAGTTTAAAGATAATTTTTAAAGGTAGCTACAGATTATATTTTTCTGAAAGTTATAAAGCAAAGGACAACCTGAAATCAGACCCAGAACCTGAATCTACTGGCTGCTTTGGAGAATTTATTTCCTAAATCATTTAAATCTCAGGCTGCAGCAAAATGGAGGAGACAGTTCTTACTATAATCCTTTAGAAGAGATGGAATTAATGGGTATCTTATTTCTAATTTTGTTATAATAAAAGGCAAAGATTAGATAACTCCCAAAGCCAAAACTTTTAAAGAGAAATCCTGGCCCACTAAAGACACAACGGCACAATTTCCAGTACTTTGGTGCTAATGTATCATTTCACTGGTTCAGTGGGATAAGTGATGCAAAACAGGCCCTTTTTCGTATAGACTGTTTTTGTGGGTCAAATGGCAAAATATAAAAGATAAGGACAGGTGGCTTCAGCACTTGATATAAAGCTTGAATGTCCATTATCATTTGAGGTAGGGAAGGCATATCATGCATCTTTGAGAACAGGCAGAGGAAGGGTAAGCAATAATCTGAAGTGCAGACTTAAACCCAGTGCAACTGGAATAGTACTTGAGAGTAATGATCTACCATGCTGTTGTGACATTTTGCCAGTTGTGAAGTAAAATAAGGGCTGCACTGCAATAAAATGGGATTTTAATATTGACTCCAGAAGGATTAAGTTTTAATTTTCTTGAGTGTCCTGACAGCACTTTTCTGTTCTACATTAGCTGAAGGAGGGGAAAAAAGTTTTATCTTGTTCTAAGTGTCCAATACACTCTGCTCTTGGAGTGCACTGTAACATGCCTGATGGGCTCTTTTCACTTTTACCTGAGTTCTGCTCTCATATGCGAAAGTACAATAGCATTCTTCAGGTTCCAAGGGATGTGCTCTCATTTGTTGCAGTACAAAATACAAAATAAAATAAGCTCTACAGAAGAAAATCTGATGTTAGCTGGTTAGTGCCCTTGGGCATATGTGCTTCTTGTATCCACAGTTAGTTCACTAGAGATGGAGAAGCAGAGACTAGTCTTGCCCTTGTTCCACATAAAAGCTCCTGCACAGTTTGGCAACTGCACTTTGCAGAGTCATTTCCTGTGAGTCAGTAAAAGCTCTCAAAGAGAAGGAATAGTTTTGCTAAATTGGGTAAGTAATACCTGCTTTTATGATTTCCAGTCTTAGGGGAGTAATTTTTCTCTATCCAAATTTCCATGGTATTCTAATAAAAGACACTGGATGCTGTTTGCTCCTATTCTCCCTAGATTTCCACAGCTTTTCTTATTCAACAGAGTTTTTCAGGAAAGTTTTGTATGTCTCTCACCCTGCACACAAGGTCCTGGTGCCAGGTGGGTAAACTTCAGGTTCAGCTCCATGTCCTTGTTCACAGTGTCTCCTAGTGCTCAGGTGTAACACAGAGAAACAGCACAACAAATCCAACTAATTAGAAGACAGTGTTGATGGGTTCTTGGCTAAACTGCACTAAAATATTCATTATTAATTGTGTATTCTTTAAATGTTCCAGCTTACTGCCCTGGAGTTTGAAATAATCTATTAATGACACAGGAAGTACCAGGCAAGAAATGTCTGTTCCAGCTGCCCAACAGCACCAGCTAATATGCTCAGATCAATTCTCCCATTCTCAGGGGTGAGGAAGCAGGTTGTTTGCTCTATTCATTCTGTGCGAGGGTTGCCAGGATGTTGAACAAGGTTGTATTTACACAAGGAGTTCTTTGCTGATATGAGAATACTGGTGTGGCAAAAAGGCTTCTTATGCAATCATAGGCTACAATAGCAGAACTGTGGAAAGCCACCCCTCACAAGTGAGACAGTGGTGGCAGTAAACCAGCTCCTTTTTCTGGCATAACTCTTTTTGAATTAGAGTTCTGATAGTGCAGCTATGTTGGGGCAGAGGTGTAAGGAGATGAAAGCCATAAAATACTCTTCATATCACTATGCACAGAATGTATGTTTCTGAGTAAATGCATGTGTGATGAAAAGAGGTGGAAGAGTGGGAACAATGAGAGAGAATGATAAAAGTTGTCCTCTAAGAGTTCTTAGAGATCTGAGATTCACTTCATGTAGACAACTGCCAATTTATCATTTGTATTGAGATGGAATTGCACCATCCCATGGAATAATCTAGGAGGGAAAGATCAGGAAGTGAAACATTGGTACCCCAAAAGTTAAAACAAGCACTAGAACAAATGGGTACAAATTGGACATGAACAAATTTAGTCTAGAGAACAGAAAAAAATTCCTAGCCATTAGAGGACTAACATCCTGTAATGGCTTCCCAGTAGAGAAAAAATAGAGGCAGTTAGTAGTTAATTATTGAAGGACTGACAGTAGGAGTCTGGTCACCAATGCACTTGATGACCCAGGAGGACCTTTCAAGCCTTATATTCCAAATAAACATCTTAGGAGTTACAACAGAAGAGAGTAAAAATCTAGGAAGACAACAGTACTGTTTCCTGGATGACAAATGGAAAGGAGTCTCAGCTCCAAAAAATGTCTGTATGAACAATGCTTCTCTGCATTGTTACTCCTGGCTACAGCTGTTTGAGCCCCTGGTGATGTATAAGGCTGATGCAAGAAATTAGCTTGAAATTAAGTGGATAAAGTTATTTTTTAAGGGGAAGCCTGTGGCAGTTTGCAGAAGGCTGCAGTAGGAGAAGTATCCAAATGTTCACCTCTGTCCACATCAAGTCAGGGAGAAGAAATTAAAGAAACTGTAGATATACAGATATAGAGGTTCTTCCTTGTTCCCACTGCTGAGCTGTAGTTCTTGTATCCCAAGCAACATTTCTTCCTGAGCTGAATGTAAACTCCAGTTACTAATGAAGAGAGAGACATCCGTGGGAGTAAGGACATGACCCAGATGTCATTGGGTAACCCAGGAGAAAAATGTTCCTCTCTGCCTGTCATTGCTAGTTCTCAGAGCCAGTTTTGTCTAATTCCCAATTGCTGCCTTCCTGATATCATGGAAACTGTGGGTGAATAGTTTGAACCTGTCCTTCAAAACTGTTGTCCTTTATTTGATAGTAATAGATCCTTTTAAAACACCACTGCCTTTTATAGCAAAAATTACACACGTTACCAGTGGTGAGAATCACGTTAATTACATGCCAATTCGTATGCTGTAATAGTATGTTATGTAGTGGAAATGCCACTATCTGGTGGTAGCATCACTGCTGAAAGTCATACTGGCAGGGGTGGGATTAGGGATTGAGTTGCCTCTGCTCAGTGAGGAAATGCTGGTTTAGATTTAGAGATTAAGGCTCCCTGGAAATCATTTCTCCTGGACAGCATTCCACATTACAGATGTGCCAGATAGGCCCAGCGATGCAGGGTAGGAGACACCAGAATGAATGTAGGGTTTTTTATGATGCGTTTTTATTACTGAGAAGCTTGTGGTGTTCAAACACTTCTAATGCAAGCTTTGTTTTCAGTTGCTTTTTTCAGGGGGGGATTGGTAGGACAGAGTCACAAGGTGACTTCTTTAAGAAACGCATACAGAGGCCATCTGCACAGTTCTTGAACATGCAGCCTCTCCCTCCTCCTGTTTAAGTGCTTCCTACCGGTTTGTGACAGGGAAGGTCTGACACTTGCAGAAGCTTATTGTCTCCCTCCAAGACACTCTCTAGAGAATCTTACTTTCTCATGCTATTTTTTCTTTTGCTGTCAATGTCACTTTGTTTCAGAGAGGCTTTTGTTAGGGTGTAATTGTATATACATCCTTCTGAGGTAGCTCAGTGAGTTTTATTATGATTGTCACCATGTTCTAGGCTGAGTAAAAATACGCCTGAAATTAAAAAAAAAAGAAGAAAAATGAATTATTTTGTTCCTGCGTATCAGGAGGGTAGCAGAGGAACAGCACAATGAGTATACATAGTTGAAGAAGTAAATAAGTGATAAACTTGGAGGCTTTCATGCCTTTTGACTGAAGAATTTTGAGTCTACCTCATTTTTGGAAACCAGATTTGTGATTAGCTTGGTGACATGTTTTGTGCTGTAGTTAAGGCCTGAAGTTCACAGCAAAATGCTGTAGAGCAAAGCAGAGCACAGTGGGATAATCTGCATAACTTGCAGAAAATTTAAAACAAAGATTCGATGCAATACAGCCATATGTTATGAGGAGCAGCTTGTCTAAGTGACCTGCAGAAAGTCAAACATTTTTTTTTTCTTCTACCAATCACTTTTTAGTAATTTCAATTAAATTTATCATTCTTGAATACAGGGGCTGCTTCTTCTGACAAGTTTGTATGTTTCCTAGTCCAAGGGACCTCAGTCTCTGATGGGATCCCTTAGCAATACTACCATGTAAACAGGTGCTCTTATCATGCACAAATTGCTTCTACAGCTACAGCAGCTGGTCCTTGGTTCTCCTCTTTCCTGAGTACTTCTCAGATGCAGATAGGGGAATGGGGGTAGGAAATTGTCCTGGTTTCCCAGGAACAGAACCATAGGCCAGCCATGCAGGCAGGCTATCAGTAGCCCTGAGTCAGCTGGGAGATCCAATCAAGGCAGCTGACTCACAGGTGTATCCCACACCACCTAGTCATGCTCATTATAAAAGGAGGGAGTTCACTACAGGTGAACTTCTTCCTGAGGCTGCTCCCTCTTGGCCTTCTGCTCCTGCTGCTGACCTCAAGGACCAGTCTGAGTAAAACCCTGTAATCTTTATGCTGGTGATTGTATCAGTTTTGTTATTTCATTAAATCTGTTTCTAGTTCAACCCATAGGGCTTCTCCCTTTTTTCCTCCATTCCCCTTTTCAGCTGGGCAGGGGTCATCGGGTGGTAGAACAACTGCTACAGTTTAGCTCCAGGTGCAGGCTAAATGTACACAGAAATACATCCATGTGCATTAAATCCCATGAGTCAAAATAGCCAGGTACATGGATGGTGGGCTCTGGTGCTTCAGGGAAGCACTGGAGACACCAAGGAGTGCATGCAGGACACCCTGCCCCATAATATTACAGATCCAGTCAACAAAGTTGGCCATATAGGTGTAAATAAACATTGAAAATTGTGCAAATTAAAAGGGAGAGCAATTAATATATAATTTTCTGTTGAAGTCCTCCTGGTTTTACTCAGCCTATGTGAAGCACAGTTGTTAATGCGTGTCAGTTTTTTTTCAACTGGCCACTCACAGCTGCTTCCTGCACCTCAAATCTCTCAGTTCCCAAGTCAGCTGTGTATGTTATAGCTGGTGAGAAAGGCTGGAGCTATGTTACTAAAATGCAGCAGCTTTGCAACTGATTTTTCCTCTCCATTGTTAGGAATCATCAGATTGCTGAAATGATCACACTGGGAGCTGTAACCTTCTCCCCCACTGGCTCTCAGTGAGTCGTTGATTAAACACAGTAGCCTGTGCTTTTGCAATGGCTTAAAAAAAAGGAATGACATGAAAATATTTTGTCAAAGGATAAACTTCTCATTCCAGGCATTTTTAACCTCACACTGGTATTGATTTCAACTGCAACTGATTTTTGGAGTCCCTGAGCTTCCTGTTCGCGGTATGCATTGCCCACTGATGCCAATGGCAAGACGGTACCCTGGCCCATAGTGTCTGCCTCCCGCCAATACCACCAGTGTGCGGTGACGCCCACTAGCAAACAAATGGAGAACAAAGACCCAGAAAGCAGGTATCTTAACTTGCTATGTGCAAGGCCATCTGGCAGCTACCTGGCAGCTAAATGTTTACTGGCTAGCAGGCACACCTTGTTGAAGGCTTAATTGCCTATCACTATTATAAGTTACTAGTTACTGAGTGCCAACATTCTGTTCTCTGCCATGCAGGAGGAGAAACGGCTTTCTCATCTTCAAACAGCTCTCATGAAACTATAATGAGAGAAGGTAAGTAATAAACAATCAGACTACTTAGTTTGGCCTAACGCTCACAGAAATAGATTTCCTCCCCTGCTTTCACAGTAGGTTTTTGTCTTTCAGTAGATTCCCTTAAAAATGCACCAAAACTAGGAAAAAATGGATTTATGCAGGTGTTTATAATGTGCCATCCTGTTTAATTTGCTCCTAAGCAGTGACTGGGATTACCGTATTGTCTAAATATGCATAAGGAAGGATTTCAAACCACAGGGATTCCAAGCTCTCTTGTTACCTAATCCTCCTCTCAGACAGCCACATCATCCAATTAACGCTGGTTCTGTCAAGACTTTCAGACTCTTCTGAGAACAAAATATTCCTCCAGGGCCATGGGGACATACTCTGGACCAAGACAATCTATGTCCTCTAAACACAGGCGGTAAACTCCCCTGCTTCCTCCCCACACCTGAAACTTCTGGGAAAAAAACAACCACAATAAAGAATTTCTGAAGTCATTTTTAAATGCATGATGGGCTTGATATTGCATTACTTCTAATTGTCAGATTAGACTTAATAGAAGTATGTTGTTTAATAATTCAGTAATCACATGAATTTCAGATTCTGTTTGACTGAAAACTATATGAGAGAGAATACATAGTGTAAACAGAAAAACACTTTTATACAGACCAAGTAACTTAGACACTTCTTTTGCAAAGTTTGGTGCCTAGACTGTGTAAATGCAGCAGTAAGTGAATCGCAAATTAAAAAAAAAATTGTGCGGGGAACCTTCATTTACCTGCTAGCTGAATCCCTGGGGCCTATATGTTTATATCAGTTAACGCTTGAATGAGGTGATAAAAACAGGTAAGCTGCATGTGGCCCAAAGTCCTTTGGAAAAATGGGACTTATGTCTTGAAAATGACAGTCCAGTTTGAATATTCTGAGGGGTGATGGGTTGGTTTGTCTGAAGTGGATCATTAAACCAGAACTGCTGTCAGGTCTCTCCAACAGCTACTGTAGAGCAATAGTAGGAGTGTGTAGTTGTGGTACACGGCACCAAGTCCATAAAAATAGCAGGGGTGGAAATGAGAAACAGTATATTCTGTTCTGTGTTCAAAAATAATTTTGAATAATCAAAATTCACGTGAAACAGGTCAGATCATTTTACTAGCAGTTCATCTTCAGAGATGTTAAAGTGTATCCGTCCATGCTATTTTCTCCTCAGAAGTTTAAAAAATTCTGGTAAGTGCCTGTCCTGACAAGAATTGCTTTGCAGAAAAAGAGATGGTAGAAAAAAAAATTATAGTAGTTATTCTCATAGACTACTTTGCTCTGATTTCTGTAAGTACACTTCCCATGAATTGGGAAGTTGCATAGGTTGCATAGGTTTTACACAAGTGGCATATGCGTGTCACATCTTGGGTTTTCATTAGAACATACCCTTACTGAACAGCATGGTTCCTGATTTCTCATATTCCACTTGCATATAAAGCACACACTGTCAAAGAGAATTGGATGATATATTTATGTACATGATGTATATGGGTCACATTTCTTCAAGTCCTCCCAAGGCCAAAAGAGATGGAAACAGGCCTGAATCTCCATGTCAGAAATCTACTTCATGTATAAATTTAAGAAATACAGATTTGTTATGCCTGATTCCTACAATATCTTTTCAGACCATTGATGGAAGTCTGGCAGAAGAGAGCTCAGATGGTAGACAGCCTAGGGTCCTATTTGTAGATTACAATGAGAACTAGAAGTAAAAAAAATGTCCTTGGGGCTGGACAATGTCCTTCTTCCAGGTATTCAGAGTGAACAATGTGGGGGAAAACCTCTACATCCTTTCTTCATGACTGTGCATGGCCCTGGACCAGATTATGCACTCAGCAGAGGAGTTTGCTGTGCAGACTGTAGGCACAAAACGGGGGATTACTGAAATTTGGCAGCTGTTGTTTTCATTGACTCTGGGACTTAAGAGCAACAGACTTCTCTGTTCCAAACAGTTAGTCAGCTTGGTATGAATTTGAAGAACAAATTCTAATTTGAAAACTAATTATTGAAGATAGATTCACAAAACAGCTGGGGAAGAAAAGGCTTCAAAGGACCCCAAAACCAGCCATCCAAAATGCATGAGGAGGTTGCTGAGCAGATGTAGCCAGGCTCTTCTCAGTGCTTCATGGCCATGAATGAAAATGCTCTTAGCATTAGACCATTAAGGTTGCAACTCAAGCTATTCAGTAGCCAGCTTTAGAGGCCGCCTGTGTGGACAGAATCCATTACATGGAGGCATGTAATTTTTTTCTTTTTATTGGTTCCCTGGATCCAGGGACTGACTTAAACTGTTCAACTGAGCAAGTGATGGTTGACCCAAGTAAGTGCCAACCTCCTTTAAGTGTCATCAGTGTCTGACTATGGCGTGTGTTTCATTCACATCCTCTCTGAGTCAATTTAAGCAATTCAGACAAAGTGGAACACCTACAATTAAAAATATTTAGAATTATCAACCAAAAAACATAGCCAAGTGATTATAGCTGTTCCTGCCTGGAGATGTTATGAGGGAGTTGAATTCCCCTCTGGCAGAAAGAAATGAATTGAATTTACTGCTTTCTGCCAGGCTGCTCAGAAGTTCAACCAGTGAAGAGGAATCCCACCAGCTCTCTGTAGCTTCTCTAAAACTTATTCTATTTCTCTCACTACCCCAGCCCTAGGAGTCTTGCTGATTTTTGGACACTTTGAAGAAGTAAAATTGCCTTTTCATTTCCATTATTGCCACGCAGGCTTAGTCTTCAGTGTGTTGCTTCTCCTCTGTGTAGCCTTTCCCCTCTTGCACCCCCTATGAGAACTGCCCGCTTACAAGAAGAGTGGTTTTCACATAGACCTGTGAATAAACCTGGGAGCACAGAGCTGCTGTTGTATTGCCTAAGAGAGATAACAACTTGGACTTGTTTTGTCATGTTTTTCCTTCATCCCAAGACTTAGCATTATTTCCCACTGCTTCTCACCCATCCACAGAGGACTATAAAACTGTCATTCTGGACAAATGACTAAATCTGTCAACAAATCAGCACTAATATATGCGACCAACAGATGTCTCCCACCTCAGTTATGCATTTCTGGCATGTTTACATCTATACCTTACTTACGGCTTAGGCAGGATGAATTGTCAGGTCAGCCAAACCACTGCCTTGTCAACTTTAAAAGATTCCCTCAGGCTCCACAAACTTAAGAATCCACCTGGTGGCAACCTTAGATGCTCTTACTCTTGCTTTTTCTGGATGGTTCACGCTTCCTGATCTTAGTGAAATGAAAATAACATTACAAAACTGAGCAAAAGTGCCTGGGTAAGTCATGCTAATATATTTTTTTATTTGCCCACTTTTAAGTTTTATTCATAGGCTTATCTAGACTGTCCCTGTCACTTTGAACATCAAGCTCTCTGAAAGCTTTATCATTGTATGAATGTAATGCTTGGTGTATGAATAATTAACTTGTCTTATGAACTAGTGCTACTACAAACATAGTGCTGTACAGTTATTACTTCTTTGCCCAGACTAATCTTGCTAAGGAGCAAGATTGCCAGTGTAATGGTGGATAAGTGATTCTGTTTGTTATTATTTCTTCTGTAGTATCTCCAGTGCAAGAAGGTAAAGGTTATTGGAATTACATCACGAGGCAACCAATTGGTATTTCTGCTCCAGTAACGTTCTTTCTGGAAGTACGCAGAGACAGGTTGTACATGCGTGTTCCTCAAAATACCTTACAGTTTTGTGGCCGCACTCACTACTGTTCATAATGCATGGATTTAGGGCTCTCAGGCCATGGCCCTTGGTGCAACATGCAACTGCCATAACTTGATAGACAGCTGCCAGGGCAGAGTTTCTGAGCAAGCCTGGCCTATCAAACATGTTGTGCATGCACGTGGAGTACAGACTGCAGGTATGTGCTCGCTATGCTCATCGTCTGGGAAAACTGGTGCTTCCAGCAGCGTAATTTCTGTCTTTGCTGGTGTTATATTTGTGCAAATAAGAAGCATGTGGGGAATAATGTTTGGGTTTCTACCTAGGGAAACTTCTGTGCTTTTACTTAGGCACTGCACTATGGCTGTCTTCCAGAGAACAGACATTTCTTCCTGTTAGGTTTCTATTTCCTCATAGTTTTCTCTGGGGAAAGGAAGGTGAAAGAGGGATGGGTTATTCCTTTTCATTACTCAGAGACAGTGAACATGGCAGAGATAATTAATTCCTTTCCTGCGGGAGAAAAACTGGACTCCGCACGATTCAATGTGAATCAAACAGAAGCCGTTTTATTTACTTTGTCTGTCCCTTTTATACAATCTTTCTTTCCCTAGATGCAGTCACTCATTATTTAATTGGTTAAAAGTCTCTAGCACAAGGCAAACATGCAGCTCAGTTCAGCTCCCGTTGGTTCTTAAGTTCTTCTCATGCAGTGTCCAATTGGTCACTCTTATCTGTTCACTCCTGCATTCCTTAGGGAAGCTGTCATTGCTCTTTCTTATTTTTTCTTCCTTTGAAGTAGCTTCTAGAATGCAGCTATGTGCCTAGGCCAATATCCCGTATGGCTGGTTCACTATATGGTCATTCTCTTTTAAATGCATTCCTACACTTGCCCATGGCTATGATTCTATTCACAGTTCTTTTACCAGGAAATATCCTTTTGTCTTAAGACTCTGTTAGATACTCCAGCGGGTTAAAGCTGAGTGATGGATTGAGTATGATCTCCATCTCTCTGATGGAGGTTGTTTTCCTTGAAGAGGGAAAGACTTAACTTCTTCATAACCAGCTTCTGAACTGCTGGAATGTTTCACAAAATGCTAAACCACTATCAATTCCTTCTGACTGTATGAAACCAGGACCAAAACTACCATAGTTTAGGAGCTGTTAAGAGGTAATCACATTCAAAGGAATGCTGGGGAAAAGACTAAATAACAATGCAGCTGGCCATTTTTCATTTATTGCCATATATAAATCAGAGCCCATAGGTGATGAAGTTCATCTATGGAAATCTACAATCTTCTTATTTCTCTTCCTTTCCTCCTGGGCCTATTTTTTATTTATATGTCCTTCAGTTTTCTTTTCCTGTTTCCTTTTAAAAGACTTTTTTTCCCCCTTTTCACTTAATTTTCTATCTTAAGTGTAACCTTGCATGATAACCTGAGGGAAATACTACTAACAGGAGAAACAGGTGATTAGGTGATGTTGCGGCTTGATTGTTATCAGCTTTTCTTTGACTTTTCTGAGGAATGCTATCGCTGTGCTGGAATATGTTAATGGCTGCCATAAAGTTTGTCTTTGATCTGCAGAAAATTCCAGGCCTCGTTAATCCCCTGGTTATGGTGGGCACCATTCAGTCTAAACAAGAAGCAGCAGCTAAGCTCCTGTACGAAGTAAAACTGCTGAAAACAGTAGAAGCTACCACCCAGGCAATTATCCTACAAAGAAACGCTGAAGCATGAAATAATTTTTGGAGAACAAAGAACTTTCCTGGGAAATTATTATATATTCACTGGCTGAGACATCAACTGATAGGAGCTATGTGTTTAAAAGTAATCAGAAAGCTGGGAAAAAACAAATAGGCAATGTGGGTGGCCCAGGGAATAAGCCAAGAGCAAAAGCTTCTGTTGAGCAGTGTACCTACTGAAAAAGGAGAGCTGGATTTCTGAGCAAGGAAATAACCTTCTGCTGTTTGTTTCTACCACATTCAGGGAAACAGGACTTTCTGTACACTCTTTGCAAATACACAGGATTTCATGACAGGAACATCATCTGGTCCAATTCAGCAGTTTCTCCTGCTGAAAGAAACGATATGTCAAGATTGTAACTGGTGGCTCAAGGTTTGGGCAGGACAACAGTTGATTGAAAATGGGAGGTATTTTATAAAGTTTGCTTGTTTGCTGAGACTGTAGACTTCTTCAACCTTGAGAAGCCCAGTTCATGTGTGTGACCAGCTCAGTGAGGCTCAGGGAACTGAGGCACTGTGCAGCTCATGTTGTCTTTCCTTTTTCACCATAACCAACTGCAGCATAAATCTGGCAGCTGAGTGATCCTCATGATCATGCAGGTGAATAACCAAATTCTACTAGGTTTGGTGAATTTCTCCTTGGCTCACATAATGCTTGCAAAGATAATTCCCACTTTCATTGCCATATAAGGTTAAGATTAGAAGACCATAAATCTTCACTGAGCTGAGCCTAAGGCTAGATAGAGGTGTTTCAGGCTGCTGAGCTGGTTTGGTCACTGTCAGAGAACTTTTGAATGCATAGAATTGTTCTAAAGAAGCTTTTTGTGTCAATGGGAGATGCATCACTGATGTTGTTTTATTAGGTCACAGTTAAACGTCAGAGCTTTAAAAAGCTTTCTACTCTGATGTCTCTACCAACACAACGCATTTTCCTAAACTGTATGATAGTTTTGTGACCTACAGGATTTTTCAAGTTTAGAATTGTAATTAAACTTTCCTAGAATTTCTTTCAAAGGCAATCAAAATTTGTGACTCGAATTTAATAAACTATTGATATTATTTTAGTGTGTCACAAGTGGTTTTGGGACTATTTTTTTTCTACAGATATCTTTATTGTCTGTAGATTCATGCATTTATTTTTCCGTTTATCAGTTTGGCCTTAGACTGATCAGTTAATGAAAGAATTTCTGAGGTCCTTGTTAGCTAATATCATCAGTGCTTGCTTTCTTTTGGGACTACTTACATGTATTTAACCTCGTAAGCCTGGGGAAAAAAAAAATCAAAAAAAATAAATCAGTATAAGGATCCACTGTTGCCCCATCCATATTGGACTTTGATGCATTTCCATCAGGAAGAGAAATTGCTAATATAGGCCAGATATCTTGAAATGCATCTGGATCCAGCAATGCAGTCAGACTTGAGTCTTTTCGGATTTAAAATAAATGCCTTGAAACATATTTATATTTATCAGTTAGTTATGAAACACCCGTTGGAAAATTTTGCTGCTATGAGATCAGAATGGGAATTATGTCTTTTGGTTGTAGTATATGAAACTATGAAACTCACATTCAGAAAAAAAACACACTGTAGTTATCATCTGTTACAGCTATTTAATTTTAAAGTAGTATATCTGATGTCTTTTGAATCTCTACTCAAAAGAAAACATTAAAAAACAGAATCACAAGGGCTGTGTTTAATTTTTCCACTTTTTATAGACTTGGCAGGGAACTTAAGGTCTGAAAGGAAAAGGTATCTGTACTACATCTCTCCTCTCCCTCTGAAGTGCTGGGGTCTGAACCCTGACTTAAAGTTGACATATGGGTGGGCCCCATGGTCCTTCAAAAGGAGGGGATGAGTTTGCCTTTTGGCTTTCCTCCAAGGTGCAGATGACCTTGCAGGGAAAGCCCTTGGGTAAACAAGCCCCAGGTGCCCCACATTGGGTAAATGAGTGCCAGGTGTCCTGCTTTGGGGATAAAAGCTGGGACCACTTAGAGGAAGGGTGGAGTGTCTATTTGTGAGGTGGATGCACTTTGCAGAGTTTCCCTGTTGGGGAAGGACCTCCTGACTCTCCCTGCAACTGGGCCCTGGTCAGGTTTGGTGCTTGTGAATGTGGGCTTTGTGGGGAACAATATATGGCTACTTCTGTCTTATATGATCAGCCTATTGAATTGGTTGTCTCCTATCTCTGCCATGGGAGACTTGGTTGCTTTGTTTGTTCCACTGATTGTTGGTTGTGCTGTGTTGTTCCTGGGGTTGATGTCTATTATGTGTGATCTGTTTGACTTGTTTGTACCCCCAGTGATCACCTATACTTTTTTGTATACAATAGAAACTAATTACTGGTTTGTTCTACTGCTGGCTGCGTCCTTTGTGCTAGGCCTAGCAATTGGCAAAACACCCTTCCACCTCGCTGTGTGCCAGTGAGCATGTATGCTGTGTAGTTTAGGGAGTTTGCTCTGCTGTAGCTTTCTCAGAAACAGCAAACGTGGCATGTTGGTCATGCGGCATGACTTTATATTGTAATCATCTCGTCAAGGAGCTGAAAATAGCCTTGTGCTGCAGTGTTCCAGCAGTACTGCTTCAGGAAGGGAAACAATAACCAGCACTTAGCAGCAGCCTACACACTAACTGTGTGTGATACAGAAGTATTCCACAAATTGTTTCCTTTGTCTTATCCTGAAAACATTCACCCTGCATCCTCTGGCAATGTATCACTGGGCCATAGACTTCTTGTCTCCAAGTAAAAGGTGGTGGGCATTTACTGTGCTGCACACAACCATAAAGCAGTCTTCTGTATAACAACACTCACTCCAGCTTTCAACAAAATAGTGCATAAAATTAAATTAATTCTAGCATGTTCAGTGTGCCATAGAAATTGCAGGAAAGAATGGCACAAAAAGGCTTTGTTTGAATGAATTATGGTAAATCATGAGCAGATAAGAATCATGATACATAATTATTAGGCTACACACCATTCCAGGAATATAAGACTTAGTAGAAATTTTGACAAGAGATCTTGCCCAAAAAGAATTTTTGAAGGAGATCAAGAGGGTGGAGAGCGTCTCAGCTAATCTGCAGTGCCACACAGGATTATGGGGATCATGGGAATTAAGAAGAGTTTAGGAAATAGGTACTGTTTCCTAAAAGTGGATGCCATAGGGACAGGAAAACTTCTTAAGAATTTCTTGGGAATAAAAGCACAAACTTTGGAACTTGTAAATTATTTTCATGTTCAGTCATTCATATGTACAACTAACAAAATAATCAGTGAACTAACAGTGCTTGTACATTTTTTGTACTTGGGGAACAGCATCTTTTATTATGAATATATTTTATCACACTGCTTTGGCACAGCTCTCTGGGTTACCCTCCGCAGAAATACATTCTCTCCAAATACTGCTCTCCAGCAGGTCAGTCCCCAACTTATACTGGCACATGGGGTTGTTCTTCCCCAGATGCAAGACTCTACACTTGCCCTTGTTCTATTTCATTAAATTTCTTCCCATCCAACTCTCCAGCCTGTCTAGGTCTCTCTGAATGGCAGCACAGCCTTCTGGTGTGTCAGCCACTCCTCCCAGTTTGGTGTCATCAGCAAACTTGCTGACAGAGCACTCTAGTCCCGCATCCAAATCCTTGATGAATATATTGAATAGTACTGGTCGCAGTACCGACCCCTGAGGGACTCCACTAGATACAGGCCTCCAACTAGACTCTGTCCCATTGACCACCACTCTCTGCCTTCTTTCCTTCAGCCAGTTCACAATCCACCTCACTATCTGATCATCCAGACCACACTTCCCCAGTTTAGTTGCAAGGATGCTGTGGGAGACAGTGTCAAATGCTTTACTGAAATCAAGATAGACCACATCCACTGCTTCACCATCATCTATCCACTGGGTTATGTCCTCATAAAAGGCTATCAGGTTGGTCAGGCATGACTTCCCCTTGGTGAAGCCATGTTGACTGCCCCTAATGACCCTCTTATCCTTGATATGCCTAGAGACAGCACCAACACTATACAGAGTAATTCACGCATACTACATTACATGGATTAAGAACAGCCTCTATGGTGGGCCCACCAAAAAAAATCACCAAATCACCAAAATCATACAAAACACCCTGGACTGTGAGGTAAAATAGGTCCCTGTTAAACAAAATATCTGTTAGTACAATCAAAGCAAAAGTACCTGTGCAGAAGTAGAAAATACAAATGAAATAAAAGCTGTTTTTTTTTTTTTTCCTCCCCCAGACATTTGGACGCTATTCATATACAGGCTTCTGTTCTCTACAGAGGATGTTTGGATCGTAGAAAATAATCAGTAAATTTTAGCTGTGAGGCTATGGAGGCTAACACTGGAAGTAGAAACAGGGAAAAGGCAAACAGTAGAAGGCAGGCGACTTTTCTTCCTTTGTATTGTGTGGGGGATGCTGCACAGGGCAGGGTATAGAGAAGAGCCTCAGAAATAATTCAAGGACTGAAGAAAAGGGGATGATTATGGAGATTCAGAGTTTATCTTATTAAAACAAGATGACAGAGTATTTCATTACAGACTGTAAGAACCACAAGCAGGAAGAAAATAGTGGTTACCGGAGGGTCTTCTATTCTAGCAGAGAACAGCATAATGAGAAACCAGGAATGCAAACTAAACCCATGTAATGCTAAATTGGAAATAATAGGGTTTTTTTGCCAACACTGAAGGTACCTTCTGTAAAATGTTTCAAGGGGAAATACCAATTTATCTATTTTTAATATTTTTAGATTAATATTTGAATTGGGTTTGATGGTGAAACAATCAGGAAATGTTAGGATTTTTGCAATGAGTGACTTCTTTTCTGGTTCTCAGAACTTTTTCATTCATTGCAGATGATGCCTTAACATCCATTTTCTGCACAAGCATTTATTGTATATGTATTTTTAATGACATTTGCTTTTCTGAGTTCACCTTTTTGAACAATCTATTAGGTAGTAATCATAATCATAAGAGTAGGGCCTGATCTGTACTTTTAATTCAACAGTCCAAATTTAGTCTGATCTCCTGTATTTTGTTTCACTTAGACTGACAAGTTTTATTTTAAAATTTTGTTGTTGTGACAGGGAACTAGTAGAAGGTAAAATATTTTTGTAAAATGAAATTTTAAGCAATGGGTTTGTGCTAATGTATTATTTTTTCTCAAGGGTCTTCTCAGGTGAAAAATTAAAACTTGATTGTTATTTTGCTGTGAGACATGCTGGTGTGTCTCATATGCTATCATTTTTTTAGTGCTTGACAAAGAGGAAAACAGATAAGGAAAGACATGGGAAATGTATAAAATTAAGATATTTAGAAAGGGATGAGGGAGAGGAGAGAGCAACCTGTAATGAAGGGGAACGCAGTTTGCCATTCTTGAATTCTATGTGATGCTCAGCCTCATTTTATTTCCCCAGAGGAAGCCAGAAAGTCTTAAAATAATTATGTTTTAGCACATCATGTATGCTGGAACAAGAGAACTCATGTGCCCGTAACTCATGTACACATGAATGTTTATAATTTTTTGCAGATTCTAACCTCTCTAATTGCCTCTCTAACCAATCCATCACTTCTGCCGATTATATTAACTGAAATAATACAAGTTGAAGAAAATCAGCTCTGGCACAATACACTCTAGAATATAAAGATATAAATACACTAGAGAATAGCTACTTGAATCAGAGTAGTTAAGCAGTCATGGCTAAAACTCATCATTTAAGATTGATGATCACTGTTTGTGCAACTGGAATATGAGCTGAATATACATTTACAACTGCTTCCATTGACTCCTTCTGGGGGCTGGAACCATAAATGACTCGGTTTCTAAATGCCTGGCAAAGCAAAAATGAGTGTTGTGCCTTGTGTCCCTTCCAGGTTTTGGTTTATTGATCTTAGATTGCATGGAGTGTGGCTGCAGAACAGCAGGCAAATGGGACTTGATGCTGCTCTCTGTGGGATATTTCTCTATGATTCAGTTAATGGTAGAGGAAACTTCTACCCAATTGTTTTTTAGCTTATTGTGAATTCTTCTTGGACTGGTGTCATAAAAGCACACCAGTATGGTTTGTGTCATCTTCAGTAATTCTGTGAGAAAGAAAGACTGAAAAGTGAGGAAGAGTGATTTACCATGTCATTTCTGAGAGCAGGTCTCTTCTGCTTGGAGATGGAGCCAACTGGCAGAAAAAAATCTCATGTTGTCACTCAGCACTGACAATCTTAGTCTGTCAACAATAATACTTAGCATTTCTATAATGCTGTACTGGCATTAGCTAATTAATTCTTACAGCAGCACTGGGAGATGAGTCACCAAACACCTTTAGAAAGACCTTCATTTTAATACCTCTGGCAATGTTATGTGCTGAAATGCACAGATTACTGATATTCATCTCAAACAGAAGCTAGAAAGTGACTTTAATATTTTATGGTTTGGGTTTTTTTAAAATAAAAATAAGAAAGAATGTAAAAAAATCTCAGAAGCTTAGCAATGAGAGATGTTTATGCTTTTAAATCTTGATTCATATCCACCTTGTGTCAGTAGAGAATAAAAGGGAATTCCACCAGATAACTGGTTAATTTCAAATTAAATCTTGAGGGATAGTAACTGGTGTCAAATGAAAACCCACCAATGCACTTGTGGTGAAACAGCATCTCCTTTAGATTGTTAATATGGAGGGAAAAGGATTGAAAATTAAAAAATTTGGTGAGACCTTGACAGCTGGGCCTCCCAAACAGCTGTGTTTCTGTGTACAGAAGCGTACTTCTGTGTGCAAGTACATAGTACTAACACAACAGACAGCACAGATGTGATGGCACCTTCCCTTCTGAAAGATCCTTCATCTCTTTCATTCGTAGCCATAGCATTGACAAAAAAGTTACCAGTTTGTGCATTTCATACCTGAACTGGACAGAGAGCAGACTGCTTTTAAGTAGAAAGAGTTGACAGTAATTACCAGGCTAGGAAGTGAGACATTCTGCATGAGCCTAAAAGGAGAATCAATTCATTTGTAGCTCAACAATACATTTATATTTCCAGCCTTTTACCGTATATGCTACACCTGCCTCCACTAGAAATAGCACTGTGGTAAGCACTCTGCCCCTCCCTTTGTCACCTGCAAGATGTGCTTGGATGCTGCATTGCTGATTGCTGCAAGGACTATTGAACCCAAAATAAATCACAAATACCTATCCCCCCCAAAAAACCAACCTAGGTGTTACAGTACATAGTCTATTAAAATACTTACATACTGTGACAACCTGACACTCTACTTACAATAATGTCAAACATGTAAAAATTAACCTTGACAGTTCCTAAAATACTGATGTTTTGTATACGTCATGTATATGTATATATGTGTACAACATCGGTTTAGAAGTTCTTTTAATATACAGGCTATTGATTATATATTATGTATAATCATGGGTATGCTCATAATAAAGACATATATGTGGCAATTGATATTTTTCTGGATTGTCACAGGTACATTTTGGTTCATGTAAAATGAGAGCACACATCAGAGTTGTTTGTCAATTTAATGTATGTAAGACAATATTAAAACACAGTATGCAAGTATTCTCTGTCTGCTTTGTTTGTACAGGCCTGAACTTGCATGCCAGCATACTTGGAGCATTGACACACACACCGACATTCTGTGGCAGAGTGATAATGTGTTTAATGCACGTGATATTTGATTTTTTAAGCTTAAAAAGTAGCCTGCAAAAATTCAGTGATTTTCTTTAGTTGAATTCAGGGTTCATTTGTTCTCTGTGTTAGTTTTAAAATAAATTCAGGAAATTCCTTAATGAGGTACCTGTAGAAACTGCTTTTCAGCCAAACACTTCAGATTTTGCTTGCATACATTCAGAAGCAGCAAGCAATGTTATACTCTCATGACAAGCATGTGATTTTATTAGCAAGCATGATTTAAGTTTGAAGTTTTCAAGTGTATATAAAAAAGCAGGTAAAAAAATTATTCTGGAAAACATTTGCATAGCAATATATAAACAGGCTTCAGTTTTTTTGACTCTATTCTTATACTTAAACTATCTTGTCCATGGCAAGAGACAACCAACTAGAACTATTTATATAAACTCTTTTTATCAATAGTGTTCCATTACTGTGTGTGTTTTGACACACTGGTCTCTATTACTTATCTTTTTTTATTTAAAAAAAAGTCTCAAAGGTAACTCTATTGCCTTATTTAATGCAATATCTTCTGGTTTTGGTTGCAAAGAGTAAATGATTGATATTGCACTTCTTTTTTTCCCCAAGAAATGCCATTTTTTCCCTGTTGGAGCCAGCAGTGTCTGTCAGCTCCCTGCTCAGCACAGGAGTAGCTGGAGGGTTGGGATGGATACATAGGTAATGCCATGTGTGGACTGTTTGTTTGGAGAATGCAAATGAAAGCAGGAAGTGTGATCAAGATAAAGCCTTTAATGATGTTTGCCTTATTATAGTTATGAAGCCTCTCTGTCGTGTCTTCCTCATCATTTACTCAAATTGCTAAGTCGTTTCCAAGTTCTTCCTACAATTAACGTGAATGAAGCTGACAGTTGGCTGGCTAGAAATCTTAGATGCTCAATCTTCATTCATTAAAAGCTGTCATGAGCAGTGGTCAGGCACAACTGAGGTGCTTAAAATTTATACCATATCTACAAAGGAAAGGACAGGTTAAATGCTTTAGAAGATACTTGTTTATTTTAGTTGTTGAATTTATCACAGAATCACAGAATGTTAGGGATTGGAAGGGACCTCAAAAGATCATCTAGTCCAATCCCCCTGCCAGAGCAGGAACACCTAGGTCAGGTCACACAGGAACACGTCCAGGTGGGTTTTGAATGTCTCCAGAGAAGGAGACTCCACAACCTCTCTGAGCAGCCTGTTCCAGTGTTCTGTTACCCTCACTGTGAAGAAGTTCTTCCTCACATTTATGCGGAACCTCCTATGTTCCAGCTTGCATCCATTGCCCCTTGTCCTATCATTGGATGTCACTGAGAAGAGCCTGGCTCCATCCTCATGACACTCACCCTTGACATATTTATAAACATTAATGAGGTCACCCCTCAGTTTCCTTTTCTCCACGCTAATTTATTTGTTGCAGAACCTGATGATATATCTTATGACAGCAGAACAGAGTTTTGGTGTAATTTGAACAACAAAATGCAGTGCATAATTGTTTTACTGTGCCAACCTGAAGTGCTGGCGTCTGAACCCCAGGCCCTGAATTAAGGTTGACATATGGGTGGTCCCCATGGCCCTTTAAGAGGAGGGGATGAGTTTGCCTTTTGGCTTTCCTCCAAGGTGCAGCCGGCCTTGTAAGGAAAGCCCTTGGGTAAACAAGCCCCAGGTGCCCTGCATTGGGTAAATGAGTGCCAGGTGTCCTGCTTTGGGGATAAAAGCTGGGCCCACTTGCAGGAAGAGTTGCAGAGTCTGTCTGTGAAGTGGACACACTTCACAGAGTTTCCTGTTGGGGAAGGACCTCCTGGCTCTTCATGCAACTGGATCGCAGTCAGGTCTGGCACGTACAAACGCGGGCTTTGTGGGGAGGCAACATGGGGTTACATCTATCATATGTAATCACCTTATTGTCTTGGTTGTCTCCCATCTTCTCCGTGGGCTACCTTGTGTCTCTGTTTGCTCCATCTATTGTGGGTCATGCTGTGTCGTTTCTGGGGTCGCTGGGGTTGATATCTATTATTTGTGATCTGACTTATTTGTACCCCCAGCGATCCTCTATATACTGACCCCTTTACGCGAAATAGAATCCACTTACTGGATTGTTTTTCTGCTGTTGACTGTGTCCTTTGTACTGGGCCTACTAATTGGCAAAACAAAATTGGTGACGAGGATGGCCCCGTCTGATGTTCCCGGTTGGGAAGATCCCGTGTACAGTTCGCTGGCTCTTGAATGGGTTAAATTTGGGGGGCCATGTGAACAGTGGGAGAAACGGTTGGCAGAGGCTGAACCGCAGGATGTATTGGAAACTATTCAAAAGTTCTCCAATAAGGCACGGGATGCTGTAACCTTCAGGAGACGGGGATGGATTTTGTTGATGGCATATAAGAAACAGCACCAGCAGAAAGAACAATTACTGGTAGAATGTTCCCACATGCGAGATCAGATTGTGACTTTAGAAACTTTAAACAAGCTCCTTACTGACAAGCTGGACACTTGCCAAGCTGTGCCTGAGAAGGCTACAGTGCAAGTTGCCCAGTGTAAACGTGGGAAGGGGGCAATCTAATCATAAGAAGGTCCACTCAGAAGTTGTAGAGGTGGATGTGCACTGTAACCCTGATGACTCGGATGATGATATTTGGTACCCTGCGGAGTCTAATGGAGCTGGTGCCTCAGATGACTCTGCAGATGTGAGACCAGTCATCAGGAGAAAGATAGAATTTTCCGAAAACGAGCCGCCGGTGAACAAACCCACAGTGGAGGATTTAACACAACAACAAGTAAATGATATTCTTGCACGATTTAGTCAGAGGCCAGGAGAGCCCCTGCTTGCTTGGATGGTACGTTTGTATGATCAGGGAGCATCAGGGGTTAGCCTGGACAACTTGGACTGTAAAAAGTTTGTGACACTGAGTTTTGACCCTCTTGTGCAGGATGCATTTCGAAATAATGATGAAACTACCACTCTATTGGCTGTAGCTGCTGCAGGGTGCAAGGCAAAATACCCCTTAGAGAATACCTGGCCAGGATCTGACCGACCGTGGTATACTCTGCAGTATGGTATAGAGCGGGTAAAGGAAGAAGGAATGAAACTGGCCATTCACGTGGGACATGTTGAGGTATTAATGCAGCTTAGATTGTCTGTTGACATGAGAAATGCGATCATTAAAGCTGCTCCACCGGCATATAAGAATGTTCTTGTGACTCTCCTACTTAGTGAAACAGGGAATCCCATTAGAGATGTAATTGAGAAAATGCAGCAGCTGGGTGACCTTGGAGACTGGGGCCCCCGGGAGAGTCAGAGGTATCGAGAATTCCGACGTCAACGGGGCCCCAGGGAGAGTACATGGAATCGAGACACCCGACGCCGTAAAACTACCGAATATAGGATGTCTCGAGGACAAATGTTTAAAAGTTTGCTAAAAGATGGTGTACCTCTCACTAGGATTGATGGTCTTGATACCAATGAACTATGGAGGATGTATAAACAGAGAGGGTTACAGAAACCCCGTAGGAAAGTGTAGAATTATCAGGCATATGATTCGGGAGCTGCTCAGCCTACAGCACCCCCTCTGGAACCTCAGCAGGACCCCGCCTCTGCTCGCGGCAGGCCCTATGTTGCTCCAGAGAGGAACCACGAGTGGCAGCAGTACTCCGACCTATATCCCTCACAAGAAACTAGGCATTATAACTCCTTCTGAAATGTTGGCCAAGCTCCGGTACATTGGGCGCAGGAAGACAGGCGACCTCATGTGGAGCTACAGATATTCTGGAAAAACCGGTCCTCTCAAATCATAAAAGCCTTAGTGGATACTGGAGCGGAGGCCTCCTTAATCTATGGGAACCCTAAGAAATTCAAAGGGCAATCTGTGATTATTACAGGGCTGGGCGGCAAGCAAACCGAGGCGGTACAAACCCAAATTAATATGAGAATTGGAAACCTTCCGAAACAACAGTATACAGTCATGATTGTTCGGATTCCAGAGTATATAATAGGAATAGATATTCTAAAGGGACTTACTTTGAATCTCCCTGATGGTTGGTATCAATTTGGGGTAAGGAGTTATATCACTAATCAGGTATTTTTAGTAGGAAAGATAAAGATGCCTCCCGTTCAGATTTCAGCTGCGACCAAGGTAGTAACCATGAAACAGTACAGGATTCCAGGCGGTCATGAAGAAATTTCTCAAACAATCAAAGATTTACTGGCTGCAGGAGTTTTAAAACTGGCTACCACCGTGTGGAATAGTCCAATCGGGCCAGTTAAGAAGGACGATGGATCCTGGAGAATGACTGTGGATTATAGGGAACTAAACAAGAGCACCCCGCCTCTTGCGGCAGCTGTACCTGATATGATCACTTTGATAGAAAGAGTTCAGAGGCATCCTGGCACGTGGTATGCCGTCATTGATTTGGCCAATGCATTTTTTACGATCCCAATTGCAGAAGAGCATTGGGATCAATTTGCATTTACATGGCAAGGGCGGCAGTACACCTTTACCAGGTTGCCTCAAGGATGGGTGCATAGTCCAACTATTTGTCATAGAATAGTGGCTGAGCACCTGGATGAGGTACAGCTTCCCCCTCATATGCAGATTGTCCACTATATTGATGGCATTCTAATTCAGGGGAGCAATGAGACTGAAGTACAACAAATGCTGGAAGTGGTCCTAGTGCATATGAGGCAGAAAGGCTGGGAGATTAATCCAACTAAAATCCAAGGGCCGTCTCAGACAATCAAATTTTTAGGAATCCATTGGCACTGTGGTCATTGAGAAATACTACCTAAGGCTCGGCAGAAGATCCTTGACTTTGCAATACCACAGAATAAGAAAGAGGCACAGAGATTTATCGGGCTGTTTGGTTTCTGGAGACAACACATTCCCCATTTGGGACAGATTTTGGCCCCATTATACAAGGTGACCAGAAAGAAATATGAATTTGAATGGGGAAATGAGCAGCAGGCTGCCTTTGAGTTGCCTGAAGAGGCTATTCAAAGGGCTTTAGACTTATGGCCCATGCAGGAAGGCGAAGTGGAACTAAACGTATCTGTGAACGGGTCATATGCTAATTGGAGCCTCTGGCCAAAACAAGGGAAGAGAAAAGTCCCCTTGGGATTTTGGGGAAGAAAGTTGCCAGAGGCAGGGAACAACTACACGCCCTTTGAGAAGCAACTGTTAGCCTGCTATTGGGTCTTGGCAGCAACTGAACAGCTTACGATAGGCCACAAAGTGGCTCTGTGCCCTGAAATCCCTATGGGATGCAATTGTTTTTAATATTTCCTGTGATAAACTTTCAGAATGATATTTATCTCATGTATACGTGTACATATAAAGCTTTTACAACATGAATTAAGTTGCGAATATTTGACAGTATTTTCTTGGATGATGCAAAAGGGAAAGTCTGGAGCAAGGAATACTTACCCTCAGTGGAGGGGGACCAGGTTAGGGAACACTTACGCGAACTGCCGCATCTTTCATATGAGGAGAGGCTGAGAGGGCTGGGATTCTTCAGCCTGGAGAAGGCTCAGGGGAGTTCTTATCCATGTGTATATGTCACATCCACATCCCATCCACGTGACAGGAAGGAATACTTTTCTCAGTAGTGTCCATTGACAGGACAAGAGGCAAAGAGCACCAATTAAGACATATTAAATTCCATCTGAACACAAGAAAACACTTTTTCATTGTGCAGGTGATCAAATGCTGAACCAGGTTGCCAAAGAGAGGCTGTGGAGTCTACCATTCCCGGACATACTCAAAACCTGACTGGATATGGTCCTGGGCAACTTGCTTTAGGGGACTCTGCTTGAAAGAGGTTGGGTGGACTAGATGGTCTCCAGAGATCCCTGCCAACCTGAAAGCTTCTGTGAGTCTGTGAAGATAAACCAGTCAAAACCTCTGAAATTTGGTAGTATGTAGGAAATATTGTTCCCAGTATGAAGGCTTTCAAAAGCTGACTCAGACCCTCAAACAAAGCAGATAGATACATGCAGCTCTTTCCTTGTCTTGTCATTTTACTTTGGTGATACTCACTAGAATATCTCCTTTTCCCTCCTCTCCTGCTCTTTACATTTTTCTGACAAGAAACTGGACAAAGAAGCCTAAAAGATGTTGACAGTGGCTGTAAAGGTCAGAGTAGGCAGGGTAGTGTGGATGTTAGAACTAAGTCCCTGGGCCTTGCATGACACAAACTATTGCAGGGTCTGAGTGGAACAATCCAGTCATCACTCACTCTCAGGAGCCTCATCCAGCATGACCTCCATGCCACACCTCACTGGAACCATGCAACATATCCATCCAGGCATTCCTCCTTCATGGGAACATCCACATTAGCGTGTCACATCTAAACTCCTTCTCCTGTGTACGCTACTCACTTCCTCATCCTTGAAGGGACTGCCGAGTCCAACAGTGCTGTTGGTTTCTCTGTTAAACCTCCATGCTTCTGAATTACTCATTGGCAAATAGAGATTCAGATGAAGCTGAAGAAGTCCAAGTAAATAGTCTTTCCCAGTGCTGGTGCTGAAAGGAAAGAGAAATCCATTTTTGGAAGAAAATGTGCAATGTAGTATGAAAAGCTCTGCAGTTGATGTATGCCTTGAGACTAGATCTACTTTTAAAACTGAGATAATTAATCATCATTTTATATTTTGGAGTCCAAAATGCATTTACTGAAAATCCTTTTTCAGCCATTATCTATCTGTCTTAAAGGAGCTTACTCTTTATCAGTGAAGTTCCCCAGATGCTGGAGTTCTGCTTCTGAGCATAGTATGTAGTGCCTGACGTCTACACTGTACTTGGCAGCTCGATTCTCACAAGGAGAAAAGATCTGGATTCCAGTTCCTACATCAGTAGGAAGTATAATGCTTGTTAGAAATGTAGTAAGAAATGAAACTTGCATGATTTTGTATCCTGAATGTTCACTGGGGAAAGGACAGGCACCCAGACCTGTTTTTTCTTGTAGATAAGTGCCCAAGCCAAAGACTACAGTGTCAGGTGACTCTTGCTCATACTGTCTGATCCATTGAATACTTTGATCATCTGTGTGATCTGGAACAATTTCTGCAGAAAGGACTGTGATTGCTTGTATATATGCACACATGTACAGTTCAGTATGTATTCTGATCTAAACAACTTAAACATGTAGCACTCATATTATTTTTGGTAAATGGTAAAAACCCTATGGTCTCCAGGGGAAAAAAAAGGTAATATGCTGCTCAGTTTAGAAAAGCACAACAAGAAATAACCTTCCAGTTCAGAAAGAAGGCATGCAGGTTGAGCAGATGTGGTGTAAACTTGTTTGTCTTCAGTGTTTCCCACTGAATAGCAAATGGTTTAACAGTCAGGGTGCTGATTTTTGCACTGCCCATTCATAAGCACATTCTGCATGGAGAATTAGTCATGGACTTGTATGTCACTACTGCAATTTTGCTGTAATTCTCACTAAGTGTAATGGGTGAACTTGAAATAGAAAAGGATTAAGTCTTCATTAACTCTCAGGGCAGTTTGGATAATTGTCATATGATTCTACTTGGGCTAAGATTTCATGAAATAAAATGACATGAATCAACAACTTACTGTAGCCAAAAAGGGGCAGTCTTGTTTCCCTCCTTGTCTCATCCTCCTTATCCTCCTCTGCTTCAGTGCTTATGTTGTGTGAGCGCAGCAAGTTGGTCCCTTCCATGTGCTTTTTTAACTCACCAATATGGTAGAAAATTAACAAAGAAAAAGACATAGGTTATTTTTTTGGCCTCAGTAATAGGTTGGATTGGCTTATAGAGGGCTGAACAGTAAACCCAGTGAAAGGGACATGTTTGGCCTCCTGAGATCAGGAAGGGAGAAAGGTGGAAAGGGGTATGGGTGGCAGGAACAGAAAATGAGGGGATAGCAGCTCTCTCCCTTTTCACAAAACAAGCCAATAGACCATTACTGAAACATAAGATATGCTGCTCTCTGTGTCTGCTGTATGCATAGCCCATCTTTTACCGAAAGTTAGCTTTTTCAGGAAAATATTCCTAAATGCAAATTTAGATGGTAACTGTGCTCAGTGCAGCTATGGACCTGTACCACAAGTCAGGTCTCACATGCACTGAGCTTTGACAGGTTTCTTAGTCTTGATCAAATGCCAAATTCAGAGTAATACTTCAGTTGGAGGGCTTTGTTCCTATGGAAGCTCTCCAAAAGAGATTTTGTGTCTCTAAATCTGGGGTCATATTTCATAATTTTGGCTTATGCATTTGACTCTTCATTTAGCACATTTGGCTCTTTCATTAATTCATTTCAGTGTGATTGTTGCATTTAGTGGTGTTTAAATTCATCCAGCCATGGGCCTGCTACTTCATAATTTTAACTTCAGAACATCTGAGGTGTATTACTTATTTCTGACTCATTTTTCCTTGCTTAAATAACAAGATCACAGTATAAGATTCCCCTTACTGCTCTCTGAGGACTTTTTATGCTCTCTTCCCACGGACCTTAAAAAATTTCTGATGAGGACCCAATATGCCGATTAGAATATTGTAGGGAGAGTAATATCTTTTATTAGACCAGCTCGTCAATACAGTGGGAAAAAAAGAGCAAACTTTCAGGTCAACAGCCCTTCTAACCAAAAGCTAGTCTGTTTTTTTCCATCACTCATTTGCTCTGATAAAAGATATAACTTCTCTATACAAAGTGCCTTGCAGATTTCCTTAGGTCAACACATCCAAGATGACATTTGTTATTACCATTGTTATTAAAGTATCCAGCAGAGTTTCCTAAACCTGATCCAGAAAAAATAAAGCAGTTTATCCCAGAGGTGTATTGCGCTTCTGAACAGCCAACCACGTTTTTTTTGGTAGTTTGGAACCCAAATTCACAGTTTTCTTACATATCCAGGGATGGTTAACCTGTGTACAATGAAAAACAGGTCCATTATCCGTTCTTCAACTCAAGATAGAGTTAATTTGCCCATAACCATTTTTTTCGCCTAGTGCCAATACAAACACTAGATCCAATGCATAACTGGAGGTATGTATTGAATCACAAGGCTTGGTAATTAATCCCATGGTGATTCTATTACCCACAAGGTCCTGAGCTGATGCACTGCCTAGCCAACAGCTAGTCAACAAAGTATCTCAGCTTTCAGGTGTTCAGTGCTACAGCAGGTCAAAACATAACAGGTCCATGTAGTGACCCTTCTGTGATGCAGACTGTGTGCCTTGGAACTAGTCACAACACTTCATCTGTGGGATCACACACTAGCAGATCTGGTGTAAGAAATGTAATTTTGAAAATCACAGTATGATACTTGGGAGACTAATGTTCATGGCTATGATAGGGCATATACAACACCAAACATAGTTTCTAAAGTTGCACATAACCAGGAGAAATCTAAAGAAATCATTTGTCTGTAGCAAAGAAATTGAAAATGAGCTTTCCATAACAGGTGTAAGAAGCAGTATCCTTCAGAAATATCCTAATAATTATTTTTGTAGGCAATAAAAGCCATGCCTATTTAGAAGTAAGATTACAAAAAAGTGTATGTATGTAATGCACATTAAAACATGCTATTCTTTTCATTTGTTTTCACAAGAACACATAATCTTATCTGCAGTATATGCTGTCAGAGGCTGCTTCACACCTGTCTGTCAGAAATCTATTAGAGAACTTTACCACTGTTGACAGGTTTAACAGGTTTCTCCCATTTAAAATGTTTGGGTAATAAAGGAATGCCTTGGTCAGTACCTGTTATTATGTTCTGTTTTGATTTAAAAAGTAGAACCATACAAAATGAGTGTTGCACACATTTGTTTTAAACTGGGTATTGGATAGTCTCCAAGTATAACTACATACAGGAATTTTAGTCCTCTTCCATTTATGTTTTTCTTACTGACTTGGAAAACATAAAATCACTAAAAATTTTCAGCCATACAAAGAATGGTGAGACTGTATATAATGGAAATGTTGGTCTAGTGGGCATTGAGTAATTTGAATTTCTTGTTAACTTGGCACCAGTCAAACAGTAGGTGTACTGAGGCCAACAAGAAATCATGACTTTCCAAATACAGACCACTGGCTATGTTTTCATTTAATATACAACAATAACAGCAGTTTTCTCACTGCCTTTCTTCTGCAGGCCTACATAACTGACTTGCTCCTGAACATTGATCATTACCATTTCTGCCCAGATTCAGCTCTGCCCAGAAAAATAAACTTCACCAGGGGATGAAGATGAGTGGAGAGTTGCTGTTAATGCTCAGCTTGCACTTAAAGTAAGAGTTAACTCTACCAAGCACACTTTAATTTTTGGAAACTCCAGCTTTCTGTCTTTGGAAATGAATTGGGATCATACCAGGAAATCAGTGAAGGCTCGGCTCATAGTGGAAAAATGTGATTGGAAGGACTTATGTGATGAAGGATGTGCACAGACTTAGGGATAAAGAAAAAAGAAAATACACACATGGATGCCCTCTTCTTCCCTCCTTCCCTCCCCTGTGATGGCACTCCTACAATTACTCTTGTTTCTGTATCTGCATTCCAGAAGGATGACATGAAAATTATAAAGAATTAGAAAACATTCATATAATAGAAGGCTCAGGAAGCTCAGTCCATTTAACTTACTGAGAGAAAGAAGGAAGGCACAGGAACATAGCCTATAAATACTTGTAAGAGAAACATTAGAAGAGACAGCTCATCAATTTATCCCACAACTGTGTAACAGCCTCTAATGGAAGGTAAGGTTAGAGAAATCCAGCGTAGAAATAAGATGCAATTTTAAAAAGTGAAGGTAGTTGAGCAGTGGAACAATTTTTAGACTTCAGAATGGATTCTCATTTCTCACATTCTTAAATCAGTTGGGCCTCTTTATAAAATATATTTCTCTATTTTAACTACAGCTATTGAAATCAGCTACTGAAGTGAGATATTGCCTATATACTATATTGCAGGCCTGATCACAAATTCTGCTGTTAGTTCCAGAGTTACTGACACAAGTGCAAGTGTACATGGTCCAAGTTGCAAGGGATGTTTAACTCTCATCAACAGCCTCTTTGTTAGGACTGCTGTGTGGAGATGAGTTGGACCCTGTTGAACTGTTTACACTGGGCTATTAAGCATTGTCTGCTCTTATATGAAATAGAACACTTTAAATTATAGCATTCTTTTTTTAGAAGTTTTTCTGTATCTGAATGTTAGTGAGCCCCATGTACACACAGAGAGAGGAAGAGCAGAGAACACATGGGAGCAATGCTAATGGGAATGAATACTCACACACTTCTGCAGCAATTTCAGCCCCTAGCCTGGAAAACCAGATGTTGCTCGTTTGCCTTCTAGTGGCTTGAGTTTAGAATAGCTTCAGCCAAGAATAGGTCCTGCAAAAGAGCTAAGTGAAACTGAGAAGTTATTAGTTCATAGACACTTTCTATTATTATAAAAAATTCTGAAATGTCAAGATGCCTTTGGTGGGAAACATCTGTGAAATGCCACATACTGTATTAAGAATGTGTAGGAACTAGAGCAGTGGTACATGTGCACGAAGCAGGTCTAGAAAACTGATTTCAAAAGAAAAAAATGTTTTCAAAGCAGATGTGGCTTCTCTGATTCCAGTAACTTTTCATTCAAGCAACTACATTAATATTTTTGGAAATCTTTGACATAGCTGAGTCTCTGAATCGGTGGTCTCTCTGGAGCTGCTCCACTTAGTGTGGGATGGGTCCCCGCCAGTGCGTCTGGGCCTACTGAATATAGCAAAAAAGACTGAGTGTGCTTTACATGTCATAACATAATTTGTAATGACCTTCACAGGCGCCTCTCATTCTGTCCTGGAATATTTGAGACTAAGGATATAGGCAAGGACTGACACCTAAGTTGCTGCAATATAGACAGACTGAATACAGACAAACCTGTTCCTGCTGTTACCAAGAATGCAAACTCAGGTGCCTCTGTTTCCTTTAATGAAGCTACATTGATTTACATTACTGCTCAGGGCTAGATTACAGCAATATATGAAGCAGTAACATATAAAAGGTTCGGGTGGGTAAATTCATGATGTTGTATCTTAATGTGTATGAAACTGTTCCTCTTAGTGAATGAAAACTGCTGTATTAGTGTGAATGTATTTTTTTCTGAAATACATTCTTGGTGTTTAGCACTTTTTTACTCCTTTACCATAAAAATTATATTTAGATTTACTGGATGGGTTTTTATATTAATAATATACTGTCCCTTCATGAGAGACAAACTCATTCAGAGATGACCTTAGTCTGCTGGGTATCAGGGCTGCTTTCAAATCTTGCTGATCTTTCTTCTCTCCACTCTGGAGCACTAGCTACTGTCTGTGTCCTAGCTGGACTGAATTAGCCTGCACTCCTCTGATCTGTTCTGCTGAATACTGAAGGCTTTCCAGAAATCTCTGTTGCTCGTATGCTGTTTTGCTAAATTTAAATGGGTCAGAAACTCTCATCATGCTGTCACAAAAGCTATTTTTAAAGTTAATACAGCTCAGCGCTGGATTAATGAGTGCACATCCCTCTATCTGTGCACGCGCTCAGTATGGTCCAGCAGGAAATCGTGCCTTTGACAAGCACACGTGAGGAGCATCTTTCTGTGTCAATGCTCATGGCCACCTGTTCAGATGGCCTAGTGCCCTCCTGCAATGTGGTCAGACAGCTGACTTTGGATGTTCATAAAAGCAAGGACAGGTTTAGAGCCATACAAGGAGTAACACTGCAAATGCCAGTTCTTCGTCAGTCCTGCATGTGACAGCATCGGTAGCACATGCCTGTTTCTTCGCATCATTTATGTGTTAGTAAAAGTGTATCAGAACTGTCAAGAATACAGAATTTCTGGCACATAATTCTGGCTGCCAAAAATACATTGTCCCGGTTTGAAAGACAGATGTCTGCTAAGGAAGGCAGGAGCCCTCCTTGGAACAGAGAAATACAACCCCCTTCCCTCCGAATGGTTATAAAATTGAAATTAAGGGGCTTTCAGGCAAAGATATGAGGAAAATGGGAATAACAGTTTTTACTAATATATACAACAAAACTATAATACAGAGAAACTGGTTACAGGCCTGACAGAGTCAGGGATACAACCTGGCCCCCTGCCGGGCAGGGTGCTGGTACCAGTCCGATCCAGTGGCAGCTGCAGTTCTCTCCGAAATGGTCCTGTTAAAGCGGTGGTCCGTAGGAAAAGAAAACAAAGTCTGAGCAATCCGATTTCGGTGGCAGCTGCAGTTCTCTTTTAAATGATCCCGTTGAAGCGGTGATCTTGTAGAAAAGAAAACTGGTCCTCCTCCGAAAATCCGGCGGCGGTGCAGTCCCTGTCCTCTGGGATCCCAGCGGGTAAGGCCCCGAGCCCTGCTCCAAACCGCCAAATATCTCCGGCGGGAATGCTTGGCTCCACCCCTCCCCCCCTGGCCGGGGCATCTCACAAAGAGATGGTGAGTCCTGGGGCAAGGCCCTGATGGGCGCATTAACAGAAGAATAGTCCCGGGGGGTGGGGGCAAGGAACACCGGCGCCAGGCTTCAACGGCTCATGGTAATAGAATACATTGCAACCCAGGACATACATACATTTTGTGGTGGGAGAAGACAGGAGAAGAACATGTAGAATTGGATTCTTCCTGTGTCAATTTGTATTAATAATTAGGTAGTCTAATTTCACAGATCAGATCAAAGGAGTTTTCTTTTTTTCTTTTTTTTTTTCAATATGGAAAATCTTTCCATATACATATGATGGATTCTGTTAATCCTGTTAGATGAAATACACACCCAAGCCTTCAGTGTTCATTTTCTACACAAAAGCCCCACATAGGGGCTCACTAAGACAGTGAGATGTGGCAGCAGCAATATACAACAGGAATACTTTCCCTAGCTGAAGTAAGACAACATAAGGATATTCAATTACTCAACATATTTACTTGTTTCAGTTTATGAATGAGTCATTATTCCATTTTACAACAATATCTAAACATTCAAGTGCCATTCAGTGTACTGTTCGTTTTGCTCTTGGAAAATATCCTCTAGCAAAATTACTGTGAGAAACACAAAAAACCTTTACCTTCTAATTCCATTTCCACCTCAGATAACCTTGAAAAAGAAACATTTTTCAACAAGTCCAGAAAACAAATGGTTTGTATTTGGATACTAAAGGTCAAAAGAGAAATAAAACTCCAGAGGAGGGAAATAGACTCTTTAAATATGTCTCCAAAAAGTAAGTACTGCCTGTTTATTCTCTGAAGAGTCCTTATGACCAACTAACTGATAGATGTAACTGACAACCTATACAGAGTCATTTCTGAACATGAACCTAGCCATATTGCCGGCTTCTGGCTGGACATCAGACTAAGGAAAATCAAGTTTCTTGGAAATGCAGCAGTCTTAATGCACTAAACCCGAGACTTTTCAAGTAATGAGAGGCAAATAAATGAAGATAATTACAAGTTAAGATGGTATAAGCCATCTTAAAAACTGTTAAGAAACTGAAAATAACGGTTTGACTCAGCTGCATGAATGATCAGATTGTGATTTCATATGATTTTACATGTCAAATTCAAGTAGCAGCAATAATATAGTATCATTTTTTCATTATTTCTTTGTGGAAGTGTCCTGTTCAAAAACCAAACTACTTGTTCATAGTTAACTAGTCAGATTAACAAAATACAAGCTTCTCTTTGGTATAATTACAATTTACATTATTTTACTTACACAGACATTGTCAAATCAAACTTTCTAACAAAACCACTTATGCCTGAATGGAGTCTCTTTACTCATACACAAATGATTATGAAGAGAAATATCTCATCCATACAATAATCCATGTTCTCAGGATGTCTTCTGCAAATCCTGTTCTTGGTTTGTCTGTCTCATGCTTTTGCAGTCAGAGTCTCTTGGTCTCCATCTGCTCACCGGAGTTATACGTCTGTCCACAGATGTCCTCATGGAGAGGGCAAGGCCATAGAGGTTTCTAAATCCAGAATATCATGATAGCAATTAAAGAGAGTGAACTGGTCATTTACACAATCGAACAACAGACCCTGAAGGTATTCAGCTACTCTACAATTATTTTTTCTTCTTATTTTTAAAATTTATTCACAGACACACACACATGCACTCATGCCCAGTCTTGGTGAGTCAGAAGTAAAGGAACTGAAAATTTGAAGTTAAGGAGAGACTGTCACGTAGCATTACCAAAAGACCTCTACCTTCTAAAATGGCAGTCTTTTGACAAAAGTATACTTACTTAGATGTGACTGTTCTAGGAATATCAGAGAAAGAAACGGGACATGAAAACTCTGCAGATGGTCTCAAGGGACTTCTAATATAGGCCTTACACTGATCTGATAGATGACTGTGTTGTAATAAGCCTAAGGTGAGTCTAACACATGCATGGGTCTAAAAATCTGTAAGTACTTCAAGGAAAGACTGTGATTGGATAGAAGTGATATTTTGTTTGAATAAACTCAGCATCAAGGCCAGTGTCTCTGCAGCCTTCATGTTTTATGTATCCACTGTTAAGGAGGCTTTTAGAGCTAAACCTGGCAAGAAAGATGTTGTTCTTCCACTTCCATCCCGATCAAAGAATTACATTAAGGTTTTATGGGCCAAAATGTTTTCTGACTGATAGAAAGATTCTGATAAGACCCTTTAATAAAGTGGGGTTGCACAGTCTTGGGGTGATTATGGAGAAAGAATGTCCAAATGCATGCTAATCAAATTACTGGATAATCATCATGTTTTAGAGAGAATAAGTAGGCCAGTATGTTAGGCAGTTGGTTATCGATAAATTCCCACTGTCTGTTTGTACCAGCTGCTAAATCTCCCAGTTCAGAGGGCTGGCCAGCCTGGGTCTTTTCTAGTGTGCATTAAGATAATCTGCATTTCGGAGAATCATAGTCCTTCTGAAGTTGGCTTCCAGCCAGCAGCCAAGTTATAACATTGAACAATGCTGCTTTTCAGTTTGCAACAGACATTTTGTACCAAGTGATGGGATTTTGGTGAGGAAGGAAGATGCATTGGAGGAAAACTTCCGACAAGGTGAAGTCTGAATGCTGGAAGTAAAATATTCACAACCCTATGAAGTGCTGGGGTCTGAACCCCGAGCCCTGAATTAAGGTTGACATATGGGTGGTCCCCATGGTCCTTCAAAAGGAGGGGATGAGTTTGCCTTTTGGCTTTCCTCCAAGGTGCTGCCGGCCTTGCAGGGAAAGCCCTTGGGTAAACAAGCCCCAGGTGCCCTGCATTGGGTAAATGAGTGCCAGGTGTCCTGCTTTGGGCATAAAAGCTGGGCCCACTTGCAGGAAGGGTAGAGTGTCTATCTGTGAAGTGGATGCAGTTTGCAGAGTTTTCTGTTGGGGAAGGACCGCCTGACTCTCCCTGCAACTGGGCCTCAGTCAGGTCTGGCATTTGCAAACACGGGCTTTGTGGGGAGATAATATGTGGCTACATCTATCGTATATGGTCAGCCTATTGACTTGGTTGTCTCCCATTTTTCCTATGGGATACTTTGTGTCTTTGTTTATTCCACCTATTATTGGTCGTGCTATGTCATTCCTGGGGTCACTGGGGTTGATGTCTATTGTGTGTCATCTGTTTGACTTGTCTGTACCCCCAGCAATCCCCCATATACTGACTTTTCTATGTCCAATAGGATTTGGTTACTGGATTGTTTTTCTGCTGGCTGCGTCCTTTGCACTAGGCCCAGTAACTGGCAAAACAAAATTGGTGACGAGGATGGCCCCGTCTGATGTTCCCGGTTGGGAAGATCCCGTGTACAGTTCGCTGGCTCTTGAATGGGTTAAATTTGGGGGGCCATGTGAACAGTGGGAGAAACGGTTGGCAGAGGCTGAACTGCAGGATGTATTAGAAACTATTCAGAAGTTCTCCAATAAGGCACAGGATGCCGTAACCTTCGGGAGACGGGGATGGATTTTGTTGATGGCATATAAGAAACAGCACCAGCAGAAAGAACAATTACTGGTAGAATGTTCCCACATGCGAGATCAGATTGTGACTTTAGAAACTTTAAACAAGCTCCTTACTGACAAGCTGGACACTTGCCAAGCTGTGCCTGAGAAGGCTACAGTGCAAGTTGCCCAGTGTAAACGTGGGAAGAGAAGGGGGCAATCTAATCATAAGAAGGTCCACTCAGAAGTTGTAGAGGTGGATGTGCACTGTAACCCTGATGACTCGGATGATGATATTTGGTACCCTGCGGAGTCTAATGGGAGTGGTGCCTCAGATGACTCTGCAGATGTGAGACCAGTCATCAGGAGAAAGACAGAATTTTCTGAACACCAGCCTCCAGTGAACAGACCCACAATGGACAATTTTACACAGCAAGAAGTAAATGATATTCTTGCACGATTTAGTCAGAGGCCAGGAGAGCCCCTGCTTGCTTGGATGGTACGTTTGTATGATCAGGGAGCATCAGGGGTTAGCCTGGATAACTTGGACTGTAAAAAGTTTGTAACCTTGAGTTCAGACCCTCTTGTGCAGGATGCATTTCGAAATAATGATCAGACTACCAATCTATTGGCTGTAGCTGCTGCAGGGTGCAAGGCAAAATACCCCCTAGAGAATACCTGGCCAGGATCTGACCGACCGTGGTATACTCTGCGGGATGGTATACAACGGGTAAAGGAAGAAGGAATGAAACTGGCCATTCACGTGGGACATGTTGAGGTATTAATGCAGCTTAGATTGTGCCCATGAGAAATGCGATCATTAAAGCTGCTCCACCGGCATATAAGAATGTTCTTGTGACTCTCCTACTTAGTGAAACAGGGAATCCCGTTAGAGATGTAATTGAGAAAATGCAGCAGCTGGGTGACCTTGGAGACTGGCGCCCCCAGGAGCGTCAGAGGTATCAAGAATTCCGACATCAACGGAGCCCCTGGGAGAGTACAGGGAATCGAGACACCCGATGCCGTAAAACTACCGAATATAGATTGTCTCAAGGACAAATGTTTAAAATTTTCCTAAAAGATGGTGTACCTCTCACTAGGATTGATGGTCTTGATACCAATGAACTATGGAGGATGCATAGAGAGGGTTACAGAAACCCCGTAGGAAAGTGCAGAATTATCAGGCATATGATTCGGGAGCTGCTCAGCCTACAGCACCCCCTGTGGAACCTCAGCGGGACCCCGTCTCTGACTCTGACCTATATCCCTCACAAGAAACTAGGCATTATAACTCCTTCTGAAATGTTGGCCAAGCTCCGGTACATTGGGCGCAGGAAGACAGGCGACCTCATGTGGAGCTACAGATATTCTGGAAAAACTGGTCCTCTCAAATCATAAAAGCCTTAGTGGATACTGGAGCGGAGGCCTCCTTAATCTATGGGAACCCTAAGAAATTCAAAGGGCAATCTGTGATTATTACAGGGCTGGGCGGCAAGCAAATCGAGGCGGTACAAACCCAAATTAATATGAGAAATGGAAACCTTCCGAAACAACAGTATACAGTCATGATTGTTCGGATTCCAGAGTATATAATAGGAATAGATATTCTAAAGGGACTTATTTTGAATCTCCCTGATGGTTGGTATCAATTTGGGGTAAGGAGTTATATCACTAATCAGGCAATTTTAGTAGGAAAGATAAAGATGCCTCCCGTTCAGATTTCAGCTGCGACCAAGGTAGTAACCATGAAACAGTACAGGATTCCAGGCGGTCATGAAGAAATTTCTCAAACAATCAAAGATTTACTGGCTGCAGGAGTTTTAAAACTGGCTACCACCGTGTGGAATAGTCCAATCTGGCCAGTTAAGAAGGCCGATGGATCCTGGAGAATGACTGTGGATTATAGGGAACTGAACAAGAGCACCCCGCCTCTTGCGGCAGCTGTACCTGATATGATCACTTTGATAGAAAGAGTTCAGAGGCATCCTGGCACATGGTATGCCATCATTGATTCGGCCAATGCATTTTTTACGATCCCAATTGCAGAAGAGCATTGGGATCAATTTGCATTTACATGGCAAGGGCGGCAGTACACCTTTACCAGGTTGCCTCAAGGATGGGTGCATAGTCCAACTATTTGTCATAGAATAGTGGCTGAGCACCTGGATGAGGTACAGCTTCTCCCTCATATGCAGATTGTCCACTATATTGATGATATTCTAATTCAGGGGAGTAATGAGACTGAAGTACAACAAATGCTGGAAGTGGTCCTAGTGCATATGAGGCAGAAAGGCTGGGAGATTAATCCAACTAAAATCCAAGGGCCGTCTCAGACAGTTAAATTTTTGGGAATCCATTGGCACTGTGGTCATCGAGAAATACTACCTAAAGCTCGGCAGAAGATCCTTGACTTTGCAATACCACAGAATAAGAAAGAGGCACAGAGATTTATCGGGCTGTTTGGTTTCTGGAGACAACACATTCCCCATTTGGGACAGATTTTGGCCCCATTATACAGGGTGACCAGAAAGAAATATGAATTTGAATGGGGGAATGAGCAGCAGGCTGCCTTTGAGTTGGCTAAAGAGGCTATTCAAAGGGCTTTAGACTTATGGCCCATGCAGGAAGGCGAAGTGTAACTGAATGTATCTGTACATGGGTCATATGCTAATTGGAGCCTCTGGCCAAAACAAGGGAAGAGAAAAGTCCCCTTGGGGTTTTGGGGAAGAAAGTTGCCAGAGGCAGGGAACAACTACATGCCGTTTGAGAAGCAACTGTTAGCCTGCTATTGGGCCTTGGCAGAAACTGAACAGCTTACGATAGGCCACAAAGTGGCTCTGCGCCCTGAAATCCCTATTATGCACTGGGTGAAAAGCTCCCCAAAGACCCACCGAATAGGGCATGCTCAGGAATCCAGTATCATCAAATGGAAATGGTACATCCAGGACAGAGCAAAGGTGGGACCTGGTGGTGTTGCTGCCCTTCATGAACAAATAGTGGCTGCCCCCATGCAGGATCAAGAGGTAAAGCCTGATCCTATAGTTGAATGGGAATCCCCTGTGCAATGGGGGAAGACCCTGGATCAATTGCTACCTCTTGAAAGGGAACATGCATGGTTTACGGATGGGTCTGCTAAATATATAGGAGGGAAAAGGTTTTGGAAAGCAGTGGCTTATCACCCTCACTCGGGAAAATTTCTGGAGACCACAGGACAAGGGGAAAGTAGCCAATATTTATTCTAAAATGGTCTGGGGAAAGGAAATACGGAAGGATATTTGGGAATTGGTTCAAAGAACAAAGGTGACAGTGTTTCACGTCGATGCTCATAGCAATATAAATTCACTTGAGCGACTTTACAATTCTGTCACCGATAACCAGGCAAAGATTTCCCAAGCCAGACTGGAGTTCCCTCAGGAAGGGGACCATGAAGGCTTGGCGAAATGGGCACACCAAAAATGTGGGCATCTTGGGGAGAAGGCCACTTACAAGTGGGCCCAAGAGCGTGGCATAGTCATGTGTCTTGGTTTGAAAGACAGGTGTCTGCTAAGGAAGGCAGGAGCCCCCCTTGGAACGGAAAATACAACCCCTTCCCTCCAAATTATTATAAAATTGAAATTAAGGGGCTTTCAGGCAAAGATATGAGGAAATGGGAATAACAGTTTTTACTAATATATACAACAAAACAATAATACAGAGAAACTGGTTTAAAGCCTGACAGAGTCAGGGATACAACCTGGCACCCTGCCGGGCAGGGTGCTGGTAGCAGTACGATGTAGTGGTAGCTGCAGTTCTCTTTGAAATGGTCCTGTTGAAGCAGTGATCTTGTAGAAAAGAAAACTGGTCCTCCTCCAAAAATCCGGTGGTGGTGTAGTCCTTGTCCTCTGGGATCCCAGCGGGTAAGGCTGCTCGTGTTGTTCCAAACCCCAGATTTTATCCCCGGTGGGAATGCTTGGCTCCCTCCCCCTGGCCGGGGCATCTCACAAAGGGATGGTGAGTCATGGGGCAAGGCACTGATGGGCGCATTAACAGAAGAATAGTCCGGAGGGAGGAGGTAAGGAACATGGGAGCCAGGCTTCAACAGCTCATGGTAATAGAATACATTGTAACCCAGGACATTATCCACCCCTTATTCTATTACCATTTGCATCATCCCCAATCAATACCTTTATTAAACTCTGCACACACACACACACACACATATATATATACACACATACATATACAATGAAACTCTACACTCAGTTCTCACTTAAAATAAGGTCTCCTTGTGGTACACACCGGGTTTCCCAATCTTTCTGCATTACCCACCAAGTATAACCTGGTCCCTGAGCAAAGACAACCCCACGGATGGGTTTGTCTTTGCCCGAGGCAGAATTAACCCAAACGGTTTTCCCAAGCATACCTCTCATGTGCACTACTGGAACCTTATCCCCGTCTGTTGTTTGTAAGGATTCAGATTGAGCAGGGCCTGCTCGGTTCGTGGAGCCTCGGGTGTTAACTAATCAGGTGGCTTTTGCTAAATGCATCTCCCAGTTTTTGAAAGTTCCTCCACCCAGTGCCTTCAAGGTGGTTTTAAGCAGTCCATTGCACCGTTCAACTTTCCCAGCTGCTGGTGCATGGTAAGGGATGTGGTACACCCACTCAATGCCATGTTCCCTAGCCCAGGTGTTGACAAGGCTGTTCTTGAAATGAGTCCCGTTGTCGGACTCAATTCTCTCAGGGGTGCCATGCTGTAGGAATCGACGGAGGGAGACTGCACTCTCATATGAGGTCGGCAGAACTCGATTTATTGCGCAGATACATTTACTTATATATCATTCTTCTGTCAAATCACCACGACTAAGCATATCTTATTATCTTTTTCTTAGGTTTTCATTAGACCACTTCAACATCAATCATTAACTTTTAACCTATGCTTAAGCCTCTAATCATCACATTCTCCGCCTTGCCTGTTAGTTACAGTGTGAGAAATCCCAACCCCTCTGGAAAGTCCTGAAATAGATTGTTTGAAATATTTCTGTAGTTAGAGCATTCTTTTGTGCTGATAACTGGATACATCAGGTTTCTTTCTCAGGCTGACTTGCAAATCCCAAAGCCGACATGTTCTTTACTCCTCTCTCTGTTATCTACTGTTGCAAATAGGGCTCCACATCTCCCCCGTTTTCTTTTGGTACGGCGAACATAAGTTCTTGAGACATTCGATTTACATTTTTCATTACACAATTAAAAGCAATTTTAACAATAATTATGATTGCTAAGAATATTCCTATCCAGCGCAAGCCTTCTTTAACAAGCGAAAGCAGCCATGGTGTTAATCCCCCAAATATGGAAGATAGCCATTTATCAAATGGATTGGTATTAACAGTGATCTTATTGGTGTGTTGCTTTAGCCAGTTTAACTGCTTATGGATGGAATCACTATGATCAGATAGATTAAAACAACACATACCCTCGAAATCTTCACAACCATGGCCTTGTGCTAAAAGCAAAAAATCAATAGCGGCGCGATCTTGAAGCAAAGCATGTCGCAAACTATTTTGATCTACTAACAATTCATTAATAATACTTGTGGTAACATTTGATTGCTTAACAGACCAACAAGCTAGTCTTTCAATCTTTCTAAGAGCATGGGCAGCTGCCACACTGGGTGTAAGAATGGACGCAAACACACGAGCAGTGAATGACCACAGTTGTAGTTCGTCATTACAGCTAGGTTTTAGGTGATGAATAGTACTTCTTCTCCTTCTTCTGTTTAATTTAGATGCTATATTAAGCCATGCTCGATGGGTAGGAGCTAAGAGTGTTAATTTCCCTAAATAACATGGTCCCCCAATTGAATTGCGTGGAATTCCTTGCCAAGCTCTGTCTCCGCATATTAAAAATATGTTGGGGGGTAGAGCTTTGGCAGTGTCATTACTCCATACTATATCTTGCTGCATTGTGGTGTTTTCTGCTCCCCAGGCTCCTAGGCCTTGTTGTGTAGTTTCATTAGTTCCGCAATAATCACCTTTGTGTGCAAATTTATAATTCTGATTGTTTAAAGGATCAACTCGTGTCCAGCCAACCCAATTACTTGATTGAATCACTTTATATTGATTTCCAAACACAAAGCAAGTTTTGTTCCAATTTTTTGTATCGCTGCCAATGAATTGAGACCCCAAAAGTTCTAATTCTTGTGGGTCCCACGGAAGAGTTACGTTTAAGTTATTAATTATGTGAGCTGTGAGATTAGCTATACAGTTGACTGATTGGGACACATTATACGTAGTATAGTTGGAAAAACTAAGAAATTCTGCCATGTCTGTTATAGGAATTCCGATTAAACACGTTTTAAAAGGGTCAGCAGCTGATTGCATGCTCAAGCAGAATTCTGAGTTATGTGTGACATTAGCCCAAGTTACCCACATATTCTGCCTTTTCTCTATCGCTGTCATTGGCAAGACTGTCGGTAGGGTCATCATCATTCCCAGAGTCATTTGTAGTAGCAGGTGCATCTTGCTGCGGAGCTGCTCTTATCCACTTGGATGGTATCCACTCGGTTCCTGTAGGGGTAGAAACTGCAACATAACCACGCCCCCAATATATCACAGGCACAGGTCCCTCCCAGAGTCCTGTTTTAGGATCCTTGTACCTCACCATTGCTTGTTGTCTCTGTTCTACTTGTTTTTGCTGATAGTGCATCCAAGCTGGAGGATGCTTTGCCTCCCCAAATACACACAAATGATTTATTACAAATAAAGCTCGGGCCACCTTCTCTTGAATGTCACTCACTTGTTGTTTAGCAATTTATTGTTTTAAGGTTCGATTTGCCCGTTCTACAATGGCCTGTCCTGTTGGTGAATGTGGAATACCTGTAGTATGTTTGATACCCCATTGTGTAAAAAAGTTTTGCACCTTGTGCCCTATATAGACAGGTCCATTATCTGTTTTTATTTGTTGTGGAACTCCCATTACCGCAAATGCGCTAGTTAAATGCCTGATGACATGTAGTGCCTTTTCTCCTGCCTGTGCTGTAGCCCAAATATATTTACTGTATGTGTCAACAGTGACATGTACGTATTTTAATCGTCCAAATTCTGAGATGTGTGTAACATCCATTTGCCATAGCATATTTGATTCAGTACCCCGAGGATTAACTCCTATTCCTAATCCTGTTCCTTCATTATGTAGACTACATTGTGGACATGCTCTTACAATGGCTGTGGCCTCCGCCTTAGATATGTTAAATGCGCGTGTCAATCCCTTAGCATTTATATGGAACGAATCATGTGCTTCTCTGGCTGCTTGGTGTTGTGATTGTGGTACACCTTGAGCTAAGGATACTAAGGCATCTGCTTTGCTATTTCCATCTCCTAAACCATGTGTCCCTTGGTGACTGCGAATGTGCATTATGAAATATTCTGCCTGTCTGCTTTCTGTGACCTTTTTAAGTTGAAACAATAATGTACCTAATACCTTGTTACCTACTTCTTTGATGTATGCATGTTCAATTCTCTGAACTACCCCAACAGTGTATAGTGAATCAGTAACAATGTTAATTTTGTCCTGAAAATTCCCTAAAGCCCAAACCACTGCTCTTAACTCTAATGTTTGTAAACTATCTCCGGGTACCGCATCTAATATATGTTTGCACCATTCGTTGCCTTCTTGCCATGTTGCTGCTGCACGCATTGTTCTTTTCCCTGCGTCAGTATAAACTGTTTTTGCTGCTGTTAGTGGTGTTTTACTAAGCCACGACTTTGCTACCCATTCTTGTGTTCCCATCCATTTAGGTACCGGTGCGTTTACCGGTTTTACTGTAACCACACTGTCTGCACTAAGCAAAGCTTCTTGTAACTCCCAATTCTCCTGAACATACCAATCAAGTTTGTCTTGCTGCATTGGTACCCAAATTTCCCTCGGTTCTTTCCCTGTCACCTGTATTGCTCTTTCTCTCCCCTTCTTTATCACTTGCGCTAAACGTTCTATCAACGTAACTAAAGTCCTTCCTTGTTGCAAAGGTGGAACTATCCATTCCAGTATATCAATCCCTCCCGAGCTCCCCGAGCTCTCCCCCGTTTTCTTTTGGACAAGCGCCCCCACGAGGTGTTGAGTAGCAAGCCAAATGGCTAAGTGAATGGGCGAGTCCGGTTTCCAGCGTGAAACAGATCCTTGCGCCACTCGGGTTGCAATTTGCTGAAGCGCTTGATGTTGTTGTGCTGTGAGAGTCACGGGAAGCGCCGGGTCGGTGCCTTTCAGAAGTGGACGAAGCTGTTGCAATTGACTGTTGCTAATCCCGACGACAGGTTTAAGCCATTGTAAATCCCCCAAAAGGGTCTGTGCATCATGAAGTGTCTTGATTTGTAGATTAAGTTCCAATTTTTGCGGTTTTATTGTTCTGTTTGTTAAAGTCCATCCTAAATATTTCCATGGTGCTGATCTTTGGATTTTTTCAGGTGCTACGACGAGATTGTAGGATTTGAGATGCGATATAATGTGCTGCAGTTGTTGGTCGGTGATTGGCTGTGACTGAGTAAATAAGATGTCATCCATGTAGTGATAAATAATCATTTCTGGCCACTTAACTCGTAAGTCCTTTAAGGCATGATCCACGTATAGTTGACATAACGTGGGTGAATTACACATACCTTGCGGCAGTACAGTCCATTCAAATCGTGCATCTGGCGCACCCCTGTTTGGAGCAGGAAGCGTGAAAGCAAATCTTTGAGTATCCTTAGGATGCAATGGGATCGTAAAGAAACAGTCCTTTAAATCAATAATTAACAATGGCCAATTTTCAGGTAACATAGCTGGATTAGGCAAACCTGGTTGTAGGGCTCCCATAGGTTCCAGACTGGAATTAACAGTTCTTAAATCAGTCAATAATCGATATTTGCCCGATTTTTTCTTGAGTACAAAAATGGGCGAATTCCAGGCACTATGTGATGGTTTGAGATGACCCTGTTTTAATTGTTCGTGAACTATTTTATATGCTGCATTCCGGCTTTCCTCTTTTAACGGCCATTGTTTGATCCAAATCGGATTGTCTGTTTTCCATGTCATTTGAATCGGGAAAGCCCAATCAATGGCCGCTAATGAAAAGGCTGCTCGTCGGTGAGTTTCATCCCCAACTGTGCTAAAACATTACGGCCCACCAGCATTTGAATAGATAGTGGAAGCTCCGCGACGGCGACAATGGTATTGATTATTGTATCGGTGTTTGTAAGCTGAATCTGTAATAATGGACTTCTGTGGGCTAGTGTGAGGCCTCCTACTCCCGCAACTGTGGATGATGACTTTTGTGTAGGCCAGTGAGGAGGCCAAAAACGAGTAGATATCACACTAGTATCAGCTCCAGTATCCAATAATCCTTTTAGTTTGGTTGTCTCTCCTTGCCAAGTTACGGCGACATCAGAATGTGGTCGTGTTGATAAATCCAAGGTGACACAGGCCAAAGTGTCTCCAGTAGATCCAAATCCCTGGTTACCTCGAGGGTTATCCAAAATAGGTTCCAAATCGTCAGGTAAAATGTTTTGCATCAACGGTGGAAATGGTATTAGTTGAGCTAATCGCTGTCCCTTTTTAATTTGTAAAGGTGGTGTATGGGCATAAGCCATAATTTGTATATCCCCAGTATAATCCGCATCAATAACACCAGGTAATACAAACAGTCCTTTCATTGTTGTTGAAGATCGGCCAAGTAGCAATGCACCCACACAATGTCCATTGATTTTAATAGGACCTTTAACATTTGTTGGGATGAGTTGCGGTAAATTAGTATGTAGTGTGACATCTACTGCTGCTGCCAGGTCCAATCCGATGCTTCCACAGGTGGCGGGTCGAAGCTGAGAGGGTTGGATTGCTGGTGGTTCTGCGGCTGTGCGACGGCGATTTGTGTCTGGGCGCGGCCTCCGCTTCTCGCGCTGCTCTGCCCGTTTCCCGACGGCTGAGTGACACGCTGGCAGGCTTTGGTGTTATGTGTGTTATGATGGCAATTATTGCACCACACGGACTTTGTGCGGCACTCTCTTCTGGTGTGACCAGGATTCCCACATCGATAACAAATTATAGCTCGATTTCGAGCAGTTGGTCGAGAGGGTTGCGGAAGAGGAGCAAGTGCTGCCATAGCCTGCATTGATTGTGGCCCAATAATTACCTTATCTAACTTTGAACTAATTTCTTTCATTGCTTCAACCACAAATGCCATTGATCCCTGCGGAATTTGGGCAGCACGGTCTAAAGCCTCCTCTATTGTCCAATTCCCTCCCATAGAAGCTATTATTGATTTTGTTTGGGCATTTCCATTTTGTTGTACGCACTGTTTTAAAAGTGCGCCCTGCATAAAAGTGTTAACTCCAGCTTTCGTAATGGCATTGATTACTTTATCAACAAATTGATTTAGTGGCTCATCGGGACCTTGCTTAATACTGACATAAGTGGGAGTACCCTGATCTTTTACTCTGGATAAAGCCCTTCTAAATACCCTCATTGCTTCCTCAATTTTATCCGGACCTAACATAGCCTGTGCTTCTGCAGTATAGTACGGTGTGAACCCCATAAGCTCTTCTAACGTTATTCCATGCAACGGATCGCCTGCCTGTCTTTGTACATTAACGGCTGCTTGTGCCTCACCCTGCCAATATCCCTGACATAAAAGTTGCTGCGATGGTGTACAAATTAATTTCATAATACTTCGGCATTCCACTGGCAACAAAGAGAATGTACTAAACATATAGTCGAGCATTTGCCTTGTCGGCTCTCCCTGCAACCCACTTTCTGCAACTGTCGCTCTTAATTGTGTTAGCATTTTCCAATCTAAGCTAGTTAATGTAACCTGAATGTTTCCATCATCAGCGGGCGTATAGACCACTGGAAAAGCTTGTGCAAGCCCTTCCATTAACTCCCCTTCACCTTATTTCAGCCTTTCCGCCGCAAGTGTTTTCCACATCAGCCCGCGCTCATGTAACTCCGCGCGTAACTTGCTCTGCTTTTTAGTACTATCCGCCGTTATGTGGGGTTCAGAACTCGTCTCCACGGGCGGTGGAGGCGATTCTGCACGCACCATTAGATCGGGAGGCGGAGGAGGTAATTCCTCCTCTGGGGGTGCTGACGGGACGGGTGTTTCTGCGGCAGCCGAAGGCATCATAAATGAGGTGAACCTCGGGGGAGGTGGAGTCTCAGTCAAGCCCATATGATCTAAATAGGATTGATTTTTAGCTGTAGTTTCATGTGCCAGCTTAGCTGCACGCAATTCTATAGAATGCTGTAACAATGCATTATGAACCACCCGCCAATGTTTTCCCATCTTTTTTGCAGTTTTATCCTCATCTAGCACAGCATCCCAAATGATATCCCCTAATTTTCGCCACTCCCCTAACTCATGAACGGTGTTAGGGTTCACGAAACATCCTTTAGATATGCCGTAAGTTATTAAAGCCGGCAACTCCTTTTTAAAATCTATCTCCTTCTCCTTAATCCCCCTCTGCTTCAAAAACTGAGTTAGCAGCGTCAATGCCGCCTGTCTTTGCATAGTTAAAGTATGAATCTACACAAACCTTGATTACCAGTGGTTAGCGACAGCAATTGCTCACCTTCCGCTCCCACCGTTATCTTCCAGCCACTGTGTAATTTCACCCGTGGGATCCGGCACCGTAGTCGCCTGCGACGAGGTGCTTTGATCGTCCTTATTCGCAAGTCGGGACCTGGGATCTTTACTCCGTATTTTTATTCCTCGGTAGTTTCACGCCGACACGTCGGGGGTCACCACTTTGTAGGAATCGACGGAGGGAGACTGCACTCTCATATGAGGTCGGCAGAACTCGATTTATTGCGCAGATACATTTACTTATATATCATTCTTCTGTCAAATCACCACGACTAAGCATATCTTATTATCTTTTTCTTAGGTTTTCATTAGACCACTTCAACATCAATCATTAACTTTTAACCTATGCTTAAGCCTCTAATCATCACATTCTCCGCCTTGCCTGTTAGTTACAGTGTGAGAAATCCCAACCCCTCTGGAAAGTCCTGAAATAGATTGTTTGAAATATTTCTGTAGTTAGAGCATTCTTTTGTGCTGATAACTGGATACATCAGGTTTCTTTCTCAGGCTGACTTGCAAATCCCAAAGCCGACATGTTCTTTACTCCTCTCTCTGTTATCCACTGTTGCAAATAGGGCTCCACACCATGCCTCCAAAGGACTTGCTTTTCAAGGCCCAGGATGGTGTTCCGGGCAGTAGCATGAGGCACGGTAGGTCTCCAGCCATCCAGTGGTGGCTTCTACCATTGTGAGCACGTAGCGCTTGCCTTGGCGGGTTTGAGGCAGTGTGATGTAGTCGATCTGCCACGCCTCCCCATACTTGTATTTGGACCACCGCCCACCATACCACAGGGGCTTCACCCGCTTGGCCTGTTTGATCGCAGCGCACATCTCACAGTCATTGATAGCCTGGGAGATACTGTCCATGGTTAGATCCACCCCTCGGTCTCGTGCCCACTTATAGGTGGCATCTCTGCCTTGATGGCCTGAGGCATCATGGGCCCACCGAGCTAAGAACAACTCTCCTTTATGCTGCCAATCCAAATCTATCTGGGACACCTCTATTTTTGCAGCCTGATCTGCCTGTTCGTTGTTGCGATGTTCTTCATTAGCCCGACTCTTGGGGACATGATCATCTACATGACGGACTTTCACAGGTAGCTCCTTTACCCGAGTGGCAATGTCCTTCCACTCATCAGCAGCCCAGATTGGTTTTCCCCTACGCTGCCAGTTGTCCTTTTTCCACCTTTCCAGCCAACCCCACAGGGCATTGGCTACCACCCATGAATCAATGTAGAGGTAGAGCTTTGGCCACTTCTCTCTTTCAGCAATGTCCAGGGCTAATTGGACGGCTTTGAGTTCAGCAAATTGGCTCGATCCACCCTCTCCCTCGGTAGAGGGATCATGTCACTTGACATGATCAAAACAGTAATTGCCCAATGCCCTGTGTGCCAACACACTCATAAACGCCTGGTACCAAATATCGTAAAAGGAGAACTGGGAAGAGGGAAATTGCCAGGACAAATCTGGCAAATGGACTACATCGGACCTTTACCCCAGGACCGAGGGTGCAAACACATCTGCACCGCTGTAGACACATACTCGGGATATTTAATAGCTTATCCCTGCAAGAAAGCTACACACCATAGTACTACCTCTACCATAGATATATTGATTCTTTACTATGGGATCCCCTTACAAATCCAAACTGATAATGGGTCTCATTTCCGAAACAAATTGGTACAACAATATGCGGAGCGGCATAATATTCAGTGGGTCTTCCATATACCATACTATCCCCAGGCTGCAGGATTAATTGAACGAATGAATGGGCTATTGAAGGAACAGTTAAAAAAGCTGGGAAATGGAAAGCTATCCCGATGGAGAACTAACCTCACGGATGTGCTCCATACCCTCAACAATAGGCCCATTGGGGAGATGGAGACGCCCTTGATGCGTATGACTACACCCAATCTCCAGATACAGCCTTTAACGATAACTGAGACATTGATCTACTGGGAAATTGTCCCGGGTGTGATGGTCCCCTACCGGGCCACTCCAGAGGCTGCTGGGCTAGATCTCTATGCATTAGTACTGGTAAAGATAAACCGAAGCCAGACAAGGGTTATTAACACCGGGATAGGAGTCCAAATTCCCCCAGGACACTTTGGTCTAATAACTGCTCGCTCAAACTTAGCCCTGAATGGTGTTCACGTCATGGGAGGAGTGATTGATGCTGACTATCAAGGAGAGATTAAAGTAATCCTGTTAAATAATGGTGAACAAGATTTGGTTATTCAACCCAAGGATAGAATAGCACAACTACTAATATTACCAATTTTGAAAACAACAGTAAGGAATGGGGACCCACCTCAAGTTACTACTGTTCGTGGAGACAAAGGATTTGGATCCACCAACTTTAGTAATGGGGCAAAGGTATGGGTCCAAGGGCCGAGTGGGCCCCCTGAGCCAGCTGAAGTGATAGCTGTAGGAAAAGATAACATCATCCTAATCATGAGACCTGGACAGGAAAAATGGGAACATGTGCCCGCAATTAAATGTTATTTGTGGGAATAACTAAATGGTATAGAGTTTTGTCCTGTAGATCTTGTGCAGCACCACCGGAGTGTGAGAACGTCTACATGAAGAAAATGTATACTGTATCTCGTGGATTGCAATGCGACTTAATGCTGAACTGTGCCGAGTAGATGAAATCAGCTCCAGACTACAGTCAACCTGGTCTGTCGTGGCATCCTGGAAATATGGCTGAACCTGATCTTCCAATGAGAAAGACTATGACACTGAAGAACATGAAGCAATGACCAAGATGACTGCAGCAGCATCTGTAGTTAATGGACTGAGGTTAATTCAAGATAAAGGAAAGATGCCTGTATACCTACGGATGGTATGGAGGCTGTGGTCCACCCATATTTTGCGGTCTAAAGGTTATGACCTGGTGGCAATTACAGAGACATGGTGGGACAGCTCACATGACTGCAATGTGGTCATGGATGGCTATGTCATTTTTAGGAAAGATCGGTCAGTGAAGCGAGGTGGTAGAATTGCTCTCTATGTGAGGGAGCAACTAGAATGTATTGAGTTTTCTCCAGGGGCTGATGAGGGGCAAGTTGAAAGTCTGTGGGTAAGAATTAAGGGGCAAGCAGGCATGGGTGATACAGTTGTGGGGGTCTATTACAGACCTCCTGATCAGGACGAGGGAGTTGATGAGGCTTTCTACAGGCAGCTGAAAGCAGCCTCGCAACTACAGGCCTTGGTCCTCATGGGGGATTTTAACTACCCCGATATCTGATGGAAGACTTACACAGCCAGCCATTCACAGTCTAGGAGGTTCCTCCAGTGCATTGATGACAACTACTTAATGCAAATGGTGGATAAGCCGACTAGGAGAGGAGCGCTGCTGGATCTTGTACTTACCAACAAGGAGGGTCTTGTTGAAGCAGTGATGGTCGATGGCAGCCTTGGCTGCAGTGATCATGAGATGGTGGAGTTCAGGATCCTGTGTGGGAGGAATAGAGTACCTAGCAAGACCAGAACCCTGGACTTCCTCAGGGCCAACTTTAGCCTCCTCAATCAATTGTTAAGGGAAGTCCCATGGGACAGGGTGCTAGATGGTAAAGGGGCTCAAGAGAGTTGGTCAACATTCAAGGACCACTTCTTGCAAGCTCAGGATCAGAGCGTCCCAATGGGTATGAAATCAAGTAAGGGAGCTAGGAGACCAGCATGGTTAAACAAGGAACTGCTGGGCAAACTTAGGTGGAAAAAAAGAATTTATGGATCATGGAAAGAGGGGTTAGTCACTTGGGAGGAATATAGGACAGTTGTCAGAGGATGTAGAAAGGCAATTAGGAAAGCTAAGGCCTCCTTAGAACTTAACCTTGCAAGCCAGGTCAAGGACAATAGAAAGGGCTTTTTCAAATACATAGCTAATAAAACAAACACTAGAGGCAATATAGGCCCACTGATGAATGAGGTGGGTGCCCTAGAGACAGAGGATATAAAGAAGGCAGAGGTGCTGAATGCCTTCTTTGCCTCTGTCTTTACTCCTGCAGGCTTTCCCCAGGAGCCCCTGATCCCTGTAGCCCCAGAAGAAGTCAGGATAAAGGAGGACTTTGCCTCGGTAGATGAGGATTGGGTTAGGGATCACTTGAGCAATCTGGATATCCATAAATCAATGGGACCAGATGGAATGCACCCAAGGGTGCTGAGGGAGCTGGCAGAGGTCATTGCTAGGCCACTCTCCATCATCTTTGGTAAGTCATGGACAACAGGAGAGGTGCCTGAGGACTGGAGGATAGCAAATGTCACTCCAATCTATAAGAAGGGCAAGAAGGAGGACCCGGGTAACTATAGACCGGTCAGCCTCACCTCCATCCCTGGAAAGGTGATGGAACAGCTTGTTCTTGGCACTATCTCTAGGCATATCAAGGATGAGGGGGTCATTAAGAGCAGTCAACATGGTTTTACCAAGGGTAAGTCATGTTTGACCAACCTTATTGCCTTCTATGAAGAAATAACTAGGTGGATAGATGATGGTAGAGCGGTAGATGTGGTTTATCTTGATTTCAGTAAAGCATTTGACACTGTCTCCCACAGCATCTTTGTAGATAAGCTGATAAAGTATGGGTTTGGTGATCAGGTAGTGAGGTGGATTGTGAACTGGCTGAAGGAAAGAAGCCAGAGAGTTGTGGTTAATGGGACGGAGTCTAGTTGGAGGCCTGTGACTAGTGGAGTCCCTCAGGGGTCGGTACTGGGACCGGTGTTGTTCAATATCTTCATCAATGACTTGGATGAGGGTACAGAATGTATCCTCAGCAAGTTTGCTGATGACACCAAACTAGGAGGAGTGGCTGACACACCAGAGGGTTGTGCTGCCATTCAACGAGACCTTGATAGGCTGGAGAGTTGGGCGGGGAGAAACTTAATGAAATTCAACAAGGGCAAGTGTAGAGTTTTGCATCTGGGGAAGAACAACCCCATGTACCAGTACAGGTTGGGGGCTGACCTGCTGGAGAGCAGTGTAGGGGAAAGGGACCTGGGGGTCCTGGTGGACAGCAGGATGACCATGAGCCAGCAATGTGCCCTTGTGGCCAAGAAGGCCAATGGCATCCTGGGGTGTATTAGAAAAGGGGTGGTTAGTAGGTCAAGAGAGGTTCTCCTTCCCCTCTATTCTGCCTTGGTGAGGCCACATCTGCAGTATTGTGTCCAGTTCTGGGCCCCCCAGTTCAAGAAGGACAGGGAACTGCTTGAGAGAGTCCAGCGCAGAGCCACAAAGATGATGAAGGGAGTGGAACATCTCCCTTATGAGGAAAGGCTGAAGGAGCTGGGTCTCTTTAGCTTGGAGAAGAGGAGACTGAGGGGTGACCTTATTAATGTTTATAAATATGTAAAGGGTGAGTGTCATGAGGATGGAGCCAGGCTCTTCTCAGTGACATCCAATGATAGGACAAGGGGCAACGGGTGCAAGCTGGAACATAGGAGGTTCCACATAAATGTGAGGAAGAACTTCTTCACAGTGAGGGTAACAGAACACTGGAACAGGCTGCCCAGAGAGGTTGTGGAGTCTCCTTCTCTGGAGACATTCAAAACCCGCCTGGACATGTTCCTGTGTGACCTGACCTAGGTGTTCCTGCTCTGGCAGGGGGATTGGACTAGATGATCTTTTGAGGTCCCTAAAATCCTAAAATTCTGTGATTCTATGATTCATATGTCAAAGGGCCGAATGAAGTGCTGGGATTTGAACCCCGAGCCCTGAATTAAGGTTGACATATGGGTGGTCCCCATGGTCCTTCAAAAGGAGGGGATGACTTTGCCTTTTGGCTTTCCTCCAAGGTGCACCTGACATTGTAGGGAAAGCCCTTGGGTAAACAAGCCCCAGATTCCCTGCATTGGGTAAATGAGTGCTAGGTGTCCTGGTTTGGGCATAAAAGCTGGGCCCACTTGCAGGAAGGGTGGAGTGTCTATCTGTGAAGTGGATGCAGTTTGCAGAGTTTCCTGTTGGGGAAGGACCTCCTGACTCTCCCTGCAACTGGGCCTCAGTCAGGTCTGGCATTTGTAAACATGGGCTTCGTGGGGAGATAAGATGTGTCTCCTTCTATTGTATATGGTCAGCCTATTGACTTGGTAGTCTCCCATTTTTTCTAGGGGATACTTTGTGTCTTTGTTTATTCCACCTATTATTGGTCGTGCTGTGTCATTCCTGGGGTCACTGGGGTTGATGTCTATTATGTGTGACCTGACTTGTTTGTACCCCCAGCTATCCCCCATATACTGACTTTTCTATGTCCAATAGGATTTGGTTACTGGATTGTTTTTCTGCTGGCTGCGTCCTTTGCGCTCGGCCTAGTAATTGGCAAGACACCCTAATAAGTTTTATCTGATCTGCCAGTGTAGCCAGGGAATCAGGAAGGCTACAAATATGTGTAAAATGTTACAGATCCCACTGTGAAAAAATGAGGCTGGAATGGATCTCACATGTCTATTGTCTTGGATCAAAAGGTAAAGCATTTCCTATTCTCAGTTTTTACAGTGCTATCTATTACTGGCTGATAGCATCTTTGGGACATACTGTAAGTCATTGTATCTTTTAACTCCCTTTCCTGGCTTGACAAGAAATGTCTGCTCAGCCTGTCCACTGGGTTTTGCAGATACAGCAGAAATGATCCAGAATGAGTAGTTTCTTCTCACCAAAGCTTGTTTGGAAAGTTAATCCCTGTCCCAGCTCTTGTGTAGTACACAAACAGGTATAAAGAGTGTCCTTGGAATATGAACAAGAAACACGAAGTTCCAGGAACATATTTTTAATGGAGTTTTAAAAGTAAGGTCTATCACAAGTTTTCCCCAAATCATTATTAGTTTTCCTAAAAGGTACTGAGAAGTACTAGTGGCAAGCTAAGCTGAAGCTTTAGAGTTGCTCTTAAGAGCTCTGTCCCTGAAGAGCTCCCAGAGAAAGCTATCAGAACTGGTAAGAAATGTAGGAGAAAGCTTGTATGCAGATTTGACACCAGTCCTCTAGTAGCTTTTAAATAATAACAATTAAAAAAATATAAGTAAATCTCTTTTTCTTTAAAAGGACTGTCCAAAGAACAAGGAGGAGGATCACTACAGTTGCATACTAGCAGACAACACTGATGCTTTTACATGCAAGCATAACATAAAATTGCCTTTCTCTTATATCAATGCACCTGATTTCTCTACACTGATGTATTTTTTTTTGGTGTTTTTATTAGATAAGTGCCTTTTAAAGAAGTAAAGGAGGTTTTTGAATTTTTAAGCACATTATCAATAGAATTACAGGTCAGAAAGCTAGAATCTTTGGCAAAACTTAGAGGGAAAAGCCATTCACACCTGGGACATGTTTGTGCAGTTACAGTGAGTTTGTAATTCAAGTTTGGAACAAAAAGAAAGGACAGATCTCACTGGTCAGAAAAGACTGAAAAAACAGGGACAACCAAGGAGAATCTTGAAATCTCTTTTCTTTGGATTTTAGAAAAAGATTGATAGTAAGTTGCTCTCTATGTAACTCCCCCTGAACACTGAGAATATATTTTTTTACTTGACTATGGACTGCCATCTGATGGTTGTGCTTAATAATGCTGAAGGACACATTGAATCTACTTTTTAAAAAATCTAGCTCAAAAGAAAACACACGTAGGGCCTCATATAACACTGCTGGATGGATTTCAGCTGACTGGTGATTAACAGTTGAGGTTAATTTTTTGACATACTGTTTCAGATTTACAATAGCATCACTCTGAAAGGTTTTTCATTATAGTGAAGAGTGTCTAGATGTGGAGAGTTTTTCTGATAGTTGGCTGCGTGACAGGGGACACGTAGACACCATAGCATTAGTCGACCAGAGGAACAGCAGATAAGCAAGAAGCTATGTAGGCACTAATTATTGCAAAGATAGCATATCCTTGCAGGTGCTGAAGCTAGACGATAATTGGATGCGGTAGGTCAACATGACCGAAGTTTAAAGAAGTTGGCCTGAGAACTGTAACCGCAAATATGCACAACAAAAGAGCTAACAGTTGAAGAAATAGCCAATGATGAGCTTAGCTTTTGCAATATGTATGAACCTAATTATCGACTGTAAATAGCCAATAATGAGCTTAGCTTTTGCAATATGTATGAACCTAATTATCGACTGTATAAAGAGGTGCTAACCGCTGTAATAAACGAGACTTGCTGATCATCTTTGGTGGTCGTGTTGCTTGTTCTCCCGCCGACTCCGACATCTAGAAAATTCCAGTGTTGCTTTACAGAACAGCTGTGACTTTAAGTTGAATTTTCCAGGATTCATGAAGCTATGCATGTCTGGCTGTCTGAGAATTTTTCTGGAAAGGAGCACAATTTCCTCTTGCTATCAAGATTTAATGAGCTGTCATTGGTGTGTCAAAAAGGTCTCTCTCACAATGGGGAGAGCATGAGGCCCCACCTAATCGCTGCAGCCCTGTTAACAGAGGTTAGGGCTTTTTGAGAAGTAGACAAGTGTCGTCTTTCCAGGCTGAAACATGAAATAGTTCATTTCTGAAGAAACTGATACAAACTGTTGATGATCTTGCCAGTTATAGCTAAAATCTGATGCTCTTTGTTTAACATAGCAGCTGAGAAGGTAGCAACAAATATCCAGTGTCAATGGAGCTTATCTCTTCACAGCTCAGGACACAGTACAAACCAGACTGAAGACTAGGAAGAATATCTTTGTTCATCCAACTGCATCTCCCAGCAGCACCTATGCTTGCTACATGTTGGAAGACATTCTCAGTATCAATGAACTCAAAAACTTCCCCTTTCCCTACATCTCAAGAACTTTGTCAGCTGGGAATGTTTATTCTAACTGAAGTGGTCTCTCATTGTAATGTAAACTCAGAATTTAAGGAGAACATAAATATTTTAGGATTAAATACTTTTTGGTTTGTATAACAGAAAATATCTTAATTTAAAATAAAATACAGCAAAATAGATATCATGCTGAGTAGCTGGCTGTACTGCTCAAAAATCTACCATGCTGGGGAAAAAAAACCCCACAATTGTTTTAAAAATATGAAGTGTGGCTGCTCAGATCGTCAATATTCAGATTAAATATGTTATTAAGAATGATTTTGTTGAAAAGTGTTTTATTACAATTCTTTTAACTTTTAGTTGTTCAAATAAAATGCAGAGGGTCAGTGATTGATATCAGTATATCATATGGTCTCACTTAAGCAAAGTTTTGGCAATACTTATTCATGCTAAATTATTTAGTTCGTCATATACTGACTGAAGAAGGACAAAATTTATGCAGTAAAAGCAAAAGATCAAGGCATAAACAATCACCACTTAAATCACTAAAGTAGTCTTCTATACAACAGGTGAATTTGAGTAGAATTTCACATGCATTTGGATAAATAATGTTTATCTCTGGAAGAAATGTTCATTTTTTGACCACCAGAAGGCCTCCTTACGCTGGGAAAGCTGCTGTGGTAAAGTCACATTGGTTTTCCTCTGCTTAGTTTGCAAGTCACGGATAAAGAAAAAAGGTGAAGTGATGAAATTTTTAAAATGTTTTTCTTTCTGACCACATCAAATTTCTACTTTAGATTTATTATTTAAGGGTACATTTGAGAAATACTTCCCGAGTAACACATTTCTTTTCTCATTGTCCTCCCCTCTCCACTAAACGCTTTTTATTATTTTGTGTGCTCAGTGCTTGGAGTTGTCTTCAGATATCCATCTCTTACACCTCCAGTTGTCCCTAACAGGCACAGCTGAGTCACTTGTGACATATTTAAGGGTGAGAAATGGTTAGAGTCCTCTCATATTGTGGCCTGGAGTTCACAGCATCTCTTTAATAACACATATGAATGCAAAATTTCAGATAATTGAATGAAGCAGTATATTAGAGATGGGACCGGTTCTTTGTCATATATTTTCTCTTTATGGGATGAATCAAGGATTCTGAATTTATACTGGAACATATTTTCTTTTCATCATTTTTGTGTGGAAAGGGGCTTTATAGTTAAAAAGTTGGTAAGATTTCATTTAGGTAGATAAGCTACATTAACCTCACTCTTAGATATATTGTTTCAGATGACTATAGTATGATTAAAAAAGAGAATCTTGCAGTCTCACGCATAGAGATTTCCTGTGATTTAAAAATTAGCCTACAATAAAACTAGTTAAAAAACAAGAAGGAAATGTGATGACTTTCCCCTGACAACATTGCTTGCCAGGATCTTTAATCTTTCAAACTCTAACATTCAATGCAAGCCAAAGGACTGAGCTCCAAATATTTTCTCATAGTTTAATGCTTTTCTATTTGACAATCAGTGTATTTTAAACACCACAAAGTATGGGTGATTTTATGATATTTTATACCCCGTTGTCAATATATCTCAAATATGTTTTGTTTCTGTTGTTCTGTTGTTTACTTATTCATAAAAACATCTTTATGCAGCATGTGAAGCAATCACTCTAACATATTGATAAACCCCCCCCATATTTCTGTTTCGAAGAGTGGGTGAATTAGCACTTCTAAGCTGTCTAGACACAAGCATTTTCAAATTTCAAAACTTTAAAAATGTATTGCATGTCATACGTGACTGTTTTCCCATTGCATTTCTGCACTGGTACTGAATATAACCAAATTAAGTACTATTTAATTCTGTAGTTCTTCAATATTCTGTCTGTCTTTGAATCTTTCCTACTCAGTCATTGTCAGACAAAAATTACATGTTGCAAAACCAGAGCACTGTTGCAAATGACATAGACCAAAAATTCAAAAAGTGTACACTGACTTAGATTTCCTTCATTTCAGTAAAACATGGCTCAGGTTTGATACTTTTAAAATAAAGGTGTTTAAAATCAGTGGACTCTCTTAAAGTTGAAGCTGTACTACTGTACTTCATTTAGTCCCACTCTGAAGTAATTGATTTAAGATTCACAGGTGAGAGTAGAAATACGTATTATTTTTCAAGGATACTGTTGTCTTATTTACTACAATTATTCTTTTCTTGTACTGGAAAAAAGGACAGATAAGCCAGAGTTTGTTATATTCCATGGTATGGTTTCATTACAATGCTCTGTTATGATGGGAGATACAAGATACATAACTAATAATTACAACGTAGACTATTGTGGCAGGAAGTTCAAAAATTAGGGTTTTTTGGTGGGGTTTTTGGGGTTTTTTTTAAATGACTTTTTTCTAAGAAAAAATATAGAACTATTAGTTCAAATTTTCAACTTATTAGGATTGCTTAATTTAATAATTGGGAGAATTATTTGTTTGCAGGACATTGTCACACACTCTTTTCCTCTCATTCAGAGATTTTAAGTGTAAAAATATTCTTTAAAAAAATGAACAGCCACTGAATGTAACTTTTTAATGCCTATTGAAGTTAAGTCAGTTAATTATGTGAAAATAATTTACATGAGTTTGATTTTTCCCCTTCAACCTAAAGCCAGTGATAAAAGGAAAACTGCCCAATTCCTTCTCATGTATATGAAAGCAGCTAGCACCAGTGATTCAACCGAATGAAACTGTAAATTAAAATGGTTTTCTTCCACATAGAAATCTACATAAACTGAATGTTCCATATTCATTCATCACCTATTTTACAGTGTAAGCACTCTTTAGATATCACACATCTAAAGGACAACATTGAAACTCAAACAGCAAAAGACTAAAAAGTAGATATTTTTCTTTCAGTATGTTTTACCATGTTTTACCAAATAAGAAGCATGCACTTTTTTTTTTTTTTTGAAGCTACTGAGATGAAACATGATGAATGCATTCTAGTTACCAGGTTTTTGTTTAACCAAATGTGCACTCCACAGCTGGAGGCCACTTTTCAAACTATCCATACCAGGGTTGGATACTTACAGCGTGGGCACCACAGCCTGAGCAGGTTTTTTAGCAGATCTGGGTCCTGGGAGCAAAGGCACCTCCAAATCAGTGTAATTGTGAGGCAGGTACTTCCAGCTTTCCTGAATTTCAAAGTCTCTGGAAGCTGACTCTCTTACCTCACACAGCTGACTGATCTCGTCTTGCCTCTGTGAGCATCACCCCCTTCCAGCTCCTGCTGGGTTTCAGTTGTCATGCTGAACCACTAATTTGAGAATGAAAACTACGGTCTGGCTTATCACCCTTGAAAGACAACCAACCCCCCCTCTGCAGTAATTACGAGCTCCATATTCCAGGGAAAACATCACAGAGAGCAAAATTTCCCCTCCCATCAGTACCAGACATCTCTGTTCACCAGGGAAGTGTTTTGATGGCAGGGGATGTTCTAAGTGCAGACTATGCAACAGATACCTGTACTACCTGTACGGTGTGGGAATAAGTGATCTTGCTGGGCTGTTCTTAACTTAGTTGTAGATCGTATTTGTGAACCTAAGTATCTCCTGTAATTTCTCATCACCTCAGTTTCCCTAGGGTAGAATGGGTAGAATTCATTAACATTTGAAAAGCCATCTCAGCTCTTGAGATGGAAGGCGATGCATAAGTGCAGATCAAAGAGAACTGTACACCAATATTGATAAAAAGAACACTGAAGCTCAAGTTATAGCATTAAGTACACCATTAGCGTAACCTCAGTGAAATTTATCTGCATGAGTGGAGGTTGTGAAGGATGCCCAAGGACATAGGTAAGCTCCTGAGGATCTGACGGGTGTCTTCAAAGTCTCCTCAGGTATCCTCTCACTTTAGTGGGAATTATCAGTGTTTATGACCTGGCAGGACTGGTTTGTAGACATACGATGTGCTTGTAATTTTATTTAGCATCTGTTTAAACAAAGCATTAGCACAAAAAGATCCCTGATACAGAAGGAATGAACCAGAAGATATTTTATCTGTAAGAAACTAGTTGAAAGGAAGAGAGGAAGATGAAAGCACTTTTTTTGAGGTAGTTGGTAATTTATGGAATGAGATAAATACTAATATGAAGAGCATCACAAACATGCCTAGACTAAATACAGGCATAATAATATAATCTTCTTCACACTCTTATGCAAACAGATATATAAGGAAATATTCTTTTAAAAAATCACCAGATAATTCTGCTTTTCCATTATCCTTTTCAGGCATATAGCCCATGAGGGAGAAGAGAAGAAGAAACAGTCAGGATGGTTAACAGAATGAAGTCCTTTTCTGACCTGAGTCTTAGCAAACTGTTATTTTTAGCTTTCCTATAGCAAATGACAAATCCTTTGTCCTGTGACATAAGCCATTGTTTAAAAGGAAACCTAAACTTACTGTGACACTATTCTCAAGTAATAGTATTGGCCTGAAAACCTCAGGTATTGAAGTCCATGTTATGTCATTCTTCTTTAAGGTTGTAATAAAATTGCAATGATGTACCCTCACATGTTCTTTATCCACAGACTGAACTTGTGAGAAATAGCAGTGATCAAAGTAACTGATTAGTGTGGACACTAAGACAAGATTCTGACTTAGCCTGGATGTATACAACCATAATGATTTTAATCTCAGTTTTGCCATCTAACATCTTTATAACCTTTATATTTGCATGCAGCGGAATTACCCTAATTATCTGGGGTTCCTTTCTGTCTTTTTGGTTTGGTTTGGTTTTGTTGGACTAAACATTAAAAAGCTGCTCCAGAGCCCTAAGCGCCTCCTCAGCTATAAATCAAGAGACATGCTGCAAACTAGCCCTCAGAACTCACAGATGTTCTTGCAAGCAAACCTACCCACAGTGAGCTTGGCTCCCCACCTGCCCCCACTTTGCATTTTGCCTTCTGCAGCTACCTAGACAATATACACACCAGATAGCACACCTTGAGAATCTACAAAACAGAGGTCATTCAGATGTATCTTGTCTGGGAGCAGATCTATAAATGAGAATGCTGTCATACTGCTGCAGCTCAGACACTCCAGAATTGTTTCTTAATGCTTGCCACTGAGTGATGGACAGGGTGTCGTTTCTGCAAAGTAAATCAGGGATTTTTATTTTTTGATGTCATGATGTTAAGCTTGTGACATTTCCAGCAGTGCTAAGGGAAGTGACAAATGCTCACATAACTTGGAAACACCCTCTAAGCAGCTGGAGAGACTCTTCCTGAAGTGCAGTTTCTTTTGAAAGGCAGCCAAGGTACAAAGTCCTTATTCCATGCACCGTTACTTCTCTTTTCAGTTCACTAGAAATGTTGGTCTCCCTTCTTTTTCTCCTGCTTATATCAGCTACAGGTCCACTGAGTCACTTGTATCTCCACTGAGAATACATGCCCTCTTTCCACTTCTCTTGTTAATCTCTACTCACTTTTTCCTGGACACCTTTCCATCACTAGTTGCTTTTCTTCTGTATTCTCTCTGTGTTAATGTTCATATTCTCTCATTTGATATAACACATTCATTTCCTGTCTCTAGCTAGAAATTGTACCCTTTTCCCATCACCACAGCATTTCTTCTCCCAGTACCCTGGAATAAGGTTCTGTTCATGCATCTGCTGGTGGGTACTCCCTCTGTCCCCCCAGCTCTCCCACTGCTCTCCTGTCTGGATGCTGAAGGGTGGGGAGAGATAGATGATGGCTCTTCAGCAGGTGTTTCAGGTGACCTAAAAGTACCAGATATTTATGTGAGCACAGCCCTGGAATCAGGACTGAATTAGCAGACAGAATTTTATATCCCGGACAACAGCTAACGGAATGAAATTTAAGTGCCTATGTCCAAAATTGTATTGTTGAAAACTTCTCAGCTGCTACATAATCCTGAAGACCTCTAAAATGATTACTCCTTCAGGTTTTCCAGACTTGAAGCTCTGCAGAACAGTGCCTTCCTAGTATTTAAACCCCATTTTGAGTTCTGAGCAATGCAATACGCTTATCAACACAAGCTTAGTTGTCCAGATCTCACAAAATAGAGGTATGTGCCCCTTTCTTTTGAAGTGCTCAAGGTGTTCCTTCAATTCATGCATAAAATATGAGTAACCACTATGTGGGAGGCCTGTGTTTAATTTTATCTTTTGAGGAATTCAAGCCAATGTTTCCTATTTCTCAGGAATAAGTCTTTAAACCAGATGATAGATCATGCTGGCCTGATCCAGTGGAAGGTGATAGTCTGTACCTAGTGTTGGAATAGTGGGAGCTTCAGAAAGAATCAAAGACATGGAACCTTCCATCCCTACGTCTGCATACTGAATAACTTTATGGCTACAAAATTCAGGTAGCAGTGAGGTTTCCCAGAGATGAAAAATTTATCAAGATTGATGGGTTTCTTACAAGGATCCCAGTGCAGCCCTATGCTCACAATTGTATTTATACAGTGTATTTACACAGCATTTACTGTATTTACAGCGTATGTATAAAACAAAAAATCCCTCTGTTTTGGCAGAATTTTACAGTGAGCTCAACTTATGTGTTGCTTTTTCCTCTGCTTTCCCCCTCATCATTCCAATCTTTATCTTATGACACTATTCCCCAGACTACTATTGGTACAGGCTAGGATATCTCAATCACACATTGGTTAAAGACAGAGATTCTGTGCCCAGGTAAATAAATTTTATAACCAGCAGTGGTAATTTTCATGTGCTTTAAAAAATGTTGAATTTGACTTTTAGCCATACCACAGAACAGTTTAAAATAATCATGCAATAGAGAGAATACACAGATAGTAAAAGAGAAAGGCTGGGGTATTTTTTTAGGTATATGACTTTTGTGCTACATATTTTGTGCCCAGTATGGTGGTTAAACTTGTAAACCCACCAAGGTCAAATCTGAAATTCAGAATAGAAATGAACTTGTTTTTGCCAGGATCAATTTGTGGCAACAGCATTTTTATCAGCAGGGTGTAGTAACTATGGCAGAGGACTGTCAAACTGCCAATTGAGTCTCTGGGAAGCCTATTATCAGATTGGTTGATGATTATTATTACAGTCCCATCACCTTGTTTTTGCTGAAATATTCTGTATTGTGACAGACACAATACAGGGAATGAAATGATTTGTCTTTGAGAGCGTACCTTTACAATAGACCCTCTACCTCCTTCCTCAACTTACTGTGTAAAAATGACTGAAAAGACATGAGCAAAAAGGTGAAGGCACTCTACAAAAACCTCTTTCCCTTCTTCATTATTAGAGACTGAAAACTGTATGGTAAAACCCTGTAGGTGCCACACAGAACTCTACCTGAACAGCAGGAAAGTAATAGTCTTCTATAATGCTGATAAAGTTATATCAGTTATAACATAGCCGAACAGTACCTATAGAAGTTAAAAAAAAATCTGAGAGGAAGGTAGAGGAAGAAGAGTGTATACCAGAGAAATGGAGGAAGAGTGGTGTCCAAAGACATAATTGTCAAACAACTAAAAGTACTAGACAAGTGAGAAAAGGAGATAGAGAAATAGAATAACAGAAAGGCTGGCCCAGCAGATAACACATAACTTCTTCATTCAGAGCAAGCGGCACGCGGAGCAGAGAGCGGCGGCTGTGGGAGCGGTGGGGCGGCTGCGGCGAGTGCTGTTCGCTTTTGCTGTTGGCTTTTGCTGAGGGTTTGAGGAGGAGCCGGGCTTCCTGGAGATGGTGAAGCCGGGGCAGAGCAAGGAAACCCGAGTCTGAGCGGGAATCCTGAGAAAACTGAGACAAACGAAAGGCTGACGTGGCAGGGGGCATGACTGAGAGCCCCGGCAAACTTTAAAAGCGGCCATCTCGGCAGCTCCCTCAGAGCACGCGGCACGCGGAGCAGAGAGCGGCGGCTGTCTCCGAAGAGGCAAGCGCGAGGAGAACGGCGCGAGGAGAGCGGCACGCGGAGAGGACTAGCTAGATAGACCTTAGACCGCATAGAACATGGTTGCAACGCGCCCAAAAACTGTCGTGAAAAAGAATATGGGGACTCAGACGGATCCTCCGAGCAGACATGCAGCCGTGCAGGTTTCTGGCTGCAGCGAATGCCTGAGCCTGGCACTGGTACCAGAGGGAGCCAGTGACACCGCGTGTGTGCGGTGCGAGCAGATAAATGATCTGCTCGGGCAGGTGGTTAAACTGATGGAGGAGGTAGAAAGACTAAGAACTATTAGAGAGTGTGAAAGAGAAATAGATTGGTGGAGCTTCACCCCGAGGCAAGGGCAGTCGGAAAAGGGTGAGCAAGTGATGGATCCCCTCCCCTCCTGTCATCAGACAGAAGGAGAGGGTTCAGGAGACAGGGAGGAATGGAGGGTGGTCCGTCCGCGGAGAGGCAAGCAAAAACCCTCCCAACCCCCTTCACCCTCCCAGTTGCCCTTGAGTAACAGGTTTCAGGCCTTGGAACTACAGGGAGAAGTAAATGAAGTTGGAGGGGTAGATCAGTCTACTGAATCACCTAAGGCTTGTCAGTCACCCCGATGCCTCAGGACTTCTTCAATTAAGAAGAAAAGGAGGGTAATTGTGGTGGGCGACTCCCTTCTGAGGGGAACAGAGGGGCCCATCTGTCGACCGGACCCATCCCACAGGGAAGTCTGCTGCCTCCCCAAGGTTCGGATTAGAGAAATTAAAAAGAAACTTCCTGATCTTGTAAAGCCCTCCGATTACAACCCACTGCTGGTTTTTCAGGTTGGCAGGGACGAAATTATTACAAGAAGTGTAAGGGCAATGAAGAGTGACTTCAGGGCCCTGGGACGGCTGGTTAAGGGGTCTGGAGTGCAAGTAGTGTTTGCCTCCATACCTCCTGCAAGGATGGGTGAAGAGATAAGCAGGAAGAGTTCACAGATTAATGAATGGCTACGTAACTGGTGTCAAAGGCAGGGCTTTGGGTTCTTTGATCATGGGCTGCTATATGAGACACCTGGCCTGATGGTGGCAGGTGGAATGCATTTGTCCCAGAGGGGGAGAAGGCTTTTGGGGCAGGAGTTAGCAGGGCTCATTGAGAGGGCTTTAAACTAGATGTGAAGGGGGAAGGGGAGAGAACTGGGTCTGTTAGGGACGAGCCCAAGAGCAATATGCTAGGGCCTGAAGGAAGGTGGTCTAGGGAGGATTTTCGATCATTGAAGAGAAGGGATAGATGTTTAGGCCCTGACCACAAGGCCTCCTGCCTCCCAGGGGTCCCACCAGTGCGCTCTGCTTGCTTTCTGAAATGCCTGTACACCAATGCACGCAGTATGGGGAATAAACAGGAGGAGTTAAAGGTCTGTGTGCAGTCTAAAGGTCATGACCTGGTGGCAATTACAGAGACATGGTGGGACAGCTCACATGACTGGAATGTGGTCATGGATGGCTATGTCATTTTTAGGAAAGATCGGTCAGTGAAGCGAGGTGGTGGAGTTGCTCTCTATGTGAGGGAGCAACTAGAATGTATTGAGTTTTCTCCAGGGGCTGATGAGGGGCAAGTTGAAAGTCTGTGGGTAAGAATTAAGGGGCAGGCAGGCATGGGTGATACAGTTGTGGGGGTCTATTACAGACCTCCTGATCAGGACGAGGGAGTTGATGAGGCTTTCTACAGGCAGCTGAAAGCAGCCTCGCAACTACAGGCCTTGGTCCTCATGGGGGATTTTAACTACCCCGATATCTGATGGAAGAATTACACAGCCAGCCATTCACAGTCTAGGAGGTTCCTCCAGTGTATTGATGACAACTACTTAATGCAAATGGTGGATAAGCCGACTAGGAGAGGAGCGCTGCTGGATCTTGTACTTACCAACAAGGAGGGTCTTGTTGAAGCAGTGATGGTCGATGGCAGCCTTGGCTGCAGTGATCATGAGATGGTGGAGTTCAGGATCCTGTGTGGGAGGAATAGAGTACCTAGCAAGACCAGAACCCTGGACTTCCGCAGGGCCAACTTTAGCTTCCTCAATCAATTGTTAAGGGAAGGCCCATGGGACAGGGTGCTAGATGGTAAAGGGGCTCAAGATAGTTGGTCAACATTCAAGGACCACTTCTTGCAAGCTCAGGATCAGAGCGTCCCAATGGGTATGAAATCAAGTAAGGGAGCTAGGAGACCAGCATGGTTAAACAAGGAACTGCTGGGCAAACTCAGGTGGAAAAAAAGAATTTATGGATCATGGAAAGAGGGGCTAGTCACTTGGGAGGAATATAGGACAGTTGTCAGAGGATATAGAAAGGCAATTAGGAAAGCTAAGGCCTCCTTGGAACTTAACCTTGCAAGCCAGGTCAAGGACAATAGAAAGGGCTTTTTCAAGTACATAGCTAATAAAACAAACACTAGAGGCAATATAGGCCCACTGATGAATGAGGTGGGTGCCCTAGAGACAGAGGATATAAAGAAGGCAGAGGTGCTGAATGCCTTCTTTGCCTCTGTCTTTACTCCTGCAGGCTTTCCCCAGGAGCCCCTGATCCCTGTAGCCCCAGAAGAAGTCAGGATAAAGGAGGAGTTTGCCTTGGTAGATGAGGATTGGGTTAGGGATCAGCTGAGCAATCTGGATATCCATAAATCAATGGGACCCGATGGAATGCACCCAAGGGTGCTGAGGGAGCTGGCAGAGGTCATTGCTAGGCCACTCTCCATCATCTTTGGTAAGTCATGGAGAACCGGAGAGGTGCCTGAGGACTGGAGGATAGCAAATGTCACTCCAATCTATAAGAAGGGCAAGAAAGAGGACCCGGGTAACTATAGACTGGTCAGCCTCACCTCCATCCCTGGAAAGGTGATGGAACAGCTTGTTCTTGGCACTATCTCTAGGCATATCAAGGAAGAGGGGGTCATTAAGAGCAGTCAACATGGTTTTACCAAGGGTAAGTCATGTTTGACCAACCTTATTGCCTTCTATGAGGAAATAACTAGGTGGATAGATGATGGTAGAGCGGTAGATGTGGTTTATCTTGATTTCAGTAAAGCATTTGACACTGTCTCCCACAGCATCCTTGTAGATAAGCTGATAAAGTATGGGTTTAGTGATCAGGTAGTGAGGTGGACTGTGAACTGGCTGAAGGAAAGAAGCCAGAGAGTTGTGGTCAATGGGACGGAGTCTAGTTGGAGGCCTTTGACTAGTGGAGTCCCTCAGGGGTCGGTACTGGGACCAGTGTTGTTTAATATCTTCATCAACGACTTGGATGAGGGTACAGAATGTATCCTCAGCAAGTTTGCTGATGACACCAAACTAGGAGGAGTGGCTGACACACCAGAGGGTTGTGCTGCCATTCAACGAGACCTTGATAGGCTGGAGAGTTGGGCGGGGAGAAACTTAATGAATTTCAACAAGGGCAAGTGTAGAGTTTTGCATCTGGGGAAGAACAACCCCATGCACCAGTACAGGTTGGGAGCTGACCTGCTGGAGAGCAGTGTAGGGGAAAGGGACCTGGGGGTCCTGGTGGACAGCAGGATGACCATGAGCCAGCAATGTGCCCTTGTGGCCAAGAAGGCCAATGGCATCCTGGGGTGTATTAGAAAGGGAGTGGTTAGTAGGTCAAGTCCTTCTCTGGAGACATTCAAAACCCGCCTGGACATGTTCCTGTGTGACCTGATCTAGGTATTCCTGCTCTGGCAGGGGGGTTGGACTAGATGATCTTTTAAGGTCCCTTCCAATCCCTAACATTCTGTGATTCTGTGATTCTGTGATTATAACTAAGACTACTGACATTCATGTCATTGGAGACTTTGTTATTATGTTACCTCTACTACACAGTGAAGATGATACTCAGTTCTCACTGTGGGAGCTGGTATGAAGGTTGTGAGTGTTAATTCATGTTTGCAAAGTGCTGCCTAAATGCTAAATAATAATGGAAGTTACCATAGTCTGACTAGTCTCCTTATTCTTTACATCACTATCTTATTTTTGATTACTCATCAATGTTCTCATGATTCCTTTTCCTTTTTCTGAGATGTCATTATAAAGCAACTGTTTAATGGCAAGAGATTGCTCATAGATCCTGAGCAAACCTAGCAAGTATAAGAATAGTTCAGGTCTCTGTTTTTCCCATTTGTTTTTAAGACTATCTGCACTTGATATACACTGGTCTCTTCTTTTTGTCAGTGTTTCATGTCCAAGTATTTTAAAGCATAAACCAGAAGGACATTGCCTGAGCTAGTAGGAGGGGATGGAGGAAATCCTATACTGGAGGACCAATTACAGGAAGCTGACACGGCCATTAAGATGTTTAGAAGAAACAACTGAGAAGAAAGTGGTTTTGGTATGGTGCCAAGTTAGAGAAAGAAATGGCTTATATGCAGGGATGGATTTAAAAAAATAAATAAAGTGCAAAAAATGGTTGCATTAGTATTTAGCTGAAAACAATCTTGCAACTTTGAGACGGTCTGTTGCCTATTCACCTGCTGTAAAGAATATGAACAGAGGCCACATCTTTCCAGAGAGGGATTCCCTCAAAACTAGGGATACTCCCAGCAGGAAAAGAGCTGTCAAAACTTTGTACCTGTCTTCATATGGCCTGACTATGCAAATGAATGTGACTGAACTTCATTGTATTCGGACTCCATCCAAGTGGCCCATTAGGAGCTTTTAGCATCTTGCATAATTTCATGCTGCTTGAAAGTCTTACCGGTAATTTGCACTGGCCTGAGAAATGGAGAGGCACATGTGGCTCAATTCCTCAGCATCAAAAGCTTTCTAAAGCTGTGGTTCTTTCCCTCAGCCTCTCAAATTTTGTTGAATTAAAAGACCTTGAATTTACATGCTCTTGGTAGAGACCTTAATTTTTAAAGATAAAATCTTCATGCTCATGAGGCATATTCCTAACCCCCTGCTGATGGTAATGCTGGTCAGGAAGTTTGTGTTCTGTCACCAAAGAAGAATATATCATATTCGGCCACCTCGAGACTTGCACATATTACAAGTCTGCATTTGCTCCATCTCTACAGAGTGACTGAGTGTACCCGGTCCAGAGCCTAGAGGTGTGGAGGACAGACACAAGCACGCAAATGGACATAAGGAAGCCCAAGTCCCTGGTACTCTGGCAAGTAGACAGAAACTACCCTATGAGGACTGAAAAATCTTTTTCACACAAAGAAATACGTTACAAAAGTGTTGAGATTGAGAACTGCATCTGGGCCTGGAAGGCAATGAGGAAAATGAAAGAGAATGACTGTGGCTGAACAAGAAGGAGAGACAGGAATAGAAGCACCTGATTGTTGATTAACATAAAAGTACAAAACACTGTATGGAAAATAGGTGGGGTAAGAGATGGAGAGACAAGTTCCTCAAAGAGCAGGATGTGGAAGGGCCACCGGGACAAGCTGGTCTAGAAAGCTGAGATGAGGAGGAGGAGAAAAGTGGAATAGATTCTGGGCAGTGAGATGAAGCCCAGTAAGATTGCTGTGACAGAAGTGAAATAGCTGAAGAGCAGTGACCGAGACAAAGCATGGTGCAAGGAAAAGGTTGGAGAAAAGGATGGACTGAAAAGTGAAAGAGAACTCAAGTGGGAAAACAGGCATAAGAGTCAATGCTAATTAAAAATCACACTGTTGCAAAATCTTTAATGGAGCCTTCCTGCTATCAGCCCTGCTGTCAGAAAATATTTGTGAGACCCACAAGCAAAATGTCAGCCTTGTATTGTCATTAACGATGTCTGCATGGAGGACTCATGTATAAATTCATAGGAGTTAAGACTGAAGATACCATTGATTTCCAAATGCTCAAAAAGGAATCCACTCTTGACTCAAAGACAGGAAAAGACAGAAAATGTCTAATCACTGTTGAAACAGAAGTGAGCTCATGGCTTCCATTACAAATTCATCTTTTTTTAACTTCCAGTCATGAGTGTTTGTTATGTCTCTGTTAGGTAGAAAATAAATCTTTTCCATTCTATTGATTCTCACAGCTAAGGTATTTAAATTCTAAAAAAATATCGCTGTTTGATATTATTTAAAAGCTAAACAGATTGAGCCATTTAGGTTTCTCACAGTTTTCAGATGGTAAGTCATTTTTGTTGCTATCATTTTCACAAAGCCTTTCCCTTTCTGGTGATAGCAGTTGGAATTTTAATGCTGCTTTATTGAACTAAACAAACTATTGAGTTAGTTAAGAAAGTGACATCCTGGATAAATTTACACTTTTATTAAGTAATTATTTAAAATACTTAGGAGGTCATGCAGATAACACCAGTGGGATTCACTGGTAGGTCCCTAATGATTTGCCACTGTAAATAGAAACAAAGGGGTCATAAAGAAACAGCAGACCTGCATATCAGTTTCTAACTGAGCTCATGGCTCTGTACCTCTGCTGATGTCACCGAGCATGATGTTGATCCTTTTATTTGGCCCTAAATTAAGCATTAAACTTTAAGTGTATGACCATTCCTAGGAGTCACGCTGCTTCAGTGATATCTCCTAGCACAACATATTTATATACCCAAATGTTCAGTAGCAGTTTGCTTCCTTTTGTCTGAAAGTAGCAAGAAAAATTCTAAGGAGAGCTTTATCAGGAATTATTTCTGCTTTAAACTTCATAATATGTGTAGGTGCCATTGTATTAGAGTACTTTTTATGGTTACATAATTATGCAGTCAATCTAGAGTTATAGCATGCACTTTATAGATAAATTGATTGTCGGTAATGACTAAAATTATAATATGGACCCAGATTCTTTGTTCATTATCAGAAATAATTCACCTCAGAATGTTCTTATCTTCTTCCTCTTATAAGGAAGCCACATACATAGTCTGGCATTTCTCAAAAGCAGGTGAGAGAACTAACCACCAATATCTTATTCATACTGAAAACTGTGCAATTCTTCCATTTGAAGTATGAAAAGGTCATCTCAGTCATGGGCACTTAATTTTCTGTATCTTCCATATGAATGTAGTCCACTAGGCACTGATCTGTCCAAAGGGACTATCTCTCTCTTCATTAAACTAAGTGCTATACGTTTATGTGCATTTTTCTCTTTTTAGGGTTCATGATATAATCACAGAATCACAGAATCACAGAATGTTAGGGATTGGAAGGGACCTCAAAAGATCATCTAGTCCAATCCCCCTGCCAGAGCAGGAACACCTAGGTCAGGTCACACAGGAACACATCCAGGCGGGTTTTGAATGTCTCCAGAGAAGGAGACTCCACAACCTCTCTGGGCAGCCTGTTCCAGTGTTCTGTCACCCTCACTGTGAAGAAGTTCTTCCTCACATTTATGCGGAACCTCCTATGTTCCAGCTTGCACCCGTTGCCCCTTGTCCTATCATTGGATGTCACTGAGAAGAGCCTGGCTCTATCCTCATGACACTCACCCTTGACATATTTATAAACATTAATGAGGTCACCCCTCAGTCTCCTCTTCTCCAAGCTAAAGAGACCCAGCTCCCTCAGCCTTTCCTCATAAGGGAGATGTTCCACTCCCTTAATCATCTTTGTGGCTCTGCGCTGGACTCTCTCAAGTAGTTCCCTGTCCTTCTTGAACTGGGGGGACCAGAACTGGACACAATACTCCAGATGTGGCCTCACCAAGGCAGAATAGAGGGGAAGGAGAACCTCTCTCGACCTGCTACCCACCACCTTACTGATACACCTCAGGATGCCATTGGCCTTCTTGGCCACAAGGGCACATTGCTGGCTCATGGTCATCCTGCTGTCCACCAGGACCCCCAGGTCCCTTTCCCCTACACTGCTCTCCAGCAGGTCAGCCCCCAACCTGTACTGGTACATGGGGTTGTTCTTCCCCCGATGCAAAACTCTACACTTGCCCTTGTTGAATTTCATTAAGTTTCTCCCCGCCCAACTCTCCAGCCTATCAAGGTCTCGTTGAATGGCAGCACAACCCTCTGGTGTGTCAGCCACTCCTCCTAGTTTGGTGTCATCAGCAAACTTGCTGAGGATACATTCTGTACCCTCATCCAGGTCGTTGATGAAGATATTGAACAACACCGGTCCCAGTACCGACCCCTGAGGGACTCCACTAGTCACAGGCCTCCAACTAGACTCCGTCCCATTGACCATAACTCTCTGGCTTCTTTCCTTCAGCCAGTTCACAATCCGCCTCACTACCTGATCACCAAACCCATACTTTATCAGCTTATCTACAAGGATGCTGTGGGAGACAGTGTCAAATGCTTTACTGAAATCAAGATAAACCACATCTACCGCTCTACCATCATCTATCCACCTAGTTATTTCCTCATAGAAGGCAATAAGGTTGGTCAAACATGACTTACCCTTGGTAAAACCATGTTGACTGCTCTTAATGACCCCCTCTTCCTTGATATGCCTAGAGATAGTGCCAAGAACAAGCTGTTCCATCACCTTTCCAGGGATGGAGGTGAGGCTGACCGGTCTATAGTTACCCGGGTCCTCCTTCTTGCCCTTCTTATAGATTGGAGCGACATTTGCTATCCTCCAGTCCTCAGGCACCTCTCCTGTTGTCCATGACTTAACAAAGATGATGGAGAGTGGCCTAGCAATGACCTCTGCCAGCTCCCTCAGCACCCTTGGGTGCATTCCATCTGGTCCCATCGATTTATGGATATCCAGATTGCCCAGCTGATCCCTAACCCAATCCTCATCTACCAAGGCAAACTCCTCCTTTATCCTGACTTCTTCTGGGGCTACAGGGATCAGGGGCTCCTGGGGAAAGCCTGCAGGAGTAAAGACAGAGGCAAAGAAGGCATTCAGCACCTCTGCCTTCTTTATATCCTCTGTCTCTAGGGCACCCACCTCATTCATCAGTGGGCCTATATTGCCTCTAGTGTTTGTTTTATTAGCTATGTATTTGAAAAAGCCCTTTCTATTATCCTTGACCTGGCTTGCAAGGTTAAGTTCCAAGGAGGCCTTAGCTTTCCTAATAGCCTCTCTACATCCTCTGACAACTGTCCTATATTCCTCCCAAGTGACCAGCCCCTCTTTCCATGATCCATAAATTCTTTTTTTCCACCTGAGTTTGCCCAGCAGTTCCTTGTTTAACCATGCTGGTCTCCTAGCTCCCTTACTTGATTTCATACCCATTGGGACGCTCTGATCCTGAGCTTGCAAGAAGTGGTCCTTGAATGTTGACCAACTATCTTGAGCCCCTTTACCATCTAGCACCCTGTCCCATGGGCCTTCCCTTAACAATTGATTGAGGAGGCTAAAGTTGGCCCTGCGGAAGTCCAGGGTTCTGGTCTTGCTAGGTTATAATCGTAAGTAAATTGTTGTAAGTTACCTGCTTAGCCCATATGGCTAGGTTTTTACATAGAGTTTAAGGTTTTCAAGTCTCCTGCTTAACCATCCTAGTGTCAATTCCATGATATTTGTGGCTTTTTCAGTTTTGTCTTTTTAAAAAATAGGAAATTGCAGAACTTCGATGTCTTTGACATTAAGATAATACTTTTATGAGTATTAAGACTGAGTAAGAAATGCCAGGTGTATCTATACCATGCCAGTTAAGCAAATTAGAGTATATTCTCTATGATGCAAGCTATTACTTTTTGAAGGAAGGTAGGATTTTTGTGTGTTACAATGAACAGTATTTTGATTTTAAACATTAAGATAGGTAAAGTGTAGTTTGTTCATGTTTCTTTCTAGCTAGACCTTGTCTTTCCAACAATAACCCAGTTCTGTGTTCATTATCTTTTGCTTTATTTCTCTATCCAGTTTTTTCTGTTAGAACTGCAAAAGCAGAGATTCATGTAGTTCCCACTTGTAAAGCTCTGCTGTTTGAAAAGAGAAAGCATTTTCTAAAAGCCAACATATTGCTTATAATAAACATGGGCTGTCTTGTATCATAGTGTGATAGAATTTGGTAAATACAGGGGTTTTATCTATGACTATCACATGAATAATAAGGCTAGGTCATTTTAATATCCTTCTCTGTGAAGCCAACATGGATAATGTCAAGGAATACATCATTCACCCAAAAGATTCATTCAAGCGCAGGCCAATAGGGCAACAAAGACTGCTACTATTCAGGAGGCCAAAGAGAAAGCCTCAGGCATACCCCAATTGTGACACGGTTCGGAAGGCTATGCCAAGGTCAGAGAGCTCCACGGAGAGGTCCCTCCTCCCTTTGCCCATCAGAAAGTGACAGGAGTATAAGAAATTTGTGAGCTCAGGAAAGGCATGTTGCACAGAAATACGTTATTTGAAGTTGGGTAAAGGAAAAAGGTGGGGGGAAGCCTTCCTGCTGGATGTCGTTATTTTCAGGGGACAGTTTTATCTCCTTACACAGCCATAGCATTTCTTTCCAAGCAGAGTGAACTCCATCTAAGCTGGAGGAAGCTGCAAAAGATCAAGAGCATCCTCAGTGCTCAGTGAGAGCACTGCAGCACCCCTTGATTACCCCGAGCATCTGCACCCCACTAGCTCCCACAGTACTCAGTGTGCCCCTGGACTGCCTACAACAAACAGAAGATGCTAATTGTCTGAGAGCTGTATCTGAGAAGGCAGCAGAGTAAGTGGTGGGTTATCATAGCTGTCCAGTAGCAAACACAAAGAATAGCAATAAGACTGTTTTCCTCTGTCTGCATGGCTGGCTGAAGAAATATGTCCCTCCCTAATCAGGATTCATAGACCTAAATCCTCTCCTGTCTTTTCTCTCAAGAAATGGCTTAAAACGTAGAAAAAGCTCCTTCTAGTCAACTTCTTACTAATCATCATACCTTCCCTCGGGGGAGAACCAGTTCAAATACTTCTTGCAGTGATTGAACATTTTTTAACCTTAGGAGACAGTTCAAACAACAGGCTACGCAGTGTGATGGAGTGCATTCCTTCTTTTGATGGCATTCTTTTTTTGGATGAAACAATGAATTTTTCATCAGATGCAAGAATAAAACCAAACTCCTATGGGTTTGGACAATTACTGGGAAAAAAAGCAAATGCTAATCTCTAGCCCCCGTTCTGTGCAATACTTAGTGTAAAACTCTGATATGATATCTGAATCCTATGTGTCTGTATCCATTATTGATAAATGCTGTTTAACCACTAAGTCTTACTTACAGGAGGCACCTAAATTCCTTAGGTGAGCAAAGCAACTTTTGTCTGTGGGTATTTTAGACATCCCCTGCTTTGCAATGTGAGCGATGTGCTGTGCAAAGGAAGAAGGTGCCTAACTTGGATGCTATAAATCTATCAGATAATCAATTACTAAAGCATAAAACAAGTCCATGCTGTGATATCTGAGGCTCCTTTGTGAGCCTAAGCACTCCAGACAAGCAGTGGTAGAAACATGAGTGCCTGCAGAATGCAACTGCTCCTGTGGTTCAGTCAGCAGCCAAGCTGGGGTTTTATGGATGAATGTCCGGTAGTTAAAAGCGCAGGGAGACACTGTAATACCCAGATACTTTTGTGGAGATAGCTCTGTCTCTAATTTTATACTTCAGGGTTAACACAGGCTGATATTGTGCAATGATAATTTAGTATACCCTTTATTTTTCTTGGGAATTAGGACTTCTTCATATTCCAAGTCCTGCATAGCTGGAAGGGTATCTGGACTTTTGCTTACATATTCTTAAAAAGGAAATTGATTCTACAGACATTGAGAGTAGATAGGTTGTGTTCAAGGAGCAACAAAAAAACCAGCTTTCAATATTTCAGATACTCTAGTCCAGAAATTTGCAGTACATCTGACGAGAGGAATAAGTCTTATTAATTGTCAGATACATTCCAATAGGTACAGGTAATAATTTGTGAAACATTGTATAATTGGATCTTATTAATTGGTGGGATACGACTGGTGCTAAGTAAGAGAAGTCACACCCGAGAATTTTAACAAAATTGCAAATACAAAAGTTAGAATGATTATTGCTATCCATTATCATTTCATCTATCACTATAGAAGCACAAGCAGTTCTCAAACATGCACAACCTTGACCAATATATACAAGTACAGTCTTTTGACTGATATTTGGATGGATCTCAAAGTGACAAATGCCTTGCTCAGTGTCAAGGCAAATGTCTTGGGTATCAATTGTATTACCTTCACAAATGAACTCTTGTTTTTCTCGTGTAACACAAGATTCTAAATTTACAGTCTGCCACTTCTTATTTGCTATCCGTGCCCATGCCCTGTGTTCAGAAGGATAGAACACTGTTTTATCATGGTTTAATCCTAGTGCAATGATGGGGTGGATTGTGTATATTGAGGCGTTATGTATGGTTAACACAAAAGTAGTAGCCACATTAGTAATAGGGTTGTAGGTGAAATTTACTAGGGTCCACCAAGCTTGAAGCTTCCTTTCTACATTGGTGGCATTGTCCCAGACAGCTTTTCGAATTTCAGTGGGGAAAATGCCCTCACTGCCTTCTCTTATAATTAAGGCGGCCATTGATTGCATCCATAACTGTGCCTGCATACAACTGAGAGCCAAAGATATATTATTTTGAGCTACATCAAGTGCATTTATTATTATTTGGTGGTCTCATTCTTCTGTCCTTTCCCATTTTGGTAATACTTTTGCAAACAACATCTGTTGTTGGCCTGTGTTTCTTACTACATATGGGCCAATTTCATAGATTCTGGGTTTAAGTGGTGTGTGGTGGTGTGCTGGTGTGCTGGTGTGCTGGTGTGGTGGTGTGGTGTGGCCTTTATTCTAAATATGTATGAGAGCCCGATAGTATCATGGGCCCAGAGACAAATTACCTCAATAGTCTGCACTAAGGTGAAATTATATCAGCAATTTAAATCATTTGCACAATTTTTTTGATAACGGGGAGCACCATAGGAGAGATTTGCACTTGTGGTCCCATTGATCATTCGGCATCCTATCTTGATTGCTTCCCCTATAGTTCCCCGAAGTTGCCAGACTGTTTGTTTTTCAAAACCCTCCAAATTATTTTTTTCCCATTCCTGTCTTGCATATACCTGATTTTCATGCATAACTACAATTGAGAGATTTAAACCTGTTAAATAATAGCCTTCCTCCATAGACCCAGTATACCGATTAAATGCTTGGGACCAAGGCCATTCAGTACTACTCTGGCTAGAGGTGCTTTCCCATCCCTGGATCATAATTATGATTGTGAGAAAGACAGATGATAGTTTTCCCGGTTGGACTTGCGTGACTCTCCATTGGGATTTATGAGCTTTCTTCACTCTGGTGTGATGGATCCATGCGTTTTGTTCTCTGATCTTGATTGCAGTGAAGGAGGTAAGAAGCACCTGGAAAGGGCCTTCCCACTGTGGTTCGAAAGTTTTTTCTGAAAGAGATTTTACATATACATAATCTCCAGGTTGTATATTATGTACTGGCCCATCTAGGCCTCTACTTCGAGTACCAGCCACATGTTTTTCAATTTTCCTGAGCTGTTTGCTCAGTGCCACCATGTAGGAGGTCATAATTTCATCTCCAGCTTGTGTGGACATTCCTCCTTGTATTCCATATGGTCGCCCATACAAAATTTCGAAAGGGCTCAGTCCTTCCTTTGCTCTCGGCCTAGTTCTGATACGTAAAAGAGCCAAGGGAAGGGATTGAGGCCACGCCAGATTGGTTTCTTGTCCCAGTCTCACAATTTGCTGTTTAATCAAATGATTCATTTTTTCTACTTGGCCACTCGACTGAGGGTGGTATGGGGTATGAAGTCGCCAATCTATACCCAAATGATGGCTAATTTGTTGTACTACTTTTGAAATGAAACGCGGTCCTCTGTCGGAGGATATGGTGGCTGGGACTCCGAAGCATGGTGTTATTTCTTGTAGCAATATTCTGGTTACTTCCCGAGCTTAGGCTGTTCTAGTAGGAAATGCCTCTGGCCAACCTGAAAAGGTATCAGTTAGTACAAGTAAATATTTGTACCCCCTTTTCCTTGGAAGTTCTGAAAAATCAATCTGCCATTGTTGCCCCGGTCCATTCCCTTTCCCAATTTGGCCCATCTCCAGTTTTGGGGGATTTTGGGGATTAGTCTGGAGGCAAAGGTCACACTGCTGTGTCACCTGTCTCACAGTGGTATACAAATTTCTAGCTAGGATTTTTTCAATTAAATATTTATACAGGGCTTCTGCCCCCTAATGCCCCTTCTTATGTTCTTCCCTCACTAAGGACCATACCATCTGAGAGGGAATAACCAGTTTCCCTTGTGGTGTGAGAGCCCACCCTTCTTCGTTATATGATCCTTTTAAATCTGTAATTAACTTCTGATCCTCTTTGGTATATTCTGGCTTACCTTCTAGGGAGACTTGCCCGTCAGGAATTAAAGCCCCCTCCGTTATTACCTTTCTTTTGGCTGCCAGTTTTGCCTCTCTGTCCGCCAGCTCATTTCCTTTTTCCAACTCTGAGCTCACTCTTTGGTGTGCCTTTATGTGCATGATTGCTATCTTCTTCGGTAGTTGAACTGCTTCCAATAATTTTAAAATTTCTGCTGCATGCTTAATGTTCTTGCCTTGCGAATTCAACAGTCCTCTTTCTTTCCAAATTGCTCCATGTGCATGTACGACTCCAAAAGCATACTTTGAGTCTGTGTAAATATTCACAGTCTTATTTCTGGCTAGCTCCAAGGCTCGGGTCAGAGCAATTATTTCTGCCTTTTGTGCAGAAGTGTTTGTGGGTAAGGGTCCTGATTCTATTATTTCTTGACTGGTGGTGACGGCATACCCGGCATATCTTTTACCACTTACAACATAGCTACTCCCATCGGTAAACCAGGTCTCTGTGTTTTCCATAGGGTCGTCTTTCAGGTCTGGACGGCTGGAGTACGTGGCTTCGATGGTCTCTAGGCAATCGTGGTGTACCGGCACTCCCATATTCCCACTGAGAAAAGAAGCTGGGTTGATAATGTTAGTAACCACAGTTCTCACATCATCTTGCTCCACCATGACGGCCTGGTATCTCAGGAACCTCTGTGGAGAAAGCCAGTGCCCGCCTTTTGCTTCCAGTACTGCAGATACTGTGTGAGATACTAGCACAGTCATTTTCTGGCCCAAAGTGAACTTTCGTGCCTCTTGGATGTTCAGTACCACAGCTGCAACTGCTCTTAAACACCCAGGCCAGCCTTTTGCAGTGCCATCTAGCTGTTTGGAAAAATAGGCAACTGCCCAGCTATATGGGCCTAAGTCTTGTGCCAGTATTCCAAGGGCAATTCCTTGTTTTTCGTGGGAGAAAAGAAGGAATGGTTTACTCACGTCTGGGAGTCCTAGAGCCGGGGCTGACATCAAAGCCTTTTTCAATTGCCTGAAAGCTTGCTCAGCCTCCTTGGTCCACTGAAGATTCTTTTGCTTGGTTACAGTCAGTGCATATAGGGGTTTCACAAGCAGTCCATAATTATAAATCCATAGCCTGCACCACCCAGTCATCCCCAAAAAGGTTCGTAGTTCTTTCACTGTCTGTGGTCTCGGGGTTTGACATATTGCTTCTTTCCGATTTTGTCCCAGAGACCTCTGCCCAGCACTGATTTCATAGCCCAAACAGATTACTTTTTGTTTTGCTGTTTGAGCCTTTTCCTTAGACACCCGGTACCCTTGGAGCCCCAAGAAATTTAACAAACTTACTGTCCACATTATGCAGGCTTCTTCTGTCCAGGTAGCTATCAGGATGTCATCTACGTACTGCACTATCTTTCCTTCTTCAGGTGGGGTTTCCCAGGACTCTAAATCCTTTGCAAGCTGGTTTCCAAATATAGTAGGGCTATTCTTGAATCCTTGAGGCAACACCGTCCAAGTGAGCTGAGTTTTCCGTCCGCTCTTGGGGTTTTCCCATTCAAATGCAAATATTTTCTGGCTGGCTTCATGGAGAGGGAGGCAAAAGAAGGCATCTTTCAAATCTACAACGGTAAATCAGGTTAGTTCAGGTGTTAGCTCAGTTAATAAAGTATACGGATTTGGTACTACCGGGTAAAGATCTTCAGTGATTTTATTTACAGCTCGTAAATCTTGGACCACTCTGTATGATCCATCAGGTTTACGAATAGGTAGTATGGGGGTGTTAAAGTCAGATTCACATTCCCTTAATAACCCAAATTGTAAAAATTTTTCTATTACCGGGTAAATTCCTTCCCTGTCCTCCCTTTTCAGGGGATATTGTTTGATTTTCACTGGCTGCTTTCCCTCTTTAAGTCTAACTTCAACGGGTGGAGCATTTTTTGCCTTTCCTGGCACATCAGTGGCCCATACCCCAGGAAATACCTGGTTCAATACTTCTTCATTAATTTGTCCCTCGATGGATATGCTGGTTAAAAATAAGCTCAGCATTTGTACGTATTGTTGATCATTTACCTCCAGAATAATTTCCCCTTTTTCAAATTTAATAATTGCATTTAGTTGTTCTAGCAGGTCTCTGCCCAGGAGTGCCTTTGGGGAGTTGGGCATGTACAAAAATTTATGAATGCCCCATTGTTTTCCCAATTTGTATTCTAAAGGTTTACAGAAGCATGCCTTTTCACTTTGGCCAGTTGCTCCTTTTACCATAACATAATCATTTTCCAGAGGTATTAAAGCTTGATTCAGAACAGAATATGTTGCCCTTGTGTCCACCAAAAATTCTACTCCTTTTTCTTCTTTCCCTAGCTTTATTATAACCAGTGGATCAGCTAGGGTAGATCCCCCAGGTCCCCGTTTGTCCTCCTTAACATGAGCCACTTCTCCCTTTTTGCGATTCTCTTGCTTTTTCTCTGGGAATTCGTTTTTCCAGTGACCAAACTTTTTACACACTGCACACTGATCTTTACCTAGTCGGGGTGGTCCCTGCCGGGGTTTTCTTTCTTCTTTTACCACCCCCACCCGCTTTTGTTCCTGCCTATAGTCTTCTTCCCGGTTACTGAACACTCTCCAGGCCTCATCGAATAAGACTTCTAAATTCCTCCCGTCTACGGTGCGCAACTTCTGAGGTTTACGCCTAATATCCTTTGTAGATTGACCCAAAAACAGGGATACTAATTGCTGTGTTCCTATCTCGGACTCAGGATCTAACGGTGTGCGACGCCTCATTACATCCCTTAGTCGATCCAGGAATTCGGTTGGAGACTCAGAGGGACCCTGCCTGATAGCATATAGTGTTGACCAGTTTATAGTTTTAGGAATGGCTTTTTCCATTCCCTTCGCAATCCAGTCCTGGTAAGCCTGTAATTTTGCGTTCTCTGCTAACCCATTTGACTTCCAGTAAGGATTTTGGAGTGGGAAATGTTCTTTCACGTTCAGTTCATGGTAGTCTTCAGCTAAACCTCCTGCTACTTTCAAAATTAATTGCTTTTCTGTCTTGGTCAGAGCATCTAGTAACAACTGGATATCACTCCAGTCAGGATTGTGCTGTTTGACGATGAAGCGAAAATGAAGCACCAAGGGGTCTTGTGGTGGTATAAGCCCACAGTCCCTTTGCCACTCAGGGTGATTCCAGAGGGTGAAAAACATGTCAGCATAAGATACCTTGTCCCACTTTCCTTCTCTTCTCAAGAACAACATTAATTGTACAAGGGTGTTATAATCTATTGTTCCATTAAGTGGCCACTTTGCTTCATCGCCCAGTTTATATAGGGGCCACCGCTGATTACAATACTTAACGAGAATCTTCTTATTCTCTGTACCCCCTCTCCCCGCGATATCCTTCCAATGTACTAGTACACACCCAAGGGGGCTTTTCTTTAAGATCTCTTTACTCTGACCCCTTCCCATGCTCTCTTCTTATTTCGATCGCATTTTACACCCTTTACTTTCACCCAACCCCCCTTTCGCAAATTCCCACTGTCACTCTGATAATACCCAGACTAGATGTCTTCTCGGGAGTTTAACAATTTCCTGGCAGGCACACACGCAAGGCGGGGAGGAGGGGGGCTCCCCTCCGACCAGGAGAATCTAAATCTTCTACAGTGGGTCGTTCTTGGTTAGCCGCTTCAGTGATCTGAAAGAACAAACAATCGCGGTGATACTAAGGACGGACTCGAGTGCGCTCTATACTATGGGACGGTCTCGACCCTCTCGTACGACCTTGAATTCCTTACTGGCTCTTTATGCCCTCCTGGTTTCCACAATACGCCTTCACAAGCTCTCCTCTACCCCTATTTCATCTCAATCTAATCAATTCCCGTACCCACACTAAAAGCCGCCTTCAAACCTGACCTAAACGTCTTGTTCACATTTGATCACAAAGACTGGACCACGGAGAAAAAAAAATCCCTCCTTCATGTATAGGACAATAATGCATCTGCCATACGCTGTGTGACTCATGGTAAAAACACAGACGGTTAACACTCAGACCGTAACTGAGGGTCTCACTTAAGCCGAGTGAACCGGCAATTAAGCTCAGGCATCTCAAATATCACATGCTTACACCTCGTTCCTCTCCGACCGCCCCCCCCTTCTTTCCCCTGCGGGACAGCGGACGAGCGGATTGGAGCTCCACACACCAAACAATCACACAACACACAGCCCACAGCCATGCAAAGGAGCTCCTCACACTCAAACACAAAGGTGCCAGTCACAATGTTTCAGCATAAATCATAAGCCATAAATCTTTAGCCGTAATTCAATTTCCACTGAACCCATCAGAAAAGGGGGACCCGAACCCTCAGGGGACTTGGATCCCTGCCTTCAGAGCACAAGATCTCAGACTCCGAACCACAACCCAACCAATAAACGCCATGATTTGTTATTAGTTAGGGCACTTCAACACTTTAGACAAACATATACAGCATACATATCCACACACTCATTTCATGCATATTACCTCTGAATTCACTCGATCCACCCCGAGGATCGCTAGCGGCCGCTCTATCGGTCAGCGAATTCTATAGCGGGCTCCTAAAGTTACACACTCACACACAGCTGTTCCCTAGGGATTCACTCGATCCACCCCGAGGATCGCGAGCGGTCAGCGAATCCCCCAGCCCGCGTCCCCCAGCCGGCTCCCCACCAAACGGAGACTCCTTCCCTACAGGGACTGTGCTGCACGCCAGACGCCTCTGTGCGATTTACCAGCCGCCCCAGCCACGCGTACGACTTACAGGCTACTCCAATAAAACATACCGTTTGTCTGCAAGTGTAGATGGTCGTTGTCTGCTCCCGCAGTGAGCGGCCGAGGAGCGGAGTTCCTCCAGAAAGGTCTGGGGCACGCCTAGGACGTCCGTCCCTCAGTCGATCCTGCAGCCGAGCAGAGACGCCCCATCTGGGGTGCCAACTGACGCGCGGAAAAGACTCTATAACTCTTGTGAAGTTATAAAGTTGGTATGTTTATTCAGCACCGGGTGCAAGGGGGATCGCTCCTCCGAACTTGCACACCTGGGGGGCCAAAGCGTGTTTCTTTTATGGCACTAAGTAATACATATTCATGAGGAGTGTATCATAAACATTACATCATTGTATCAGGTCATTATAATATTCCACGCCTCTTGCTCCGCCTGGTTGCGCCTGCACAGTGCTCCCTGGTGGACCTCTTCGGGGGTCTCGGGAGGAAGGCTCCGAGTCTTCCTCAGTTGGCTGTGCATGCTCTGTGGGCCTCTGGCTCTTCTCCAGGCCGCGGCGTCAGTTCCCACCAGCTCAAATGCTGAGATGATGGGAACCGACCTTCCTCTTATCAGAAGGAGCAGGAGCTGTCTTCCCTTTTTCAGCGGTCTTCTAATCAGTGGCCTGTAACACCTGTTTTATCTAGCAGGCGAGGTTCCCATGCAAGAGAGGCAAGGTTACATACTTCCCAAGCAAAAGCTGCATACTTCTTTAATTAAACTATTTCTATTAACTCTTTTGCCCCCGTGTCAGTGGGAGAGTCACAAGTTCATGCTTCAGACTTCTCCCTCTGATCTACGGTTTTGACTGACATTGGGCAAAGAACTGAAATCCTCAGAAGAGAGGAGAATCATAGAAGCATAGAATCACCATGGTTGGAAAGGACCTCCAGGATCATCAAGTCTAACCTTTATCCCGTCATCTCCCTAACCACTAGACCATAGCCTCGAGTGCTACATCTACTCGTTTTTTAAACACCTCCAGGAAGTTCTCCTGAGTCTTTGATCAGTCCTTCAATATTTTTTACCAAGTTCCTCACCTCTAATATAGGGATATCATTACCCTTTTGTCTAAATTTTAGCCACTAAAAGGGTAATTATCCTACATAACTTAGAAAAGTTTCTTCAGTGCAAAATACTCATATAAGCTAATTTAGGCTACTTGAAATATCTAACTTCATTTCAACTCTGGCACCAAAACTGGAGGCCTAAGGCAAGATTTGTCCTACCTAACTCAGACACCTAAATTAGGAATCCAGTTTCCCTAGAGTCCTCAGAGTTCACAGAGACATACACTGAAGCATTTATGGTGTTGCAGTAGGAGATGTACCTTGCAGGACCTCTCATTCTCCATTGTCTCTAGGAAGCATTGAGTGTCTTCACTCCTATCATAGGTAATTCAATTGCCTGAACTTAGCTGAGCTGGATCTGGATCTTAGTTCTGCCCTGAGACAATAGAGGGTATTACTGAGATCACGTAAGTACCCCATATAATCTAAAATCGGTACAGCTGAAAAAAGCCCTAGAAGGAAACAGATCATCACTGAAATGAATTAGAATATGCCCACCACCTCTCAGACTTAGAAATGAGATTACTTAGAGCCGTTTCCCTTGCCAAATCTGGTGTATTCATTTAAGGAGTTAAATATGAGACTTTGCTCTACTTTACTAGTAAGGAAGGAAAGAATCTCTCTGAAAAAGTTTTTCATACCCCTCTCTCATTCTTCCTTGTACATTTCAATTGCTGTTGTCATATTTTCCAGTCCTAACATCCCCTTGAGTAATTATTGCCACACAACTAAGAAAACATTTAGAATGGAAAAGTCATTTGTTAAAGAGTTTCACTCTAAACCAGTGGTGTATTCCTGTGCTTTGACTGATAACCTTTCCCCTGACAACTTGCTGGGATCTGATGACTGTTTAGGTTCACTCGTTACTGATTCTTGAGTTGAATTGTCTGTGACCTGACCTTTCAAGCAGTATCTTTTCTTGCTGAAATGAACACATTTTGACAGGTCAGTAGGGGCCAGCTTCACAATCCTTAAAGCACAGAAGACATATTTACTTAGTTTAGAGTGCAGAGCCTTTTTTCACTTTTTTTCTTCACAGTTTGATGGGTTAACCCATAGGATTATCTGTCCTAGGATTAGATTCTGTACTGTTCTCTGCATATTTAAGATAGGTGTTAAGCAAACTAACGTTAGTATTGAAGCAATCAGTTAAAAACACTAATAGCTAATAGCAAAAAATCTGGTTTAAATTTTAAAAATAGAGTGAAATATGCCATATTTCTTTCAGAAATCAGATAATTTAAGAAAAAATCTCCATATGCAGAACATTGGTGTGTAGAAGACTATATGGAATGTACTACATATATTTCCAAATAATCATTTTTAGAATAATGCTAATAGATATTCTAAAAGGTATGTGTTAAGATGGATGTTCCTCATGGGGCTAATGAAAGGTTACAAACCCAGCTCCTCCTTCCACCTCTCTCTACTGCTGCAAATCTGGTACTGACAATGAGGCTGTGCAAGAACAAAAATAAAGACACAGAAAGTTTGGGCTATAATGGGAGACTATTAAATTAAAAGTGATCGAATAGTGAAAGGCAAAACTGCATTCAGTTTAGCTCTTCTTCCCATCTTTCATATACATATGTAATGCTACACAAAGGTGGCTAATACTGAGGATTACTTAAGGTATTGAATTCCTCTTTGTCTGTTATTCACCACATTTTATTATTTCAGTTATACCCTCAGCTTTACATTTCTTATAGTCATTTTAAAAGCTCTGCAGGACTCTGTTGCACTTTGCATGCCTACCACTGTCAAGCAGTGTTTTGCCTTCATTCTGTTCCACTGTTGTTTTCCACCTCTGTGTTTATTTCACGTTCTTGCACAGACATTCCTGCTTTTTTCTGTACGGTACCTTTCATAAAGAATAACCTCACTAGGACCTTTTCATGAATGTTTCATGAATGTCTAGCATATATTAGGAATTAGTATTATTAATCTTTTTATCCAAAATAAATAATCTGGAGTTGCGTGCTGTGATTGATACTTTACACATTTAATAACTGTGCAAAACAGAATTGTACAAAGAGAATAGACAAATTTGCAAGTGATCCATAAGCTGTTGCACTGCACACAGAGAAGCTCACTAGGACTTCTGAAAGGATTTAACAAACAAGACTTGAAATTCTTGAATTTTAATTGAATTTGAAATTTAAGGGTATTCCATGTTGCCAGTTGAAAACGAAGTACAACAAAGAGAAGGATTTAAAGTACAGATGGGCATTAGTGGAACTCTAAAAATCATAACTTCTTATGAAAATGTTTTGAAATGTCAAGAAAAAATTCTGCATGCAGTTGTTTAACTGATGTGTTCTAAAAGTAAATAATCTGGCTGCATTAAAATGAGTAGAAAATAATGCATATATTATTGGTGCATAATACATAACAATAGTATGACATCATCCAGAGTAACAAGTTCAATTTCAGGCATACCATTACCATGGAACAGCAACTAACACAGCAGAGTTTGGACTAGGTAATGATAATTACTGGGATCATTAGGAAAAAATATGATACTTTCTTAGGAAGGAATGGGAATGTTACAACTCTGCAATTTAACGACTAGCAGTCAGTTGTGAAAGCAGGCCTTCATCTTTCATCTTTTCTCCAAAATCAAGAATCAAAGGACAATCACTGATATTGTCAGGCATCTCATTTAAAGATGACAGGTGGAAGTAAGTTTTTCTACATAACACATAATTAATGGTATTCTTTGGACCATTGCTTCAAATTCATATCAAAGCCAAAAATTTAACAGGAATTTTTAAAATGTTAGGCAATTAAAGAGATAAAAAGAACATTCAGTTATATAGGTGTGTGAGATTGCACACACAAGATATTAAAATAAGTTTATTAAAATTGCAACATTATCCTTTCAAAAAAGTTGGAGAATGCCAATATTAAAGTTACCTGCACAACATTAATTCATCCTTTTATGCATGTGATTATAATACAGGCTTAACTTAAATGATCACATCCTTTCTTTCCCACAGGACTTCTGCCTCGTTTCAGTCATACTAGAGGGACATGTCCAGGCAGAGTCAAGTTTATCTGCCTACACACCCAGCAAATCAAGAGTAAAAAAACCCCAAACCTAACAACAATAAAAAACCTTTGGTCCAGAAGCTGTACAGTCATGTTAGCAAAGTACTGCATTTGATTTAATATGCCTCCTGCAAGAAGGCTGCATGGCTTCCCTACTGCAGCTGGCTTGCTTCTGGCCAGGAGAATGCAAGTGTATGGTATGCAGGCTATCTGCAGCTGGCCATGTAGGTTTGCCTGAGGTTATATCTTGCCAGAACACTCATATGTCTTCATTGGCAGATGCAGATTTTTAATTTTGAGAATATTAAATGCAGCAGTGATCTCTTAAGCAATTTATATTGTCCACTCTTTAAATTCTTTCAAGACAAAATGCTATAGACTGTTTCACTGAGTGACTAATTACTCCAGGTAATGTTGCACAAAGTGTTTTGCATCACTGAACAGTTTTTCCTCCCACCTTTTCCAGTTTTAAAATAGTCCCAAGACAATTATACCTATGAATAATCAGCTCCCACAGTGAGAACAGAAAGACAGTTGTCAAGATCGCAAGGAATAACATTCAGAAAAAGGTGATCTCCATCATTCTGTCTTCCTAACCTCATGTTTCCGCTGCAGAAATCATTTGCACAGGATGTGACAGGGGAGGTCCCAGCTGACTGGAGATTAGCAAATGTGGTGCCCATCTACAGAAGGTCTGGAGGGAGAATCCAGGGAACTACAGGCCTGTCAGTCTGACCTCGGTACTGGGGAAGGTTATGGAGCAGATCATCTTGAGTGCCATCACACAGCACATACAGGACAGCCAGGTGTGCAGGCCCAGTCAGCAGGGTTTATGAAAAGCTTGACTAACTTAATCTCCTTCTATGACAAGGTGATATGAGGAAGTCCTAATTCCCAAGAAGAATAAAGGGTTCACTAAATGATCATTGCATAATATCAGCCTGTGTTAACCCTGAAATATAAAATTAGAGACAGTCCAAACCCATAGGAGTTTGTTTTTATTCTTGCATCTGATGAAAAATTCATTGTTTCATCCAAAAATAGAATGCCATCAAAAGAAGGAATGCACTCCATCACACTGCGTAGTCTGTTGTTTGAACTGTCTCCTAAGGTTAAAAAATGTTCAATCACTGCAAGAAATATTTGAACTGGTTCTCCCCTGAGGGAAGGTATGATTAGTAAGAAGTTGACTAGAAGGAGATTTTTCTACATTTTAAGCCATTTATTGAGAGAAAACTGTGTTAAAACTGTGTTCAGTTTTGGGCCCCTCACTACACGAAGGACAGAGGTGCTGGAGCGTGTCCAAAGAAGTGCAGCAAAGCTGGGTAAGGGTCTGGAGCACAAGTCTGATGAGGAGTGGCTGAGAGAACTGGGGTTTTTTAGTCTGGAGAAAAGGAGGCTGAAGGGAAACCTTATCACCCTCTACAACTACCTGAAAGGAGGTTGTAGTGAGGTGGAGGTCAGTCTCTTCTTCCAAGTAACAAGTGATAGGATGAGAGGAAATGGCTTCAAGCTGCGCCAGGGGAGGTTTAGATTGAATATTGGGAAAAGATTCTTCACTGAAAGGGCTGTCAAGCACTGGAACAGGCTGCCCAGGTCAGTGTTGGTGTCCCCATCCCTGGAGGTATTTAAAAGACATAGATGTGGTGGTGAGGGGGGACATCGTTTGGTGGTGACTTGGCAGTGCTAGGTTAACAGTTGGACTTCATGATCATAAAGGCCTTTTCCAACCAAAACGATTCTATGATTCTATGACAGGCAGAGACATAGAAGTACTCTGTACTGTCATCAGTGCCTGTGAGTATTCCTATATCCTGTAATACAAAGTGTCCAACTGTCATCAATACAAAAATAATGTGTGCCAAATTTTCACATTAAAAAATCTAGGTTTGTTTAACGTTAGTCTTATTGAAACTGCATGTGGAAAATACTTGAAAAAATCAAGATCATATAACCATTTTACCAAATAGTGTAATTTGCTACCCATCTCAATTATGCACACACACACAAAAAAAAAACAAAACAAAAAAACAGAAAAAAAAAGAAAAAAAAAAGAGGAACATCTTCATAGCTTCCACAAAGTTTAGACACAGTAAAATTGCCTGTTTCAAACATGCTCTCCAAAAAGATCTTTTTAAGATTTGATTATTAGGAGTTTGAATAAATCCATGATGGGCAACATTTCAAGGAAAATAATTGTAGTACACTTCCAATTCTGTCTAAAAAACCCATCTACACAACAAATCTAAAAGCTTACAGCTGAATCGATTAAATTATATCTCCAAACCAGGAAAACTATATGATGTCTCCAATCCATTTATAAACATTTTTCTAATTTCAAGTGGTGTAAATCCAAAGTAGATCTCCTGACTCAAGAGAAGTTTTTCAGAGAGATATTAGTGCAAATAAAATCAGAATCTGGCATGAGAGAGCAAAAAAATCTTTTTAAGGAAATGGAAGTTAACAGTTTGACATAATGGATTATTCTGATTTTTATTATTCTCCTAAAGGCTACAGAAGGATAAGGTGATGAATGATTGGAGAATGCATCATGCATCTTCAAATTTGTTCAGCATGCTTACAGTCCACTTAAAGTTAGCTTGTATTTTTAAGGTCCTCTTAAGCACATATTAATGCTTAGACCCCTAGAACATCTATGACCACCTGAAGGAAATTTCTTTGGATCGCTTCCCAGAAAAAAGTTGTACTTGGAATAATAGTTATAAAATATTGCAACATTTATCTGTGAGTGTAGAAAACTACTTGGAATGAAGCATTTGAAAAGCAAGGCTCTTAGAGCAGAGTTGCAAACAAAATGTATGGTAAAAATAATCTCCTTCATTGATATTTGTGTTCTAATGACACCAGCTCTTGAAAGAAAAAAAAAAAACTGAAAGAATGAAATATCATATAAGTCAGAGTGAGATATTTATCAACGAGGATGATTTCTATATATAGACATTACAGCAGCACTAATGTGAGGCTATTTTCAGGTTAATTACGCTGGGGAATTCAACTCATTCCAAAAGCAACACTGCAATTGTACAAGATAGAAATACCCTGAGTTGGTCCATTTAACCTAGTTCCTATGGGCAAAATGAAAGGTAATGTTTTAAGTTAGTGTCTAAGCAGAAAGAAGGAAATGGTGTGGTGATAAGGGCTGGGTGAGGTATATACTGAGTCAAAGCAATTCACCTCGTAGAGGAAAAGAGACTGACCACAAAGGCAAAGCTGTGGGAAAAAGTAATAGGAGATGAGTTCAGAGAAGTAGACAGGGAGGAGCTGTGTAGAGTCCCAGCTGAAAAGGAAGATATGTGAACTACATGTGTGGGGCAGTTGCAGCCACTGAAGAGTTTAGAAGGTGATGTATCATGGACTGAGTAATAGGCCAGCATAAAAGTAGGTTTTTGGCACATAAAAGTAGGCTTGTGGTATTCATGTGTTTACATGAGGAAATCAAACCACTGATCTAATTAATTTATGTGCTGAGTAAGAATTAAATAAGGCACTCATTATCATAGTATCTAGCCAACAAAACTGACCAGTTGAAATGATTCCAAAACTTGCACAGAAAGTGGTAGAATTTAATAATCCTGCCACTAATATACAAATAGGTATTTCTAACCTTCTGAAAATTGTATCACTGCACCACTCTCACTCTCAGTAATTTGCCTAGTAGGCAGTAGAGGGTCATTTTTTCCATTAGTATGTCTATGCACAGACAAATTCAGACTTTTATAACATGTTGAATGTGTGTCACCATAGTGCCTTTACTTAAATAAGGATGCTTTCTAGGAAAATTAAAGTTTGAAGGAATGTGCAAGGATGTTGCAAGTAAACTTTCTCCAGATCTGCTTGCTTTATTTTCCAGACATTCTTGACTTACTTATGACATGTTCTGTTCTCTCTCTTAGTATAGTTTTAAAACAGGGTATACATAATAGGTGCCGGTATAATCATCTTAAAGCAAGGGTAAACTACATCAGTCAGCACTTCTAGTACTGATTACTCATGGATGCCCTTGAAAACTCTCTTTGGACAGCCAGTTTCAATAATGTTTCCAGTCACATACCTGCTGCTTAAGCAGACTCTGACAAGAACACCAAGTCTGGTAACATGTTCTTAGAATCATAGAATACTTATGGTTGGAAGGGATCCCCAGGGTCATCAAGTCCAACCTTTATCCCATCATATTTCTAACAATTAGACCATGGACTCAAGTGCCTCATCAACCCGTTTTTGAACACCCCCAGGGACGGCAACTCCACCACCTCCCTGGGCAGCCTGTTCCAGTGCCTAACCACCCTCTCAGTAAAGAACTTCTTCCTAATATCCAACCTAAACTTCCCCTGACGTAACTTGAGGCCATTTCCTCTCATCCTATCATTAGTAATTTGGGAGAAGAGACCAACACCAGCCTCACTACAACCTCCTTTTAGGTAGTTGTAGAGGGCAATAAGGTCTCCTCTCAGTCTCCTCTTCTCCAGACTAAACAACCCCAGTTCCTTCAGCCGGTCTTCATAAGGCCTGTTTTCCAGACCTCTCACCAGCCTCATTGCCCTTCTCTGGACTCACTCCAGCACCTCAATGTCCTTCTTATACTGTGGTGCCCAGAACTGGACATGGTACACAAGGTGCGGTCTCACGAGTGCCGAGTACAGGGGCACGATCACTTCCCTACTCCTGCTGGTCACACCATTTCTGATACAGGCCAGGATGCCATTGGCCTTCTTGGCCACCTGGGCACACTGCTGGCTCGTGTTCAGTCGGCTGTCAACCAACACCCCCAGGTCCTTTTATGTTGTGGCCGAAGTGCATGACCCGGCACTTACCCTTGTTAAACCTCATACAATTGGCCTCAGCCCATCACTCCAGCCTGTCCAAATCCCGCTGCAGGGCCTCCCTACCCTCAGGCAGATCGACACTCCCACTCAATTTTGTGTCATCTGCAAATTTACTGAGGGTGCATTCGATCCCCTCATCCAGGTCATCAATAAAGACATTAAACAAGACTGGCCCCAAGACCGAGCCCTGAGGGGCACTGCTTGTGACAGGTCTCCATCTGGATTTAACTCCATTCACCACAACTCTCTGGGCTCGGCCATCCAGCCAGTTTTTAACCCAGTGAAGAGTCCACCTGTCTAGGCCATGAGCCGCCAGCTTCTGCAGCAGAATGCTGTGGGAAACAGTGTCAAATGCCTTACTGAAGTCCAGGTAGACAACATCCACCGCTTTTCCCTCATCCGCTAGGTGGGTCACCTGATCATAGAAGGAGATCAGGTTGGTTAAACAGGACTTGCCCTTTGTGAACCCATGCTGGGTAGACCTGATCCCCCTGTTGTCCTGCACTTGCCACGTGATCTCCCCCAAGATGAACTGTTCCATAATCTTCCCCGGCACCGAGGTCAGGCTGACAGGCCTGTAGTTCCCTGGATCCTCCTTCCTGCCCTTCTTGGGCATGGGCGTCACGTTGGCAAGATTCCAGTCATCTGGGACCTCACCTGATAACCAAGACTGCTGATAGATGATGGAGAGTGGCTTGGCAAGTTCCTCCGCCAGCTCCCTCAGCACTCTCTGGTGGATCTCATCTGGTCCCATAGACTTATGGGTGTCTAATTGACTCAGCAGGTCCTTCACTACTATTTCCTGGATTACGAGGAGTTTATTCTGATCTCCATCCCAATCTTCCAGCTCAGGGAACTGAATACCATGAGGTTAACTGGCCTGGCCGTTAAAGACTGAGGCAAAGAAGGCATTAAGGACCTCAGCCTTTTCCTCGTCCTTGGTAACAGTGTTCCCCCTCGCATCCAATAAGGGATGAAGATTCTCCCTGCATCTTTTTTTATTGTTAATATATATGTAAAAACTCTTCTTATTATCTTTTGCGGCAGTGGCCAGGCTGAGTTCAAGCTGGGCTTTTGCCTCCCTAATGTTCTTCCTACACAGCCTAACTAAATCCCTATACTCTTCCCGAGTAGCCTGCCCCTTCTTCCAGAGGTGGTAGACTCTCTTCTTTCTCCTAAGTCCCAGCAGGAGCTCCCTGTTCAACCAGGCCGGTCGCTTTCCCCACCAGTTTGTCTTACGACACCTGGGGACAGCCTGCTCCTGCATCTCTAACAGTTTCTTCTTGAAAAGAGTCCATCCTTCCTGAATCCCTTTGCCCTCTAGGACTGTTCCCCAAGGGACTTTCTCAACCAGTGTTTTAAACAGGTTGAAGTCTGCCCTTCGGAAGTCCACGGTGAAAGTTTTGCTGCCCCCCCTCCTAACTGGGCTAAGGATCGAGAACTGGATCATTTCATGATCGCTCAGCCCAAGACGGCCTCTGACAGCCACATCACCTACCAGTCCTTCCCTGTTTGTGAATAACAGGTCTAACAAGGCACCTTCCCTGGTGGGCTCACTTACCAGCTGTAACTCTAAGTGATTCTTGTTCTAGGTAACACTCTAAATCTCAAGGTGATTGTAACATAAATTCAATTTCAGAAAAGGTTCTGACTACATATTCTCAGTCACGGGATGATGGTAATAAAAACTGTGGTGCTCAATCAAACGGTAGCTGTAATACATGAATTATACCAAACTTGCTGACAGAACACCTCTCTGCGCCACAGTCACACTCACTGTGTTGTGAACAATACACAGAACTAATAAACAATGAGTAACAGTAATCTTTAGCTTAATAATCCACTTATTCAAGTGGATGGGTTGTTTTCTCACAAAGCTACAATTTTGATAGCTGTTAGGTCCAGAGAATGGTTCCAGAGAAAGTGGTGTCATTTTTAGTTCTACTTTACAAAATATTCTAGCCACCTATTGTTACAGTCCAGAGAACATCTGTGCTTCTCCTTTCAAACTCAAATATTTTTGAGCTTATAAAAGATAGATGGATGAAGAAAGAAATTAGTTTCTCTGTTGAGATATCCACAAAATAAAATGCAGTACATCAAGCAATGTTTCTGTGATACAGTACTTCTGTACTGTGGATACTTGAAGAGATCCTCCTGCATGCTGGCTATCCACTTTGCACTCTTTGTGAATGTCAAAGCCTATGTGAAATCAGTGGGAGCTATGAAACACAAGCAGTGCTCAGCTGATCTCATTGATATAAGAATACCTTTATAGTTTTCTGTTATGCTGCATTGCATAAAGTGCATCAGAGTTTGACATTACTTCTGCATAATGGATCATACTTAAAAGAGAATGTGACTTGTGGACCGCATCCTTCTCCAGTTAAACAACCACACTATGGCAATGGCAGCATGTGATTTAATGGTTAGAAGGAAAGGAAGTCACACCATATGTCTGATGTGCTCTTTGCAGATCACTGACTGCAAATTGGGAACAACTGTTCTAAATCATATATGATATGCAAGAAATAAAGATTCTCATCTTGCTGAGTTCTGACTATGTACTGGGGATTTTTGCATGTTTTCAGCTCATCAGAGGAAGTCAAGGTCAGTAAAATATTGTACTCTAGAGCAAGGAGATTAATCTTACTTTATACTAGACTATTTCTGGAGTAAGGAGACCAGACTTGTTTCATTTTAAATGTACCTTGAATGACTAAGATTAAATATACTAAAACAAATGGTACAAGTGAGTAATTGCCTTGGCTTTGCAGAATACTGATACTGCAGAGATAACAGTTTGAGAGCTGCTGGTGCAACATACTTATCTTAGGAGGTACTAATATATACCTTGAATCCAAAGTACTAAGAAAATGAACTTAACTGATGAAATTACAAATAAAATTCCTTAATTAATACCTAAGTTTGTAATATTTACGTTTTAAAATTTTTCTCTTGAGTTTATAACTAACTATATTACTTGGTTGTCATTTGCAACTCATAACTGAAGCATCTGTGTTCTTTTCTTTGTAAATGTAAACTTGAACTTTGCTTTCAGATGCAAAAAGGAAAATAATTTTAATTTCAACTCACAAAAATCTGTAGCAGCTTTCAGAGCTGCAGTCATTATTTTTTTTATAAGGAAACTTTTTTTTTTTCAGCAGAAGTTAAAAAAATAGAGTTTGATAACACTGATGAATTTCATGTGCCTAGAAATATTTTTGCATCTGTCACCTTTTGAGGATAATATCTTCCTAAGCTACTGTTCAGATATGCTCTTGTTCACATCTATGGTAAGGACATCAGAAGTTATTCTTTAAAGCTGAAAAATATTTTTCCAGTTAGACAATAAAATATACATTGCTGTACAGCAAAATCCAGAAGGATACATCCCTTCTGCATGTACCATCCTTTTTTCCATCCCCATACCACCCTCAATCTCCTACAGAAAAACTGGCCTCAGAGGTTCCTTATGTATTGAAAGAGTTTCTTAGATTTTTGCATTTCCTTTCAATACCAGTCAATCTATGCAGCTGCAGAACTGCACTGAATTAAATCTACCAGAGACAGGGATCTATGGGCTGAACAATAAGAAAAGCTGGATATAGTTGCACAGTAAACGACTGCTGTTGATTGGAAAAAGTATTTGATTTTTAGAAAAATATTTAATATACTGGTTTGCATGAACAGAGATAGTAGGAAGAAAACATGAGACAAGGAAGAAGTAGGTGAAAGCAAGTGAAGCAGGAATTATGGACTACATGATTAAGTCAAATGTAACAGTGGTGAATGCTTGAAGAGTTTTGTTGTGCTATTTGTATAAAAACTGAAGAAGCAAATATAGGCATTTTATAATGCCAATCCTGCCTCACCCACCTGTAATTTTACTTTGTCTTTTAATGAACATGAATTACAGTCTTTCCACAAAGGCATCGTTCACACCATCGTAACTGTTGTGTTGTCATTCAGTGCATTTAAGACTCATGATTTCCATTTTTATGGATTGCCTTGCTGTTTGAGATCAGGTACCTCACTTCAGTTGAGATTTAAAGTCAGGCCTTGTTCAAATACAGGCAGCACAAAAGATTCCAAGGAGAAAACAGTCCTTTGTTTAACTGGTGACAGCATTTGGTTGCTTTTTCCCCTGGTGGGAATGCCTGTCTCAGATTTAAACAGCACAGCTGGGAGAGCCAGTCCCTTAGCCTCCAGCCCAGGCTGCCTGCACATAGACTCTGTATTTGTCAGCTAATGTAATATATGTTAAAGAAGCCAGAGATTTCATTAATTTCTACTCAAAAGAGCCTTGGACAGCCTTACTTGAGACTGCATAGCATGTGCAGAAGAGATCAGACAGTTCAGCCAAAGGCAAGCATTATTATCCTGGTTATACAAACGTACAGTATAGGCTTAGCAGCTTTGTGCAGTCCATTCAGAGAAACACCATTTTATATTGGTGAGTACTAGCTATGTGAGCCATATTAGTTCAAAATTGCTCCAGTATGGCACTAGAGTACTCCACTCACTAGTAGTAGCACCTTACATCCAGCTTGCTCTCACAGACAAGCAACTGAACATAGCATAAAAGAAAGGAAACTGAGAACACATATTATCAATGCAGATTATCCGGGACTAATCTAATACACAGAGTATAAGGCTTTCTGTGCTCACATTTAAGCCATGAGCATCTTGTCTTGGCCATATTTGGTCTACTACCGATGAATGGAGAAATCTGTCATCTGTGGATACCCTAACAGACCTAATATCTTCCAAATAAATGTCTGAGCAAAATAAACGACTAAGACAAAGCTCTGTTCACTGCACTGCTCCAAAAATAGGTGCACATTAAAATAGAGTAAAGTGTTATACAAAGTGCCCTGGCAACAAGAACTAATATTGCAGTGAGTTGTAAGTCCCAGGAATGCAAAGGGAGTTGGGCAAACAAACTGAACTGCTAAGTTATAAACATAGGCTGCTGCTGCAGAGAAAGGCAACAACCATAATGAAACATGTGAACGAAACCTTGGCATAATGCAAATCTAATGCACTACCTCCAGGCAAAATGTCACAGAGGAAATATGAGCTTTGAAACTTTCAGAAAAAGAAGAGGGGGAACTTCAGCAGCACCAAAGAGGCACAGCAAAGACAGTGGTAACAGTTTTGAGAATGTGACAGCAGGTAAAGAGTTTCTGATGATGGGAAGAAGGAAGAAGAAGCTTTCAGCATTTTAGTCTCTACTTTTATTCTTGTCAGATTGTCACCAGCCAGTGCAGTATAGAATTTCACCTCTGGAAATGTACTGTGGTGACACATATAGCCCCCTGCCCACTTCTGCATCTGCATCTCTTCAGTACATGTTCCAGCCATAAAAATAACTTAAAACAATGATCTGATGGAAATATTTAGATTAGTAATAATTCTGCCCAACAGATATTTCAGATGCTTTTGAAGAAGATTATTATTATGTGGAAAACAATTTCAAAGTGGTTCAGCCACGGTGTGCTTCCTGTATGGATGCTGATATTGGATACAACAAAACCAGTTATAGATTTTGTTTTGGAGAGAAGCACAGCTACACTGATTTATTTCATGAGATCTCGTTTGTGGTGATGCATGGCCTTTTTTTCTGGAGATATTAGCTTGGATATACTAAGTCCAGGAACATCTATTTACACTAACGCATTTTAAATCCGTGCAGAACTATCAGCTCTTTGTGGCTGCTAGTTGTGCATATCTGAACTTCTGTGAACCAGATTGTTATAGTCCTCCTGGATAAACTTGGGTTAACTGAGCTACTAGTTAGGAAAGGCCAAGCTAAGACTCAGTTTCCAGATGCAATCATTCTTATGAAGATGACTGTGAACTGTGCTGCTATTGACTCAGCTACAGGCTTAAATACAGATTTATCTTTACAGAAGTGTCAGTCTTTTCACTTGTCTGTTTTTCTGTAGTTTTACTATCCAGTTAGCAATAAAAAAACCCTCAGAAATTTAGCACAACAGGTGAAAGATAAAAGCAGTCAAATTGTGTCTTGAAGAAAAATTAGGAAGAAACAATAATTGTCAATGACAACAGTTGCCAGCTATAGACATACCTTTCATTTTTGTATAAATACACAGGTCAAATGAATTTTCATAAATGAAAGAGAAATATGGGAGGAGGCTACCTACTTTCCCATAACTAAGTAAAATTCATTAGTGGAAGTATACAGCAATCAAAATATTAGTTTACATACATATATTTGTGTTCCTATAAAGCACAAAAAAAAAGAATTGAGTCAATCATTAAACTTAAATGATGGTTCCCCTAGTTTATAGAAATTATATACCTGCTCTGCATAAGAATTGTGAATGTAAATGAGTAGTCTGGATACTACTATGATTACACTAGGTAGAAGTTTCCCTCAAAAATTATTTATCTCTTTCAGTATCATTTCAAGTCTTAACAATATAGCAAGAAAGGCAGCTCCTGGGAACTACATATTTCACTTAGAGACAATGAGGAGATATCATACCTTTTCATACATCCATTATTCTGATCAGACAGAAAAAGAATAATTTTAATGAGACATATACATACAAACAGAAATGGAAAGGTTGACTCTGTATACGAATACATAAATTATTTGTAAGGCAAAATGGTTAAGACTTTTTTTTTCCCCATTCTGTCCTCCATTTTATTTTCTTAAAAGGGAAAAATAAAACTGTTCTTACTGAGATCATGGTGTCTAGGAGGATTAACAGAAATTTCCTAAGGTCATTTCTGTAACTCGCAAAAGTATTAGTAACATTTAATTAATAATAGTCTCAGTGAAAACAGATTAAGCCAACCACATCGTGTTTCTAGCCATCACTTCTTACATTGCTTCTGGCTCCTTTGTGATGCTGTGTAATACCACAGACACATTTAACTAAGGCTAATTAATATTTTCCGTAGAGAACACAAATTCATTTGCATTATTATCACCAAATGAAACCTTATTTCAATAACATTTGACATAATTAAAATCTATGAAAATAGAGTGCAGATTATATTCTGAAAGTAATAAAGGATTAAATATTAGAGTGACAGTTCTTCTGATTGAACATATAAATATTTTTTTGCAAGTTGCTAAATGACCCTATTTATGACTTGTGCTGTTTGAATATTTTTAATGTACTTTTTGTATTGGGTGTAGGCGTGAAGGTGTTGACAGCAGTTGGCCTCTGTGTAAAAATCCAGGGACTGCTCCATGCTAGTCACAGCTTGGGTTCAGCCAGATCCCAAAAGGACCCTCCACAGGACAAAGCTGAGCCCATCAGCCAAGCTGGTGGCACCTCTGAGAAAACGTATTTAAGAAATAACAAAATCCTACATAGGCAGTGAGGACTGAAGAAAAAATGTGTGAGAAGTGATCCTGCAAACACCAAGGCTGGAGAAGAAGGAAGAGGAGAGGGAGAAGATACCCCAAGTGCTGGGGCAGAGATTTGCCTGCCACCCATGAAGAGGACCATGGTAGAGCAGGTATTTCCCTGCAGCCTGTGGAGGACCCCACATCAGAGCAGGTGAATATACCCTGAAGGAACTGTGGTCTGTGGAGAGGAGCCCACACTGGAGAAGTTTTATCCTGTAGGACTGCAGCCTATGGAGCACGCTGGAACAGGGAAAAAAATGTGAGGAGGAAGGAGCTGCAGAGAGGAACTGCTATGGACTGACTGCAAACTCCCATTCCCCATCCTCCTGCACTGCTCAGGGAGGTGGGCTGGGTAGAGAAGTAAAAAATGAAGCCAAAAAAAGGGGTGGGGGAAAGGTGTTTCAGTTTTTGTCTTTGTTTTTTACCTTCCTACTATATTTTTTATTGGCAATAAATGAAATTAACTTTCCCCAAGTAGAGTCTGTTATGCCCATGAGGATAACTGCTAAGTGATCTGTCTTCATCTTGACTCACAAGCTTTTCCATCTTATTTTCTCCCCTGTCCTGTTGAGTATGCTGAGTGACAGAGTGGCTGAGTGGGTGTCTGGCAGCCAGTCAAGGTCAACCCACCACACTGCTGTATGCTATTTTCCAGGTACAATGGTTTTGATTAGTAGGGCTGAAGCTATAGTTGCTAAAGGACATTGCAATGTGAAAATCCCATTGAAATAAATACACACGGCATGCACTGAAATCAGAAGGCAGAAAGAAAGTGGGGAAGAAGGCACATGAATCCATTTTAAGGTCTGGGTTTCAGATCACAGAATCACAGAATGTTAGGGATTGGAAGGGACCTCAAAAGATCATCTAGTCCAATCCCCCTGCCAGAGCAGGAACACCTAGGTCAGGTCACACAGGAACATGTCCAGGCGGGTTTTGAATGTCTCCAGAGAAGGAGACTCCACAACCTCTCTGGGCAGCCTGTTCCAGTGTTCTGTTACCCTCACTGTGAAGAAGTTCTTCCTCACATTTATGTGGAACCTCCTGTGTTCCAGCTTGCATCCGTTGCCCCTTGTCCTATCATTGGATGTCACTGAGAAGAGCCTGGCTCCATCCTCATGACACTCAGCCTTTACATATTTATAAACATTAAGGAGGTCACCCCTCAGTCTCCTCTTCTCCAAGCTAAAGAGACCCAGCTCCCTCAGCCTTTCCTCATAAGGGAGATGTTCCACTCCCTTCATCATCTTTGTGGCTCTGTGCTGGACTCTCTCAAGCAGTTCCCTGTCCTTCTTGAACTGGGGGGCCCAGAACTGGACACAATACTGCAGATGTGGCCTCACCAAGGCAGAATAGAGGGGAAGGAGAACCTCTCTGGACCTACTAACCACCCCCTTTCTAATACACCCCACGATGCCATTGGCCTTCTTGGCCACAAGGGCACATTGCTGGCTCATGGTCATCCTGCTGTCCACCAGGACCCCCAGGTCCCTTTCCCCTACACTGCTCTCCAGCAGGTCAGCCCCCAACCTGTACTGGTACATGGGGTTGTTCTTCCCCAGATGTAAAACTCTACACTTGCCCTTGTTGAATTTCATTAAGTTTCTCCCCGCCCAACTCTCCAGCCTATCAAGGTCTCGTTGAATGGCAGCACAACCCTCTGGTGTGTCAGCCATTCCTCCTAGTTTGGTGTCATCAGCAAACTTGCTGAGGATACATTCTGTACCCTCATCCAAGTTGTTGATGAAGATATTAAACAACACCGGTCCCAGTACCGACCCCTGAGGGACTCCACTAGTCACAGGCCTCCAACTAGACTCCATCCCATTGACCACAACTCTCTGGCTTCTTCCCTTCAGCCAGTTCATAATCCACCTCACTACCTGATCACTAAACCCATACTTTATCAGCTTATCTACGAGGATGCTGTGGGAGACAGTGTCAAATGCTTTACTGAAATCAAGATAAACCACATCTACCGCTCTACCACCATCTATCCACCTAGTTATTTCCTCATAGAAGGCAATAAGGTTGGTCAAACATGACTTACCCTTGGTAAAACCATGTTGACTGCTCTTAATGACCCCCTCTTCCTTGATATGCCTAGAGATAGTGCCAAGAACAAGCTGTTCCATCACCTTTCCAGGGATGGAGGTGAGGCTGACCGGTCTATAGTTACCCAGGTCCTCTTTCTTGCCCTTCTTATAGATTGGAGTGACATTTGCTATCCTCCAGTCCTCAGGCACCTCTCCGGTTCTCCATGACTTACCAAAGATGATGGAGAGTGGCCTAGCAATGACCTCTGCCAGCTCCCTCAGCACCCTTGGGTGCATTCCATCGGGTCCCATTGATTTATGGATATCCAGATTGCTCAGCTGATCCCTAACCCAATCCTCATCTACCAAGGCAAACTCCTCCTTTATCCTGACTTCTTCTGGGGCTACAGGGATCAGGGGCTCCTGGGGAAAGCCTGCAGGAGTAAAGACAGAGGCAAAGAAGGCATTCAGCACCTCTGCCTTCTTTATATCCTCTGTCTCTAGGGCACCCACCTCATTCATCAGTGGGCCTATATTGCCTCTAGTGTTTGTTTTATTAGCTATGTATTTGAAAAAGCCCTTTCTATTGTCCTTGACCTGGCTTGCAAGGTTAAGTTCTAAGGAGGCCTTAGCTTTCCTAATTGCCTTTCTACATCCTCTGACAACTGTCCTATATTCCTCCCAAGTGACCAGCCCCTCTTTCCATGATCCATAAATTCTTTTTTTCCACCTGAGTTTGCCCAGCAGTTCCTTGTTTAACCATGCTGGTCTCCTAGCTCCCTTACTTGATTTCATACCCATTGGGACGCTCTGATCCTGAGCTTGCAAGAAGTGGTCCTTGAATGTTGACCAACTATCTTGAGCCCCTTTACCATCTAGCACCCTGTCCCATGGGCCTTCCCTTAACAATTGATTGAGGAGGCTAAAGTTGGCCCTGCGGAAGTCCAGGGTTCTGGTCTTGCTAGGTACTCTGTTCCTCCCACACAGGATCCTGAACTCCACCATCTCATGATCACTGCAGCCAAGGCTGCCATCAACCATCACTGCTTCAACAAGACCCTCCTTGTTGGTAAGTACAAGATCCAGCAGCGCTCCTCTCCTAGTCGGCTTATCCACCATTTGCATTAAGTAGTTGTCATCAATGCACTGGAGGAACCTCCTAGACTGTGAATGGCTGGCTGTGAAAGTCTCCCAGCAGATATCGGGGTAGTTAAAATCCCCCATGAGGACCAAGGCCGGTAGTTGTGAGGCTGCTTTCAGCTGCCTGTAGAAAGCCTCATCAACTCCCTCGTCCTGATCAGGAGGTCTGTAATAGACCCCCACAACTGTATCACCCCTGCCTGCCTGCCCCTTAATTCTTACCCACAGACTTTCAACTTGCCCCTCATCAGCCCCTGGAGAAAACTCAATACATTCAAGTTGCTCCCTCACATAAAGAGCAACTCCACCACCTCGCTTCACTGACCGATCTTTCCTAAAAATGACATAGCCATCCATGACCAAATGTAGCTGTGACGCTTTCCTAAAAAGAACAGTGTCTTATCAACACACTTTATTAAGCTGAATTACTGGTAAATTTCTCAGGTTTTGTTATAATGGTCTAGAAGATTTACAACTGTTTGGATTACTATTGTTCAAGTGCATAGGAATTTAGAAACAAAATCATGAAAAGCTAATCTAAACAGACATCTAAATGATGCTTTTGGGAAATTACATTGTGAATTTGCTGAATGAGATTGCACCAATCGAAGGTCTCCTGAGTTGTGCTTATCTAAGAACTGAAAAATGGAGGGAGTGCTGTGATAACAGAATGCCAATGCTTTTCTTCATGTAGATTTTGGGGTTGAGACCCCAGCACTTCACCTGGTGAGGCCGCATCTGGAATATTGTGTTCAGTTCTGGGCCCCCCAGTTCAAGAAGGACAGGGAACTGCCTGAGAGAGTCCAGCACAGAGCCACAAAGATGATTAAGGGAGTGGAACATCTCCCTTATGAGGAAAGGCTGAGGGAGCTGGGTCTCTTTAGCTTGGAGGAGACTGAGGGGTGACCTCCTTAATGTTTATAAATATGTAAAGGGTGAGTGTCATGAGGATGGAGCCAGGGTCTTCTCAGTGACATCCAATGATAGGACAAGGGGCAACGGGTGCAAGCTGGAACATAGGAGGTTCCGCATAAATGTGAGGAAGAATTTCTTCACAGTGAGGGTGACAGAACACTGGAACAGGCTGCCCAGAGAGGTTGTGGAGTCTCCTTCTCTGGAGACATTCAAAACCCGCCTGGACATGTTCCTGTGTGACCTGACCTAGGTGTTCCTGCTCTGGCAGGGGGATTGGACTAGATGATCTTTTGAGGTCCCTTCCAATCCCTAACATTCTGTGATTCTGTGATTTTGTATCTTCATTCACACATCTTTTTACACTCACTTAAACTAAACACACAAAGGACTACTTTTATATTTTTAAACTTGCCATCTTACTTGAAGAGAAGTTTAACCTCATTCCAAAACAATGGAAAGCAGCAGCTACCTTCAAAGCAAATATTTTAAGGAACTCACTTTACAAAATATAATTAATTAGCCCTTGATGAATAAGGAATTCCAGTTACAAAGAATAATTAAAAGAAAAGGTGGTGGAATCTTTCAAAATCAAACAGGCCAGAAAACACAAAAATTCTTTATTTTTTAAAAATATCTTATTTTATAGGAAGTTTCAAAATCCATATTATTTGTTCTTCTAATCATTCACAGAAAAATCATGGTGCTTAACTTGTCAACAAGACCATATTTTGTGTAATTAAATCAGTATGTGCCAAATCTAAACTCCAAAAAAAACCCAAAACCCTGGTTGGCTATTCATATACCAGCCTGCTTGATACAGCGAGTAGGTATCAGTAACAGAGAAGGTACACCCTGAGTTTAGTGATAAGCAACATAGGTAAAGCATTCACAGTTTTGCTGTTTGCTAAGCTTCTTCTAGCACTTAGCAACCAATATCAAAACTTATGCTAGAAAGCTACTTTAATTGCCAATGGAAGAGTAAAGAGTGCTCCTTACACAAACAAAACTGATCTTAATGAATTGACCATATGGAGCTGCCACCTTACATTACCATACTTAATTGATTTTAAGACTATGAAAGACTCATGCTCATCTTTAACCTGTCCCATATGACAAGTTGTGGTACTCACCTGAGTCAGTTACTGCATTCAGTCCAAAAGCTATGGATGAGCTGCATCATCTCTCTTTCAATCACATGCAACCTCAATTTAAAGTTTCCAGTGAAGAATTTGTAAGCCACTGAACTCTTGGCGTTGGTCTAACATTAATCCACCTAATGAAAATGTAGTGCAGTACCACAGCTCTTCATAAATCTCTACAAAAATATGCATCAACACCCTTACAGACTCTGCTTTTAACCTCATAAGGAAAATATATCGAGGTAGATATATAACTTCCATTCTTTATAAACCAATTCTGACTGGTATTAATTAGGTTACCCCCTTTCCATGTTTTATTAATAATGTCCAATATTAAGCACTTTCTATTTTGCCTTTAAGTAAAGTTGGATGGGCAGGCCTGTAAATACCCAGATCATTTGGTTTAGCTATTCAACAGTTACTGAACAGACCAATTTCTTGGGTGTTTTACTGACTAGTTTTCCAATATCTATTTACTGAGAAAACAAATGATAACTTATTACAAACTTTCTCTTTGTACCTTTTATCTTTATCTTTATCAGTTTCACATACTTCCTAGTTTCTGGTTGATGTTCAGCAGCATTAACTTTTCCCATCTTCCAGTTCTAATGAGTAATTTTATTCATTTTCTCAGACATTGGAATGGGCTGTTCAGGGCAGTGGTGGAGTCCCCATCCCTGGAGGTGTTTAAGAGTCATAGTGCTTTGGGATATGGTATAGTCGAGGACTGTCTGTTAGGTTAATGGTTTGACTTGATGATCTTAACCTAGGGGATTCTGTGATTCTGTGATTCTTCATTTCCTCTCTAAATGCTGAGGGCTTTTGTTTAGTTTCATTTCTTAGTTTTTGATAAGAATAGTCTTCTTAATAGTGTGACAAGAAGCTTGACAACACCTAGCAAAATGCTTTTAGATAGTCCAAATGTCCAAATGTCTGTCCAAATGTCATTCATATCTTGCTAAATTCTTCCTACTATCTGATTTAACTATAAGTAGGTTTTGGCTTTATGATAGGATCTCTTTAAATCATTACATGTATATTTTACTTCTATGTATTCTATTCTATATGCACATTGTAAATGTGATTCACTAGAACATAATGACAGGTGAGGGAAGAGGCTGAGGGAAGAGCTTGCTTGATGTGAAGACAAGAAGGATTTGCAGGGACTTAATAGCAGCTTCCCTAAGGGGAGGTTATCAACAAGATGAAGCCAGACTCTATACTGAGGTGACTGACAGGAGAACAAGGAAAAATGAGATGCCAACTTTACATAATGAAAAAAAATTCACTATGACACTAACCGATGATTGGAACAGAGTGCCTAGAGAGGTTAGGTAATCTCTGTCCTTGGAGCTTTGTCTGACTGGATGAAAACCTGAGCAGCCTGATCTGATCACAGACCTGATCCTACTTTAAGCAGGAGGTTGGACTAAAAACCCCTGAGGTCCCATCCAGCCTGAATTATTCTGATTCTGTGATAAGATCACTCATAACTCTTCCAGTATTTATTTTTAATTTTGTTTGCAATTTCCTCTGTCTGTCAGAATGAGGCTTATGTTAGCATTCCACTGGGTTGGTTATGATCATGCTTTAGGGTTAGATTTTTAGAAAACAAAGATGTTTAGAAATTTCAAGAATATTTTAGAATTAGCCATGTGAGACTCTTGTCATTGTGAGTAGATTGCTTAAGATAACACAAGTTCATTAAACGTGAATATATTTTCCAGCCTTCCTCTTTGTTGTTTGTTTTGTATAGCAGATAGGCTGTTCTCTATATTATAAAATCACCATTGTATATGCATCAGGACTTTTTCAAAAATCATTTAAAAACTTAAAAACTGTGTAAATTGCCAATAGCAAGCTGTGGTAGAGTCACAAAGTAACATTTATCAGTTGCAATAACACCTTGTCAGAGAAGCAAGGGTAACGTAGGATGAGGAATACTCTGACACAAGCTGCTTGGTTTTCCAGTCCTAGGACAGTTTAATACATATGTCACTTGGCTAAAGTCTATTTTCTGTGTCCTGTAAGTCACAGACTGGCCAATATTGAACACAGCACATACAATATTGCCTTGCACTGAATGTTATACATAAGAATCTTTTCTGCTGAAACGATGACAGTCCAGATGGTGCAGATTCACTTCTCTGAGCTATTAAAGAATTTTGTTTTCAGAATTTAGAGAGTAAGTAATGATTAAAAAAGACAAAAGAACTGCCTCTTCTCCAAACAGTCACTTTAGCTTGTCTACAGGCTTTCTACTCAGTCTTCTTTTTATTGATCAGAAAAATGTCTGAGCATGCATGCCTTTTGATAACATCCAAAGCTAAAATCTTAAAGATCATTATTCCCACAATACTGACCTTTTCAATGTGGTGTTAATGTTGACATGTTAAAGTGACTAAATATTCATGCCAATGGGATTTCCTTTGCTTTCATGTCAGAATTTGTGACTCCTTGCCATAAACAACTTCAGTAATATGCCTGTAGGCTTGTGACTCTTCCCATAAAACCAATCACAGTAGCAATCTCATTTTGAAGTTGGTATTAAAAGTGGGATGGGCTAGTGCTCCCCTATTACCATAATCCAGACAGAACTTGCTGCATACAATTGAAGCATAAAACTTTTCCTGTTATGTGTTCTGCCAGCTGAAATGGAGACATTTGGCAGGACTTGGCCTGCAGTTTTGTGGGATTTCATGAACAATACATTACTATAGTAGTCATTAATTCCCCAGGCTTTGGCTTTGCTATTCAAAGTCTACGCTTAGTATATATTTTCTGTATCTACCCTAGGAGTAAATTGAAGGGGATGTTGGTATAACATATAGCTGAAATCTTACGTTGCAACATAAGAAAGATGCGAGAAAGTATGTCTTAGTCACAGCATGCACAAAAGCATACTCTCAGTGCTTTCCAAATGCACATGGATATTTTTGTATAATGTTCTCTCCCTCTGTTTCATGACATGGATCTTCTTTTCAGCCACCCTTTTATATCTTTGCCTTTACTTCATGGAAAAACATATAAACCATTGCTCTCACTTGTGGGAAAAAAGGACTGCATTGTCTTTAGTATAGAGTAGATAAAGATCTACATATCCGCATTGTTCTCAAAGCATTCAAAACCAAGAAATAGGTTTCATTCTGAATCACATCAAACAGTACTAGGTAACACGATTTGTTATGCAGGGCAAAATAATTTCTACATCATCAGAACCCTCTGACTCACCTAAATGGAAATCCCTAACCTACTTACTGGTAGATGGCTTGGAAGGAAAGGAGGGGAGGAAGGCAGGAAGAAAGAATTTTCATCCAACTACTCCACATACAGTTTTTCTCTAAATATCTTCTGGCCATTGTCAGAGGCAGAAAATTGGGAAAGTATTACATTCTTATGGTGTGTTGGGGACTTATTAAAGGAATAATATCTGATGTTTAAAGACTGGAGAATTAAAAAAAAACAACACAAACATTTAGGAAAATTACTTCATGTATTAGATGAAATTTTATTACTTCTCCAATGAAGATATTATGCTAATACAGAAAAAGAGGGGTCTCTATTAACCTGTAGCAGTTGCTAGCTGATCAAGTAATTGTTGTAGACAAGATGTACATTTTCCAGTCATATTATAACAATGACAGTCTTATGTAACTTCAGTTACATAAGTTAGGCATCTAAACAATTTGCCTTCCACATAGTCCTTCTCTATAAACAGTCAAGAGTAGGAAAGAGAAGTTGATTTATCTCACATCCCATGTTAGATACTCACAGAGTGGATCTCTGCATGAGGATACGTTTAGAGACAAACTAGAAATTAAAAGACACATGGAACATGGCTGTTAGAAAATCAAGTAAGTTAAAGATGGAAAATACACCTACTATTAGTTGAGGAATCAAAATTTCAGGCCCCAAAATTTTAGGCAAACAAATTTTGGCTCCTAAAGCTCTTCTCTACTTAAATTCTATACTGAGGATTCTTGTCTAGCAGGCTTTTGCAGTAATTAGCCATGCGACATTCGCTTCTGTATTTTTATTTGTGTTTTCAATTACAGTACACTTCTTAGAAGACAGGCAACACCTTTTATACTAGAAAGCTGCTCAAAGTAGCAAGACCACACTTAGAGATACGTTATTCATTATTTTCATTTTTCTGATGTGGAATAAATTTACATGTTATTCTCACCACAAATTTTAATTAATTCAAATCAAATTTCATATATGAGATGTCAAAGGAAATGCCCAACCCATTTGTGAGAGCATAGTTACCTAATGTAATGTGAAGAAGCCTCTACTTGCTATTACTTTGTTTAGCCATCATAGGTGTTTAATTACATTCTTTTTATGTCAGTAAAATCATTTAACTTCCCCTCAAGACATTGAAAGGCATCTGCTATATTGAAAAAAGTATTTTCCCATGCCCCAATTTGATTTTTAAGCATAACTACTTACCCAACACATAGCTGTATCTTTTAAAATTTCAAAATAAGTTTTATGCTCAAATAAGAATTTGACCATTACATTTTGCTTTTAAAGTATAGTCACTAATACACATAACAAAATGTATGTTTCCATAACAAATAACCCCATAGCTGGAGATATATTTGGAAGCTGTTCTAACAGTGCAATTTCAAATAATTTTCTTTCTTTCCATATGAATTTTGTTATATAGCTAAACAGTAGAAATCAGAGCATAGCTACACAGTTTATAACCATATTTGAAATTTAACAGCTGGGTCAGCATATTTGATGCTGTATAAAACTACAAATTTAATCTGGGTCCATGATGTTTCTAATATCCAATTTGGAACTAAATTATTTCTACACCATAATTTTTAAACAAGTCTACAGATGAGAATGTTAACTGGTAGATTCAGGAGCAGAGCACACTGTCCTGTAGTTAATTACCATTAACCATTATTTAGAAATTTCTTGTGCTCTGTCTACTATAGCATTTCATACTTACATGTATGCTAGCAAAGCATGTTATAGAAAGGTACATTACTAACTGAAGGTAAATATTTCATTTTTTATGTGCATTTTTTTCAGAACTCTGATATCATGTAAAATGTTTTTGGATCATGATGCCATGTTTCCATCACTGTTACAACAGAATGTGCACACACTGTCCTTTGGAGAGCAGTTGCCAGCTGTAAAAAAATACTATAGCATGATACCTCCAATATTCTGCTACCTTTTTATCTATTAAAACTAAATGAGACACAGAAAATGATACATGCTCATTGCTCACTGTCATAATTATAACTTCATTCTTCTACTTTTAAAATATCTAAGCTTTGAAAAGTTTAATAACTCAAATGTATTTGCAATATTTTCTTATGATCACTCATCTGTTACAGCTAAAAAATATTTGTGCCTTACTATTACTATATATTTTAGGTTACACCTGGGCTATAGCACTGGGATTGGTAGTTTTAAAGCATATTTAAGTTAAAACTGGAAGAAAATAATTTAAACACAGTAAAGACAAACCATGATACTCAATTTTCCTCTGTATATATATATTTCCCTTGTGCTGTATCCAATTGCAGTTGGAACTATTATGATATTCCTTTACACAATGATGCTTTTAAAAAAAATTTACAGGCAAGTAGAAATTAGAAAATTTTTCATTTTTGAAATATTTCCTATAAATTATGTAAACACAAATAGTATCTTTCACTGGCCATTGTTTACTTTAAAAAAAGGAAAAAGCAAATAATAAATAATAAATACGGGCTTTCAAATCTGGCTTTTAATCCTTAACCTTCAAATTGAGAGCAAGCGGCACGCGGAGCAGAGAGCGGCGGCTGTGGGAGCGGTGAGTGCTGTTCGCTTTTGCTTTTGCTGAGGCTTCGCGAAGGAGCCAGGCTTCCCGGAGACGGTGAAGCCGGGGCAGAGCAAGGAAACCCGAGTCTGAGCGGGAATCCTGAGAGAAACTCGAGAGATACCGAAAGGCTGACGTGGCAGGGGGCGTGACTGAGAACCGCGGCAAACTTTAAAAGCGGCCATCTCGGCAGCTCCCCTCAGAGCAAGCGGCACGCGGAGCAGAGAGCGGCGGCTGTCTCCGAAGAGGCAAGCGCGAGGAGAACGGCGCGAGGAGAGGACTAGCTAGATAGACCATAGACCGCATAGAACATGGTTGCCACACGCCCAAAAACTGTCGTGAAAAAGAATATGGGGACTCAGACGGATCCTCCGAGCAGACATGCAGCCGAGCAGGTTTCTGGCTGCAGCGAATGCCTGAGCCTGGCACTGGTACCAGAGGGAGCCAGTGACACCGCGTGTGTGCGGTGCGAGCAGATAAATGATCTGCTCGGGCAGGTGGTTAAACTGATGGAGGAGGTAGAAAGACTAAGAACTATTAGAGAGTGTGAAAGAGAAATAGATTGGTGGAGCTTCACCCCGAGGCAAGGGCAGTCGGAAAAGGGTGAGCAAGTGATGGATCCCCTCCCCTCCTGTCATCAGACAGAAGCAGAGGGTTCAGGAGACAGGGAGGAATGGAGGGTGGTCCGTCCGCGGAGAGGCAAGCAAAAACCCTCCCAACCCCCTTCACCCTCCCAGTTGCCCTTGAGTAACAGGTATCAGGCCTTGGAACTTCAGGGAGAGGTAAATGAAGTTGGAGGGGTAGATCAGTCTCCTGAATCACCTAGGGCTTGTCAGTCACCCCGACACCTCAGGACTTCTTCAATTAAGAAGAAAAGGAGGGTAATTGTGGTGGGTGACTCCCTTCTGAGGGGAACTGAAGGGCCCATCTGTCGACCGGACCCATCCCACAGGGAAGTCTGCTGCCTCCCCAAGGTTCGGATTAGAGAAATTAAAAAGAAACTTCCTGATCTTGTAAAGCCCTCCGATTACTACCCACTGCTGGTTTTTCAGGTTGGCAGGGACGAAATTATCACAAGAAGTGCAAGGGCAATGAAGAGTGACTTCAGGGCCCTGGGACGGCTGGTTAAGGGGTCTGGAGTGCAAGTAGTGTTTGCCTCCATACCTCCTGCAAGAATGGGTGAAGAGATAAGCAGGAAGAGTTCACAGATTAATGAATGGCTACGTAACTGGTGCCAAAGGCAGGGCTTTGGGTTCTTTGATCATGGGCTGCTATATGAGACACCTGGCCTGATGGTGGCAGGTGGAATGCATTTGTCCCAGAGGGGGAGAAGGCTTTTGGGGCAGGAGTTAGCAGGGCTCATTGAGAGGGCTTTAAACTAGATGTGAAGGGGGAAGGGGAGAGAACTGGGTCTGTTAGGGACGAGCCCAAGAGCAATATGCTAGGGCCTGAAGGAAGGTGGTCTAGGGAGGATTTTCGATCATTGAAGAGAAGGGATAGATGTTTAGGCCCTGACCACAAGGCCTCCTGCCTCCCAGGGGTCCCACCAGTGCGCTCTGCTTGCTTTCTGAAATGCCTGTACACCAATGCACGCAGTATGGGGAATAAACAGGAGGAGTTAAAGGTCTGTGTGCAGTCTAAAGGTCATGACCTGGTGGCAATTACAGAGACATGGTGGGACAGCTCACATGACTGGAATGTGGTCATGGATGGCTATGTCATTTTTAGGAAAGATCGGTCAGTGAAGCGAGGTGGTGGAGTTGCTCTCTATGTGAGGGAGCAACTAGAATGTATTGAGTTTTCTCCAGGGGCTGATGAGGGGCAAGTTGAAAGTCTGTGGGTAAGAATTAAGGGGCAGGCAGGCATGGGTGATACAGTTGTGGGGGTCTATTACAGACCTCCTGATCAGGACGAGGGAGTTGATGAGGCTTTCTACAGGCAGCTGAAAGCAGCCTCACAACTACAGGCCTTGGTCCTCATGGGGGATTTTAACTACCCCGATATCTGCTGGAAGACTTACACAGCCAGCCATTCACAGTCTAGGAGGTTCCTCCAGTGCATTGATGACAACTACTTAATGCAAATGGTGGATAAGCCGACTAGGAGAGGAGCGCTGCTGGATCTTGTACTCACCAACAAGGAGGGTCTTGTTGAAGCAGTGATGGTCGATAGCAGCCTTGGCTGCAGTGATCATGAGATGGTGGAGTTCAGGATCCTGTGTGGGAGGAATAGAGTACCTAGCAAGACCAGAACCCTGGACTTCCGCAGGGCCAACTTTAGCCTCCTCAATCAATTGTTAAGGGAAGGCCCATGGGACATGGTGCTAGATGGTAAAGGGACTCAAGGTACTTTGTCAACATTCAAGGACCACTTCTTGCAAGCTCAGGATCAGAGCGTCCCAATGGGTATGAAATCAAGTAAGGGAGCTAGGAGACCAGCATGGTTAAACAAGGAACTGCTGGGCAAACTCAGGTGGAAAAAAAGAATCTATGGATCATGGAAAGAGGGGCTAGTCACTTGGGAGGAATATAGGACAGTTGTCAGAGGATGTAGAAAGGCAATCAGGAAAGCTAAGGCCTCCTTAGAACTTAACCTTGCAAGCCAGGTCAAGGACAATAGAAAGGGCTTTTTCAAATACATAGCTAATAAAACAAACACTAGAGGCAATATAGGCCCACTGATGAATGAGGTGGGTGCCCTAGAGACAGAGGATATAAAGAAGGCAGAGGTGCTGAATGCCTTCTTTGCCTCTGTCTTTACTCCTGCAGGCTTTCCCCAGGAGCCCCTGATCCCTGTAGCCCCAGAAGAAGTCAGGATAAAGGAGGAGTTTGCCTCGGTAGATGAGGATTGGGTTAGGAATCAGTTGGGGAATCTGGATATCCATAAATCAATGGGACCAGATGGAATGCACCCAAGGGTGCTGAGGGAGCTGGCAGAGGTCATTGCTAGGCCACTCTCCATCATCTTTGGTAAGTCATGGAGAACAGGAGAGGTGCCTGAGGACTGGAGGATAGCAAATGTCACTCCAATCTATAAGAAGGGCAAGAAAGAGGACCTGGGTAACTATAGACCGGTCAGCCTCACCTCCATCCCTGGAAAGGTGATGGAACAGCTTGTTCTTGGCACTATCTCTAGGCATATCAAGGAAGAGGGGGTCATTAAGAGCAGTCAACATGGTTTTACCAAGGGTAAGTCATGTTTGACCAACCTTATTGCCTTCTATGAGGAAACATAACCCAGTGGATAGATGATGGTAGAGCAGTAGATGTGGTTTATCTTGATTTCAGTAAAGCATTTGACACTGTCTCCCACAGCATCATTGTAGATAAGCTGATAAAGTATGGGTTTGGTGATCAGGTAGTGAGGTGGATTGTGAACTGGCTGAAGGGAAGAAGCCAGAGAGTTGTGGTTAATGGGACGGAGTCTAGTTGGAGGCCTGTGACTAGTGGAGTCCCTCAGGGGTCAGTACTGGGACCGGTGTTGTTCAATATCTTCATCAACGACTTGGATGAGGGTACAGAATGTATCCTCAGCAAGTTTGCTAATGACACCAAACTAGGAGGAATGGCTGACACACCAGAGGGTTGTGCTGCCATTCAACGAGACCTTGATAGGCTGGAGAGTTGGGCGGGGAAAAACTTAATGAAATTCAACAAGGGCAAGTGTAGAGTTTTGCATCTGGGGAAGAACAACCCCATGTACCAGTACAGGTTGGGGGCTGACCTGCTGGAGAGCAGTGTAGGGGAAAGGGACCTGGGGGTCCTGGTGGACAGCAGGATGACCATGAGCCAGCAATGTGCCCTTGTGGACAAGAAGGCCAATGGCATCCTGTGGGCATCCTTCCCCTCTATTCTGCCTTGGTGAGGCCACATCTGCAGTATTGTGTCCAGTTCTGGGCCCCCCAGTTCAAGAAGGACAGGGAACTGCTTGAGAGAGTCCAGCACAGAGCCACAAAGATGATTAAGGGAGTGGAACATCTCCCTTATGAGGAAAGGCTGAGGGAGCTGGGTCTCTTTAGCTTGGAGAAGAGGAGACTGAGGGGTGACCTTATTAATGTCTATAAATATGTAAAGGCTGAGTGTCATGAGGATGGAGACAGGCTCTTCTCAGTGACATCAAATGATAGGACAAGGGGCAATGGGTGCAAGCTGGAACACAGGAGGTTCCACATAAATGTGAGGAAGAACTTCTTCACAGTGAGGGTGACAGAACACTGGAACAGGCTGCCCAGAGAGGTTGTGGAGTCTCCTTCTCTGGAGACATTCAAAACCCGCCTGGACATGTTCCTGTGTGACCTGACCTAGGTGTTCCTGCTCTGGCAGGGGGATTGGACTAGATGATCTTTTGAGGTCCCTTCCAATCCCTAACATTCTGTGATTCTGTGATTCTGTGATTCTGTGATTCTGTGATTCTGTGATTCTGTGATTCTGTGATTCTGTGATCCCAGTGAGAATACTAGTAGAAATCTCATAAGGACATTGAAATAAAATAAAAAGCCAAGACCACACCGAAGGGATTCATATGATTTGGCAGATTTGAATCCAGTACTATTTCCTCAGTTAGGTAGATCTATAGTCATAAAACTGCTGCTGTGCTGCAACAGCAGCATACATTAACATATGTAAAGTTTTTCATTGCCACATATATCAATATAGAATTATAGATTCATCCTACTTAATTTCAGATGTTAAAATATATCTCAAGTGAGTGTACTGAAATTCCTCATCCCTTTCCATTAACTGCATAGTCTTTCTTAGAGTAGGTCATATTAGATGAGATGTATTCCACTGCAAAAATCACCATCTCTATTCTACAAAAACCTTGACACAGAAAATAAGTTCACCTGTAAGAAGCAACATTAACTTTTTGTATTTGTAATTTTCATTGCTCATTTAATGTAATATTGTTATAAAATATACAATTGTAATATATACTGTCAAACGACAGTAAAGGAATGCTAACATGTAGAAGGAATGAGAATGAACATTCTGTCTATTACCATGGTCCTCCTTTTGGATATATGTCATGTTGTAATTATCATGATATCTTCCTGGTTTTTAACTACAATGTATTCTACTATTAGATATTCCCATGGTCTGTAAAATATTTTCTATTAAAGAAAAACATCAGATTATTCTCATTGTATATACCATTTGTTTCATATGCAATGGTATCTATGTAGTTCTTGTACCTAATAAATTCAGCTAGGGAAATTCAAATACAAAATACTCTGTACTTTTTTTCCAGAAGTAGTACATTACTGGCAAGTTAGTACAAGTTAGTACAAGTTAGTACAAGTTAGTACAAGTTAGTACTATCTATTAAACTTACGTTTAACATTATTTATTCTTCAACTATTAGATTTCATTCCACTGCGTCTAGAGCTTAAGATAAATACTTAAGTATGAATGTCATTAGACATTGCCATTATAACTAGAATTTAAGATATGTTTACTTAATATAAATAATAATATGCACTTATCCAAAGCTCTAAGTAGCCTAACTCTTAATAAAAAATACGTAAAATAACATCAACATTCATTTAATTGGAAACTCAGCAAACAATAAATACACAGACACTCCTTTCCAACCTCTAATCCTTGTGATATGTAACGTTTCCAACACCTTTTTTTCTGTCCTCTCAAAACAATGTCTTTTGCAACCTGAAATGAAGGTTATTGTACTCAGGCAGTTTCAGACTCAGGTGGTGTTAGAAATCATGTTTACAGTCCTAGAGCATTTATAGAAAACACATCTGTTTGCATGTATATGTACAGGGAGAAGGGAAAAGAGAAGGAGAAAGAGAGGGGAGAGTGCAAAGAAATCAGTATTTAGTCCTCTGCTGGCAGCATCTGTGGTAATATGGCATTGGGTGATACAATATTTTGTAGGCTTACATGAATTTTAACACCCTAAAGGGCTTCTAGAAACAATTAAGCAACCAGCGTAGACCTTAGAAGATGGGATGTTTCCTGCCTCCCACAGTTTGATAGCTCACTAAATTGATTGCTGCATTCATTATCAGTTTCGGTCTTTGACTGCCTATATCAGCTTGGTGCAATAGTCTAATTTCAAAGTAGCAAAAGAAGAGAAAACAGTAGCAAAAAGAGCTGATTTCAAAAGATGGCAGCTTACTAACAAAACACAGCTCATAATACGCTTATTGGGTAACTCATATACTAAGAATACCAAACTGAAGTTAGGAAGCCTAAAATTGTCTTAAATTCCCATTTTCATAAATTTTAGCAAACAATGGCAGACTTCTATTTTCAGTCATCTTCTATTTCCTTTTTCTGCATCTGTTTCCATAACTCATTATCACAATCTCAGTGTAGGTCTAAGTTTCAGACAGTTCATTGCCTTCCATGCCTCTAGCTCATGTAGATAAACTGCAGACCTTTATTGCAATGTCCAAGCCTCAGGCAAAGAGGCATACTGGTAATACAATTTCCTCTGCCTCCTATCAACTCCCCTAACAATGGGGAATAGACACTTGTCCTGGTTTCCCAGGAACAGCCCCATGGGCCAGCCATGCAGGCAGGCCATGAGTAGCCCTGAGTCAGCTGGGAGTTTCAGTCAGGGCAGCTGCCCTAAGCTGACTCACAGATGTATCCCATACCACTGACATCAAGCTCATCCTGGGGCTTTTTCTTCTTGGTCTCCTGCTCCTTCTGCTGCTCCCAAGGACTAGGCTGAGTATAAGCTTGTTGTACGCTTTTTGTTGGTATTTGTACTAGTTTTGTTCTTTCATTAAATCCATTTATGCTTCAACTCATGGGGCTTCTCCCTTTTTTCCATTATTTCCCTTCTCAGCTGAGGAGGGGTCATCAGGTGGTAGAGCAATTACTACAGTTTAGCTCCAGATACAGGTCAAACACAGACAACAGTGAAAAGGAAAACTGGAATCTATGCTTGAGACTTCTCTTGGGAGAGACTTTTAGCTGAGATTTTATTTAAGGACAAGAATTAAGAATTACTCTGTTTGCTTTTGTCAAGGTCTTCAGGTGCATTATAAAGTTCATGAACAGGTTAGCAGATTTCATAAAAGATCAGTGTGGACAGCTGATCATTATCTTGTTTCCCAGAGGAAAACCTCTGTTGTCCTTGTATGTTTATCTGACATAAATGTTTTATATGGAAACCAGTTTTATAATTTCTGAACAAGCAAACAACTCTTCTAAACACAAACCAAGCCATAGGTGTGTCCGATGTTGAGTCAATGTTAGCTTGAGAGCTATGGCCACACACTGAGCAGCTACATTTTTATAGCTGACAGCTGATAATGGGGGCTAACACAGTCTTAACAAAGATCAAGGCTCTTTTTAAAATATTTTTTTATTTTACAATACTGCCACAGGTAAAATAATAAATTGTTCATGGGTGAAGCTCTGATGAATGATTGCTCAGCAGTCTGGCTGGATAACAAAATGGATTTTTTGCAGAGTATGGTTAGCTGAATAGAAGGTGAGGTGCCAACACATTTCTAAAGTATCATGAAATAAATGTAAGACTATAAATACAATACAGCATCGCTGGACTTGTTACTACTCTTGCCATACTCCTTGAGGACATGTAATAATTGCCTTTGGAGTTTTAATATTCATTTGCTCATTCATTTTCACAAATATATAACTGTGCTTTTCTTACCAGACACTGATGGTGGTAACAAAGGCTGGGTTTAAATATCTAGGGTTGGACTAAAATTAACAAAAACATTGGCTAAAGCCCTATACAGAACTCTGGGAAAACACGCACCTCTTTTTTGAATCACTAAGAAAGTCATGAATCTTCTCTTAAAAGCATTGCATCTGCAGATAAATAAAACCAGTTCTACTGAAACAGGAGAATACAAGAGCATTAATGTTGGAAGACACAAGAACAGATCCACCACGTGTCTATCTTACAAACAAAATAATCACTCTTGTGATGTCTTGGGCTAAAATCCACTGTATCTGGTATCCTACCTTCCAGACTCCATGTCCAGTAGACAGTTGTTTCCTTGAATATTGCTCATCTTTCTGAAGTATCACATTCAGAGCATATTAGTTGGATCTAATGTCCGAGAGATGTAGTGTGTGAGTGGCCATGTTCATTCCCTTGGGAAAGTGCTGACTGCTTGGTTCAGAAGCCACTCTGATTTAACAACATGCTATGTAGGCTCACTTTCTTTTAAATAAAATACAAAGTTCAGGATTTTAACTATACTATTTTATTCTGGGCAGGGCTTATATTCACATATGGTTCATACCCTTACACAGAATACGTACTAGCAGGGACTTCATTTCCTCATACAAGAGAAAAGTCATGTAGTATTAACCAAACTCCAGCATCCACTGCTGTAGGTTGTATATCTGAGTTTAAGGTTACAATGACGACAATTCTGCTGCTCGATAACTGCACAAAATATTTGTACCTCTGTCCCCAAAGCATTAATGAACTAAACAAACCAAAAATAACCAAAATATTTGACCTAGCATAGCAAGTATCACTCATGCAGATTAGGGGTTTATTTTCACTGTGTAGTTTGTTAAACTTATTAACACAAAGATTCATGTCTGATTCATTTGCTGAACTCATTCTAGTAGACTATGGAGTTTTCCTATCCTTTTCTATTTACTTCCTCTACACCTAGATTTTATTTACACTTAGAATATCACATTTAAAACTACATCATTAAATCATATATTACATGATAGGGAGTCACCTTTTGGGAACTCAGTAATGGGAGTACCCACTGTCTTGACAGCCTTCTCCTGTAGCTTACCACTCACTACTGTTGAAGACTGATGCCTTTCAGCACTTTGTCTTATATGTTGGCAAGGATTTGCCTAGTTTATGTACCACCAAGTTACTTTTTTTCAGCCAGGTCCAACAAACTACTTTTTTAAATCCCTACATCTGAGATGGGAAAATCCAATTTGGTTCTTTACAAAATCAGTGTGGGTCAATGAATATTAAATAGTTGAACTCCATTGTACTTTTCCACTAATAGCTATACCCACTAATGGAAAAACAGTGACAAAGGTGTTAGGTTATGTGATAAAATGCTGTTCTCCACAGACACTAAGAAGTGCAGAGGAAGAATGGCAGGTAGGGGAACCCAAATCCTACCCAGCCCCGGGCATTCACTTGTGGGTGTGCAAGTGGGTATGCCGGCACTAGCAGGGATCAAGCTGGACCTGCTGGCAAGTAGGTGAAGTGGCCTGGGAGCAATGAGGAGTGGGGGGGTGATATCTCCAAGTTGAGACCACAGGAGGACTTGGCTACAGAAGGGACCATAGGGTCTGGGGGGCTCTGAGGGCAAGATCAGCTGGTGGATGCAGGTACTTGTGTGTATCTGGAGCAGCAACTGTAGTGGGGCTGCAGACTCGGGGGTTTCGGATGCCCAGGTGCCAGTTGCTAGGGGGGACTGGGACCCAGAGACCACTACTGGGCTGATTGAATACCTGAATCCAGCTACTGAGTGGATCCACCTGGTACATATATTCCTCCTAGCAGAACTCTATCCTGCTAAGTCAGAGAGAGGAGCTGGATGAGGCCATTGGTCCTATTTGTGGGAGTGCTGAGCAGGTCTGTCTATGTTATGTGTGTGACTGGCTATGTTTATTTGTGGTGTTGTACATGTGTGTTTATGTGTTTGCATGCTGGGAATACATGCTCAGCCTCACTAACTGGTGGGATTTGGGGGTGTGGAGCTGCGGCAGCCTTACCTCTGTTGGACTACTGGGTTTGGCACCTTCCTAGTAGAAACTACAAATTTTGCAGTAACACCTGCTTAGTAACATTGCTGAATTTATTTAAGTTATATATATATTATTACTCAAATAATTACAATGGATATTATGGAATAAATAAAAAACAAAACCAAGAACAGGCATTAAACTAACATTTTGCTAAGTTTAATAACTTTGGGTTTTTTTCAATCTTTCTGCCTTTCTAGCAATTTAAAAAAAAAAAAAGGATCATTTCAGCTGCTAAAGATTCTTATTGTTACTTAGCCAACACCAGAATGACTCTGCCCACACTGTCTTGGTGAGGTGTGACAAGTGAAACGAAACAGAGCTTTAATAAAGTGAATTTATTTATTTATTTATTTCTCCAAATGGACCAGGGAACTGGTGGAGGCTGGAAAGATATAGATACTGTCTAAGCTCTTAGTTGTCAGTGGTGATAGAAATAGAATGACTAAATAGCTAGTATAAGGACACCAGTGTTGTCTAAACCTGTGTTCAGAATTGACGTACAATAGATAAGTAACATACTACAAACTGTAGAAAAATCTATTAGAATGATCTCTTTGACAGTTTGGGTTTTTTCTTAACATAAAACCCCTAAAAATATCAGAATAACAATGCTGACACTGTCATTTACCATTCATTCAGAAAGTGGTGATAGGAATCCTGTAATTGTAAAAGCTTTCTAAATCAAACAAAAATCATTAACATACTCTCATTTTTTATTTTCTTCCCCCACAGTCTCAGCACCAGCTTAATGTGGATCGCAGGAAGTGTTGTATGGACGTGATAGAAATGTGACAAATTTCTTCTTTTTGATTTACAAAAAAACCCTAATTTTATCTCCATGTTGCCTTTGCACAAGAAAAGAGAAGGAACTATGCATTCAGGAACATTCAGAAGATGATCAAAAGGCTATGTTTAAGAAATTAAACATCCTACCTGACTGAAATTTGGTTAGCAGAAAGTGGAAGAGATTTTTATTCAGTTCAGTGAAATAATTTGATTCAGAAAATCAGCTATGCCAAGTTTGCCCTCAGTTTAGTTAAGAAAATACAGAGAAAGGCCAGTTTCAGAATCACTGCTGCCCAAAGGTACATCATCTCAGTGCCTACAGTAAAGTAGCCCAGGAATTACATTTAATTGCATTGACTAATTCCATCCACATTGCTTTGACTATTGCAGACAGCTGATGTAGCCAAAGTTCCAAGGATTTAATGTTAGCTTTTACGCTGATCTTCATGAAGTGTTTCTTCATCTTCTGACATGACTCTCATCAAACTAATCTTCTCATCCTTTTAGGCATTTTTTAATCTGTTCTGTAAAGCTTCAGATGTTCAAAGCAAACAGAGATGAGTCTATAAATCCAAGCCTTTCATTTTTGTTTTGATTACAGCCTATTTAAACAAGTCTCAGAAACAAAGATATCTATGTAAAAGTTTTCTGTGCTTCTGCTCCTTTAACTAAAGCTTGCAAAACTCTCAGTTACCTTCTCTGAAACTGAAAAATATCTAACAAAAAAACAGGGGATCTGACCTGGAAATGGATAAACACGCAGGAAGAAAAAGAAGGCCTCTGTTCAAATAGAATCTTTCGGACCTCTCTATATGACTAAACATAAAAATAACATTAAAAATAATAACACCTCTTAATTAAAACATACTAAAGACCACAAAAATGTTATACATCAAATTAATAATCATTTACATAACATTTCTTTACTCTGAAGTTGTCTTGATTCATCATTATTTCACTTCTTAAATACCCTTTATTTTTAAAATCATGTTTTTTTTCCCTGACATTTTGAAATCTAAAACTATGTCACACTAACAGTATCAGATATGTGCCTATCTGTGAAATTTATGGTAAGAATAGGATGGGCTCCTAAGAGGCAAACGCCCATTTTATGTCACCTCTAACTAATCTTTGTCTAACTGCTCCTTACACAGCTTTGAGAATTACACTTCTCCAGCATTTCACTCTCCTTGGTGATAAACATTTTTCCCTCAACTTGAACCAGGCCTTTTCTTGCTCTTGCACCCATTGTTGTTTTGTTGGGTTTTTTCTGTCCTCTGTGAATACAGAGAATGGATTGTGCTCTTTTTCTGCAGTACCATATTAGTGCTATCGCCCTCACTGTTGCCACTGTAAAGACACGAATAGCAAATTTTGCTTTGGCACTATGCACACAGCAGTAGTGAAATGAAGAGCTCTTGATTTTGATCCATTTCTCCCACCCTTTGGAACTGGAGAAGGAAATTTACCCAGAGCATGATTTTCAAGGCTACGTAACAGATCCAAGAATGCCAGGACCTGATATTTACTGACACTTCATATTTAAGTGACACTCAGGAACTTGTGAAAGTCCTGCTGTTGGTGAGAATGTATATTGCACACGAGTTACTGCATTTTCTTGAGCACAAAGATTCAAGTTACTATTGCTATACTACTCCTCTAATATGGTAACTTCTAGGACCTATGGTGCCATAGGAATACATTTCAGTTCAGTGGCTTCACAAGCATACAATGGCCCCTGTCATAAGGGAGTTCGTGATATAAAAATAAGATGCAACAAATGGATACAAGTGTAGGATTATAAGGTTCTACAATATTAGTAAGTGTAATGTCTCCACTGCTGCCAAGTTTTGAGGCCATCATGACAAATGAGAATTTGAAGGAAAAAACATTAGAGAGAGCAATCAAATGACTCAGGTGATTTTTCAGGGAACTACACATGGGAGAAACCACAATCTTTCTTGTTTAAAACCTAGTAAAAACCTTGTACTCTTTAACGTTTTTATAAATTATCTGGTTGCAGGGTTTGAATGTATGTTAAGTAAGTTTGCCGATGGTACTAAAATAGGAGGATGTGTGGACTCCCTCAAAGGCAGAGAGGCCTTACAGAGAGATCTGGATAGACTAGAAAGCTGGGCAATCACCAACAATACGAAATACAACAAGAGCAAGTGCTGGATTTTGCACCTAGGATGGGCTAATCCTGGTTATATGTACAAATTGGAGGGCAAGAGGCTGGAGAGCAGCTCCACATAAAGAGATCTGGGGGTTTGGTTTGATGGCAAATTGAATATGAGTCAACAGTGTGTCCTGGCAGCAAAAAAGGCCAACCATGTCCCAGACTGCATCAAGCACACCATAGCTGGCCAGCTGAGGGAGGTGATCGTCCAACTCTACACTGCACTGGTGTGGCCCCACCTCAAGTACTGTGTGCAGTTTGGGGCGCCTCAATATATGAAGGACATGGAACTATTAGAGTATGTCCAGAGGAGGGCGACCAAGGTGGTGAAAGGTCTTGAGGGCAAGACTTACAAAGAGTGACTGAGGTCACTTGGTTTGTTCAGCTTGGAGAACAGAAGGCTGAGGGGTGGCCTCATTGCAGTCTACAACTTCCTCAAGGTGGGCAGCAGAGGGAGAGGTACTGATCTCCTCTCTCTAGTGACCAGTGATAGGACATGAGGAAATGGAATGTAGCTGCTTCAAGGGAAGTTCAGATTGGACATTAGGAAAAGGTTCTTCACTGCGAGGGTGGTCAGTCACTGGAACAAGCTCCCTAGGTAGGCAGGAACCAAGCCTGTCAAAGTTCAAGGAGTGTGTGGACGATGCTATGGTTTAAAGTAGTCCTG